>OX421431.1:8049238-10549238 GCA_949126915.1 Musotima nitidalis
CCAATCTTTCAGTAGGTAATATCACTAATTGAAGCTTACATATACCAACCAATGCAAAACAAAATATCACAAGACGTATAGCTAAAGCTCCATAAGAAATAAAACTCCTTTTAATTAATAAATATAATAAGACAATGGTGATGTTAGAATATTACTAAATTAAAAGACACAATAAACGCTTTCACCCTTTCTGAGAATTATATTGTTATTGTACTATGGTATTGATTGATCTTACAATAATAATAATATATTTAAATAAATAAATAAATAAATATTTCAGACACTCACACCAATTATTTAGTTCCAAGATAAGTATAATTAAGAACTTGTGTTATGGATACTAAATAACGGATAAACATATATAAATACTTTTTTTTTTGTAAATACATACTTAATATACATAGAAAAACACCCAGACCAGAACAAATATTTATATTTATACACACAAATATTTGTCCTGTGTGGGAATCGAACCCACGACCTCAAGAGTGGAATGCGGGTATACACGCCACCACGCCATATCGGTCGTCAATAAATATTTAAATAACAATTAATTGTATCTCTTGATCTTGATTTTTCTTTTTGGTTTTGATGTGTGATTGTATGTATGTATGATTTCATTTCTTTTTTGTCTGCATCTTTAATTTTTAGGTTATTGATAATATGTTAATTTTTGTTTATGTTTACATGCAGTAAATGTTCTGTACATCTATTAGAGATATACATAGAAGTTCTCTGTCTCGGCCATAAATTTTAAAAAATGTATTTTTATATATATTGTTGATTTACCTTATTAAATAAATAAATAAATGAGATTTAAGCCATAATTGTTATTTTCAGATAGCCAGTGAAAGATCTCGCGTCTGTATTATAGGGGCTGGAATAGCAGGGTTGACTTCGTCGAGATATTTGAAGGAGGAAGGAATCAACTATACCGTTTTTGAGACGACTAAATATATAGGTGGCACATGGCGGTATGAAGAAAAAGTTGGGACTGACGAGTACAACATGCCTATTCATACTAGCATGTACAAGAATTTAAGGTACAGCATATACTCGTACACAAAATAAGAAAACACTTGTCCAGCAGTCTAGCTCCTCCAAGTTTATTATCTAAAGTGATGATCGGATCGCATTTTGGTGACGGGAAGGCTTTGTAAGAGGCTCGAGATCGATTGAAGTAGAAAACAATATGTAGTGGAGTTCTAGTAGGCCAGATAATGATGAAATAGTAATGAAGCGTCTTGGCCTCGTCTCGTTAAGTACTGTGAAGTGAAATACGAATAAGAGTTGAATGACAAATGTCAGTTAAAGCAGGCGCTTCTTTATTAGTATGAGCATAATTATAGCTACAATTCAAATTTAATACCAATTTGCTATGCTCATCAGCATCATCTCAGCTCAATAACTTGCAACAACTGAGCACGAGTCTTCTATCACAAAACATAGGTGAGAGATTATCAAGTAATACACTACCTCGCGGAACCAAATTGTAAAACCGCGGAATTGATGGAGGCAGGTGTGTGGCGTCCTGTTGTCAGAATTTTTCAAGCCGCCTCTAACTGACTCTGACTAACGGCTATACATGCCTTCTGAATCACGAAAATTTTTATTTATTATCCTTTTAATTAAAATTTTAATAGACTAAAATAAATACTTTTAGGACTAATTTGCCGAAACCTGTTATGGAACTACATGGATTTCCAATACCTGAAGAGTATCCCTCATTTCCATCTTGGAAAAAATATTATGAATATATTCAGTCATATGCCAGACACTTTGACCTGGAGAAGCACATCAAAGTAAGTGTAAAATAATGTTGCAGACCATATGCATACATATAATCCAGAATGTTTCCCCGAAAGGGCAGAACACCCTCACATTTCATCAATTATATTTTAGGTCCCATTTAATTGGTAGCGAGCCTATTGCCGCTTATCGGAAACTTATATGTTGTTGCCACAACCTCGTCCATTGATGGGCAGGTACACCACTTGCAAGTGAGGTTGGCTTGGTATCAAGGTCTTGGTAGTAAAGTAGTAATAGTAAGTAGTCTTGATGTTATTTGCTACATAGTTTCCAATCTACCAGATATTAATCAAACACTACATTTTAGGCATCACTACAATCGTAACGTTAATTAATGCACCTCGAAGCACCTCCTCTTAATGCTTGCTCTTCATCTCGGTCATGCTAGTTGCGAACACAATCCTCATCACGTCTATTTCAGCATTTTCGTTTCTGCCAAAGTTGAGTCGATCCATATTCCATATCACAGCGTCCACCAGGTCGATTAAACGCTTGCACAAATGCCATTTTAAGTCCCGTCTAAAAGACCAACGACAAAAAGGTTTAGTATAATTGATTCGACAGAAGATTTTACAGATGGAGGTTCGACAATAGAAAATATTTGTTTAGTTATAGCACACAAACACAGGTTAAAAATTAACAGTGAAATATATGGCGCAGTTAATACTTGCTCAAAATATAATACAAAATTACACCTAACTATATCAGGACAACCTAACAACTTAGAGAGTTTATAAAAAAACAACAATTTTATTTTCTTCTGTTCTAGTTTCAACACGATGTGAAATCAATACGAAGAGTGGGCGATGTGTGGAAAGTGACGCATACTCACATTCCTTCAAACGAGGAATTTGAAAATGAGTTTGATTTCATAATAGTTGGGACAGGTCATCACCTCAAAGCCAAATATCCTACAATTCCTAACGAAAACCTATTCAAGGGTAAGGTTAGTTATAATAAGTCAATCTCATATCATACATAGGGTGAGTAGGGTTCCTACCAAGACTTTGGGAACCCAAGACAACGTCACCTGCAAGTGGTGCACCTGCCATTCAACGGACGAGGCTCTGGCAAACATAACAGTTCCCGGTAAGCGGCAATAGGCTCGCCACCATCGTCTGGGCGTCTAATATGCCCCTTCGAGGAAACAGGCGCGATTATATATAATAATGTATGTATGTCATACCTATAATATTATACATATCTACTACATGTACTATGCTATATGGCCGCTCATAGTATATACCTACCAGTTTGTTCTTTGTTTTTATGTGTAATCTTTATTATGGTGTACAATAAAAAGTAAATTATTATGATGTGGTGTTCAATACTAAATAATTTAAGCTTCGACGAGAATATTATGTCGAACTTCAGTAAATGGCCGCTGTAGTGTACAGTAATTTTACCGAATGTCCTTAGCTTTTAGATTCACTTCAGAATGACAGTGCCGTTGTCTTTTGGCAGCAACATTGCGTCATCTCACTTATTTTGATGATACCTCCATAATCTCATGGCTTACATTCCAATACATTGTGTTTAACGACTTTTTTCTGTTCATAGAGCTTTTAACCTATTATTTTGTATCCTATCTCCTGGCAAACGGCTATGCTAGCATCAGCAAAGTTTTCAGTACAGACTGATCCTCCAGTATTATTAATGACCAGATTGTTTAATTATACAGCTATTCTGTTTTAGGTACAATAATACACAGCCACGATTACAGAGTGCCGGAGCCGTACAAGGGTCGTCGTGTTTTGATCGTTGGCGCTGGTCCATCGGGGATGGATATAAGCATGGACGTGGCAGAAGTCAGCCAGACTTTAGTTCACAGCCATCACTCAAAAATTTTCTTTCGCACAGTACGTCCGCCAAACTACATTAAAAAGCCAGATATTAAGGAGTTTAACGAAACTGGGGCAATATTTCAAGATGGCACATTTGAGGAGTTAGATGACGTCATTTATTGCACAGGTACATCTTACTTATTAGGTCTCTACATATGAAATTGATGTTTTACATGGAAAATGAATGCTAATATTTCTTTACAATTTTTTTATATAATCAATCAATGAATATATCGTTATTATCTATGCAGTTTTGCCATTTCATGTGGTACCCGTCTTTCAAGGTTCTTCACTTGTTCAATTTGTTTCAAATGATCCTAGATGGTTTATCATACACACCTAACCCTGCAGCCAACTCTGACTCCGCTTCCACGATCGCTTTCAATTCCTCATTGACATCTAGGGTTCTCGGCTGTCCACGAGGATCGTTCTGGAGGTCAAAATTTCAAGAACGAAAGCGTTGGCACCAAAAACGTAACGTGCTTTCTTTTCCAGTGGCTTCTGAGTACACTAATCATGAATCATTCGAGCTGTTTCTGCAGCGATCGTGCCACAATGGAACTCGTATTCAAAAATAGTTTTCCATATTGAGCACAGATCGATGTCAAAACAAAAATAAATGGCGCGAAAACAAATCTATTATTACATTCAAAATACGAATAGACAAGCTTATAAATTTAAATTTGGAATTCCAAGCCAAACGCTGTATTTTTAGTTCGAAAAAACGCCAATCTCATGTATAACCTTTATTATTTGTTAAAACATAACATCATCACGCTTTCGAGGAAACTAATATAAAATCGTTGTTGCCAACACTCTGTAAACTTAATTCTAAATACCTACCCCAGACTTGATAAACATTTTGAATATAGTAAAATATGTAGATAATTTCTGAGCTCGACTAGCTTAGGCAAAATAACATTAGATAGATGAAGGCGACGTTTGATAAGTTACAAATGTATGGACTTGACATAAGCGATTTATCGCGGTTACATACATACATGTTATCTTGTATATTAGTTAAGTATCTCAAGGCGAAAGAGACGTGGTGCCTTGGTAAGAAAGCTCAATGCCGCTCAGCGTGCAGAGAGAGAAACTCATATCTCTAAATTATGAAATCCTTGCTTTCATAATCTAGAGATATGCTCTGAGTGTCCCTACGTCATGATTGTATTGATATATAAGCATCTCGATTTGTCTAATGATACTTTGGCTAAGCCCCCACTGAATCTGTTTTTATATCAAAGCGTTTTTAAAGTCTTTGAGTCGTATCTAATGTCGATTAGATATTTCAAGAGCTGCGTATTATTATCTATATTACCTAGTTTCTTTATTTAAAAATGTATGTCTTTGTTACAGGTTTCAAATATTACTTTCCGTTTCTGGATGAAAGTAGTGGACTAAATATATCTCCAAATGCTGTGACACCATTATACAGATATATGGTGAATATCAACCAGCCTTCTATGGTGTTTCTGGGATTAATTGTTCGAGCATGTTTAGTGGTGGCTTTAGATGCTCAGGTAATATATTATTTTCTCGCTTTCATTATATTAGCCTTATAAATCCCTCTGCTGAACATTAGCCTTCCCAATAGATTACATTCTATCAGGGGTATTTGTCAATAATCACCACACTGGGCAGGCGGGTTGGTGATAACAGTTCAAGCTAATATTTCTTAGTCGACTCTTACGACTCCTCATTAGATGAGAAGGGGTCGCATTTTTCTCCGCCAATCTGCACTGGCATAGTATTTAAGAGAAGGCTTGAAACAAGTTCAAGTGGGGCATTAACAGGCAGAGATGGTGATTAATCAAAAATTAAACTTGCCGTGTTTTACTTTAGTGTTGTAGATATAATCCTTAGTGTGTGATTTACGAAACTACTAATAAAGTAAGGATAATAAGATCGAAACTAGTTATTTTCCTAATTACAACTAATTATTAATACAACTTTGTCAATACGCGATAGTTACCATCTTTAAATTTAATAGGAGTTCGATCGAGCGCTTCAGTTTATTGGAAAACACGTTATGCCGTTGGTTCTGGTTATTTTATAAAAGTTCTGGAACAATATTTTTTTATAAATCGTATTTTTATTTTTCAATGTAGCAAAAAACTTTAGTAAGGGCGCGTTTATACGACATGGAAATATTTCGCGGCAATACAACGTGACCACCGCGCGACAACGTTCAACATTGACGTGCGGGCGATATGAGGCTGCTACTGCTATAAATTTATACTTTGCGGACTAGTCAACAAAGTTGAAATTGCTGTGAAACGAAACAACTACGCCGCCAATTCGCTGCTATCGCGCGGCGGCCCTAAGAACATTTTCGCGTCATCTAATTGGACTCTAAATATTTCCCTATCATATAAACTTCCCCTATCAGCCGCTTTTTTTGTTTTAATGTACACAGATCAAAGTTATAAATTGTGCTGATTTACTTGTATATGATATTCATAAGATTGTCTATTTCAGGCACGTTACGCTACAGCATTGATCAAGGGCAATTTCACCTTACCCTCGCAAAGTGAAATGATGGCTCAGTGGCAGCGTCAAGCCGATGTACTGCGGTCCAATGGGAAACCATTTTCCTATATACATATATTAGCAGAGAAGGAGGTAAGTGATCTCAGGCCATTCTAGTTCCACAACTTAACTCGGATGTTCAAGAGTACACCTATTTCAGGCCAGCTAAAATGGGTTCTAGCTGTAGAAATCTTAATATTTACAATTCTATAGTTCTAGCCTATGTTAAAACGACTTTCACATAATATTAGCTTGCATGAAATCACCCAATACCAAATGCTTCTCGGTTAGTGGGTACCCGTCACTGATCTAGCTAGAGCATCCATTTAAGATCCAGATTAAAGAAATGAAGTAAGTTCATGGAAAAAAAACATAATTCTGATGTCGAATTGATTTTTCAATCAATTTTTCTACTTCAACTATTATCAATTCGACTACTATCAATACCAACTTACATACTCCAGTTGAAAATATTTTTTTCTTTTTCCAGGACAATTATTATGCAGATTTAACGAAGGAATCTGGAATAGAACGAGTGGCTCCAGTGATGTTCAAAATCCGCACCTTAGACACTGAGGCCAAAATACAAAGCTTGTATACATACAGAAATTACGCCTACACAGTTATTGATAGAGACAACTTTGTTAGATATCGCATAAAGAATGATTAATAGAATTAATAAATTATACCTATATTATAAATAAACAATTAAAATAAAATATTTTGAGAATTACACCAATTATTTAGTTCCAAAATAAGTATAAATAAGAACTTGCGTTATGGATTCTAAATAACGTATAAACATACATAAATACTTATACCAAGTAAGTATCAGGACCAAGTATGTACCAAAGCCTAAGGAGCCCAAGCCAACCTCACCTGTAAGCGGTGCACCTGCCGATCAACGGACGAGGCTCTGGCGAACATAACAGTGCACGATAAGCGGCAATAGGCTCGCCACCTATTACGTGGGACCAACTATATAATTAGCGCGTATAACATGCTTTCCCTTTGCCTACCCCTTCGGGGAAAGACATAAGATACATAAGATAATGCCCAGACCCGTTACAATTATTTATATTTGTGACCGGAGGTACACTCGCCCCACGCCATATCCGTCTTCTTATAGGTAATGCAAATATAGATTATTAAACCAGAAATCAAGATTTAGATAGATACCTATTCTGAGCCATCACTCCCATTGTCATCTACGTCTACGTTATGATGCCTTCCTCTGGGTTGCTGAGGTCAAACGGCAGTCGCCCCATGTAATAACTGAAATTCAGCCAAAATCTGATTAACAGTGAGCTAACCAGAAGTCTAGGGCAACCGAGATAATGCTAGGATATGGGATATGATGTTGGCCCACAGCGACATCTACACAAACTCGATCTAACTAAATACAATTACTATTAGTTTATATTATTGATAAAGAGTTTTGTCGTTTAAGGGTTCTATATTTAACTAAAAAAAATGTACATTGTTGTGAGTAAAGTTATTTAGGACTTCTTGGCGGGAAAGTGAAGCGTCATGACTGCAGTTTTCATAACGGTGGATTATTAACCGTTAAGTGTTTGTGAATATACATGAGTGTTGGTAAATCAAACAAAGCAGTGCAACATCACTTTTCAAATTCTCTCAAGGAGTCCATGTGAGATCTCAGTATAGTCCCACATCTTTACTGAGGACTCGAGGGGCTTAGCACCCTAAGGGTGTCTCAATAATCATTTATCATCTTTATCATCACTCATTCTCATTTACTATGAATTATATATTATTAGTATATCACTTGACACTGGCTAGATGTGCTAGACGCACGAAGCCATTATTGTAAAGAAAATAAAAAAAAAGAAAGTTTTACTTTTTAAAAACAACAAATTTCTAATTGTTTAGTGCATTAAACCTTTTCATTGA
Organism: Musotima nitidalis; assembly: GCA_949126915.1. Classification (NCBI taxonomy): domain Eukaryota; kingdom Metazoa; phylum Arthropoda; class Insecta; order Lepidoptera; family Crambidae; genus Musotima; species Musotima nitidalis. The sequence continues at coordinate 8,057,338 of OX421431.1, forward strand.
AATTTTTAATAATTATTTTTTTTATTTTTTTATTGTGACACGTCATAATGACTACATTCTGCCTGATGATAAGCAGTCGATGCAGTCCAATAGGAAAATGAAAGCGCTTTATAACGTGAAATAAGCACGCTATAAAGCGCATCCACTCATGACGGCCTGCTAAAATGCCGTTTCACGCCCCGCTTAAAAGACCCGGGATCATAGGAAACAGGAAACACATGAGCCGGCAGCGAATTCCAGAGCTTAGTGGTCTAGCTCAGAAACGACCTCCCAAATTTCTTGGTTCGAGTGCTGATATTCTGCACAGTATGAGGATGGTTTCGAAGACCAGCACGTGTTGTTCGGGAGAGGAAAGGAGAGGGCCGGATGAGATCGAAAAGCTCCTCAGAACACTCGCCGTATTAGTTCCGGTAAAAGACACTGAGAGATGCAATGTCTCTACGCAGCGTAGATCCTCGAGTGAGGCTGTTACCTCAGCATCCCCTATAATGCGAACCGCTCGCCGTTGCAGTCTGTCAAGTGCGTCGAGGAGGTACTTAGCCGAACCGTCCCAAAGATGGGAACAATACTCTACACTCGATCGCACTCGAGTCTTGTACAACAAACAGCGCTGCTCGGGAGTGAAAAACCGCCTCACCTTATTGAGTATACCCAACTTACGGGAGGCAGTTAAAATAACACCCTCGATGTAGCATTTTGGAATTAGGTCCTGGCCGATGTCCATGCCGAGAATGCTGAGATCCGCCGAAATGGGCAACGGAGCGTTCTGAAGAGAGGGAGGACTAAGGAAAGGAGTAACCTTCGACGAGAATGCACAAACCTGGGTTTTGGTGGCATTAAACTCGACCAGGTTTTCAGATCCCCACTGAGTGACACGATTGAGAGTCCGGTTCACTTTGGCAACCAGGTCTTGCCTTAGCACCAGGATATCGGCTTGCTTTGCCGCAGGATGTCCCAAGTACCGCTCATGTACCGTACTGTCATCCGCATAGCAATGAATATTGCCCAAGGACAACATGTCATTAATATGCAGAAGAAATAGGGTAGGCGAGAGTACCGATCCCTGCGGCACTCCGGCATTGACTTTGTAGAACTCGGAGGAACTGCCCTCACACAAGACACGAATCCTCCGACCTTCTAGAAAGCCACCCAAGCGCACAAACGGGGCGGCATACCGAAGGCCGGCAACTTGGAAAGAAGGGAACGATGCAATACTCTATCGAAAGCTTTGGCGACATCCAGGCTTACGGCCAAAGATTCGCCACGCTTGTCCATCGCTTCACCCCATGCGTGAGTAACGAACGCTAGAAGATCACCCGTTGATCGTTTCGATCTAAACCCATACTGACGATCGTAAAGCAGAGAGTGATCTTCCAGGTAACGGATTAGCTGAGCATTTATCACTCGCTCAAACACCTTGCACAGCACAGAAGTGACAGCGATGGGTCGATAGTTGGCTGGATCCGAGCGATCCCCTTTTTTGGGGATGGGTTGTATGTTCGCCTCCTTCCAAGACACCGGCACAACACCGGTATCGTAAGACTCTCTAAACCAGGACTTCCCAACCAGGGGGGCATGCCCCCTTGGTGGGGCGTAGAGGTATGTCAAGGGGGGCGCGAGACGTTTGTGTTTTCTAAAGAAAATGTATCTCATTAGTATTTATCTATGTTAATTAAAAAAAAATATTGGATTTAGTTTTGTAGAAGTAACAAAACAAATAAATGTTTTTGAAATAATGCGAGTTTTGACTGCATAATTTATAGGGGGGGCATGAAAATAATATTTTAAATCCGGGGAGGCTCGACAAAAATAAGGTTGGGAATCCCTGCTCTAAACAATCGTGTCAACACAGGAGACAACTCAGCATTTGAGCAGCACAATTGCTGGAACACCGTCCGGCCCGCTAGCCTTCCGCACGTCGAGCGACCGCAGCACGGCACGTACATCACACTGCCTGATACGAATATCAGGCATGGTGGACCCACAATGTTCTAAATTAGGTGGGGCAGCACCACCATCGTCGACGCGCGAGTTAGCCGCGAAGAGGCCAGCCAACAAGTTAGCCTTCTCAAAATTTATTGTACGTTTATCGATTTTATCGAGTTAGTTTTTATCCATATTTAAAAAGGAAGAGGTTCTCAATTAATATAATTAAGAAGACATATACTTGATAAAGAAAATTAAACTACAAAACAGTTTTATCTTGGAATTATTTCCCATATGAGGAGAGTAGGTACTGGGAAATTGGACAAGGAAATAATTTCTTCCTAATCAACTCAGTTATCAGCAACTATGCCCAAATTATTGTATGATTTGGCTTGTATGACAAGTGTGTTTTATAAAACAGTTACCAGTTTCATGAAAATAAAAATAGGAATTTTATATATATCTTATATATATATATAAGATACTGCTGTTTCTTGTAGTTTTTCAAAAAAACTCTTTGCACATATTAATAACATCTATTTTTTTAAACAATCTAATAAGATGCTTTTTTAAATAATAGAAAAGATACCAACAAAACAATTCAGCTTGCTGCGCTTTTAAAGCGTAATTGGCTAATAAAAAATATTCATTTGGATTTTTAACATAGATATTAAAGTGTTTACTGGTTATATTAAAACCCTAAAATATTAGTATGCTGTTACCTTGCTGTTACCTTGTTACATTAGTAGATATTAATATGTATGGCATAACAAATAATTAAAACATCTTGTTTCTTCAAAACTTTATTCAGTCGACTTTAGTCTTTGTTAACATTATTTTTACTTCCATTTACAATGTACAAATTGTCATAAAATGTTACATAATTACCTTTCACTTTTTAAAAGCTACGTAAGTAGATATAATCTCTAACTCATTATGTAACCAATTAACGTCATGTATTTTTTATATAACCTTAATTATTCATGTACAATAACGCGGAATGTTTCCATTCTTAGATCGCCAACCATCGCTATCCACTGTTAACTCCTAAACTATTTTTATTTTTATTTGATTGCAAACGATATTAAATGCAAATAATACTATGAATGCTTATTTTTTAAGCATACATAGTATTATTATACTTCGACATAATTTATTTTAAATACACATTCATAATTGCCAGTTGGAAATAAAATACTTTTTATAATATTTGGCTGATACAATGTCAGTTATGTGTAAACAATCTGTGAAGTAAACGTTAATGGGAACTTTAAGTAAGTAACATTGTGGAACAGGCATATACACTAATCTTAATTTAAAATATCACAGTGAATTTGTGATTCTTAGTCATAATTTTGCTTATATCTTAATTTAAACTTATTTATTTGACTATGGGAAAACTATGGGGCTTATTACAAAACAAGATATAAAGTTAAACAAGGTTTAAAACTAGTGCTGTCACTTTTTGTAATTATCACATACCATCAATATAATACCAATACGCAGCAATATATAGATAATTAACTTAGTTTTTCTTTATACAACTTTATTGTATTTCGTTTGTCAATAATATTTTATCGTATTTTTACTTCATAAACCGAACTAACTTTAGTAATAACACAAATAAAAATATTTTACTTGATTATTGTAGGTTTTATCGTTTTTTCGGGCTTCGGACTTATGTAATTATAAATTTTTGATTTTTTTATTACTTAAGTAAGAGTAGGTACTTAAAAAATACATTTCTGTGATAAGTATATTATTTTTTAAATATTATACTTATCACACAAATGTATTTTTTAAGTACCTAAAAAAGTTTATTATTATATTTATTAATTAATTGGTAAATTAAAGTGTGAGAGAGATGTAGATCAAAAATAAAGATGTAAGTACCTATAACAAATTCCTGTTAAAAGATTATTATTATTTTATTCCTATTAGATATCTGTGACTTGACGTGAGCCTGTTGGTAAGCAGCCGATGCAATCCAAAATACCGCAAAATTTATAATCTACGACGGTAAATGATTTTATTGCTAGTAACCATTGTTATTTGATTGAATATTATGTTTCTCATATATCAATAGGGCATGGATTGCCTTTCTTAGGGCTGTACCATTTCTCATAGTTATTATCGTCTATAATCTTGTAATCGTAATCGCGGTAGTTAAGCAGATTGTCCAAGCGGAACTTTCCGTTGAAATTCCTGATTTGTGTAAGGACCGGTGGACGACGGTATAAACCCGCCTCTTCTGTGATGTTGGCGAAAAAATGGTCCTGCAATTTAGAAATATTCGTGTTAGTTTGTTTATGACGCTTTATATGTTACAGACTTTATAAAAAAAGAATACAATTCTCAACTTGAGTTATAATCATCTGCATCAGTCCAAGGAAGTCCACCCCCATATATTTCCGTCGTGAGAGCAGAAATATCTGAGAGCTTCTTACGGGTGCCCTTTGGTTCGCCTAAAATTGTTTGTCCTAATATGGTTTGGCCAAACCGTTTTGGCCTAAACTTAAAACGTACAATTATTGTTTCGCCTAAAAATAGTTTTGCCATCATTATAGTTTGGCCTAAGAATTGAAAGGCCTAATTTTAGAATGTCTGATGTCAAATAGCCTAAACTATATTGGCATAACTTTATTTTGGCATAACGATTATTTCGCAAATTTGTAAAAGCACTAATTTTAGCATATCTTAAATGAAATGTGCCAATAATGTATTGGAACAAAAGCATAGAATTGTATTGAGAAAATAAATTGACAGAAGCGAATCGCTGCAAACCCGACTCCACGTAGTCTTGTCTGCCCTACCCTAGAGTGCAATATAAGCCCGCGTAGGCGCGGAGGGGCAAGGCGGCCCGCGAGCTAAGGAGCAGGTGGGTTGAGCTCGCCAGCAAGCAAGCAAGCCGAAGACTCGGTGGTGAGCGAAAACCATCTGCGACGAAAAGCTCGCGTGGGACCGCCGGAGTCCCGCAGCGCCGAAGCCGTGACGGAAACTATGCATGCTACATGCCTGCATGCTTGCACGCTTACATGCTGCATGACTGCACGCATGTTGCATGTCTGCATGCATGATGCATGCCTGCTTGCATGCTGCATGTTTGCATAAAAATGAGTAGGCGTTTAGTACTTTATGATTTTTAATTTTGTGCGAATTAATATTTAGGAATTGTAAACTTTAGGGATAACGAATTGTTCTGCCCAATGACGCATTTGGTAAATGACAATGTGGCAATAAAAAGTTAGGCGAAGTGAAATTAGGGCAAACACGATTTTGAAGAGTGAAATTAGGCGAAAAAATTTTAGGCTTTTCGTTTGGGTGCCATTACAAATTAGGCGTACAAAAAATTAGGCGACCCGATAGGGACCCGCTTCTTACACTATACTGTGGCAATCAATTATCTTTCAAGATATTTTGTCTTTAGAATACAAATAACTTGAATTCCCTAGAGCTCGAACGCAAAGTTTGCATAGCTATTCTTCAGTATCGAACTCCATAGAATCTCAAAAGACATACCATATCGTCTCCGATAACGTTGACATCGACAATTTTCATGCCTTTAGCCTTCAGCGAGCGGACGTGCTGCAACCACGCCTTCAGCATTTCCTCTTGGGGAGGCAGGGAAAACTTGCCAGCTGCTAATGCTGCCGAGTATTCACCCTGAAATCGTAGGTACACTTCTATATTTCACAGTAACAAAATCTGTTCATATACCAGTTACAGATCGCACATTGCCCTAACAGAGTTAGGCTTAAAGCCTTACTCCCCTTTGACGATTCCGCTCCGACTAGATAAAAATAAAATGTTTTTTAAAATTTGTCATTTATATTGCTATATATAAGACGAAAGTTTTACTAGAAAAAATTAAACCGTCCGCGTTTGCCAGAATAGGATTCGATCATATTTTAAATGTAATTTAAATATAGACTATAAGTTTTGATTCTTAGATATATTTTATATTGACAATATAAATTTACAGACAATTTGCTATCAGCGAGCTTACTGCTCGGTTGTAGTTATATTGCTAATTTAAAGCGGGGGCAGGGGGCTTTTGCTGTCTAACCATAGACACTCCGAGAAGTCGGCTACACACGCCGGTCAGGGTGTCAGACGCTGCAACCCAGGAACTGGCCTCTGCCTTTTTCTCAACAAGCGGCGGGCGTCGTCGGATAATTTTTAGTGGGTATTACTGCTAGCGGTCGTGTCTGCCGGTTGTAACTTTCACAAACCCCTCTCGGTCCCCCTTTGGCCGGGAGGCAGTACATAAATACATTTTGTTACCGACATAAAAAAAGGGGTGTTAAAGTTGGTCAAAGCCCTTAATCAGCTGCAAGGCGATCTACATGAGGAAAGACTCTACTATATGTCGCAACCTAATCATAGCAAATCGGAATACGTTAGGTATTGCGTATTTAAGGAGACCATAATCTCCAAAACTGCCGGTAGCACCTACTTAACGCATAATCAGTCACTAAACGTATATAACAAAAGCATATAGGCATATAGCTACTTGTAGAATTATAATAAAAATTTTGAATTTAGCTTTTAAGTACCAACTGTGTTTGTTATTTTAATTTTTGGTGTATGTTTTGTTAGTCGCCCTAAATGTAATAAATGAACAAATAAATAAATATATTTACCTGAGCTTCAAGAACGTTATTCAGTACTTTCTTAGGCACTCCGACAAACGTCATGGTGGGATGACGAATGTTGACAGTGTGCTGGTACAGAGGCAACAGGAATTTGGCCGTAGCTGTTATCCCCACACTTTTATCTAGGAATGGGTGGGAGAAGTCGTATCCTGGAAAGTTAATGTAAATCACGATTGTATGAAAATTATACCAAATATTTAAAAAAATTCTAAATTCAAATTCATTTATTCAAGTTTGGCTCAAAAGAGCTCTTATGAACGTCAAAACTTAAAAACTAGCGCACTCATTATTATATATTACATAGAAAAAGTACTAATTCTAACACTAACAAGTTATATATAAAAAAACTCTTAAATCGATTGTGGACTAGGCAGTGTCAAATATTAAAGATAAGTATTTACTATTTGTGACAGATCTAGATCGCACATCTAGTTCTTAAAAGACGTAAATACAAAAAAATCTAAATTGAGTTAACTATGCCACAAGTTTTCTTTTATTTGTAAGTAAACAACTGTCCGATAGAGATCGCCATACACAAATTCAAGCCTATTATTGTAATAATGACTAAAAATCTTTAGACCGTTTTACTGTAAAATTGATAAAATTACATTTACGTATTTTAAGAAAAGTGCTATGTGTTGTCAGTGTCAAATAACTGATAGAAGCCAAAGCGACATATCGCTTGCTTAATGGAATAGTGACTTAACTCGAAAAGGCGATTTTTGGTACATCACAAAAGAAGATCTTCTAAAGATCTGGTCCTACTTGTAAGCGCATTAAATTGATACTAATATAATAATTAGTAATTCTGCTGGTGTTTTGAACATTTGATTAACATTGATACGATCTCAGTAAAAAATAGAAAGACTGTTCGTAACTTAAACCTGACCTATCTATTAATGGGTCGATGTTCCTTTAAACATGCGATATATATCAGAACACCGCCTAACGCTCTTGACAGCAGTCGTGAGACCCGTGTCGATCTTTATAGCGCTTTGGATGTTAACAACTGTTGGATGGCGACTGTACCTAATTTTTATTTATAACGTGTAGCTTTTCAACGAAGTACTCATCTGGGTATTCTAACTGCTATATATAAGAAAGAAAGTAAAACGTTTATTCGTAACCATGTACAAAAATAAAAAGAAAAAATAATATTATACTGAAAATACCCACATCTATCTATACATTATTATAAAATCTACTTAGCATCAGCCGTAGCATCTTAGTAATGCCTCGACTCTGGTCTTCCGTAGATACCTAAACTAAAATAATTTATATAACAAAAATAAAAATATTACAATATAAAGAGCACTGCTACAAAGAGTATTTATTATGAGATACACAAATTGCAGATTAAAATTGAAATCCAAATTAATATTATAATACAGCCACGCATAATATGTGTTTTATTTGGTTCGCCTTAAAATAAAATATTTATAGTTATTTAAATAAATAATAATAGGTTGGGGAAAAAGTCTTTTCGTATTTTTGTATGAAAAGTCAAGACATTTTTTTCAAAGTTTATTTACATTTATTTACAATATATATGTACCGTTTTGTTGAATAACTTTCTGCCATTTTGTGGGCAGAGACATTATCCCGTTACTGTAGAAACTTAGGGACTTCTGATCAAAAAAACGGGACAAATAGTTTTGGCAGTCCTCTCTTGAGGTCAACCTTACAGAACCTAAAGAATTCTGCAGAGACCGAAACAGGTGAAAATCTGAAGGCGCAAGGTCAGGGCTATATGGTGGATGCACTAGGACCTCCCAGTCGAACTCTCTTAATTTTTGCTGAGTGGCTAAAGATGTGTGTGGTCTAGCGTTATCGTGATGAAAGACCACACCCTTCCTGTTGATCAATTCCGGCCGTTTTCTCTCGACTGCTTCCTTTAATCTCATCAGTTGCTGGCAGTAAAGATCAGAATCGATGGTTTTGCCGGGCGGTAAAAGCTCATAATAAACAATGCCCTTCCAATCCCACCATACACACAGCATCACCTTATTTCGTGTTAGGCCAGGTTTGGTCACAGTCTGTGAAGCCTGGCCAACTTTCGACCACGACCTTTTTCGCACGTTCTAGTCGTACGTGATCCACTTTTCATCGCCTGTTATCAATCTCTTCAAAAACGGCTCGGTTTCATTACGTCTCAATAATGAATGGCAAATGAGTACACGGTTCATTAAGTTTCTTTGAGTGAACTCGTGTGGCACCCAAATATCGAGCTTTTTTGTATAACCAGCTTTCTTCAAATGGGTCAAAACTGTTTTGTGGTCAATTCCCAGTTCTTCAGCTACATCGTAACTACTAATATGCCGATCTTGCTCCACTCTTTCAAAAATGGCGTCCATTTTATTCGTAACAGGGCGACCAGAGCGAGGTGCATCTTTAACATCAAAATTTCCGGACTGAAAACGTTTGAACCAAATTTGTGCTACTCTTACTGACACTGCATCAGGTCCATAAACATCACAAATTTTTTTCACTGCTTGAGTTGCATTTTTGCCTTTTTTATAATAAAATTTTAAAATGTATCGAATTTCTTCATTAGATTCACTCATTTTTACGGAGAGAAAAACAAATGAAAAATAGCGGGAAACAACTTTTTTTTATTTTTTTCTTTTCTTTATAATGGGACCTTTTTAATGTTACCAAAACCAGCCAGACACAAATAGTACAGTCAAAAAAATTTTATAATAAGTTTATACCTACGTTATGCGAAAAGACTTTTTCCCCGACCTAATATATTAGAATTTACACGACTACTTAGTTATTGTTATTTTGTTTATTAATAAGTTATTTTTTGTAATTTTCTTTGAAAGCACGTAATGAAGAAGACTTTTTGCCTTATATCTCAGGTATTAAACATTCCAGGAATATCCATAATAATGCAACGTATCGTAAATATAAGAAATAGCTCAACCTTCTTCGATCCCTAGAGATAAAGCCAATTTATAACGATATTGTGTCTGTCTACGGAAAAATATCTTAACTAAAATAGTATTTAAGTGAAAAATGTACCTGTGCAAAATATAACATCATCCACCTCCTCAAAGCTGTTATCCTGGAACACGACGCCATTGGAGGTGAACATCTTTATGTCAGGTTTCTTCACGTAAGTCTTAGAGAAGAATGGTTGATTATACTTTAGGTGATGGCTGTGCACTAGTCTAGTTGTGACATTGCTCAAATGCGCGGCCAGGTCGAGACCAGATGCTCCTGCTCCTATTAGCAAAACGCGTCTGTTTCTGTAGTCTTCGGGGTCTTTGTAATCGTGGCTGTGTATCATTTTCCCTGCAAAACAAATTGATTGTACTTTTATTTCTTTTAACTATACAACTCAAGCTCCTTCCCATAGTGAATGGGCGCGTTAGTTTATAAGTTATTAGCGACTGCGTGCGAGAACGTCTGCATGACCTAAATATGAACATTTCGGTTGAATCACTCTATCTATGAAAAAAACAACATCAAAGTCCACCTTTGTTAGTCAGGGATAATGTAGCATTCAAACTTTGGAAGAATTATCGCAATCCGTCCAGTATTCTTTGAAATAATTCGTACTATCGAATCAGTATAAATATATAGTAGTACCTTTAAATGTCTGTTGCCCATCGAACTTAGGCCATACCGGTGAGCTGAACTCCCCGTTGGCGACTACCACAAAGTCACAGTTCTCTGTATGAGTCGTGTTTGTGTCTACCTTTGTGTATGTGATGCTCCAGTGGTCTTCTGCCCATTTTACAGACTTCACCCAACTCTGCAACTGAGGCAAATAACATATTTTTAAGTATTTGTCACAGAGATAAAATCGGAAGCAATAGTTGCTGCCGGTTTTTGACGTGATTCTCAGCTTTTGACGCGGTTATCATGCTGAGCAGATTGAAATATTTCATTGGTTGTCTGCCGTAACTTGACTCCATAAGGTCCAATTTAAAGTTGTCCTGTATGGTTTATTACTTGGTTAAAGGTGAAATTCGTTAATGTTTTCCCAAGGTAAGTATTGTGCAAGTACGACAGAACCTCACATCCGGGTGTGTGAAGTTTAATAGTTCTCATATTTTCTCTCTTCTTCCCGAAGTTTGGTTCTATTAACCTTCGGATTAAAAAAAATCCATGACTTAAGTCAATTGCGTTGTGGAATTATAAATCCGTATCAATTTAAGCATATTCGTTGTAGGTATGTAATGATGTCTGAATCACGAACCACTAATAAAACTCAATTCTAAGTAAAGTAGAGACTTGTAAATATAATTACCCAAGTGTATAATTAAATTGATCGAGCTTTAATAATGTGGGTATCTGAGTAACAACGAGTCATATTCATACTGCAATAAACTATTTTTTTATAGTCTTGATCATTATACTCACGTGTTAGTAATTCTAACACTCAGTATTACCTCCGTATTATATTTGCGAATAGATTATCATTAAAAAAATAATCCGGAGTAAAGTTATCTCTTTATACTGTAGGCGTTAAGGCAAATTTATGATCCTATTGAATGAATAAAATATTTTAGCAGCAGGACGCCTGAGCCCATGGTTCGTTAAAAGGCTAACTTGAAAAGGTTCCTCGTTCCTAGTTAAAATGGCTTGGCTTGGCTTTCTGTAATTATATGTTTAGAAAGCTGTTGGTTCTCTAAAAATGCAAGAAATAAAACAAATTCTGTCTATATTTCACGTATAACACTTAACCAACTTTACGGAATTTCGGTATGGACGGGACCTTAAATATAGGACTTATGATTAGTTTTTGGCAGTTACTGCGGTTCACGCGTGCCTGCTCCTAAATTTGTTTAAAGAGCAATCTTTGGTTTTATTACAGAAGATTAAATTAGTAAATTATTTGTGTTTACTTACTTGTATATTCCTATCGAGTTCGAAGTGTTTTGTAAACAATTTTAAGTACTTGTGGAAGCACTCCCCAGTCGGGAACGACTGTGTTCCTTCTGGGAACGGGAACCCTGTGTACTCCATACTAAGGCGCGGTGTGTTTATTCTGAAAGTATTCATAAAAGTACATATATATGTGTAGTACAGTAACTAGAATTATAAATATCATTTATAACCACATTTAAGATGAATCACATTTAATTAAAAATGTATTCATGTGATGCTAGTAAAACATCATGATAATGACAGCCTTTTAAAGTCCCACTATTGAGCACGGGCATCCTCTCGTAGGTGGTGTCAAGGTGTTACGATATCGGGTCAAACTCGGTGGAGTACAGCTGTGGCTCACCCCGAGTGGCTGTGACTGGGTCCGCGTGGTGATCTTAAACGTTTCACTTTTGAGCAGGTGTCTCTTACAAGTCTGTAAATAAGGTATACAGGTGATAGTCCACTACGCGGACCCAGTGCGGATTTGGAAGCAGATGTGACGCCTAGTGATTTTTAAAGCCGCTCAATTGAGTCTCCACCTTGGATTAATGATTACAACATCAAGTTGAAAATCACAATTAGCGGCTCAACATCAAGCACGGAAGCGCTCGATGTCAAATGCCGCGCAAACGGTCACCTAATATTTTTTTTTACCTTGCTACCTAAATGCATGTACGCAATGCCTCTCGGCTAAAGGGAACGAAAAGGGAGTGTGGGACTCACCACCGGCAGACACGACCGCCAGCAGTAATGGCCACTAAAAATCTTCCGACGACGCCCGCCGCTTGTTGAGAAAGAGGCGGGGGGCCAGTACCTGGGTTGCAGCGTCTGACACGCCGCCCTCGGCCAGCGTCCCCCCGACCAAAACCGGGAGGACCTCCTCAGAGAGACGCAGTGGACGCGCCCCTCCTACCTCCTTGTGCGACCAGAGCGTATTTGGCCGACTTCTCGGAGTGTCTATGGTTAGCCAGCAGCAAGAGCAAGAGCTCTTGGCGCTGCATGACGGGCTCTCCAGGCACGACCGCTGCGGCCACCACAAGTCCCTCTTAGTTTCCCCTCCGGTAGTCAGTACTAAGGGCACCCAGAGTCGCCAAGCTCTGGGGGTTACCTTTTCCCGGCTCCGGGAGGTGCTAAGCCCCCCACCACGCCAAGGTGGAGACCTGTCCGGGGAACGGTCACCTAACCAGGGACGACCCCAGTGTACTCTGCTCAACTGTGTTGGCTCTTTCTGATATCATCTCGAAAGCTGCAAGCGCTATTATTGTAACATAAGTCACTAATAAAACTGCTAACTGTCCAAACAATATTTAATTCCATAAGTAGTAGAATCACAAATATCTATGCATGCTAAAAAACTTTGGCGTTTGTCAGATATTTACCACTTGGTTGCACCAAACAGGCTGAATAGATTTGGATGAGTAACACAAAAAGTGCCTTAAGGCGCCGGTAGCAGAGAATAACCTTGAAAGTTTTATATACTCTGCCGCAAACTCACATTCACATGCGAATCCTATCCACAGAACAAAAAATGTGTTTCTATTTAATGATCCTATTATATTCTCATATAGCATACAAATCACTTGCAACACTTACCTTGTGGGAAGTCCTGAATTTCAACGGGGAAACAAATTATAGAACTGAATATGACACGAACCGAGACACAGGCGAAAACTAGTCCCTTATAAACCTCAATTGATAAGTACCCAACCAAAAGTGAAAGTAAAGGTTTAGTGTTATCATTATGATTTTTGTGTTTATTCGGATTTAGTTCAAGTGAAATAGTTAGTTAGGTAACATTTCTCATAAGCGGATAAACTGGCTTGTTTCATAATATCGACGAGAACACCTAATTTTAGACCAGTTTTGTGAGTAGCTGTTAATGTTACCTTACTGATGTCTCCTTCCTATTCTTGCGATAGTTGAATAAAAGAAAAATACGGGCCAAAATAAACTAACTTAATATAAACTAGAGTACAAAGAGTCGACAGACACACAATTAATTATATCAGCCTAATAAAGTCCACTGCTGAACATTAGCCTACCCTATAAGTTACATTCTATTGGGCGTATCTGCTGATAATCACCACGCTGGGAAGGCGGGTTGGTGATCGCAGTTTAAGCCAGTACGCAGAATGTCGCTGCTGCCCATTATCCGGTAGGATTTCTCTCCGTCGTCTCTTACGACCCCCCGTGAGATGAGACGGGGTGGCACTATTCTAGGCCGGTATCACACGATTCATTCTAGGCCGGTATCACACGATTCATTCTAGGCCCGTACCACACGACTCAGTCTTTGGATTAGTGTAAATTGATTACTATATGTAGTAGTCGTAGGTCAATAGTCAGTGACCTTATTGGGCTGCTTAAAAAAATCTAACTGCAGAACGCACACTTCTGTCTCCCCTAAGCCATACTCCACTCAGTTATGGGACGTTAATGGGCTTATAATTTTGCTTATTGTTGTTATAGCAGCAATAAAAATACACACTGTGATAATTTATGTTTTCATTTTAATATGGTTCGTCTAGTTAACTGTAAGACTAACAGAGTCCTTTTTGGAAAAGAGCTCTTTAAGAAGTGATGAGAGCAGAGGAAGAGCGCTATACTGCATTTTTACTACTAAGCAATCGCCTACTACGATTGGAAAGTACGACAAGATAAAGTTAAATATTGGCAGTACAAAAAGGATCATTGTACAAGTTATGAGCAGAAGGAAAACTAGGAGGGTCGATGAAGGCATTTATCAAACCGGATCGGGCTGCTGTATGATACAGTGACAATATAATACAAAGGGAGCGAAGATACACTTCCATTACATGTAGTAAGTAAAGTCATAAGTCACAGGCTGATCGTAAATTAACAAAACGACTAGGCAAATTGTCAAAATATGACAAAGGTTTGGTTTACAATGCAATGTAAAATCAAAATGTTACTATGTGCCTGCGGTCAATATATGTGTTTATAAATAATTATCTTTACTGGGAATCGAACCGATTGTATTTATTTATGTATTTTATAATGCGGTAAAACATTTGAACGCGGTAAAAGAAGAGAGAGATATTAATTAACAAATAAAATAAATATTTTATGACAATTACACCAATTATTTAGTTCTAAGATAAGAATCATTAAGATCATGTTATGGATACTAAGTAACGGATAAACATACATAAATACTTTTTTATTTTAAATACATACTTAATATACATAAAAGAAAGCACAATAAGTAATGCATTAAGCGTACGGTGCGACTGCACCTTTACACATGCTTTACACGCAATGTATGAGTCATAAACGATTAGCTAACCTCTTTCCAATAAGCCTGCCGACTCCAGTGTGGCTTCCGCATTAGCCTGCTCTCACTCATCACTCTCAAGATCGGCAAACACATAACAAATGTTAATAAACTCAGAAATGTCAATAGAAACTTGTTGACCTCGCCATATTTTAATAGTGAATGGCCACGTGCTTCTTAATTAGTTCAATTCATAACTTGATTATTAGATAGTCACAATGGCGTGGAATCAAAATATATGAGCAACCTTTTCTGGGGTCAACCATATTATTGATTGTGTAAAACGTATTAAAATAAGCTCCGGCAGTTTCTGAGATTAGTCTTTATCACAGAATATAGACAAGTCACCCGTGTTCTGAGGTCTTCATAGCCAGATATCGTGTAGAAATAACTTCAATAAATTCAACTCGACTCGATAGCAGTAGCACCACCGCATTTGATGCGTCTAAACTCTAAATGACTCTGAATATACTTAGATGTTTACTTAGACAGGCAATAACAGCCTACAAAACTGGACCAAACATATTTTCACGAAAAGGAAAGCCTACGGTCAGTAAGTGAGAAAGGAGTCACGTAGAAAATAAATCTAAAATCATGATTAAAAATAACCATGTGAATAATATAATGTGCAAAGTGCATGGATAACATGTATAATAATTCAATGCAAGCCTAAGCGGTTACAAATCGACCAGAAATCTAAAGGCAAAAGCACTTGGTACAATCTACAAGAGACTTGCATCACAGGATCTAATGAAAGGTTGATGCCAAATACCACAGAAACAAAAATATCAAGCCAAATGAAAAAGAAACAAAAGCACAGTCGTACTATTCTTCGCTCAGGTCAAAGCTTTTTGGAACCCACAGTAACTTAGTTTCTTTTTTTAAACGTTTCGCTGAGAAAAAGTCATAATAAACCTAGGTAAAAGTTTTTAAAACATTGTAGTCATTCAATCCGTATATTTGATTAGAGTAGCAAGAGAAAATTACCTCAAATTCTTATACATGCTGGTGAAAAGCGGCAGACCATCCTCATCAACGCCGACATGAGGGTCAAACCTCCAGGTGCCTCCCACGTGCTTGGTGGCCTCAAACACAGTGAAGTTCACTCCATATTCCTTCATGAACCGAGCTGTACCCAGTCCGGAGTACCCAGCTCCTATTATACATGCTTGAATGGGTTCCTTTGTCTGAAACAAAAAGTTATTTATTACTAATTATGTAGCTTATAAACTCTACTGATTATCATTTTCCAATCAATATAGCAAGTATGATAGGTCTCGGTTTAGGATTTCTTTTTTAAATGAGACGAGTGTTCACAAGGGAGAACCATTCATAAAAACAATGCTTAATAAATGCCGAACGTTCGTAACCTTGTCAGCCAAATAAACAGCTAGGAAGCGTTATTTATTGATTCAGGCGTTACTTTGAGAAAATCCATACCATACTCTCGTTTCAGCGATGGTTGTGAAGACATCGTTGTTCTGAGGCTCCTATCTTACCTGAAGATCCCCTGCGTAAGGACGAAACCTGTGTCGTATTGAATTCTTTCTCGATTTTTCGGGAAATTATAGTTGCGCGGGAACTGTTACAAAGATATGTTTAATCCATCACTTGCTTAGCTACAAAGCACTTCCAGGACTGAAGACAGTTTATAGTATACTGTTCAACGATTGCCAAAATCAGATGGTCTAAGAATAAAAAGATCATAATCTCAGCACAAAAACGTCCCACTTGCTTAGTAGCGTACTTTCCGAAGCACGGAAGCCGTGAAATTAAATGTCACACCAACGGTCACTCATCCAAGGACTGACCTCTGTAAACACTGTTTTACTTCGGCGATATTTAGTGACCACCTGTTAGTTATAGCTTGACCGCAAGCGTTGAGAAGATTGAGGATTGTTGAAAAGATTGATCTACGGATAAAAGATGGACTTGTACAGAGCTTCAATGGGCTGAGATTATCGTGTTATACGCAAAGGAATAATGTACCACTTCGTCCTGTCTAGAGCTTGTGACTAGGTCATTCAAAGTCATCCCTAATGACTCGGTCGGGGTACAGCGCTAGTGGTCAAACTATATTGCCGTGGAGCTACGAGCGATTCTCCCAAAGGAAGAAAGAAGAAGAAGAAACGTTAGTCACAAGTAAAATTGAATATTGAATGCTACAAATTACCTTATATATTAAACATAGCTGATAAAATTAATTATAAAAAAACATAATTGTAAAATCAGTAATAGTTTTGACATCCTCACACTGAGCGCCTACCGTTTTAATAAATAAGTTTAATAAAATGTTAGAAACGGTACTTAGTTCGTTGTGTAATTAAAATACAATTAAGTTATTCTGGTTGTGCCTATAAAAACCCAGTTTATTAAAGACTAATTAAAGCTAATATAATAGAGTGTTAATAACGGACGGCCAGAAGCGATTATCTACACAAAAATAACTGTATGGTTTTAATGTAAAAATATGCAGCTACCCAATTTACATAGTATATAAGAAATAATCAGAGTTTATTTTTAAAAAATATTTAAAACAATTTTAATTCAAGCTGTCTGTCTATCGGCCTGTCCTTATTTTATCTAAAACGGCCCAAACTGAGTACTTAAAATTAGCTTATTGTTATCGTTATAACGAAAAACATATTAATATGCTCCTTTTATACACGACTTTTTTTTTAAAAAAAGAGTATATATGTAAAAATGATAAATACGCTAAACTTTCTTTTTTTTTAACAGAAAATCACGAATTTTTTGTCATGTTAGCGTGCCAAAAATAATGTTGACTGCGCACGCCCTTGACCGATTCGTAGAATTTTTAAATGGTCGTCCTTTGACGTAAATTATTATCGTTGAACAAAAAATAAATAAAATATAAAATATTGAATCCTAGTGTCAGTTATTATTTCTATGCAACACTCTACTGAAGTTACAGAATCCACGTATTATTAGTATTGAACAAGTATGTTCGTTTTTAGTCTAGTAGCAACATTAGCAACATCTTTATTTCACCATGATCTACTAATAAATTATACTTGTAATTTTTAAATTTGTGCTCATGTTCTTCAGTATTACTTTAAAGGTCATTCAGTAACTAATTGTTTTACTTAAATTTTTTAATATTTTTAGAAGACTAGCGTCCATAAATAAATAATAAGTTTGTCTGAATTTGACGTTAAAATAATAAAAATAGGTTTAGATTGATGAAGATGACGCTCTACCTAAGCAAATAAATAGTAAGTATCATACGTCTTTAATTATAATAGTTTTCCGTTTAGTTGTGATACGAGTGTGAATTCAAATATTGATGAACGTGTAAATACTACACGTTCGTAAGAAAGTAAAAATAATGAATATCCATGAACTGTGACGACATACAGCGGATGATCGGTGCAGCACACGTAATGTTCCTTATTAGGTATGCCACTAGGCTGCGAGTGGCGACCTTATGCCCCATTTTCGTCTTACGTAATGTCGCATGTCTCTTAACAGACCTATTACTTTTCGTTCATTTTTAGTTTGGTCAAAAAGGCACCCTTATAGTTTCGTCATGTCCGTCTGTACAGGGCTTAGCTCAAAACCTATTAGCATTCATCATATCAGACTCATAAAGTCCACTGCTGAACAAGCTGCCAATAGATCACATTATATACAATGTGATCAATACAAATACAAATACCCACAATTTGCCCATAATCACCAGGCGGGTTGGTGATCGCTGTTGAAGCCAGTACCCAAACGCATTTCTCTTCGTCAACTTTTACGACTTCTTGTGAGATGAGAGGGGGATGGCACTATTATAGGCTGGTACCACACGGCATATAAGTACTAGGAAGCTGTAGGAATAATAAATTCGCGAAATGTCACTGATAGTACGAGTAGGTGGTTGGTGGACGAGAACGAAGGAAAATTTAACATGCAACAAAGAGGTAAAATACTCCTTACATCTATCGTCCGGCATAATCCGTCAGAACTATAGCAGCAGAGGAACACATCCACTGGAAGGTTATTCCAAGCCCGTCTTTAATACGAAGACATTACCAAACTATTTGGTCTAGTACCAAATAGTTGATAGTTTGCACAGTATGAGAATGATTCCTGAGACCAGCACCTCTAGTGATTCAGGAGTGTTCCAAACATTATTCGTCTTCTATTACGAATAATGTTTGGAACGCTGGCAACTCACAACTTTTGGTTGTACGTAATGTGGGTTCGATTCCCAAACATAACAAATCTTTGTGTACATAAACATGAATATTTGTTCTAGTCTGGGTGTTTTCCTGTGTATATCAAGTATGTATACACAAAAAAAAGAATTTATGTATGTTTGTCCGTTATTTAGTATCCACAAAACCTGTTTTGTGGATACTAAATAATTATTACTTAATGATACTTGTCGTGGAACTAAATAATTGGTGTGATTGTCGGAAAATATTTAATTATCTCAAAAAAGTACTCAGGCAAAGATTTAAGTCAATGTTGTTAAATACTTGATTTACTGTTTATGTAAATGATAAGCCGAAAACTAGATAAATCGCAGAAACTCAGTAAGGAGAGCGTTTTAGCCTTGTGGCATGCAAATAGTTGTTTTATACGTAGTATAAGTAGTTACTATTTGCAGCGTTGGAAATACTGGAAACATGCAGTTACTTATAGTTCGGTGCCTATTTAATATACGGTTGGAAACGATTATCGATGGTAAGAGGTCAGTCCCTGGATTAGTGGCCATTTGTTTTGGTCTGCCGTCGTCCGTTAATGAGAATAAGGGGTTTAAAATAGATAATTAATAAAGTAATTGCTCAATAAATATTTTAAATAATCTATGTGAAATTAAATGTAATCGTATTTTTTTTTAAAATACATATTGATTCGACGGTCCCTACGTATAAAAGGTCATGTCTAAAACTACGGTTTACAGGAGAGTAAAATGAAAGTTAAAATCGCTCTAGAAAAAAAAACTTTTAGTTATAAATATAAGTATTATTCACGTAATGTTTTGTTCGAAATACAATTTTTATTTATTCTAGAGCCATTTCAACTTTTATTTCACTCTCCTGTAAACTTTAGTTTAAGACATGTCCATTTATACATAGGGACCGTCGCATTGCTCTTAGATTATAATTATTAAATGAGGAAGATGTTTCATGTTTGATGCCCTGTTCAATTAAATAAAATTCTTTGAATTGTAGGAAGGGACATAAACTATTACTGAAATTAAAAGTGCATAGTATCAATCAAACGCAACAAAGTTAAAAAAAAAACATTTATTTATTGTTTAGCACCTCTTATTAACGTGGCATAATAACCACCGCAGGGGTAAAACTGGTTTTTCGAGGGGGTAATGAGCTGGTGGCGTGAATTTTTGGTGCTGAATTTCCTGACTTAACAATTAATCCATTTCAGCATTCCAGACAACAACCTAAAGGAGGGAGGGGCTAAAAATCAGTAGTGACATAGGTTATAAAGGTAACTGAACTGAAAAGGTTAGGAACCACCGCTCTAGTACAAGATCTGCTTAGCTTAGAGCGAGAAGCCGCTTTGTAAAGAAAAGTTACTAATTTACCATAACATGTGACGCCATTTCCGTCATATTGATGTAATACAACACATTGATCTTTTGACAATCCTATCATCATTTTTTGTTATAGTTAATCAACCTATGACGAAACTGTCATTAATGGTCATTAAGTTCAGTAATTGTTGAATACGTTTACCCTATTCCATAAACATCCATTGATATTGGTGCCAAGGTTTACGCGTTCATGTTCATACGTCCGATGCTTTAGTCTCATCATTGCGATTTTAATTTAACGTTAACGCGACTGTATTTATTGTTTTCTTATATTTAAGCGATCATGCTACTGGTAGTTCAGCGATAAGGTAATCAGCAGCAATCATTAACGTTAGGCAGAGCTTGTAAAATTCATTCCTTGGAAGGGTTCTTCTGAATTAAAGAATAATCATCTTAAATTTCGTGTACTTTGTTGATTGAAATGTGAATCATATTCTAGGATCATGTTATAATCAATAAACCCTTTTTTGTGCAGAGCAAGCGATAATTACGCACTTAACTTCTTTTTCCGTAAAGGGGTAAGTGAGGTTTGTATTAAAAATCAATCATTTCTCAAGTACCTACCACCTAATTAATTACACTTTTTTTAAAGAAATAAATAATGTTTGTGCCGTGATAAACTGTAATTACTTGGACGGACCTGCGAGCAGACGTTATTACCGAACTATAATTAATGTATTTATGTATAAATAAAATTTATCTGAAAGTTCGTTCACTGCGTAGCAGGTTGAAAAAGAGTAAATTATTCCGCATAATTTCTTCGCAAGGGTATTATTAAATAAAATGAGTATAATACCTATTATGAGCACCAAGTCCATTATTTGGATCTTAGCGAAAGGGCGAGACAAGCAATCGTTCCCTTGATTGGTAATTATCAAGCATTTGATGGACCATGATAAGCACTCATCATCCTGAACACCCCTCGACACATCAGTTGTCATGGTAAATATCATACGACCTTTTCGAACCATATTGTTTTTTCTGGTGTTTTCTGTAATATTTCACATGTGTTTGGTGCGGCAACTCCAATGAATCCTACTTGGTACCCTATTTCTCGCATAGAGAGCCGTACAAGACGACCTAGCGAATTGTGTCAATGTTGGCAATAGCCAAAAGCCATTTACCACGTTTAATCTGATGCTGTGCTGAAATTTAACTTGGGACCAACTAATAGGTCCCTGTTTAATAGACGTAGCAAATTTAATGCCCACCCCAGGGGTATATGGACGTTTACCATCCCATACTGGGGCGTGCGCCTCAAAGAGATGTCAGCACTCTGAGGGCCCCCAGGGAGGGGGCCACGCCTGCCGGTGTTGCGGGACTGTTCGAAAGGGTACCGCTGCCTCGGGACCAAGCAGGCTCAAGAAGGAACTTGGATGGTGTTTAGTCAGCAAAAGTCTGACAGAACCTCCCGCTCCTCCACAGCGGAAGACAGTAGTCAGTACAAATAAAAAAGGAATATACACTGGCAAGAGAAAGGCGTGACATTTGAATATACCTACACCCATAGGTCCCATAGTGGTTTAGTTTTAGTAATATTGTTGCAAAAATGACGTCTACTTACCATGTTTTCTTTTTTCATTGAAATTTAAAATTGCCCACTTAACTAGGCTTGAGTGTTGTTAAGTTAAGGTAATAAACAATAAGATAATACGTGTACCTATTCATAAATGAACATGTTGTTTAGTTTAGCCTTTCTCCAAACTTTTTTGTATAATTACTTCCAAGATGAAAGTCATGACTCTCTAACAAAGCATTCAAAGACTTTATGTTATGCACATGCATACATACATAACTTCACGCCTATTTCCCTGAAGGGGTAGGCAGAGGCATATGATACGTCCACTCTTCGCCAATTATATAGTTGGACCCACGGAATAGGTGGCGAGCCTATTAGTTTTTGGGAGGATCCCTATACACCCATGCTTTATGTTATGAAGTACAAGTAAGTAATTAAAGAGTTAACTCTCTTAGAGTATGAGTTTTGCTATAATAAACCTATACCAGATAATGGAAAGTTTACTTTGTATGTGGATTTTATTGAGTCTAGAGCAAACGAAACTTGGTCTGGCAAGCGCGGACCCATCATTGAGGACACAACGAGAATTCCAACAACCCTTAATACACCTATAATATCAGACTTTCACGTTCTATTTAAATCGATAGGATATTATCAGATATTATATTCAAAGCCTATAAAAAATAAAAATGTATTATGGAGTTCCAATCAAGATATTAGGAGCCAAAGCTAACCTCACCTGCAAGTGATGCACCTGCCGATCAACGGACTTAAAAGTTCCCGGTAAGCGGCAATAGGCTCGCCACTTATTACGTGGGACTAACATTATAATTAGCGAAATGTGGTTGAGGTTTTTAGGAAAAACCTTCCCTTTAGGGAAACAGGCGTGAATGTATGTCCTCGCCCTAGGTCCGGTCCGTCCTGCATCCGATCATAAATTAGCAGAATACACGTAAGTACATATTTTCAATGACGTGTTATTACTAAATCAAGTTTATAATATAAATATAGCTTGCCAAGTGGTGAGAGTCTCTTGAAGGCTGAATATGATATAAACGCATATAGATAATGATACTGCAGTCAGCGACAGGTGACTTTCTTGTTAGTATAAGAATCAATTTTGTATTAAAAATTAATATGTTCAGAATTTTAATAAACTAAACAAAACTAACATATTATTTTAAGAGTTAGTGAAGTTAGGCCTTGTAGAGTAGTTGCAAGATGGTACGAAAGCGTTACTGCGGCTCCGGAATATAACAAGCTCAAGAAGGAATATGGATGGTTTTTACTCAGTAAGAGACATCCCATCCCAGACATGTGTCTGGGATGGGATGTAAGGATGTCCTTCCGCTCCACCTACTGCGGAAGGTTTCCATTTGATGATTTTTTCATTCTCAAAAAGGATAAACCTTATAGAGTGAGGCGTGTAGAGTTAGAAGCTTGGCTCTATACGAGACCTAATAACTTTTTGACAGTTCATAAGGTCTCGTCTTGACAACATTTTTTATTTTTAAAAAGTAATGGGATTTGTTTTATTCATAATTCCAGCAAATCAAAGTTTTTTTTTCAGCACAACAAACATCAATACCATCATCAAATCAACATTATACTAATAAACTTTTTGTGATAAAGTGATGTCCAAAACTTTTCTACACACTGCATCAACTAGTTCCAAACTAAGCTACGTGTATTAGACAACATACTTCAATATTTTGTTTACATAGAAATTTCCATGCGATATGTCAAGTCATAAGAAGCTTTCGTCTAAGCCAATCTAACCCTAAATATTTAATTTTCATAACAAAATGATTTCTCCAGATTTGTGAAGTATAAATATAGGACTCTGCCTACTTATATCTCTACAACCATGTACTAATATTAATGTAAAGTGAGTTTATTTGTTACACCTTAATCGGTAAACCTTTATATTTCCACAATAGTTTTTTCCTAATAGTAGAGACAAAATAGTTTATTATTAAGGATTTTTGTTAAGTATGAAGATTTAAGTTTACTTATTTAAAAGAAAGATTGCCCTGTAGGTTTGGTTTAGTATGCCCATCACATTAAGAATTAAACAGAATCAAAATAGGCGGGTAAAACCGCTTGGATAATTGAAATTATTTTAGTATTTGACGAGTCTGGTACTAAACTGTCTTGAAGGACTAAAATTATTTATGTGATTGACAAAAGATGCAGACTGATTATGACAAGTTTCAAAAGAAGCCTCCGCTTGTATGGAGAGATACGCTCACCGGTTTGGCAACCGCTTCCTGTTCGCGCCATTTTGCTGCGCCCGCGCACAATGCCTGACAGAATTACTGCGCTCCGCCATCTAGATAGCTCAGAAATCGTAACGCGTAAAGTAGAAAATAGGAAAAGCATACGGAAGTTACTCGTTTGATAAATAGATAAATGGCAAGTACTTACCTACTTCTATGATTGTAGGAAAGAAAACTAATTTTCTGACACAATCTTATTTAAAACTATCAAATGATCATGAACTCTCCTTATCACCCATATACCCGTATCTGGGGTACCATAATCTGCGGCGTAATTATGTAACTATGGCATTTTAAACTTTTACTTAATTAAAATGCATTTAACAATTCGAGGGCCATTAATGGATAGTGTGCTACTTAATAACACAAATCAAATTATACAAAATTAGAAAACTCTGCAACAATGTTTTGAAAATGGTTAGATGTCAATCGTTTGCCCAAGGCCTGATTGGGCGGCTGGAAAAATTCTAACACCCGCCAATACACACTGGCTCCATGGTGGAATTTGACATTATAATTCGTGAGAGGAAGCTGGTGCTCTGTACTGGGATGTAAATAGTCTGAGATGATGATTCACTAAGTTGTTATCATTTCTGTTTTACGTAATGTTGCTTTCAAGCCACACAGGGGTATTCAGACTAAATTGAAATTCTATTGTTAGGAACCTGAGACCACCCCTGCTGCACTTACTCGTATACCCTGCCTGCAGTTCGCTCAGTGCTTGATCGCAGAACCCCCTGAACTTGATAGATGGCATCCCAACCACCCAACAGGGTCATGTTCGAAAACTTGATTACAAGTTATTTGTGAGTTAGTTGTTTTCAACATTAGATAATGTAATAAAATTTAAGGAATTGTGAAAAAATCGTTTAAAACGAGATGACCACTTGTTATGTATTATATATCTACACTATGTCATTCAGACTGTTCCTAAAACTTGAGTCTAATATTTTTACCCGATTTCAAAAAAGGAAAGATAAGAATACTTTTGTGTCTTCTTTATTTTTTATCTCATCTATTTAAGATTGGTACTGATTTTCGAAGTTATTTTTTATGTGTTAAACTGTTTTCCCATTCTCTCCTTTTCTACAGGCTGTCTGAAAGATTGCTTTTAGCGATAAGATTTTTGTCAATAAAGAGTAAATACATCAACCTATCTCCTATGTCCTTTTTGTAATAACCAGCACCTTTATATCCACTTTGTAATTAATTTGATATTGTCATAATTAATTGAGGAAAATATTTTATTCTCACTAAACATTAAAAATAATATGTCGTTCTTCGAATATGATATACTATTGACAGCTAAAATGTTGTTTGTTTATATTTACAACAAACTACGATTAAAGGTTAGTACTTATAGAACAGATTTAAAAAAATGTTAATCTACACTATGTATTAATTTAAACACATGAGCTAAACAAAGAACGATAAACAGTTTTTAGAAGATAATCATTAATTCACATCTTGAAATAATAAAAAATTAAATAAATATTTGTTAGTATATTATTTATTTTAAACTGTAGTTTACGCCTTTTATAAGTAAATATTAAGTTTACTCAGTTATAATAAGTATCAAAATCCTCTGGGACTCAACCCAAAGTCTATTGTTATATAATTAACAGTAATAATTACCTCAAGATGATTATTTACATTTAAAAAAAACTCACCAATCCGAATCCATCTTTAACTTCGAGCGCCAAATTCAAAAAACACAAAACAACAGCACTAGAACATAACCTATTTGCCATTTTCTTTTTTTAAATAATCAATTTCACAGATAAGTAAAGTTATTACACCCGCGCAAAGAGGCCGCGTTCCGTGGCTGCATAGCTTCAAATGAGATCCGATCCAAGTGGAAGCTAAGCTGGTAGGGACCTGCTTAACAACCTTGGCCGTCGAGGCTCACTGATTCACATACTCGTATCTCAGAATGATTATTGAATCGATTATAAAAAAGAAGTAATGGCAATCATGTCCTTAAAAAACACTGCATAAAAACTGTATAAGTGCATGTACTAAGCAGCTATTGAGTTTTTTGTGACTTTTGAATTTTTGTTTGGAATATAATAAACTGAACCTCTAAAAAATACTTTTTTGATCATCAAAATTACTGAGTGAGCATCTAATGAGGTGATTAGGTGCTCAATCAGTATTTTTGATGCACAAAAAGGTTAGGTTAGGTTGGCAATTTATTAATTTTGAAGACACGTTAAATAACACCCTTTTTGTTTTTGTTTTGTATATCTAATAGGTTGGGGAAAAAGTCTTTTCGTATTTTTGTATGAAAAGTCAAGACATTTTTTTCAAAGTTTATTTACATTTATTTACAATATATATGTACCGTTTTGTTGAATAACTTTCTGCCATTTTGTGGGCAGAGACATTATCCCGTTACTGTAGAAACTTTGGGACTTCTGATCAAAAAAACGGGACAAATAGTTTTGGCAGTCCTCTCTTGAGGTCAACCTTACAGAACCTAAAGAATTCTGCAGAGACCGAAACAGGTGAAAATCTGAAGGCGCAAGGTCAGGGCTATATGGTGGATGCACTAGGACCTCCCAGTCGAACTCTCTTAATTTTTGCTGAGTGGCTAAAGATGTGTGTGGTCTAGCGTTATCGTGATGAAAGACCACACCCTTCCGGCCGTTTTCTCTCGACTGCTTCCTTTAATCTCATCAGTTGCTGGCAGTAAAGATCAGAATCGATGGTTTTGCCGGGCGGTAAAAGCTCATAATAAACAATGCCCTTCCAATCCCACCACACACACAGCATCACCTTATTTCGTGTTAGGCCAGGTTTGGCCACAGTCTGTGAAGCCTGGCCAACTTTCGACCACGACCTTTTTCGCACGTTCTTGTCGTACGTGATCCACTTTTCATCGCCAGTTATCAATCTCTTCAAAAACGGCTCGGTTTCATTACGTCTCAATAATGAATCGCAAATGAGTACACGGTTCATTAAGTTTCTTTGAGTGAGCTCGTGTGGCACCCAAATATCGAGCTTTTTTGTATAACCAGCTTTCTTCAAATGGGTCAAAACTGTTTTGTGGTCAATTCCCAGTTCTTCAGCTACATCGTAACTACTAATATGCCGATCTTGCTCCACTCTTTCAAGAATGGCGTCCATTTTATTCGTAACAGGGCGACCAGAGCGAGGTGCATCTTTAACATCAAAATTTCCGGACTGAAAACGTTTGAACCAAATTTGTGCTACTCTTACTGACACTGCATCAGGTCCATAAACATCACAAATTTTTTTCACTGCTTGAGTTGCATTTTTGCCTTTTTTATAATAAAATTTTAAAATGTATCGAATTTCTTCATTAGATTCACTCATTTTTACGGAGAGAAAAACAAATGAAAAATAGCGGGAAACAACTTTTTTTTATTTTTTTCTTTTCTTTATAATGGAACCTTTTTAATGTTACCAAAACCAGCCAGACACAAATAGTACAGTCAAAAAAATTTTATAATAAGTTTATACCTACGTTATGCGAAAAGACTTTTTCCCCGACCTAATATTTAGTTTCTTTTATTATCATTTTATGGTTTTTGCCTAAAAAATTAATTATCCCATGGCCTTGATTGACAATTACCTATTATTATGTGTGCCGAATTCAACTTATACCCGTTTTTTGTGTTTTTTGTGAAAGAAAAACAAACAAATAGGTATATAAATTATCTCTCCCAAGACACCACTAAAAGCTGTGTTTTGCACTAAAGGTTAAAACTAACTTAATTATAATAATATGTTTCATCTTCCACTACTACATTAACTTGTAATAATATTCAACAATATATCCATTGTTATTTATATACTTATTTATAATTTCTAATGAAAAACATAGAGAAAACTACAATTACACATAATACACAGTCATTTGCCGACAGAGTACCATAGATAGAGTTCCAGACAGAGTAACATTTTCACCCCTATTATACAAAAAATCGATAGATTGAGTCCAATGTAAGTACGTAGGTACAATAACTCACTGATGCCGACAGGCAGCGAGTCATGCATGAACAACAAAACAGCCTCACCAAAGTCAAAACACAAGGACCTTGCAGCAATGTAAAAAACAGAAAAGATTGTTTACTCTTCACGGCTTCCCTGGGTGTCAGTAAAAATTTTATTGAACACAGTTCCCAGTCGTGAGAGGAATTTATGTGTTGGGAAATAAACTTTGGAGCTTTTAAATTGAGGTATAAAATTGTATCGTTTTTATGTTTTTTTCTTATATTAATTTATTTTAAACGAGAAAATTTGGCGTTCTATATATCAAAAAAGTTCCTATACATTAAAACAATTACAAATTTCACCATATGGTCTAAGTAGGAAATACTCTGTCTTGTATTGTATGTTTCTGAAAATATATATTTAAGCATGTTTAGGGCTAGAAGCTTTTTGTGAGATACTTTGTATATGTCATCATGGTCTAATACTCAGCCCATTAATGTGGGAGTTATGTGAGATTCGTAAAAATTGGCTTTTTCAATTTGATTGTTCTGTGTCATCGTGTACGGAAAAACTATGCAAAAAATAGACATACATCTATATCATATATATATATATATATATAAATAAATAACACATGAGAAAGAGTGGTTAAAAATGAAATAACCCGTTTGGTTCCTAATATTACATTTGTAAAGATGCGTCTCGTCTTTTTTTTTCGGCCATTTTACTTCTAAACTATTAATCGCAAGTATTTTATAATGACTTCAGGTTATTAGTAAATTAAATACCAAAGAGACCGTTTGGTTGTTTTTGCCAATTTCTTTAATTATTATTTTTGATGAATTTTTGAACACAATTTGATTTTTTTTTTTATAAAGTCCACCTAGAATCCCCTCTGCCGCGGGCGCGGAGACGCCTTGCTAGACTTCTGAAAGTCAGCGACATCCACCGTCCCCTTAACGTTTAAGTACGAAGGACGGGCCTCCTCTCCCCGAACCACAGTGAGAGGGGTATTGGGCCTTACTTCATCGCGCGGTCTATACTCTGTCATCTCAGTGTTGATTGATGGAGGCAGGTGGACGCCACAGCGTCCTGCTGTTACAATATTTCAAGCCGCCCAATTAAGACTCTAGCATGGCTTAACAACTATCACATTTAGTGATAACCGGGAACCAAGCACCACCGAAGCGCTTGTGTCAGTGTTTTGTTTTGACAGAGCAAAAAAACCCACTGAGCCGTAGCCATTCTGCAGCGCTGCGGCACACACATGCACACTTTGCGAATGTTTTACTTTTAGTTTTTAATGTTGCAATATTTTTTTTTCTTATTGTAATTTTGTTTTTGTTGTTTTATTTGCATGTGTGTCTTTCGATGTAATAAATATTTTATCTATCTATCTAAAGGGACCGGGACCCGCTTTTCCTATGGCCACGCCGTTAGCGCAGCGGGCGGGCCATGAGGGCAAGAGGTTCTGCTCCGGGGGGAACTTTTGCCGCAGGCGGGGTGCCACACGCTGAAACCCAGTCACTGGCCCACCGCCGCTTTTGTCAACAAGCGTTGGGCGTCTTTTGAAGATCTTTAGTGGGTCCTACCCACTATCTGCCGGCAGTGAGCCCCACACCTCTTGGCCCATTGGCCGAGAGATATTGTGTATTTGAAAAAAACACTTATTCGTATGTAATCTACGAACAATAAAAGTTGTTCGTAGTATTAAAATACATACATTCACGCCTGTTTCCCCAAAGGGTTGGCAGAGGCATATTATACGCCCACACTTCGCCAATTACATATGTTAGTAGGATCCCTATACACTCGCAGGATTTAATACATACAAATATTTGTCTTGTGTGTGTGACTGCTGATCTCCACGCGCGATATCGGTCGTCTTCTTTCCTTTATCAATTATTGGAAAATATGTGCTAAGTTTGTTAGTCAAAGTTTCCATTCACTTTATTAACAAGAGCGGCTAAAAACAGGATATAAACAGAATTACCGTTTTCTTGTGCGTTTTGTTGTTCTTGCTTCTTTATATGATGCGATTTGCGATGTGATTACGTGTCAACACAATGCCTGTAATGACGTTTGTATCTAATTAGGTTCATTAGTACAACCGCCTTGGATCTGCTAATAATATTATCTATCAAGAAAAACTAGAGTAATATTTTGTATTTCCTAACATAATGTCATATCGATGTGTATAAAATATTTAGATTAATAGATAAACTAATTAAAAATATATTGGGGTTTTTTGTCATAAAGATTACCGTTAATTACTTAGCATTTAATGCAACCATGCCTGGATGAGCCCTGATGGTTTCACGAGGAATGAGATAGACTTTATCATGACCACTAAGCGGCAAATATTCAATAATGTCTCTGTAATCGCTAGGGTGAAAACCGGCAGCGATCACCGAATTGTAAGAGGCACATTTAATATAAATGTCAAGCTTGAAAGGTCCCGCCTGATGAAGTGAAGCTCCGACCCTCAGTTGCCCATATTCAAAACCCCGAGTACTTTCAGCTCGAGCTTCAAAATCGCTTCGCAGGTCTAGAGGACTGCGTGTCCGTCGACGACTTAAGTAGCGGGCTAGTTGAGACTGTTCACGCGGTGGGGTACAAATTTTACAAGACCAGACCCCGAAATAAAACCCAAAAATTGTCGACTGAGACTCTTGATCTCATGGAAGCACGACGACAACTGCGATTGCAGCCTTCAGCAGATGCATTCTCTTACCGGCGTATCAATAGACAGATCACGAAATCCTTGCGACTTGATATTCGCATATTCAGTACTAAGTGTATTGAAAATGCAATAGAGAGGAACAAGGGTTCGAAAGTGTTCGCACGAGATCTGTCTATTGGCCAGAGTCAGTTAACGCAGCTAAAGACCAACGAGGGCAAACTAGTCACGTCGAAACCTGAGATCATGAGGGAAATCGAAGGGTTTTATGGGCAGTTATATACTAGTACGCAGGATCCCGCTACTTGTTTGGCTAAAGACCCTAGAGCCAAACTAACCAGGCACTACACCGAAGACCTCCCGGACGTCAGCCTATACGAGATTAGGATGGCCCTGAAACAGCTGAAGAACAACAAGGCACCGGGTGAAGACGGGATGACAGCAGAGCTTCTGAGAGCGGGTGGTACACCGGTACTAAAGGTACTTCAGAGGCTCTTTAACACCGTCATCCTCGAGGGACGTACGCCACAGGCGTGGGCCAGTGGCGTGGTTGTACTTTTCTTCAAGAAAGGTGACAAATCTCTTTTGAAGAATTATAGGCCAATCACGGTACTGAGCCACGTCTATAAGTTGTTTTCACGGGTCATCACGAACCGTCTCGGTCATAGGTTTGACGACTTCCAGCCTCCCGAACAAGCCGGTTTCCGAAAAGGCTTTTCAACCATAGACTACATACATACGCTGCGGCAGGTTATACAGAAGACCGAGGAGTATAACCAGCCACTTGCTTAGCGTTTGTGGACTATGAAAAGGCCTTCGATTCGATCGAGACTTGGGCAGTGTTTCAGTCCCTGCAGCGATGCCGCATTGACCATCGGTATATTGAAGTGTTGAGAAGTTTATACAAAAACGCCACCATGTCCGTACGAGTACTAGACCAGCACACGAATCCTATCCTCCTGCGGAAGGGCGTGAGATGTCACTGTCTCCGAAACTGTTTACTGCTGCCCTGGAGGATGTTTTCAAAATGTTGGACTGGGGAAAGTACGGCATCAACATAAATGGCGAGTATATGTCTCACCTTCGATTTGCCGACGATATAGTGGTCATAGCAGAGTCACTTGTGGATCTGGGCACAAGATCTGCTCGAAGACCTCGACAGAGCTTCCCAAAGGGTAGGTCTTAAAATGAACATGGACAAGACGAAAATTATGTCTAATGTCCATGTTAAGCCTACCCCAATAATTATTGGAGGCTCGGCTCTCGAAGTTGTCGACGAGTATGTATACCTGGGACAAAAAGTCCAAATGGGTAGGTCCAACTTCGAGAAAGAGGTCAATCGTCGAATCCAGCTCGGTTGGGCTGCGTTCGGGAAACTCAATCTCAAACTCTTCTCGTCAAAAATACCTCAGTGTCTTAATACGAAAGTCTTTAACCAGTGTGTGTGACGTACGGTACTGAGACTTGGTGCCTGACTATGGGCCTCATTAGAAAGCTCAAAGTCGCTCAGCGTGCAATGGAGCGAGCTATGCTCGGAGTGTCCCTACGTAATCGAATCAGAAATGAGGAAATCCGTAGGAGGACTGGAGTGACCGACATAGCGAGGCGAGTTTTCAGGCTGAAGTGGCAATGGGCGGGGCACATAGCTCGAAGAACCGACGACCGATGGGGCGTCAAGGTTCTGCAATGACGACCGCGTGGCCTCCCACGCGATGGACCGATGATCTGGTCAGGGCGGCGGGAAGCCGATGGATGCAGGCGACTCAGGATCGCTCAATGTGGAAATCTATTGGGGAAGCCTATGTTCAGCAGTGGACATCGGATGGCTGAGATGATGATGATAATGCAAGCAAAACAACTTATGAAATTTTCGATAAATCTTCTGTTGTTCTTCAATGGGACAGCCTTTATTGGCAGCACAGATAATATAATCATCATCTCAGCCCATTAACGTCCCACTACTGAGCACGAGCCTCCTCTCACATATCAAGGTGCTAGGGTATTGGGTTATACTCCACCACGCAGACCCAGAGCGGATGGCGGAGGCAGGTGTATGGCGTCCTGCTGTTAGATTTTTTCAAGCTGCCCAATTAAACCTTTAACTTGGCTTATCGACTACCACATTTAGTGATAACCGGGACCAACAGCTTAACGTGCCTTCTGAAGCACGGTAGCGCTCGATATCAATTGCCACACAAACGGTCACCGATGCAAAGGCTGACCTCTGTATACTCTGCTTTACTTTGGTGATCGTTTCCGACCACGGAGCACCGCGGAGCTACGAGCACTTCGATGATAATATAATACTAAACTAGTATTGGTAGTTAGTAAAACACCTATAAAGTGTTATAGGAAGGAAATAAAATTGATAACGTGAACCCACAATGGTTGGAAGGAGGAATAAATACTGCATACGACACACCCGATACCACCATAGTTATGTTAAACTTGAACCTAATAATATGTGGTAGCCGTGATAAGGTACATCTTTTTCTCTTTTTTTATCTATCTTTTTCGTCATGTCAAGGTAATAATCACTACATCACGCTTCATACAGCTGCTGACTCAAGTGAAACGAGTAAGGTCAAAAGCGTGTATAAAAGCCTTCAATACCATCATTACAATGGGAAGTAATTGACAAAATGTCCTTACATACAAAATAAAAATAAGTGTAGTAATTTCAGTGCTGGAATATAAGACTGCGAACAAAAACGCGATTGCGTCCCACTAACATGCATTCCCTTAGATGACAATAACATGCCAGAACCGACCTTACTGGAGACAAACAACTACCCTACCCCATTAAAAATGAGGTTTAGGTCAAATAAAGAAGAAGGAAGTTTAAGTACCTATAACCAAACCAGACCGCACATGCCCAATAGCAAAACGGCAATGTCATTGCACGTGATACGGTTGCTGCTCTGTGCACTTTGTATGAAGAAATAGGATTGTTCTTATGCAGTACGACTACCGGACCGTTCCGGCAATGCAGCAAAAAAACAGCAAACGATTAAATTGAAACGAGTCCTAAGAGGCAGTGCTGTTAATACACCGATGTCGCTCGGGTTTGCTAGAACCCGCGCTCAATTTCACGCCACGAAACATTTTTGTTGATGTTCGGCATAATGTTCGGCATAACCTTATTTTTATGGGCATAAATAATACAAGGTGATCAAAAACAATCATTCTACACTGCCTAACAAGTGATCTAACGAAAAATTATACACTATTTCCAACTATAACAGTCCCGAAGAAAATAAATATCGCATCATTACGGCAGAATACGTAGCTCCCGGCTAAGATCAGTTTTTTTATACCCTATTAATTTATACGATATATTAATACCATTATTACGCTAATATCGTCAATTCGTCACAGTCAAGTCAAACACATACAACAGTAAAATAGTTAAAACTTTACTAGAGGTCTCTTTGGAGTTTCGCAATCAACACAGCAAGTCATTATTCGGGATAATATACTAGGTACTTTTCTTCTCACGTTTTCGGTGCAAAAATTAAATCTTAAATTACCCCAATTATTATTTTATTTATGTTATGGGAAAAAAACACAAACCGCTAACACCAGCAGTTATTAAGTGTTAGTTATTTTAAGAATACGCTGCATAAATTGTTAAGGTACCTACTCTAAAGAGTGAGTAGTCCATATTATCTAAGAAAAAAGCCGAACCTTCCGTTCGTATTTGTTATATAGTCTGTGTTCTTTATTTACTAACCTTAAAGCAGCTGGAGAGGAATTTATTCATCTATTTAAGAAGTAGAATAAATAAAAAATGTCTTTAGAGTCAGACGATGAGTTTTCTGATTTCCGAGTAAGCATATTTTTTTATTACGAAATGACCAAATAAAGTTTTTTCACAATTAAAATTTAATGTTTGTTTACGTCAATTTCAATTTCAGATTCCTCCTATCTTTGATGATTTGGGTGACCGTGTGAAAGATTATCTGTTGAAACCTGAACGGCTATCGATACATAAATGGGAGAGGTCTCAAATCCACTGGCACCGAGACACAGACATAGATTCATTATTCAAAATAGATGATGATGATGTTGGGGCCGACACCACATTAGAGGTAAATTATAATCAATTCACACTATAAAAGATTTTTACAGGTGTATAGGGATCCTATCAACATCTTAGGAGCCCAAGGCAACCTCACCTGCAAGTGGTGCACCTGCCGATCAACGGAAAAGCAAATGAGGGTCACTTTCTTTCTACACTCAGCAACTAAGAACTTACTTTAAAAAGTATGACAGTACATAAATAGTTAATATAGAAATTAATCGCTAATTTAAAAGAACACTTGGTAAAATAGCTTAACATAGGGTTTTTGATAATACTTTAAAAAAATATGTTGTATAGGAATCCTACCAAGACCTAAGGAACCCAAGCCAACCTCACCTGCAAGTGGTGCACGTGCCGATCAACGGACGAGGCTCTGGCGAACGTAACAGTTCCCGGTAAGCGGCAATAGGCTCGCCACCTATTGCGTGGGACCGTCTATATTATTGGTGAAATGTGGGCATATTAAATGCCTATGCCTCTGCCTTCGGGTAAAGAGTCATGATTGTATACATGTAAGATTTTTACAAAACAAATAAATATCTACAATCTCACATGAATATTCGCTGCTTCCTATCTAATCATCCTGGATATTTATTTTAAATAGTTTGATTTGATTTGTACATAACAATAACATACCAACCGTAACCGTAAGTTTGTGTGTTCGTATATAGTAAAATGCTAATAGCAATTGAAGATCAAGTTCAGTAGCTTGCCATTGTCGAAGCCTGTTCAGCAGTACAGTATTTCCATGCTAATTAAAAAAAACCCTAAACAGCTTGAATAACAAGATTAATTAATACTGATATAGCTAAAGAAGTATGTACCGTATAAGATCATACAAAGTAGTTGTTCATTTGCTCTACCTACCCATTTAGGAAATGATACCAATTTAAAAAAAGAAGTAAAGAAATTGTAACTTTATTGTTGTCAGGTTGTCCGTGATCCAATAACTGGTGAAATAATTGGTCTGGAAGAAGTAAGTATTCCTACTGAAGATGATGAAGATACCTCTTCCATGTCTAGAGCACCACTGCCCCCGAGTCTTGCAACTCGAGGTGCTACTACACAAAGCCCGTTTCTTCCAGCTGGATTTGAAGAAGAGTTGGATAAGTTATTAAATAATGCGATTAAGGCGACTGATACTATAAATATTGATTTGGATAGTGAAGAACCAGGGAAGTTTTTGAATGAAGGTAAGGAAGTCAAATTTTTTGTGAATCAATAATTGTTTACTGTGTTACTTTATAAACTAGGTGCTGTTAAAAAAACATAATAAAATTTTAGGTAATAATATTTTTAAAACATACATACATACATTCACGCCTGTGTCCCCGAAGGGGTAGGCTGAGGCATATTATACGCCCACACTTCGCCAATTACATAGTTGGTCCCACGTAATAGGTGGCGAGCCTATTGCCGCTTATCGGGCACTGTTATGTTTGCCAGAGCCTCGTCCATAGATCGGCAGGTGCACCACTTGCAGGTGAGGTTGGCTTAGGTTTCTTAGGTCTTGATAGGATACACCATTTTTTTTTAAATTATAAAAAACCCTATGTAAAGCTATATTACCCAGTTCCTTCACAACTTTTTGGTCATTTTTTTTTTTATTAGGTTTCATAGTTGTTTCTAAAGTGTCCTTTTAAATTCGCGATTAATTTCTATCTTTACTATTTATGTACTGTCATACTTTTTAAAGTAAGTTCTTAGTTGCTGAGTGTAGAAAGAAAGTGACCCTCATTTGCTTACTCGCACCCTGTATAAGGTGTACTGAACTTCTCCCCTACTACATTCTTCTACATCATTATTGGTAATAAGCTTTCACCCTACTACATTCTTTTACATCATATTAGGTCGGGGAAAAAGTCTTTTCGCATAACGTAGGTATAAACTTATTATAAAATTTTTTTGACTGTACTATTTGTGTCTGGCTGGTTTTGGTAACATTAAAAAGGTTCCATTATAAAGAAAAGAGAAAAATAAAAAAAAGTTGTTTCCCGCTATTTTTCATTTGTCTTTCTCTCCGTAAAAATGAGTGAATCTAATAAAGAAATTCGATACATTTTAAAATTTTATTATAAAAAAGGCAAAATGCAACTCAAGCAGTGAAAAAAATTTGTGATGTTTATGGACCTGATGCAGTGTCAGTAAGAGTAGCACAAATTTGGTTCAAACGTTTTCAGTCCGGAAATTTTGATGTTAAAGATGCACCTCGCTCTGGTCGCCCTGTTACGAATAAAATGGACGCCATTTTTGAAAGAGTGGAGCAAGATCGGCATATTAGTAGTTACGATGTAGCTGAAGAACTGGGAATTGACCACAAAACAGTTTTGACCCATTTGAAGAAAGCTGGTTATACAAAAAAGCTCGATATTTGGGTGCCACACGAGCTCACTCAAAGAAACTTAATGAACCGTGTACTCATTTGCGATTCATTATTGAGACGTAATGAAACCGAGCCGTTTTTGAAGAGATTGATAACTGGCGATGAAAAGTGGATCACGTACGACAAGAACGTGCGAAAAAGGTCGTGGTCGAAAGTTGGCCAGGCTTCACAGACTGTGGCCAAACCTGGCCTAACACGAAATAAGGTGATGCTGTGTGTATGGTGGGATTGGAAGGGCATTGTTTATTATGAGCTTTTACTGCGCGGCAAAACCATCGATTCTGATCTTTACTGCCAGCAACTGATGAGATTAAAGGAAGCAGTCGAGAGAAAACGGCCGGAATTGATCAACAGGAAGGGTGTGGTCTTTCATCACGATAACGCTAGACCACACACATCTTTAGCCACTCAGCAAAAATTAAGAGAGTTCGACTGGGAGGTCCTAGTGCATCCACCATATAGCCCTGACCTTGCGCCTTCAGATTTTCACCTGTTTCGGTCTCTGCAGAATTCTTTAGGTTCTGTAAGGTTGACCTCAAGAGAGGACTGCCAAAACTATTTGTCCCGTTTTTTTGATCAGAAGTCCCAAAGTTTCTACAGTAACGGGATAATGTAACAAAATGGTACATATATATTGTAAATAAATGTAAATAAACTTTGAAAAAAATGTCTTGACTTTTCATACAAAAATACGAAAAGACTTTTTCCCCAACCTATTATATAGTTAGCATTTCTATAAATAAAAAACAAGTAAATTCGACTGCTTTGAACAATCTTCTTTACATATTATATCTTACTTAAAAATTGGAGACTTTGCAGATATCTTAACAATCCCTCCTGGATGCAAAGAAGGTGTTCTTTTTGCTGCTGATGGCATGACTGTCATTAATCAAAATGGTGAAGATGAAAATGTTAAAGAAAACACACAGGAAAAAGTAGACTTACAAATTAATATCAATTTAGAGGATGTAGTAGACAAAAATGCACATTTAGCAGGTAAGCAATTTAAGATCATATTTTATCATGTCAAAATAGATATAAGACAGTGTGAGGAAAAGTGTGCAAATGGATATGGAAATAATATTAATGCTATCTTTATTTTATTTATGGATTTAAATATTGTGTTTTGCTAGTGCACTTATTTTATACCACACAGGATTATAATGAATATTTTTATTATTTTTGTAATTAGGTTTATGGAAAGATGATGATGAAACACCACAAACAAACAAAAATAAAGCAACTACAAAACCTGCACCAATCATAGAAGATTTGGACAGTGACAATTTCCTCGAAGAAGCTGTGATACATCCTCCAATAGACTTACCAGAAGTGCCAATATTGAATATTACTTCATCTGCTGTTAGAGGTGGTGTGACTTCAACCGACTGGGCTGAAATGATAGACGTGTCATTGCCGGTTCCGGAGTTCAGGGAACAGATTAAAGACATGGCACACACTTATCCATTTGAGCTAGACAACTTCCAAAAACAGGTATGAAATACTCATGAAACACTCTATATTTTAATTACTTATATTAAAAAGAGAAGAGATTTGTAATTATATTGAATGTTTGTAATTAAAAACCTCAAGAACTATTTAATCTATTCCGAAAACTTTAAACTGACAAACCTTGACAAAGAATTAATTTGCTTTTATTTCTTGATTCTGGTACCGCCCATATCTCTTTCATTGTTGTTAAGAAATAAAATGATGAAATTTCCATTTTGTGTTTAAAAATTTGACGAATCTAAATGACAGGATCATGAAAACAATAGTTGATCTTAAAAACAATAAAGTATATTTTGTTTTATTTTATTCTTATTTCTTATATTTTTTGTATTTACAAATATTATTATATCTGAGGAACATATACTTCTTACTAGAACAATTAGGGGCCCCTACGAAAACTTCAAGAATGAAAAACCCAAAGTGCAAAATAATTTACTAACAGCGATCGAAACGAATCAAGAGAGTTGGCCCTCTTGATTCGAATGTAATTGTAATTATAATAAATATGAATATACAGCAGTATTTGCAACGTTATCAAATAACTTTTATACATTGTTCGACATAGGTCTCCTATGGCTCGCCACTGAGCGTTCGAACTTTTCGCCTACAAACGCTGCCGATTTATCCGTGCCGTTAATCGCTCTAATTGGAGGGCGTCACATACTTCGCTTTCTGAGTCGCAATCTCCTTGGATTATTATAGGGAGGCCTCAATCGAACGTCGAGGACGAGATAGAGATGTGACCTGAGTAATATTAAATTTGTGTCTTAAATATTTTTAGGCAATATTGAAATTAGAAGAAGGCCATCATGTGTTCGTTGCCGCTCACACATCAGCCGGCAAAACTGTTGTTGCAGAATATGCTATCGCAATGTCACGAAGAAACTGCACAAGGTTAGAGTTTCTTAGTAGTTACAGTTAGTTTTTGAGTTAATTTTTTGATTGCTTACTATAAATTATTTGATTTGAGTATTTCTTAAATATGTACAAAACCTTATGTGGCGGTAGCAGATAGTTATGTCTAATTTTTAGAACGCTCCAGGAATTAACTCTGCCATTTGCAACTGCTACCAACAAGAATGAGTAAGTCGTCCTTAACGTCTGGGCGGTCTAGTAGGTCGGCGTGTAGCTTACTATAAATACTGTGCGAAACATCGATATTCTGCCAAATTCTCTGAAAACAGATTTTCGCTAGTACCGTTTTCTGCAAATTTATGCGATTTCTAGGTCTCAAATAAAGAATGAAAAGAAATTCCAAAATCATATATTTTTTTAAATCTGTTGGTGTTCATTTTACCCCGATGGTACTGAAGCGACTGCTTTCACTAATTCTGATTTAGCAACTTAATGTTTTGATAAGGTTTTAATAAAAATAAATGTTTCTTATTACATTATAGAGCAATCTACACTTCGCCAATCAAAGCTCTCTCTAACCAAAAGTACAATGACTTCAATAAGATGTTCGGTGAGGTCGGTCTTCTAACTGGAGATCTTCAAATTAATGCGACAGCCCCTTGCCTTGTGATGACAACTGAGATTTTGCGGTCTATGCTTTACTGTGGCTCAGATGTTACTAGGGATCTGGAATTTGTCATATTTGATGAAGTTCACTACATCAACAATACAGAGGTATGTATAAAAACAAACTACAGACATTGCTTTATTTCTTGTATCATCAACATCGGGAAGCACGTTAATACTCAGTCTTTGCAAGTTGGACGTTAGGCGAAAAGTATAGTGTCTTCAAAAATATGAATCGTGAGGTCGGTCTTCTATCTGGATATGTTCATATAAACGCCACAGCCCCTTGCCTTTTTAAGACCACAGAGATTCTGCGGTATATGCTTTACTGTGGGTCAGATGTTACTAGAGATCTGGAATTTGTCATATTTGATGAAGTTCACTACAACTTCGGAATATGTAGTGAACTACGGACATCATTTTATTCCTGGTGTTATCTGCTTCGTAATGCATCCGTTTCTTATGTTGACTGTACATGGCAGTCGTTGATTCAAGTTAAAGATTCTATCAAACGATTTAAGAAAAAAATCGCATCAATTCAAATGAAGATGATAATATATTTACAAAGGATCTGTGGATGACACGTGTTTATATCTATTTCTTACCTAAAAGATTTAAGAGAAGAATCAGTTAATTCGAAATTGATTATGTGTGAGAGCATGCCTCTTTAAAAAGTGCGTGAAACGGTTTTTAAGGGGTCGGCAACCCACTCGTGATGCTCATGTAGAAGCGTCCATTGGCTGCGGTGACTATTTTCCATCCAGTGAGTCAAATGAGTGCCTCATTGTGGTAAAAAAATATCACTTTAGTCGAAAAAAAATAAGAAGTAAGTATTATCCCTTTACAGCGTGGCTATGTCTGGGAAGAGGTCCTGATTCTGCTACCGGCACATGTTAGCATTGTAATGTTAAGTGCAACTGTACCGAATACGCTACAGTTCGCAGATTGGGTCGGTCGAACGAAGAAACGAAAAGTGTACGTGGTTTCAACGCCGAAAAGACCCGTGCCATTGTGTCATTATTTGTATACAGGTTTGTATTTATTCTCTAAGAGTTTACACAGGTGGGGGTGGAGATTGTGAGATCATATGTACATACATAGTAATAATTTGGTACACGACTTAAAAAGGGCGACAGTCAGCCCTTCCCGCAGTTTTCTAATTCACCAACTGATTTCGCTTCGTTAAAAGATATCATATAAAATACCTCTAATATACTTACAGCTAACCTTAACAGTTTGAAACCTTACATATTACAGAAATTATAAGCTAGTAAGTTACACAATAAAATATTACACAAAAGAAAATATAAATAATTTAAAAAGAGCCAGTAGGCAAGACCATTTGCTGATTAATTAATGTTTGACTGATTAATGTTTTGACTGTAGTTACTCTTCAAATATTTTTTTGATACCCTATAACATTTACTATATGAATGTATGCTTTATTTTATAATAGGGTCGGGTGGCAAGTCGAAACATGAACGGTTTCTAGTGATTGATCAAGAGGGAAATTTCCAATTAAGAGGCTACAATGAAGCAGTTGCAGCCAAAAAATCCCGGGAGAACGACTTCAAAAAGAACTTTGGATCTAAAGGTGATGAGAACAATGCCTATTTTATACTGCATTATTTCGATATTCCTTACTCTTTAAATTTTGATAACTATACCATTGAGCACAGTGCTGGAGCTTCAACCGCAAATATACCAACGAAAAAATTCGTCTCACTGGCTTACAATTAAAAAAAAGTCATTATCATCGACGGATCAGTCTTCAAGGGAGGAGTCGAAACAGATACAAATAGGTCCATTGCATTTTTATGTAAACCAGATTTTAGGTAACTGAACTGATGAAGGAATGGTGTGATGGGAACAAACCTTTCCTTGTAATGTTTAATAATTCCTGTGTTTCACATGGTAATCAGCATATCTATGAGGGACCCATATACCCTTTGCGTTACGTTACGTTAGACCTTATACTCCCCCCCCGACTGGTCTCCACCTTGTCGTGGTGGGGGGGCTGAGTACCTCCCGGTAGGGCGCAGGAGGCGCAAGGGAAAAGGTAACACCCAGAGATTGGCGACTCTGGGTGCCCTTAGTACTGACTACCGGGGGGGAAACTAAGAGGGACCGGTGGAGGGCGCAGCGGGCGGGCCAGGAGGGCCCGTCAAGCAGCGCCGGGAGGGTCTTAGGCAGCGGGGCAGGGGGCCCCTGCTGTCTAACCATGGACCCTCCGAGAAGTCGGCCACACACGCTATGGTCGCACAGGGAGGTAGGAGGGGCGCGTCCACTGCGTCTCTCTGAGGAGGTCCTCCCGGTTTTGGTCCGGGGGACGTTGGCCGCGGGCGGGGTGTCAGAGCTGCAACCCAGGTACTGGCGCCCCGCCTCTTTCTCAACAAGCGGCGGGCGTCGTCGGAAGATTTTTAGTGGATATTACTGCTGGCGGTTGTGTCTGCCGGTGGTGAGTCCCACACACCTCTCTCGGTCCCCCTTTGGCCGGGAGACAGTGCGTAAATGCATTTTGTTACCGACGTAAATCAAAAAAAAAAAAAAAAAGACCTTATACTCGCGTATTATGACCGACGGATTACTTTTTCGATGATATTTTTTAAACAAAACGCGAGAACGTGCTGACTCCATTGAAGTATTCATTCCTCTGCATGATCTATGGATAGCTTAAATTCAGTGACTTGTTCAACCAGTAATTTTTAGATATAAAAAAACTTACTACATTCGTCTCATAGCTAGTGCGAGGGTATAATATTTATAGGAGGGTTAATAATATCAGTTCTGATTTTCTAGCCGGTGGTAAACAATTCCAAAACCCGAAAGCGGATCAAACAATGTGGGTGGCTTTCATAGACCATTTAAAGCAAAAAGATAAACTGCCAGTGGTCGCCTTTACTTTATCCAGGAACAGGTAAATCTAATATTCCTACTTATTTAGTATGCCTACTACTACTTTTTTTTTTTACTTTTAAATAATGGCTCACATGGACTCCTTGAGAGAATTTGGAAAGTGATGTTGCACTGCTTAGTTTGATTTACCTACACTTATGTATATTCACAAACACTTGACGGTTAATAATCTACCGTTATTACACATTAATGTTACAAATATCACAAATTTTAGAAAATAAAACGAAACTGCAGACATGACGCTTTACTTTTCCGCCAAGAAGTCTACTACTTCTTTGAAGCTAAAAAAAGAGTAATTTTCTTCTTTTATTTTGTGACTGCAGAACGCAGGTTTTTGAAGACTTGTC
Organism: Musotima nitidalis; assembly: GCA_949126915.1. Taxonomy (NCBI): domain Eukaryota; kingdom Metazoa; phylum Arthropoda; class Insecta; order Lepidoptera; family Crambidae; genus Musotima; species Musotima nitidalis. The sequence continues at coordinate 8,100,868 of OX421431.1, forward strand.
AAATCGTTTTACTATTAAGTGCATTTTCTTGTAATATGCGGGAGAAAAAATTAACCTTGACGATTTTCTTACATACATGCACGCCTGTTTCCCCGAAGGGGTAGGCAGAGGCATATTATACGCCCACACTTCGCCAATTATATAGTTGGTCCCACGTAATAGGTGGCGAGCCTATTGCCGCTTACCGGGCACTGTTATGTTTGCCAGAGCCTCGTCCGTTGATCGGCAGGTGCACCACTTGCAGGTGAGGTTGACTTGGGCTCCTCTTGGTAGGATCCCGGTACACATACGATTTTTTTGCCCGTTCTTTTACTATTAAGCTCCCGCCAGCAATGAATGGGCGCGTTAATTTTTAAGTTGAACTTCATAAAAGCTCTATTAAGCCCAACTTGAAGAAATAGTAAGATCATTTATTTTATTTGTATATTTTAATGTGTCATCAAAATTCAGAATGTACCAAACTAAAAATTCCTTATTAAATGTACAAATACAGTGTTTTTAGAGAATCATTTTATTACATTATTTAATTTGTCATTAATAACTATGAAAATCAAACTTCATCAAATCAATAGGTAAAACCCAAAGTGAATAGAGGTAGGTATTTATAAAAGGTAGTTACATAATATTAATTACCCTTTTACAGATGCGATCAAAATGCAGAGAATTTAATGTCAGTAGACTTAACAACGGGGAAAGAAAAGAGCCATATTAAATCCTTTTTCCAAAGATGCCTTCAAAGGTTGAAAGAACCTGACAGACGTTTGCCACAAGTAAGTTCGATAAGGGCCTTATAAAGGTATTTTTTTCAAATTCTAATATTCAAAGATTTACACATAAAATCTGGAATAAAAAGATTTTTTAATGGAATTTTAGCTGTCGTAATTTAAGGAATTTCTTACTTCACATCATCATGGGATGATAAATTACAGCACGGTACTATTCAAAAACTGCGTCAAACAGTTTATAAAAATTTGTGTAATTAAATGCGATCTCGTCTGGTGGGCGAAGGTCTACCCACCTCTCACCAGTTTCATTCTCCTTCAGAAATGTCTGTGCTAAAGGTGAACTTTACTACAATCTAATAGATCCCGTTTTAATAGTTTAAACAAGGTTTCAGCCCACCCTAAATGGGGTATATATGGGCGTGAGATAATGTATGTATAAAAATCAGAAACTATTTATTTCATAAACTATTAAATAGTACAGGCAGTCCTCGACTTACGTCGTTTCGATTTACGTCGCGTATTTCGAAAACCTAATAAGCCGTAAGTGAGAGGACTGCCTGTACATTAAAACGTCATAATTTAATATAAATATGACTACAATGAAATCACAAAGCTTAGATTAACTTTAATGCAACAACAATTAGGTGTAAGTGAATCTAAGTGCATGTTCATGTGCCACCGCTCTATAAGTGACTGCAACTGACAAGAAACTCACAGACTATGCACCTTAAAATTATCAATTGGTTACTTGAATCTCGTCTTCATACGTCCGTGATGTTATACAATGTAATAGAATAAACAACTTAGAGAGTCGTAAGTTATTATTTGTGCTAAACCTTATAGGATAGTAATATCTTATTCCACTTGGCATAAAATGTATTTTTTTCTCCTTTTTGTAGGTAATAAGACTACAGAGAGTTCTTGAAAATGGTATTGGAGTGCATCACAGCGGTATATTACCATTGCTTAAAGAAATTGTCGAAATGTTATTCCAAACTGGTTATGTAAGTACCTACTTCCTTCATCATCATATCAGGCCAATAACGTCCTGCTACTGAGCACGGGCATCTTCTCATAATCCAAGGTAAGAGGGATCTTTACTTAAATTATGATATACAGAAAATGAAGTTTGTTTGAAAAGTTTATACTTTTTTTTCTTTTATGTATATGCCTCTGCTTACCCCTTCGGGGAAACGGCTTGAATGTATGTATGTATATGAAATTTGGTATCTACATATAAGTTAATAAAGCGTGTCTGTCTATCTGTCTCAGTAACTCATCTTCAACCCAGCCATCCCTTCCTCGATTATATAATTTGTTCAGTTTCTACTGTGATACTACCTCTAACACAGCGGTTCTTGTTTTTGTTGTTCATTCTTTTTTTATTGGCTAGTAACAATCTCCCCTCTCCCCACCCAACTCTAATGTTTTTAGCAAAAAGTGCTTTAAAAAGGGGTTACCAAATTCTGATTATGGCCCTACCCTATGTGACTCGTCCAGATACTGCCCGCGACCAGAGGTTTAGAATCGCTGCTCTTTTACTTCCCTATCTTATCCATTTTGTAACTCCACTCATCCATCTCAACATTTTCATCTCCCCTGCTGGCAACCTTTTATCCGCTTTGTATATATTTGCTGGTATTAAAGCTGAAAATGAATAAAGCAATTTTCTTTTTTTGTCATTTAGGTAAAAATATTATTTGCAACCGAAACGTTTGCTATGGGTGTTAACATGCCGGCTAGAACTGTTGTCTTTGACGAGGTGACCAAGTATGATGGCCAGCAGAGAAGAACCTTGGCTCCGGCAGAATACATTCAAATGGCGGGCAGAGCTGGCAGGAGAGGTAGGTCAACGTATATTGGTCAAAATTATACTACATAAATTGTGAACGTTAGACTTAGTTAAAGTTGGGAGATCGAAGTCTGCTCCTTAAGCACGCAAACACATGTTCCTGGTTTTTCACTTATTTTTACCGCTTGAAATTTATTGCGCGTTTCTTGCTACTTATTACACGAAGCTACTGTCGTCTGAACTCCGCAACACAAAGGAAAACATAATTATATGGTTAAACCAATAGATGATAAATGAGATGCCCTTCCCCTAAACCCCTTGAGTCCTCAGTAAAGATGTGGGACTATATTGAGATCTCACATGGACTTCTTGAGAGAGTTTGAAAAGTTATGTTTACCAACACTCATGTACGTTCACAAACACTTAAAGGTTAATAATCCACCGTAATTACACATTAATGTTCGAAATATCACAAATTTTAGAAAATAAAACAATACTGCAGACATTACGCTTTACTTTCCCGCCAAGAAGTCTTTTTATAGAGTTATTATACCAATCTCTTTTAAAGGACATTATGCATAGAAGAAGTAAGTAAACATAAATAATTAATATTTTTTTCAGGTTTGGACGCCACAGGAACAGTAATAATATTATGTAAGGACGGTGTGCCCGACCTGGTAACGTTGAAAGGCATGATGATGGGCATACCGCAGAAGCTTTCATCTCAGTTCCGGCTAACATACGCTATGATATTGAGCTTGTTGCGGTAAGAGATAATAATAATAACTCTTTTGACATAATTTTTTTAGCTCCAAGATAGATATCATTTTTTATTTTTAATCTCTTACAATCACACCAATTATTTAGTTCCAAGATAAGTATCACTAAAAACTTGTATTATGTACTACTTATATACTAAATAACGGATAAACATACATTATTATGAACTTGTTATTAAAATTCTAAATTTTTTTAATAAACTTTTTTTTTGTCTTTCTTGTGTTATGGATTCTAAAGAACGGATAACATACTTAAATACTTTTTACGGGACAAAGTCGCGCTCACTCATGTGTAAGTCGGTCAAACAAGCAGTTGACCGCCGATATACTACAGACGTACCGAACGGACGGACGAACCATGTAACAAGCGCTTTAAGTTTACCAAAAATCAACAATGTTTCTAAAATTCTTAATAGTTAAAAAAGAAGTATAAGCTACAGAAAATTCTATGATTTATTCATACGCACTTATGTTTCAGTTTAGTATATTAAGTACTTTTAGGAAATCTGCGTAAGATTTATCCAAATCTCCGACGGCCGAAGCAGAAATGTACGTACGTACAGAAATGTACGTACTAGTAGACTAGAAACCGTACTATAATTTTCTTTTTGGGTCCTTCATTTATGTCCCAAAGTTATATCCGGAAAACTATTTTCCTCTCGACTCATTATATAAGTGTTATTATCATATTTTACAGAGCAGCAACAGTATCGGTAGAAGGTATGATGCAGCGTTCATTCCGTGAATTCGGCCTCATTTGCCAAGCGGACAATAATAGGAAACAGTTAGAAATCGCCGAGAAGGAATATTCCGAAAAATGCAGCACTCCCCTACCTGCTCATCTGGCGCCTCTAGCGACTTTCTACGACACGGCAGCGGCTTACATAGATGTGTTGAATGATATTATGCCTATATTGCTTAGTCAATCCAAGGTTGCAAAAGAATTGGTTGTTGGGAAGATACTGGTTATATCAGCCGGACCGTACATTAATCAGTTGGGCGTTTATTTGACTGCTAATGGTTTGTGCACATTTTGTTACTCAAGTTTTTCTTTAAGTACATCAGGTACATAACATATCCGCAGTTTGCAAAATGCGCTCATTCAATGCGGGCAGGAGCTTAAGTTGAGATTATTTCAAAAAAAACTCGGTAAAGGACGTAATCTATTTATAAACATAAAATGTATGTTAATGAACAAAGGGTCAATGTAGGAGTTATCAGGAGAGACATACAAAATTGACAAAAATATACAGAGATTCAATTTGCATGATCTATATTAGAAAATATGCTTAGTTTTCCTAGGTTAGTACATAATAATCGCTAATAACAAACTATAGGATTGTACTTATCTATCTATTTTGGTTTCAGGTCCGAGGCTGACTCCATACAAAGTGCTGGTTTTAAATACTGTTGAGCAAGATTCAACCAGATACAATTTTGAAGTAGATGAGAACTGGTATAGGATGCTTAGTTTTTCTGCTATGTATGATGGAGTCGGTAAGATATATAATTATATTTTGCATATATATGGAAAATTAATTAGAAATGATAATTTTTAAAAATGAAATGATGTTTCTCTTTTGCTTGCGGAGGTCAGAGCGCAGTCAGTAATAACTAAAATTCAGGCAAATCTGATTAGACCATTGAGCAGACTCGAGCCTTAAAAGTAAGTCTAGGGCACGATCCCGGTTTTCCTAGACTTCAGCTTAGGGCCCAGCTGCTGCTGCTACTCCAAGCTGTATCAAATCTGCCGACTGCCGTCTCACCCCCGCAACCCAGTGGGAAATATCATTCTATGATTAAACCTGCTGTCAGGGTGTTACCAGCTGGCACTGCCATATATGTTCATGACAGCCGGGACCAACGGCTTAGCGTGCTTTCCGAGGCACGGAGCAAACGATATAGTTTTTTGTAACTGTTGAGCTCATCGATAGTTTGACGATGAGAGGCGACATATTTGTCTTATCAATTTAAAGCCTGGTGAAAATGCAAATACGCTAAAGTAAGTTAATTGCGTTTAAATTGAAGCTGTCAAACAGCTTCAGTATCATTAAAGTGGCACAGGCCTAGAATAGTGCCATCCTCTCTCATCTTATGGGGTGTAGTATGAGTCGATAAAGAAAAATCTTACCGGATGATGGGCAGCAGCGTCATCCTGGGTATTGGCTAGACTGCGATCGCCAACCCACCTGCCCAGCGTGGTGACTATGGGCAAATACCCCCAATAGAATGTAATCTATTGAGAAGGCTAATTTTCAGCAGTGGACTTTATGAGGCTGATTTATAAGAGTCTTATCATGCATATTTTGACGAACGATATGGCGTGGTGGCGAGTATACCCGCACTCCGCTCCTAAGGTCGCCGGTTCGATTCTCACGCAGGACAATTTTTTGTGTGCATAAACATGAATATTTGTTCTGGTCTGGGTGTTTTCTTACGTATAATAAGTATGTATTTACAAAAAAAAAGTATTTATATATGTTTATCCGTTATTTAGTATCCATAACACAAGTTCTTAATGATACTTACCTTGGAACTAAATAATTGGTGTAATGGTCATAAAATATTTATTTATATTTTAGTCTTATTATGATCACTTTTTTAATTTAAAAACATAAGAGAATATTTATTTATTATTTATTTATTTAGGCAATATTAGAAATGACTGATCTCCCTTACAGGTACGGAAGAGAGTACTTTAGATCATACCATTCTTTGTATAGCTTCTAAAAATATAGTGGCCGTAACAAAAATGAATCTTAAGATGGACGCCAATATCATCATTCAAGACTGGGAAAAGAGACAGATGCCGAGGTAAATAAATCTTTTTCGCCAACTAGAAAATTACCAATCGTTCTAAGCTAATATCCATTATATTAGTAATTATACTAGTGTCGATAGTGCGTTGATACTTGTGCACATACACATGCTCTTGCAACTTATTTATGTTACTCATAATCATCATTTCAGTGCTCCCACGTTTCATTTACCTTTTCCGAACCACCACGTTCCCTAGATCCCTGGCACCAATACCAGGCCTTTACGAATAATTTTCCTTTCGGCGACCAGAAGCTTATTTTCTTCTTTTTTTGTCAATGCCCAATAATTATCTCCTCCGTACATTGCTACATAAACGGAAGTCCATTAAAAGACTGATAGCTGTTTTAAGCAGACTCGATAATAGTTTTGGATCACCTAGCTTTGCAGAGCTAGAATAGCTTATGGTACTACTAAGTATTCAATTATACAGGTTCAAAGACGCCCCAGTCGGTTCGACGTGCCTCAGCACGGTGCAGGAATTATCCCGGATATCACACGCGGTGAAAACTGGAGCAACTAATCTGGAACACGTCAGCTTAACTCAATCTCTCGCCATATCCACTGGAGAAATACTTCAGTCGTTAGATAAGATGAAAGCTGGTATGGTATGTATATATCCATATTGCTATTAAAAATATGCGACAGTTATACAAAGGTTTTGATTGATTGATGACATGTGATTTTTTACAAAGTAACTATAAGAAAGCTTAGGGTTGGATATAGCGTAAAAGAGACGAGACTTCATGCGTGGTTCCTCGTGCATTAGATTTGCAGGCCAGCTAATTTTTTTGACATAGCTTTCAAGACAGCAGAGTTGAATTGATATTTAGCGGACCACAATACAAGAAGAATTGATAGCTGATGGGGCGCAAAGGTTCTGCAAAATTTAAAGCAAATACCTGATAAAGTCGTAATTATAAAAAAGTTAAAAAAGTAAAAGTTTCACAGGAAGGAGTTTTCAGTTTTATTGATTTATTACCCAATATTAAACGCTCACCGTTTTAGTTTCCTAGAATTCTTGCACCAAAGTTCCCCGGAAATCCCTCTTAGTTATGAAGCCGCCTTTATTTACACTGGTATACATAATACTTTGTTAATTAGCTTTCATTGTGTTTGCATGAAGGATATATTAAGAATATGTTGCCTCCTAATATTCGCACTTGCAAAAATGTGGGCCTGTTTAAGAGAGCTGTAAGATGTCATTTCTTACATGACTGATGAATAATATTAAGTCATTGAGTTATTAATCAGTAAATTATATAAAGCATTAAGTACGATATACGTGGTAGGTTAATTTAATTATTATACATATTGTTTATTTTGTTTCCTTTTATTTCAATTGTTTTTTACACATGTCGTCTACTATTAAATGTTTTTTCCTTATTGCGGACTGCTGGAAGAGATTCCTTTTGGAATAAGCAGCTCCATTGTACATTGTTATATAATTTTTTTTTTTCCTTTATATGTTTTGTGTGTACATAAATTGTTAAATAAATAAATAAATAAATATATTTGTCAATGATATATGTACATGGTATATGTCAATTTCAGAATGAACTACAAAAACTAAAGAACAGCACTGATATAGCTAATTTCAAAGCTGAATTCGCGATAGTATACGAACGGAAGCAGGCGGAGAGAAAACGGGACAAATACAAGAGATTATTGTCGTTTGAGAACTTGGCGCTATACCCCGATTACCAGAGGAGGTTGCTGGTTCTACGAGAACTTAACTATATTGATGATCACGACAGTGTTATACTAAAAGGTATGAGAAATTATTATCATCTGTTTACCTAAGCACATTAATATGGCTCATATTTAATGTGTCATCAAAATTAATAAATTACCAACCTAACCTAACCTTTTTGTACATCAAAAAATTCTGATGGAGCACCTAATCCCCTATTAGATGCTAGATCAGTATTTTTGATGATCAAAAAAGTATTTTTTAGAGGTTCAGTTTATTATATTCCCATTAATATCCTATTGCTGGGATAACATATCAAGGTACAAAGGGTTCCATGTCTGTCTTCCCATGCACCTAATGCGAATTGGCGTTGATTGTTATTAAATTAAATATCTGTAATCTTCGCCTAACTTCGGTAGTCGTTTCTAATCAATAGATAAGTTACTCAGTTGGAGTCAACAAATTTGCACCCTGTTCCATTGATAATAGGATAATAATTCAAACGACTACTTCAGCCAAACTGCACTCGGTCCTCGTGACGGACCTGTCTCATAATGTGTAACTTAAAATTTATCATAATCTTCTTCACTTTGACAGTTGAACAGCAACAGATTTTTCCTGTTCAACTGGCAATGGTTTTCAAAGTATAATCGATCGTCCTAGATTATAATAGTGTAATCAATTCACTGTACCTTTGTTTGTCGAGAGAGTTTGTATCGCGAATAATTTATGACAGATCTACATGTTGGTTTTCCTTTTCCAATTCAATATCGTCGCCTCACTATAAATACCGCAGCAATTCAAAATATAGCCATATTATGTTTAACACAACATTGAATAGATCTTTTTGACGAGCACCCAATACTGACAATAAAATTTCCAAATTATTATAAAACAAGGAGTTATTCGAATAGTTTAAGCGTGACAAATGCACTAGTCGTCAGTCCGTTGTACAACCTCGTGTAAAGAAATTCTGAGTTTTGTCTGTGAAAACTTATGAAATTTTACTTACGCGGAGTGTCCTTTCCCCTCTCGAATAGCCATATCGCGCTCAAGTATTACTTTTTTTAAATTCATTTACTGCTTTGCCTCTCGGATTTTTAACATGTGTTCTGGTGCCGCCGCCCCGAGTCTCCAGAGTCTCAATGTTTCGCGTTCGACTCCGGGTTTGAACCTCCGTCTTCTTGCGTCTCGACCTGCGTGCGTTCTTACCAACTGCGCCAAGGAGACAGTGAATGGACTCGACGAACTAATTTTTATATAAGCGACGATTTGCGATATGAACATTGGTTTGTCAATGGGACCAAATCCCGCATAAATAATGAAAGGCTCGTATTTCTTCTCGTTTTCCAAACAGGTCGTGTAGCATGCGGAATGGGAACCAATGAGCTGATAATATCAGAACTGATATTCCGGAACGTGTTCACGGATAAAAGTCCAGCAGAAATCGCCGCCCTACTCAGTTGCTTCGTTTTCCAAGCGCGCACTCAAGTCGAACCGCATTTCACTGACAAATTGACCGAAGGACTACGCGCCATAGAACAGATCGATGATGAGCTCACAAAGATTGAAGCCAAGTATATGGTAAGTGTCGTAGTACTTCAATGTCAACTACAGAAAAATTTGGGTAACCCGTTTTATTATGTAAAAAATAATACATGCAATAAAAAAAAATTTTTTTTTAATGTGACACGTCGTAGTGACTGCATCCTGCCTGATGGTAAGCAGTCGACGCAGTCCAAAAAATAAATGAAAGCGCTTCATACCGTAAAATAAGCACGGTACAAGCCGCACCCACTCATGACGGCCTGCTAAAATGCTGTTTAACGCCCCGCTTAAAAGCCCGGGTCTTTATCATAGGAAATAGGAAACACATGAGCCGGCAGCGAATTCCAGAGGTTAGTGGTCTTGCTCAGAAACATCCCTGCAAGTGGTGCACCTGCCGATAAAAAGTTCCCGTTAAGCGGCAAAAGGCTCGCCACCTATTACTTGGGACCAACTATATAATTGGCGAAGTGTAGGCGTATACTCGTAATATGCCTTCGGGAAAACAGGCAAGTAATAAATGCGTGGCTTGTTCTTCATAATAGGGTATATAAATTTAGATATTTTCTTTATTTGAGACACTAAATAAAAACGCTTAATATTTTCATTCATATCACACGACCTCAAAACTATTTAAACGGTAAGAAGAGAATAAATTGCCCATAAGATCTCAAGTATTGTACTCTATGTCTATATAGAAGTGACGTCAACTAGCAACACATATTTAGAACGCATATAATATTATTATATGCTAATATAAATAATAGTTTGATAAAATAAGTTACAAACCATCCTAATTCACGTTTTTTTGTACTGTTCGCCCCTTAAGGTGAATCAATTTGAAGGCCAAGCTGAGAGACTGAACTTCGGCTTAGTGCGAGTTGTATACGAATGGGCGCTCGAGAAGCCTTTTGCTGAAATAATGGATCTCACTGACGTGCAAGAAGGGATTATTGTTAGATGCATCCAGCAGTTACACGAGGTATGCTTGTATTTAAAAATGAATGTTTTCAGGTATATGTTTTATTTGTTGTAAGGTAGTAATAGTGCGTAAATACTGTGTTTTCAATAGCACTCATATAACTGTTTGTAATTGATTGTTAAAATTTATCATCCTGCCCTGCTTATCTGCAGTCTTCACATTATGTCTTTCCTTTCAACACTTAATCCATCTCCTTTCTGAGCATCCTCTTCCTCTGGTATCCCGGCAAATTATATTTCGTCAAATTTTAACTTCGCAAAAATCTTATCGCCTAATCATTTCGCTATTGAACCTTTAGCATCTTTACATTTCGCACATAATTAATTTGGAAAACTTTTACTTAGTCAAGTATTATGTTTTATTTTGAAAAATATTATATTCCAAAACAATATTTGTTCAAATTATCACTTCGCATACTTAGGGACTCAAATCAAAGATAATGCAAATGATTTCTTTGAGAATTTCAAACATAAGTAAAACAGACAGTGCTAACAAACACTTTGCTTTTTTCTTAAAAGTCATGTCTGATGCGAACTTGTTTGCACAACCCTGGCCCTGAATTTTCCTGAAATAAAAAGTAAATCATCTGGGTTAGGTTAGAACAGTGACTGCCGCCGAGGGCTAGATCGCCGCTATTGTTAATGAATCATTTGGAAATTTCGATATAAAGGATTAAGCATGAAAATTTATGTCCAAGGTGAAACAAACATCCATTCAGCATTATATTTTCAAAGTTGAACGTAAGGTAAAATACTCGCTTGCTTAAACTCTAATAGAAATACTTTTGGTGCCATGATCAAGTTAAGCTCCTGTCCGTATTCTATTATCAATTCAAAAATGGCGTCATAAGTACGTTTATCCTTATCGGTGCTTAAACAAAAACAATGGACATGTCTTTGGGTTATCGCAAAAAACGTTGCCGTGTTTGGTGTATAGTTGCTTTAATAATGTACACATTGATTTTGTAAATCATTTGCCTTGTAATTTGATTAAATATTATTTGGTTAAATGAAACATTATCAAACAATAGTATGCCAATTATTAATGTTGTTAAAAAGAAGGATTTGCTAAATAAAAATTTGCAATACGTTGTTTTGTTTTTATTTTTGGTATCGTTATTTGGCCAAACATTAGTAAAGTTCTTCCTCTATTCATTCTCTGTAATACTCTTTTCGTCACATGCTCTTCGTCTGTTCTCATGAATATATACCATGACAAATGGTTTACTTTAATTTTTCCAGTCACCGATGCAACTTTTTTTAATAGTAACTAAATTTATAAAATGTCTTATATTAAGAATACATTTTCTTTCCTTCCAGCTCCTTATTGATGTTAAAGATGCGGCAGTCGCGGTCGGCGATCCCAAGCTTCAAGCAAAAATGATGGAAGCTTCCACCGCCATCAAAAGAGACATAGTATTCGCCGCCAGTCTTTACACAACGCAAAAAGAAGCCGTTACTGTATAAGTTTACTTACTGTATACACACAAGCGTGGACAATATAATTAGATTTGACCTAGCTTCCTGTCTGGCTTTTAGGAAAACGCAACTGAAATGTTTAAGAGATAGCGCGGCCAATTTATGTCTTATCACAATACCCCACATTAGAAAACCATGGTTACATGGGGAAATTTAACAATTTTGTTCTTTTTTATTTTAAGACATTCAAATTGCAATATTATGAGGAATCCAAATAGTATTTTTACTGATTTTTTTAACGCATATTTCCGAAGTTATAGCTTAAAGAAGCATCTATTACTTTCGAAATACAGCGCTCCATCAATATGGCTCTCTTGAAAACCTGTTAAATTGCAGATGTAACCTTGTTCTTTTCGAAATACAGCGCTCCATCAAAATGGCTATCTTGAAAACCTGTAAAATTGCAGATGGAACCTTGTTCTTGGGGTAGGTCGATTTCTGTCGGCTTTTCCTACCACGACTACTTACATACATATTGTCCAAATTGTAAATACAAAGATATCATCCTCTAACATGCTACAATTCTCTTACACACACTATTAGCTTCAATCAACCTTCTCATACACTATCGTCAGTTTCATCATCATATCGGCCTTAAATAGTTCACTGTTTATCGCCCAATAGATTTCATTATATGAAGGATATGTTCCCAAGTCGCTGTTTAAGCGATGACGCTGCTGCCCATCAATCGGTAGGATTTCTCTTAGTCGAGTCTTACGACTCCTCGTAAGCTAAGAGAGGGTAGCACTATTCTAGGCCGGCTGCCATACGGCTTGTCAGTTTAGGGTATTTTAAACCTGCCCTGTCCCCAAAACCTCCTGGATTTGTCATGGAAGTCTTACGCGGTCTTCCCCTCCCAACTAACCCCTACCTAACTCCCTTGTACGGCTACCTGTAGCGATATTAAATATTATTTAAGTCCTGTATTTCTTGCATATTTGACGAGTTAAGCAATATTAACGTTTCGCAAAGACCCTGTTCGGTAATTTAAGCCGTATATCAACGAAGGCATTGATTTTCCCAATCAGAGCTATCGCAACCTAAACTCACAGTTGAAATTCCCATACATGGCTTACCCTTTTCTTGGCAGTGTGTATTGTTATGCACATATGATGTTATTAAATTCTAGACACTAAACTAAGAAATAAATTATGAATATTTTCATTTTATTATTTTAATAAATATTACTAATTATAAAAAAAATATGTGTATGTTGCTGGCAACACTAGTTTTACCAGTAGACGCCAAAATCGCGAACCGTGCACGTGCGTCTGCGCCGCGCAATGAGTAAAGAATCCTATGGAGGCGCCCTATTTTACTATATGCATAGATAGTTATACAAATATCAGTAAAATTGATACCAAAATACCAAACAACGTGTTGTCTCATTTTAACTACTGGTGACCTGCATATGCAATGAGAGATGAGCAATGTTTGCAAATATTTATTTTGGCAGCACTTTTGTGTGACGTCATCCACTCAGCTGTGCGTGGCCCGAGTCGCCATTTTGTTCGCCGAGTCTGGTGGTAGATGAACTGTCAAATCGTCGTTTGTGCTTTATGTTTATTGTGAATTTCTTAAGAAATACGCTATTATCAAGTGTTTTTAAGTATTCAGGGCTTTCCCTTATAAAGGTAAATCATGCCCTCGTGTTGTGTAATAGGGTGCGGTGCGAGAAAAAACATAAATCAACCACAACTGACTCTTCATATGTAAGTAACCAATTTTCATTGTTAATGTCGTATTCAAAAGGCTTTTGTCTATTTTATTGTTACATATTGGTTTATTTTTAACGTATGGTGATGAGTATTAGTCTTGGTTTCCATTTGGCATGGTATTTTTCTATATTTCACCAACAATTGTTTACTTACAAATAACACATGTGAATAGGGATGGAATGTTTATATCGAAGTATCGATAACACTTAGTAGCGATAAGTACCTCAATAAGTATGCTATAAAAGTTAATTATAATTTATTTATCCAACAGATTTCCTAGAAATGAAGTTATGATGAGGAAGTGGCTCGAAATTATAGGCACTGAAAATATAAACGCGCGACATAAAAACTGGTATGTCTGTTCGCTGCACTTCGACGAAACGTGCTTCAACAGAACTCTTACAGTGGCAAGATTACGTGATTACGCCGTGCCCTCGTCTTCTTTAATAGTAGGTATTTTTAATAGATTTATGTTATAGTGACAGCTTTCTAATAAAAAATATTTAAACAAAGATAAGACAATAATGTTACCCATCTGACATAGAAAGAATTTGCTAGGTCTCAATAAAAATTTAATACCATGCACATTGCTTATTAAGTTCCGGTTGATGTTAACCAATAATATGTACTTATATATATATTTTCTTTTCAGCCTTTCCAACGGACAATTACAACCCAGCCCACTGAGCCCATTGATAAATCACAGCCCAGTCGTTCCGATGAGACGGTAAGGGCGCAGTTTAGATTTTTAATTACAAATAAGTCTGATATAGAAAATGTATTTCAGTTACAGGTCCCTGATAAAGCGCGCATACATGTTTTACGCGAAAAACAAAATATTGAAGACATCTGTCCAGTACAGGCACCCGATCATATGTCAAACATAAACGCACCATCTGTAAAGGTAATTTGTTTTTTTGTCAACTAAAATAATATTTGTGTTAATACAATAATGAAACATTATTACTAAGCATTTACTTTTGTTGTGTGTTGTTATTTTGTTTTGTTATTTATGTAATAATCAAAATCAGTCATTAAATAACTCAAGAAATATCTAATTCTACAGGCAGTAGCTTTAGCGCACCAAGATGGGAAATTGCAAATGAATTTGGATCGTGCTCATGAGATGGTGAGTTAACATTATTAGTTAGATTTAATTTTTAACTAGAAATGTCTGAACTTTAGCTATATCTATAGGGAAATTAGTTTGATGTTTACAATTATGTAGATATACATTGAAGGAATCTCATTTATATTTTATGGTTTTTCAGAATCGACAACTAAATGAAGAAATTAAGGAACTAAAAGAGAAGTGCAAAGTGAAACAAAGAAAAATTAAGAGTCTTTTTGAAAAGGTCCGAAGACGTGATAAAACGATTGCCCTCATATCCAACATAATTAAAGATCTTCAGGACCAGAATTTAATCCGCAACCAGGAAACCCTGATACTGGAGGAATGTGCAGGACAAATTTTTAACGGAATTTTATAACTCCGAAAAAGTTTTATATATGGAATCTGATCCGGAGCACAACACAAATCACAGGTTGCTACTTATCAAGGCTATTATTAAAGCCTTTATTGATTTAAGGTTTCGATATTACACTAAGGTTACGGATAAAGTTTCGTTTCGAACCTATTTTAACAAATTAACATTGTTCAGAAATGAATAGCTGTACATATTATTTAAAATGAAATTAAAAACATCGAATCGACCCTGTGTTTTATTTCAAGTTCTTTATTAGTATCATCAGACCTTTGACGTCATCTATACAGGGTGTTTTTTTAATAGGGTGCATAAATTTAATGATAAACTCAATAACAAGAACACATTTGAATTTATGAAAATAAAAATTCTTTATTTATATAATTATTGATTTTTTTTTTAAAGTTTTGGTTGTGTTGTATATGTAAAATTAAAATTTGTAAATAATAAGCAATGCAGCAATAAGGTAGATAATAAGAAATCAAATATTTTTAGTTCAGTTCATTTGATTCAAATAATTACCTTAATATTTGTGTGATGAACATAAGTATTTGTTCTATGGTCTGGGTGTATATTTGTATATATTTAACATATATAGTGTGTATAATAAGTATTACTATCATTGTCATAGTACAGGGGAAACCCTAGTTTGGGATTAGATAATTAGTGTGAATGTCTGAACATATTTATTATTTATTTAACCGATATCGATATCGGTTTATTTCGACAAATATGTTACAACACTAGAAAAGGCAGCCATTTTATTCGCCAAAAATTTGTAGGCATGCACGTTGTTTCTGTAGGTATGGCCAGTCCACGGGTTTCTAAGTCAGTGGCGCCGCGTAAGGTAAATATTTCAGTTTTTGATAATTTTATTTTATTTATGTGCAGCTATGAAGCTGTTATTCTTTTCATTATCGTATGTTCGATTCAGAAATGTTATTTTTTTATATAGATATTGCTTACAATCAAAGTTATAGCACTGATTTTAGGTATGTATCTTTAAATGCACACGGCTCGGTTTCTTACATAATAAATGCATTTTATTACGTATCCATAAATATACACTGCCAGTTTTCAACGTTTCGAGATATATGTTGTAATTTGTATATATATATATGTATTTACTTTAAATTTCCATATACTAGTAGACGCCAGATTAATACTTTTGATATTTAAATATATTATGTTACTATTTAAGATTCATTTTATTTTTATCTTTCACAAACCAGCACTCAGCAACAAAATAGGTCTCGCCTTTTGGTAGCTCTTGTTCCAAGATCAGGAGCTAGATCAGAAATTGATAGCAGTGGATCCTCCGATGACGAATTACAAAGTTATAATCCGACAAATCTTTCAGATAGCGCACCACCACCATCATTACCGTCTTCACTTGAAAATTTACACCTGTTATCAGATAGCGACAATGAGGTAACAACATTTCCAAACATCCATTATATCAATGAACCATTTCAATCATCAAGTCTCATTGCAGCTTGTTCGCCATCAATTTTATCTTCACATCAGTCATTGCCATGCCACTTAGAGACTGGGATCATTCCACAGTCACCAGTGCCTTCTCCGCTTCAAGAAACTTCACGATCTGTTCAATTAGCCTCCACCTTATCAGCACCTTCTCCTTCAGCAGCTACTCGGTCAAACAGACCGAGACTTGTTGTCGCACGCCGGAAAATAGTTAGAATAGAAAGGATTGCACCAGATTGGAAACGTCAAAAGTTTTATGGGACAGCAGATATGGAAGATATATCAGAATTTATTAGTGTAGGGGAAAAAAGCCCAATAGAATATTTCAAGCAATTTTTTTCAGATTATTTAATTTCTATGATTCTTGAAGAAACAAATCTATATAGTACACAATCAAAGGGTGTATCTTTGAATTTTACACAAAATGATATTAAAGATTTTATAGCAATTATTTTATCGATGGGAATTGTAAAACTACCTGCCTATACTGATTACTGGTCAAAAGCTTTACGTTACGATAAAGTGGCAAATATTATGACTCTGAAGAAATTTCAATCAATGAGGAACTATTAGGCAAAATAGACTTCGAGGAGCTGAAAATATGCTGCCAACAGACAAAGCCTTAAAGAAGAAAGGAAGAGGAAATTATGCTCAGGTTGTTTGTAACAAGAATAAGATCGTCGTATTGAAATGGTATGACAATAAATGTGTGACCGTTGCTAGTAGCTAATAGCTACATAATGTCGACGCGAATCCTGTTGAAAATATTTTAAGATACAGTAAAGAGGAAAGACGAAAAGTGCCAGTACCGTGTCCAAAAATGATCAAAGAATATAATTCCAATATGGGTGGAGTCGATCTTTCAGATATGCTTATAGCTTTATACCGTACTCCACTTCGAGGCCATCGTTGGTATTTGCCGATATTCTTCCAAATGTTGGATATCTATGTGAACAATGCATGGCTTTTATAGAGACGTTCCTTGAAAGGACAACGTTCAAAAAAACAGTTAACACTTAAACGTTTCAGGTTTGAAATTCATGCAAGTTTATTGACGCTTGGGAGGAATGTGGATGATTCTTGGACAAATGTACGGCCTGGCCAGGTAATCAAGAATCCTGTGGTTGGAAGAACTCCAGATGTCGTAAGATATGATCTAGTCGGTCATGTGCCAACATTTACATCTAAAAGAAGATGTAAATTTTGTACAAAAGGTCAGACTAAGTTCTTTTGCCAAAAATGTAACATACGACTATATTTAGTAGAAGAACGAAATTGTTTTTTTGCTTATCATACTAAGTCCCAATTTATTGATAATAATGACCGGACTGATTGATTGATCTCAATAGTTTATAATTTGTTAATTTGGTTCCTATAATTTATAGAAGTTATGTTTTTAGGAGAAAGTACAACTAATTTGATTTTGAAAGCAAAAAAATATAATTTATTGTTTTGTTATTTAAAAATTGTTGATGATGTTTTGTTTGTTATAAAGATTCATGAAACTTGTTAAATTATAATTATTTTCTTAAAAGTTTCATTTATATTTCTTTTCATTTTAGTTTTATTGGATATACGGCAGTGTGTCTTTAAAGATACACTCAAATTTAACACTTGATTGTTACATATCAGGCAATGTGCATTTAAGGATACATTAAAAAAACCTTATTTTTGACTATCACATATTTTTTATTTTATTTTTCTACCCTCATTTAGACCCCATAGACCATGATTATCTTAAAAAAATATTAAATTCGGAAACAAAAAAAACCTGCCAAGTAAAGGGTTAAACTACAGTAAATATATGCTTTTGTGTGTAACTAGTTTAGCTCTCTAGTTTATTGTCTATGCTAAGTCCCTACAGCGAAGCGACACGAAAGAACAATAATATAATGAACAGCAAAAATTATATAAATAAACTTTTTTAATGAAATTAATTATATGGATCTATGAATAAATTTAATCACTGCCTGATCTGATTCAAGATGAATTAAGTCATGACAGATTAAAGTTTCAAAAAGTAACTTTAACCCAAAATGCCAAGCAATATTGTATGCCTTATAGCCTTAACAAACTGAAACTTGATGCTTTCTGCTTGTATTGTAAAGCTTAAGTTATATAAAGTTCTTAAGTAGATTATTACTTCAATGCATGTATAATATATCTATTTTATACATTGAATGTTGTGATATAGTAAGGTAATGATTAAGAGCATCTGTTTTTATATAAAACTTAATAAAATAAAATAATCTGATTATGTCCAGTGTTTTATTAAAATTTTTGGTAATCTTAAAATAATATTGTGCTTTTCCTATGTGCTAATCTATAGCATTCACATCAAGATAAGGCAGATGTGCTACTATGAAACTACTACTAAAACTTGTTGCGAGATGATTTGTTGATGATATTTTTGTACGTACAAAACAAGATGGGAGGCCAGTGAAAATTTGAAAAGAGCCCCCTTCACATCATAGCGCCACTCGTTTGCGCACCGTTTCAAATCTACACTACACTACACTTGTTTGGTGGAAACGCAGCCTAACACAAATTATTAGTAACATTCCTTTTTTTTTTCTCCCCAATTGGAGTAACATTCGTTACAAGCTGTGCTAAGGTAGGCGTAATATAGTCTGTAATCAAAATCCTTGAATGTTTTTTATGAAAAAGTATGTATCCGAATTTCGGATGAAACACGCACGGATCCGAGCGCAGTCTGTCAAAGATAAATTTGTCTTCCTTTCTCATGACATTTTTTTCAATAGTCATGTCATGTCATTCAGATTTACGCATCGAGAAGTGAGTGAAATGGAACGTACTGTAATAAGACGTATCGTGATATCAATGAAACGTCAAATTTTTTGTGGAACGGAACGCGTATTACTCGTCTGGTTTGGATTTTTTCAAGAAATTAATCGATGACTTGTACAAATTCAATTCAATATTGGTTTGTTGTTTCTGATCTGTTGACGGAACTAAAGTTACTGCAAAGTGTGAACGCGTACAACGATATTAAATTCTCAGCTGTGCTCATGTGGCCGTCAGTGATAAAGGACATTGGATAAACAGTTTCTTCGTTTTCTTATGTAAAATACTTGCAAACAATAAAAATTGCAAAATGTTTCACGACGATGAGTACGAACTCCTCGTAACCACACCTGAGAGGGTGAAGGCACTAGGGTTTAGGCCACAGAAGGAAATTCTAACAAACCATGTCTTACCTTATGCTGAGGAACTTGATGTGGAATCTTCGAATTTTTTGGAAGAGATCAAGACTAACCTTGCAAAATCTGTCATGTTGCGTGAGATGAAACCTGCATGTGGAATATGGACCTCTCGATTGATGAAGTAATTACTTTTATTGTTTTTATTTTTTTATAGTGGGTATATAAGTAATCACATTGGGAAATTAGATTTGTTTATTGGGTATATTATTACACCTACCTGCCTTATTTTCAAAAAAAAATTCTAAGAGACAACATGCAGAACAAACTATGCTTTTGTATGATCAATACATACATGAAAGAGCTTATTAAAATATCCAAAGGTGTAAAGAAAGCTTTTCACAACCTTTTGTGTACCATTTTTGCACATATCTAACAACAAAATCTGTTACCTATTTTCTATGTAAAACTCTTTTTAAAATGTTTATAATGCTATTTTATTTTGTCCTTTACTTCTCTTTATTCATTCTCTTTTAATTGAAGACATTTAAAAAAACTAGAACCTTGGAAAGCATATAAAAAAAGACATTTATTGTTTCAATTACCTTTGTTGTTTATTGCTGTAATTGTGACCCCCTGAAGGGTTAAATTTCTATTGTTAATTTTAATCATATGTATTCTTAACATAACTATACCCATGCATTGTGAATTGTACAGTTAACCTTTGGCAAAATTTTCAGTGTCAAATATTTTCTGGCGAGTACCCAATACTTCCTGACTATTACACCTGGCTTGTGAAACTGTATTATCTCACATAATACAATACCCAATGTCCTTATTTCAATGTGTCATAATATGTTGTATATAGGATTTAGAAAGAGGGCATATTCAAGGTCTTGGACCTACCATATGTCATATTTTATTTAACTGTTTTTTGCTTAAAAGAAATAGGTCCACAAAATTTATTTCTTATACAAATATTAAATTTCAATTAAAACAAGAATGATATTGAATTTTAAAAATACTAATAAAGAAAAGTAATACTTATATAATTAATTTTAGCACCTATTACTGAAACACCAAACTAAATACATACACAAAACATACAATCATGAAATCATCCTTCATGAGTTGATGAATGGAAATGGTAATATAGCGATAAGACTAATATAGAACACCTCTTATTTTCATTATTTATGTATAATGAAAAAAAATTGACACAGAAAATTTTGAATTTATATTATATACACTGGACAGCAAATAAACCGGGCCACCCGCTAGCGGGCGGCCCAGTGTAGATAATTAACAGTTTTAAATTTAACTTTATTACTGATCTTGTCTTGCATTTTAAAAGGCCTAGTTCCCATACGAAAATAGCGATCAGTTTTGCTTACAACCTATATAATAATGACATATGCATAAATTATGGCATAGTCGCTAGCACATCAGCAAAAAAGATTGTTATTTTAAAATAGGGTTAAGGTTATTTTAAATAAACTAGCAAAAAGGTTTGATTATTTATTTATGTTAGAAAGATTTAGAGCACTACAACTATTCTACATACAGCAAAAATTTATGTAAGCCAATTACAAATCCTTACTTATATGACTCAGACTGGTCATAAATTATTTATAATATGCTCTATAATTATTCATACTTGAAGTAATAATGTAATGACTACAGATTTTTTGCTGCATCATTCATGTTGATATCATATTAAACAATTTTCATCTTTATTGCAGATACATAAGGATGTACGGCCTAAAATTTGGAAAGGAGGATCACATAGCCCTAATTAAATTGACTTATGAGTTGGTGCTTATACCAGACCTAGAACCATGCAAAGTACACAAATTCGCAACATTGTTTTTAATGCTATCAAAGTAAGTATAAGGGTTTACCAATTAAGCAAAAGCAATACAGTGAAATGTGAATCCTTTATTCTGTTTTGTAAGAGAGCTACACTCTTGCATGAGTCACACTCACTTGTATGATTTGACTTATAATAGGACAGCACTTTAGTTTGTGAGATAATGGAAGCATTTTAATAGGCTCATATGAAAAGCCACGACTATGATTTTGTAAAATTTTTGTTTATTTTTTTAAATTAGTATGATATTTACTAATGCTAGTCTTTAAGTTGTGTAAATTACTAACATTTGGACCATTGTTGTCAAATAATTTAATTTAATTATTATTTTCATTATTATATGATATACATACATTCATTATCAAAGCCCTATGTTGTCCACTGTTGAACATTAGCCCCCCAATAGCATATCATATCCTAGCATTATCCCGGTTGCCTTAGACTTAACCTTAGGGCCCAGGGTCTGCTTACTAGTTCAACCAGATTTGACTGAATTTTAGTTATATATAGCCTCTCCAATAGCATAGCAGAACATTATCATTATTTATGGCTAACTATAATCACCATGCGCTTAATGGGTTAGGGATTGTAGTTCAAGCCAGTATAAAGGATATCGCTGCTGCCCATTATCCTGTATCCTGCTTTGTCGGCTCCTCTAGATGTGTAAGTGTGGCGCTATTATAGGCTGTTCCCACACGGCATCGTACAACAACACACGTAGTATAAAAATATTTTTTAAAAAATTGACTCAATTTTTAATTGTAAGCCTATAATTAATTTCTTTTTCAGAAAGAGGCATCTAATTTCGCCGGAAGAACTAACTCTACCATGGCGACCACTATATGAAGCAGGAAAGAGACTATTTGATAATAGTGCAACACATGTCGGCCTTTATCATTACCTTTCGTAAGTACATAGAAAACAAAATAATCAATTCATCACTAAATTATATATTCATTCGGTATGTGTGTCAAACATATACATGTGACTCATTATATCAGACAGAATACTTCACTTTTGGATATTAATTCATATAATGGTATACAATGTTTTATGTTCTCCTTTTATGAAAACAGTTGATTTTCTTTAGAAAAATTCTTAAATCATTGACTTACTTTTTATGTATTCTAAAATTTGTTTTAGTTTAGTCTGTTTAGTCAACAAAAAAATAAGGTTTCAAAAGAAAATTGCAGTTATTTTTTATTAAGAATAACTTGCACATATTATCCACCAGGCAAAAATAGTCTAATTAAGGGCCTTTTTCACTATGTCTGATGCTCATCAGTTGAAAGTAAAGTCTTGCATACATACATGCAAAGTAATCAAGCCTGTTAACCCGAAGGGATAGGCAGAGGCATGTTATACGCCCACATTTCGCCAGTTATATTGTTGGTCCCATGTAAGTGGCAAACTTTTATGTGCGCCAAAATCAGGTCCTGTTTTCGGGCAGGTGCAGTGCAGGTGGGGTTGGCTTGGGCTCCTTAAATTCTGGTAGGGTCCCTGTATATCCTATATACTATTTATATCTATCAAGTAAAAGCTAATCGGAACGTACTTGAACATGTGAAACAGGCTTCAAAGCTCATAATTAGACGAAACAAATTAAATCTTAGAGTTCTTATTCGTGCTTGTTTATTGGTAGTAGATATAATAATTATGTCAAGAATAACGTTATTGAATAATGAATGCTTCACCTGTGTTCAGACCAAAACGTTCTGGCCAGCAAGGAGGTGATATGCTCGATATGATTCGCAAATTCCTCTCCGGGTATGGCTTGGATGACGCTCTGCGCTTATTCGGCCTAGCAGAAAAGGAGCCTAACGAGTTACCCACGTAATGACAAAGTTTAAACATCTGGGTTTCGCTTACTCATCTGGGTTGGGTTTGGTTGGTTGGTTTCGACCTCATTTTTCGTAACAGCTTTTTCACACCAGGCTACTAAAGGCGAAGTATTTTATTTTAAGTTTCTGATGGTTGTGGTACTCAAGGGCAAGTGGACTTAACCTATGATGCAATCAGTTTCCAAATCCATTTAAAATCCTATTGTTCCATCTCAGGGTTTATCTGCCACCTTGAGAAAAATATCTAAAACAATTTATTGCTGATAACATAATTATGACAGTCTTCTTTTTCTTCGGATATAAAATCATCAAATGACCGTTTCTCGAAGAGGGTGAAGCGGAAGGGTGTGTCAGTCTTTTAGTGACTAAACACCATCCATCTATGTTCCTTCTTGAGCCTGCGATGTCCCGGTCGCCGTAACCCTTTGGAACAGTCCTGCAACAACAATATTACAGTCTACATTAGGGCTATATTGTATTTCAAATATGGTCAATATCATAAATTTAATGAAAATGTGTCTTTTAGTAGCTGGGTGTGCAGAAGCCCTTGTCCTTTTCAAGATTCTGTGTCCAAATTTCGAGAGCTGTATTGGTGGAAGGAGATGCATGTTGTGGCGTTTTTATGATGGTTAGAAAATGATATGATGTTTTACCATTTCAGAGCACTTGAGGGATCTTATGTGGCAATGGTGAAGTGTGCCAAACCGTAAGTAAAATAACTGATTTTTTTATCACTAATAAAAAAAAAAGTAATGTATCATATTTTTTATTTGTTTTTCCCACACTTTGCTATCTAGCTTTAAACAAGCGTAATTTGAGCTAGAGAAAGAAAGTATGTTTAATCATCATCATTTCAGCCATATACAGTCCACTGCTGAACATTGGACTCCCCAATAGATTTTAATTAGTTTTTTAATTTAATAGTTTAATAATTAGTATATTAGAGGTATTTGCCCACAATAACGCGATGGACCGATGATCTGGTCAGGGTGGCGGGGAGCCGGTGGATGCAGGCGGCAAAGAATCGATCTACGTGGAAAGCAATTGGGGAGGCCTATGTTCAGCAGTGGATTTCAAATGGCTGAAATGATGATGATGATGAAATATTCATTTTTATCGGGCGTATAAAACATAAGTAAACAAACTTTTTTAACAAAAAAAAGGTATCATTAAATGTGAAAATAAAATAAGCAAGAAAATAAAATAATAAAGAAGTAGATGAAGAGGCATTTTAGCATTACTCGGCTCAGCAGTTACTCTGGAAATCAACATATTTAAATAACTTGTAACACTCAAACCAGAACAAATACTCAAGTTTCTGCATACATAATTTGTACGGTATGGGATCGAAACATACAACCTTAGGAGCGGAATGCTGAAACAGTCCACAACTCTAACAGTCCACAAACTTAAATAACTTGAACATTACTGGAAATGTATTTTTACTTTCATACTTACAGATATTTCGAAGTAACTGCAACTAAAGAGATACTAGCAGAGCTCCTTCCCCAGGTTTGCCCGTGGTCCACAGAGAGCAATATAATGTGCCACTTAGTGGTGTTCCTACCAGTATCATTGCCTCCATCATGTGCTGCTCAGGGTCACGAATTGTGGTTTGACGAAATGATGGTGTTATGGGACACGTGTCACAATGCTCAAAATGGAGTTTCAGTAAGTTTAGTTTTTGTTATAAACAATAAACAAAATTTATTACTATATTCTATAAGTAGCGCTGAGTTTAGGAGCACTTATGGCGGCGCCTTAGTAGTTAGAAACGATCACCTTCTGTAAATGATTGAGCAAATTTTTCAGAGCTTGGTTCTTGGATAGACCTTGGACGACTGTTTGTGTGGTATTTAATGTAAAGCATAAATAGCTCTTGAAAGGAAGGCCACGTTAAAATGAGATCTATGGTGCTCGAATTAAAGCGATAAATCCAACTAGCACAACAAAACAAAGCAAAATAAGTGGCTGCTACAAATTAATTGATTAGATTAAGGTGATTGTAGTCTATCAATTTATAGTTGATCGGTAATAGTGCAATACGCTCGTAGGCATAACAGTTGACTAAGGAGTTACAATCGTAGACAACCGTCGCGTTGCTATAGTTACGCGGTAACCCGACCCCCCCCCCCCCCCCTCCATATACCGCACTTCAATTGAGACCCCAAATGTGCTACAGATTACAAAGTATATGAGTCTTCTGTCTTAATGAAATGTTTACTTTTAGGAACTGATAATGTTGTTTTCGGGCTTGGCTAAGCGTAACCCGGGCGCCGTGAACTGGAGTCCACACGTTTCCAAACTGTTCACACGATTCCTGCACGCGTTAAATCTACCCGTAAGCTACAAAGACATGCAAATATCTAAAAGTCATGCTCTTGGTAAGTTTGATATTTGATTTCAAAGTACCGACTATATAACATACATTTATATAACAATAACACTGAATATTTATCATGTGATAAATAATTAATGACATATAAAATAGTACATTATGAGGCAGTTTAAATAACTATAACTGAACTATTTCTATGTGTTTATTACTTGTATGGTGAGTGACAAAAAAAATTGTCGATTAATAATCGTTCATTTGTTCTCTGTTTTCCCAAGGGGGTAGGGAGAGAATATATACGCTCACATTTTGCCAATAATTTTTTAAGTGATAGGTAATGAGCCTATGACCTGTTACCTAGAACATATTTGCTTAGATATTTGCTAGAGCCTCTCCCGTTGATCGGCAGGTGCACCACTTGCAGGCGAGGTTGGTTTGGGTTCCAATATCTTGTTAGGATCCCTAAACAACAAAAAAATGGTTTCATAATCATCAATAAAGATTTTTAAAAACTAAAACAATTAAAAAAAAATTACGTCATAACAGTACATTTAAAATATCTTTCTCTACGTTACAGATATGAAGAACGTAGCTTCTTGGATCATTTGGACAATAAATCCAGATGGAGTAGTTCTGAAGCAATTACGCAGCTTCCTCTCTGGAGTGGAAAGCTATTTGCACAGTGCTAACTCTGGACGATGGTCATACAAGCTAAGAGATTTAATCAGGAAACTAGCAAGAGAGTTCTTGAACAGGTAAGAACGATCATTATTCATTATTGAATGGCGTGTTTGACCAACCCGTGGCTCCTAATAATATAAGTTAAATATGCACTTTAAGTATTGCTCTTCAGATTGTACTTTACATTGGTAATATAAATTGGCAGACAGCTCGATGTAAGCGACCTTACCGCCGTCAGACTTCTCAGTAGTTTTCTTCTCTTTCTTTTTTCTTTTTTAAATAATGGCTTCGTGCGTCTAGCACATTAAGCCAGTGTCAAGTAAGTGATATATTAATAATATATAATTCATAGTAAATGAGAATGAGTGGTGATAAAGATGATAAATGGTAAATGAGATACCCTCCCCTAAGCCCCTTGAGTCCTCAGTAAAGATGTGGGACTATACTGAGATCTCACATGGACTCCTTGAGAGAAAATTTGAAAAGTGATGTTGCACTGTTTTGTTTGATTTACCAACACTCATGTATGTTCACAAACACTTAACGGTTAATAATCCACCGTTATTACACATTAATGTTAGAAACAAATTTTAGAAAATAAAACAAAACTGCAGACATGACTCTTCACTTTCCCGCCAAGAAGTCCTTCTCAGTAGTTAATGCCTCGGCTACCAAGCTTTGCAAGCGACATCTAGCGATCGCCGCGCCGTTGGGGTTTCAATACGGGGGTAGGCCGTTCCCGCACTATCTAAGCGAAAGCGGCCACCACGTGGACTAGGAGCAGTCGCCTTAGTTTAGAGCATTATTGGAGCCAAGGCATGTAAGTGGCATAAGACTTTAACGGTTCCTGGGCCGATAGTCCCAACAAAACACTCATATAAAAAAAAAATATGAAATGTAAAAAAGCTTACTAAGGTCCTTTGGTATACCTCTAAAGTTGTTTTTAAATTGTAACGATGTAAATATGTAAAAAAAAGTATTTTATTACAGGGTAAGAAGAGAACGAGAAAAACGTTTCCTAGATAGCTGGGAGAACAATACACCTGATGCATACAAACTAAGAGATGAAGATATTACAGAATTTGTGAACATAATGCTCGAACCAACGCTCCAAGCTGTTTACAGCCGCAGTAGCGCGCTAGACATATCTATAGCCCTACAAAACTTGGCTACTCTTAGACCTGCCATAGTAATACCACCTTTACTTGACAATCTGCGATCTTCGCTGACTTCCTTAACAGAACCACACAGGGTCACAGCTACAATGACCGCAGTCGTTGCCGCAGCGAGGCCTATGCTTAGAGGTGCCGATGCCGATTACCCAGAAGGCCCAACACATGTCATCCCTTTACTTATAGAAATACTTCCTGGAATAGATCCAAATGACATTAAAAAAACATTTTTTACCCTTCATTTCATATTGATATTTGTTTGGATGATCCCAATCATAGATTGCAGCTCCGCTCACGAACATTGGAAGGATTTAACTGAAGAGGAGTTATTAGTTTGCGAATCTACCGCACAATTAGAGGATTTCGTTTTAATATATTTAGATAGAATTTTTATTTTAGTCGAGTCTAGCATTCTCGAGAATGTCCGTTTGGACACAAAGGATGCTGAGGGCATGCGAAGTAAAACTGACGCATTGGTCGAATCGGCCATCGCCTCGACCACGACAGCTGTATTAATGCAATGCTCTCCTAAAATATTCAAAGAAGCTCTAAGAAAGTTTAGAAACTTTGCAACGGAATCTACGTTCGAGCCTAACGTGTCTGGCAGTATAGTCGGAGTGTTACTACGCATATTTGCTCGTATTGACCCTGAGTCAACTCTCGCAGCATTCCTACCTCAATTATGTGAGGAGTTGAATGAATTGTTATCTACAGAAGAGGCATTGCATGAAGAGAATCCTCCTAGAGATCTATTATACAGACTTCTATTACTAGTGCATGCCACCCAATGTGATGGCACCGTGCTTCTAAAATACATGCCTGCTTTGCTACCAATATTAGATAGAGCACTCAAGTTACATTCGAAAAGTGCTATAATGCGAGCGTGTGACGTTGTTTCTCATATATTAACCTCGTTATCTTACGTGGATTTGAAAGAATACCGTAGTTCGCCGAAAGACTATTCGGCAGCACCAGAGAAATGGTTGCCGATACGCGAATGGGGTAGCGGCTGTTTATTGAAGGATTCTGATCTCAAATGGCACGTGCCGAATGCAGAAGAGGCTCAATGTGCCCAAATGCTTGTAGATAGGTACATGAAGCCAGAAGTTTTGAGGTTGCGCCAGTGGCTGAGTGGGGAGCGACCTATGTGCCGTGAACGCAGGAAGCGAAGTTTCTACATTATAAGCGCTATTCTAACATGTGGCTCATTTTTGCCAGCTCCTAATGAAGAAGTGGTTGAATTGTAAGTGTTTTCATTTTAATAATGCATTATTTTTTTATAGCGACTTATAAACAGTCGCGTCATATAATAATACTAGCTGTTACCCGCGACTTCGTCCGCGTGGAATAGTATCTTTGGGTAGCATTTTTATTATATATATTTTTATTCCGTTTGTAGAAAATCTCTGCACATCCTAAGAGACCTACGTACCAAGTTTCATGGTTTTATCTTCAAAAATGAAGAACACCCATAAAAACATTCAACCCCTATTTCACCCCCATATTGGTAAACAATTCAAAATGCTAGAACAAACGATTTTTTGTTTATTATTTAGTGCCTAAATACAAAATGTTATATTTTTATTTTAAAAAATTTCGAACTTCATACAAACTTTCAACCCCTGTTTCATCTCTCACAGGACGAAATTTCAAAAACGCTAGAACAAATGTTTATTTATTTCCTATCAAGTGCTTAAATATTAAGTTTCATGGTTTTATCTTTTAAAATTAAGAAATCCCATACAACTTTTCACTCCCTCCCCTTTTTAACCCTTTACAACCCCCTTTTCGAAAAAAAAAGTAGCCTATGTTCTTTCTCAGGGTCTAGACCATCTGTATGCCAAATTTCATACAAATCCGTTCTGTAGTTTTGGCGTGAAAGAGTAACAGACAGACAGACAGACAGACAGACAGAGTTACTTTCGCATTTATAATATTATAGTAAGGATTAGTAAGGATAAGGAAGTGCTTAAATATTAAGTTTCATGGTTTTATCTTTTAAAATTAAGAAATCCCATACAACTTTTCACTCCCTCCCCTTTTTAACCCTTTACAACCCCCTTTTCGAAATAAAAAGTAGCCTATGTTCTTTCTCAGGGTCTAGACCATCTGTATGCCAAATTTCATACAAATCCGTTCTGTAGTTTTGGCGTGAAAGAGTAACAGACAGACAGACAGAGTTACTTTCGCATTTATAATATTAAGTAAGGATTCAGTATCTCTGTAGTCAAAGCTATTTCAATATTCCAGGCCCTTATCTATCTTTAAAATATTAACGATCACCTAACTCATTGCAGAGTGGAATCTCAAATACCAGGAACTAACGTTTCTTACGCCAATGGGGTCCCATACCAAGTGACCTTGGATGGGGAAAACATGCGAGTGGCACTTACCAAACTCTTATTGGACGTACAGGCTCGTATGGTCGGGGACAAAACTGACGATACACGCGGCTTGGAATTACTTATTCAAGTAAGTTTATTAATATTTGAATACCTATGGATCTGATGCGTCATATAGTTGGTGACATCCATAGCGCCATCAGGGGTTTGGGCATTAATGGGATGGGAGGGGGTTGACGAAGTGTGACATTGTGTGACAAGGGGATGGGAGAGATCCTAAATTTCGTGACGCCACATTTTAAAATCAAGGTCCTATAAACATTAATTTAATCATTTCCTGCTATACAATTGCAAAATATGTGACATCACACTTAGGAGGAAGGAGTCTCACAAGTGTGACAAGGACGGAGTGGGGTTTAAAAGTTCACGAAATTCGTGTGACGTAATTTATGGATGATCCCTAAAGATCGACACACGTCTCTATTGTAAATTATTGTTCCCATATATATCGGAACACGCCCTTGCGCCATGGCGCTTTGAAAGCTACCAAATATTTGACGCTGGCTGTACACAAGTAAAGTTAGTTGAAAGCGAAGAGCTGAAGATCGAGGTCAGTGGCGTATCATAAGGACTATGTCCAGCAGTGGACGAAGATAGGCTGATGATTATGATGAAGTAAAGTCTGTCACATGTGGCACCTGATAGTTTGTGACAACTTCGAACTTATAGAAGTAATCGGCGGGTATAATTAGAAATTACACCCGCATTTAAATGTACATGTGATGATTATAGCTTTGGGGCTATCCATAAATGACGTCACACGTTAAGGGGGTGGGAAAGGTTTGACAAAGTGAGACTTGGTGTGACAAGGAGATGGGAGGGATTCAAAATTTCGTGACTGTCACATTTCAAAATCCAGGTCCTATGAAAATTTTGTAACTGCTGTTTTGATGTAATTATTTCTTGCTATACAATTGCAAAATATGTGACATCACACGTAAGGAGGAGGGAGGATGGAATTCTTGTAACGTAATTTATGGATCACCCCTTTTCTGAGACTGAAGCTCCTTATGGGTTTTAAAATCTTACTGCACTGTGTTTTACAGTGGTAGCTCTGAAAATGACTTTTTTTTAAATTAAGTTAAATGAGGATCATTATACAACATGTAACAGAATAAGGGTTACACCAAGAAAGTAGTTTGTTATAAATCGGCTACTCAATCGATTAAAAATATTTAAAAAATAGGTAATTTTTAAAAAAAAATTTTTTTTTTATTTTTTGTTTTTTTTTTTGCGGCACTTTTCGGTGCTAAGCGATGTGTGTGTGCGTGTCTCTCTGTGTGTGTAGGTCGGTAGGCTAAAGCGCTAATATGCCCATACGATTTGCCCTCGATGAGTATAACTAGTAACTTAAATAAACCATATTTAATTAAATAAAAGTAAAATTATTTTGCATGTTTTTTAATTATAATTAAATATTCTAATTGGGGTGTCTGAGGGTGTGCGTTAATTCTGTGCCATGTTGTATATTTTATATCTTAATTTAAATAATATTTTTTTATGAAATATAGAATTTTAATAACTTTTGACAGGTCTGGGAAAGAGTAATTTTATGGAAGAATCTCCGCCCAGGACTTAGTTTGGATTTCCGTATGCGTTCGTACGCTTCACTTGAGCGGTCTTTAGACGGGCGAGGAGGGGTGGGGGGTGACTCTACGGGGGCTGTGCGCCTAAGGATGTTGTTAGCAGAAGCGGCGAGGTTACAAGTCGAATCGAGAGTGGAAGTTGTATGCGAAGCCGGGATGACGCCGTCGGCTTTAAAAGCAATGCATGCGCTCTACGAACTTTCAATAAATACATATACTTCGGTAGGTAAATTCAAAATAATATACACATACATATTTTAACCCTTATTCCCGGAGAGGTTGGCAGAGATCACATCTTACCACTTGCTACGACCCTAGCACTCAAGTTTAGCTTAATTCACGCTCATTTGTCTTCATTAAGTTCCCAAGCATTGGATGTACTTGAATCCAATTTTGCACCTTATTAGCATTAGTACAAGAAAAAAAACTAGCTTGAGTTTGATTTGTATCATCATCCCAACCCATTATCGTCCCACTAGTAAGCACGGGCGAGCATGTTTAAAAAGAAATTAGAAATAAAAAGATATGAAGAAGTTTATTATGCTAAAAGAAAAGTTTTTGTGTCTATTTTCACTTGTTATGTCTATTTTTACCTATCTTTTTATGTATAATATTGAACATCCAAACAGGTTCGCATCCACGCACAAATCCGCCTCTGTTGGATGTTGGCCCACTATGCATACTCATACCGGGCGCTCGTTCCGAGACTTTTTGAGCTATTGTCTGAAGGAGGGGAGGGGGATGAATGGCACGCCAAGCATAAAGGTGCTCTATACATCATGTTGGGGCCACGGGTGGGCCCGATCATCCATAAGCGAGACTGGGAAGTCGTCAAAACTCTCTGGCCTGCGGTATTAAAGGCGCCTTTGAGTGAGAAGCTTAGCATTTTAAGGTACATACAAACATACATTCACGCCTGTTTCTCCGAAGGGGTAGGCAGAGGCAAATTATACGCCAACACTTCGCCAATTATATAGTTGGTCCCACGTAATAGGTGGCGAGCCTATTGCCGTTTACCGGGCACTGTTATGGTGGAATCCCTACACACCCAAAAAGTTTGTTGAATTAATAATGATTTACCAGCGTTTGGTTATAATATTACATAAGCTAAAAATATAGACAAAGAATAACATAGGTGTAACAAACAATTAAAGGCGAAAACACCGTGCTTAAAATCTAAAATACAGTAATATCCCGGGCCTACGCGATAGATTGTACCACGGGGAAGTCGAATTTTCGTAAATCGGGGTTCAGCTATATAAATAATAAATACGTATAAAGGTAGAGTAATCTTGATTAGTGGCTTAAGAAATTAATAAGCTTTAAAATTTAACAATATGAATGAATGAATAAAACCATGTAAACCAAAATTATTTTGATGTTGATGGCTTCTGTTATTCTAAAAATGTCTCTTTAAAGTTTAAACTTTTTTCTTCTCACGTAGATTTCCTTTAATTGCCAGTAACTTTTTTTATGTCCAGTTTTGTAGTAGCAACGAACTCTTCATTATAATATTTTTTACAGATTGGAGCAAGTATACAGCGATACGTTACATCGAAACTTCCCTACTGTAAACACACGTAATAACATGTCAGAAGCAGCAGTGGATGCCGCGTCATACTTTATAACCGAGGAACATCGCAACGACCCGAAATTCGCTGAACAACTCAGCAAAGCCTTGGAGAGAGAGACCGCGTATTCAGATATAACAGAGAATTACTATAAGGAGTTTATGGAAGAAATTGTTAATATTGCTGAGTCGCCTAATGTGTAAGTAAGATTTCTTTTAACGTTACTCATACTTTATTTGTTAAATTTTTATTTCACTAAGTTCTTCTGTGATGCCAACTTATAATAATTCTTTATTTAAACTACATACATTCATAACAACAGACATATACAATTAGATATATTTACAATTACGTTTTATATCTCTGCGCCTGAACTAGATAACTTTATATCTGTGCTGAAGCACAGAGGCAGCAACGCTCATTCATATTACATTTACTATCTAAGACATTTTTTTAAAATTCAAGAGAACCTAACAAATGATACAAGCCAAACATGAGAAAAAATAGGTAGTATTAAATAAAAAATAATCATTGTTGTCTCACCCAAAACTTACCCCATAGACTTCCAATGTGATCGATTGCAGGTGGCAGTTACACGCTTCGTTGTGCTCGTACCCTATTCAATGTTAAGGCATGAGCGCGATCGCGAATCATGGTGAGGGGAAGAGGTCAAACGCGCGGACCCAATGCAGGCAGGCAGGCAGAAGTGACTTCTTGATTACAAGTCTCATCGTAGGGGCTTTTGACATGGCTTAACGACTACCACATATTATTAAAGTTATCCATATAACCAGGGCCAACATATCGTCACCTCCACGGCAATCTTACGAATCTGTAGTTTTTGTAAATTTGACATTTCGATTTACAAATGCACCTTATGTTGTACTTCATAGGTGTGAAAACATTCAAACTTCTATAGACTCAGATGTAAGAATATTTTCACACCTATGTGATACGACATAAGGTGCATTTTTAAATAGAAATGTCAAATTTACAAAAAATGCAGATTTGTAAGTTTGCAGAGGAGGTGACGATTTATGTACAGCACTTTAAGATAAATGGAATGGCACGGAAGCGCTCGTTATTAAAAGCTACACAAACGGTCACCTATCCACAGACTGACCTCAGGGTGCATGTGCGTCGTAGCGTGAACATAATAAATGAAGAAATTAGGAAATGTAATAATCTAATAATTAGCGGCCAAGCCACTCAGTAAGATTCGGTGATGATTATAACGGTTTTTATTTGTGTGTATTTGTTACTATTCATATACAAAATGAATTGTTAGAATTAAAGCTTCATAAATGTTGTATGTTAAGTATGCCCTTTTTTTTTTTTTTTGATTTACGTCGGTAACAAAATGCATTTACGCACTGTCTCCCGGCCAAAGGGGGACCGAGAGAGGTGTGTGGGACTCACCACCGGCAGACACGACCGCCAGCAGTAATACCCACTAAAAATCTTCCGACGACGCCCGCCGCTTGTTGAGAAAGAGGCGGGGGGCCAGTACCTGGTTTGCAGCTCTGACACCCCGCCCGCGGCCAACGTCCCCCGGACCAAAACCGGGAGGACCTCCTCAGAGAGACGCAGTGAACGCGCCCCTCCTACCTCCTTGTGCGACCATAGCGTGTGTGGCCGACTTCTCGGAGGGTCCATAGTTAGACAGCAGGGGCCTCCTGCCCCCGCTGCCTAAGACCCTCCTGGCGCTGCTGGACGGGCCCTCCTGGCCCGCCCGCTGCGCCCTCCACAGGTCCCTCTTAGTTTCCCCCCCGGTAGTCAGTACTAAGGGCACCCAGAGTCGCCAATCTCTGGGTGTTACCTTTTGCACAGCGCCTCCTGCGCCCTACCGGGAGGTACTCAGCCCCCCCACCACGACAAGATGGAGACCAGTCGGGGGGGGATGTTAAGTATGCCCTTAGTTAGCTTACCTTAATTGTTGTGCTCTTGCAATAATAAAGCCCTATTATATTTACCATGTTACGTATCATGCAATAAATTATTTATTTGATATTTCAGCCAATGGCGTCGCTTGGAGTTCGCAATGCAAATGCTACAATACTGTCCGTCAGTTCAAACCAAATACTCGGCGCGTGCGGTGAAACTCGTCGTGAACTCTCTCATTCACGACGACATAGCAGTGCGGAGGATGGCTCATCGGTTGACGCATTATGTATTGAAACAACGAAAGAGGCCGATCAAAAAGTTCTCTCTTGACACCTACGAACTAATTGGGGTACCACGGCCGGAGACACATGTGCCAGGTGATTATAAAATCAAAAACAAACATACACACCACATCGTATCTTATCGTATCTTATCATATCTAGACCAAAAGATTCAAGCCAAGCAAGCAATTCAATATATATAAATAATCTCACACATTAATATCCCATTGGGATGGGCAGAAACCTTGCTACAACTATTGAAAAGTTGTGTTTATAATCGCAGAGTTTATTTCAAGAACAAAGGTCTCTAGATGATATGTGTCAAATGGTAAGAGATAGCTAGCCCACAATGTCACTAAATTCCATTCCTTCAGTCGCTTTCTACATGTCAAGTGAAGTCCGGCAACGTCACACCTTTCAACCGACGTCACTGGCTTGACGTCAGAGAATATTTATCTTCTCTGATATTGTAAGGCGATCACGTTATTTTGTGTAGTTAATTTTCGTCATTTCTAGGATACAGACAAGACCTCGAGTGGGCACTTTGGTCTAAGGATAAAATCCCGAAGACTGAGGAAGATTGGAACAAACCCTGGTTGAAAAACTCCGCTTTCGGCTTTTACGCCTGGCCAGATAAGCTAAAGGTAATGAGTGTGTTTTGCAGTTTTTTTTTTTCATACAGTCTATCGTCATCATCATCTCAGTCGATTAACGTCCCACTACTAAGCATGAGCCTTTTTTTTTTTTTGTTTTACGTCGGTAACAAAATGCGTCTACGCACTACCTTCCGGCCAAAGGGGGACCGAAAGGGGGTGTGGGACTCACCACCAGCAGACGCGACTGCCAGCAGTAATACCCACTAAAAATCTTTCGACGACGCCCGCCGCTTGTTGAGAAAAAGGCGGGGGCCAGTACCTGGGTTGCAGCGTCTGACACCCCGCCTGCGGCGCGTTGTTGGTCCAGTTATCTTTATGCCATAGTCGTTAAGCCAAGTTCCAGGCCCCAATAGGTGGCTTAAGCGTCTTAGCGTGGTAGCATAACCTGAGGTGGAATGACATGATGATGTAAAATATCGATTGCTTAATCTGGTGACAATGGTGCAAATAATGCCTCATAGTACGCAGCAATCTTATATATTATTCTCCAAAGCCGTTTTCAGTGGCACGTCACGTCTTGAAAGGAGTACACAAAATTATGGATGAGGTATCTTTTTGTAGAGTTTGCAAACGTAAAAAATCCTGAAATAGAATTGAATATTCACAGTTCTAAGATAATAAACGGTCTGTCAGTAAAGCTATACATATAGATATAGTCATCAAAACTATGTCAAGAGGCAAATCCCCAGGTCATGACGAACTAAGTATAGAGCACCTGAAGTTTGCGGGGCCTCATTTACCAAAAGTGTTGGCAATGCTGTTTACCTTGTGTGTCAGTTATGCGTACCTACTAATTCAAATGACAAGAACAGTTGTTGTACCGATGGTTAAAAATAAAACAGGAGATAGCGCAGATATTAAAAACTATAGGCCGATATCTCTAGCGACGGTTATAGCGAAAATATTGGACAGTCTGCTTAACAAACAGCTTACAAAATGCATTAAGTTGCACGACAACCAGTTCGGCTTTCGGGCTAGGTTGTCCTCAGAGAGTGCAATACTAAGTCTTAAATGGACTGTCAAGTACTATTCGGACCGAAGGACTCCTACCTATGCTTGCTTTCTCGATCTATCCAGTGCTTTCGATTTGGTCTCATATCCTATACTGTGAAAGCTGAAGTTCCATTAGATTTAATAAATATACTGAAATGTTGGTATGAGGGTCAGATTAACCAGGTTCGATAGGCTGGTGTCTTATCTGACCCGTTTGGACTGGAGTGTGGAGTGAGACAGGGTGGGTTAACCTCACCCACTTTGTTTAACTTGTACATGAACGAACTAATAGAGGCACTTAGCGGAGAAAGAGTCGGCATTTAGTTAGCGTTAATAACATTAGTTACGCCGATGATATTGCTGAGTGCTTCTGTTTGTGGCCTTAGAAAGCTAGTCGCAATATGTGAGGATTACGCTAAGCGCCACGGTTTGATTTACACTGTTAAAAAAAGCGAGGTCATGGTCTTTGGTGCCAGCGGCTTAAAGTGCCCTGAAACTATACCACCGGTAACTTTAAACGGAATACCCCTAACTAGGGTTTATACATTTAAATATTTAAGACACGTATTGACCGCTGACATGAAAGACAATGATGACATTGAGAGAGAGCGAAGGGCTCTGTGCGTTAGGGATAGTTTGCAGATTTGCACGCTGCTCACAGAGTGTAAAGAAAACTTTGTTTCGTGCTTATTGCACATCTTTCTACACATGCAGTCTGAGGGCTAATTATACCCAAAGAGCGTACAGTGCCCTTCGCGTTCAATATAATAATGTATTCAAGTTGATGATGGGATTGCCCCGTTACTGTATGCATCAGGGATGTTTGCTGAAGCGCGTGTGGATTGTTTTTCTACGATAATGAGGAAAGGAAGCGCATCCCTGGTGCGCCGAGTGCGGGCCAGTTCCAGCATCATCCTGAAATGTATAACAAGCAGACTTGATTGTGTATATTTAAATAATTGCTGCTTACGCTCCACTTCCTTGCTAAAGTTGTGGCAGTGAATTGTGTTGTTGTTGTTATTATATGTGTGTCTGATATGTAAACTAACATAGGTATAAAAAATATTGTTACTAATACTCTGAGTTAACGTTACTTGATAAATAAATAAAAATGAATGAATATACTCATCGCATTATGCACGCGGGGCTATAAAACATATTTTGCGCAGTGTTGTGCTTGCGTCGAGCACGCGCTATCGATTGAATTAATTACTAAAAAAAACCCATAAGAGGGAATGAGCGTAAAATATAGTTCACTGCGGTCGAAAGTTTTATTCGCCAGAGTGCAGCGAATAATTGCGAGGAGTATAAAATTTGATTCCTATTCTACAGCTATCTGAACAATAATCAGAGTGTGAATAATATTATCATCACACAGGTAGCAGCGCCCGCTAATGAGCAAGTTCAATCGTCTGACATTAGCCCCGAAGACATGGAAGAGGGAGAGCGTTATATATACGAGTTCTTTACGA
The DNA here is from genome assembly GCA_949126915.1 of Musotima nitidalis. Taxonomy (NCBI): domain Eukaryota; kingdom Metazoa; phylum Arthropoda; class Insecta; order Lepidoptera; family Crambidae; genus Musotima; species Musotima nitidalis. The sequence goes on from OX421431.1 coordinate 8,139,271, forward strand.
ACGAGGCCAATGTTGACAAGCTGGTCGGATTCCTCACAGTGGAGGAGAAAAAGGGCAGGGACAAGTTTAGCGGAGTACGATTTGCTATGTTCCAGGTATGTAGGCATTTTCAGTAGACATCCAGCTAATACATATATATTTAACCAGTATTTTTCAATCACGCAAGTTTGTCAATTATGAAATAAAACATTATTAATCTAAGTTTACTGTATTCTAAAGTTTAACAAATTTTACAGTGGGTTGTTGCCACTTACACTGACAAACTGGCATCTGCGCTGTTATAAATCTAACCACTAGATAAGATTTGATAAACTGCAATTTTTTGCATAGAAAACTTGGTTTGTTTCTAGAATGATTCGCGAGGTGTTTGTTTCTAGAACTAATTTTAGTATATAGAAAAGTTTCCAAATTTATTTTCATACGTTATGTGCCTCTTGCTATAGCTTTCCATGTGTTGTTTCCCAGTCACTATTCGCACAATACGGTGAAAAGGTAGCAGATAGATTCATAGAGCACGCGGTGCGATGTGCGGCGGACAGTCAGGAAGCTCCCCAGCGGTTCGCGGCGGAAATCGCAGCCGCGGTCGTACGAGCTCCTAGGTACTGGACGTTCTCAAGAGCGCGAGCCATGCACGAGAAGGCTGCACGCATTATTACTGCCGGTCAGTAAAATTTATTATTTAATCTTTATATAACTATCCGAGCGGTCTAGGTAGGATCCCAATACACCCAAAAAAAATAAACCCAATAATATTATTATTTAATTTTATAGGTCTAACAGCAGTTACACCAGAAACTATGGAAGATTGGGGCACATCCTTAGCTACGGCTGTTGAGAATCTCGATCCAAACCGTTGTGGAGATATCCTCCAAACGATCTTACAGTTGTGCGCGCCACCTACTGACGCGCACGCACAAACAGACAAAGATGCGTCGTTTGTGATTTGCGCAAGACTATACGCTCTGCAGGTAATTTGTTACAAAATGAAAAAACTTTAATTGTATTCAAATTAATGTACGCGGAAGTGAATATGGTCGCCCTTTGCATCTAAGTGGGTTAAATTTCTACACAGTCAAACATTTTGTGATTTAACTTAAATATTGGTTTTGGTCTGGCGTTTTCATAATAATATGTATATTTAATACATGTTATTCAGCATGCAGAGGCATATTATACGCCCACACTTCGCCAATTATATAGTTGGTCCCACGTAATGGTGGCGAGCCTATTGCCGCTTACCGGGCACTGTTATATTCGCCAGAGCCTTGTCCGTTGATCGGCAGGATCCATATACACCCTCTATTTTAAAGTTAAAATAACACATATGATTCTAACTCTACATTAAGCAAACACCCAAAACAAGAGGATTTCCCGGTATTATAGGAACTATCCTATAATTCTTGGTATTTTAAGCGGAGCGTGAAACAGCATTTTAGCAGGCCGTCATAACTTACTACGTACTTTGAACCGTGCTTTTTCCACGGTATGAAGCTACTTAATTTTTTTGGACTGCGTCGACTGCTTACCATTAGGCAGAATGTAGTCATTAAGACGTGTCACATTAATAAAAAAAAAGAAGGAGCGTACTGCAGTCTACTATTGGTTGGTCGTGAAAGAAAAAGTGTTATCCGTTGCCTACTATCTAAAGTATAAGCCTTTTTTTTTCTTTTTAAATAATGGCTTCGTGCGGTTTGCACATTTAGCCAGTGTCACGTAAGAGATATATTAATAACATATACATAACAGTTAATGAGAATGAGTAGTGATAAAGATGGTAAATGCGGATGCCCTCCCCCTTAACCCTTGAGTCCTCAGTAAAGATGTGGGACTATACTGAGATCTCGCATGGACTTCTTGAGGGAATTTGAAAAGTGATGTTGCACTGCTTTGTTTGATTTACCAACACTCATGTACATTCACAAACACTTAACAGTTAATAATCCACCGTTATTACACATTAATGTTAGAAATATCACAAATTTTAGAAAATAAAACAAAATTGCAGACATTACGCTTCACTTTCCGGCCAAGAAGTCCAGTATAAGCCTTGCTTAGTTTTAATATCGGTTTTTTTTTTAAATTACCAAAGTGTCTTTGACTAAGAGAATTAATGATTTAATTTTATATTTTTAGGGGGTGTTGGGTTCATTAAATTGGAGAGCTGCTCCACTGGCTGCTGAAATACTAAACATATTGGAAAAGGCTAATTTCATTAACCACCCTTATCAGAATGTTCGAGAGACTGTAGGAAGGTATGTAATTTTATACCTAATATACAGGATGGGAAAGTCTTTGATCAAAGGAAAACAAAGGCTACGCATTGTACTCATAACAAGAGAGATTACCGATAATATTGTTGACTAGCAGCGCCCTGCGGTTTTTCCCGCGTGGTCCCCTTTCCCGTGGAAATATCTGGATAAAGAGTGTCCTATATGTTAGTCCAGGACTGCAGCTATACACGTACAAAATTTCATCACAATCGCTCCAGTAGTTTTTGCGTGAAAGAGTAACAAACATCCATCCACACATACAAACTTTCACGTTTATAATATTAGTAGGATAACGATTTTGTTTTTTCGATCATACAAAAAAAACTGCAAATAGGCCCTGTGCCCTACTTACGCTTACGGCCCGGGGTCTGTTCCATGATCAAGAAACCAACCAAACAAAAAAGTATTTTTGTAAAGTAAGAACGTGAAAGTTCAGGCAAAAAATGTTGTTGAAATGTAATATGTATGTACCTATAGTCTTAACAAAAATACGTGCGTGCGTGTATTAGTTATTTCTAGCAATGTTAGCTTGAAATATAGGTAAAATATTTTTAGTGTAATAAGATCGCACGCATTGTTATGCCTTAATTTTTTTTTTAAGTTGAAATCGGGTATGTTATAGTTTGATTTGTTTATTCCATATGGGATGCTGATGATCTTTCTATTAAAAACCTAGATAACATTAACACATTTAACTGAGTTCTGTTTAATTGTGTGTTCAGTATACTGATGACGATATTCGACATGGAAGTGGTATTTCCGGGCGGGGAACTTCGCGGTGCGCCGTGTCTCGCCAACTTCATAGAGTCCATTCAGCCCAAGTTAGCCGCCCTGTACGACGAGAATGGAGATCTAGGTAATATAACATAATGAAATAAAAATATATTATTTATATTTAATGGTTATTATGAAGTAAAGGTCCATTTTCTGTAGAATTATTTTAATACCTTTAATTTTGTCTCTTCTTCGTCTAAACATTCTACACTGTAGAGTCTACAGTATGTAAAAAAAAGACTTAAACTATACTTGTTTCACTGACAATTACTTTATCTTCAAGTAGAATGTAACATTATGGTCCTTCGAGCCGAAGACAATTCATCTAATGTTTAAGTTTATTGCAGTGGTGAAAACGACAATGTCTCTCTCCGGGAATCCGGGCCCAGCAGGCAGTCCTTGTGTGGACGAAGGCCCATGTGCCAAAATGGCGACACCCACAGGCGCTGTGCCTGTTGAAGTGGCCAGTTTTTCACCAGACTCGCCCATGTCTGAAGATGCTGCACAGGTTAGTGACATTATCACAACAATTTTAACAGAAAACAAATATTTTAGGTATTTTGTATTGAAACAAACCCCTATTTAACACCAGTGCCAGTCTTATTTATTATCAAATAGAAATCGTTATGTTTTGTCCCGATATTTTGTTCGATAGGCTACTTCGATAGGTGACATAATTGAAACGGAAGACTAATGTCTTCCGTTTCCATCCATTTCATTTTCCGTTTTACAGTGCGTACAAACAAACGTCGAAAAAGGTCTCAGTCTGTCGATTACTGAATTTTATTTATGTTTACATTATACACATACATTACTGAAATACAATAATTACGATGTACAAAAAAAAACAATGAGTTTTGTACAGTACATCGGATATTCATGATATCATAGCAATAACATACATTACACAACTAATAAAAAAATAACAATAATTACACAAAGTAAACATCAATTTGACATATGCACTATGGCCTACTTGATGGAAAGTGTTCGCCGCAGCTATAACGCCTACAATATTACGAGCATCACTATTACGTTGCTGACCTGTTTAAATTTCGTCTTACGCCCTTATTGAAATCCACATGTTATGATTGGCAAGGCCCTTCCCTTAATAAGACATGATAAAATTGCTAAGTGGAAACCATCTTGGTTACACAGTATATTTTAATTCTTTGTTTCTTACCTGTTTGTTTTTTTTATGTAGTCACATAAATATGTTTTCTTGACATAACCTCGCCTAAGGGTCTTTTCGACAATCAAAGGGTACGCGGCAGAATGTATCTTTTGGACCGTGCCTTATTCGATTCTATCTAAAGTGTGAGAATGAACTCCTACCGATGACGACCAGCCGTGCCATTAAAGAAAGTTGCCATTTTACTATTTTTTTATCTTTTTAGTTAATTCCTTGGGAAAACCTCGCCAAAGGGTACATTCCAGTACCCAGAAATTTTCTTTTGATACGCGCACTCCTGTTACGTTGTAAAGGATGAACTGCGGTGGCGAAGTTTTAACTTGATGGTGAAAACCCGTGCGATTATAGAAAGTAGGCAGTTTAGTAAATATTTTTTTTAGTCTGGTGAAAACTGCGAGTCGTCATCATCTCGCGTTCCGAAAGCAACCCGCTTCGACACCAACAAACAGCTGGAACACCGGCTGGACGCAGCGCTGCGACTCGCCGGAGACGCATCACCGCCGCCGTCGCAGGACCATGTCAACGCTGTCAACTTGCTCACTACAGGTAAGCTTTATTGTCAACATTTACTTTAATTAGTGTGATAAAGACTTCGAGTCGTCGACTTCTCGCGTTGCAAAAGCTCAGGAACATATCAACGCTGTCAACTTGCTCACTACAGGTTATCTTTATTGTCAACATTTACTATAATTAGTGTGATAAAGACTTCGAGTCGTCGACTTCTCGCGTTGCAAAAGCTCAGGAACATATCAACGCTGTCAACTTGCTCACTACAGGTTATCTTTATTGTCCACATTTACTATAATTAGTGTGATAAAGAATGTGAGTCGTCGACTTTTCGCGTTGCAAAAGCGGCTCGCCGGAGTTGCGTCGCTGCCGTCGTCTCAGGAACATATCAACCTTGTCCACTTGCTCACGAGTAATCTTCATTGTCGAATTCAATGTTCACTTTGTTCAATAATCTCTTGGCCTCGAATTCGACTTTCGTCGATGGGAATGCCCCACATACTGTAATCCCCTGTTGCGGTAATTCAATGCCAGAAATCTCCATTTTACAGGAGGCGGTTCACCGTAAACTGCTTTTTTAAGACGTCCATAAGTATGCCCTCACACTTTACAGCCAAGCGAGGGACTTGCTAGGCTCTTGGCTCGACTTGACGAAAGCGTTACTATAAGACCACACTTGTTTATTTATATAAAAGGAAACCAACAGCTACATTAAACATGAAAAGAAGTCCTCACATATAATACTTAAGTGACAACAATTGTCAATCACAAAATTCACCATAAACAAACTCACAATCATCATAGATTACAACAAAACACTAAAATTAAATAATGGGCAGCAGCGTAATCCTGTGTACTGGCTTGAACTGCGATCACCAATAAGCATTTGCCAATCTACCCCAATAGAATGTAATCTAATGTAAGGGGAAGTTAATGTTCAGTTATTTTATTTATTTCATATAAAAAGTATTTGTATTGTTTCATATAAAAAGTATTTGTATTTGTATTGTATGCTGTAAGATGCCAATATAAACTCTTTCAAGTTTTACCGGACATCAGTGTTGTCGACTTAATTACAATTCTAATACTAGCCAATGAGTATACAACTGATGCAAAAAACTTAAAAAAGAAAAGAAGAAAAAAACATATAGGTGTACAGGTTTCGTAAAAAACTAACAATAAAAAGTTATAAATTTTAAAATAAACGAAATCAAGAAAAGACAAAGGAAACGCTGATAAGGCGGATATGATGACTCTATACATGAAACAATCCAGTTAATCATCGTTTGTGTGTACAGTTCTTCGCGGCTGTATGGGCGTGACTCTTCGCGGCGTGAACGCGGACCTGGTGGCTCAGCAAGCCTTGGTACCGAGTGCCTGTGGAGCTGCCTCCCGCGGCGCGGCCAGTCCCGCCGACGAACTGCCGCGAGCCGCCGCCGGGTTCCTCGCCGCGCTAGCACCCGCCCCGCGAGCTCAAACGAGGCTTCACGCAGCGCTTGCTATGTTGCCATCACTCGCCGCGGGTACGTATAGTAGGCGACGGCGCTCACCGACCAGCAGGCGGTCGGCATCGCGTACCAGCACGTCAAGTACGAGACGCGCGCCGAGCCCGAGCTGCGCCCGACCACGAAAGTCTAGCGCTGAGCGTTTATGCGCAGTAGTCGAAAATAAGGTATCGCAAGGGAGAAAAAAGGCGTGCGTAAGCGCTCATTGGCTCTCCAGTCGTACTCTCTCACTCACTCTATGCGCAGCTATCCCTTCTAAATTTTGTTCATCGCTAGACTTACGTGCCGCTACCTATACTTTATCAGCTAACATAAATATATCACTAATTCAAATATGTATTTATTTCTTAGATATTTCTCACTTTGAATTTTTGCCAGTGTCATGTAATTAAATAAATCAAGTTTCTGCAGCGTTTTTGTCATTTAGTCACAGTCACGTATAGTAGTTAAAGTAGTGGAGATTTTACTAGAGGAGTTTTAGAGTCAACACATGACAATCCCAATTCACTGTAATATACCACTGTCCTACAATTGTATACGTTGCGGAAAAAGTTATGCCTACAAATCCACTATTTTTACACATAAAAATTCGAATGTACTGTAATGTGTAGTTCTGGAAAATAAAATACTGCCGCGATGTGTTAAACAGTTTTTTCTATAGTTGTTTATAATTCTGAATGGCAGGTCGTTCGTGGTGGGCGCGTCTAGCTGCTTTAGAATTCGCGCAGCCATTACTGTTCTACGCTCTACCGATGCTCTGCGAGGAACCTGAGAGGGCCAGACTCGCTGAGGACTTCACTTTGACCCTTATGAGGGATGCCAGACTTGAGGTTAGTGGAATATAGTTAACGGTCAAACCGGCTGGGATGGTATAATTTTTCACTGTTACCTTGAGTTAACGGCATAAGGTTGGACCTTAGGAGCCCAAGACAACCTCACCTGCGAGTGGTGCATCTGCCGAATAACGGACGAGGCTCTGACAAACATAAAAGGTCCTGGAAAGCTTATTACGTGGGCCAACATTGGCAAAATGTTGGCGTATAATATACTTCTGTCTACCCCTTCGTGGCAGCAGGCGTAATTTTGTGATGAAGGTATCATCAGCTCATCCCATTAAAGAGAAATGAGCACGTACCTCCTCTCACAAACCAAGGTCTTTCATATTCCACCACGCGGACCCAGCGCTGATTGGCGGAGTACGTAGGTATTAGGTTCATTTCATGCTAGCTATATATATATTTTTTCTAAATAATGGCTTTGTGCGTTTAGCACATTTAGCCAGTGTCAAGTAAGTGATAATATATTAATAATATATAAATCATAGTAAATGAGAATGAGTGGTGATAAAGATGATAAATGGTAAATAAGATACCCTCCCCTGAGTCTCTTGATTCCTCAGTAAAGATGTGGGACTATACTGAGATCTCACATGGACTCCTTGAGAGAATTTAAAAAGTGATGTTGCACTGCTTTGTTTGATTTACCAACACTCATGTATGTTCACAAACACATAATAATCCACCGTTATTACCCATTAATGTTAGAAATATCACTAATTTTAGAAAATAAAACAAAACTGCAGACATAACGCTTCACTTTCCCGCCAAGAAGTCCCATAATATTGGTTAGAACCAACTAATAAAAATCTTCTTTCTACATTCAACAGGTACGTCAGACTGCCGCTAAACTGCTAACAGGCCTGATGCATTGCCGAGCACTTTGCAACGAAGAAGCGACACTGTCCAAGTTAATGCGCAGCTGTCGCTCTAAAGAGTTGGTCGAGCGACATTGTGGGATACTAGGTCTGTGTGCATATCTAGGCTCCAGGCCTTATGGACTGGCCCCAAAACTCGGAGCAGTTTTAGCAGAATTATCCCGGCATTCGGGAGGCCCTGATCCAATACCAGCTACGATACGCACTGCTCTTGCAGACTTCAGAAGGACTCATCAAGACGATTGGAATAAGCACAGAGAACAATTATCGCAAGACGAGCTGGACTTGCTTGCTGATTTAACATCACCGCCTTCTTACTGCGCATAAAACCTTCTGCACACTCACAGGACTTAAGATTTGATTTTTTTTATCAATAAATGATTTCCACTATGTGGCACGTTAGTTGAACAAAAATGGTTGTCTGCTCAGATACAATCGTCGACAAAAGAATAAGATAGACTGCTGTTACCAATCACAATCAATTACGTAGCATGAAATGAGATTAATTGTTTAAAAAAGAATCCAATCTTAAGTTTCAGTGTAGTATGGTAATAATTTAACTAGTGTTGCCAACTGTAAATACTCGTCTAAGGATACGGAAATGTGAAATGGAATAGTCTGTGATATAAAACTGTAGCACATCTAGAGTTACGCGACATCAATTGCACAAATTTTATTTAAATGGTTGACACAATTATCGTATATCTCTACCATTCTAGGACCCGTAAGCGTACCGCAGAAAATGGTTTTAAGATGGTTGGCAACCCTAGGTTTTGTAATATCTATGTTATCCGAATAGACCCTGTACCATAATAATAATATTATATTTTCACATCATAGTATAATCGTAGTTTAACTTTTTAATGTATTGGAAGGAAATCTGTTTGTGCTATATATATTTTGACTATTCGAACAAGTTTTATTTAAACATGTAATGTAAATTTAAATCATGTAAATTAAAAAAGATGTACTTTTGGTGAAAAACGAAATATAAAAATATTTGTGTTAGTTACCTCGGCACAACCCCAAGATCAAGTAAATTTAACTTATACTGTCCACTAACACTGGCTAAAAGCATATTTTTTTCATGTCATGTATTATAAAAAAGGATAAAACGTGAACCTCAATTGTAGACTTTTTAAAATCGATTTAGGTCTAGGGTTGCGCCAAATCAAGAACATAATTGTTGAGAAGATATTATACTGTTTCATATATTAATTTGTGTGTACTATTTTACTGTAGAGTTTTATTAAACTACCGAACTAAGAGTTGCTGTCGGCATTAGTAGCAAAAAAGCATTGGTTGATTTATATGTACAGAACTAGAAACACCAGCTTGTCAAATGCAGGTGAAGTTACCCTTTTCGCTTTATATAGCAATCTCAAGACAATGAGGAGTGGAAATGTCACCTTAATTATACTTTTACAGTAGCCAGCGGTAAATATTGCACGTCTTCCTTTGCAATTGAAAGTAGTTTTACTACTGTACTATGTAAGTGTGATAAGAACTTTCTTTATTTCGTATTGATTTAATTATATTATAACATTGCCTCTTTCTCCATGATATGGATTTTCGTAATATGTGTATATCACCGTCACTCGTGACATATAGAAACTCATGTGTTATCAACATTATATAAATATAAGTAGGTGTATATAAAAACTTCCGGGTCCGGGAATTAGAATTAGTTGTACTATTAATAGAGGTATATGGATGCAAGTACTCAAAGTTAATAAGAAGCCATAATAATTAGAAGCCAAAACGCAAAGTCGTTAAAAGTGGTGTAGGATGTTAATAATATCGTCATTTTCGTATGTAATAGTGTTGGTAAAATAAATCTCATTCATTTATCATAATAACTTTTATGGGTAGTTCATACAAATATTATTTTATATTTTTTGGCCTGAACTTGTAACCTTCAACGATAAAGAATGACAGCTTAACCCATATTTTCCCAAGGCACGAAATTAAGAAAAAATAAATATTTTTGCTATGCATACCGAGAAAGTAGTTCCTAAATAAGCGGAAAATATGTTTAGATTTTTTTGTAATTTCATACAACCTGAATTTCAGAACCGCACCTTAAATGGGGCGCTGGGAAAATATGCCCATGGATTATAAAGGTAAAATAATACACTTAGATGTTGTTTTGAACTATTTTATTAGTAGAAAAAAGCTTAAAGATTAAACAAATAAATCAAGAAGGATAAGAAAGATTGAAATGTGAGAACAGTATTATTTTGTGGTGTGAAAAGACAAAGAACAATGTTGGTGCAAACCAACTCCACACTGCAGCATTTGAACTTTGTATTCTTATGGCAATCTCGACTCCTGGATGATGAGTGTCAATGCTTTGATCCCAGTACAATCTACAGCGTGACGCACTATTATAGCCCGACAAGAGTAAAATACCTACAAAATTCTTTACTTCTTCGGTAGTGACTCTAAAGTTCACATGTCCCTTGACAATTGCATTTTTTCAGCGCTTGAACGCAAGAGTTCATAAACTTCATCAACAAAAAACATCTCGAAAAACTCTAAGGGATTATCTTTGTCCATAACGAAGTCGGGCACAGTTGATTCCTTCACGGGTTTCGCTGTAATATCCGTATGTCTCCACTTTCTGTTGGCGACAATCTTAGTCCTTTTAGCTGCGTGAGATGTTGATGGCTGTTCCTCTTTTTCTTCTTGATTTCTATCAAGGCCCTCTACAGTTTCGAGAACTCCTTCTGATGATGGAACCAGACGTCGCACTTCAGCATCAGCCAATAACTGCCGACCCGCAAGATTGCTGAAAGCACCTGAATCTTCGCTTCCACTGTCTTCGTTACTCAAATCATCATTTTTAGGTGGCGTGATGAATATGTCAGCAGAAATTGAACAGTTGTCATCTCTAACGCAGATATAATATCATGTATATTCAACCTGTTAACAAAAAACACAAATGATTACTCGATACATAAAAAAAATCGTGCCCAAATGAAAATAATAGAAGGAAGTTATCATGGTGCCTTCTGTTCCCAACGCACCTCAAATGGGGCGTTGGATAAAATCATTCGAAACTCATATTTAGAATCGCATTATTATTGTTTTCAAAGTAATAACAAAAAACCTACATAATAACCTTCTAAAAACATAACCTAACTTATATTTTTAGTATGACATGTAAAAAATATCACTTACCTTTTTCTGGAACTCATGTTGGTTGAAATTCACGACACTAAACTTTTTTTATAGGTGGTACTAATAGGACTATCACTGTCAACGACTGTTAAATCATCGCCTAAGACGACTATAACAAGATATAATTTTAATATTTACCCTCACTTGTAAACATTTAACTTTCACAGGTAAAATGTTAGCGCACCTTAAATGGGGCGTTGGGAACATATGGGTTAATAAAACTAACGCAATATTAATTGGCAGTGTTGTTACACAATATGAAAAACTATTGTAAAATTTAATTTATAGTTACTAAAATTAAATTCATAAATGTAATAAATATTTTTAATAAATTCAGGATTTTATTTTACATAGATTACAGTAGCAATCTCATAGTTTTCATATATTTTTATTATAAATCATAAATATACATTGTTGTTTTTTTGTTTTTGATAATATGGAAACATCTACATTGTTGTCGTTTGTTTCTTCACCAATAAAAAAATTAAAATAAATATATTATCTCAAAGAGGTTTTATTTCATTCATCTTAGACCATATTAACTTACAACTGGGCGCTTGGATCCTGAGAACTAAAATACTTGAGAAGGATTCAGGTCGTAGTGGACACAGTGAGACGAGAGTGTGGCGCCTTGCTGTCAGAACTTTAACCGCCCAGTAGGTTTTATAAATTAACAACTACCAGTTATAATTGAAACAGATAGCTTTATAAATGGACCCATTTATGCAATCGAGAACCAACCCACATCAGATAGGTTTTGAGAAAACGAGACATTTGTAAACAGAATTTGCAAAATGAATACACGGTATATTAATGAATAAATACTGATTAAACTTATGTAGGATACTGTAGCCTATCTAGAAATATCAAATTTATAAACTTTAGAAAGTCGTAATATTAATTAAATCATTAAAAACCTGGTTGGTTCTTTATTGCAAAAACCAATTTTGTGGCTTAGTTCCTTCTTGTACGATGGTGGTAAGATTTTATAATTAGATATTTATTAATAAAACAATCGCTCTGTAATCAACATATACGTTTTATTGCAACTTAATAGACTTAGAACTACTGAGAATTATTTTGGAACATTTAACATTAAAAAAATTAAAAGAACAATGAAGGAAAATATACTTAAAACTATTCATCATTGTCACCTTCTACCTCAAAATCGATAGGTCCGGTAAAACCGTCGATATCGTCTTCAATGTTGCTGCCCTTCAACGTTTTATAAAAAGATTGTGCATCTTTCGGTATAAGGTGCAAAATACTTTTTATGTCCGTTAGTGTAGCCTCAGAGATGGGTTTGCCTGTAGGCCAAAGTAAGTCCATATTCCTCTTGGCTAAAACGCTCTGGCTCCTAATATTTTTCTTTATATTTACTTCCTTAAAATCATCGTCAAGGTTGTTTCTCATAAAAATCGAGTACATTTTTTCTTTTTTCAGGACTATTTCTTTCGTATCTAGCCAGCTGATTTTGGAACCATCTTCTGCTTTTTTTCTGTTTGTGATTTTTGTCTCTAAATTACGCGAAGACAAGAAATCATCTTTGGCAAGCCTTGTGATAGTCATTGGTTTAACTTTACGACAGTTTTTCATTATCTCTATGTAATCTTCTGGGACATACAAACGTTGTTGGTGCTTCAGAGCGCACTCTATCCGGCCAAAATCCGTATCGTTGGGTAAAAAGCTATGACCCGATTCTAAAAATCGGTGATGAATTTCTTTTAAAGTAGGGTGGTCATTCAGTAATGCTTTTAGCATTAGCGTAAGCTTAATATTTTTATTTTGACCTCCACAGGAATCACTCCAGAGGAACAATGTCTCTACCCCTTCTTTTAATTTTTCTGTAATATGTTTTATCAGACACGAACCTACTTCCTGCGATCCTCTACCGGCCTCTCCTTCCACCCAAATATTACAATACGCTTGGTCGTTACTACCCGTATGGATGCCTAAATTATATAGCCATACTTGTCTTTTATAAAAAATAATGTTAGTGGGTATTCTCGGGAGAGGCAAATTATTTAGGTCTAATGGAACCAAGCCTCATGAGTCTATTTAATGATAAGTTTTATATGAGTTTATGGAACCAAGCTGTATAGTTCTTTACAGATTTTTAAAAGTAGGTCAAAATGGGTTGGTTCCACAAGTGTAATGCTGTATCTCTATTGTTAGGCGCTATAAAGGAACCAGTGTTTTCTAGGAAGATAGAATACTTGATTTGAACGCCATCTATGTACTTAACTCGATTTCACTCAAATTGTGGGTTGGTTCTTGTTTGCATAAATGGGTCCAAATGTGCTTGATACTTTCTTCTTCTTTCATTTAAATAATGGCTTCGTGCGTCTAGCACATTTATCCAGTGTCAAGTAAGCGATATATTAACTATATATAATTCATAGTAAATGAGAATGAGTGGTGATAAAGATGATAAATGGTAAATGAGAAAGACCTACATTAAAGGGGAGTTATTGCAACACTAAACTTTCACCTTTATAAAAAAATATCTGGTGACATTATAATATCTATGGACTTCTTGGCGGAAATGTGAAGCGTCATGTCTGCAGTTTTGTTTTATTTTTTAAAATGGGATATTTCTAACATTAATGTGTAATAACGGTGGATTATTAACCGTTAAGTGTTTGTGAACATACATGAGTGTTGGTAAATCAAACAAAACAGTGCAACATCACTTTTCAAATTTTCTTTCAAGGAGTCCATGTGAGATCTCAGTATAGTCCCACATCTTTACTGAGGACTCAAGGGGCTAAGGGGAGGGTATCTCATTTACCATTTATCATCTTTATCACCACTCATTCTCATTTACTATGAATTATATATTATTAATATATCACTTACTTGACACTGGCTAAATGTGCTAGACGCACGAAGCCATTATTTAAATGGAAGGAAATGACACTTAACATTGATTCTGGGACTTCTTGGCGGGCAAGTGAAGCGTCATGTCTGCAGTTTTGTTTTATTTTCTAAAATTTATGATATTTCGAACATTAAGTGTTTGTAAACGTACATGAGTGTTGGTAAATAAAACAAAACAGTGCAACATCACTTTTCAATATCCCTCAAAGTCCATGTGAGATCTCAGTATAGTCCCTCATCTTTACTGAGGACTCAAGGGGCTTAGGGGGAGGGCATCTCATTTACCATTTATACCATTCATTCTAATTTATATCGTCGGGGATAGTGCAAATCCGCGAAACTACCATATGTAAAGTCCGCGTATCTGCAGTAGATCTAATTTTACATGGGAAGGTAAAAAAACTTAATAAGTTCCTTATTTCAACTAATTTTGGGCTCATTTCTACACATAAAATAGTTAGTTGTTCTAACTTTTGTTGTATAATTTTTTTTCTGAAAGTACATAATTTAGGCTCTGTGACAATTACGCTCATTTAATTAAATTAGCAAAATTTTTCAGATACGCGGTATTGTCCAATGCTAGTTACGCGGATTTGCACTATCCCCGACGATATGTTATTAATATACTCTTATTTGACACTGGCTAAATGTGCAAACCGCACGAAGCCATTATTTAAAAGAAAAGAAAAGTCCTATGCTTTTAGAAATTTCTATCTTCTATTTCCATGAAACTTTTCTTTGTACGAATTGGTAAGGTATTGATTAGATCAAAACTTTGTACGAAAAAGCGATTGTTAAAAATATATTTTTAAACAAATAAGTCATCTGAAATTTTGTAATAAGAATTAAATATTGTACTACCCCAAAAGGCATGGTAAAGGTATTATAATTGGTGTGTTTATAAGTTAGCGTCGACAAACATTGTGCAGTGTACCTAAGTATGGTTATTAAACAATACAATAATTATAATTTAACTTTTCTAGTTAAACCTTTGTGATAAACCAATCTCAATAAATATAATATCAATGAGTTTTATTTTTCATCTCACATAATAATCGTCATCAGTTAAAATAGGACAGAAAAAATTATATATTATTATAATTCTACTGTTAATAAATAAACTGTTTTTATTTTTATTTCTTCTTAACCCTTAACTGCATGATTTTTTATTTTGGGGCGAGAAAAATCCCAGGGGTCCTAAAAGAGGTGTAAATTAAAGGAAAAATAATGAAAAAAATCAAACTACAGTTTTTTGTGAAAAAAATATTATTTTATTTATTGATGTAATATTACATCATCATGGAAAATCGTCTTAAATTATCATACTAAGGAGTAGTATGAAAATCTGTGAAACAGTTGTTAGTTCCGTTCAAACATGGAGGGATATTGCATTTTGAGCATGCCCATTGGGCAGTGCCTTTACATTGAGGAAGTTTACAGCGTAAACGCTTTGAAAATATGGGCCAGTGTGCAACACCATCTGAACGCACGTCCTTACAAGGAAGCGGATGAGCTGGTCCTCTTCGTTTCTTAGCTTGTTCTTCTAAGCAGCTGTTGCTTGGCCGACCTCTTTTGCTACCGTTGCTTGTTCCCACATTGCACAGCGCATCTGCCAATTCATTTCGGAACTCTCCTAGATTTGGCAGTTGCTTTTTGGGAGTACCTTTTGCAGTCATTTGAAGAGAACCCACGAGTTGATGACGGCGAGGTCTAGCAAATGGTAAAATAGTCTCATATACCATTTTTTACTTTTGACTCTTATACGATACCGTCCCAAGTAACTGTCCATGAGGTCAACTCCCCCCATGTGCATATTATATTCTTGTACCACTTTAGGGCATGGGACGTCAATTTTCTGTTTCAGTTTTTTATCGAACCGTTGCACTTTACCTGCTGGTTCTGCACCAACATACGTAGATAATAAAGTTACTACCTTATTATCCTTCCAAACAGTAGCTGAGAAGTCCACGCCATCGTGATGAGCCACTTTTTCTTCGTAGGTTCCTCGGGGGACGGAAGTTTTCATGAGCGTCTTTTTATCCGGAAGTCGACAGTTAGGTAAACGGTTTTGCTGGACAGTACCGACACAGTGGATACCCTGCTTGGACAAGTAGTAGGCCAAAGGCAAAGAGGTGTAGAAGTTGCCAAAATATATGACGTGATTTTGACATTGTGCTAAAAGAATATACATGCATGAAACAAAAAAACCACCACCAAGTGTGAAACGTTTCGCAACAGCTTCATACCATTGAAACCGTAATTATATAGTAAAAAAATACCCGTAAGTAACAATAAAACGTACATAATACATTCATTACAGTTATATTATAGCAAAATAGACGAAAAAAAGGTCAGGAAAAAAAATCATACTCATTCCATACTAATAATATTTTATGACAATTTCCATGATGATGTATTACTACATCATAAACAAAAATTATTATTTTCAGCAAGTTACAATGCTATTTACAAAATGCTAATACAATACCATTTCTACATACCTGTGTGATGCCGGAAACTAATTTTGTTTATTATAATTCAGATTTTTTGCCAAAAAAACATTCCCTGCAACTGTGTCGAAAACCGAGATTTGCAATTTGGCGCCAAAAAACTTTTCACGTCAATGTCATGTAAGAAAAAAAATGTCTGTGGCGATAAAGGTGCGTTTATACGTGTCAATAAAACCTTTGACAATACTTTAAAAAAAAAGCAAGTAGGTGGGGTTGCTAGATAAAAATATATTCGACGAAAAGTAAACTGATGTAATATTACATCATTATGCAGTTAAGGGTTAAAAAAATGTATGCTTTAATATAAATTTGGATTGTTTCTTTTCTGTGTACTTATTAAGGTTTTAATTAAAAAAAAAAAATTCAATCGTGAAATGCACCAGAATTTATGTAGTTGATGTATTAAATTTAAAAAAATAAAGAACTATTTACTTAAAAGAGTTTATAATTATGCCCATTCCTATACAGTATAATTTTCAATACGATATTAAGTCTATTGCTATGAAGGTAATACAGAAGGATATAGTTGGGTTTGAAATCTTTACACATACACAACTTCAGTTAAGCATTGACATACAATAATTAGACTAAATAAAACTGAAAACATTTTTGTGAATAAATGAGAAAATTTTATAAAAACTAATATTCCTATGTAGGTTATCTTCTGTCATCCACATCTGTAAAATAAATATAAATAAATTATTATATGCTGTCCAGTGTTTCTGTTCAGACTAACTGCTCTATAATTTTACTTCCCAACTAAGAAGTGAATGGGTGGTTGATTTTTATACTAAAATAAATATTCTACAGAAAATGGTTTTATTTAGTTGGCAACCCTAGGTTTTGTATTTTACCTCAGATCAAAGCCTATAGCTATGTATTTCTTAAACAAAAATCTTTACTTCTCCCAATACATCAGGGATGCCAAACTAACAATGGCATATAAGTATGAGACTAAGTAATTGGACCTAACTTGCATGCTTAATTTAGCACAAGGGTGATGTACAGTATTGTTTATTACTGATAATTATTGTAAAAAAATAACATGAATACATACTTTTTCCATCACACGCAACAATTTTAACTTTATCTACTTTGGCAACTTCTTGGACTTCCCGAAATTCCACATCATTTAACATAAATGTCCACACATTATCACAGAATCTGAAAAGAAAGTAATAAAATAACTATGAAACAAATATGCTTTTAAATTTGAACAATTTTGAATGTTGATTTCGCTTAGTACTGAATTTCCTCTATACAGACACAAATTAAAGTGAAGAAATTTTCTGCAAGACACTAGTCGAAATTCTACCATTAGGACAGATTGCATTAATAGAAGTAATACAAGAGAGCTGAAAGATGTCATTTAATTAATATAACATGAGAATCCATCTATCACAAATTCCATGTCAATATACCAGTAAAGTAATATGGAATAAGTTATTTGTTATACAAGTTTGAAAACAATTATTTATCAAGAGCTTACATACAAGTATTTAAAATAACATAGACATGGTACTTGACAAAAAGAAGTTAATTGTATTTTTATGTAGAGGATTGAAAGACTTTCTTTGGGGGCTTTAAAAGTAAATTTGTTTCTTTGTTGCATAAATGCTTTAATGCCTAAATCACCAGTCCAATTTATATGGAATTGAGATGGAGAGAAAACAGCACTTGAGAGATTAAGGTCAGTCTATGTATGATAATTATCATACTAAAGAGGTATCATATAGTATGCATGTTATCTTTCATAATATATAAAAGATTTTATGCATTTTATCCATAACGATAAAAAGGCATCTCAAGGTTTTATCTCTTTAGATAGCGATAATAAATTTCCAAAGAACTAACATTAATTGTGGCATAAAAATGGAAAATAAAAATTTGCAGTGCCTTTTAATGTTTTAAAGGTGACCTTTTTCTGGATATTTTCAATATGTTTAAGTATTCTGAGGCTGCTGCAACTTTATAGTTTTAAAACTATAAGTCCTTTTGTGCTTGTTTGAAAAAGAGAAATATCACTCCTAAACTATCATCATGAGTATAAAAAAGTACTAGCAATTACTAAAATCATATTAATGGCATAAAAGAACCTGTGGAAGTTTATTTCAACTTGCTGTTTTTATAAATGGGATTCAACTATTACAAGAATAATATAAATCAGTATTTACTGTTTACCTGTATGTATTCAGTTTACCAGCCTTGAAAGTTAGCCTAGACTTCACTCTACTTGATAATGCTTGGTTGATAGATTTGTCAAACTGAAGCAATACTTTCACAGCTAATGCAGGAGTAATTTGACCATACTGAAAATAAAATCATGTAATGAAACTATGCATCTTGAGCAAAATGTTTAATTATTGTAGTACTAAAAAGCACCACTATTTATAGTTAACCTCTTCAGTTGCGCCCTTACTGACCGGTTTTTTTTACCAGATGCTTTCTTAAAATTGATTTTTCGATTGAATTCTATGGTGGATACAAAAGTAGGTAGATATTTATATTTTTTTTAACTTACTTGAATTAATTCGTCAAGACTTTCCTGTAATGTATTTCCAATAGTCGTATTTCTATAAAGTTGATAAGACATTTTAAACACAAAATTGGAAAATCTTTGACCGATTTACACTCTACTGGTGCAATAGTTAGAAGGCAGAAACTTAAATTAAAAATTACTTCTGTCTTTGTACGCTTTGTTTTCAGTCTTCGTTTTTACTTACCAAATACAAAGAGCAAATAATTATTTCCATTTGACAGCTAAAATCACAGAGCATTGCTTCTTGAAAAAGATACCATTTTATTTGCCAACAACACTATATTTTGGAGAAGTTATTAACAATAATAATCTCTGCAATTTTGTTTTATTTTCTAAAACTTGTGATATTTCGAACATTAATGTGTAATAACGGTGGATTATTAACCGATAAGTGTTTGTGAGCGTATATGAGTTTTCAAATTCTCTCAAGATGTCCATAAGAGATCTCAGTATAGTCCCACATCTTTACTGAGGACTTAACGGGTTTAGGGGGGAATTAATCTTATTTACCATTTATCATCTCTACCACCACTCATTCTCATTTACTATGATATAGGTAGGATATATTATTAATATATCACTTACTTGACACTGGCTAAATGTGCAAAAGCACGTAGCCATAAAAAAAAATAAGAAGATTGAATAATTAAGTACTGTAGGCTTCTTGGCGGGAAAGTGAAGCGTCATGTCTGCAGTTTTGTTTTATTTTCTAAAATTTTTGATATTTCTAACATTAATGTGTAATAACGGTGGATTATTTACCGTCAAGTGTTTGTGAATATATATGAGTGTTGGTAAATCAAACGAAGCAGTGCAACATTACTTTTCAAATTCTCCTCAAGGAGTCCATGTGAGATCTCAGTATGGTCCCACATCTTTACTGAGGACTCAAGGGGCTTTAGGGGAGGGTATCTCATTTACCATGTATCATCTTTATCACCACTCATTCTCATTTACTATATTTCATATGATATTAATATATCTTTAACTTGACACTGGCTAAATGTGCAAACCGCACTAAGCCATTATTTAAAATAAGAAGAAGAAGTACTGTAAAGACTTCTTGGCGGGAAAGTAAAGCGTCATGTCTGCAGTTTTGTTTTATTTTCTAAAATTTGTGATATTTCTAACATTAATCTGTAATAATGGTGGATTATTAACCGTTTAGTGTTTGTGAATATACATGAGTGTTGGTAAATCAAACAAAGAAGTGCAACATCACTTTTCAAATTCTCCTCAAGGAGTCCATGTGAGATTTCAGTATAGTCCCACATCTTTACTGAGGACTCAAGGGGCTTTAGGGGAGGGTATCTCATTTACTATTTATCATCTTTATCATCACTCATTTTCATTTACTATGAATTATATATTAATAATATATCACTTACTTGACACTGGCTAAATGTGCTAGACGCACGAAGCCATTATTTAAAATAAAGAAAGAAAGTACTATAAAGACTTCTTGGCGGGAAAGTAAAGCGTCATGTCTGCAGTTTTGTTTTATTTTCTAAAATTTGTGATATTTCTAACATTAATCTGTAATAATGGTGGATTATTAACCGTTAAGTGTTTGTAAACATACATGAGTGTTGGTAAATCAAACAAAACAGTGCAACATCACTTTTCAAATTTTCTCTCAAGGAGTCCATGTGAGATTTCAGTATAGTCCCACATCTTTACTGAGGACTCAAGGGGCTTAAGGGAGGGTATCTCATTTACCATTTATCATCTTTATCACCACTCATTCTCATTTACTATGAATTATATATTATTAATATATCACTTACTTGACACTGGCTAAATGTGCTAGACGCACGAAGCCATTATTTAAAATATAAAAAAATAAGTGATGTTAAATTTCACATTACATATTATATACTTTACGTTTCTCGGCCCAAAACTTATACTATCGTCTATCAATATTATAGGGAGAAAACAAGCCGAGGGAGATAGCGAGTGCTAGGGACCGTATCGTATCTCGTTTTACTTGGAAGTCGATAAAATTACTGCTGTTGGTAGTAAGTAGCACTTTACAAATTACAATATAATCAGCTTAGTGTTTAATTGCCTGACGTTAGGCGTCACGAATTTTATATATTTCGTTTTAGCCACGTTGTAATCACCAGGAAAAAAAGAATAACAGATTCATCGCAAGGGTGAAGCTAGAACGTCAAAACTAATCCTGTTATATATTTTTTAATTTAAACAACACAATATGAATTTAACAATGCATTTGCGACTCTGCGACAAAGTTATTCGCCTTGAATAATAATCATAATTTTGAAACTTTACATTTATATGACAAAGGTCTACGGTTGTTTGTATTGGAAAATCTCATAATCTCAGCCCATATACGTCCCACTACTGGTCACTACACTACATATCAAGGTGTGAGGGATTGGGTCATACTCCACCACGCGGAACCAGTGCGGATTGGCGGAGGCAGGTGTATGGCGTCCTGCTGTTAGAATTTATCAAGCCGCCTATTAGGCCTCTAACATGGCTTAACGACTACCGCATTTTGTGATAACCGGGACCAACGGCTTAACGTGCCTTCCGAAGCACGGAAGCACTCGATATCAAATGCCACACAAACGGTCACCCATCCAAGGACTGACCTCTGTAAACTCTGCTGTACTTCGGTGATCGTTTCCGACCACCGAGCACCGCAGAGCTACGAGTGCTTCAAAATCTAAATCTAATTAAATTAATCTAAATCTAAATCTATTGGAAAATCTAGAAATAATTAAATACAATGATAGAAACCTACTGCTGAACAGACAAAATACGTTCTCTAGATTACCGTTATTATTACGTAAGTATGTTCCAGAAATTTTATGAGGTGACGTGGTGGACGTTGATGACGGAAGTGTGTAATAAGGGTATAAATACGCTCAGCTGCTTACTCTTGTTTCAGCGTTGGTCGTGAAATCATCGTGACCTCATTGATCTGAGGCTGATATTTCACCTGATGATGCCTTGTGAAAGGGTGATTAGTTATATTAAAATTGCAAGAATTTTAATATAATTACCTACTACAATATAACTTTCCATTCTATATACATTCATGCATAATATCACGCCTATTTTCCCAAAGGGGTAGGCAGAGGCATATTATACGCCCACACTTCGCCAAGGGCCCGTCCAGCAGCGCCAGGAGGGTCTTAGGCAGCGAGGGCCCCTGCTGTCTAACCATAAACCCTCCAGGCGTCGTCGTAAGATTTTTAGTAGCTGGCGGTCGTGTCTGCCGTTGGTGAGCCCAACACACCTCTCTCGGTCCCCTTTTGGCCGGGAGACAGTGCGTAAATGCATTTTGTTACCGATGTAAATAAAAAAAAAAGGATACTAAATATTTGTAAAGTTTTTTTCCGATCCCAGGACTGATCCCTCGGTCCACACGCACATTATTTTTGTACCAATTGTTTTGCTCCTACGTCCATGGATTACGTCGAAGTTTTTGATGAAAAACTCCCCAAAGGTTGGATACACAAATTTGTACTTAGGTACCTTAAGTACCCAGTTAGACGATGTTATATCTACACTGAAAATCTGATAAACTCAAATAGTGAAATTCGAACATTTTCCGCTGGGGCAATGTACACCAAGGGGTCTTGCTCTATCAATCAAATAACTGACTTCTTGGCGGGAAAGTGAAGCGTCATGTCTGCAGTTTTGTTTTATTTTCAAAAAATTGTGATATTTGGGACATTTAGCCAGTGTCAACAAGTAAGTGATATATTATTAATATATAAATCATAGTAAACGAGAATGAGTCGTGATAATGATGATAAATGAGATGTCCTCCCCCTAAACCCTTCGAGTCCTCAGTAAAGATGTGGGACTATACTGAGATCTCACTAGGACTTCTTGAAAAAAATTTAATAGTTATGTTGCGCTGTTTTGTTTCATTTAGGTACCGACACTCATGTACGTTCACAAACACTTATCGGTTAAAAATCCACCGTTATTACGCATTAATGTTCGAAATATCAAAAATTTTAGAAACAAATAAAAAACAAACAAACAACCGTCTTTGGATTTTTATTAAATTATAAAAACCAAGGCTTAGTAGGAATGTAGGCTGACAATTTTAGAAATAGTAGCTATTTTTTGCTACTTTTTTACAATTCTTGTCAATCAGTAAGTAATTTTTTTTTAGGAATATTTATAAGTAGGGTAAACTCATCTAATTTCGTGACAAAGGATTTTAAGTAATAATACACCAATAAATAATTTATTAATATTATTCATATCTTGCATAAGCTTTAATCAGTCTTTTATGAGAATTATAGAAACATTCTATTACTTTTCTTAAATACGTAAAAGATATAACACATTTACTAAAGCCCGTCAACATGCCTAATTCCGTTGTGACCTCTTTAAGTCCGTGATAATAACTAAAATAAATAACGGAATTAGGTAAGTTAACGTGATTTCAATTGTACAAAATTCATATTATAAAATTAACACAAACATAAAAAATTAAACATTGCAGTCACTTCTTGCATTAATCATCGGTGTAACACATATCACACTTAAAAATCGACGCATTATCCTCAAGTGTTTGACTTTGGCAATGTACGTGGTACGTTTTCAAGCAGTAGGAACAAGAAATCCAGTCTGCTCTATATTTCGAAGCTGTATCTTCTGAGTACCATACATATTTCACATAGCCAATTGTCGTCATTAGTTGTAATATTCTTTTTAAATTGCTGTTTTACAGGTGCCGCTTTATTTTTCTTTTCTCTTTTACCTCGTTTCACTCTTATTTCAGATTTTGACCTGCTAGGAACAGCAGTGTTATACATATTTCTAAAGCGCTTCGTTCTAGATGTGGCGGTGACAACCGCATCATAATATCATAATTCAATAATGTATGCTAATAACTTTTGCTCAATTTCAATAGGTAACGCAAACGGCTTTCCTATCTTCGACATAACTATTTGTGTGTTTTGATTGCTCTCTCGTAAAGTTTTATACTCCATCACGTTCTCTTTTTACGACGACTATCATATGGTATCTTAAACTCCTTAGAAGCTCTGTAAACTGTCATTTTTAAACTTAAAACATTTTCGATGGCGGCCTTAAATTGAACTCAGAGTTTTTTCTGTTTTTTTTTGTTAGGGTCATTAATGATATCTGAAAGCAAACAAGCAAATTAAAATAATAAAATTACTTACTTAATTACGTGACAACTCCTGAAAAGTGTCACTTAAATCCGTGATAGCAAAATATTTAATAATATAGCTATATAGGCTTAAAGACGTCATTCGAAATATGGAAAGATAAACCCACTAAAATAACATTAACCTTGTCTTTTAAACACAAAAAAATATGTCCATATTTTTAGTTAAAACTTCAATAACTACCATAATTCCGTGATAGCACAGAAACCCCTTAACCACTAAAACACTTATATTTATGACGCACAAAATAAGCTCTTATATTTAAACGTTTGGCAGATGAATCCGCACATTCATTGCCAGATATATCCACGTGACTCGGAACCCACGCTAACTCTTTTACTGTGCCCGGTAAGCAGCAATAGGCTTGCCAGCTATGACGTGGGACAAACAAAATAATTGGCGAAGTGTGGGCGTAGGTATAATATGCTTCTCCGTCCCCTCCGGAAACAGGCGTGAATTTATGTATGTCATATTGAAAACTATGTTACTGTGTAATTTACGTTTAGAAAGGTTTTTATTTAAAGCTTGTAAGGCACTTGAAGAGTCTAAGAAAATAATTGATTTATTTATGTCATAACATAAGTATGATTTAATACATAGGCAAGCTTCAAGGATACCAATGCATTATCCAGTGAACACAGAAGATTCAGGGGGACATTTGAATTATAAATATAAATTTGATTTTTGCAAGAAAACTGATGCACCCTCACTTCCCAAATCAGACAATTTAGAAGCGGTATAAAATCTTCGCTTATTTGGCCAACGTTCAGAAACAATTTTATTAAAACTGTAATTAGGACCTGTAGAATTTTTTAAAATGCTATAATAATATAGACGGAGGCACAACAACCATTTTCTTATTTTAAAATCTTGATTTTTTTGGACTACATTTAAACGCATTTATTTTACTTATGCTATTAATCCTTATGAAAATAAATTAATTCATCACTAAGTGCAGTTTATGTAGATAATATTTGGTCTTGAATCGATCAAAATTGGACGTTTGGTTTTGAAGTTATGGCGAAATAAAATTATTACGCCTATCACGGGTCGGTATAACCATACACCCGATCCGCCAGCCGGCTAGAAGAGGCTTCAGCGAACTTGGGGTCCAAATCGCCCCTAAAATGACTGGTGCAGAAGGCAAGGGGAAACCACTGCACTATCTTTCCAAGAAAGTACAACCAAATCAAACATTGAGATGGCCATACGATCCGCTTAGCAACCGGCGCCGTACTGCGTCCCGGGCAGACGGTGGGAAATTGGTTACCGGCCATGCGGATGTTAGAAATGCTTGGAAATCGGGCTACTGGAACCTTTATAAAGATGCGACAATTTCAAAAGATAGGTACATGGAATGTACGCGGATTACTACAGCCAGTAAAGCTTAACATCTTGGAGAACGAAATAACCAGACTAGAACTGAACATCTGTGGCCTTAGCGAAACTCACTGGAAGGGCAATGGCCATTTTCTCACTGAGAGAGGAATGGCAGCGAGTTGTGAGGCGGGTCACTGCAACTGAAGTGACGACCACGACCACTCTGCCAAGAGTGTAACGACGAAGAAGAAGATCACGGGTCGGGGCTCCCGACCATCAGTTTATTTTGTTAACTGAAAATAATTTAACGCCAAATGTTGTTTATAAAGAAGCTCTACAATAATCGCTTTAGTTATCGATCCCAAAACAACGGCTTGCACTCCGGGACTGCCGGTAGGAGTGAAAACTTAGCATTAATTACATTTAAATATTTTCATCATTAACAACTTCAACATCCATATAAAGACAATCTATGCAGCCTGCGGATAATAACTGCGTCGTCGATGTGAGTGACGGTGTCTGTCAATTGACCTGGGAATCATTTTGCTGACCGTGTCTTTCCTGGGTAGGCATTTTGAAGCTGTAACCGACTTCCACGCGGGCAGAGCCGCGGCGGGCGACCCCTAGTAGATATATTTTTTTTCTTTTTTATATTCTGCATAGCAGAGCAAACTGTTTTACACATTTAGCTGCTTATTTATGTGACCTAAGTCTGGGTATGTCTTTTTGTTAGAGGGAGGATCCAATGACCTCGACCACTTTTATGTTCAGAATCGTCTGTGAAGGGATGGAATACTATTTATTCCTCCTCAGTCTTGAGTGTTGGATACCATTATCTGATAACTTAGCAGCTAAGGCATTTACATGCTTGGATAGTTTATTTTGGTATTTGAGACTTCGGATAGTGATTTCCTGTTTCACAGTATTTAGTTTTAGATCTTTTAGTAAATATTTGTTAGCGATACATTGTGGTATATTGAACATGCTCCTCATAGTCTTTGTTTGGAATCTTTCCAATATCTCGATGTTGCTGTTAGATGCTGAGCCCCTGAGTTCGATACCGTATGTCCATACAGGCTTGAGTATTGCTTTATAGATTATCATTTTGCTTTCATTAGATAATTGAGATTTCTTGCCCACAAGCCAGTACAAGTCTCTGAGCTTTGTGTCGAGGTGTTTTCGCTTATTCCAGATGTGCGTTTTCCATATCAGTCTTCTATCCAGATGAATACCAAGGTATCTGGCGTTGTCGGAGTGTGGTATTTCCTCTCCGTTTAGTTTGATTGGTGGGCAATCACCCTTTCCAAGCGTAAAGGTGACTTGTACGGATTTGCTATTGTTAGCCTTTACTCTCCACATGCCGAGCAACTCCTCAATTTCACTGATAATATGTCTTTGAAGCTTTGCAGATGCAGATACTGCGTAAGTGTCCACAGATAATATAGCAGTATCATCTGCATAAGTAGCAATCATAGTGTCATCTTTCTTTGGTATGTCAGCAGTGAAGATGAGATATAGCATCGGACCCAGTAAGCTGCCTTGAGGAACCCCTGAGCGAATTTCATATAGTTCTGATATGTCATTATTAAATTTCACTTGGAAGCATCTTTTGTGTAGGTAGCTATTTAAAATATGATAGAGTGAGTGCGGTAGGTGTATTTTCAGCTTGAAATCGAAATCGAATGCCTCTGGCTTATGTCCAAGAAGACTGCTGCACAGAATTGCTTGTTTTCAAGCGCTTGGCTGATGGTGTTTGCCACTCTGTGCACCTGTTCTGTGGTGCCATGTTTCTGTCTGAAGCCAAATTGATGCTCCGGGAAAAATTCGTCTAGATGGGGGTACATTCTGTTTAGAATTATTTTCTCAAAAAGTTTACCCACAAGCGGGAGAAGGTCGATAGGTCTGTATGAGGAGGTTTCTTCTGCTGCTTTGCCCGGCTTGAGGATCATTACAACTTGTGCAATTTTCCATTGCGATGGAAAGTGGCTTAGTCTTAGGCATGCATTGAAAATTATGACCAGGAAGATTAGGCCCCTCTTCGGCAGGTTCATTTAAAGAGTGGAATCTAGTTGGCCATACCCTGGCGCTTTCCCTTCGCGAGTCCTATGATTTCGCTAGCAATTTCTCCCAGTGTCACTGTTTTTAATGGTAAACGTAATTGATAAGGGGGATATGGGGATTGAACGAAATCCCTTACTTCTCTATCCTTTTCTTAATTGCTACTGGTTGGTGGAGTAAAGAAATCATTAAGGTGAACAGCAAATGCTGTTGCTTTTTCATGATCCGATCTGGCCCCCCAGCACTTATCTTGCTTCCTTATGGGTGGAATGTGTTCTTTGGGCCGCTTAAGGTTTTTAGTCGCACGCCAAAGTGAGTAGTTAGTGTTTTTGTGTGGGTAAGATTGTTTAGTCGACTATGGAAGCAGATATTTTCATATTCCTTAATCATTTTTTTCAATTCTTCTGAGGCTCTGTTAAGATTGGCTTTGTCAGAAGGGAACTTTTATCACGACGTTAAAAGGGTATTTTCTGTGAGTAGGCTTAGCAATTTTACTAATTGGAGGGGTTTTACTAGCTGCCATGTGGATTATGTTGGTGAATTTTACAATATTGTCTTCTATGTCGAATTTAGTTTTTAACTTTACATTTAATTCTACGCTGTTGGAAATTATGTCCTTGTATATGTCCCAGTCTGTCTTAGCGTAGTAGTGAACAATTTGTTTTAAGTGGCATCAAGGTTTTGCACATACATGATTTAGAAGTCTAACTACAGAAAGCATGCTTAAGAAAACAAAGAAATATATAATAAAATATTTTATTTCAAAATATAAAAACAATTATCAATAGATGAAGTGGATCAATTGGGTTCGTTAACAGGGTCTTCGATGACCTTAGCAGCTGTGCAATCTGTTGACAAGAAATAAAATATATAAATTTGGTTAACTGAAGGTTTGTATTTAAAAAAGAAACCATGCAGTGCTTATTTTTATGCAAGTGGTACAAGAATTTGAGTCTATAATTTTTTTTACACTAATGCAGCGTTTCCCAAACTTTGTTCTACTGTGACCCGGTAAATTTCATAATTCTCCTTCGTGACCCACTTAAGTTTTTGAACCCACTGAAAACGGTATTGGGGAAAAATAAAACACATCTATTACTATTAGTTACAATACCTACAATCTGCCCGTCGAGTGATCAATGTCTCGTTAGTCAAAAAATAAAATCGACCATCTCTTAGTACTTATTTAAAATATGGAGGCAATGCTGGCGATCCGGTATTTTTTTGGCGACCCGGTACCGGATCGCGGCCCACCAGATAGGAAACGCTGCACTAATGCATTTCTGACATCCAATTACTGCAGTGCCTTTTGGCACCGTAATGAATAAGAACACAAGTATAATTACTAGTTTTTGAATTCTTGGCGGGAAAGTGAAGCGTCATGTCGACAGTTTTGTTTTATTTTCTATAATTTGTGATATTTTAAACATTAATATGTAATAACGGTAGATTATTAACCGTGTGTTTGTGAAAACACATGCGTGTTGGTAAATGAAACAAAATAGTGCAACATCACTTTTCAGATTTCACCAAGGAGTCCATGTGACAAACATTTCTACTGAGGGTTCGAAGGGCTAAGAGGAGAGTATCTCATTTACCATTTATCATCTTTATCACCACTCATTCTTACTTACTATAACTTGTGTTATTATATCTCTTACTTGACACTAGATAAATGTGCAAACTGTACGAAGCCATTATAAAAAAAAAATTAAAATTAATAATAATTTCAAAAGAATATGTCTTCTTGGCGGGAAAGTGAAGCGTCATGTCTGCAGTTTTGTTTTATTTTCTAAAATTTGTGATATTTCTAACATTAATGTGTAATAACGGTGGATTATTAACCGTTAAGTGTTTGTGAATATACATAAGTGTTGGTAAATCAAACTAAGCAGTGCAACAAAACTTTTCATATTCTCTCAAAGTGTCCATGTGAGATCTCAGTATAGTCCCACATCTTTACTGAGGACTCAAGGGGCTTAGGGGAGGGTATCTCATTTACCATTTATCACCACTCATTCTCATTTACTATGAATTATATATAGTTAATATATCACTTACTTGACACTGGCTAGATGTTCTAGACGCACGAAGCCATTATTAAAAAAAAAGAAAATAATTTCAAAATTGTATAAGTGAGATAATTCTTACCAGTCTGCCAATTCCTCTAATCGTAGTCTTTTAAGCCCACAATTTGAGAACTCCATGGCCAGAAGTTATTGCTTTGGATCCCACAGGTCCTCGTCTTCTCCCGCTGCACCCGGTCTTCTCTCTTCTCCCGCTGCACCCGATCTTCTCTCTTCTCCCGCTGCACCCGATCTTCTCTCTTCTCCCGCTGCACCCGGACTTCTTTCTTCTCCAACTGCACCCGGTCTCTCTTCTTCCGTTGTAGCTGGTCTTCTCTTCTCCCGCTGCAAACGGTCTTCTTTTTTCTCTCGCTGCACCTGGTATTCTCGCTTCTCCCGCTGCACCTGGTCTTCTCGCTTCTCCCGCTGCACCTGGTCTTCTCGCTTCTCCCGCTGCACCTGGTCTTCTCGCTTCTCCCGCTGCACATGGTCTTCTCTCTTCACAGCAACTTGTATCTCGCTGGCCGCTCTCCTATTCGTCCTTGTTCACTGTCTTCTTTAACTGATCCTTAACTTCTTAGCCATTTTTAGTTCCCTCGTCTTTCTTCTTCTTGCCTTCAGTCTCCTACTGGTTTTAATATTTTTTTATTTTCTCCAACTGGCCTAGGTTTTCTTTCTTCTTCCGCTGCACCCGGTCTTCTTTCTTCTTCCACTGCACCCGGTTTTCTTTCTTCTCCCGCTGCACCCGGTCTTCTTTCTTCTCCCGCTGCACCCGGTCTTCTTTCTTCTCCCGCTGCACCCGGTCTTCTTTCTTCTCGCGCTGCACCCGGTCTTCTTTCTTCTCCCGCTGCACCCGGTCTTCTTTCTTCTCCCGCTGCACCCGGTCTTCTTTCTTCTCCCGCTGCACCCGGTCTTCTTTCTTCTCGCGCTGCACCCGGTCTTCTTTCTTCTCCCGCTGCACCCGGTATTTTTTATTCTCCCGCTGCACCCGGTCTTCTCTCTTCTCCCGCTGCACCCGGTCTTCTCTCTTCCCCCGCTCTTCTCACTTCTCCCGCTGCACCCGGTCTTCTCTCTTCTCCCGCTGCACCCGGTCTTCTCTCTTCTCCCGCTGCACCCGGTCTTCTCTCTTCTCCCGCTGCACCCGATTTTCTCTCTTCTCCCGCTGCACCCGGACTTCTTTCTTCTCCAACTGCACCCGGTCTCTCTTCGTCCGTCGAGCTGGTCTTCTCTTCTCCCGCTGCAAACGGTCTTCTTTTTTCTCCCGCTGCACCCGGTCTTCTTTCTTCTCCCGCTGCACCTGGTATTCTCGCTTCTCCCGCTGCACCTGGTCTTCTCGCTTCTCCCGCTGCACCTGGTCTTCTCGCTTCTCCCGCTGCACCTGGTCTTCTCGCTTCTCCCGCTGCACCTGGTCTTCTCGCTTCTCCCGCTGCACATGGTCTTCTCTCTTCACAGCAACTTGTATCTCGCTGGCCGCTCTCCTATTCGTCCTTGTTCACTGTCTTCTTTAACTGATCCTTAACTTCTTAGCCATTTTTAGTTCCCTCGTCTTTCTTCTTCTTGCCTTCAGTCTCCTACTGGTTTTAATATTTTTTTATTTTCTCCAACTGGCCTAGGTTTTCTTTCTTCTTCCGCTGCACCCGGTCTTCTTTCTTCTTCCACTGCACCCGGTTTTCTTTCTTCTCCCGCTGCACCCGGTCTTCTTTCTTCTCCCGCTGCACCCGGTCTTCTTTCTTCTCCCGCTGCACCCGGTCTTCTTTCTTCTCGCGCTGCACCCGGTCTTCTTTCTTCTCCCGCTGCACCCGGTCTTCTTTCTTCTCCCGCTGCACCCGGTCTTCTTTCTTCTCCCGCTGCACCCGGTCTTCTTTCTTCTCGCGCTGCACCCGGTCTTCTTTCTTCTCCCGCTGCACCCGGTATTTTTTATTCTCCCGCTGCACCCGGTCTTCTCTCTTCTCCCGCTGCACCCGGTCTTCTCTCTTCCCCCGCTCTTCTCACTTCTCCCGCTGCACCCGGTCTTCTCTCTTCTCCCGCTGCACCCGGTCTTCTCTCTTCTCCCGCTGCACCCGGTCTTCTCTCTTCTCCCGCTGCACCCGATTTTCTCTCTTCTCCCGCTGCACCCGGACTTCTTTCTTCTCCAACTGCACCCGGTCTCTCTTCGTCCGTCGAGCTGGTCTTCTCTTCTCCCGCTGCAAACGGTCTTCTTTTTTCTCCCGCTGCACCCGGTCTTCTTTCTTCTCCCGCTGCACCTGGTATTCTCGCTTCTCCCGCTGCACCTGGTCTTCTCGCTTCTCCCGCTGCACCTGGTCTTCTCGCTTCTCCCGCTGCACCTGGTCTTCTCGCTTCTCCCGCTGCACCTGGTCTTCTCGCTTCTCCCGCTGCACATGGTCTTCTCTCTTCACAGCAACTTGTATCTCGCTGGCCGCTCTCCTATTCGTCCTTGTTCACTGTCTTCTTTAACTGATCCTTAACTTCTTAGCCATTTTTAGTTCCCTCGTCTTTCTTCTTCTTGCCTTCAGTCTCCTACTGGTTTTAATATTTTTTTATTTTCTCCAACTGGCCTAGGTTTTCTTTCTTCTTCCGCTGCACCCGGTCTTCTTTCTTCTTCCACTGCACCCGGTTTTCTTTCTTCTCCCGCTGCACCCGGTCTTCTTTCTTCTCCCGCTGCACCCGGTCTTCTTTCTTCTCGCGCTGCACCCGGTCTTCTTTCTTCTCCCGCTGCACCCGGTCTTCTTTCTTCTCCCGCTGCACCCGGTCTTCTTTCTTCTCCCGCTGCACCCGGTCTTCTTTCTTCTCGCGCTGCACTCGGTCTTCTTTCTTCTCCCGCTGCACCCGGTATTTTTTATTCTCCCGCTGCACCCGGTCTTCTCTCTTCTCCCGCTGCACCCGGTCTTCTCTCTTCTCCCGCTGCACCCGGTCTTCTCTCTTCTCCCGCTGCACCCGGTCTTCTCTCTTCTCCCGCTGCACCCGGTCTTCTCTCTTCCCCCGCTCTTCTCACTTCTCCCGCTGCACCCGGTCTTCTTTCTTCTCCCGCTGCACCCGGTATTTTTTATTCTCCCGCTGCACCCGGTCTTCTCTCTTTTCCCGCTGTACCCGTACTTCTCTCTTCTCCCGCTGCACCCGGTCTTCTCTCTTCCCCCGCTCTTCTCCCGCTGCACCCGGTCTTCTCTCTTTTACTATGTCATCTTCTTTTTTCGTCTTGAATTGTTGGATGTCTAATTTTTGGCTTTAAAGTGTAACAGATGATTTTTGGATACAGAGATGATTTTTGGATACACGTATAATTTTATTTGCTGTCCCCGTAACATAATTTCATTGCTCATATATAATTTTTATTATAGTCTCCTTTTTATTTCGTTACATTGGCATTTGTCTTCAATTCAGTCTCCTCGGTCTTATCTTTTTCTTTCTCTATTGCTCGGTCTTCTTTCTTCTCTCGCTGCACCCGGTATTTTTTCTTCTCCCGCTGCACCCGGTATTTTTTCTTCTCCCGCTGCACCCGGTCTCTCTTCTTACGCTGCACCCGGTCTTCTCTCTTTTCCCGCCGTACCCGGTCTTCTCTCTACTCCCGCTGCACCCGGTCTTCTCTCTTCTCCCGCTGCACCCGGTCTTCTCTCTTCCCCCGCTGCACCTGGTCTTTTCCCGCTGCACCCGGTCTTTTCCCGCTGCACCCGGTCTTCTCTCTTCCCCCGCTGCAACTGGTCTTCTAGCTTCTCCCGCTGCGCCTGGTCTTCTCCCTTCTCCCGCTGCACCTGGTCTTCTCGCTTCACACGCTGCACCTGGTCTTCTTTCTTCTCCCGCTGGACTCGGTCTTCTTTCTTCTTCCGCTGGCCCCGGTCTTCTATCTTCTCCCTGCTGGCCTGTCTTCTTTCTTCTCTTACTGGCCCTGGTATTCTTTATTCTCCAGATGGCCCGTTACTTGTGACTTTGATTTACGCAGATTGTTTTTTTTTCTATTTTCTCTTTTTTATATAAATTTGGATACATGCATTGGTTTTTATTCCCCACTGCAGTCTTCTTTCTTAGCCCGCTGGCCTCGGTGTTCTTTCTTCTCTCTGCTGGCCCCGGTCTTCATTCTTCTCCCTGCAGGCCCCAGTCTGCTTTTTTGTCACCCGATGGCCCCGTTTCTTCTGACTTAGATTTACGCAGATTGTTTTTTTTTTATAAAGTTGGAAACATGCATTGGTTACCCACAGCTACTAAACCCGTTGGCTCCGGTCTTCTTTCTTGTCCCTGCTGGCCCCGGTCTTCTTTCTTCTCCCTGCTGGCCCCGGATTTCTTTCTTCTCCCTGCTGGCCCCGGATTTCTTTCTTCTCCCTCTGGCCCTGGTCTTCTTTCTTCTCCCGCTAGCCCCTTTACTTATGACTTTGATTTACGCAGATTGAATTCTCTTTTTCTTTTATAAATTTGGAAACATGCATTGGTTTTTTATTTTCCACAGCTGCTTGTCTTTATTCTTTTCCCGCTAGGTTTGTTCTACATTTTTAAGTCTAATAGTTGATATTTTAATGTCACGCTGATTTTAATCGACTATTCCCAGCTTTATGTCATAAATTATTGAAAAACTGCTTGTCTTTATCCAAATGTTGTTACTTTTCTGTTTTTTAAGGCTGATTCTACCTTTTTTAGCATTTTTTGTTAATATGGTATGATATGTGTTTCAATTATTCTGTTTCGCGTTTGGTCTTAGGGCCTTCCCTGTTGTGGTTTTTATTATATGGTTTTAAAATAGAGCTTTTATAATTTATAGTTTGGAATATTATAAAGCCCTTATATTGTTGCTCACTTTGGGTCTATTTCTTTCTTAGGTTTGATCTTTTAGACTTGGTCCGCTTTCTCTTTCGTTCTTATTTTCAGTTCCAATTTAGTAGTTCTTTGGTTGGTTATTATAATTTTGCTGTGATAAATAATCCATTGATATATTAGTGTAGTTAATTTAGTTTCCTCTTCTTACGTCAGACTTGCAATAACTTTTTTTTAAATTTTAATTCAAATGCTTTAAATGTTAATGTAACTTGAAATGTTTTTAAGGTTGTGGTAATTTTCAAGCAAAACTTTGTAACTTCCTTTGCATTCTTCTGCATTGCTTTTTTTGAATAAGCATTTTTTAAAAGTATTTGCATTATCTATTTTATTTAACTTTTTCGAATGCTTGTAACTGTGTCTAGAATGTATTTTTGAACTTATTCTGTGGACAATAATGCTATTACACATCCTACTTACCCATAAAGACGGACTTTTTATTGCACATGAAATATTATACATACTATTTATTGGTTCTTTTAATATCTTAATGATATGGCATTGATATATTCGGTAATCTTTATGTATATTTACTCTTTAGCTGTGGGGAATTATTTTTAAATTCTTCAGTGTACTTTTGTCAAATAAAGTATTATTATTATTGCATAAACCTTAACCTGAAATGTTGCTTCTCTTAGTACATTATTGTAGTTTTTGAAATAGGGAGCAGCTATATTTATCGGTACTAGTCCTCAGTATTATATTCTAGAGTACAAAACCTGAAATTAAATCACCCTGAAACAATTTTTTTGTGTCTAATCCAATCTAAATCTACCTAAAAACATGGTAGGTTTGAGGTAAATTAATCTATGAATTCTGGGTTACTAAAGAAAAATATGAATTTTTGGCACATTTAGCAAAAAATATTGAATAAATTGCCTTACCATCCGTGTCTGAAAAGCGATATTAAGAGATAGCTATTTACACACTTAATATCAAAAATACATACGTATGTTTTACCTATATAAAGGAAACTGGAAAATGCATTAGACTTAAAATAATACTGTTTACCAATACATACATATACATCAATTATGCTTTATATTTTAAGCAGGTGCATTTTACCTTATAAAATCTTAGCAACTGAAAAGAGCATGTTATTTAGGACTGTTGTTAAATACAAAAGACTTGTATTCCATGTCTTACCGTTCTTTAAGTTGGTACTGTAAAAGAATCATGTTATTGTAATTACAAGGTATAAAAGTAATGCAACGTAAAACTGAAAATGTGCACATATAAAAATCAAGATTGTAGTATTACTTGTTATATATCAAAGACTTACGTCAAGTTCTCCTTGAATGGTTATTTAAACCTGGAAATGTTACCTTTTGGTCTACTACTTATTTGGGTACATTGCCTCGGAATTTTATTTTCCTCATTATTTAAGACCATTCAAAGTTCAGCGTGTTATAAGTTTCATATTTCTTATTTCATTGAAATGAAATAAATATTTAACATACCTCATAATCCACTTTCCATACTTTTGATAAGATGTAACATTCTAATTGCTGATCCCTTTTATTGTAGAGCGTTTATTGCGTCCCAATGCAGATTGTATTCCATAATTGAATAATTCTGTGTCAATAAGAGGCCAACCACATACCTATCTCTAGACAACTTACCGCGGTTAGCAATGATGATGATCTGAGAAGCGCCAGCTGCAACTCGTATGTCGACACTGCTTCAAGAATAACCGGTAGACAGCTTGGTCCATTGCTGGCAGCAGGCAGCTTGGCACCATGCGCTGCCAGCAGGCATCTTGTGAAGTGGCACACCCGGCAGGTAGCTTTGAAGTGGCACACCCGGCAGGCAGCTTTGGAAGTGGCACACCCGGCAGGCTGTTTTGGAAGTGGCACACCCGGCAGGCAGCTTTGGAAGTGGCACACCCGGAAGGCAGCTTTGGATGTGGCACACCCGGCAGGCAGCATTGGAAGTGGCAAACCCGGCAGGCTGTTTTGGAAGTGGCACACCCGGCAGGCAGCTTGGGAAGTGGCACACCCGGCAGGCAGCTTTGGAAGTGGCACACCCGGCAGGCAGCTTGGGAAGTGGCACACCCGACAGGCAGCTGGGAAGTGGCACACCCGACAAGCAGCTGGGAAGTGGCACACCCGACAAGCAGCTGGGAAGTGGCACACCCGACAGGCAGCTTCGGAAGTGGCACACCCGGCAGGCAGCTTCGGAAGTGGCACACCCGGTAGGCTGTTTTGGAAGTGGCACACCCGGCAGGCAGCTTCGGAAGTGGCACACCCGGCAGGCAGCTTTGGAAGTGGCACACCCGGCAGGCAGCTTTGGAAGTGGCACACCCGGCAGGCAGCTTGGGAAGTGGCACACCCGACAGGCCGCTTGGGAAGTGGCACACCCGACAGGCAGCTTCGGAAGTGGCACACCCGCAGACAGGTTGGGACGAGGCGCCGCCAGCAGACACTTTGATACGAGGCGCCACCCGCTAGCAGCTTAGGACGAGTGGCCGCCAGCAGGCAGCTTTGGACGAGGCGCCAATAGCAGGCAGCTTGGGACGAGGCGCCACCAGCAGGCAGCTTAGGACGAGGCGCCACCAGCAGGCAGCTTGGGACGAGGCGCCACCAGCAGGCAGCCTGAGTAGTGCCATACTGGCAGCAGCCTGGGCCCCCGCGCCACCCGCAGAAAGCTTGCGATGAGGCACCACCCGGCAAGGCAGCTGGGACGCCACACGCAGACAGCTTGGAACGAGGCGCTACCCACAGACAGCTTGGGACATGGCGCCACCGGCCGGCAGAGTGAGAAGTGGCAGACCCGGAAGACGGCTTGGAAAGTGACACACCCGGCAGGAAGCTTGGGACGAGGCGCCGCCAGCAGGCAGCTTGGGTCGAGGCGCCACTGGCAGGCGGCTGCTTGAGTAGTGCCACACTGGCAGCAGCCTGGGAGCCACCCGCAGAAAGCTTGCGATGGGGC
Organism: Musotima nitidalis; assembly: GCA_949126915.1. Classification (NCBI taxonomy): domain Eukaryota; kingdom Metazoa; phylum Arthropoda; class Insecta; order Lepidoptera; family Crambidae; genus Musotima; species Musotima nitidalis. The sequence continues at coordinate 8,176,703 of OX421431.1, forward strand.
ACCACCCGGCAAGGCGGCTGGGACGCTACTCGCAGACAGCTTGGAACTAGGCGCCACCCGCAGACAGCTTGGAACGAGGCGCCACCCGCAGACAGCTAGGAACGAGGCGCCACCTACAAACAGCTTGGGACATGGCGCCACCGGCAGGCAGAGTGAGAAGTGGCAGACCCGGAAGGCAGCTTGGAAAGTGACACACCCGGCAGGCAGCTTGGGACGAGGCGCCGCCAGCAGGCAGCTAAGGCGACACCAGCAGGCAGCTTGGGACAAGGCGCCACCAGCAGGCAGCTTGAGTAGCGCCACACTGGCAGCAGCCTGGGCGCCTCCCGCAGAAAGCTTGTGATAGGGCACCACCCGGCAAGGCAGCTGGGACGCCACCCGCAGACAGCTTGGAACGAGGCGCCACCCACCGGCAGGCAGCTTGGGACGAGGCACCACCAGCAGGCAGCTTGAGTAGCGCCACACTGGCAGCAGCCTTGGCGACACTAGCAGAAAGCTTGTGATAGGGCACCACCCGGCAAGGCAGCTGGGACGCCACCCGCAGACAGCTTGGAACGAGGCGCCACCCACCGGCAGGCAGCTTGGGACGAGGCACCACCAGCAGGCAGCTTGAGTAGCGCCACACTGGCAGCAGCCTGGGCGACACTAGCAGAAAGCTTGTGATAGGGCACCACCCGGCAAGGCAGCTGGGACGCCACCCGCAGACAGCTTGGAACGAGGCGCCACCCACCGGCAGGCAGCTTGGGACGAGGCACCACCAGCAGGCAGCTTGAGTAGCGCCACACTGGCAGCAGCCTGGGCGACACTAGCAGAAAGCTTGTGATAGGGCACCACCCGGCAAGGCAGCTGGGACGCCACCCGCAGACAGCTTGGAACGAGGCGCCACCCACCGGCAGGCAGATTGGGAAGTGGCAGACCCGGAAGGCAGCTTAGAAAGTGACGACCCGGCAGGCAGCTTGGGACGAGGCGCCGCCAGGAGGCAACTTGAGAAGTGGCACGCTGGAAGCAGCCTGGAAGCCACAGCTTGGGCGCCACCGGCAAGTAGGTGACAAAGTGGAGCTGTGTACGTGGCGCACACCGATAAGCGGCTGGCGAAGCAAGTACTCTGTGAATATGTTTAATAAACAAAACACATGCCATGCCTAAGCGTCAATACATAAATGATAATTAATGTTTAAGGTACCTCTTATTTGAGAGAACATTATTTGTCAACTTCATTAATACAACTTTCTTATAAACCTCATTTACAACTGTTTCCAAGCTCAAGCACAGTTATTATTTCCAGTTATAATCTAGTCTTCTATTCATATTGAGAATTAGATATTTCTGAAAATATGTGTACCTGAATGATGTTAAGAGTTCTTCTGTTATATTGTAATTACAACAAAAATTATGAAAAGATATTCTTTCTTCTTTTATCTTGCAACTACAACGTGCGATTCACTTATAGTTCTGTACTCTGCGAGGTTTACAGTTTCCAGGTTTACAGTTTCAAAACTTTGAGAGTAACAAGCAGAAATCGTTGTCTGTGTTTTCGTGATTTCTTCTTTTAATAAATGAATCTTATCTGAAAATGAATAGTATCCACAGTACCGTCTAACTTGGATAGAGGCAATTTGCTTTGTTCTGTTGGTTATTTTATTCTTGGAACTTGATTAAGTGTACATGATAAGTTACGAGACATCTGCTGTAATAACATTAATCAAAAAATCTGAAAATGAAACTATCCACGAAACCTTTTAAACTGGATAAAGGCAATCTTGCTTTGTTCTGTTGGTAATTTTATTCTTGGAACTTGATTAAGTGTACATGATAGGTTACGAGACATATCTTGCTTTGTTCAGTCGGTAATTTTATTCTTTGAATTTGATAAAATGTACATGATAAGTGAAGAGACATCTGTTCTGAAAATTAAACTATCCACGATACCTTTTAACTTGGATAAAGGCAATCTTGCTTTGTTCTGTTGGTAATTTTAATCTTGGACTTGATAAATTGTATATGATAAGTTACGAGACATCTGTTGTAATAACATCAATCATAAAATCTGAAAAAATTGAACTATTCGCGATACCTTCTAAATTGGATACAGATAGTTTTGCTTTGGTCTGTTATAGTTGATGATCACCAAAATTTTGAACTTATGATGTATGTTATTTAGATCTTGATAGATCTTGTTATATTCTACAACATCTGAAAATGAAATCCACAATACCTTCTAACTTGAATAGAAGCAATTTTCCTGTTAAAATCAACAATCCATTTGGACCGAGACAACATTTTTAATGTTTGTTATTTTGCTTTTCATTTCTAGCGTTTGTTCTCAATACAACGGTGGGCATTTCAGTTTGCAATTTTTTTCTTTTGGTCAATAAATCCACTTACTTGACATTGTTGATTTCTGTAATTGTACATCATACATAGCACAACAATATTCAGTGGTAAAAACATAGCATAAATAGACACAAATCTTTCATAAACCCATGTTTATTTAAATCTGTGTACCAGTCTGAGTTTTTAGTATTTATTTGGTAACAATCCACTTACTTCTTACATTTTATATTGCAGATTCCTGTAATATACCATTACATCTTGCATTGTAATCTAAATTCTAGATACATAACTTTAACAAGCACGTCAAACTCTTTATACCAGACATTAGTATTTTGGGCCATATAAAAAAATATTTTCCTGTAATATTTCATTACATATAGCATAGTAATCTAAGTTCTAGATGCATAACTTCAACAAGCACGTCATACTCTTGATACCAGACATTAGTATTTTGGCCCATACAATAAAATTTACTTACTTCACAATGTATATTGCAGAATCCTGTAATAGTTCATTATACATAGCATAGTAATCTAAATTAATCTATATGCAAAACGTCAACAAGCATGCCAATAGTATTTCATAACATATGTCATTAGTATATTTTGACCCATACATCAAATTACTGTTAATTTATATTAAATACCAGTCTATAATTCAAATCGTTCGATCTTGGTAGTCCTTAGTACATTCTATAAAATACATTGCTATTAATTCCATTCCTGGTCGTTGCTTGGGACATGACACACCGGACACGCGTTGCTTAAGAAATTTTATGATGAATCGGGTCGTATTGTCATTCATATTTATAAAGCGGTATTGATTTATTTAGTCGTATATATTTTCGATTGCTTTGAGAGGCATCTCTATTTCGATTGCTGGCAACGTTTATAAATCTTAGTGCAGAAATAGGTAAGTAATAACGTTTGGCATGCAATTCTAAAGCTGCATTGATTCATAATATATCTGCATTGTTATCTCTAAAACAAAAATAGAAAATACACCTCGAAACTGCTTTTTTAACAAATTGCTTTTTTTAAAACTTTTTGTTAACTAATAGGATCAAAACTAGCAAATCTCACCTTAGGTAAAATGCAACAATGTGGTGCAAATTTCGAAGAAATCCAATTAGAAGATGGGACTGTTCTGCAGGCGGCAACGTGGGCAGAAGCGGGCACCACAGGTAGCCAAGTTCAGGGCATGGAGTAAATCGCCGTTGGCCGAAGATGATACTGCTACTGACTATGCCCGCAGTTTGCAAGGTTTGTTCTGGCAGATGACAGGAAGCGCCCGCTAGATGAAACTGCGCGGCTACCTGCACCTTAAAGATACAGTGCGGTGTGGCACTACTGTAAGCACCCGATGGATGAAGAGCGGGAAGTTGCTCTCCTAGCAGCAGACAGGCAGCGCCCTCTGGGAACATGCAGATGGCGCAGTGCCCGCAGTGTGCAGCGCGCGGAGTGGCGCTGCTGTCTAAGCGAGTGGCTCTAGTAGCAAGCACCCGATGGATTCCGGCACCACTGGCAGCGCACGCTGAACGCAGGTGGACGCAGAGCACGGTGAAGAACTGATGACAGATAACAGTCAGAGTCTGCTGGTTGCAGACGGTGGAGTGGCACTGCTGTCAGAACGCATAGTAGCACCCGATGGATGAAGAGTGGCACCACTAGGCAGCGTCCGCAGTTAGTAGAGCGTGGAGACGCGCTGATGGCAGAGCGCATTGTAGCATTTCAGACAGCGCCCGCTTTCAGCGAAGTGGCACCATGGCAGTGTCTGCAGTGTGCTTTTCGCGGGATAGTGCTGCTGGCAGGCCAAACTGTGATTGCGGGTTGCGTGCGAAGCCCGAAACGGAACTGCTAGCAGCACCAGATGAATGCAGTGCTTGAAACTAGCTCTATTCACAGAAGGCAGCATCCACTGAAAGTAGAGTGAGTGACCGACTAACTATGTAAGTATATAAAACACTCAACACTTTTATTACCAGAATGCTGGCAGATTATAGTGATTTGCGTTGGTGTGTGGAGTTAGTGACTGGAAGCAGACAGCAGGTGGACGACTGATGAATCAGTATCCAGACAGGTCCTTACTCTTTAGCAGGAATACTGCGAATTAAGCCAAAAACCAAAACAGACATTCCGGTTGTTTCTAGTTTGTACAAATAAACAATTAGTGAATTGCAGCTAGGCAGCATAATCTGTTGATCAGCAACAGCCGGTTCTTTGCGGTTCGCATTTTCAGTTCAGTTCAGATTCGATGATTTAATTTCGAACTTAATCGTTTTATGTATTGCCTCCAGTTTCAAACTGCGAAGAAAGCAAAAAAACAAACACTGCCAAAAAAACTACTTCTATTATGTATAAACATAACCTTTAGTATCACTGGATATTTGTGTAGCGTGGTGTGGCTTATCAGGACGCAGACCAGTGTGAGGTCTGCTGTCAGCGAAGTCGAGCTTCAGTTTAACTGCGAAAAATACGAAAACAACGACTGCTTCTGTAAGCTTTGTTATACAAACAGTATCACCAGGACACGGGCAGCTTGCAGTTATTAGCATGTTGCGTTGTGGCATATCAGGGCTCTTAGTTGTTCGCGACAGTGGCAGTTAACCGTTGAGGTATTCTCAGCTTTTTTAGACCTGGACTGCAGCTTAACTGAGAACAAATACCAAGAGAGGCAGGCTGGCTGCTTCTATTATGCATAAACAAAACAAATCAGATCACCAATCGCAGTTGTGTGAAGAGCGCGGCGATATATAGATGCTGTTTCGCCATTATACGCGTTGTGACGGGCACTGCCATCAAGCAAGACGGTAATATTATTCATCATTGGTGTGCTCCCGGGGCGTAGAGTCGGCTGCCCTAACTGCGGAATAAGGTAGGTAAATAGCAAAACCGGCAGGCCGGCTATTACAATTTGCATAAAGAGAATAAACAAATCGTACCAGTTGCGAATAGGCGGCTTAGTTCAAAATAGTTTTGCTCGACGGGCAGACTTGTGTGAAATTTTAATATTTGCAACCGGAAGACCAGCAGCACATCACTGAACAGAGTGCGGAAACGAAAATTCTGCCAGCTTTTCAGAAGTCGCGGTGGCTGTTCAGATGTTATTTCGACGCTTCAGGGGTTGGCAGCACATCACTGTGAACAGAGTGCGGAAACAACAATTCTGCCAGCTTTTCAGAAGTCGCGATGGCTGTTCAGATGTTAGTTCGACGCTTCAGGGGTTGTCATATACTCGTATTAAATAATAATTATAGACTGCCACTGCAAGACCGCAGATTTAAGTTTTTAGCGCTCAGCGCTTTTAGATTATCGCTCGTGCAACTGTTATGTCGTGGCTCGTTGGGCTACCACCCGTAGAAGCTTGTTACTACAAGAAGTCTGTTAGAATTGGGCTACAAGCAATTTAAAACAGTGTAGATTCGCGCTTATAGACAGATTAGTATTGGAAATGGGGCGCCCCATCAAGTTTTTATATTAAGATACCTGAAACAACAAGAAACTGCAAAGCTCCTGCTGTAGTAGAAACTAAAACCCACCCAAGCTTACATACCTTGCTTTAATTAAACTTGGCCCACACCCAGATTCCATTTCACTCTAATTTCGCATATCATAAGACGATCACAGCTTAGCTCTACTTGAAGTAAAGACCTCGATATGTGGCGTTGACTCGCTCTCCCTTTACAGCTTGTTTGTACCTACATTATATTTATTCGGAAGCAGCGCTTGTAGAAGTGCTCGCTTTTATATTACAGCAGCTATTTTCTTTGAGTATTGTAAGTTGTATACAAGTAAATCCGGATTCCAGAACAATCAGTTATCGTGGTGAGGCACGTTTCGTAATGCTAAACAATTATGTTCATACCTTCTTTCTTCCATAGCAATTGTTATTATGGGCGAAAAATATTTCCCTTGACTTCTTCCAACTAGACAAATTTTTCAGCGAAGATAAGTTTCCAATTTTTAATTGATGTAAATGATAGCTATAAAATAATATGTATGCAGAGATACCCTATTTGTGCTAAACAAAAAAATTTAAGTGGCAGGCAATCCTAGGATTTGGTGTACGTAGTACTTGCTGTTACCCGTGTTATGAAAACAACTAAGAGATTTTGTAATATTCCATGATAAGGGTGTCTCACTAGGTTTCTTCAATATTTGTTTTCATCAATCAATATCAGTGCGTGGCTGAAACTCATTTTCATATTTCATCATGCATAGCACAATTCATTAGTGATGAAAACCTGCAAATCTAATAGAATAATACCAACCTACGCAGAGAATACATTTTCGTGCCGCACAATTCAGTAAGTGCTTATTTTCATTAAATCGATACGAAAGGCTGAGCCTTAGATCGGACTAGTGATACATTCGAGTAAATTTTCTTCGTTCTTTAGCAAGTGCCGTCAAAATTGCAATTCTATTGTTAGGGCTCGTTAGCAGGCAATTTCTACATTTGATTGCTTTCAAATTCTTCAACATGATTCATTTAAGTTCTTTGCAAACACGTACACATATCAGTTAAAACTATGTCACTGCATGCTTGTAATATTATATACTTCATATACAACAATCATTGCAACCAAAGCAAAGTGCATTTTTATATTACTGAACTCAAATTATTTTATATATAATGACTTAATTAACCAAATTTACCTATTAACTTTCTATTAGTATGTAAAGCAATAAACACTTAGCTCACTATAAATGCAAATACTTAAACATTGAACCGAAACTATAGTTAACTACTTGCAATTACCTCGGTAATGTAGATGGAACAGAAGCATTCACCATTATCTTGGTTGAGAACATTCATAGGCACAGTATCCATTAAAAGCGCAGTGTCGTATCATAATGCTTGCTTTGTCTAGGTAGAATGATATAATTATATGCATTAGAAGTTTGTGTTCAAATACTAGACATTGCATAAGCTGTGCTGGGAATAGGTTATCGTTGCACTCATTTCATTGGGCGCTTTCATTATAAATTGAAGCATTTAAACTTTTAAGTAATAGAAAAACCTGAAATAGAGAATGTTGATACCCACTGAATTCTCAGCATTAAATTTATTTCGATATTTTTTGTTTTGTTTCATTTCGGCCTCCAAGTAGCGAGCAGATAATCAGGCCAGAACAAAATTCATATTGGTATTAACATCCTGCTAAATCTTTAAGCCTCTTTTGAAACGAAGCATAACCTCTGATCCTTTATCCGGATTTTAAATATGATTGTAAGTCTAAAATAGGACACAAGAGAGAAAAATACAAACAAACACATTAATTACCCAACACACATTCAAAAACACCAAGCATCATATCATTCAAACCTACTGAAGTCAACTGTAAAAGCTTTACAATCTTAAGCTTTAGTACATAAGCAGTAAGAAAAAGTCAGTGATTTTTATCTAAATAGAGAACTATAGGTACTTTTATAATCTGAAATATTTAAAAAATTGGGTTACTTACAATAAGTTATGTGAACTAAGAAAGCAATTGAATATACTTGCCGCTTGCAAGTCCAATAACTTTTTGCTACGAAAGTAACAAATACATGATAAGCTATGTTACTTGTAAATTCCTGTCGGAAATTTTTTGTTACATAACACAAGATGCAGCTACTGTATATTAACAATCCAACCAAACCAGAACAATACCGTGAGTCCCAATAATTGATCCTTAGTGGTACGGACTTCATTTCCAATATTAAAAATACATCTGGCACAAGTATTACCTTTTGTATTTTGGCAATCAATTAAACTTCTGTAAGATCAAACGGAGTAACTCTGTTTGCCGTCAGTTTGAGAGTAGAATTTACTCTTTTTATAAACAGCCACCCATAATCAGGTAAACTTATTTTCAGTTCCCGTATATTAAATAATAACAGGAATTGATGTGGCTCAGATAGACAATATTTTATATATACAGATTTGAGGAGAAAAGTGTACGTCCCAATGGTAGTCATTTAATTTAATTATAATCCTTTTCTTTGGTATCTTGTGCTTCAGCAAAACGCAGCCACGTACACCTAGCTGTGTAAAACATGAAAGGGAACAAACACGACTTGTTATACCTACTATACTAATAACTATGTTTAGTATTTTACACCTCAAAATATTCATCATAGTCAGCCCAATATTTCATTACGGTCACATTGAATTTATTTTATTCCATGTGGATAAGTGAAATGGTATGATATTGTGAATCCAAGCTAACACACTGTGAGGAATTATTACGAAACGAGTCATATTAATTTCGATCACACTGCCATATGGTGGATTTTTTATAATCATGCTTTTTTACCTATTCACTTGGATATATTATCCAGAAGTATCTAGAAAAGCAGTAATCTGGATAAAATAAGAATATTTTATGAATATGCTACTATACTAAGAATATACATTTAGTTATAAGATGTAATTAGAAACACACCTAAAATACCTGTGTGCAATTTCTTAAGTCGTCGGCATTTTCATATGGCCTAATGCAAGTGTGCAGTGTAGATTGTTCAACAATATTAAAATATTCGAAAGCAACACCATAAGACTTAAACAGAATTAAGTATTTCATAAATGTAGTACATCCATGTACTTTTTCATTACGTATAATATTATAGTCTTCATAAAGATGATAATGGCGAATTACGACAATTAGTTGTTGCTACTTGTTGCAACCTGTCAAAAGCAAGTTTTAGGTAGGTCTATGTTGCACTGAATATGTAGATTTTCTTTTAATTCATATTGATCATCTACTTGTTTAAATTACGATATTTTTTATGGTTACTAGTTTTGGTTAACATACTTCCAAGTATCGATTTTGTTTTTTGTCTTTGTGTGCCTACTGATCTGAAAATTAAAATAAAAATAAGTTAGTCCCTGTTATTTTTGAAAGCAGGCCTACATCTTTCATTATGTAAATATTTAATTTCAATATTTTGATACTTTAATAGAGTTAATGATTGATATTGGTTTATTAATGCCACTAAACAAAGCGTGTTTATTATAAAAAAAATTCATAAAAAATTTGCGATATGAACTATAATTAATATTGAAAAAATCTACTTTTCTTTCATCCAGAATAAAAATTTAAAATTTTTAATCCATTACTTTGGTATTTATTACAGCAAAAATTAGTTGATTATAATTTTTTATAATAATAATTACCACTTACCGGTAAGTTATTAGAGATGAATCTTCTAGACATGTTTAGCTATAGGTATCTTAGTATTTTAATTCTATATTATTTCTTATCAATTGACTGCAAGCATTACACGTTTTTTGGGTTTTATATGGAGCATTTGATACTAGGTTCTGCCAGAAAACGTCAGAGACAGAGCCAAAATCGAGGTACTCATCAGCTTTTATAGATGGCTTTGATAATTATTAGCACTGTATATTGTCAGATTTTATGATAGCAAAACGAAAGCTTGGTTTATCTTCCATGATCTATGAATAGTTGGTTAATGACGCGGGGGTAAAACCTGTCGAAAATAGAAAAAGGGGCGACGCAGAAGTTCGTGTTGCCATGTTGCTTAAACTTTACGTATAATTTTTGCTTTTTAATTCGCATTGCAACTTTATGCTATTTTCTGGCTGGTGCAATATTCAACTCATATATCATTTTCTGATGGATAAGTCAGTTTGTTTTAATGAAAAAAGATGATATTTGTCAACCTCAGATGTCGCCACATTTAAACAAAAGCTGGCTTTGGGGTTCTTATCTGCAAAAAAACAATATTTTTTGTGACCTAGCAAGATTGGTTTGTTTTCTATAATTTAAAAATAATTTGATCCGAAATGTATACATTGCCGAGATATATCTAAATAAAACTAGTCTGTCTCTTATTACGAAAAGAACAAATTCAGATTTTTAAAAATTTGGTCACTGAAAAAGAAATAGCATTTTTAGGCACCAATGCAGTAAATAAGTACTTATGCGCAAAAAAAAACATAACATTGAAGAATTAATGTAATGAGTAGCCATCTAATCTAACATTAAGACTGAATTGATGTAATTTGTATAAATTTATAGCCAAAGTCAAAATTTCATATGAAACGTAAAAAGGCTAAAATGATCCGGTTTAAAGCCTGTTATGACCTGTCTACAATGAAAATCAAAATTATCGGGAGATGTTCACAATTTTTGAAGCCATCCCAATAATTGTAATATTAATATTTTTTTATCAGTATTTTACGTATTTGTCATTTGGCTTTATTTCTATTTAAAATTATATTAATGTGTCAGGACAGGTCAAATCCTCATCTGAAAAGTTTAAATTTATTTAAAATTTGTGCAGGCTCATGTATCAGCAAAATTTAGCAGTTTAAGATTAAGACATAATTCTGATTAAAATCATTAAAAAACACAAGTTATGTCAAGTATGTATGTACAGAAATTTTGCGTTTTTACTCACCAACACAAAACAAACGTCTTATTCACATGTTTACAATACAATTATTATTTGCTATGTAGGCTAATTGTTTAGCTATAGCAAATGAGAATATATTCTTCTTTTTTAAAACATTAGTCGTTAAAGACTTTAGAAAGGCATAAAAATTGTATACAGTATGTGGTCCTTGAAAAACGATAGTTAAGTAAATCCATTAAGGTTATGATCTACTCTTGACTCATGACAAAGCAAGAGCGAGTTATCCCGTTATAGCTTCTGAAAGAGATAAATTGACGACTTCTTCCGTGAAGTACTTTAAAAGAAGAGTAGACTTTCACTTTTCAGTAGTTTACGAGTGTTTTAGTTGCGAGTATGTAGTATTTGGATAAATGTCGTCTGAAAAATCAATATTAGGTTGAAGAAAACTAAATCTACACGGATAATAATGTATTAGCTTTTGTATTGCTTTGAAAGTAGTTATAGGAAGAATTAAATGCTGTTCAAATATTTATAAAAAATACTCTATAGCGTTACTTACCCATAATAAGATTTACCTCATTCCCTACTCGGAATATTATCACTTAGAGCTTAAGATGGTATATAGAGAAAATGGAATTCGTTATAATAAATTTTTCAGAATACTGGTATGTCATGTAAGTAATTTATATGCGTTGTGATTTTCTAAGGTTTTTAAGGCCGTTTGGACTTAGCTGTATTTGGTCCGTTCGAAAATGACAACTGGAGCAGACAGGAATAACCTTGTGCGGCAATGTTCAATGTTCGTTAAGTAGCCTCGTCGTGAATCGCCGTATACGATTACGACAGCTTCAGCCTCCACTCCAGTAAGCTGTGAAGTTTCACACAAGTCAATATATTGCTAGGAATATCCATTGTTGCACAATCAGTCGTTTCTTTGTGTAAAGATAGAGGTCAATTTTAGTTAAGGTTTTTATGGTAATATCATTATATTATGCATTTTACATTTATATAGGTACCAATCATCGATTTATATAAATGCAAAAAGAACAATATTTACGTCAAATATAATTAGGAATGAGAAGTATAATGGCTTGTTCATTATATAAGTACAGGTTTTATACGAGCTTAGGTTTTCTACACGCTTAAAACTTACCATTCTAATGTTAAGAGTTCATTCCAGTGTCCCTTTTAACTATAACAGTGATTTATATTATCATATATTGCCAGTTTCATCATGTTTATGTATTGTTCTAGAAGATTAGCAGTATTTATCGACGTCCGGTGTTTTATCAGCCCACTCATTTATCGTTCATTTCAGATAGGTACTCATTCCTATTAGTTCGTACGAATATAAATGTTAAGTATTTATTTTGTAACAAAATTATCATTTCTTTTGTAGACAAAACAAATAAAGTCCTTCATGCATTAGCTAAGTAGATAATACAAACAATGAACCAAGGTTACCTAAAATGTAAAAGTAGAGATGCGGTAGTGACAGCCCATGGATCGAGTTCGGCCCAGTGGAGGTGGTCTGGGGTCTATTAAAGTGTAGCCTTGGTAGCGCAGGCCGACGGCCACAAAAGACGCTCGCCCTCTTCCCGACGCTTCGTGCACCGCGCCCTGTCTTCCAGGATTCATAGTCGAAAAAGACACCTGCTTACGCCTGCGAGTGGAACGTTATTCCCTATCCTATGTTGAAGACATAATTGGCATTTTCATAGACGCAATCTTAGAAATTTAAGTTATTTTTGTTCCAGAATTGAGCGATTAGTCGAGAGAAATGCCATTATTTCGACTTGGTCAACGTTAATAGACTCACCAGTACCGGTCCTTCCAACGGGTCGGGTTTGTGTTAGCGCGTTACGTCGCGAAGCACTCATTTGGGGCATGCCGCAGACTTTTCTCGCAATTCCAGGGTTCTCTGAGGTCTAAAGACAGTGTTATTCGAAAAGAACCCATACTGGGTCCGCAATATTACCTACAAGTTTAAGTTTCGAAATCATAGTTTGTAACTCCCTGACTTTTACCTAGTGGGCTGAAAACCGGGACCGATTGCGTGCACGCCAACGGCTCGGCCGTAGATACCAAGTTTTCGTGACGTCAGAAGTGAGATACGCAGCGCCTTTACTCCGCCGCTGCAAGTCGCCATCGCTGCTGACTCATACTCCTTCACAGGAACTCGATTGTCCTCGCATCGTCACCTCCAAGTTTCTTCGTGAAGGTGATGACTCATGGAATAATACATTTGTGTTTGGTGAAATCACATGAACAAAAAGTAAAAATCATTGAGACAACAATTTCTTTTTAAATATTTTTTTTATTTTCATACTTAAAACATATGTTACAATATTTGTCACTATTCAATATGAATAAAACAGAACTTCCAATTTAATCAATGCAAAATACGAAGAAATTGAAATATTACAATTGAACTAGATATCCTAACTTAAATCTAATTAAATGCATGATACCGTTTTACAAACCCATTTCGTAGCGAGCAGCGACCGCGCCCCAGTGGCGATCAAGACAAGATGGCGGCCGACGGATGCAGACCCACGCGAAACGCAATGGGACTGTAATTTAGAAAAACATCCTACATAGTATATCACAGATACAGAGATACATTACCTAAAAAGAGTTTTATCGAACTAATACAGGTTTGACATTGTCTAATTCTTTGAAAAAACTATCCAGACCGCTGAGATCATTCTTCCATAAATTATCGATTTTCTCCCGTTGCTGTTTGGCAATTTCTTCCTCCTTATTGCATAATCCTAGGTCAGCTTGCATTTGCGCCCATCTTCTGGCCCGTTCTCGTTGTTTCGAAATTAGTTCATTCTCGGCGCGCAATAATGAGTTGCTCAACATGGCGATTATTCTCAAGTCGCGCTTTCTCTTTGTCTTGGCACTAAGAGATTTAGTTTTAACTTGTCGTACCCAGTTAGAAAGTGATTCGGTTTTGCTTTCGCAAAAATCGACAACAGATTTTTCTTTAGCACTGTAGCCCATGATAAAAGATAAAGGGCAATAAAATAGATGTGCAGACAATATTACACACCTGAATCCGTACAGGCAAATTCCTTCCACAACTGCGGCAGCACTACACACACACCACGTCTTCACTTCACCACGAACAATGTTGAAAAGTGGGCGCTGACGTCACCTTGCGCCTTTTATACCCGTCGCCAAGCTGCGCCGTTTTCCAACAAAATGGCGTCACCCTGCTACAACACAAAGAGGATCAATAAAAGCACGTTTGGAAACAACGTTGTCTTAACTTTGTAAAGATATTAATTTATTTTTATACTTGATTAGTAATATTTTGTTGACTTAAGTGATATCATTTGATATCTCTCTATAATTTAGTTTTTGAAACTCCAGCGAAATAAGTAAAGTAAAGTAAAAGTAAAAAGTTCTTTATTTCATAAACTATTACATAGCACTTGAAAACGTCAAAACAAAATATACATGAAAAATGAATGAATGAAAGGCACTATAGGTATATTATTTAGGTACATACTATTTTCCATAAATTATTAAGTAGTTCGTGGCAAATAATGACAGTTCTACAAAAATAAACATTTCATTTCATTATTTTATATTTTAGATGTCAGTCGATTTTAATTGCAGATGAGATCTTATTTGAAATCAGCATGTCTTATACAGTAAATTCAAAAATCTAATGTTATGGGATGCTGATTTTTATACTAAGGAAAGGAATTTAATTATTATTTATCAATGCTTAGTTTCTAACTCTCCTTATTAAGATGTTTTTAAGTTCGAAGATTGCTTATTTACACATTAAACTTTAATAGCCATAAATAAATAATCCCTTACAATCACACCATTTATTTAGTTTTAAGATAAGTATAATTAAAAACTTGGTGCATGGAAACTAAATAATGGATAGACATACATAATCTCTGGGGACATTATACGTGTATGTATTATTTAAGCTCTGTAAGCTGTATCTTTACAATTAACACCCAAATTACAATTCGGTATTTGAGTCATTTTTATTTTGCACGTTGTCAAAAAGCATTAAAATCATAGGCACATTTATGAGTAATTTCTTTAGCTTAATAGCCCTTTTTTTTGTTTTACGTCGGTAACAAAATGCATTTACGCACTGCCTTCCGGCCAAAGGGGAACGGAAAGGGGGTGTGAGACTCACCACCGGCAAACACGACTGCCAGCAGTAATACCCACTGAAAATCTTCCGACGACGCCCGCCGTTTGTTGAGAAAGAGGCGAGGGCCAGTACCTGGGTTGCAGCTTCAAAATTCTAAATTCATTTATTCAAGTTTGGCTCAAAGGAGCTCTTATGAACGTCAAAACAAAAAAACTAGCGCGCCCATTCACTGCGGGCGAGAGCTTGATCGTAAAAGAACGGGCAAGAAATTCGTCAAGGTTAGTTTTTTCTCCCGCCAGTTACAAGAAAATGTACTTAGTAGTAAAACAATTCGACAAATCTACAAAAACCTGTGTTCTGCAGTCACAAGATTTAAAATAAAAGAAGAAAATAACTTTTTTTTAAGTTATACGAGCATGATTACGAATAAACATAGTAGACATGAGCAGACCAGTCCCCACTGGCGGCACCCGTTCACGAGTATGACGCATGAACCAGCCATCGTTTTGCTCAACCATATTTTAAGGAACGTAACGACCCGACGCATGACGCCACCACCGCAAAGACATTTAAGTGAGCATGACATACTCAAGCTACAGGATAAAATATTTTAACAAAAAATAACTATATATTGATTAAATGTGCTGCAAATCACAAATATTTTTGGTTTTGTGAATGATATCACGAGAATGACGAATGAACCAGCTATCGATTCACTCAACCATATTTTAGGGAACGTAACGACCCGACGCATAACGCCGCCACCCCAGAGACATTTAAGTGTGCATGACATACTCGAGCCACAAAATAAAAAGATTTATACAAATGAGAAATAACAATAATATTATTATAAAAAATAAATAGCTGCAGACCACAAAATTGTTTGTCCTATGATATATATAATTTACAGCCATGCCGTCTTATCATTTATATAATCTTGCTTCTGACACCCTGCCTGCGCCCAACATCCCCCGGACCAAAACCGGGAGGACCTCGGCAGAGAGGCGCAGTGGACGCGCCCCTCCTACCTCCCCTTGCGACCACAGCGTGTGTGGCCGACTTCCCTGAGAGTCCATGGTTAGACAGCAAAGGCCCCCTGCCCCCATTGTGTTGGACCCTCCTGGCGCTGCTGAACGGGCCCTCCTGGCCCACCCGCTGCACCTTCCACAAGTCCCTCTTAGTTTCCCCCCCGGTAGTCAGTACTAAGGGTACCCAGAGTCGCCAATCTCTGGGTGTTACCTTTTCCCAGCCTCCGGGAGGTACTCAGCCCCCCACTACGCCATGGTGGAGACCTGTCTGGGGGGTAGCTTGATAACCCTGCTATATATGAAAAATTTAAAATATTTTTTTGGACTTTCCTAAAACGCTTTATTCAAACGGCTCCTAAATTGTAACGCCAAATTTTTCAATATGTTATGGATTACGTGGGAATTTTGTTCTAAAGCTTTATTGTAAAAGTTACATATAAAAAGTTGCTATAAATGTGTATTTCTTTTAAATCCATACTTTAAGAATTGGCTTTTCCACTTATCTTTAATAGCCTATTAGGATCGTATTTAATAAAAAAATTGGATTTCACAATGGTGTATGATTTGAAGGGTTCTTTCTAACACAATATAATAAAATATAATACAAAATGAAACAATCAGATACTCCCAATTCTACTTCCTCAAAATTTAATAATATTGTTTAAACAGAAAAGCAATATCATAATGTTTGTGTTATAAACTATTTTGATTTCTATGAAAAATGCCTTCTTGTTGTTTCCGAACACACCGTAGCTGGCGTGGCGAGAAAGGGGAAGGGGCGCGGGGAGGGGTAGCGGGTAAGAGGGGGAGGGGAGGGGAGGGTCGAGGCCTCACCCGGGGCGGGGGACTTGTACCAGATATTTCCTTGAGAATGAGAAGATCAATATTATAGAATTTATCTGCGTCATTGCAGTAACATGCGCGCTCATTTAAAGTTCTAGAACTTTGTTTTATCTATCACATTACAGATATAAATGTGTATTCATATTCTGGTACTACACATACCTAATTTGAAAAAATAAAAACTAAACTGGTATTATTATGAAGTCTCCCCTCCTTTGTTGAAATTTTTTTTTACGATTTTTACATAGGTTTTATTATTAAAATTTATGACGGCAATCCCTGACAATTAACAAGCCGTAACCTGGGCACTTACTGAAATTCTACGTCGATTCTCATCGCCAGCCCAAAAATTTCCACTGCAATAACCCTCCTTCCAATGAAATCCAATGTGACCAATTGCAGGCGGCAGCAACAACAAAAAAGGTTATAGTTATGCTTAAATTAAAAAAAAAATATATTTCTCAGTGTAGGTTTTGCGTATTTACCTCTTATCTCCTAATTTTTACTAATTTTGATGAATTTTTGCCTGATGAGTGATGACAGACAGGCCACTTTTCATTTGTTGCAAAGTTTTTGTAGAATAGGTAGTAAAGTCGGTAGATCTGAAAAAAAAAAAGAAGATACCTATTAATGCATCAGCATGCAGTATGATATTTAAAAAAACCTTACTTTTAATGTCTTTAATATAATCACTTCCAGTAGTGTGGCATTCATTAGGCTTCGCAAAATAAGTTAGTCATAATTAATTTTACACTGATAATATGAGTCATATTTTTCATTCTACGCATTGAAATGAGTAGTAAGGAAGTACGTTATACACCAGTATACTCTACCTACATAGAGAAATTGGCAAATTCTCACTAAAACCTTGCCAAAACCCCCTTATAAATGCCTCGTTTTCTTAGTAAGTTATTATTACACACGTGTGCACTGTAAAAATGTGCTTGAATTAGATAAGGACAAGGATTGTAACAAATAAAACACACAGACCGTGGCAAATATCAATTTTTATAAACGAAAATTGTTTACTGCCACACGGAGAACATATTCATGATATATTAGGTATTTGTCTTGTGTGGGAATGAAACCCATAATTGGAGCTAAGAACGAATAAATTGACTATCTCGACATATTGGTCCGTAAATGTGTCTTTACCTACTTCATTCAAAAGATGGAATAGTAAGAATTATTTTGATATAACATCGAGTTAAAACATAATTCATTAAACATCTGAAGATTCAAACAATAAAAGTGAATTTAACGACATTTCTGTACCGTGTAAAAACTGGAAATATAGTGATACTCTAATAATATCTGTAATAAACGTCCATAATGGAACCTATATTCATTCACATACAAAAATATAAGAAAGCATCAAGTTAAATTTTCGCGTGTTAATTTATTATACATATTTATAACTTAGCCTGTACACTCAGGTAGAAAATTCTTGGTCCATCCGACCCTTTAGTGGATATATTAACAATAACCGTCTTGTGATGGGAACTTGAGCTTCGTCGTCGACCCTTGCGTACAAACAAACAACGGTTGCAGCGGGCACGAACAAGTGGGGTCGATGCGTTCACGTGGGAATTATGTGTAACTTGGGCTTTCTGATTAACCTTATTACTTGTTAAAATCAAATCATTCACATTATACATATTTTGTCCAACAAAGGTTTACATTATTAGTTCATACTTCATAAACATTCATACACCTAATTAGGGCGCTACGTTTTGCCTTTTAACTGCCTCTATGGCTTACCAAAAATAGTAGTTATAATTAAACAATAAATTACCATTCGTATTAGTTAATTGGTCAGCTAAAAATATTATTTCATCTATTAATAAATTAATGCGTGTTGGTAATAGTTCCAACAGTTAGTACTTATACTTTTAAAATAAATTCAAAGAATTGTTAATGAAAACTTGAAATTGATACTAATTACTTTATAGTTCACTAATTTGTGTTTTAATGGAAGTAATTTCTTATCTATTACCTATGAACCTAACCTTTTTTTCTAACATGGCACTACTTATTTCCTATTATTATCGAAACACGTACGCATACATAATATAACGCTGCGTCCGGCTCCCCTTCGTTCAGGAAGAAAAAGGCAGAGTCCCTGAATGCTTAGCAATGTAAGTACTCGCTTCGCTAACCCCAAAGTGGGTTCTTTAAGCCATTACTGAACATGCTGAACATATATTTCCACATTGAGAGATCCTGAGTCGCCTGCATCCACCGGTATCCTGCCGCCTTTACCAGATCATCGGTCAATCTAGTCCCACCCGATATCACTTACAGATAAAACAAGATATCCATAGCTATACACATATTATAAATTCGAAAGTAACTTTGTTTCACGCCAAAACTACTGAACGAATTTAAATAAAATTTGGTAAGAAGATCCTGGGGTAGAAATAGGGGATTAAAGTTAGTTTGGAAAGTCTTTATTTTTTAAGCTAGAACCGTGAAACTATTTAAAAAGGTTTATTTTTAGCTGACATAAATATGGTACATAAAGGTACGTAAGCAAGATGCGCGGTACAACCAAATTTAACGCAGGCGGAATCGCGGAAGTACCACTTTTATTTTACAACTACATATAAGATTATTTTTGATAATCATATACTTTGCTACTACATACTTTGACATAAGAGAAAATGCAAATCCGATAAATGGCCTTACATTTAAAAGTGCTCTATTAATTTAATATTTATTGCACACATTAATGTAATTTAAAGACTAACTTAAACAAAGCTTAAATTGAACTTTCAAAATTTTTAGATCCGATTTTCCGAAAAGTGCAAATCACTTTTTGTGGAAGCTTGCGGACTCTTGATTTTTAAAATATAATTAATATTAATAACCCTCTGACCAACACGTCAAATATAATATATGAACTTGTGATATGGGTACAAAATTATGGATCAATACTTTTTTTAAAATACATACTTAGTATAATAATATATAGAAAATACCCAGACCAGAACAAATACTTTTAGACAAAGATTAGTTCCGTGTGGGAATCGAACCCACAACCTCAGAAGCGGAGTACAGATGTACTGACCTCCACTCCGTATCGGAATCGGTCATCTGACTTTTATTTAGATTCTCTTTAACACGGTTTTATTAGCATCATTTGTGCGTTTGCAATCTTACTTATAGCCCACTTTAAATAGACAGATTTATGTAGTTGATTATTTTAGACTTGATAAGTTTATCTCATTATGGACAATACTCTCTTAAAATACATCAAATTAGGCATAATTTCCACAATAATGGGTATTTGTCAATCATACTTTTTCAGCTTGTTGTAAGAATATTTTTTTTTTTTAATTTGATATATTTTTAATATTGGATTTTAAAACAAATATTATCATTTCAGAAGTGCTTTCTGTATCCACATACATCTGACTTTAGTAACCCACCTTCGTCAACAGAGTACCTAAGCAGTTTGAATTAACTATGTAAAACTGAGAATTACTGCGCCTGTTATTGTTGTATTTTTTAACTTTAGATTTCGTTTTGTAATAATACCCCATGTGTCCCATCGTCAATTGTGTATATTTTGTACTAGAGTATTGTAATGCTGATCGCCCCAGGGCTTGATCGCAGCACCACCGGATTTGACACCCCCGGACTTTACTATCGGCTGAGAACAGCCAACCCAACGACGCGCTCGTATTCACGGGCGCCGCAGGACACCGCGGCCAGGGGGCACTGCCCCGATCCCGCGCCGTGACCACCCTGCGGGGGCTCACGTAGAAGACCACGAGTAGTATTGTAAGTAAAATAAATTTTTTCATAGACTTTCCTCGAATAGCACAGCTGATAATGATGAAATTGTTTGGGAAGTCGGAAAGTCGTGAGCGGCTGTTAGATGCTTATTCGTTTATTGCTTTAGAATTATTTTAGTTTACTTAAACGTAGATATATGGCAGCCATTACGCAGTGGAAAGGCTGGTTATGAATGATAAGATTGTGGTCCTGTATCCAGAACAAACCCCTCCATCGTTATTTGGTTGACAGTGCTTAGAATTCACACATTGTAAATAGAAAAATATTGTACTTCTACAGCCCTCGCACGCACATGAAAGTCCATGCAATTTGATTTTGAGGGAACATTCGTACCAAATTGCAATTCGTTCCCGCGAAATTGGCTATATTGCAGATAACATATTGTGATAGTAGTAATACATACATACATTCACGCCTGTTTTCCCGAGGCAGAGGCAATTATACGCCAACATTTCGCCAATTATATCGACCGTAGCAATTAACAATGTCGTATGTGAAAAGCAGTTTCTTTAAACAATGTCGTAAGTGGAAAGTAACGACTTATAACTTATGATATTGTTAAAAGCAACGACTTTTCACTTACGACATTGTTAATTGCTACCATCGATATGGTTGGTCCCACGAACGAGCGATTGGCGAGCCTATTGCCGCTCACTAGGAACTTTCATGTTTGCCAGAGCCTCCACAGGTAGACCACTTACAGGTAAGGTTGGCTTGGGCTCCTTATATTTTGATTGGACCCTATACACCCCAATAAACTATTTTTTTATTGTTTTCTTCATAAATAAACTACATAACTTTTTCCATACTTCCTTTGATTCCTAACTCATGTACTTAATCCGAGATAGCTCGTTACATACTGGAGTGATTTTAATAAATTGTGTATTGAATTTAAAGTTAACAGTTTTTATTATTCTTAACTAGTAATTTAATACTCAAGATAAACTTTTTGCATTCCATAATTTTCTACATACCTATATAAAAAAATTTGTTTTCTCGGTATTTAGTGCAAACCGCAAAGTCCTACCTCCCTCTGAACATTAAAATATTTCAACATTTCAAGTTGGTACAATGATTTAACAGATGATACCTACAAAATGAATTTTTTAATAGTATAAGCACCTACCTAGTTAACTTTTTCCATTCATGACTTTGATTGAACTAACGAAAATAAAAGGAATTGAAGAGAAAAATATGATTGTTTTTGACTGATTTGTGATAAATAACACTAAAATAAATAAATATATTTTTTCCAGTATGTGTAATGGCAATAAGAAAAAGCTGACTGCGATAATAAGTCGTTTGTTAACTTGACCATACAAAAATTCTTTTTGCAGACATGGGATCGATAGACTTTTAACAAATTCGTTTTAATGTGGCACCAAAGTCCAAGAATTTTTTCAGTTTTCTTGGCTCAGCTATTGTATCAGTCTATTGATTTCACGAGTCATATATCATTATGGGTCAAGAAAAAGATTACCTAATCTATTGAAATAATCTATAGTAGGTAGATATGTAGTTAACTTAATAAATAGATTGTGATTTTTTAATTCTTGCCCCAATGGTGAATTACACTATCCCTTATGTATACTTACGCAAAATTTTATTTATGTATCGAAAGCTGACAAATGGTTAATTCAATAGAGAAACGAAAGCAAAAATTGATTTTTTAAAATTAACAACACAGTTACCTACACTAAAAAGATCCTCTCATTAAGGTGGCCTAATGGGTCGCAATTAATCAGAAGTGATTATAGTGAGTAATCGCAAATACTACTTCAACAATTTTGTTATTTACCAAAATAATAAAAGACAATGAATAAACCTTAGAATAATTACACCTAGAAGCCCAGTACGCGTCGTCAAAGTGAGGCAACTCAAACCTAGCCATATTGGCTAAGTTCGTCACGCGGCCCGTCAGTGCTCAAGGTCGTGTCGTATTGAAAACTACTCCTGATATTTTTATTAAAAATGACGGTTTGCGCAATGAACGGATATCACAATACATCGGAAAAGCACAAGAAACATATTAACATAACATTACACGGGTAAATTATGCGTTTGAAATTAAATTATTAAGTATAACATTTATTAAAATGAAAAAAATATTTCAATATTTGTCACGTGACAGTTAATGAAAATGTTGCCACTAAGGGGAAAAAATCTCCAACATTTTGTTGTAAGTAAAACACGTCTCAATTAGACAATAATTAAATTCCACAAAATGTTATTTGATAATTATCTGCTACTTCCTACCTTCTGCTACCTACCGCCCGCGACTTTGTTCGCGTGGAATAATTTCTTTAATATACGATAACACAAAAATCTTAATTTTTTCATTGATTGATTTCAATTGATATGGCATAAATCACATTTTAAAAAGGTTAAATAGTTTTATTCGATTCTGGTCTATCTACCTAAAACAGTTGACTGACTATGACAACTTAAGAGTTTCATAGCTCTAAATATATTAAATAAATAATTAGTGAAAAATTGTTCACCCCAGGCAGGATAAATATATATACATTTTCAATGAAAATATAATGTAAGTGGTTTTTCGCATAAACGAAATGCAATAAATAGCTAAAGTGTAAAAGTTTCAATTTCCCTACTTCTAGGGAAAATTGAATAAAATGACAACATGATTTTTTTCACTGTGTGCGTTTCGTCGAGCGTAATACAAGTATGTTACGCACACATAGATTTTTTTTATGCCTCGCTTTTAAAAGACCGCTTTGGAGGGAACTATCGTTCTAGGTGTTATTATTCTAAGGAATAAACTAAATAACACGTTGCTCACGCTTACGTGACTCACGTCACGACAGTCTGAGCACGTTTGAGACAATCGATCCATGTTTGTTTTCGAAACGTTACGCGATAATATGCCGTACACTCCTACGATAGCGTCTATTTCCGCTTGGAGTGAAATTATAGCAATGGCGCATGTTATTGCGATACGCGCATTGAACTGCGCACATTGTGACGTCATATTATTTTCAACGAACGTGCACGGGACTAACGGCTGGACGGACCGTTGAGCGACTGTTGTGTCGCAGCTGTCGGCAAAAACTTGTTCTATTATAAGACACGCCCATGAAGTTACTTAGGGCCTGTTTCCCAATGTCCTATGTCACCATCCTAGCATTATCCCGGTTGCCCTAGAGTAGACTTTATGTTTAGAGCCCAGGGTCTGCTCACTGGTCTAACAAGATTTGGGGTAAATTTCAATTTCCTAATAACGACTGCCATTAAAATAAAATAAAATATACTTTATTGTCTTTAAGATCAACATGATCATTTGGATTCTTCAAACATTCACACACAAAATGGAAATTCGATATATTTTTTTAACAACAATGAAAGAGATATAAGCAGTACCATAAAAAAGAAATAAAAGCAAATGGGTTCTTTGTCAGAATTTGTCAAGGTTTGTCAGTTTATCTGTCTGTTGTGGTTTTTCTCAAGATTTGTCAGTCTGTCGGTGACTCTTATCGGGGGGATCTGTCAGCCAGCCTGTCGTGATTCT
This sequence comes from Musotima nitidalis, assembly GCA_949126915.1. Taxonomy (NCBI): domain Eukaryota; kingdom Metazoa; phylum Arthropoda; class Insecta; order Lepidoptera; family Crambidae; genus Musotima; species Musotima nitidalis. Next base: position 8,200,727 of record OX421431.1, read on the forward strand.
AAAGGAGGGAGGCGATTGTCCGTCAGTCTGTCGGTGACTCTAACGAGGCTTCCAAAAAGGCAACGAGATTGAGAAGAATGCCTTAAGAAACTCATCTCATTGATGTTGGTCCCGGCTGTTAAGCCAAACATATTAGGTCGGGGAAAAAGTCTTTTCGCATAACGTAGGTATAAATTTATTATAAAATTTTTTTGACTGTACTATTTGTGTCTGGCTGGTTTTGGTAACATTAAAAAGGTTCCATTATAAAGAAAAGAAAAAAATAAAAAAAAGTTGTTTCCCGCTATTTTTCATTTGTTTTTCTCTCCGTAAAAATGAGTGAATCTAATGAAGAAATTCGATACATTTTAAAATTTTATTATAAAAAAGGCAAAAATGCAACTCAAGCAGTGAAAAAAATTTGTGATGTTTGAGGACCTGATGCAGTGTCAGTAAGAGTAGCACAAATTTGGTTCAAACGTTTTCAGTCCGGAAATTTTGATGTTAAAGATGCACCTCGCTCTGGTCGCCCTGTTACGAATAAAATGGACGCCATTTTTGAAAGAGTGGAGCAAGATCGGCATATTAGTAGTTACGATGTAGCTGAAGAACTGGGAATTGACCACAAAACAGTTTTGACCCATTTGAAGAAAGCTGGTTATACAAAAAAGCTCGATATTTGGGTGCCACACGAGCTCACTCAAAGAAACTTAATGAACCGTGTACTCATTTGCGATTCATTATTGAGACGTAATGAAACCGAGCCGTTTTTGAAGAGATTGATAACTGGCGATGAAAAGTGGATCACGTACGACAAGAACGTGCGAAAAAGGTCGTGGTCGAAAGTTGGCCAGGCTTCACAGACTGTGGCCAAACCTGGCCTAACACGAAATAAGGTGATGCTGTGTGTATGGTGGGATTGGAAGGGCATTGTTTATTATGAGCTTTTACCGCCCGGCAAAACCATCGATTCTGATCTTTACTGCCAGCAACTGATGAGATTAAAGGAAGCAGTCGAGAGAAAACGGCCGGAATTGATCAACAGGAAGGGTGTGGTCTTTCATCACGATAACGCTAGACCACACACATCTTTAGCCACTCAGCAAAAATTAAGAGAGTTCGACTGGGAGGTCCTAGTGCATCCACCATATAGCCCTGACCTTGCGCCTTCAGATTTTCACCTGTTTCGGTCTCTGCAGAATTCTTTAGGTTCTGTAAGGTTGACCTCAAGAGAGGACTGCCAAAACTATTTGTCCCGTTTTTTTGATCAGAAGTCCCAAAGTTTCTACAGTAACGGGATAATGTCTCTGCCCACAAAATGGCAGAAAGTTATTCAACAAAACGGTACATATATATTGTAAATAAATGTAAATAAAATTTGAAAAAAATGTCTTGACTTTTCATACAAAAATACGAAAAGACTTTTTCCCCAACCTATTATTATTATAGGTACCTGGTCCACCAGTATGTCTGCACTCCGCTCCGGAAGTCGTGGGTTCGATTACCACACAGGACAAATCTTGGTGCTTGCTAAGTACCTAAATTCATACCAAAGATGTGTGCTAAAAAATATGTATGTTTATCAGTTATTAAGTTAGTATCATTATCACAAGAATGATAATTATCTTCCATACATAGAAACAATCACGCTGTTCACCCGAAGGGGTTTGGCAGTGGCACATTATAAGCCCATTTTGCCTGATCCCTTGAACGACGTAGGATTGACCTGACCACGTGAAAAGGATTTACTACCAGCTAGCTGATCGCCCTAGGGCCAACTGCCTCGGGGCTCGATCGCAGCCACCACCGGATTGACACCCAGGACTGAACCAGACTCTAAGCCAACCAAATGACGCGTTCGTCGCCACGGACGCCGCCAGAAACCGCGGCCAGGGGGCCCAGCACCGTTGCCACGCCGTGACCTCCACCAAGGGGTTCACGTTTCATCATACAGTAACCAACTAAAAGCCCATTTTTTGACTCTCACGTGTTGGCAAGACTATTGCCGCTTACCGGGAACTGTAATGTTTGCCAGAGCATCATACGTCGATCGGAAGCTGCAACACTTGCAGGATAGCCTACCCCTACGGTAAAAAGGCGTGACATTATGTATGTGTGTGTAGGTATAATAAAAGTAATTATATCTTTGTTTAAACGAGTATCTGCCCCTTGCAGCCGATCTATTTGCCGAGTGTTGCAACACTTGCAGGTGAGGTAGGGCTCCTAAGATGTTGGTTGGATCCTTATATACACTACGTATCGTTTACTTGGAACTAAAAAAATATTGTGACTATAAATGTATAATAATTAGTGGGTATTTAATTTGATTGACGACAGTACCGTTTGAGGATTCTATTACAACAAAACTCATCTTGACTACAATTCGTCAAAGAACATGAACACTGGACGAGCAGATGTCATATAAATAGATCGGCTGCAAGGGGCAGATACTCGTTTAAACAAATATAAAATTACTTTTATTATACCTACACACACATACATAATGTCACGCCTCTTTACCGTAGGGGTAGGCAGAGATAATATCCTTCCACTTGCTATGCTCTTGGCACACACTCTTAGCTTCATTCACACTAATTAACCTTCTCATACACGCCCGTCGATACACCAACACCACGCACATATGGGGCTATCCATAAATTACGTCACACGTTGAGAGGGTGGGAGGGGGTTGACAAAGTGTGACATGGTGTGACAAGGGGATTAGGAGGGATTCTAAATTTCGTGACGTCACATTTCAAAATCCCGGTCCTATAAACATTTTGGAACTGCTGTTTTAATGTAATTGTTTCTTGCTGTATAACTAAAAAATATGTGACATCACACTGGAGGAGGGAGTCTCACAAGTGTGACCAGCTGTGACAAGGACGGAGGGGGGGTCAAAACTTTACGAAATTCGTGTGACGTAATTTATGGATGATCCCTATATCCAATTAGAGGTGGGTTGAAAGCTTGCTACAACTTTTAATAGAGATTGATATAGTTCATAGTTGTAGCGAAGTTCACTTTTAGCACAGAGATCCCTAGATGACATATCGCATGCTTAATGGAATAGTGAGTGACTTAACTCAAAAAAGACGATTTTTGGGACATCACAAAAGAAGACCTTCTAAAAAAAAATACTTGTCCTACTTGTAAGCGCATTAAATTGATACTGATTTATTAATTAGTAATTTTCCTTGTGTTTTACGTTTGTTTAACATTGATTCGATCTCAGTAAGAAATAGAAAGACTGTATAAGTACGTAACTCAAACCCGACCTATCTATTAATGGGTCGATGTTCCTTTAAGCATACGATATAGTGTAGTGAGATATGGCGAGATCTTCGCACACATGGGCACAAGGTGAGATATTATATATAGTGTGTCATTGTATTGAATCTTATTATTACTACTACTAAGATCAGAATACCTCCACTCCGCTCCTAGCTAGAATAGTAGGTTCGATTTCCACACTAGTGTTCGTCTAGACGAATATTTGTTTGGTCTGGGTGTTTTGAGTTATGTATATTTATCCGTTTGTCTAATATCCTATTGTTATTGTTTACCACTATGCACGGTTCCTTGCCTCAAAGGGTTTCTTGGAAAGTCCTCCGCAATTATAGTTTTATGATAAGGTTTAATAGTTAAGTTGCGTCGTTTTTCAGTTAAAAAAATGTATATTTTTATGTATAACCATAGATACACTCATAAAACTGCTTTCCGATATCGAGAATGGCCAATTTTAAAGCTGCTGCGTCTAATGCATACAAAACTTTAACAATCTAATTAATTCATTTAAAAAGAGAAAATATGTCTCTGTAAACAGAGGAGCCACTTCACATCTTAAAATGAAAAACTTTTATATAGCAGCACAGTGCTAAAAATACATAGTTACTATCGTACCAATTGCTGCTATAAATAATAAGGGTTCAGCCCTACTAGATAGAATTTAAGAAAAAGACAATACTTTTAGTTATATACTATTAATATTACTGACAAAATAAGTACTACTAAGTTATATTTTTAAAATACTTTGAATTATGTACCTACTATAAAAATTATTCACGCTAATTTAAAATTTCAAAATATATAATTTATTTTGCAATTATGCATTTTTTATATTCGATATTATAGAGACGATGTTTTGCTGTTTATTAAAGAATTTATCTAGCAAAATCAGCTACTTTTCTACAGTCTCTTTAAGAGCTTTTCATTCTAGACAGGTTCATATAGTTTGATGGTCCCGAGCCTGCGTTTAGAATATGTATCAAGAATCTAATTTAAAATTGTCTCAGATACAAATGCCTGTTAATATTTTAGTATATAGTCGGTTTAGTATGTATTATCAATAACATAAAATATGCTCCAACTACGAAGATAATATACTATTTACGAAAGCCTATTAAAACAATTGGAAGATTATTATAATTCTAATTAATTATCTGTTCTGATATTTTCTTTTAGCTGTTAAGTTTACGTCAATAATAAAATTATTACTTTTAACATCCGTAATTTTTTTAATGTCTTAGGTAAGTAAAAGCCACGTCGTGGAAAAGCTATTTAGGCATTAGCCAAAACTATACAACTACATAATAACTATATATATTTTGTAAAATGCTTGACATAGAATTTGCTGTTTCATTTTACTTAGGCGCTATGGTTCATACAGTTTTGTAAATGACATAGTGACTAAAATAGTTTAAACTCCTTTTTCTGAAAAACAGAACCTATATTTAATGAATATCCTAGTACTTACTGAATCCTTGGTGCTTACTGAATCCTTAGTACTTACTAAATCCTTAGTATTTGCGTTGAAATACCTAAAATATCAATGTGGGGTTGCTTGAAGATGATCTACAGCAGTTCCAAATTAAAATAATTGTACGTTGTAACCTACAAAGGTTTATGTTTTACGTAACGTACGGGCGAACGTAATATAGGACGGCCTCCCACGCGATAGACCGATTATCCGGTGAAGGCGGCGGGAAGCCGTGGATGGTGGATGCAGGCGACTCAGGATAGCTCAATGTAGAAATCTATTGGCGTGGTTTATATTCAGCAGTGGATGTCATACGGCTGAGATGATGATGATAATACGTGTACATATTAGGTCGAGGAAAAAGTCTTTTCGCATAACGTAGGTATAAACTTATTATAAAATTTTTTTGACTGTACTATTTGTGTCTGGCTGGTTTTGGTAACATTAAAAAGGTTCCATTATAAAGAAAAGAAAAAAATAAAAAAAAGTTGTTTCCCGCTATTTTTCATTTGTTTTTCTCTCCGTAAAAATGAGTGAATCTAATGAAGAAATTCGATACATTTTAAAATTTTATTATAAAAAAGGCAAAAATGCAACTCAAGCAGTGAAAAAAATTTGTGATGTTTATGGACCTGATGCAGTGTCAGTAAGAGTAGCACAAATTTGGTTCAAACGTTTTCAGTCCGGAAATTTTGATGTTAAAGATGCACCTCGCTCTGGTCGCCCTGTTACGAATAAAATGGACGCCATTTTTGAAAGAGTGGAGGAAGATCGGCATATTAGTAGTTACGATGTAGCTGAAGAACTGGGAATTGACCACAAAACAGTTTTGACCCATTTGAAGAAAGCTGGTTATACAAAAAAGCTCGATATTTGGGTGCCACACGAGCTCACTCAAAGAAACTTAATGAACCGTGTACTCATTTGCGATTCATTATTGAGACGTAATGAAACCGAGCCGTTTTTGAAGAGATTGATAACTGGCGATGAAAAGTGGATCACGTACGACAAGAACGTGCGAAAAAGGTCGTGGTCGAAAGTTGGCCAGGCTTCACAGACTGTGGCCAAACCTGGCCTAACACGAAATAAGGTGATGCTGTGTGTATGGTGGGATTGGAAGGGCATTGTTTATTATGAGCTTTTACCGCCCGGCAAAACCATCGATTCTGATCTTTACTGCCAGCAACTGATGAGATTAAAGGAAGCAGTCGAGAGAAAACGGCCGGAATTGATCAACAGGAAGGGTGTGGTCTTTCATCACGATAACGCTAGACCACACACATCTTTAGCCACTCAGCAAAAATTAAGAGAGTTCGACTGGGAGGTCCTAGTGCATCCACCATATAGCCCTGACCTTGCGCCTTCAGATTTTCACCTGTTTCGGTCTCTGCAGAATTCTTTAGGTTCTGTAAGGTTGACCTCAAGAGAGGACTGCCAAAACTATTTGTCCCGTTTTTTTGATCAGAAGTCCCAAAGTTTCTACAGTAACGGGATAATGTCTCTGCCCACAAAATGGCAGAAAGTTATTCAACAAAACGGTACATATATATTGTAAATAAATGTAAATAAACTTTGAAAAAAATGTCTTGACTTTTCATACAAAAATACGAAAAGACTTTTTCCCCAACCTATTATACAAAGAGCATATGTTGTTGGTGTACCTAACAAACAAATAAAACAAAGACATGTAAAGGTAGAATTCTTTGTAGGTGCTGCTACCACATGGTACGACATAAATATTAAATAACATAAGTTACTATTTTACCAAGTCTCATAAACAAAAACACAACATCTAACTAACGTTGTGTTTATTAGTACAGAGCAGACCAGTCGAAATGTGGGCCTATACTATAGACAATATTCTGCCTTCACCTTCGGGAAAACAGGTGTGATTGTATGCATTATGCATTCTTGACAGTTATTGCGCATGGAGTAGATATACATCTTCTAAAGCACTCCGGTCCTACGGGGAGTATACGAATATTTGTCATGGTCTAGGCTGTTTTCCATATATAAACAGTATGTTTATCTCTTGTACTAATTCAGAACAAGCTCTGCTTTATTTAGGGCTAGAGCGTTGTGTAAGATGTCGAAAGATTTTTAATTACTTATAATATAATATACATATAACATCAATGAAGACTATAATTATTTCTCTGGATTTTATTTTAATAACAACTATAACTACCAAAAAAATACAAGAGAAGTAAGTAACTACACAAATATATATAAATAATATCTTTATTCACCTTTACAAACAGTAATACTTAAGTACAGAATAGTACCAATACACAATAGTATTTTCTACATTAATCAAATGTCCCGCGATGACTAGCTAAATATTAAAGAATCTGTTGTTGAGACAGCTATGTTGTGGCATGGGATATTATCATTTTCTGCAAAAAGAAACAAATATAGTAGGTTATATATTTACGCGTAACTCTTAAGGCGTTAGATTTTTATCATTAATATTGAAAAAAAATAGCAAGCTTTGTGCCTACAGGTGAGCATGGATGAATGAGTTAGTAAAGCAAAGCGAAAAAAGACACATCTAGCAGTGTTTCCCGCTGTTCTACCGTGACCCTTGCGGGCCGCGGCACCAAATGGCTGATCAAACGTCAGTGTTTTATTTTCTATTACTGATGTGAATTTTCGTGTTGATTCCAAGTCTTAATAGAAGCCTCTAGTCAAGTCTCTACTTATTTATTAGGGTAGGACTGTGATGAACTTTACTTGAATTCGACTGGGACGAATTTATGACGTAACCGATTTATTCATATCCTGTATAAACTCACTCATAAATACACATTGCCAAAAAAAAAATCTACATTATCATTGAAAATAAAATAACTAATTTGTAATAGTTGGATACAAAATAAATTAGAATAGAAATAAAAATGATAAAAATGATAGACAATCATTATGTTCATTGAGATAAAGAATATGTCACATTAAAATTATACAATTGATTGTCTGTTATAATATCTGGATTTGTCAAATTACCTGATACTGGCAATTACATTATGTGAGTGAGTTCATATTAAAGAATCAACGCTGACTGCTATCAGTATTAACGCTGATTTATTATATCAACATACAAACATATATTAACGCCTGTTTCCCCCGAAGGAGCAGGCAAAGGCACACTACAAGCCCGCACTTCGCCAATTTTATTGTTGGTCCTACGTAATAGGTGGCGAGCCTATTAATTAGATTTACTTAGACTTAAATATCTTTTGTTTTTAAATTTGAATTTTGAAAAATTTGAAAAATTTAAATTTAAATTTTGACGACCGATATGGCGTGGAGGTCAGTATACCTACACTTCACTCCAGAGGTCGTGGGTTCGATTCCCACACAGGACAAATCTTTGTGTGCATGAACATAAGTATTTGTTCTGGTCTGGGTGTTTTCCTATGTATATTAAGTATGTATTTACGAAAAAAAAAAGAAGTATTTAACTATGTTTATCTGTTGTTTAGTATCCATAACACAAGTTCTTAACGATACTTATCTTGGAACTAAATAATTGGTGTAATTGTCAGAAAATATTTATATTTATTTATTTATTAAATTGTTTTGTTGCATATAAGTGAATCTAAGCTTCGTGATTTCAGTGTTATAATATTTCGATTGTTTTTTTATATTTATATTAAATTTTTTGACTATGTAATAGTTTATGACATAAATAATTTTCGACTTGACTTGACTTATTGCCGCTTTATGGAACTTTTATATTCGCCAGAACCTCGTCCGTGGATTGGCAGGTGCACCACTTGCAGGTGAGGCTAGCTTGAACTCCTAAGATGTTGGTAGGATCCCTTTACACATTTACCATATTACATTGGTGGAAAATGCCCATAATCCCGCGTGTTAATGTTCGCAGATTAAATTATTTAATTGAATATATGCATTGGGTGCACATCGTATATGCAAATAATGCATACCCTAAACCTAGCTAAATAAAAATTCGATACCTACTTCATTCGACCACCTGTCACCTACACAAAATCTAAGTGCACGAATCTAAATATCATATAATATCTTAGCATTATCCTGGTTGCCCTAGACGTAAGCTTAGGGCCCAGGGGCTGCTCACTGGACTAACCAGATTTGGCTGACAATCAGTTATTACATGAAACGACTGCTATCTGACCTCGGTAACCCTAAGGGAAAATCTAGGGTTAAACCAGCGATCAGGATGTTAGAAAGCACTGCCTTCTTAATAACGACTGCCACAGATGTTCATGGCAGCAGAGACCAACGTCTTAACGTACTTTCTAAGGCACGGAGCAAACATAACTTTAATAACCTCTTAGGTTACGCCACCAGGGTTAGAACCCGCGCCTCTCTGAATTTGACGGCTATGTACCACGCCACTGGGCTACCGCTGCCCAAATGAGCACGAATCTTACTATGTGGTGTTAAAAAAATCTTTATAAAAACATACCACTTATAAGCCTCGACCACATCCGAATGCCTGCGGGCTTTTCTTAAATTTATATAGAAAATAAAATATGAGCCGTGATATTTTATTTCAATACAATATAAAAGCATAATATAAATTCACCTAAATGTCTGACAACAAACATTATCTGTTTCAATGGAAAAACGCTTTTGCTCGCCTAGCTCTAAACAATAGCCAACATTAATCCCTAAAACTTCCACAACTATAAGCCCAGTCCAAATTTCTGCTAATGACTTTAGTAAAAAACAATAGAGCGCTGGTCGGGTTTTTTTAAACGATACATTTACATAGAAACAAAAGAGGTATCAGCCATGGTGCTTTTCAACAACAATAGATTTCTAAAATGTGCTTTTGAAACCAATAATATTTAAACATTTCTTGGAATACCTATTGTCTTTCATTCCTACTAAGTTTTTAAAAGGATTAAGAAAAAGGTGGATTATAATATCCAGGTAAATACATAATACAGTAGTTGTCATTGAATTTTGTTTCATATTTCTTACTACGAACAATAAAAATATTGTGCTTTTTCCTCAGGTAATGATTTTAAAGGTAAATTTTTAGCAATTGTTGTACATAAAACAAATTATATATCAGAAATACTTAGGACACTTTGTACTTTATCACTATGCCAGTATGAATACGACTGGGACAGGACTGGTTTATTTGGCGCTCTTTGGAGAAGGCCTACTTTCAGCAGTGGTAAATGGATGGATACTTATTTAAAAAAGTAAGTTAAGGATTATTTTATAACCAAGAAATAGTTTTAAAACTTTTAGTGTAAATAATATTTGTTATGTAATAAAATTTTAATTTATTACATAACAAATATCATTTACACTACAGCAGCGGGGTATGGTTTATATAAAAAACTAACACAAAATTTTTATACATGTCCAGCAGTAGATAAAGATTATATTTAATGTGTCATATCAGTTATGTTTATATAGGACATTGCAAAAATCTGTTCTGATGTACTATTTCAGTTTATAAAAAAATCTCCAGCGCTATTTACAGTGTCAAAATGATATGATAGGGACTGAGGATGCTGTGCCGGGGCGGTAATGGGAGAACATGGAGGTATTTATAGACTTAAGGATGGTCACGACATGGACAAGCTTTTAGTAATTTAGAATATAATTAGGTTTGCCAAGCGATGAAAAATGTGAATGTAGTAGTTAGTTAAAAAGAAGCAGTGCAATAGAGAAAGCATTACGAAACATATTATAGCACCCTTAAAAAACATAACGTTGGTAAAAAATATTTTACTTAAAGACCTAGGCATGGTCACGACATGGGCAAGCTTCCAATCATTTTGCACATAGTTAAGTACAACAAGCGATGAATAAAGTGAACGTAAAAGAACATGGAGGTATTTACAGACTTAAGGATGGTCAAGACATGGATACGCTCCTAGTAATTTAAAATATAATTTAGGTATGCCAAGCGATAGAAAAGGTGAATGAAGAAGTTAAACTAAAAGCAGTGCAATAGAGAAATCCGAAAATATATTATTGCATCTTAAAAGACATATCGCTAGTGCGGTTTTACAATGACACTTACCGTCTGCGCGGGTTGCAAGCGCGGCCCGTAAGCAAACATAAAACGATGATGCCTGTTGGTTTAACTATTTAACGATCCAAGAAACACAAACAGGTCCGTAAAGCTTACCAACCGCGATACTGAAAGCGTCACTATATAACCACACTTATTATACGATTTTTTTCATATATGAATAAAGGCATAGAGTTACCTTCAAAGGGGTGAGAGCATTGGTGATCTGAAGACCGATGCTACGAGCTAGGACAACAGGAGCAATCTCCGTACAATATAGCCGCTGCAGCGCATCAGTAGCCAGTTGGGTCGGAACATTGTGCAGTTGTCGGACAGTCTCATATTTCTCCATCCATTCGTGATGTGCTGGTGAATAAAAGCAAAAGATTATTAGTATATAATTATTAAACTTTAGCACGAGACAACTATAGTGCCCAAGTTTTCTTCATCAGCATATTACTGTTTATTAACTCACAAATCAAGATGAGAAGAGTTCATACAACGGAATGGTGGACTGGTCGCTGCTTAAAAAATCTAACTTCTAGCTGTTACAATTTTTAAGTTTGCTCATTGGGCCCTGTATCCCAGCTTAACGACTACCATAGACAGTGGTATTTGAAACCTGGTAACTTTAAAAGTGGTGGTAACTTATCGAGCTCTCCAACGCACGGAAACTGTATATGTTACATACAGCACTATAAGTCACCTTATCAAGGACTGACCACAGTGGACTATGCTAAAATTGGTAGTTGTTCCAGACCACCTAGTACGGAAAAACGAGTGCTATGCCTAAATAAGTACATCGTTTATTGTAACGCATCTTTAAACACTCATATGTAACCTGAACTAGGCACCTTTGAGTGCATAATTGTAACATTCGTCTATGGATATACTATTCGTTTATATCTACATATTCAATTTAAGTTAACCAAGGAACTAGTAGAAACTAACTACTAAGACTTTTGCTAAAATACTTCTTATTAAAATTTCGATTCAAATGTCAATTCACAGTTATCTTTGTCAATAAGTCAATTTCGACAACTTAATCTAATGCCTATAAGGCGCGATAAATCTTACTTTTGTCAAGACTGGCAAACACCTGAGTAATGTTATAAGGATTTATTTGGGCTACTTTTTACCCCGAAAATCAGATTATCTGTGTGGGATAATATGTAAAGCACTTTGACCAAGATTCAGACGGAAGGGACTAATAAAATAAAGCCAAACTGAATATAATTACACTTTATCAGCATTCCTACTACTAACCTCATTATTACTTTACAAATATTAAGCTCATTATAAGCTCTCTAAAATGTTGTTATTAAATTGATTCCAGGAGAGGGTTAATTGTAGTACTAATGCCAGTGATTAGCAAAAATCAGGTAAGTTCCTAGAAAAAGTGAAAATAAAAAGGCTATATGGTTTTTGTAGAATGTTTGATAATATTTCTTAATACGAAATATTATTGCAGATTTAAACTTTAATTATCTAATTTAGGATTAATTAAGGTTGATGGATAGCCTTGCTTGCAAACTCTGTGTATATCAATGTTCTTTTTAAATGCTCATAAATAAACGGTAAATGAAGAAAAAGGAACCACATTATCAAAACTTTAAGAATCACCTCATAAAATGGTGGTGGAAGTATGTTTTAAACTCTCTTTATAGTAGATACCCTACATATAACAAATCTACTATAAAGTGAGCGCTTGCGCATAATATAGTGAAGGCATGAGTTATTTGATAAAGTGGACTCTCCCTATAGCATACAAGCCTTTGAGGTTGTATGGGTGACATTAAAAGTTGCCATAATCATATAACATCCTCATTTACTAAAATGTTTTCATATATATATTTACCAAAATCATGTGGTAGTAGTATGACTTGAATCACCCGAAGTAACTTAGAAAACATATGAAACCTAGAATAGAATTAGTAATGTAGTGATATAATAAAAGGCTTAGCTCAAATCATCAAAATTAAAGCTCTTTTTAGGACAATGAGTTATTAAAATAGATTTCGTTCTTTTAGAGTTTACTCCTTACAAAGAAAAACGTATGCCTATATAATGTATTAAAAAAGTAGGTATACATGAGTAGTATTTAAAAAAAAAGAAGAGTACTTGGCGGGAAAGTAAAGCGTCATGTCTGCAGTTTTGTTTTATTTTCTAAAATTTGTGATATTTCGAACATTAATGTGTAATCACGGTGGATTATTAACCGTTAAGTGTTTGTAAACGTACATGAGTGTTGGGAAATGAAACAAAACAGTGCAACATCACTTTTCTAATTCTCTCAAGAAGTCCATGTGTGATCTCAGTATAGTCCCACATCTTTACTGAGGACTCAAGGGTTTAGGGGGAGGGCATCTCATTTACCATTTATCATCTTTATCACCAATCATTCTCATTTGCTATAATTTATATGTTATTAATATATGTCTTACTTGACACTGGCTTAATGTGAAAACCGCACAAAGTCATTATTTAAAAAAAATGTATTTAATAATAATTTACAGATCTGATACATAAAAATGTTAAAAAACTTGTTTTATTATGTGTTCAATGCAATAAGACTCTAACTTGAAATTATATTTTGAATCCTATGAGTTTTGTTGCCACAACCTTAAGTGAATTTTAGTCAAATTAGAATGAAATCGTTCAAATTACATTCTACTTTTTTGACGTTAGAATCGGAATTTTCGGTTTTGACTTTTTTGGCATTTATTAGAAACTAGAAGAGATAATATGTTTGTTTATGGATGGCAGTACTTTTATTTTTTACGAGTTAACATTTTTAGAATTATAAAATAAATCACAATCATAAATTTGGACTTCAACGGAATTTGAAAATATATTACTCTTTGTTTTATTTTCTTTAGAAATAATTAGCATCGCTATCTCTATCTCTTTTTTATATAGATCAGAAAATCAGCCTTATTTACTTTACATAAGGTTCAAATTGCTCTATCAATGGCCGGTAAAGGATTAAGTGATCCAATTGGAAGTGGGGGTGGGTTAGACAACCCTATACCTGCAAATGTAGTGCAAAATCAGTATGCCAAGTGGCTTTCTAACCGGAACATCCTTCTAAGAGAGTGTTATATTTATATAAATTGTATGAAAATGACAAGTTTCCGAATGGAGTCCACCTGTGCTGTGTACGGCTGTAGGTCTACAACCAAAAATAGAAAAGATCTGAAGTTCCATCTTATTCCTAACGACGATGAGAGGTAAGTCTTACTTTATTTTTAATTTGTGCAATTTTCCAACTCGTTTTACTTAATTTTTTTGTTGTATTCAGATTTTAGATCTGCCAAAGTAAACTTTTATATATGCTTTTTAGTTTGAAACTGGCATTAGTGTGCCGAAAAAACAGTGATTCCAGTCCGATGTAAAAAAAATTAAAAAATTGTAGGTTTTTAAAAATATACTTTGTGTTATTAGTATAAATATTTATAAACTAACATTTGCAATATGTATTAGAAATTAGTATTGAAAAAGCAGTTTCTGTAGTCTAATAGCAAATATATGAAGTTTTAAAGTTTAAAGGTGAAATTTTGCGTTAAGTTTAGGCAAGTTATGTAAGTACCTTATGTTAATGGTATTAAAGCCTGTTTTCTAGTCTAATAATAAATTGTTCTCGCCGTTTCCTTCTTAATTTGCGTTGACCTTAGATTTGTTTGTTGTAAATTTAAATACAATTTCATTCTGTACAAAAATATTTGCCAAGATTTCTTACTTGAATATAGGTACTACAAAATAGTATCTCTATCATTATTAGTAGATGTTATAAATAAATTGTCTCTGAGAAATTATTTTCGTAGTTATTACTAGTGTAACTCTCATAATTATTCTGTATCAATAATATAATAGGACCTATCTAAAAAAATGTCGTCTAAAACTTTTTTCTAATTAGAAGTCGCTATCCTTTAAAATATCTCGGATGTGTGGATATGGATTAGTATGGTGGTCTAATAAGATCAACGTAATGCCATAATTTCCGTTTAGAAAACAATGTTAGCGCTATAATATTTTAAAATATGATTTATCTATGTTTCAGACGTCTCCCTTGGATACAAGCTTGCCGCAGACCAGACTTGCTGGAACATGGCATCGACAATTTGTACGTGTGCGAACTTCACTTTGAAAAAAGCATGTATGTGAAGAGATATCTTAAATACTACGCTGTCCCCACTCTGAACATACCACCCGTCCCGATACTTGCAACCAAACGGCTCTATACAGAGTCTGAAAGCGCGAGTGACGTAGACAGCCGAGAAGCTGATTCTATCAATGAGAGTTCAACAGAAACTTCCGATCCAGACTCAGCTGTGCCGATAGAAATGACACAGTACTACAACTACGTTCACAAGAAGAGGAGGGCTCGCGAACAGAAGCTTACTTACACTAAGAAGATTAGATTGCATGAAGACAAACCGCTGGGTACTGACATAACCCTGGACCAGTTTCTGCAAGGATGTGACAAGTTCCTACCTCCCCACATCAGTCAACTCGTCAAGTTGCAAGTTGACACGAAACATAAATGTAATTGAATTTGCGCGTGATCTCTGATTATGAAAATGAATATTCAATGGAATGTATAATGGACTCTGATGTACTTACAGCACAATTGTAAATAAAGCATTAAATAAACAGATAAATCCGCAAGTCGACTTTTATTCAGCTCAGCTACGTAACTCGCCTCTCGCACAAACTTCTTTTTACAAACCAAGGTGAGAGGCATTTAGGTCTGAACCCCTTCAGCTCGCGGTCCCAAGGCGAATTGCCGAGGGACTTTTTTATAACAAACGAAATTTGTTATTCAGCACTAGGTTTCATATATTATTATTTCATTACTAGGCTATAGGCGGTCTGCAGTTGAACAGCACAAAGTTTGCAATAAGGAGGCAATGGTAATAAGGTATCATAACTGTGCATGCAAACTTGAGGTCAGAATGCAGTTGAAATGCAATCAGTAGGACTATAGAGTCTATGGTATTTTAGTACAGAGAACTAGATAAGAGTTCTCCCAGATTAAGAAAAGCATATAAGCATGTATAATCTCGTCTTGTTAGAAATCGAATCATGTAACTTAGGATGGCAGAATGGGTATACAGACTTTCAAGTCAGATCAGTCGTCATATTATACCGCCAGCACAGCGCAAATTTTAATTTAAAAATGTTTTATTAAATTAAAAAAGAATGAGTGCAACAACCATTTAATCGCAATGATAGGTTTAGTTGTTAGAAAAGGGTAAATAGGCACGAGACGTTAATTGCCTGTGGAACCTTGTTAATACGGCCCTGCTCATACTGTTGATGTTTACTCACAGACATCGTAGCCAGCGTACAGGGCGTCAGAGAGAGATTGAACGAGCTGTTTGACGTCCCCGAACCCGAGGTTGACGCCTTGTCCCGCTAGAGGGTGTACTCGGTGCGCCGCGTCTCTGGAATGTTAACAAATTGCATTAATTCTGTGCGTGTATAGGGATCCTACCAAGACCTAAGGAGCCCAAGCCAACTACACCTGCAAGTGGTGCACCTGCAGATCAACGGACGCGGCTCTGGCAATATCATTGCCCGGTAAGCGGCAATAGGCTCGTTTATATGCCTCTGCCTACCCCTTCGGGGTAACAGGCGTGAATGTATGTATGTAGGAGGATGCTTGACGCGTGATGAGTTTTTTAGGAGCCAATAGAATCGCTGCTCAAATCGAAGCTAGGTAAATTAAGAAATTCTATAGGTTATACATTATTCGCATATATCTGGTGGAAACGCAGCCTTAAAAGATCACTTGGCCGAACCAAGATCACCATTATCACGAAATTTAATTCAATAAATTATTGGGAAACTACTTTAAACTTTTTAAGACTCAAATAAAAAAAATAATTAATTACTAAATATAACTGCCGCAACGCTGATACTCGGCGGTTATCATAATTTAGTAAATCGGCTTTACGGAGTATGAAACCCAGCTATTACCTACAACTCTTTTGTTTTTAAAAGCGTAAGATCTTACCCATTAAGGACGGAGGTATGCTGGGAGCGGAACTGGGCAAAAATGGCGCGTGAGAGTGATGTTACTGGCCATCTACAAAACCTGCTTTAAGGGGTTTATCGCCCTTCCATAAACATACATGTAATTTTTAAAGACCGAATATCGATTGGTCGGTTTTATAAAGCACATACAGACACCTGACGTAGTTGGATGATATTTGCTCAGTGAACGGATTTAATATTCGAAAACAACGCGTTAGGAACACCCATCTAGAGGCAAGTTTCACGAACTTCTAAGCTTATCCACAAGCCTCACCAAATAAAGACTATTCAAGGATCTGTGTAGCAGGCGCTGTGATAGAGCATACGCTGGGCTGCAACATTAGGACCAGACCATCTCCACGGACTTCTAAGCTCGGAAAAGGCCGCTCGGCAGCCAGAGCATACACTTCGCGGCTGCATGAGGTCTACACCGTCTCCGAGACCCTCGGACATCTAAGCTCGCCAACAATTTACATGCTATTACTAAAGACAAAAGGTGAGGTCTCACCCAATAAGAACAACGCCTGGAGCAATGTAGCGGGAACTGTGCCCGAAGCCGAGTGGGAAGGCCGCTCGGGAGCCAGGTGTGATGGAGCATACACTAGGCGGCAGCATTCGGGTAGCACCATCTGGAAGACCTGCTTCACGCAGTCTAGCGCTAAACCATGATACGCACGCTTCTACGCCGCTGCTTCTAGGGTACTGCTTCCACTGAAAAGATAAAATTTTATAATTAATTACCTTTAAAATGCCATAAAAGAACGTTACTGCTTACCCTTGGTATTGCAGGCGTCTATAGGCTGCGGTGACCGATTTCCATTAGGTAGTCCGCACGCTTAAGTGTCACCTTTCGGCATAAAAACGATGACGTATGGGACTGAGACGTGGTGCCTGACTATGGGCCTCATAAGGAAGCTCAAAGTCGCTCAGCGTGCAATGGAGAGAGCTATGCTCGGAGTGTCCCTACGTGATAGAATCAGAAATGAGGAAATCCGTAGGAGAACCAGAGTGACCGACATAGCGAAGCGCGTTTGCAGGCTTAAGTGGCAATGGGCGGGGCACATAGCTCGAAGAACCGACGACCGATGGGGCGTTAAGGTTCTTGAATGGCGACCACGAATCAGCAAACGTAGTAGAGGGCGGCCCCCAACGCGATGGACCGATGATCTGGTCAGGGCGGCGGGGAGCCGGTGGATGCAGGCGGCAAAGAATCGATCTACGTGGAAAGCAATTGGGGAGGCCTATGTTCAGCAGTGGACTTTAGATGGCTGAAATGATGATGATGATGAATTTAAAAACAATAAATAATTAAGTGTAAGTGAATCTAAGTGCCAGTTCCGAGCTACCGCTCTGTAAGAAGAACTGGCAAGAAACTCACAGGCTATGTTCTTTTAAATTTATCCATTGGTTTGGTACTTGAATTACAATCTTCATTTGTCTGTGAAGCTATACAATGCTATATAATATAACATTAACAATATTCATGTTCTAAGTCAGTCATATACCTAGTCTTATTTGATCTCTTCTGGTTATTGGCGTAACTGAAAGTATGATGGCTACACTTTTTGTGCCGAAAACAGCAACGATTATAGCGACAAACTTAAATGAGATCGTTAACCAGTCGCAAAAGAACAATCCAACCACCATTAAATATTATTAGAAAGAAGGTTACAACGCATGCATTTAAACCACTTTATAGAAATGCTGTCAGATAAAGGTAGATAATTTGTAGTTGTACGTACACTATCTTATATATTATCCTTACTATTCTATATTATAAACGCAGATAGGTAGACACAGAAGCAAATACATTCTCACAAATAAATAAGTTAGTTTCGTTAAAAACCTATTTTGTTATCTGAAATATGAAGAATTCTATCACCAAATGTTTTGCCCGCGAGTATTGTGAAATTTGCCTAAAGGAATCTCGCTTAGTGTACGTGAAGACGATGGGCTAGGCTACGTCTCACCATTTGACAAGCAATCAGTTTTTACAATACGAGTATTAGTAGTACACATTATAATCATAGTAGAGAAAAAAAAGGAAAAAAGAATACTATTGTTATTCTCACCAAAGCTTCGTTAAGTGTATCAACAAATTCTCCATCGGATAGTGTAAGCAGTCGTTTCGCTTCGTCGTTCCAAGCCGACCAGACGAGGGAGCTGTGCTTAGAGTCTAAAGGCAGGAGCGCTACTGGACCTGTCGGGAGCCATCTCTGCCATGCTATCGTGTTCTCCGTTTCCTGAAACGTGTTATATAGAAAACTCTCACTTTACACAATCTAGAACATTGTCAGAAAATCAAAACGTTTTTGGGAAAAAATATCGATAAGTTCAAAAATCATTCAGAAATTTATTAATTACATAATTTAATAATTCTATAAACTGCCAAACAAACCTAATGATTATGTCAGCCCCTCCCTTTATATAATGATAGGCCAGTCATAGTACATGCAATAGTAGGTACCTATTTATATTTAGTAGCTAAGTAGCATGTTTCGTCAGTCTAATTTGCAAACTGCGTAACTCCAAAAAAAATACAAAAATGGAATTTTAATGCCATCTAGAGTAAAATTTCGAGATCTATCGATTGGAACATCTCTCTCAAGTCGCATACATTAATATTTGATTGGAATAACAACTATATTCAATTAGTGTCTCAACTAAAAAAAATAAACAGTTTTTATTTCCTCCTATAAAGTTTTTTCAAAAGGACAAAATTAGTTTGAAAATTAGGCTGACGGTTTGCAATAACAGTCCATTTTACACTACAATTATAAAATAAAATTCGCCACCCGAGTCTATCTGATGCGATAAACTCAAAAAGTAGATATTTTTTTTATTATTATAACTGATTCATACATATTATAATTGTATGTAATCGTTTTTAATTTGTAAGTTGTTTTGCTGTAATAAGAATCGTCAACTGTGCCACCTTAACAAAAAAAATTTTTTTGTTTTTTTTCCAATTTTATGTTGTACAGTATCTATTGCTAAACGTTAATTATAAATTGTTTGTGTACCACATAAAAATATTTTCTTTCTTTCATACCACTGAGCTAAATGATTCAAGAGAAAGGTTTCGGCATACAAATCGTTAATATTATTTGTGAATTGACTAATATAATTTATATAATGATGACGATGATGGTTGAAGATATCGGAAAAAAATATCATCATCACGGGCATCTCTCATTTTTTTAAATTTGGATTTAGAGAATCCTGTGTGTGTTGTGTTTTCTGACAAGAAAACTTGATAAGTAATTGATCATCACTGACGAAGATTTCGGAGCAAGCTTCCGAACAAGTGAAGTGGCTTTTCTCGAAACCTTATTCTGCAATTGTGCACACCACATGTGACTGTAACATAAATAATTGCTTAGGACAAAAGCCTCATCGTCTCAGCCCATTAACGTCCCACTTCTGAGCACATGCCTTCTCTCATCAACCAATGTAAGAGGGTATTGGGTTATACTTCAACACGCGGTCCTAAGCGTGTGGCGTCCTTTGCGTAATTCACGCCGCCTTACTTAACCTCTAACATGGCTTAATGAGGACCACATATGGTGATAGTCAAGACCAACGGCTAAACTTGCCTTCCGAAGCACGGAAGTGCTCGATATAAAAATGCCACACACCGGGTCTGTGAACCCTGATTTACTTCGGTGATTACAGCACTTAGCAGCTCGGGAATATCCTAGCTTAAAAAAATATTTTTAAATTGTTTAAGTTCTTGTTATTAAAAGTCTTTACTTACATACTGTCATTCACTCTAGTATTTAAGTTTAGACAAAAACACACACACACACACACACATGATGCGGTAATGGCATTAAGCATTTTAGAGAACTTGTCTTGAAGTAGATGACATTGATAAGAAGGTAGAGAACTTGTTTCCCAATCAGTTGGTGCACACTGTAAGATGAGGAAACATTACCTCGGCCAGTTCAAGGGTTGCTACCACCCCCATTTGGTCGTAGTTCCAGGACAGATACTGAACTCCCATTGCTTTTCGTACAGCAGAGTTAGCGCCATCTGCACCAATCTGAAAGTAAACAATTGACATTCATTTATTTAGGATAAAACAACTTGGTATAGAAGAATACAATAATATTCTACCTTATATCTCAGCCACATGCAGTACACTGCCGAACATAGGCCACCTCATTAGATTTCCACATTAAGCGATCAGATGATCAGTCCATCGGTTTGCAGTTGCCATTGAAGAACCCAGACGCCCTATTGGTCGTTAGTTCTTCGTGCTTTGAGGCTAGCCCACTGCACTTATCCGCCCAATGCAAATTCCCTTCGCTATGTGGGTCACTCACTCCAGTTCTCTCATACTTATATATATTTGTATTTCAAAAATCTCGTTTTTACTTTAGAACAAACGCGGTACTAACGACCATGGTCATAACAGACATATATTATGGCTATTTAAATTGGTTAGGATGAAATAAATATAGCGATGTCATGATAAAAATACACACCTTTATATTTTTGTAACTGTAGTAAGCATCTACATAAAGTTATCGACACATCCCTTCCTACGCATAGATATAGTGCTTCACTGTTGCCCAAATTATAAAATCATAACACGCACTCAATCCTTAATGCAATTTATAGTACAAGTCATATTTTGTTCTTAATTGTATGGCTGTTCGGCGCCCGAGAATAGAGGTTATGTATACAAAAAATCAGTTTAAGACGCGCGAGCATTACTAAAGGTGCTTTACTCTACGTTACTTTGTTTATTAAGTTTCAATATATAAT
Organism: Musotima nitidalis; assembly: GCA_949126915.1. NCBI lineage: Eukaryota > Metazoa > Arthropoda > Insecta > Lepidoptera > Crambidae > Musotima > Musotima nitidalis. The sequence continues at coordinate 8,222,299 of OX421431.1, forward strand.
TCAATAGTATCATAAATTCCTAATTCAATCTTTTTGTTAAAAAAAGTGTTAACAGATATAACATTTAAATTAAACAACTTCAAAATTAAAATAAAATTGTAATTATGTTTGTTTGCCTAAAATGTAGGAACGTCATTATACCTATTGTAGTTTTTATTCATGATTAATTAAACAACTTCCATTGAAGAATCAAACGCATTTCATTAAGAAACTGAAAATTATAAAAATAGTCTATACGGTTTTATTTTCGTCACAATCTGTTAACAATTTCTCAAGCTCACTTCAAAAGGAAACTTTCTGAGAAAAAATCTTATACGTTTTAATGTATTGCCAAACATACACCACAAAATTGGGTCGCGGAGAGCATAAGCGGGTTATCGGTACAAAAGATATAAATATTAAAGCTTCAGGTAATTAAAATATTTCAGTGTCTAAAGAGTTCTTCTGTAAGTTGCGGTGAAAGAGTGCACGTGTTTATTTTTTATGGATTACGAGTATATGCAACCGGTAAGTATTGCAATCCACATTTCAGTGTTTTAAATATCTATCTACATCTTCCCTTTATTATAAACGCGACATTGAGTTTTTTTTGTTCACGTTTACCTTTTTTTTTTTTGATGGAAAATCTTCGAATTACCGTCTCCCGCTGAGGGAGGAGCAGGAAGGTGTGTCAGACTCCTACTGACTAAAAACCATCCATGTTCCTTCATGAGTCTGCTATGTCCCGGGGCCGCGGTTACCCTTTCGAACAGTCGCGCTTAAACCTTAAGCATTACCATTTAATCAAAATCGCTCCAGCAGGGTGATTAATCTACCAACTTCATTAAAAATAAGTTCTTCATACAGTGTCTAAACCAAAAAAAGAATTAAGCTTTTGCAAGACTCGATAAACAATAGATAACGCAGGAAAAACCGCAAGCGGAAGCTAGTTTTAATAAATGTTAATCAGTTTATTCTTTATTTTTCTACTCTGCCGATTTCCATAAAATTTATTGGGGAAAAAAGCATGAAAGGATAGTCGAGAGTTTTCAAATTTGAAAAATTCTATAAACAAAGATCCAGTGAGTTATGCAAACGCAGTCGCTGACTAATTAATTTTAAATCGTATTCGAATAGTGAATATGACATAGCAATACAATCTTTAAACTGCAGTCGGAAGACAGAAAACAATGTAAGTTAAAGACACCCGTGAAAAACGTTAAGTATTAAAGTAGTATTTCCAAAGTAGCTCTCAAAAGCGAGTGAAGCTACCAGTTATCCGCGAAACATCGATGAAACATGTTTAAACACAAACCAAAATAGATCCTCCAATTGATTTATGTGAATTGTAACGGTTTCTGACATAGTCTGTCTCGGTTAGTCTCGGTACCAGCTTACGTACACGAATGTGACGAATTTTGTTTTACGTCGGACATAAAATTATTTCAGCACACTAATTAATTAAGTTCGTTGATTATTTAGTTAAGCACGTGCTGAGTTGTAGGATTATTTTTACATCCTAATTGTGGGAATTTATATGTCTGCCCTTACGCATTGCGTCTGCGTGGTAAGATGAGGCTTTAATCGGCTAAGATGAGATGATTTTGATGATATTATTATGCCAAATTTCAACTCCATTCGTCGAAAGTGTTTTCCTCAATATAATATTGACAAAAACAATGATATTTTTAACTTTTTAACTCCTGGAATTTGAAAAAATATGGAAATATTCACAAAGTCATTAGTATCTACTGATATGTCCTTAAGTGTACTTTTGGCTTTAACAATAAAGTAATCAAATTTAATTTCTGCAATGTAACTATGTTGCGTGAAAGGAATTTCAGTTACTCATAAACTGTAACAGTTCGAATGTTATTGCCAAACAATATGCCAAAAGCCTAAATTATCGCGCATTGATTGAGTCGTGTGGTCGTACAATCTAATAATAATAGAGCTCCTTCAGAGAATTTCTGATAAGTTTCAACAACTAAAATTGTGATCAACATTTGTATCGCACATAAATATATTGACGATGACCACGAAATACCAAAGTTTTAGTGGCTTTCTACTGCACTATAATTATGCTGGGTACTGGCTTATACCTTTTTACGGCTAATTAAAACTCATTTAATTTCATACAGTAAGTACGGAACAGTGCTTACGGAACATATTAGATATATATAGGCATAATAGGCAATTATTACTTTGAGACAGTTACTGATTTCTATAGCCGAGAATTTTGATAGTACCAGCACACTTCAACATGCAAATCATACATACATAAAATCACGCCTGTTTCCCCGAAGAGGTAGGCAGAGGCATATTATACGCCCACGCTACGCCAATTATATAGTTGGTCGTAATAGGTGGCGAGCCTATTGCCGCTTACCGGGCACTGTTATGTTCGCCAGCGCCTCGTCCGATGATCGGCAGGTGCACCACTTGCAGGCGAGGTTGGCTTGGGTTCCTTAGGTCTTGGTAGGATCCCTACACGTCCTTTGTCATGTAAGGAATATATGTACAAATTATTAATTATGGCGGTGTGTTTTATATTCCTGGCAGTATTTACTTTTACATTTAAATATTAGAAGAAGACAGAGATACAAATAGATTACAACATGCACTGTAAAAGATTTTTTTAAATATAATAGCAATGAACAGCTGGCCTTTCTAACGCGAATCAAAGAATTCGCGGCATTTCCTAAAATAATTGTTGCTCTTGACTGGACGACAGTTATTATCAATGAACGGGAGCTTTCAGTGAATCCCGCGCGTATAATACGCACTCACGCGCACCTAGTTGAAACATGGACGCCAAAGTTGTTTTTCGGAGGAAAAACAAAAGAAAGGTTATTGTTTCCTAAACCTCATTTTAACTTCAGTATTAAGTATTTTACATTATTTTAACTTTCAAAAATAACGAAAGCTGAAGTGTTTTTAAAAACAAGAAAGTATCGCACGAATTTTAAAAATATTATTTCCAGTATTTTTAACATTCCTAGTCGTTCACACGTTTTAGTCTGTGAAGTGTTTTGCGGAAGTATAAAGCCTGGTTTACACAGGTGTATCGCCAAGGCAGTTCAAGATGGTGCGGTGGCATGAGTCAAGTTCCCGAGGATTCGGATGACGATGTAGAAGCTGCCTACATCTCCAGTGACGAGTCAGCGCATCCCTTTGACTTGGCCGAGAGATTGAGAGTCAATCCTTCCAAAGACATATGGGAAGAAGGTGATAATTTTTATGACTGTTTATTTTTACACAAGTCCTTTGCGAGCTTGTTTATTACCTATCGCGGCCTATGAACGTCCCACTACTTACTAGGTTTAGGGGTCCTCTGACAAACCAAGGTAAGAGAGATTCAGATTATACTTGCGCCTTCACGCACGTGGTCCATATTTCGAACAGAATCCTCCCCCTCCTCCCCTACCAGAAAAGGAGTTATCGAAATGATTGAAAATCGATTATGTCCTATTTAATAATAGTACGTAAAACTGTGATCAAAGTAAAAAAGTTTAATATAATAGGTTGGGGAAAAAGTCTTTTCGTATTTTTGTATGAAAAGTCAAGACATTTTTTTCAAAGTTTATTTACATTTATTTACAATATATATGTACCGTTTTGTTGAATAACTTTCTGCCATTTTGTGGGCAGAGACATTATCCCGTTACTGTAGAAACTTTGGGACTTCTGATCAAAAAAACGGGACAAATAGTTTTGGCAGTCCTCTCTTGAGGTCAACCTTACAGAACCTAAAGAATTCTGCAGAGACCGAAACAGGTGAAAATCTGAAGGCGCAAGGTCAGGGCTATATGGTGGATGCACTAGGACCTCCCAGTCGAACTCTCTTAATTTTTGCTGAGTGGCTAAAGATGTGTGTGGTCTAGCGTTATCGTGATGAAAGACCACACCCTTCCTGTTGATCAATTCCGGCCGTTTTCTCTCGACTGCTTCCTTTAATCTCATCAGTTGCTGGCAGTAAAGATCAGAATCGATGGTTTTGCCGGGCGGTAAAAGCTCATAATAAACAATGCCCTTCCAATCCCACCATACACACAGCATCACCTTATTTCGTGTTAGGCCAGGTTTGGCCACAGTCTGTGAAGCCTGGCCAACTTTCGACCACGACCTTTTTCGCACGTTCTTGTCGTACGTGATCCACTTTTCATCGCCAGTTATCAATCTCTTCAAAAACGGCTCGGTTTCATTACGTCTCAATAATGAATCGCAAATGAGTACACGGTTCATTAAGTTTCTTTGAGTGAGCTCGTGTGGCACCCAAATATCGAGCTTTTTTGTATAACCAGCTTTCTTCAAATGGGTCAAAACTGTTTTGTGGTCAATTCCCAGTTCTTCAGCTACATCGTAACTACTAATATGCCGATCTTGCTCCACTTTTTCAAGTATGGCGCCCATTTTATTCGTAACAGGGCGACCAGAGCGAGGTGCATCTTTAACATCAAAATTTCCGGACTGAAAACGTTTGAACCAAATTTGTGCTACTCTTACTGACACTGCATCAGGTCCATAAACATCACAAATTTTTTTCACTGCTTGAGTTGCATTTTTGCCTTTTTTATAATAAAATTTTAAAATGTATCGAATTTCTTCATTAGATTCACTCATTTTTACGGAGAGAAAAACAAATGAAAAATAGCGGGAAACAACTTTTTTTTATTTTTTTCTTTTCTTTATAATGGAACCTTTTTAATGTTACCAAAACCAGCCAGACACAAATAGTACAGTCAAAAAAATTTTATAATAAGTTTATACCTACGTTATGCGAAAAGACTTTTTCCCCGACCTAATATACATTAAAATTTTACTACATTATTGAATCACTTAAAAAATCATCAATTGCCCTTTTTTTTTGTTTGGTTTTCAACAAATAAACTAATTTTATGAACTTTGTTGTACAGATAGTTTGGACCTTTGAAATGGACATAACATTACTGCTATTCCCGAAATTTTCAGGGAAACAAAATTTCACCAACACGTAGTTGCATAACCTAGTTCTGAATAAATCAAACTAATGCTAACGTTGACCTTGAATTATATAAAAACAAGCGGCAAAATATAAAGACCACGCCGAAGTCAGCTTATTCCTAATACACGAAAAGCCCAATAATAACTGTTCTGTGTTTTATAGATGAAATTCAACATTCTTTAGATACACTTCCACACGCTGAAGACATATGTCTACTAACGGAAACCGGACAGTATGATCAAGTAGTTAATTTGGCAGTGGAATCTGAAAAAGGTGCTATGACCGCTGCATTATTAGCGTGCTGGCAAGGTAGAAGCTCTCTATTAGATAAATTGCTGAAATTGGGAGTTGATCCAAACGTCACTGATCAGGCTGGAAGGTAAAAAAATACTAAAAAATAGACTAATACTAAAAATATGAAAGTACTCGCCATAAAATAAATCTTCACATGTTTTTGCAGAAACTGTTTACATTTGAGTTGTTTGGTTGGAAGTGAAGAATGTGTTAAATTGCTGCTCCAGTATAAAGTAGATCCGAATAAATGGGACTCGTCGAGTGACAGAAAAGCGACACCTTTGCATTGTGCGGCTAGTGCCAAATCACTCGCTTGTGTAAAGGTAAACAAACAAAAAAAATATTTAGAGAAAAGCGACCTAAAACTAACCGAATTTTATTTTTGTAGGTGCTACTTGATCATGGTGCTGACGTAAACGCAGGCCTGAGCGAGCGATCCCCATTACACTATGCCGTGTTAAGTGATGCAAAGGAAGTTGTCCGAGCTCTATTGGAAGCAGGCGCCTGCCCGGACACGCCGCAGGTGGGTTTGTTGTTTCAGACTTGTTTGAAGCATTACACATGTGCAACGTTGATATTAACGTCTAAACAAAACGCAGTACTTACAGACAAAATCAATTATGACGTCCATCTAAATTTACCTATTTATGTTGAATTTTAGGTTTTTACCGAAACGCCTTTGCATGTCGCTGCGTCGCTAGGGTCCGCTGCGTGTACGAAGTTGCTGCTAGATGCAGGGGCTGATGTTAGAGCAGCTCTAGGCCCAGGAAAGGCTACTGCGTTACATCTGGCTGCTGAGGATGGCCATGCAGAGTGTGCTCGACTGTTGCTTGACAATGGTGCAAGTATTGATTGGCCTAATTTAAGAGGACAGACTCCGTTGCATCTTGGTAATATAAAGTCAATTTTATAATATCAGTGTTGTAATTTTTAACAATTTAACCAATTTGAATTGCATATATTTTAGCGGCATTAGCCCAGTCAATTGAGGTGGTAGAGTTATTGGTATCAAGACGAGCTGACGTCAGAGCACGCGATGCCGATGGGCGGACTCCTCTTCACGGAGCCATTGTAAGAGGAGCTCGAGCTTGTGATGTCGCTAGATTGCTGTTATCTGTAGGCGCAGATCCAAACGCACCGGATAATTTTGGATATACTCCCTTACACATTGCTGCACTAAATGAATTTTCGGCATGTGTCCTGTTATTGCTTGGTGAGTCACAACGAGTGATTGAAATTCTCTTGCCTTGAATATGGGATCTGATGAAAATTTTCTTTTTAGACTATGGTGGTGACGTGACTCTTCGTACGAATGGAGGTGTATCAGCATTGTCATTTATAGTTCGTCGAGTGCCAGATGTTATACCGCGCTATCTGAGCAAATTTGATGATGCAGTGCACGTGAGCGAACATGAATTAGGCGACGTCGACTGCGAGTTGACAATCGACTTCAGGACTCTCGTTCCATGTCTGAGTCGAGGCGAAGCCGAATTGCTTTTAGCTTTTGTTGAGGTATGGTCTGAACTATAATGACTTTATTGACTAATAAGTTTAGTTTTTTCAACATTCTAGCCAAGTTTGAGGTGTGTGGATGTTATGTTCACAACCGATTTTCATTTTTACAGGTTGGGCGTAAAGACGTTTTGAAACACCCAGTTGCTGAAACATTTCTATTCCTAAAGTGGCGGCGGATAAGAAAGTTTTTTGTTTTAAGTTTCATATACCATGCAATATTTATATCACTTTACAGTCTCTATATTCTCCGTATGTATTGCTTATTATATTGGAAATAAATAAGATTTATTATAAATATGGACTAAATTAATACGATATCATTTCAGAAATATATCTCTGTGAAGACGTAACGTGTGATGTACCGACCTTCGTGCGACCAATTCAGTATCTAATAATCATACTAAATTTATGTTTTCTATTAAAAGAAATATTTCAAGCGTGTCTAAGCTGGACAGCGTATATACGTCAATGGGAAAACTGGTTGCAATGCTTAATCATTTTAGGGGTTTTCTTATGCACAGTGAGTATTTATTTTTAATCTTCTATTACTGTTGTCTTGAAGTAACTCGTTATCATTCCAGACATTTAGTACTAAACGTAATCCTCTTCAACTACTTTTCATGTCGATTGGTCTTACACCGTCTTGACTAGGGAAATTTAAGTATGATCTGTGGCGCATAAATGGAAAATTGAATGCGCAATAACATATTATCGGGTCTCATCGATCGATCAATCGCAGTGCGGTATGATGGTGGCGCGTAGCGTAACCACAGCAACGCGGTGACCAGTCCATTCCTGTCCCTTTCTTTCGTCTTTGATTGTATCAAAGACAGATTTAAGTGCCGCCGACTATAGCACAGTCGAAATAGCAATTTATTTTCTTCTTTCCTTATTATTTAGATTCCGTGGGACATAGACAACGGAGTAGTGATAAACGGAAATACATCAAACTGGCAACATGACATAGCAGCCGTTACTATATTCTTTTGCTGGCTTGAATTGATGATGATTATTGGCAGATTCCCAACGTTCGGGGTGTATGTGCAAATGTTTACAACAGGTCAGTATCGTTTATTGGAATAAGTTGTTTAAACAACGATGAAAGAAAATTCCTGATCATCTATTATGTTTCAGTAACTGTCAACTTTGCGACGTTTCTACTGGCCTACAGCTGTCTCTTGGTGGCGTTTGGCCTTGCCTTCAGCGTTTTATTTAGCAACTATCCAGCTTTCCATCTGCCCGCTGGACTGGTAAAAACAGTCATGATGATGTCAGGGGAGCTAGAGTATGAGGACATTTTCTATAACAACGACGACGCGAAGATCCAATACCCTTTCACTGCTCACGCAATGTATGTGATATTCGTATTGCTGGTCACTGTAATACTGACAAATCTTCTTGTGGGTTTAGCTGTCAGCGATATTCAGGTGATTTTCGAAAGAATTTTTTTTATATAAACTACATGTACCTAACGCAACAAACTATCTATCTATTATTTTTATTTCTAACAATATTCATGGATTTACAGTGAGATTTAATAGTTGAACGTAAGACGTTGCTTCGAACGGCTACGCGGACAAGAACATTTCATTCCTCTACTTTTTATATTGATAGAAGACTTATGTTTGCAGGCTTTACAAGAAAGTGCCGGGTTGGACCGCCTGGTACGACAGACGCAGCTAGTAGCACATCTAGAAAGTATGCTATTTAGTTCTATGCTGTCTTGCGCTCCTCGGCAACTAATGGCTGTTCTCCGATGGGGTGCTTTGTTGACTGCTAGCCATACACGAACGTTGAACATTAGACCTAATGACCCGAGGGAAAGTCGGGTACGTTATTCCATATAAACCTTGGTATAAAATCTATCGCAAATGTAAGCCACTAGTTCGTAATGTTGTCGGTCTGAATGTAATTATGTAGTTTAATTTCAGCAAATAATTATACATACAATTATTCTTTAAAAGTAGTTGATTTATAATTTTTGGATTATATGAAATGAAATGAAAAATTATTTATTTCAATTTATAGAACAATTTTTCTGCAGGCAAGCTCATAGTAGCTAGTAGAATGGAACAATATCTCATCTCATCTCAGCCCTTAACATCTCAAATAGGCTGATCAACTAAGGAGGGATTTAGGTCATATTCCAATCCCGCTGCCTAAGACCCTCCTGGCGCTGCTTGACCGGCCCTACTGGCCCGCTCGATGCGCCCTCCACAGGTCCCTCTTAGTTTCCCCCCCGGTAGTCAGTACTTAGGGCACCCAGAGTCGCCAACCTCTGGGTGTTAGCTTTTCCCGGCCTCCGGGAGGTACTCAACCCCCCCACCACGCCAAGGTATCGTGCCGTGCGTCCGGAGGGGGTAGCGTGACTGACCTATGTGAACTATACTAAATTTCGTTCACGTAGTACCAACTATACAAAGATTTATTTGTGTATGTGTTTCAGATACCAAAAGATTTAATTGCCTCAATATACAAGATGGTAGCAAGTAGAAAAGTTATAAAACGACGAGTACAGAGAAATAATAACTACGAATGCAGAGTCAAAAAGTGTAATGGAGCTGAAGAAATAGAACCACGTAACGAAGTGAAGAGAAAAAGCTACCTCTTTGACAGATTCTCAACCGAAGGCCAACAAGTTGAAAGAAGAAAGAGAAACTCAAGCACTGCAGATAACAGAAATAGACCCGTCTCTTTAACAATAAGCGGTATTCAAGAAATATGTATGGTTGATATAAAAAATCAATTAGCAGAGCTGACAAAAAAAGTCACAAAACTAACAGAATCTACTGAAAACAGTCTAAAATTAATTGAAACTAAATTAAATGGGGCACATACGTCATGACGATACTTAGCTATACTATCAATTATATCTACATTTCTTGAGTGCTCAATTTTTGCCCTGCACCTATTATAAAAACCAGTTCTGGCAGCACGAAGTAGTCCTGTTCTCTATAGTAGTCTGTTAGTATTCTAAAAATTATATGAACACACAACATTGCTGCAAGTATTTTGATTAAATATCTGTATCTCAAGCAATAAATTTGGCTTAACTATTAATATTATATAAATATGTTAAATAATGACTAGACTTTTAAAACATTAAATGCTATCTGATATTTATATTTAAGCATTTACATATTATTATGATAATTTTGTTTTTTGGTGACGGATTGACTGGATTTTTTACATTTTAGTATTAATAAAGTGGCATATTATTTACAATGTCTTTCGTACTCACTAGTAATTCACAGGAATAAACATCTCCATTGCTCATATGCACCAAATTATTTGTGGGCTGCTTCGTAGTTTGAGCAAGATTATATCCAGATATTTTGGCTCCGTATACTATATCAAGGTTTTTTGGGTTATTTGCTGTGAGCTCCGTGTTAACTGCATGAAGTACCAGGTCATTTTCTACTATGTAGGCGAGGTCATCATCATACATATCAGCACTGTCAAATGATATTAAGGCATCTGAGCAAGCATCCCAGACCTAAAAAAAAGTAATTAATAATAAATAATTGAAATTCTTCAGTTATACTGGATGGTTTGGCTGTACTATGTTGGATACAACTATACTCAATAAAACATTTTACAACCATGTGTTCTGTTTAGATACTTTGGCAAAGATATATAAGGTTCATTAACGGAACTAGTACTTAGTAAAAAGTACTTCATGATAACTCAATCTGCACGGTGATTGAGCACTGCCAGAAGACAAGAAACATTAGAAATTCATTTGTGGCTTGCAAGATTAAATAGGCACTATTGTTTTATTTTACTATTTATGTAATTATTATTAACACTAAACTAAACACTAATAAATACAATAAACTTTGTATCCAGATAAACCCACATACACAAATAATTCATGAAATGAGAGATTCATGGTTACATGTTTAATTAAGTATTATTTGTATATTAAATATTTCTTTACTAATCAATAACCACCAATTTATACCTGCTTATTAGATAAAGTCATGTAATTTATTATAATTTAACCCTCGATAAGACAATGGTCAATATGTTGCAAAGGTAGAAAACCAATGGTTTTTTTAGAGTGTTAAAGTTAAGAGATTCATGGTTACATGTTTAATTAAGTATTATTTGTATATTAAATATTTCTTTACTAATCAATAACCAACAATTTATACCTGCTAATTAGATAAAGTCATGTAATTTATTATAATTTAACCCTCGATAAGACAATGGTCAATATGTTGCAAAGGTAGAAAACCAATGGTTTTTTTAGAGTGTTAAAGTTACCTACTTGCATTTGCCTGATAGGTTGCAGACGTATATTCTCAATATGGCTCCAGACATTGAGACTATTCATCAAAGCCTTTGTGTTCTGGTTCAAAGCCACAACCCTGTTGCTGTATGTGGCCTTTGGTTCATATTTTTGATGAGGACTTCCTTCCAATAGCAGTATTTTGAAATTAGACAGTAGTGAATTTTTTGCTAAAATAATATGAAAGCTTTAGTTGTCATGTAACTACTAGAACAGTTTTCAATAAATTAATGTGACAGAACTTTTCTCAGAATATAGATTTTACATTGATTGACACGTAATAGGTATTAATGGCATTGTTTGTTACTTATATTTTATTAATATGTATATCTTTAAAGGAGAGCTATAGCATGAGGGGCAGTATCAGTTAAGTGTGCCTTTGTGTTACCATGTTTCTCTAACAGCAATATTCAAACTGATTTTGTCAAAAATACAAAATATACAGTATGCTCTTTTTTTTTTAAGCCATTTTGCTGAAGTCTACTTGTCAAAAATGATATTGCCACAAAACAAACATACACTGTCAATGAATGGACAATGAAAACAATGCAATTGCTTTAATAACTCGACAATTAGATGACGAGAAACTGTGTGTAAGTCACTATTCTAGAATGTGGTTATGAGGATGACCATAGACCATGAGACTATCATACAAGCTATCTAAGCATATCAATAGCTATGCATGTTCATTTGCATGTCCGATAAGGCTCTTAGCTTCTCAACGTCTGCTAAGCCCTGAATAATATTATCTCCATTAAATACGGGTTTCATATGTATGTAGGAAACAGAGATATGCTGCCCACTAAAAGAAGGATCTGCCATCAGGCAGATGGTAGAGCTTGGAGACCACCGTCTAACCAATGATGGTTGGGTATGGTAAATATAGCAATAAGCTTTAGTAATTAATGCACAAAAGTTTCCTGCTAACCCTAAGGTGGCAGAGAATGCTATATGGCATTAAGTTTTAAATGTGCAAGAAAGATTTAAAATTATTATTCTATTGGTGTGATCTAGGATTGCTCGTATTGTGGTCCACATGTACAAAAACTCACAACATCTTCATGGTCCATAACAATAAATTATCTACTGCAGTGTTACAAATATGTAGATAAAACATTATAGAAAATTTGAAGTCAGACGCTGGCCAAAGGCACGTCTTGCGGCGTGACTATAACACCAGCCTTATTAAAATTTCCCATTGGTAAGTTGGATAAAAAATGGGATGTAACTTGACTTACCCATAGCACAAGCCAAAGAGCATCCAACCATTCCCCCACCGGCTATGATGATATCGTATTTATCTTTAATAACCACATTTTCTTCTTTTGAAGTGCTTAGTTCTCGGATAGAACATGTTGCTTTCTTATTATTTTTAATAGCCGTCGCGAGGACCCGGTAAACTGCCTTACGGAGTAACATTCTGATATTTTACTAATACGCAAATATTGAATAGTTCCAAAATGATATTGTTTTGATGCGAAAATCTATAAGTATATATATTTAGTTCGTTTACTTAATATATATGCAGTAATATTTATTTATTATTCTTTATTTATAATATGCAGACAATGTTATTTTTATCCACATAAACAGCTGTTGTTGACAATGAACTTCTTTTTTCTTTTAAATAATGGTTTTGTGCGGTTTGCTCATTTAGCCAGTGTCAAGTAAGAAATAAATAATAGGTTGGGGAAAAAGTCTTTTCGTATTTTTGTATGAAAAGTCAAGACATTTTTTTCAAAGTTTATTTACATTTATTTACAATATATATGTACCGTTTTGTTGAATAACTTTCTGCCATTTTGTGGGCAGAGACATTATCCCGTTACTGTAGAAACTTTGGGACTTCTGATCAAAAAAACGGGACAAATAGTTTTGGCAGTCCTCTCTTGAGGTCAACCTTACAGAACCTAAAGAATTCTGCAGAGACCGAAACAGGTGAAAATCTGAAGGCGCAAGGTCAGGGCTATATGGTGGATGCACTAGGACCTCCCAGTCGAACTCTCTTAATTTTTGCTGAGTGGCTAAAGATGTGTGTGGTCTAGCGTTATCGTGATGAAAGACCACACCCTTCCTGTTGATCAATTCCGGCCGTTTTCTCTCGACTGCTTCCTTTAATCTCATCAGTTGCTGGCAGTAAAGATCAGAATCGATGGTTTTGCCGGGTGGTAAAAGCTCATAATAAACAATGCCCTTCCAATCCCACCATACACACAGCATCACCTTATTTCGTGTTAGGCCAGGTTTGGCCACAGCCCCCCCCGACTGGTCTCCACCTTGTCGTGGTGGGGGGGCTGAGTACCTCCCGGTAGAGCGCAGGAGGCGCTAGGGAAAAGGTAACACCCAGAGATTGGCGACTCTGGGTGTTATGCCCTTAGTACTGACTACCGGGGGGGAAACTAAGAGGGACCTTTGGAAGGCGCAGCGGGCGGGCCAGGAGGGCCCGTCAAGCAGCGCCAGGAGGGTCATAGGCAGTGGGGGCAGGGGGGCCCTGCTGTCTAACCATGGACCCTCCGGGAAGTCGGCCACACACGCTATGGTCGCAAGGGGAGGTAGGAGGGGCGCGTCCAATGCGCCTCTCTGAGGAGGTCCTCCCGGTTTTGGTCCGGGGGACGTTGGCCGCAGGCGGGGTGTCAGAAGCTGCAACCCAGGTACTGGCCCTCGCCTCTTTCTCAACAAGCGGCGGGCGTCGTCGGAAGATTTTTAGTGGGTATTACTTGGCGGTCGTGTCTGCCGGTGGTGAGTCCCACACCCCCTTTCGGTCCCCCTTTGGCCGGAAGGCAGTGCGTAAATGCATTTTGTTACCGACGTAAAAAAAAAAAAAAAAAAGGTTTGGCCACAGTCTGTGAAGCCTGGCCAACTTTCGACCACGACCTTTTTCGCACGTTCTTGTCGTACGTGATCCACTTTTCATCGCCAGTTATCAATCTCTTCAAAAACGGCTCGGTTTCATTACGTCTCAATAATGAATCGCAAATGAGTACACGGTTCATTAAGTTTCTTTGAGTGAGCTCGTGTGGCACCCAAATATCGAGCTTTTTTGTATAACCAGCTTTCTTCAAATGGGTCAAAACTGTTTTGTGGTCAATTCCCAGTTCTTCAGCTACATCGTAACTACTAATATGCCGATCTTGCTTTACTCTTTCAAAAATGGCGTCCATTTTATTCGTAACAGGTCGACCAGAGCGAGGTGCATCTTTAACATCAAAATTTCCGGACTGAAAACGTTTGAACCAAATTTGTGCTACTCTTACTGACACTGCATCAGGTCCATAAACATCACGAATTTTTTTCACTGCTTGAGTTGCATTTTTGCCTTTTTTATAATAAAATTTTAAAATGTATCGAATTTCTTCATTAGATTCACTCATTTTTACGGAGAGAAAAACAAATGAAAAATAGCGGAAAACAACTTTTTTTTATTTTTTTCTTTTCTTTATAATGGAACCTTTTTAATGTTACCAAAACCAGCCAGACACAAATAGTACAGTCAAAAAAATTTTATAATAAGTTTATACCTACGTTATGCGAAAAGACTTTTTCCCCGACCTAATATATTAATAACATATAAATGAGATGCCCCTCCCCTAAACTCGTTGAGTCCTCAGTAAAGATGTGGGACTATACTGAGATCTCACATGGACTTCTTGAGAGAATTTGAAAAGTTTTGGAAACTTTTGACATTGACATATCCTTTACTTCTTAAATCCCAAAACGCAAAATGTTAATATTTAAAATATTACGTTTCATATTATAGTAGTATTTTTTTAATAAAAATTAATTTCACTGACTGCTTATGGTTATATATGCTTAACTATGGGCCTTATAAGGGAGGTCCAGAGTCACACAGCGTGGAATGGGGTTTATCTACGATAGAATCAGAAATAAAAATCCGTAGAATTATTCTACGGATTAATATTGCTCAAAGTGCAAGCAGAAGTGGCAGTGGGCAGGACACATAGAACGTAGAACTATCGTTGGTTTAGAAAAGTTCTAGAAGGAAGGAACCGAAAGCGTGGCGTAGAACGTCCACCTGCAAGATGGAAAGACGATCTTATGAAGGTTGCAAAACCACGCGTAAACTAACCAGTATAACCAGTTACATAAAAGTTGGACTGTTGGACTTATAATTTTGACGGCCTTTATGACAGGATTGGAGATCAACCTATTTACACTCTGTATCAAGGGGCATATTAAGGGGGATAACTACTTGATTTGGTAGTAAAATATTATTTTATAAAGATATATCGATCTATTTCTTATAAAAGGTGTGTCAGTAAAAGTACAATTTCTCATTTTAAAATAAAAACAAGTATGTGATGACAGAGTTGTGATATATTTATTGTATTATGAAGAAGACATGTTCCGAATAAGTATAGAATAAAATAACCGTCTAATGATCCCCACGGCTTCGGAGCTGTTTTTTTTCTTTGGGGTTTGGTGAAATCACCGGTTTATGCAAATAAATCCGAAACAATTCCTGAGCTCAAATCGGAAATCCAACGGGTCATCGGTAAGATACAACCATGGAAAAGTCATGAAAAATTTCATTAGAAGATTAATCGGACTATCATCGGAGCCGTGGGGGTCATTGACGGATATTTTATTTTATACTTTATCGGAACATGATTTCTTTACAATACAATAAACAGTAATATTATTTAAGTCTATTATTTTTTAAACGGTTCGTACCAGAATACCTTGAACTGTAGGTAACGTAAAATTAATTTTGGTTCCTATTTATTCTAAGCTCATAATTAAAATGTATCTGTACCTTCTTATAAAATAAACCGTGCGCAATTGAATTCATATTTAGCAATGATTTACCTAAATACCAAGTAGGTAAATAAAATACACTTTTCAGGTTATTAATAAAATTGGAAAATTAATGTTAGGGGTTGCGACTGCTCAGGTACTTAACAATGTTTTGTATAATTAATGGAGTTGTATGACTCGTCACCATGGCAACTGTACGCATACTGCTTTTCTCGGTTTCTTATTTCATTATGTTTTGTGTACACGTTACAATGTAACGTTCCATCAAGAGGAATCTAAGAAAGTAATGACGCATAGCTGTAGTGTGTTCAAAAATTCTTGTCTCAGAATGCCTGTTGATCCAGTGAGCAAAATGCCGAAGACCGCCTATGAGCGCAGGAAGAAACCACTGCTTGATCAATGCTCCATCGAGTCTCCTTCAACAATGTGTTCCGTCACCCCTGATTTAGACGCCGAAAAACTCAAAGATTTCTATCATAGCATCCCTGATTATAATGACATCAATCATTTGCCGGAAGAAGAATTTTATTCGACGCTTAAATCTTTAAGAGAAAAGAAAAAGAAGATGTTAAATATAACAGCAGATCACGCTGATGATTGTCGACTTGATAATAGGTATATCGATAATATATTCGACAAAGAAATTACCAGTCCTTCGCCGCCAATTTTAACTTTAAAACAAGCAAAATCAGAGATTAATAATTCACTAAGAAGGCAATATTCTGACGAAAAACCACCTAAGACAAAATCGTCAATTGCAAAGCCAGGTAATTTAGTGAAACATCAAACAATTGGTGGGAAACAAAATACTAAAAAAAGTGTAATTAAAAACGAAACTAAAAATATAATGGATGATAACAAGATAACACCATTTAAAAGTAGTGTAATGAAAGATAGAATAGAAGGAGAACGTTCTAAGAGAAATCACTCAGCATGTTCTATATCTTGGAACGATGAGACTTTTTATCGAAAAAATGATGTGGACCGCAAGTTCGAACAGTATTTTGATCGGAAAAATTATCCTTTACCTAAAGTTGACATTGATGACGAGTTCAAGACCAGAAGCATGCCCTCAAGCCCTTTGAGGTCGAAACGTAACGCGGCCACAAGTCGTCAAAATAAAAATATTACTATTCCGAAGCCGTTCAAAATGACTGAAAGGTAAGAAAAAGTTATAACAAAAAAAAATTGGTAGTTAGATTGATGAATTCGACACCAACTCCGCCAGTATTCAGGCTCATCAACCACTAATAAGGTACTATTAGTATCGATACTACTATTAAAAAAATATTATTAGACGCGCTCGTAGTTTTTCGGGCACTCCCTATATTCCTACGCAGCGACGTGGCATATCTACACTAATATTATAAAGAAGAAAGATTTGTACTTTTGTATGTAACGAATAAATTCAAAAAGTACTGTACCGATTTTAATAATTCTTTTTTCATTAGAAAGTTACATTATCACTGAGTAACATATGGTATATTTAGTACTAGATAACTATAGAAATCTTTAGAAATTACGTCACTATAACTACTTTTTAACATATTGATAGAAATGTCGATTAAAATCAGACCGTTATCCATACCATTTATAAAAAAACATATAAAGCATAATTTTTTTTTCTAACTTAATGATTTATGGTCGTTTTAATTAGCATGCTTATAGCTAAAATATCTGTACCTATTTATGTCTACCCGTGCGAAGCCGGGACGGGCCGCTAGTGTCTTATAAAGATAGTGCTTGCATTTGTATCTGACAGAGTATCTTACAATATTACTAAAACCTAACGAAATGTACATTGGAATTTTGGTTGATAGAGACGAAGAAGACCGTATTGTCCATGAGCTACAATGTCTACAGAAATCATTCTCGGATGACATGCTGAATCAAAAGTGTGAAAGAAGACATTTTCGTGCAAGACCCGTGCCCATTGAATCGCGGATTCCTCTTTACGACAAGATTCTAGAAGATCAAGCTATGAGGTTTTCAAATAGATCACAAGCACGTCCAGTATGCTTTTTTTAGATAACACTTTTATTTTACAGCTAGTCAAATTAGTTAGTAGAATTCATATAAATGAAGTGATAGTACCAATTACTTACAAAGTCCTGTAAGTGCTCAGTTTTACCTTTGCAGACCAAGAGTATACCAGAAACACAGGTATATAGATAGGGTAGTAGGTAGACCTTAGGCAAATATTCTCTAAAAAGTCCTGTTAAATTTCACTTAACTACATTTAATAAGAAGTTTTGACCATTTAGTCTCGCTTTGGCACCACCATCTCAACCTATTAACGTCCCACTACTGAGCACGGCTGGTACTACCATATAAAATGTGGTCTGGCATAGAATAGTGCTACCCCCTCTCATCTCATGAAGAATCGTGGTAAGATTCGACGAAGATAAATCTTACAGGATGATGGGCAGCAGCGTCATCCTGCGTAGTGCGCGATCACCAACCCGCCTACCCATCGTGGTTGTTATGGGAAAACAATCCCAATATAATAAACTATATTGGAGAGGCCGAGAATCAGCAGTGGACTTGACATGGCTGAAATATTGATAACTGAGCACGTTCCTCCTCTCGCAAACCAAGGTGAGATGGATTCAGGCTAGTGCCTTTATTGGCCTTATAAGATATATCAATTCTGTAGTTCATTTTACTCCATTTGATATTATTTTTTTATTTGCCATGTCGCGGCCTTACTTTTAAACTCAACTTAGGCGTTAGTTAGTAATGTATTGTGTAGTATAAGTTGAATAAACAATATTTTAGATTTAAGCGAAAAACTACATTGACGTAAAACACATATTAATAAGAAGACGTTATCAAGTTCTACTAGACTTGGTCGAGATAATTGAAATTATTTATAATAACAACGAAAAGACGCTCTTATATAATTATAACCTAAAAAGAAAAATTAACTTTTTAATTATAAATGCCATTATTATAGGCGAGCCATATCAAAAATCAACAGTGAAGCGGAACTACGAGCTCATATGAAGCCATTTAGTTTTACCAAAAGAGAAGAAAAAGGACTAGACACGTCGGCGTGCGAGAGAGCTATACTCGCCATGCCGAAGAGCAAGAAGAAAAAAAGGTTCAGAGCCCGACCAGTGCCAAAAAACTTATTCTCCAATTATTTCTATGACAAAATGAAGGAGAATGATTTTTTCAGGTTTGTCAATGTTTGTAAATTTTTGATAAATGACAATCATGAAAATAATAAGAATGTTTATTTTTAAACTTTCTTGACTTCAAGGAAGCTTTTTGAGGATCTGTTCAATATTTTTCAATTTCGCCGATTTAAAGTTCATGATATTTTCAGTTTGGGGTGGTAACATCAGAGTAGCCAATACCTTATTTATGTAGACATATTTTTTTTTGTGAGACATTTTAAACCTAGAAATATCAGGATAAATGTTTATATGATTAACACAATCCTTTATGATGCTACTAAAATACTGGTAGGTATTTATGTACAGTCCTAATTTTAAAACATACCTACATACAATCACGCCTGTTTCCTCGAAGGGAAGACAAAGGCATACTTTGTGCCCACATTTCGCCAATTATTTTGTTGATCTTATGTATTGTGTGGCAAGCCTATTGCCGCTTACCGGGAACTATTATGTTCACCAGAGCATCGTCGGTTGTTTGGCTGGTGCACCACTTTCAGATAAGGTTGGCTTGGGTTCCTAAGGTCTTGATAGGATCCCTATGCATTCTAAAATAGTTCTTCACTTATGAAACAATTCTATCACATATGATTAATACGCATTTACAGGTCTATGAATCGTAAAATCCGTGCTGAGGAATTGCTTCGGGCATCAAGTTATCCATGCACGATGGCAGCTCGTGACCGGAGTCGACTTTCCACTCCGGCAGCCCACAGCGACTTGCCCATAGACCCATCTCCTGCTGTGCCTTCAATTACATCTTCAGAGATGCAGCGGTCTTCAAGTCCCATCAAGAGTAAAAGAAAGGAGAAATTTGCCAAGGTCGACATGATCACTACGAGTCCACAACCGTTTCGATTCAGCACAGCAGATAGAGCTACAAAAAAGGTAAATCAAATATTAGACCAGACTCTCACACACAGCTAAGATAAATTGATACACGCACCTACGATCCATTGATCAAGCAATTTTCGGTTCAAAAAGAGTAGATTTTGTCAATTAATTAGTTTCACTTGGCAATAGAATAGCATATATCTAATACATCTCATATTCGTTACATCCGATGCCTTTGCGTTACCCTGATTGCTTGTTACTTTCATTTTTAAATGAAGCATAATAAAGCTAAAACAGACTGCAATTTTCTCCCAGTAAATGAAAAATTGAAAACTAGACTCATTATATTCTTTTGTTGGATAAAGATACAAGAAATGACAAGAAAAATATATGAAGAAGGTACAGGAAGTGCCGGAAACAGTGCTGTAAACGTCACTTCAGGTTCTAGAGCATATTCTGCCCTGGACCTACAAGCAGCTGCGTCAGGGAGGTCCAATTTAGCAGCGTTATTAAGGGAGGAAGCCGTCCGAAGACGATTTGAAATGGAATCTACTAGAAGATTAACAGAACAACGCCATAGGATGGAGATGCGCCAACGGGACCGGCTTTTGAGATCTAAGCCTGCTTGGCATCTTGTCAAAAACAAGTAAGTGTTTATTTTGTGAGTTACACAGTATAATCTGAAACTGGTTCCCTCTACCAGAGTTTCATTAAATTAGATGGCGATTATTTGGTACAATTTCATTTGGCATAATAGGTGCTATGTACAACGAATGACTTAAAAGTCTTCACTTAGCCCTCCCACTAGAGTGCAGTTCAAGCCCGCATAGGCACAGCGAAGCGAGGTGAAGAGCAGGTGGTTCGGCTTATGTTCATCAAGGTTTTATTTATCTCTATACCGAATTTCGTTACAGTCGCTAGTGCTAAATCTATAAGTATTCAAAAAAATCACTCTTACTACTAAGGATAAACAATATTTGAAAACATTTTTTTTCAGTCACGAACAAGACATAGCGATGCGACTACAAACAAGAAGAGACGAAGAAAAAATGCGGAGAGAGGAATTTCTTCACGAAATGGAATTGATGTACGGACGAGTGCAACAGCAACCAATGTTGTTTGAGAGATATTACGCTCCTAGACGATATTACTTACCCAGTGACGTTTTACAACTCTCCCCAAGAAAAGTTAGCAAGAAAAGGAGTTCCAAATCAAAGGCTTATTACAATAGCCCAAATCGCTCACGGAAAGTGTCTATAAATGATACTGCGGAAACTTTTAATAGAGATGTCGCTGATTTTTTCCACAAAAGCGAATATTCTGACTCTGAAGTTGCGCTTAATAGTTTAGATGGTAACAAAGATTAAATCCTAGTAATAAAATAGGCATTACTGATAACATAGATATCTTAGTCTGTATACGTTCTTTAAGTGTCGCAAAGAAATGTCTAAACAACTATTAGTCTTTTTAAACTTTACGCCGGTAATTTTCTAATAATGTTATACTTTCTGCTATGCACTTGAATTGTAATGTGACATTGAACACTTGTTTTTCACACATGTAAGTGTGAGTTTGCAAGAGCGTATGTGAAACGGTCTAGTATTATACTTTTCCACAGTCGCCTTAAATCCCTTATTTATTTTCTTCCTTTTCGAATCCTCTATGAACGTTGTAAATACTAACGAAAAGTGGAGCAGGCTTTTGTAATATGACTACTCAATCTACATAATAAAAATTCGATGCTTTATTTGCTAAGTATGACGTTTTCACTATCGTCTTTAATGCAGTTATACATTTTTGTCATGTTATTATGTCTATTTGTAATTTTTAAAAAAAACGTATGTTTTAGGTTTAATAATAATTATTACAATATTTTGATAACAGAACGAAATTTTTAATATTTACTAGAGTTTCGTTAGAAATAACTTTTTAATTATTTAAAACCAATAAATACAATGTTAGAGGGAATAAATACTACGGGATTAGCAGTAAGTACATCGAATTAAAAAAAAGGCAATGGTTTTTTTGGTTCGTTAACTTATATGTTAAAAAAAACAGTAGGCAGTGTAAAAAACGTTTATTAGTTAAAATAAAATGATTCAAGCACTATTTTATATCACTGTTACTGAAGTATAAATTTAAACAAGTAGTAACATTTTGATAAAATTAGACTAACGTGTACATATAAACGAAGTTTTAACTATATGTATTATTCCTAGACGTAACTTTCAATACTTGGTAGGTACAGACGTCTTTGTGATGAAGTGTAACTCTTCACTTTGAAATATGCTTTGTTTTTAGTGTTCCGTAAAAAGAAAGGCAAAACAGAACTAAATTTTAAGATTACCTACTTGTTGTCTGAGACCATCATTGGTTTTCCGTATGTAAGTATTTCAATATCAAGAATCTTTTTATCTGTAACTCGTGGAGGTATCAAGTTGAAATGAACATTGATAAATAGTAAGGTAAAAGCACCTATTACGGAGGTATTTCGCAACATTTGAAAGTAAGAAACTAAAATAAGCATATTTTGTAAGTATTTCTGAAGGTGGAAAATAATTCTATCGTCAAAAGTGATATTTATTATATTGTTGTTGAGACTATGTTTCTTTTCATGATATTTCTTATTTTAAAGAAATATTTAAATAGTGGAATCGATTTTCCCTAATACGGAGGCACAATTTTAGTCTGATCCTATTACTGCGGTAGACGGCTCCTAATACGGAGGGTCAGAAATTATATTCATTAAAGTTCCGTACAAATAATATTTATTAAATAATATTAATGTGTTAGTATCGTAATATGTAAGTCTTTCATTAATGACCATTGGTGTTATTAAATTTCGTAATCAAATTAATGGTAAATGTATGAATTATTTTTCAGACTTACTTTAAACACATTAAATTAAAGAGATTAAAAAATTTGGTTAAACTGAAGTTAAAGCGTTATATATATATATATATATATACGTTTAAGGTTTTATATAATTAAAAATACAAGTTTATTATGGAATCAACTAGTTATATTAGTTAAAAATAATGACAAATAATAACAATAAAATCTAAACAAAATCAAAAACTTTTACGGAACCCTACAAACTTGTAATTTTATGTTATATGAATAGAGCCATAACAGGAGATCTTAGGACGCTACACGGAGTCACCTGGAAATAACTACCGCCGTAATAGGAAAACTACTCATGTTTTTGATAATCCTAATTCTGACCCATAAATATTTCGAAAAACAAAAGAGTAAAAATGCCTAATCAAACGTTAACAGTTTTTGGCTCAGATTTATAAAACTCAAGTCAAAATTTATACAAAATAAAGGTTTTGTGATAAATTAAAATACACCTGCCCATTTTCACCTCTTCTAAGAAACTAACATTTTGTACCCGACAGTTTTCATGTTTAACTAGATTTCTAATTAAGAACTCATACCGCAGAATATGGTTTCTAAGTAAAGTGATTAACAATTATTTGAACTAAACTTGAAACTAATTCAATAAGTTAATAAATTAAAAGTTATAAACCATTAAACATGTACAGTATTTTTCCTATTTCGGAGTCATACCACCGTATTAGGATTAATCTACAAATTTTGTATCGTATTACGGCGGTATTTTATTTTTAATTTTTTTGGTAAAAAATGACTTACAAATATAAAATAAGCTATTTAAATAGTGAGTGTAATAACAGGAAAATGCTATGAATAACAAAGGGATAAACTCGAACGGCTTCTTAATACGAAAAACTTAGTTTCTAAATATTTATGTACTTACTTTTATTGTTCCGCGTTTGTATGGAAACTCCTCTCACGTCGATGTCGTTACACAGACTGATTGATGTTGTTGTGTTGTGTATGTGCTATACTTGCAAACGTCAGTTAAGTCATAAAGTAATAGATTTAGAATAAATAGTTTTGGTTTTGGTGTACCTACACCGAATAAAACGGGAATAAAACGCGAAAATAGAAATACCGCCGTAATAGGAAGCGATTTTGACTACCGCCGTAATAGGAGCTTTTACCTTATACCTACTAATAATAATACTTTCTGTATTAAACGCTGGCCCAAACCAGGAGAAACTCAATTAGGTCTGATTTGTCCGAAGTTCAAAACAGTATAATATGACAAAGATTTTTTTAAAAATAATTTGTTGATTCAGTCATTACTTTGCGGAAATCCATTGTAAATGTCAATGTACATTTCAATTTCTTTCCAAGTGCTACAAATGGCGAGTTGGTTGTTTTTTGGCATAGTAGTAATAGTAGGCATTTTTTTATTTTGCTAATACGTACTAGTTTATTCAAATTGATGGACATAACTTCTTTGAAGGAAGGGACTTCTTTCTAGGAAAGTTAAATATTACTGTAAACTGTGATTTTCCGTGTTGATTTCAAAACTCCCCAGAAGCCTTTAGTAGTGTCAAATTTTACTAAATAACGAAAATAATGCATCTATGTAAATAAATTGATTGATTATATTACTTGACACCAGCAAATACTCTAAACGAGATAAAAAGAGAACTATAAGAGACAAAAAAAAATGACGTGCGAGTGCGAAGTATTACAAAAATGTCGTGTTGCGTAGAAAATATGACGAAGTGTTACACTAGACCAATGACTGCCTGTACCAAAGTTTAGTGATAGATGTGATCCAATATCCATCTGAGGTAATATGAGACAGAGGAGTAGACTCCTGGCTTCTTAATACCGCAAATCGTGGGCCCGAACGACACGACGCCGACCAAAAAGTATTTTGGTCCTTCGGGTGTATCATAAACCTGTAAAAACAAATAATAAAACTATTTGAAACCTGAATGTTGATTGATTTCTGACAATTTAAATATTAGGCTATATAATTAACGACGAAATACAACTATATTGTGTATGGGGATCCTACCAAGACCCGAAGAGGAACCCAAGCCAACTTCACCTGCAAGCATTTGCCGATCAACGAACGGGGCTCTGGCGAACATAAAAGTACATTGTAAGCGGCAAAAGGCCTATCTATTATGCCTCTGTCTACTTCTTCGGGGAAATAGGAGTGATTCGGTCAGTAGAAATCGGGAAAAGTTCTGCTACCATCCATTCCATTTGGATAGATGGTATCTTCAATGGAGAGATGGCGCTAGGTGCTACGGTTAAGATCGGCTCCGTATTTAAAACAGTGTTAAATAGCATATACTATATGGCTCCTAAGATTTTTAATACGTTGCCAAAGAAGCTACATGATTCCAAAAGAGATATATTATCTTTTTTAATAAGTATGCTTACTACACTTTGACAGAATTTTTGACTGATCGATTGTAATTATAAATGCTGTGCTATTTTATTATAGTATACTTTTTCATAAATTTATGTTATTGTTTAAAATAACCATTTATTAATTACTCGTAATTAATTAATAAACGATTTTGATTTGAATTTAATTTGGATGGAATTGATAATTTTTAAAAACGGAACAATAAAATGATCACTTACATGGTCTCCAAAACAAGTAAGAAATGAATATTCTTGGACATATCACACTGTGATTTCAGTCCCAAACTAAACATATAATTTCAGCGATTTGAAGTCCACTGCTAAACATAGGCCTCCCCAATGGCTCGATCCTTTGCCGCCTTCATCCACTGGCTCCCCGCCACCCTGACCAGATAATCGGTCCATCGCGTTGGGGGCCGCCCTCTACTGCGTTTGGTGATTCATGGTCGCCATTTAAGAACCTTAACGCCCCATCAGTCATCGGTTCTTCGAGCTATGTGCCCCGCCCACTGCCACTTCAGCTTGTAAACGCGCTTCGCTATGTCGTTCACTCTAGTTCTCCTATGGATTTCCTCATTACTGATTCTATCACGTAGGGACACTCCGAGCATAGCTCTCTTCATTACACGCTGAACAACTTTGAGCTTTCTAATGAGGCCCATAGTCAGGCACCAAGTCTCCGTACGTCATCACTGGCAACACACACTGGTCAAAGACTTTCGACAGACAGACACTGAGGTATTTTTGACGAGAAGATACAGCGCAGTTTCCCGAACGCAGCCCAACCGAGCTGGATTCGACGATTGACCTCTTTCTCGAAGTTGGACTTACCTAATTGGACTCGTCGACTACTTCGAGAGCCTAGCCTCCCCCTGACTGGTCTCCACCTTGTCGTGGTGGGGGGGCTGAGTCCTTCCCGGTAGGGCGCAGAGGGCGCTAGGAAAAAGGTAACACCCAGAGATTGGCGACTCTGGGTGCCCTTAGTACTGACTACCATGGGGGAAACTAAGAGGGACCTGTGGAGGGCGCAGCGGGCGGGCTAGGAGGGCCCGTCAAGCAGCGCCAGGAGGGTCTTAGGCAGCGGGGGCAGGGGGCCCTTGCTGTCTAACCATAGACCCTCCGAGAAGTCGGCCGACAACACGACAGTCGACACGCTGTGGTCGCACAGGGAGGTAGGAGGGGCGCATCCATTGCGCCTCTTTGAGGAGGTCCTCCCAGTTTTGGTCCGAGGGACTATGGCCGCAGGCGGGGTGTCTGACGCTGAAACCCAGGTACTGGCCCCCGCCTTTTTCTCAACAAGCGGCGGGCGTCGTCGAAAAATTTATAGTGGGTATTACTGCTGGCAGTCGCGTCTGCCAGTGGTGAGTCCCACACCCCCTTTCAGCCCCCCTTTGGCCTTTTGGAAGGCAATGCGTAAATGCATTTTGTTAAAAAAAAGGTAAGGTTGGCTTGGGTTGGGCTCCTTAGATGTTGTTAGGATACCTATACATCCGGATGTATTTATATCTTCACACTTAAAATATATAGAAAAACACTTAAGCCAATACAAATTCGTATTCATGAACACAAATGTCATATGTCCTGTGTGGTAATCGAAACCTGAACCTCAGTAGCGGAATGCTGTATACTATTAGGTATAGGTATACCTCGACTCCGAAATGCTATAAAACATTTTGTAAAAGTATGTAAAACGTATTTAAGCCAGTTTTCCTTCTTAACCTTCTCCTTTCACTTTTGAAAATCCCACGAATGAGTGCAATTAACCGATTCATCGCCTCCGTCACTTTTCTAGGATTTCCAGCCCGGCCCCATATTGTGAATGACGCGCGAGGCGCGTCATCGGCCTTCCTAATTGATGACGCTCTTAACGCGTCGTTGGCTTTTTTAAGAAGTTTTACGCTATTTCATGCAGTTTCCACAATAATAATACAACATCAGGCCTGTTACTGTGTGTTTAAGTTCTATGAATTTGTTTAGTGTGTTTTAAAGCGACTACTTACGTGTTTTGGAGGAGATGGAAGGTAAGCTACAGATTGTAGCCATGGGTTGTAAACCTTTTATTCTTTCTGTAATTTTTTGTCTAGGAATAGTGCGAGTATATTAAACCTACATTAATAATTTAAATAATACTTATTACTAAGCATTATACATTGTCGATGATTTTTGTAATATATACTGAATGATGATTTTGTTCCAGAATTAATGAAAAAACGCAATTATATTCCTGAATCTGAAATAAAAACAGTGCGACGATGACGTCGACGATAAGTAGACAAAAGACTTCCTATATTTTTCTCTTTATATAAACGGGCACATCCGGCGAGCCGGAAAACAATGAACGATACTTTTTGCATGCGATATTATTAATGTTTTAAAAAATATAAACATAATTACATTGACATACAGGACTTTGTATGTCCACGCAGCCATTTGTTTGTTGATAAGAGTGTGTCCGTTTTATTAAAAAATATACCATAATCTACTAAGTTTTGGGCTAGAAACATTATAGAAACTAGTTTTATTAGATTTTAGCCTTGATGAGCCAAAAGAATTCCATACGTTTATTATTATGTTTTGTAGTAATAACATTTATTATTATCACGAAATATACATGCAGTTTGTATCAAAATAAATATATGCTGTAAAAAAGGATGGTAGATGGCATTTTTTTAAAAATTTTGTTTATGAAATATGGATTAGTAAGCAATATATTTCATGTGGTTAACAACCCCTGGCAATTTAGTTTCCGAAGAAAATTTAGTGGCTGCAGATATTAGATAATATAATATAATAATTAGTCTGTAATGTCTTAATTTTTATATAAAATAAAAGGTTTTTTTTTAAGTATAATTGAAATTAGAGTTTTTATTTTTAAATGCCTATGTAATAGATTATTAAGGTATTATAGTGCCTCCAACAATCGAAATACGAGCCCCAAAGCAAAACAGTTCGTCTAGTATGAAAAATAAGATAATATGAAATAATGTGGAGTGTTTTTAGGTAAAGTAATTAAGAAAGTGAAAAAGAAAGGAAACCACAATTTGAGTAACATTCCAAAGTTTATTTAAACGTATCTTAAATAATTTATTAATAAACCTTACGCAACATAAACAAATAAAAAAATATTCTGGAACACACGTCGCAAAAGTGTTCGTCTACCATTGGCTCTCACCCAAAATAGTTCGTCTACCACTTAGTTGTCGCCTTTGCTTTCAATTACAGCTTTAACGCGAAGAGGCATGGTCGCAACCTATGCTGCTCACTCGTCGGTCGTATTTGACGATTTTAAGAGTTTAGTCTACGAGTCGCTCTTCGACCTTGATGGATTTTTGCGAAGGATTTTTTTAATTTTCCACTATAGGGTCTCAATCGGCGATATGTCCGGGCTGTTAGATGGCTATTCGATGGTTGGGATGCTCTTTGACAGCAGCCATGACTTTGTTGTCCTTGCAGGAACCACCATGCAGTGGCAGGAACCACCGTCTTGTTGAAAAATTAAATAATCTTGATGTTTGAGTGACGGAATAGAGGGCAGTAGACTTTCTTCCAAAATAGTTTGATATCTTGTTGCATTGATGGAACTATCCACAAACTGCATTTTACCAACACCTTGTGCAGACATGCAGCCCCATATCATAACAGACGCTGGAAACTTAACTTTTCGTTTAATGCAATCAGTATGAAACGCTTCAGGTTTATTTCGAACTACTTTTTTTTTCATCGCCTACTGTGACTTCAAATTTTGACTCGTCACTCCATATGATACTACGCCACAGATCAGAAGTTCAATTTAAGTGATCAGGCGCAAACTTCAATCTCTTTTTCTTTTGTAAGGCAGTCAATAGTGGTTTCTCCTTAGATGTGTAAAATACGTAGCCCATTCTTTTCAACACTCTTTTGAGCTGAGACATCTTTGTTAATCATGTCTGTCCATTGATCATCAATCATTTTTTTTTCGATAATTTTCTTAAGGATTCTGTTTTCTGCTTCACTGGTGATACGGGGTCGGCCAGTTTTCTTCAAGCAGGAAGTATTTCCATTCAAAATTCAAAATTCTTTTTATTTCATAAACTATTACATAGTACTTGAAAACGTCAAAATTATAAAAAAATAACAAAAACAAATAAAATATAATTATACTAAAATCACGAAGCTTAGATTCACTTGCAACCAAACAATTTAAAAAAACAAAAAATATTTAAGTGCAAGTGAATCTAAGTGCCAGTTCCGAGCCACCGCTCTGTAAGAAGAACTGGCAAGAAACTCACAGGCTATGCTCTTTTAAATTATCAATTGGTTAGTTACTTACAATCTTCATTTGTCTGTGACGCTATACAATGCAACATAATATAACAATATTCATGCTTTAAGTCATTCATATTAGAATAGCCTGTATGAAACGGCAGTTTAATCTCAAGCATTTTTATCAGCCATATAGTCTTTAATAGAATAATATCCCTTTGAAGACAGCTTGCGTTTTATTGTTAATTTAAATTTATTTAGGCTTAATTGCTGTATATTGCTTGGGATTTTATTATAGAATCGCACACATTGACCTTTAAAAGATTTGTTAATTTTTTGGAGCCTAGTGGCAGGTAGTTTATGCTTATTTCTTGTGTTTAGGTTATGTATATCACTTTTCTTACTCAATTTATCAATATTTTTATGTACATATACTAGGTTTTCATAAACAAACTGACCCGCCACTGTCAAAATACCAATTTCTTTAAATTTATCCCTTAGTGAATGTCTACATGGTAGATTATAAATTGCTCGTATGGCCCTCTTCTGGCACATTCTTTTTATAGTGCTAAATGGTAGATTGCACTGTAGAGCTGGGCAGTGACAAGTCTTTCGGGATTTGGTGATTTGATTTGCCCGCCTCAATCTCAAACTATTCGCTTTCGAAGTTATTCACCCACTGGTTTGCCAAGAAACATTCTTTCTTGGAAACTGAAGAAATTAATAGAGTTTTTCAGAGTTTATACTATCCCACTTGTCAAAATGTCTCAGAATTACTTTTCCAAACATAAATTTCGAAAAATGAATTTAAACAAGGGAAGAAAAGTATTTAACTCAATGATAGACAAACTCTTTTGCATCGATTAACAACTAGCTGAACTATTTTGCTTATCATTTGCTCGACTAAAAAGCAGGATATCTCCTTATTTAAAAGGCTGAAATAGTATATTGCTTCAAAATTAAAAAGTGCAAAAGTAGCTGACCATAAGATGGTAGAATAATTTTTCTTTTTACGTAAGTAGACAAAAATAACTAAGTTAAAAAATATCTTTCTCCACGTTTTTCGTACGATCTATTTTGCATCGGGGCTCGTATACAATATATAATGTCAATGTAATACTTCGCTTGTCCGAGTACATAAGCTTATAGATAACTGAGTAAACAAACGAGTACATAACCGAATACATAACGGAGTAGTTAACCGAGTAAATAACCGGGTATATATCCAACTTCATAACGGTGTAGATTTTTATAATAAATTTTTAAATTTTAACAGAGTACTTACACATTTGTTTAGTATTTAATTCCAAAAAAAATTAAGTGTTATTTTTAGAGTTTTCATTCTTTAAATCTCAACAGCGCCGCGCCGCCCACACACACAGACGCAGATTGTAGCGCGGGTTTCACTGGTTGCTACTATTCGCAGTTTTTTTTAACAACAAACATTTATACCGTTTCCTCTATATTTTTTGGGTATTTCTCCTGCGAATGCGTAGTCGTTGCATTTGATCAGGGTATTTTTACAACTGTAGATATAACAAGTATGGGATACAATTTTACCTTCATAAGAGGTCCTCCAGAATCGCCACCGCAGGCATCTTTGTTAAACTGTGCGCCTGCGCATATTGCTGATTCATCCACTTTGAACTGTTTGCCAAACATGTCACACATTTCAGGTTTCACGATTGGTATCTGAAAAATAAAAAATATTTTTTTGTATCGCAATACAATTAAAAATCTTTTTTTTATTAATTTTTAAACTATATAGGATTAAAGGCTAAATCAAAAGTAAAATTATTATATGTCCCAGTCGTAGCATATAGATTTTTTGTGAATAGTAGACCTAAAAGAAATCACTTCGGCTCCTATACTTCAGTGTTGTATATATAATATTTTCTTGTGACTGGCGGGAGAAAAAACTAAACCTTGACGATTTTTTGCCCGTTTTTTTATGATCAACCTCCCGCCCGCAGTGAATGGGCGCGCTAGTTTTTAAGTTTTTTATTTCATGAAAGCTTTTTTGAGCCAAACTTTAATAAATGATTTTGAATATGTTAAATTATATTAAAGGGCTTTCAGGTGACACAATATTCTCACCACTACGACTTGTAGAACTTCCGCTAGTTCCTCCGTGGTCATGTTCATCTTGCCCCATCCGGCAGCCATGGCCAGCTCGCCCACGTGGATAGGTAAGAGCTGCTCGTCCCTCTGTGGAAGGCAAATTGGTGCTACGTAATCTGGAATTGAAAAATTGAGAATTTTCCGGGATGTGAGAAAAATACTGCAAATATGTAGTTGATATTAGCCATAGTGCAAGATCAATATAATATTATTACATAGGAACATTATTATGCCTAAACACAAATTCAATTAAATTAAATGATTTTGAATAAAATCAAAGCCCAATTTCGTTCTACACGTGTTTTAGAAAGCGTGTATCTGCCTTCTTAGAAAGCAATGTAGGAATTTTGACCTCGGTTCATGGTAGCTGCATTATACCCGAGTGCAGAATTACTTGATTATTTGATATTTATTTCCACACAACTTTGGCAAAATTGTCATATTCCGACTAATGTGGAATGATCTTGTACCTAAACAGAATACTAAGAGAAAATCTTCCGAAGCGATCGTTCTGTAATAAGCATATCAAACAAATCATACCATTCAATTCCACCGGCTCAGACAGCTCCAATATCGCTATATCGTTGTGGAAGGGAGGCTTGTTGAAAAAGTTGTGCTTGGTCACGTTTCTGATGCGCCGATCCTGCACGCGAGGCGCGCAAACGGAGAGCTCGCAGTCTGGGTCCGTCCGCGTATCGTGCTCGCCTAGTCGAACATATTGCCTGCAAAATTCAAAAATGAATTTTCAAGCTTATTTTCATTACGAATCACGAGTCATAGGACATCACTAAAATCTACTTCCACTTCACCACAGCGGGAGCCTGCTTAAATTGAATCCTTTAGATTTTCCCATTAGTTCAGTATACCAGTTTGCACTAGGTTCGTGTTATTTGGAGTGTTATTTGAATCTATACATCTATATTTGGATATCTGACCTATTTCTGCATTATAAGATCTGAGAGTTTAGTAACATTTTACAAATGTAGACAAAGTTATGTCTAAATGTATAATCTATAAAAACAGTTATATATTACTAAACACTTGTTAGTCAAGCTATGAAATTCACTTATTTTATTATTAGAAAAAATTATATGCACAAAAAACAAGCACCTTCTTTTGCAAGAGACAGTTGAATAGTCGGCAACAGAAGTAGCTGATATATTTATTACTTATGTACCTCTTATTAGAAAGCTAGTTTAGTAAGTTTACATAACTAATCAAATCAGCCATACTAAAGTCCACTGCACACAACATTGGCCTACATTCGATAAACTCATCGCCTACTTCAATGTACTTACGCCCAAAAACCTATAAAGAAATTCGAAAAAATATAAAATCTTTTAAAAACATAGTTGTGGCATAGACGTTATGCCCTCCACCCTAATAAAACAATGTGCTGATGTTGACAAATTTAATTAATCAAAGTTTCTGTGACGGTAGTGTACCATTATAACACCTATCCACAAAAAAGAAGACTCAAGACTGTCTAATAATTACAGACCAATAGCCCTATTACCAACCTCTACAAAAATATTTGAGAACACTGGCAGTTTACAACTATATTCAAACAACTCTACAGTATGTTAATGAATAAAAAAGTGGCTATAGGCATACTGCTAGATATGGCATACGATAAAATTGCATTTCCATTCTATTGTCAAAATTATATGGGTCTGGAATTCGAGGTTACGCTTTTTAATGGTTTCAATCATTCTTGTTTAATAGAAAACACCTTGTACAAATTGAGCATCATGACGATAAAAATAATGATATACGGACAATCCGTTCTGAAGAAACTACTCTTACGTGCTCCATTTCTCAGAGCAGCGTATTGGTGAGTATATAATTTTTGTAATATATAAATGACCTCCCTAAGATCTTAGATCATAGAAATAACATAATAAATACTACACCAGTATTGTTCGCCGATGATTTGTCTGTCCTTGTAAAATATGAAAAAAATATTAACCCGGGACGGGGTTAATATTTTTTATCAGTAAATAAAATCTTTAATGAAATCACCAACTGGTTTAGTGACCATAAACTAAAAGTAAATTTTTAAAAAACCAAACTCATATATACCGACATAGAGATCGTTAACGATTTTATCCTTCTTGGAATAAAGATTGACACCAATATAAATTGGAAAGAACACATTTCTTATATCCAAATGATACTAGCCAAATCCAGTTATGCTTTATTTCAAGTAAAAATCTGCACAAACACAGAGAACGAACTTTCGACGGAGTAATGCTATGGGGGAATAGTGTGTGCTCAAAAACTGTTCATCATGCAAAAACGGTGACTTGGAATCATTGCTTAAATAGAAAATACAGACAACTGCAGGCCATACTATAAAAAAATATTGAATACTTACTTTGCCTTCTTACTTTGTTTGACATAATTGTATTACATTTAAGTGTTTATAACAAACAATAAGGGCTATGCTATAAATACTCAACATAAAAATTGATTATACCTGCCCCATTCAAAATTAAAAATGTTAAACTGCAGTCCACCCTGCTACATGGCTGTAAAATATTCAACAACACCTGAAATAAAATATCTACCAAAATTTTAAGCATTCCATAATAAATTATGAAATTACCTCATTGCGAGTGGTTTCTATTCTGTAACCGCCATTTAAACCTGCTTACTTACCTCTATCATAAATAAATATTAAAACAAAAATATACTTAATTAAATGAATGATAAAAATACTACAATTAACATAATAATATAAATGGATAAATCATAATAATTACCTTAACTTAAAATATAATTTGCATACTATTTTCAGTATGTGTGTATACATACACATATATATTGCTGTGTCCGGTGGCGGGCAGAGGCGAAGGGCGACTAAGTATTAAGTGCTATTTCTTTGTTAATATCTTTGTATCTTCACTTGATCTGCATTGAAAATTTGATATCTGAGGTGTGTGACCATAATTATCACGCCGGACAGGCGAGTTTGTGATTGCAGTTTAAGCCAATATGCAGGATGACGCTGCTATCCAGTAGGATTTCTCGTCGTCTACTTTTACGACTCCCCGTGACATGAGAGGGAGTCTCGCTATTCTAGGCCGGTACCATTTTCATGCAATTATTATCGCGAAATAGTACTAAAGTTCATCTCCGACAGACCGTATATAAAACTCCATACAAGAAGTCGTACTTACAACGAATACTCCTCTTCGGCTGTTGGTACGCAGTGCGATGCGGTTACCACAACGCGATCACTGATCAAGGTCCCTCCACACATCCAGTCTATATCTGGATCTTCTGGAACTGTGAGAAAGCATATTGACATTTATTGTTATTCATCATTAGCGTGTTGCTTATCATTAAATACTGTTTTTTTTGCGGTGAACTCATACTTGTATATTTACTGTGTTTTATTTTTGACCGAAACTTGGAAATTAAGTTGATCCCAATCAGATAACAACCTCTCGACTTTAGACACAAGTAATTCATAACTTTCTTTACAGCACTTTCCATTTACTGCTAAACGACACCCACTGCAGGACACAGGCACTCCAAATATATGGATTTATTTATTTATTAACATTGACCAATCCTGCGCAGTCCTAAATTATACTTCGGTGGTTTATTCCGATGAGCCTGGCGGCAGCAATCGGCATATTTATTTGTAAATCGAATATAGTTATATTATAGTTCTAAGCAAGTGAAGGTTTAAACTGACTTTTTGATATTCCTGCGCAAGTGTAATCTACGGATTTAGAAAGTAACTCAACACGTCACATGTTTCCACACCGGACAAATCGCACTGTTAGAATTGAAGAGACCTATCTCAAAAATACTAGTTTTTGGACAAGTGTGGGCGGAGTGGAAAAAACCGAAGTAAGTAACTATGACTTTTTCTGCGCTACAATATGTCTTTGTTTTCATTTAAATTATATGCTAATGCTTGTTTAGACTCGTTTTATGACTCTAAGTCGAAACCTCCAAATTTTGGATTAGGTCTTCATCATTTTGAAGGTGCGGTATGACATACTGAGAGCATCACGACAATCGCTGAAACGAAAGATTTTTGAGGATTTTGAATTCTCAACTTTATCGGAATTATTTCACAAAGTCAATTTAAACCTTCACATGCTTACATAGAATTTCCACAAAGTAACGCTGAATCAATAAATTATATAATAGTTATCTTTATAAAAAAGGCTCTTGACTTAAAATACATCTGATGGAATTTTGTGTTAGACATATAGTGAACAGTGCAGTTTCAATAAGGGCTATAAAAGGGAATATGTAATTTTATTTCTTTAACTATTTTTATAGGCTTAACATAATCTACATATGTGTAATACTTATGATTAAAGGCACTTCAATCAAAACACTGAATAATGGGTATATTGAAACGATTACGCAATTTTTATCGTCATACTACTTCATTTTGAGTGACAATGACCAATACCCGAGACGAAAACGAATGAAGCTTTAAGAAGTTTCTTTTTTTAAAAAAATGCTTTCAATTTTCAATCGGTTTAAGCCACGTGTACATGTGATCGCCTTCTCCTATTTAAATTTCGCTTGGTTACCAATCAATCTTGATTTTCGGCTATCTAGCCGAAGTCTTCTAAAGAAACTTCGGTAGGGGTCTCTTCACTCTTGGACCTGAAACGGATCCTCAAAGGATGCTATTCCCATCAGACGGCGAAATCGTGTTTCATTATACAGTTTCATTCTATTGGTCATTGGTAATCGAGAGATTATTATATGTGGAAGTCGTGAATAAGTTGCCTAATTTGGACACTAAAAATACTTATAGGAGGACGCCAAAAACCCACTGCGCAAATCTGCTCAGGAGTTGTGCGGTGTCATCCGCGGGGTGGAGAATGACCAAGGCCCACTTACCATGAGATCTGAGCCCTATTGTGGGACGCTAACTTAATAGCCTGAAATAATAGTGTAGCCAACTTGCATACACACATGCCAGTATCACATTAATTTAGAAAAAATGTATGAGTTTTTTAGAAACATATATTTCCTAAGCAATTAAATAGGTAGTAGTCGTTAAATTTGGTTAACCGACTTCCTCTATTAAAATAGAATTTTCTTCATCTATCGACCATAGCTCTAGCGGGGTGGATGCAAAATAAACAGAGCAGAATATTGAAAGTTCCATGTTTTGTTTCCTATTTCCTATGATCCCGGATCTTTTAAGCGGGGCGTGAAACAGCATTTTACCAGGCCGTCATGAGTGGGTGTGCTTCGTACCGTGCTTATTTCACGATATGAAGCGCTTTAATTTTTTTTGACTGCATTGACTGCTTACCATCAGGACAATGATGTCATTATGACGTGTCACATTAAAAAAAAAAGTTGTAAAAATTTGTGAAGTTCAATTCAAGTTCTATTCTTTTGAGGCGTTCTTCTCAATCTCGCTGCCTTTTAAAAGCCTCTTTAGAGTAACCGACAGATCGAGACAGGCTGACTGACAAATCCCCCGGTTAGAGTCACCGACAGACTGACAAAGAATATAATTATCTCTTTTATTGTTGTTAAAAAAATATTGAATTTACATTTTGTTTGTGAAATTTTAACGAATCTTGATGATCTTAAAGACAATAACTAAGGCGATTTTCACACTGCCCCGCATCATGCTGCATATTGCGTGTCGACGCACCTACGCGCGTTCCTGCGGGAGTGCAGATCTGCATCATCGTGCGGGTTTTTTGCGCACTCACGCGCGTAGGTGCGTTTTGTAGATTCACGCATGGCGCCGTTCTCTGTGGTGGTCGTGCAGTAATGAGCATCACGATAGTTTTGATAAAAATGGTTAATATTGTGGAACTCATTTAGGATGCTGCCATTATACTAACTGTTTGGTTTTTGTACGGTCAAATTAAAAGAAATCGTGCCTATAGAAGATACTGGGTACAACTTTATTTACAAACAAGATCTTAGAAAATATGAAGAGAAATTCTTCAACTATACGAACTACACTTCTTCATATTCCAGATAGCTGGGTGGTTTTTGATTTCGAATATAAATCGACCGATATCGAGATCCATTTTCAAACAACGCCCATTCAAAATCACGCGCGGCACTGCGGGATTTGATGTGCCATACCTTGCGTCTCGCCCCGCACCTACGCGCGGGGGTGCATGTTTCTCCGCGTGTATGCGCGTGATCCGCATGAACGCGCGTGGATGCATTTTCTGTGTGTTAGACTGTGCGTGTTTTCCATACAAACGGAGATACTTACAAGCAACGGAAGAACACGCATCCACGCGCTACGCTTCATCATGCGGGGCAGTGTGAGAATCGCCTAATATACATTTTTATTTTACTAATTTTTACCCTCTGCTTTGAGATTTTTTAATTTTGTTCATTCAGGTAGTCGGTTTTGTTGGGTTCGCACGCGTTCTCGCTATCGGAGTGTTTCCATTGTTTCTCAAGCTGTGCTCAAGTCAATTGTTTATTAAGTTGTTGCTTTACTATTTAAAATGGTCAAATGTGGAAAATGTGGTGAGGAAGCGTCTGATACCATCCAATGTAGTGTTTGCAAAAAGCACTTGGATTACGCATGTTCAGGTGTCACTGATCTTGGCTATCGAAGGCTGGGTGAAAGGCAAGCAGCTTGGAAATGTCAGTCTTGTAAGCCGGGGGGAAGTGCAACTAACCCTAAGCCTAGTGGTGGATCCCCGAAGCAACCTACTATGGATCAGGTACTTCAGGAACTGAACAATATCAAATTGACGTTGGCCCCTTTGAATGATATGGTAGCGGTGATTAAAGACATCAAGAAGGAGTTGGGTGATCTTAAGTCATCTATGAAAGATTTTTCAACCAAAGTCCAAAATTTGGAAGAGAGACTTCAAGTGGTGGAATCAACCCAAGTGAGTGTATCTTCACTCAAGGATAAGATTACAGCGCTGGAGGAGGATTTAAATGATAAAAACCAATGGTTGCGGCTCAATAATATCGAAATCAAGGGCGTCCCAATGAAGAGTAATGAAAACCTTTTGGATATTGTCTCTCGAATTGGGACTAAAATAATGTACCCAGTTAATAAAGGAAACATTAATTTTGTAGCGAGGATACCATCACGTGTAAACGGAAATAATAATTTCAAGCCAATAGTTGTATCATTTCTTAATAGATACGTGAAAGAGGACTATGTAGCTGCAGCCCGCTCATTGAAATCGTTGTGTCCAGCGGATATTAACATCGAGGGTTCTGGCCGAATATATATAAATGACCATTTGACAGTCCAAAATAAAATACTGTTATCGAAAACTAAGGCCTTTGCTAAGGAGAATAACTATGAATTTGTATGGGTAAAAAACTCGAAAGTCTTCTTAAGAAAAAACTCGCAGTCACGTATAAATTCTGTAAAAAGGGAATCGGATTTTTTCAATATTTGTTAAGTTTTTTTTAGTATTAATAACTTTGTATTATTTGCTTAATTTAGGCTATCTATTATTGTTTTTTCATAGTTGCGAACCCTTGAGAATCGCAAACCAAGGCGATAAAGTATTCTTTTGTCTGGGGCCGGTTGTTGACGAGCATGTCTTTTGTTCAGTTGAATGCGGCCGGACCGGTGATTTGTTTACAATATTCATGCAAATTATTATGGGCTTTATTTATGTTATGTTAAGAGCCCTAAGATCTATTATGATTATGACTTTATATTTTTGTTATTACTTGTGTTTCTGGGAATATTTTTTGTTTAGAGTTAATATTTTTCTGCAGATTAAGGCTATTGTGAATGTGTGGTGTGAGGTATTCATTATGTTATTATTTTTGTTGATGTTTTATATAAATTTCTATGTGATTGGTGAGTATTATAGCACAAATGGCTAACCTAACTGTCTACTATCAGAACGTGAGGGGACTAAGGACTAAAACAGATATCTTTCGCCGTAACCTATATTTGAATAACTATGATATTGTTGCGTTGACTGAGACCTGGTTGTTGGATAGTATTTTGGATAGTGAGATGTTTGATGATAGGTATATTGTGTGGCGCCGTGACCGTGATTATAATGTGACTAAGCAAAAACTTGGTGGTGGAGTTGCAATAGCGATTCGTCGTGATTTGCTTGCTGCTCCTAGTCCGGATTGGTGCTCGAGTGCTGAGGATTTATGGGTTTCAGTTACATTAATTGATTCAAAGAAAGAGAGACCTTGTAAACTTCACATATGTATAGTTTATTTGTGTAACCAAAATAATGGCAACCCTTTTGCTGTACAGTCTGATATATTTTTTAAAAATATCAATGATATTTCGAGTAAATTCAGCACCGATAAGATATTAATTTTAGGTGATTTTAATATGAGCAGCATACTTTGGCATCCGTCAGATGCTGGACTTTTTCCATCAAATATTAATAAGGATTATGAATCAAACTGTATTGAAGCTTTGTATGATTCTAACTTAAACCAATATAATTACATTAAAAATAAGCATGGTGGCATGTTGGACTGGGTTTTATGCAATGAATATGTACTTGTTTCCTTGTGCCCCGATCCCTTAGTGAATGAAGATCCATATCACCCGAGTCTTATAATAAATTTATCCTTTGGTGAATTACTTGATCTCAAACCTCAAGAACGCTTAGTTCATTTATATCAGCTCGGTGACTATATCAATATATGTCGAGAGTTATCCTGTACTGATTGGTCTAACATCCTATATAATGGCAGTGTTGATGATGCGACAAGTAAATTCTATTCAATTATCTCGAAGCTCATTACACAATATATACCTACTAGGCGTTTACGAAGTACTAAATATCCTCAGTGGTATTCTCCTGCCCTTATTAAAATAATAAAAGAAAAATTTAAGTTTTTCAAGAAGTGGAGAACATATCGTAACAAATCCGATGAACATACCTTTCACCTCTTACGGAATAGAGTTAAAAAGGTTGAGGCTCAATGTTACAAGGAATATATGATAAAAATTGAAAATTCTATACAAAAATGCCCTAAATTATTCTGGTCCTATATGAAAGCTAAGCGTGAATCTGGATCTTTTCCATCTCGTATGACTTATAATAACATCACAAGCACTAGTGGTGCTGACATAAGCGAGTTATTCTCGCAATATTTTGAATCTACATTTCTTAAATCTAATAACTCTGGTCTCTCCTTTCAACAAGAAAACTCTGGCTATGATGCCCCAGTAAGCTGCTTATCACTTATTGAAATTGAATCAAGCCAGGTATTTCATTGCTTAAAAACTTTAGATCTTAATAAATCTGCTGGCCCTGACTCTTTACCTGCTTTATTTCTTGTTAACTGTGCTAAAGAACTAACACTTCCTGTTAGTATTTTGTTTAATCGATCCTTAAAGGAAGGAGTAATGCCCCATTTATGGAAAAAAGCATTTGTCACGCCAGTTCATAAGAAAGGTTCAAAGACACTGGTTGAAAATTATAGGCCTATATCAAAATTATGTTTAACTGCAAAAGTTTTTGAACGTATTGTATACAACCAGGTTTACGGTGCCATGAAGTGTAACTTTATTTCTGAACAACATGGTTTTTTGAAGGGTAGGTCAACGGTTTCTAATTTCGTTTTATTTAATGATTATGTATCGTCGAGCATGGATAATGGTGACCAGGTAGATGCAGTTTACACTGATTACAGTAAAGCGTTTGACAGAATTGATCACGATATCTTGTTGTGTAAACTGCACTCTCTGGGTATTCGTGGAGACCTGCTTCGATGGTTTGCCTCTTATGTTGAGAATAGATCCCAGGCCGTTGTTTTGAGTACCTTTTGTTCTAATTGGGTTCATGTTCCTTCTGGTGTTCCACAGGGCTCCTTGCTTGGTCCACTTTTGTTTATTTTATTTGTTAATGATATAGGTAAATGTTTTCTTAATTCTAAATTTCTAATTTTTGCTGATGATATGAAAGTGTACAAAGTAGTAAATTGTGTGACTGATGCTCTTCTGTTACAGGAGGATTTGCATAGACTTGAAACTTATTGCCGTTTGAACAAATTAGATCTTAATGTATCGAAGTGTTTTTTAATAAATTTTTCTCGTAAGCGCAATACATTAAATTTTCAGTATAATCTTAAAGGTGAGGTTTTAAGAAATGCCTCTTTTTGCAAGGATTTGGGTGTAATTCATGATAATAAATTATTATTTGATCAGCATATTGACAGCATCACTGACAAAGCTTTTAGGAGCCTTGGCTTTGTTATTAGATCTTCTAAATCATTTAAATCCATGAAAACTATAAAAATTTTGTACTGTGCATATGTGCGAAGTCACCTTGAATATGCATCTCAGGTCTGGAATCCTGTTTACAAGAAATATGTGAACAGTATTGAGAAAATTCAAAAGAAATTTACTAGATATCTATACTGTAAATTTAGATTGGCCTATTGTGACTATGATCAACGATGCTCCACTCTTCATCTGCAACCTTTACACTTGCGGAGGCAAATCGCAGATTTGTGTTTCTTTAAAAAAGTTGCTCAGAGTAAAATAGATTGTTCGGAACTTTTGAGTAAGGTTTGTCTTTCGGTCCCCTTGCGTAACTTACGTTCTAGAAAAAGATTACTTTACACCCCATTTTCACATACTAATTATAGAAAGAACAGTTTTAAGGTTAGATCCTCTACAACTTTTAACGAGTTGTCTAATGATTTTGACTTGGATCTCTTTTTTGGATCACCAGATAATGTAAAAGGCCTTATTAAAAATTAATAATTGAAGCTACTATGTTAAATTTGTTTAAAGCTAATATGTGGAAGCTTGTAATTAGCCTATAATTATTTTATAAGTTTTTTATTTTGTAAAAACAGCTGTAAGCTTTCCAAATAAAATAAAATAAAAATAAAAAAATATTACGTCATCCATCCAAACAACCAACTCACATGACGGACTAACATTTTATTTAATTTTCTTAAAAGACAGCAGATACAAAACGTTATATACAGAACAAATAATAAAACTATGGGAAAGTGCGTGTGAGTAAATAACAATATTTCAGTCATAAAATGTTTACATTTCATAAAACTATTATGGAAAAAATCTCTGGAGCTAAACTAGAACGAACTTACAAGAGGCATAAATCCCTCGGTCACAACTACGCACCTATATTCTAGGTCTTTGTTTTACAGTTTACATTTTCCTACGTCACTGTCATCTCCCACGATGACTTAACATTGCTTAAATCTACCTAGGATTCTACTGAACAGGAAAGTACTAACTTAGTCAGGATCTTTCAATAATTTGTTATGATACTTTTTAAGCATTGATAACCTAGGTTTAGGTTGCTTATAATTCTCACTTAAAATTACATCCTTGTTTCTGCTGACCAAGCAACTAACTAATCTTATGAGTAAATGTGTTTACATCTTAAAATTCTCCTCATCATTATTTCAGTCATATGAAGTTCACTTCTAAAAGTTTTCCACGGCCTGCATCCACCGGCTTCCTGCCGCCGAGACCAAATCATTATATTATACTTACAAATATATCCCAGACGCGCGACCCAAGGGAACTGGCCTAAGGCTGCATTGGTGCCGCCGATGATGCGATCTGCCGCACTATCTCCACATTCTAAGGAGTTCAGAGACTGCCAAGCTGGGTGGTTTGCTATCGAAGAACCCGCTGAAGCAGTTAAGCCTATGAACAGAATATTATTATACATTTCCATCAGTTGATAGTAAATAGATAGAAGTCTTGGCGGGAGACATAACCTTCCAGAGTTTCATGATTCAGAACACAATTTCATGCCTTAATTCTTCCAGATAGCGGGAATCCCCGAAAAAGTTATATAACCGACTAAACCGTTTTTTTGGTAACATTTTAAATAAAAACAATGTAATTAACAAATTCTAAAAAATCTTTTGACATTACAAAACTTTATTTCATAGAGGCATTACAAGGTCACCTATATTTGTAGCATAAAATACATCATCACCATTATTTACTTAATAAGCAAATACATTAATTAAGATTTCCAGTTTGTTTTTTTCTATGCGATTCTGAGTATGAACGGAATATAACGTGCTTATACAATGCCTGCGTGGTTACCGAAAATTCAGGATTTATCCACAACATTTTATGGGGGTCGAAAATGGCCTGAACTGATAATGATGGTATGGCCGTGCTGCTTTCTTACTCGAAATGTTGGCTCGACTTGGCGAGAAAACTGCCAAAACTGCTAATTTTATTATATGAAAGTTGTCACGTTGC
Organism: Musotima nitidalis; assembly: GCA_949126915.1. NCBI lineage: Eukaryota > Metazoa > Arthropoda > Insecta > Lepidoptera > Crambidae > Musotima > Musotima nitidalis. Next base: position 8,265,978 of record OX421431.1, read on the forward strand.
ACTAGTTTTAAACCTGGTTTAACTTTATGTGCTGTTTTGTTAGAAGACCTTAAAGATTTTAGAAGTTATACGACAAACTTACCAGTCATAACACAATGTACTAATGTAAACAGAACATATCTAACAAACACCGAAACCATTATTAATTTTATCAAATTATGTGTACGTGTATGTAGTTTTTACATGGACGAATACACATTACTGGCGGTTTCATAGCAAAATCATTAGAGTTGATAAACTCTTCAACAGCCACGCAAACGCAGCATTGAAAATTATAATTTCCTACGCTCGTGCTCGGACGCCTATGCACTCCATTTTTGCACATTATATTATGCAATTAATGATTATGCAATGTTTTAAAACATTATTAATTGTGTGATTTGACCAGAAAATATTTTGATTTCTTCACTGTATTCATTGCACATATTAAACGCCAGCGGTCTTAGACACAATAGGAAATCTGTTGTTTGTCGGTCAATTGGCGTTTAAGGACTTAAATAATTCTAAACGTTGCAACAAATCATATATATATCGAGGGTTCCGTGCTCAAACCCGATAAGTGACAAATTTGCGTTTTTGGGCTTAAAACAGTACTTAAAAGAATTTATCGGTTAATTAAAAAAATGAAACTTAAAAGGTTTACTTATTGGATTATGAAGTCCTCAGTTTTTAGTATTCTTCTCTGAAATCGACTTATGTGATAATATCACAAGAAAAAGCGGCAGAAATTATGTATCCTATGTTGTCACTTATCGGGTTTGAGCACGGAACCCTCGATATATTATATCTTGATTTCAATTCTGAAAATGTATTTCAGTTAGTTTCAATAAAGGTAGATTTAAACTTTAATTCTAGTTGCCAATACACTCCATGTAGGTATGCTGTATAGGTGTATAGAGCTCCAACTGAGATCTGAGGAGCCTTTTTTTTTCTTTTGTTTTACGTCGGTAAAAAAATACCTGGGTTGCAGCGTCTGACACCCCTCCTGCGGCCAACGTCCCCCGGACAGGCGTGATATTATGTATGTTTATATGTATGCACTCCATATATGCACATTAGGTTTATTACACTATTAATATCGTAATATACCAGGCAATTTAATTTTAATCACTGTAAAGATAAACGAAACATTCCACTAAACTACTAGCTGGAATCGTCGCAGCTAGTTTTTAATAGTTTATGTATCAATCAACAATTTTAATTTTACAAAACTTACATACTACATTACATTACATACATTATTTAACCTAAGCAATAATTATAAATAAACAACATTAAAATTAAATTTTTATTATTTTAAAGCCTATTTGCCATCTCTTCTAATTGCCGTCCCGGCAGGATTCACAATGATCTGTAACATATTATTATTATTATTATTTAACTCTTTATTGCACATAAAAACTAAAAATAACAAAACATTACAAATAAAAAGGACATGTACAAAGGCGAACTTATCTCTATAAGAGTTCTCTTCCAGCTAACCTCATGAGGAGTCAGAAAGATAAAACAAGGATAGGTAAAATACATATGCAAAAAAGTAAAACAAAATAAATTAAGGGTTCATACAGACGAACTGCAAGGTGTGAACGGCAGAGGCTACTTCAGCCGTCGCCGCCTGTCGACGGCTGCCGTCGACGCGTCGGCGGCAGCCGTCAATGCGTCGACGGCAGCAGTCAATGCGTCGACGGCTGCCGTTGGCAGGCGAAAACGTTTGCAGTTGGAGTGCCGCGTACTAGCAGTCGTGGTCGGTACGAAAAACGCCACAACTGCAAACGTCGCCACCTGTCGGCGGCAGTCGTCGACGCATTGACTGCTGCCGTCGACGCATTGACGGCTGCCGCCGACGCGTCGACGGCAGCCGTCGACAGGTGGCGACGGCTGAAGTAGCCTCTGCCGTTCCGACTTGCAGTTCGTCTGTATGAACCCTAAAACAACAAATTTCGTAAGAGTATACAATAGCAAATAATATATACAAATATATATATACACAAACCTCATAATAAAACATATACATACTATTAAATAGCAACAACGTATAATAATAAAACTAACAGACAATAGGATAAGGAAAAAAAAAAGAGTTTTATAAATATTTCCCCATATATACATATATAAATACATACAAAATCACAGTTTATGATTCAGGTAGTGTTCTTTGACTCCACGTCTGAACGTCTCTACTGAAGAACTGTCTCTGATAGAAGCCGGCAGATTATTCTTCCAGAGTTTCGCTGCGTGCACGGTAAAGGAGTGTAGTGTGTAGTGGAGGTAAGTTTATTGCTGTGACAGGAACGCTGGGATCGTGACATTGAGGGGGCTAGTTGGAAACGGTTTCGTAGGTATTCTGGAGGGTTGGGATTCGTTAGAATTTTATAAAGGAAGACAAGGATGTGCATCTTTCTCCGTTGGCGAATAGGAAGCCAATTCAACCGACCTCTATATTCAGAGACGTGATCGTATTTCCGAAGGCCGAAAACAAAACGTATGGCCAAATTCTGAAGTCGCTCCAGCCTGTTTAGCAAGTCTTCCGTCAAATCCAGGAAGCAAATGTCAGCATAATCAAGGATGGGAAGTAATAGTGCTTGGGCCAACTGAACCTTGGTCTTGTACGGCAGGAAATATTGAAGCCGCTTCAAGGAGTGAAATCTGTAGTGAATGGATTTGCTTAGTTCGTAAATCCCACTTATATCCCACTTCTTACCACAGTTCTTTATATCCCACCAAAAACATCCTGTAAAAAAACTAGCCAAGTCTCGATGGAGCTGCTTGCTATCTCTAAAAAGTAATGAAATCTAGACAAAATCGTGCCGAGTCTAAGGTTCCTTATTGCGATTTCTTCATTATTATAGTTAGTGTTGTGTGACTTGGCCGTTGAAGGGAAATGGGCACAGAACCAGGTGCTCCGTGTCAATATTATACCAATATGTCGCTAGAACCGCTACCCATTGACGATGAAAAATTGACAACGTTGATTGAATAACAAGTGAAAATTAAGGCTTGATACTGGTTTTGTACCCTTGAGTACCCTTCAACGGCCAAGTCACACAACACTAACATGTATATAGCACGATTTTGTCTAGATTTCATTACTTTTTAGAGATGAGCAAGCAGTTCCATCGAGACTTGGCTAGTTTTTTTACAGAATGTTTTTGGTGGGATTTCACTTCTTTTTGTTACTTCTTAAAGTTAACTTAACTTCTTCCTTATCTTAAAGGCGGTATGTCGATATTTTTAATAGATTGGTTGGGCTGTTGTGTTTTCTAATCAGGGTCACCAAATACTCCAGATCTTCGATTATCGTAGTTTTTATAGTTTTCCCTTTATGTGGCTATTAAACCCTAACTTTGTACCAAATTTGAGCGCTCTGAGTTTATGGGAAGTACTAGTTCTATTTTGATGATCATGAGTAGGTGAGTGAGTGAGTGTGTTATAAATGCGAAACTTTGATTTCGCTTAACTTCGGAACTATAAGTCCCTCAGACTTGAAATTATAGATTTTAAGTATGTTATCATAGCTTACTGGATGATGAAAATTTCTACGTTCTGGTCTTATCCAGAGGTTCTCCAATAGGGGCCTGAAAATGCGGCGAAATGGTTCCAGTAAAGGATGGTACGGCAGTGTTTGCTTCGCGCTCGACTTGGCGGGGGCACTGCCGTGCCCCCTATTGTAACTTTGTGGAGAGAAATAAAGATATGGAGTATCTTGACACAAATAAAATAAAGAAAAATAGAGGTCCGTTTATTTTCCTCATACAGTTCTGTAAAGTGACTCCGAACGTGTTATAAATCGATAGTACTTTCATATTGTGTAAAAAGATACATTTTATATCAGTCTGCCTGGGACTATGGAGAAATTAAATGAAATTAATAAAATAAACCGTGATTTCAATCGGGAAAATGTTTCAATAAAGTTAGACTTTATTTTAGTTGCCAATGCACTGTTGCTCACTATATGACGTTATTTTTTTTTTAAATTTATTTATTTAAACATAATAACATTTTCACATGGTTTTTAAACACACAATAAATCACAAAGATTTGTCTGGTGTGTTCGAAACTATTATTACACATAATTATTGTTTAAACATCGTCAACCGTATGGTTTGACCAGGCAATTTAACTTTATGAGGAAAATACTAATTACTACACGAACCTTAATTTTTCAGAACATGTTTAGTTAGTGTAAATATTGTAATGGCTTTGTGGAATGGCTTCGTGAATGCATGTAATGTGATAACATTTGCAAAAACTAGAAAGCAACAAGTATATAAAAAGATGTTTTTTAAGAATTTAAGACGTGTGTTCTTTACAAGTGTGGTCTTCACAATAATTATATTATCTATCTAAGTAATTATTTTGTTAGTTCTTTTTGCTATTTCATTGTAGTGCTGTTTGTAAGCCTAAATACATATAAAACATAAAAGTAAATCGAAAGATTAAAGATGTGTCTGTATCTAAATTCATCTACAATTGTTGTTTTAGTGACTATGGTTTAATTGACTATGTTTAGAGATATGTCTGACTAATCTGACTATGTCTCCCTGTGACCACAAACCGCTGTTTAGTGTTCGTGATAAAAATGGAAATCCGCAATTAAATCTGGAAAATTTGTTATGTGGTATGTATATAAAGATCTTAATTTAATTACAATAAATTTACAAACCACGAATTCAGATTTTTTGCGTTTAATAAGTTGGTTCATACAGTACTCAGAGTCAGCGGGAAACAATGTTTTTTTTTAGTAATGCTTATGCTATAAAAGCTATAAGCTTATAATAGCTTTATTAATACTGTTAATCTTACCATCTTTTTGTACATTTATTATTTTAATTATCTTGTTCTTTTTATATTATTATACTTTTCTTTTTACATTCCATGTCCATCAATTATTAAAACTATACTTTGTCATAATTTATATTCAGAACTAAGTATATTGTTTTGCTCCCTCGTGAACTAAGAGATGCAAAAGTTACTTCCTCTTTCATAGGTCGCTATGCGACGTTAACCGCCGAGTAGGTACTGTGCATTTATTTTGCTATGGATTACGCAATCATCACTCACTTTTATTATTACTGATAACAATTTATTTTATTGTCGAAATTACCTAAAAAGGCAAGGTGAGGTTTGTCATGTCATTGGGAAACAAAAATTATGTTTCATTCGACGTCAACGTCACTGACTTTCAGTTGACGTTAACAAACAAGAATTACTTCAAAATTAATTATTAATATATGAGTAGCGATAGCCTAGTGGCGAGAGCTATAGCCTTCAAATTCAGAGGGTCTCGGGTTCAAACCTTGGTGGCGCACACATGGCTTTACGAAGTTTGGTGCGTAATTATCGCTTGCTCCATGTTTCGGAAAGCATGTTAAGCCGGCTATGGCAGTCGTTATTACGAAGTCAGTGCCTTATAACATCATGACAACTGGTTTAACCATAGAATTATGTTTTCATCTGGCTTGCGGAGATTAGCCGGGAGGCGCTCCATAGAATAAATGAAACTCAGCCAAATCTGGTTAAACGAGTGAGCAGACTCAGGGTCCTAAGATTACGGGATAATGCTAGGACATAATGATATGACTTATTATTTATTAATGATAAAAGTAAACGCTACACTACATAATAATGTCTACTGATAACATAAATAAAAGTAATTAGTTAATTGGTTTTTATTTAAATAACTTGTTTCGTTTAACTGGGAGGGAGAGGAAAATAAAATTTAAAAATAAATTTTTATGTTATGTATTTTCGAAATACACAACGGCGCCTGTTTTTCGAAGGAGTAGGCGGAGACATATTATACGCCTACATTTCGCCAGCTATATAGTTTGTCCACGTAATAAGTGGCGTCTTACTGTTATAAAATAACCTTTAAAAAACTGTGAGTATCTCCCATGCGTATTTACGACCTGCATTTACGTATTCAAAACCTTTTAAATTATTGCAAAATCCGTCATGCGTTATTAATTGCACTTTAACCTATTAACTGGTAATTGTTAACGATAGCCAGTCGCTCCATGTATCAACTGAAATTCAGCCAAATTTGGTTAGACTAGTGAGCAGGCCCTGAGCCCTAAGCTTAAGTCTAGGGCAACCGGGATAGTAATAATATAATAATAATAATAATGTTTATTTTGCTCAACACAAACAATTGGTACATAAGCTAGGATAATATGATAAGTGTAAAATTGGAGTATCATTTAAATTTTAACAAACATAATAATACGCATATCCAAACAAAAATAACCTTGATAAAATATTTTTGGGTATCTCCCATACATATTTACGACCTGCATTAATGTATTCAAAAAAAAAAAATTATTGCAAAAGTCGTCACGTTATTAATTCAACTTTAACCTATTAACTGGTAGTTGTTAACGGTAACCAGTCGCACGCAAACGCTCTGTATTAATCATCACTACTATTCTATCTATATCAAGAGTTGTTTAACGAGTTGCGCGTTAAAAGTAAGATTGCACAGCCGAAGAGGGTCTGCTACATTTAATTGCTGGAATGATTGTTGTCGGGGCCTGTTTGTTGAGACAACCCGCAAGTTGCCATTTTGTGCTTGTTTAAGAGAAATATAAACACAAATAGTGTATATTCGTGTTTGAAGCGTGGATAAAACTGGTGTCCTACAGTTTTGACATTACCATGTGTGTGCCATAAAAAGCAATACGATTATTGAAAAAGTGATTTGAGTTTTTTAATTTGTTCGTATTATCAATAAACAAATGCAAAGCTATAGTAAAACTATCAATATATTTACATTATATAGAAACGGTTTTGATGTTTTGTGACTAGTGAAGTTTTTACAAATAATAAATTTGTTAATTATTATTGTGATTTTTTACAAAGATGCCGCGATATTTGGTATTTGCTATTTTAGCAGTACTTCTACCAGTGAAATGTTGTAAGTATTTCTTATTTTTTATATTTTAACCGACTGCTCGTATTGTATTTGTTGCAATAGCTTGTTAAATATATGGCTATAATGACTAAGATTAATAATAAAAATAAATAAAAGTCTCGGGCAAGGGATGCTTAGGCAGATGCTCTCAGCGTTCAATTGCTTTTGGATTTGCAGGGCAGTCTAGCTAGTAAAAATAACTGTGTACATGGGTCATAATAACTGAAATTACGCCAATATCTGGTTCTGGTTAGACCAGTGAGCAGTGTGCCCTAAGCTTAAATATTTTTTTTTTTTACGTCGGTAACAAAATGCGTTTACGCACTACCTTTTGGCCAAAGGGGGACCGAAAGGGGGTGTAGGACTCACCACCGGCAGACGCGACTGCCAGCAGTAATACCCACTAGTACTAATAGACATCAGGCAAAGAAAAGAGTGATCTAATTAGAGTATACTAGAATGGTCGGAAACTATTACCAAGTTGAGGAAAGTTTGCAGAGTTATCAGTATCAGTAGTCGATCCTTGAATGGATAACCGTTTGTTTGACATTTAAAATCGTCTGCTTACTTGCTTTGAAACGAACGTTTACACTGTTAGCCCCGGTTATAATATCACCATAATTGATAATCGTCAAAACAAGTTATGGAGGCGCACAATTGGGCGGCTGGAAAAGTTATAATTGCATGACGCCACACAACTGCCTTAGTCCAGCCGCAATGGGTACGCATCGTGGAGTACGACCTAAATTCCTCTCACTTTGGGACCTAAAAGGAAGCCCGTACTTAAGTATTGGGACGTTAATGGGCTAAAATGATGATAATGCTTACGTCGTGGACCGATCGTTAAATCTTTATAGTCTGGAAGTTTTTAGTTTTTAAGCTACACTGACCATTTTGATGCGTGGTACCGGCCTAAAATCGTGCCACCCCCTTTTATCTCACGGGGAGTCGTAAGAGTCGCTTAAGAGAAATATTACCGGATTATGGGCAGCAGCGTACTGGCTTGAAATGCGATCACCAACCCACCTGCCCAGCCTGGTGATTATGGGCAAACACCCCCTATAGAATGTAATCTATTGGGGAAAACAATGTTCAGTAGTGGAATTTTTAAGGCTAATGTTATGATCCTTTCAAACTCTTTTCACCCCCCTTTTAAGTTTTGGAGTGACCAGTTAAAGGCTGAAGAAGAACACGTCATGTGAGTTGAGTTCGGTTTATTAACCCTTTAACCGGCCAAGCAGGTTGACGTTTCTAATTTATTTTTTACCTTCAACAACCTCCTTAAGGTTCATTTTATGGTAACAATATATCGTCTTCTGTAAGGCAAAATTTTAAAAGTTATAAAAACTCTGGATCAAGTCACATGTTAAGCATAAAATAAAACCAAAATTAATTTAGTTCAGTCATTTGGAACCACTGATGCTTAAAAAGGGCTCTAATTAATTAAGGAATATAATAAACTAAACCTCTAAAAAAAGCTTTTTTGATCATCAAAAATACTGAGTGAGCATCTAATAGGTGATTAGGTGCTCAATCAGTATTTTTGATGTACAAAAAGGTTAGGTTAGGTTGGCAATTTATTAATTTTGAAGACACGTTAAATAACAACCATAAATTAATAACAGGACACAACGACCTTAGACAAAAACACGATGGAATATACACGGAAACAGGTAAAATCTATAGCCTGCCTAACTTAATATTATATGGCAGAGTAAACAATTTCCATAACTATTCGTATTTCTAAAACTTAACACTAAGACTCTACTTAAGTATTTTAAATGCGAAAATATATTAATCTGTCGTGGAATTTTGTCATTTTGTTGGAAGTTTGAAAACTAGGAAAAAAAAAATTGGATTAAGACACATATACAAATATGACGACTGACATGGCGTAAAAGACGTAAGCCTGAACTCCACTCTCAAGATTACATGGCATTTCTGCTTTTTACATGACAAATATTTGTGTGCATGGATTCGAATTATGGTCAGTAAGATTTATATAAGTTTTTGTTTGTACATATTTAAAATATTAGGTATGCCAATCAACACTTTTTACATCTTTGTGACATCAGCACTCAATGAATCCAAAGCATTCCAATTTAATTACCGTATCTTATTGCTATGATATCAAGGCATCATTAATAGTAAGATCTAATATGTCGAGTAAGCTGGCGGGAGAAAAAACTAACCTTGACGATTTTCTTGCCCGTTCTTTTACGATCTTTCTTTTACGATCGTTCTTTTACGATTCTTTTACTGGAGCTTTCCCGCCCGCAGTGAATGGGCGCACTAGTTTTTAAGTTTTGCCGTTCATAAGAGCTCTTTTGAGCCAAACTTGATTAAATGAATTTTAATCTGTTATCAGTCTAATATATGCCATGCCATTTAGTGAAAATCTCGTCAACACCTGTCCAGCTGTTTTAGAGGATACTAACAATAAATAGATAAATAAAATTTTAAAAACTGTTTTTTATAAATGTACCAAGTAAGTTATTCCATCTGATCTGGCTTCAATAAATTGATTTTAATTTTGAGTAACAATACCTACTTTTTAAATATGATAATCATAGAAGTCACAAAATTATTACAAAAAAAAATCTATTATAGCCTTACAATCCAAGACTTTAATTCTATGAAAATCGATCATACCTCATTGAAATCAATATCTTTTTTCGGTATTTTTTTGGTAATCATTTTACGTTTACGATATTTGCATAGACTAGAGTTAATGTGTGGATATTGTAGATATGTGCGTGGAACACACCTCTAAACCTTATCATTTTTATATTAACTTCAAATATTCATTGGCTTCAGAGACACGAGATAGCTAAAATTAAAAAGGACTTGTTACAATCCTACTGATATTATAAATGCCAAAGGTTGTGAGTGTGTATGTTTGTTACTACTTCACGCAAAAACTACTTGACCGATGGTGATAAAATTTTATATGTGTATATCTGCAGTCCTGGAATAAAACATAGAATACTTTTTATCTCGAATATACTTATATCTATATCTATTTAGGTGACACCGCGGGGCGCTGCTAGTAAAAAATTAAAAGTATACCCTGCCAGCACCAGAACGATTCTACACTTGTCCGTATTTTAAATTGGCGGTAGTTTCCAACTAGATCACATCATAAAATATGAGTAAGACAGGCTTTAAAGCCAAGTTTATAAACAAGCTAAGTATATTGAATTATTTTTTTATTAACATTTCATGGATCTAATCTTGAATGACACAATAAATATCTACAACAATTATAAGTTTAATGCAAAAGTGACACCAGGAAAACTGAAGGGAAAAACAAAACTAATTACCCAAGAAACTAGTTGGTCAAGTAAATGAACAAAGTAATATAAATGCAAATGAGCAAATGATTTTAAAAATTTATGATACGGGGTTAGTGTGAATTATTTTGTCGATAGGAGAACATGTTTTGTTCTAATTATTACATTTAATGTTTGAGCAAAGGTGTGCTGTTAAGTTGCACAGTAAATATCTAACTATACGTATATATATTCAGGCCTATTTCCCACAAAAGGCTAGGCAGCTTTTCGCTAATTATAATATTAGTGCCACGTTATAGGTGCCACTATTGCCATTTATCGGAAACTTTAATGTTTGCCAGTGCCTCGTCCATTGCTCGGCAGGTGCACCACTTGTATTCCGCCCCCGCTTCCATCTTTCGGGGCGGCGAGTCCCACATATCCCGGTCACTCTCCGTGTGGCGGGGATGCGTAAAGGTAATAGATGCACCACTTGCAGGTGGGGTTGACTTGGGCTTCTAAGATCTTTGTAGGAACCCTATACACCTCTAACTATTTATGAACGAATAATATGTCTTTTGCATACAATGAACAACAAAATACCAACTACGTTTAATACATATGTACATACTGCCTATTTTCCCGAAATAAAAGTAGAAAAGTCAAGTAAAAGTATAAAGTTATTTATTTCATAAACTATTATATAGCACTTGAAAACGTAAAAAAGTCGAAATATTTCTACACTGAAATCACGACGCTTAGATTCACTTAACTGCAAAAAAAAAAAAATAAGTGTAAGAGAATCTAAGTGCCAGTTCCGAGCCAACGCTCTCTGAGAAGAACTGACAAGAAACTCACAGGCTATGCTCTTTTAAATTATTAATAGGTTAGGCAGATATTAATAGACGCCCACATTTCTCCATATATTCTGTTCCACGTATTTAACCGGTGGCGAGCCTATTGCCGTTTAACGGAAACTTTTTTGTTCGCCAGAGCCTTGTCCATTGTTCGGCAGGTGCACCACTTTCAGGTGAGGTTAGCTTGTTACAATCAAGTACAAGTGTTATTCGTATAAAATTATCTTAACATAAAACTACTCACAGCAGTGTGATCATAAAAATCTAAAAAATAAGACACTAGAAATGGTGTGCCGCGTATTGAGATCAAGTAAAAAAAGTTTTGAAACCTTATTACTAATAAGAAAGTGAAGCCATATTTTTAACTATGTGTGACTCCCTAGATATTACAAGTATAATAAAACACTAGAACTCCGTTATGTTCGTAAATTTACTAGAATTAATTGGGTAAAATTCCACTATAAACCAATTTATGCCAATTTATACATACTAACGTGAAATGAGCGTAGTTTTACGCATGTGTGTGCGTGAACGCGTGTATTTACCTTACATTTAGTTTTGTGACTTCAGTGCTATCAATGGCCATGTGCTATCTACCTTTTTTTACTTGATCTAAGGCGCCGCCTAAAACTATCGGAACATATTTCGCCAATTTGAAAAGGAACGCAAGTCACCAATTTGAAAATTTCAGTTCGAGAATGACGTTGCTGTCATTCCCTACAGACTACAAGTTATTCTTGAACACGGTACATTGACTGTTTGTAGTGAGATACGATCCAGATATAACGAACGCAATTGGCAATGTATTTAATGCTATGCAATGGTGCTATACGATACCCCACCACGCCAGCGATTTTAGGCGCTCACAGCACTTCTATTGTTTTATTATTAAGATTTCTGTAAGTGTAATGTATGTTAATAGGGCATGATAATATTTTTCATTGAACCCACTCAGTACCCACATAATTCATTAAACAACCATGATAACATATGACACTCATTAAGACTTATCTATATTAATTGCTTAAACTTGAAACGTCAATATTTTCGGAAGGTTCGTTAGCAGACACAAAATAAGCGGAAGGCTCAGATTCTGAAGCTGCCTTGCATAACAGATCCTTATTAGATTTAAGCTAAATTTGATTCAAAATGTCATTGCACTTCAGTCATTTGTTTGAAATCGAGAGGGACAGAACAATGTTTTAAATAGATTTAGCACTAAACAGTATTAGTGACCGTTATGCAAAGACACCCTACGGTTGTTGGTTCGGTGTAATATTTCAAAACCTTATCAAAGCGTTGTAGGCTTTTACTCGTAACTCAACATACGGAATAATAAAAAAATATTATTTATTAATAAATATTTCTGACACTTACACTAATTTTTTAGTTCCAAGATAAGTATCATTAAGAACATGTATTATGGATACTAAATAACGGATAACATAAACTCTTTGTTTTTTGTAAATTCATACTTAATATACATAGGAAAATACCCAGACCAGAACAAATATTCATCTATTTATATTTATATTCAGAATCGAACTTACGACCTCAGGAGTGGAGTGCGGGTATACTTGCCAACACGCCATATCGGTCAATAGAGAAATACATAGAGATCTGAACCGATAAAGAAGGTTTATTTTTGTTTTTAACAGATAAAAAGCGAACACTTTTGTTCTCAATGGCTGTATCATCACAGCCACAGTAACCCTTAAAGAATCAGCTTTCACTATACAGTGTTCGTTACAAGGATCGAAAAGTTTGTTACGTGGTTTTAGCATAAAAAGAAACAAACCTTCTTTTAACACCTTTTCATCTGATCTTGATCAACTTTATTGAAAAGCTCTAATTATTGTCATTTAATATTTACGTTTCGTGCCGGCATAGAATATTACCACCCCTCTCATCTCACGGTGAGTCGTTATAGTCGACGACGAGAAATCCTACCGGATGATGGGCAGCAGTGTCATCCTGCGTACTGGCTTCAATTGCGATCACCAACCCGCCTACCCAGAGTGCAGCGTGGTGATTACAGGCAAATACTGTAATCTATTGGGGTGGCTAATGTTCAGCATTGGACTTTGTAAGGCTGATATGATGATTATGGTTCCTTTTTCTACATTATTATCAAAATTCGATGCTATTTGCTGATAATTCTATTTTATTTAATGATTTATGTACACACATTTATATAATTACATGAGACAAAAAAAATACTAAGGTCGAGAAATTTCTTCCAGCAGACCGCAGAGTGGGTCCAGAGACCCTCTGGCCTACTCTAATTCAACGAAAACGAAACTTCGTTGTACCTATCTCTTTCACTCTCTAGGTATATCATTATCGAGTAAAAGGATGAGTGTAACGAAGTTTAGTTTTCGTTGAATTAGAGTAGGCCCTCAGTACTGCCGCTAATTGTCAGTGAGTACAGCAGCGTTTAATTTCCAAAAATTACCCACTGACAGTTAGTGGCTTTCTAGCTATAGCACGGCAGAGTATAATATGTACCGTATAAAAGCACAAGAAAACAATATACAAACCAATAAATACCACTTCTCCACGTCGTCCACTTACAATCGAAAGTGGGATGGTTTCGGGTCATACTGCACCAGGCAGACCCAATTCTCACTTAATTTTAGGTCCTCTGACTCAACACGCCTTTCGGGACGAAGGATTATATTGAATGTCACGCAAACGGTTAATCCTAAAAGTCAAAAGTCAAAAAAAGTCAAAAGTCAAAAATACTTTATTTCATAAACTATTACATAGTACTTGAAAACGTCAAAATTATAAAAAAATAACAAAAACAAATAAAATATAACTATACTAAAATCACGAAGCTTAGATTCACTTGCAACCAAATAATTTAAAAAAAACAAAAAACATTTATGTGCAAGCGAATCTAAGTGCCAGTTCCGAGCCACCGCTCTGTAAGAAGAACTGGCAAGAAACTCACAGGCTAGCCTAAGACTAGCCTCTTTAAACTCTGCATAAGTTTGGTGGTCGTATTCCATCACCACGTATCGACGACTAGAATAGAATAGAATAGAATAGAAAAGTTTTTTATTGACATACACACAATATAAACATACAATAAATACATACTACAAATAGAGTACACAGAACACAAGAAAACAAACAGAACTATAAACACAATATAAAATCACAAAAAGAATGATTAGAAAAAGAAAAAGAATGACTAGCAGTTGAATTCGTCATTAAACATTAACTCATTCACGGACACTCCGCCTATATACTTAAATTTAAGTGCTTATAATAGGACACAACGCCGTAAGCCGTTAAACTTCAAACAGCCAAAACGGGCATGTCGCCTGTACCCGGTCCAATTACTTAGCAACAAAGAGAGTCACGTGATCAAGTGTACCAACACGCTATTCTATATTTTGAAAAAAAAAATTGTGAACATTTGTGCTGAGATGTTTTTGCTTGCTTCATATACACACACTTACGCAGTACTTTTCGTGACATGCCGCCTATAGCCGTGTGTGAGCTCAGCACTCGGCGTATATGTAGTCGCTCAGTGTCACAGCGGGGGGGTAACGCTGCCTAAGTTTGGTGATCGTATTCCATCACCTCGTATCGCCGACTAACCATTGAATACGTCATTAATCTCATCAACTTTTATTAATTATTTGCTTCCAGTATTCGCTGGTGACAGTTGCTTTGATCAAGATGTACCAGGGACTTGTACTGCACTGTCTAACTGCAATTCACTCTTAGGAGAGATAGAAAGATCTGGAAAGCCTATGTCGATACAAATGAGGAAAAGATTGCAGAAGCTTACATGTGGATTTGAGTTTAACGAACCATTGGTACGTATGTGTTTCTCATATTCTGGAATAATAATGAGTATGATTTTATTTCAAGGAGACTTTTACATAAGTGACCGTTTAAGAGGTATTTGATATCGAGCGCACCCGTTCTTTGGAAGGCAGTTCCCTTGATTTGTTATATAGAAAAGGATTTGCAAAAAAATATAGCCTCGAATCGAAAAACTGAAACAATTGATATAAGATTAATTATCATTTCAGCCTATTAACATCTCGCTATTTTGTTCGGGTATATTCTTAAAAACCCAGGTTCAAGGTCCACTCCATCTCGCGGACTCATTGTGGACTGGCCTAGGCAGGTCCTGCTGTAAGAATTTATTTAAGCCGGTTAGTGAAAACCGGTACCAATGGCATAACGATTTACACATCATCTTTAGAATTCAATAAAGAAGGTTCAGTTGGTGCCGCGTTGATTCAATGCCACGGTAAAGTGACATAACACTGAGTACATTAATGTGTACATTATAAGAATTACGGACATTAATTAGTAGCGGCAATATGCTCGTTACCTATTTCGTGGGACCTAAATATTGCTGGCGACAAATGGGCGTATAATATGCCTCTGCCTACCCCTTAGGGGAAACAGGAGTGATTTTATGTATGTAATTAGAATTATTATAAATTTATAGTTTTATTTATTAGTATATAACAATAAACATGGCCATATAGGGCTCCTACCAAGATCTGAGGAGCCCAAGCCAACCTCATCTGCAAGTAGTGCACCTGTCGATCATCGGACGAAGCAATATAACTCGCGAAATGTGGGCTCTGCCTACCCCTTCGGGGCAACACGCGTGATATTATTATGATGAATGAATGAATATAACAATTCAAGACTTTAACTTTTTAAATTTTCATATTTTTCAGGTTTGCTGCCTGCCATCATCAGGTAATCCAAGCGAGAGAGATACTACGATTAATCCTATAACCCAGGTACCCACGTCACCTACACCACTGCCCGTGGACGAGGGCCAACAAACGCAGCCTAGATTGGGAGAACCTCCAGACGTCCAGAAGCATCCGAACTTGCGTCTTCTCCCCAAAGAGTGCGGGGTCTATGATAGCGACAGGATATTGGGAGGAAACAGAACTCAGCTGTATGAGCTGCCTTGGATGGTTCTTTTGTCCTATGACTCAGGTCAGTAACAAAACCGAATTTTCTGTATTTTCCTCTACAAAACGCTCGAAAGCAAAATTTTAAGTTCACTTTCGGTCAAAGTTTTATTTAGGAGTCTCCTGGTACGTTTGAAAGGCATATGTCAGAAACTCTATTAAGTTTTGCTGGTAGTTCTTACGACAGACAACGTACAAAGTAACCGTGGTGCCTAATTATTTCGATACATCGAACACATCGATCGTTTCGTGCGTGCTTTGATTTGAATGGTGCGATGGTGTTTCACCAAGATTCAGATGCGCGAAAAAATAGTTTAAAGTTTAGTTCTTTTTAGTTTAGTTTTTCATATATATCCTGAGCAAATTTTCAAAGTGATCGATGATATGTTGATAGCTCGCGGAATCAAGCTGAGCTGTGGTGGGACGTTGATCAACGAATGGTACGTGTTGACGGCGGCCCACTGCGTAACGATGACGGGAGACCGGCTCAAGCTTCGCGGCGTCGTGTTGGGCGAACATGACATTCGCAACGACCCTGACTGCGAGCGAATTGAGGGGCAGCTCTTCTGTGCGCCCAGCGTCCGGGTATGATTACCCTACTAATTTAGCTTATTTTTTTACTGTAAAACACAGGTAATACAGGTTGTTATTTTTTATTGCTATGCGGCACATGTACACCTATTATATCTACCATTTATGTAATGTAACATGCAAAAAATGATTTGAATTATAATATTTGACAAATAACCAAAAAAAATGCGAACGTTTATAAGTACGTATATGTTGGTTGCTCTGTTACTCATAAAATAAAATAAAATATACTTTATTGTCTGTAAGATCAACAGGATCAGTTAGATTCGTCAATTTTTTATACACAAAATGGAAATTCCATAGTTTATTTTTCTAAATAACAATGAAGAGGTATGAGCGGTACCATAATCAAGAAATAAAAGCAAATGGATTCATTGTCAGATTTGTCAAGGTTTGTCAGTTTATCTGTCTGTTGTGGTTTTTTTTCAAGATTTGTCAATCTGTCGGTGACTCTTATAGGGGGGATCTGTCATTCAGCTTGTCGTGATTCTAAAGGAGAGGGGATTGTCCGTCAGTTAGTCAGTGACTCTAACGAGGCTTCCAAAAAGGGAACGAGATTGAGAGATTTTTTAAGAACTCACTCGGCTTTTTGTAAATTATGTCTTAAAATCTAATACAATTAAAGAAATAAAATATTAAGTTCACCGCTGTTGTACTTAAAACTACCAATATAAAATATCTAAAAAACATATCTCATCTAATATCTTAAAAAAGAAAGGAGCAATTCATGACACTTCCAGGCAGCCTTGTTTGTATAATAAGCCTTCTGGCACAATTTACATTATATGTATGTACAGAATGTAAAAAGTAGTGCTGAAATATATGGATCAATAATGTTTTGTGATGGTTTGGGAAAAGGTTTAGGTTCCCTTGTTAGTGGTAAATTAAATAAAAAATTTAAAAACTATTGCACACCAGGCAAAAAAATTAATGAAATCATAAGTAATATAAAAATCCAAGACATTATTGATGCAAAAAATGTTATTATATTGTGTGGTGACAGTCAGTTGGTAAAAAGGAGAGATATTGTCCAAAGTATTAGTGATCTGACTCAGTTACAAATGGATACTAATTGTAAATTTATTATAAGTGCATTTCCTTATGCACAAAACTTAACCTGGGAACAAAACCAGAAAATATTTAATTTAAATTTATTAATTTATAATTTGACTTGTTATAATTCTAACATTTCATTTCTTGAAATGAATAATTTTATTAAGAATTTTCAATTGACCACAGATACTATGTACCTACCATGGAGGTATAAAAATAAATAAAGATCGATTAGACATTGTAAATCTTTCTATAGAGCGTAATATTGAATTGTCATGTGTGGAATTGGAAAAATTTGTTATAGTATGCGTGTACCGGCCACCATCTGGCAACTTTTCTACCTTTGAATTGGCTATGGAAGATGTATTGAAAAAATTAAAATCCAAAAGTAAACACATTATAGTTTGTGGCGACTTTAACGTTAATCTTCTTGAAAAAACAGTGACAACCACACGCTTAATTTCATAATTTCAAAGCTTTAATTTAAGAAATCAGTTTTTAGAGCCAACTAGGATAACAGCACATAGTGCAACTTGTCTAGACAACGTATTTTCGGAATGTAACCCATCTTTTAAGGATCTATTGAGTTGCCTACCGTCTGACCATTGCGGGTTATTAGTGTCATTTAAATATAATCAGCCGGAAGTTCCTAAGTTAATAAAATATAGACCAATAACAAATAACCGTTTGGAGTACTATCAAAACAGTATAGATAAAAAAATAGGTTCAGTCCCATTTTCGCGCAACGATCCGGGTGTTCTTTATGCTAATATTTTTGGTTTAATTAAAAATGAGTTTAATAATGTTTTTACCCTTAAGTCTACTAAACGTTTTGAGAAGCTTCAATTTTGTGAATGGGCTACAACAGGTATATATAGGAGTAGGCGGCGACTTTATGAATTGTACAACTTAAAGAATTGCAATCATAATCCAGGTTTTATTGAATATGTTAAAAGATATTCTAAGACATTTAAAAGGGTATGTATTGCAGCAAAATCCGATTTCATAAAAAATAAAATAAAGTCGTCGGATAGTAAGATCAAAACAACGTGGAATATTATAAACCGCGAATCTGGCAGGCGTGCGCCCAAAGATGATACCTTTGTCCTTAAAGATAATGATATAACTGTAGAATGTAAAGCAGAAGTAGCTAAAATATTTGGCGACTTCTTTGCGAAAATACCAATAGAGATAACTTCAAGTCTAAATTCGTCTCCTTTAGTTGCTGTATCACTTCTTTCGGAATATGTACCAGTCTGCAATTCCATCTTTGAATTTAGATATATCACATATGTAGATATTTTAAAATCCTTTAAAGAAGTAAAAATTAAAAATAGGGGTGATTTTTGGGATCTGTCCACTAAAGTAATTCAATCAATAATACATTCTATTGCCCCATACCTTGCGTTCATATTTAATGAATGTATTAATCAAGGGTCCTTTCCGGACTTAATGAAACTGAGCAAGGTTATTCCTTTACATAAATCCGGTTGCAAAGAGGACAAAAGTAACTATAGACCTATTTCAATCTTACCAGTTTTAAGTAAGATCTTTGAAAAAAATATTCTTAATCAGTTAACAACTTACTTTAATTCACAAGATCTTCTACATAAAAAGCAGTACGGTTTTAGAAAGAGCCGTTCTACGGCAGATGCTGGTGCAGCTTTAATGCAGCATATTTTTGAAGCTTGGAAGTTATCGCAGAATGCTCTAGGAGTTTTTTGTGATCTGTCTAAGGCTTTTGACTGTGTTGACCACCAGACTCTAATTCTTAAATTAAAATACTATGGTATAGGAGGCTTAGCCCAAAAGTTATTGTCATCATATCTTTGTTCACGAATTCAGACGGTAGATATTAACGGAACTAGATCACCCGGGTCGTCTGTGCGTATGGGGGTCCCTCAGGGTTCAATTTTAGGACCATTTCTCTTTTTAGTTTATATAAATGATTTGCCATTTTTTATGAGTAGGCGTTGTGAGATGGTATTATTTGCTGATGATACTTCTTTAGTATTTAATATTGATCGACATAAAAAGGACTTTAGCGATGTAAACGATGCCCTTGCAGAGCTGCTTCGTTGGTTTACTGTTAACAACTTACAGCTAAATGCTAAAAAAACGAAATGTATTAAATTCACTGTTCCAAACGTAAGGAAACTCGAAACTAATATCATTATTGACGGTCAGAAACTAGATTTAGTAGATTCTACTGTTTTCTTGGGAATAACTATAGATGAAAAACTTCAGTGGGGTCTACATATTGATACTCTTGCTGGCAAACTTAGTTCCGCAGCTTATGCTATTCGCAAAATTCGCCAATTAACAGATGTTGATACGGCAAGAATGGTATACTTTAGTTACTTTCATAGCCTAATGTCTTACGGTATTCTTATGTGGGGACTAGCAGCAGATATAGAAACAATTTTTATTTTACAGAAACGGGCTGTAAGATCTATTTACGGACTAAGCTCACGGACAACTCTTAGAGAAAAGTTTAAAGAAATAGGTATCTTGACTGTTGCCTCTCAATACATTTATAATAGTATAATATTTATAAAACGAAACATAGAAACCTATAACAGGCGCTGTGATGATCACAGTTTTAATACTAGAAATAGAAATAAATTATTAAATCCATTTTTACGCCTGCATAAAATTCGCAAATCGTTTATGGGGCAGGGTATACAATATTATAACAAAATTCCAAAAGATATTTTAGATTTGCCTTTTGAAAAGTTTAAGCAAACCGTTAAGACATCACTTACCAAGAAAGGGTATTACACGGTTAATGATTACGTTAATGACAAAAACGCTTGGATGTAACATTTACAATGATAAAAGTTGTGTTCTGCGGCCCTCTTTACAATATAACGATTACTTACATACATTGTCTATGTAATTTTATAATTTTATTAGTACTGTCTCCCTTTTTTTTTCAAATCTTGTGACTGCAGAACACAATTGTTTTAATATTATGTATTTTAATTGTAACTGGCGGGAGAAAAAACCAACCTTGACGATTTTCTTGCCCGTTCTTTTACGATCAAGCTCCCGCCCGCAGTGAATGGGCGCGTTAGTTTATAAGTATGACATTCATAAGAGCTCTATTGAGCCAAACTTGAATAAATGATTTTTTTTTAAAATTTTTTAATTAATTAAGTTTTAAATTTATGTATAGATAAATTTGCCACATCATCTGGCAGCGTGTTGCACATGCAAATACTATTTCCCCACAAAAGAATTTGCACCTTTAAGGAGCCTACACTTTGGCCAGTTTATTCTTATTTCTTAAATTAAAATTATGTCTCATACTATCTTTACATAACTTACTTTTATTTTTATAAGTATGCAGTAAGTTTTCATAAATGTACTGTGAATACACAGTCATTATGCCTATCTAAATAAAATGCTCATAAAATACTGAGCAGAATTGAATGAAATTGTAAACAGTTATTTTATAACCACGGGAACAGGGAATACGCGAAAGAGGTGACCCTGGAAGAAATAAATAGTTCTCTTATAATCACACAAATTATTTAGTTCCAAGATAGAGTTATTCTTTATTATATATGGAAATAAATTATCAATTTATTGACCAACATTTTATAAAACTTTATCTAAGTAACATTCAATATTCTTATTGAAATATTTATCAGATCTATTTATCGATCTTAAAATGTTTCCTCATATTCATATAATGCATTTTATATTTACAGAACGTTTCTATCGATACAGTGATTGCACACCAAGGATACAGCCTGCAGACCTTGGCAGACGACATCGCCCTCATAAGGCTTGCACAGCCGGCCGACTTTACCCTAGGTTCGTATCACTCATAACTAATATTATTGCAATATATATATACTGGGGTGTACCCCAAGTCCTTGCAAATGGTCCTCTCATACTCGAATGCACTGTGCTAGTAATAATACATTACAATATCAACATCCAACAACCAACTTCGGTTTGACAAACATTCCATCCAGACACAGTTGCAGTAAATCTATTAAGGTGGGAGTTATGTGAAATCGCTAAAATTGGGCTTTTTTAATTTGATTGTTCTTTGGCATCTTTTTTCGAAAAAAAATAGACATAAATTTACATCATATACACATAGATGAGAACGTGTGGATAAAAATTACATAACACGTTTAGTTTCTCCATATTATATTTAAAGTTGCGTCTCGTCTTTTTTATTCTCGGCCATTTTACTTCTATTAATCATTAGTATTTTAATCGCTAGTATTTTTTAACGACTCCAGGTTACTAGCAGATTAAATATCGAAGAAACTGTTTGTTTGTTTATGCCAATTTATTTTTTTATAATTTTGATGAATTTTTATATGCAATCGATGCACGAAATCCATCTGGAATACCCCCTGCCGCCTTGTTCAACAGTAGGTGTGGGTCGCCTTGCTAGGCTTCTAAAAGTCAGCGATATCCACCGTCCCCTTAAGTTATATCTCCCGGCAGTTGTCTGCCACCTAACAGATTAATAAGGCTTAAATAATTATGGACAGACTTGCAACGTAAGATTATCTCCATCGCTTTACGTATATCTGTACATGAAAAGACAGAAAATCCTTAAGTATGCGAGGGTATACGTACACGAATACTTAATTTGAACTAACTCTTCATCTAAGCCAATTAACGACCTGCTGCTAAGCACTTGTCTTAAGAATCAATATGAGAGAGATATAGATCTTTCATAGTCCACCACACGACTCCAGTGCGTATCGGCTTTCTGCTGTGAGAGTTTTTTCAGCTGTCTCATAGGATAATAACTACATGGACCGCCTAGTGTGATGACGGCGACATCGAAAGTTAAATAATTTAATAACCTAAACTTTATTAACTTTCAGATAGTATGAAACCCATGTGTCTACCAATAACGAACAAGTTACAAAACGAGAACCTGACGGGACGAGCGGCCACGGTGGCAGGGTGGGGCGCAACTGAGACTGGTCTGCAGTCGCCCGTGTTGCTTCGGGTGGACTTGTTGGTAGTCAGCAATGAAGAATGTCAAAAAGCCTTTAATGGGTGAAGTTTTTCATTGTTATTCAAAAAAGCATAAGTCGAATACGCAATTCACTTTTCATATCTTGAATGCTCTACTCGTTCGATATAGTTTAAATATGCCTACTAGATGGCGCGTACAAATTTCCAATTAAAACTTGAGTATGTTATATATATAAGGTGATATAACACTATAATATGAGGTGGTATATTTTATATTGATAAGTACGTATTCAGTTTTTTCACTTTATGCACTGTATCTTGTGGTGTCCTACATACATACATATATACATACAATCACGCCTGTTTCCCCGAAGGGGTAGGCAGAGGCATATCATACGCCCACACTTCGCCTGTTATATTGTTGGTCCCACGTACTAGGTGGCGAGCCTATAATTATTGCCGCTTATCGGGCACTTTTATGTTCGCCAAAGCCTCGTCCGTTGATCGACAGGTGTACCACTTGCAGGTGAGTTTGGCTTGAGCTCCTCAGATCTTGGTAGGAGCCCTATACACTCTCTTTAAACTCCTATTTAAAACCCTCTTATCAAAATTACTATTTACTTCCTGATGCAATGTAGATAATGTATTGTACATCATGATGAAAACGTGCTGTGGAACTCACGAAACCTTTACGGCCTACATTACCTACAAGAGTATCAAACCACTTTTCACGGCCTAAAAAGACGCTTGAAACGCACGGCCGAAAAATATCTAAAGTCATTTCCTGAAATATTTTACACCAATTCCAATATTTAATTCAATCCATCTTATGATACTTCCATCCCCCCCCCCCCATCTGTTAACATGCCTATAAGAACCGGAGCAAAAAGAAGCTTGCATTACATGAAGTCATCTACTGATATACTCGTATATTAACAAGTCGTCTAATAACTACTATATATGATTTCAGAACATCACGTATAAGCGAACGTCAAATCTGCGCCGGTGGCCTACCAGACATGGATTCCTGTGGAGGAGACTCCGGCGGGCCATTAATGTACCCAGGAACCGTTGGAACTGGTGGTGCCCGACACATACAACGTGGCATAGTCTCGTACGGTTCCCGAAGGTGTGGTCTTGGTGGATTACCAGGCGTTTATACTCGAGTCGCGTACTATATGGACTGGATACTTGATAATATAAGAGAATAGATACGTAGGCACAAATGTTCATACTTATAATCTTAGAATAGAAACTGCTTAATCTACTGTGTTGAATCCTTCACTAAAATCATTGTATATATACAATGTTACTCAGCGCTATGTTTAGTGCAGCGACAGCACTTCAACGGCTATAACGTAACATCCTGGATACTAGGAATTAATATTCGAGAAAAAGGAAAATCTAAACACTTTTTATTTGGGACAATTAAACCGATGTCGGCAACCAGCGCTTTTCTTTCGTTAGAACTAATTTAGTGATATACTATAATTATAGTAAAACAAAAATACAGTATAGAGACCCTTCGACAGAAAACGTGGCGTAAGATCTAAAGTTCTTAGGGTCACGAGGGATAAAGGCCGCCTGAATTAGTTCAGGCTGGCAATTCATGGGGGAGGCCTATTTTCAGCAGTGGACTTCCTTAGGCCGATAATGAGAAACACAGATTAACTAATTTTCACAAAAAACCAGACGAAAGAAACAAATAGACCACTGCAGAGGTTGAACTGCACAAATCTCTCTGGCATGGCAAATATGTCAATGTCATATTATGTAATTTCAAAACTGCGCTACTCGGACTTCTTGCCGGGAAAGTGAAGCGTCATGTCTGCAGTTTAGTTTTATTTTATAAAATTTGTGATATTTCGAAAATTTATGTAATAATGGTGGATTATTAACTGTTAAGTGTGAACGTACAGATAAGTGTTGGTAAATGAAACAACATCACTTTTAAAATTCTCTCAAGTCCATATGAGATCTCAGTATAGTCCCACATCTTTACTGAGGACTCAACGGGCTTAGGGGGAGGGCATCCCATTTACAATCTTTATCAGCACTCAATCTAATTTACTATAATTTATATGTTATTAATATATCTTACTTGACACTGGCTAAATGTGCAAGCCGCACGAAGCCATTATTACATTATTAAAAAAAAAACTGCGCAGCTCCAAAAAATATAAAATTTGACTTTTAATACCATCGATTGGTCGATCTTTCAGGTCCCATAAATTCAATAAGGTATAAACGAATAGGAATAACACGTAAATTCAATTAGTGCCTTTACTATTAAAAAACAGTTTTTACTTCCACCTATAAAGATTTCTGAAAAATAATATCCTGGTTTTTCCTGTACCGTTGTTAATTGTTTCATTCGTGAAACCGACCCTAAATGATATATCAGCTATTCTACTGCCTTTTTTACTGTATGTACTGGTAATAGAAATACTAACATAAAAATTGCCCAAGAAGCTGATATTCAATGTGTTATTTTAAAAATTTAGGAAAGAATACTTTTGGATGTTTAGATATTTATCATTATTTAAAAAAAAAACGTTTTTTATTTCTTTATCAAGCCTAGGCGTAATCAAGAATATTCTTACCATCTTTTAGACCCATAATCGATATTTATTCCTTCATTCAGTTTAGAAATAGCTTATGTCTTAACTGTGTCTAATGTCCATTATAGTAACTACGTAAAGATTAAAAAAAATCGAACCATTTCATTAAAATTAAGATAAGTTAATTTACGTAATTGCCATGTTAGTATTCTAACTGATTATAATAATAAATACTTACTAGTAATAAAAATTGTACTTAAAAATAATGCTGTGATGTTTTATTTTAACTCTCGATGACCACGAATCTGTTGACGCGACCACGTCTGTTTAATTTGTATTTTATATTTTTTTATAGTAAGTGGCTCAGTTATTTTTACAAATAATAAAGTGTTTATTCCTTAGTTTTACATATGGTGGTTATACAACATTAAACACATTGGGTAAGCTAACTTAACTCACATACTCTCAAGCTTATACAAGCCTTTAAAGAAAGAACATCGTAAGCGCCAAAAATCCCAAAAAAACTATTTTAATAGTAACCGTTAAAGTACTGAGTCAACCCTTAGAATGTGACTTAATAGGGAGGTGCGGATATAACATTTTGTAGAAATTTCAAGGAAGAGCCTGAGCCAAACTCACCTCAATCTGCGTAACAGATCCCGTTTAGCGGCAATAGGCTTGCCACCTATTACGTAGGACCAACAATATTTGGCGAAGTGTGTGAAGTGTGCGCCCGCAGTGAATGGGCGCGCTAGTTTTTAAGTTTTGACTTTCATAACAGCTCTATTGAGCCAAACTTGAATAAATTATTTTGACTTTGACTCCGACGTTGATATCTCTAGATGAAATCTTTTAAATGGTAAGAGGTGGCAAGGCAACAAGGCTTTTGCTCACATTGGTGCTAGTCGTGATCCCATTCCTTTAGTCCTTTATAAACCCTGTGATGAGTCATGAGGTGCCATACGTGCACCGCCTCATCGATAGCCTGAGACAGGACAAAGGCTACTTTTATTGCGAAAAAACAGTTGCAAGGGGTAAAAATACGCATATATATAATATGCAAAGTTTGTATGGAAAGTCTTTATTTTTGCAGCTAGAAGCGTGAAATTGTTTTGTTAGGTTGTTATTTGCTAATATAAATATAATGTTTAAGGTAACTAAAATAAAATGAGCAACATTATTAAATTTCACGCATACGAAGTCACGGGCGAACCACTTGTAAACAATATTCGATATATCAAAAAAATCCATTTTATACAAATGCATGAGCAAATTACTTTTCTACATTTTTTATTTACACAGATTTTATGCTTTTCTGATTCTAGATAAATGCAACAAATCGAAGATTACAAAACAAGCGGTAATTCATGGTATACTTCCGAATGAAAGTCGGGTTAGTTACACCATTCAACTCAAAACCCGCTTACTCATCATGTAATTTATGTATCATTTCAAAAAAATGTAGTCAAACTATTGGTCTCGATATTTTTTTAGAAAAAAAGTAATTTTCATATGAGACTGCTTTTATTGAACATTAGATTAGCTTAAATAAGGTATCTTTTATATCCAAACTGTAGTAAATATTTTGTGGTACTACTTATACAATATAATACAACATATTGTATAGTTCCTGGGTGTCATAGTATGCATTGAATACATCTAGTTATATGTTACTAGTAAACCTTATAACTATTTCTGAACAAATAAGACATTGTCTTTTTGAAAAAACAAAAATGTCATTTGTAAACTGTCTGTGAAAATATAAATTTTAGTAGTTTTACAAAAATGTATTAAAATACTTTACATGCAGCAATATGTGATTGCTGCATTTCTAACCAGGCGTTAGAAGAAATAGCATTCCATTAAAAAAAACCATTTTATAAATGCTTACAGAAGAAATATTTGGAACTGAAAAATCCGATTTACTTTTTACTATAACTCATATGATGTGTATCCCAGAACGACTTACTTAGGTATTTGTCTACAATAGTTTGTACTTTATAAACATATATACAATCGATCACGCCTGTTTTCCCCAAAGGGATAGACAGAGCCATATTATACGCCCACGTAATAGGTGGCGAGCCTATTGCTAGTATAAAGTATTTTGTAGATCATTATTCTTTTGGCATTATATAACACGACTTTGCTACAGCGATGTCATGTGTTCATGCACATGCAATGCTCGAAGTGGTCGAGCACCGGAGCCGGAGCCATGTTGCTCTTCGAAATGCCCTTCCTCCAAGCCTGTTTGCCCAAAGTCATCGAAAAAGTCGATCAAGAGCACATGCTGTCGGACTGTATGCTCTCAAGTAACCTTCGGCGCTGATCCACCATCGGGAGGAGAAGTTTCCGCACCAGCTTCGGGGGATGGGTTCTTTCGAATAACCAAGAGACCTTCCTGCCCTTTGAGAGAACAGTGCCAAGCGTATCAAAACGTAAGTCTTCTCACGCTTTCCCTTTCAGCTCTTTATCTGCGGAGGTGGGTAAACTAAGGCAAGAAATTTCAAGTCACAGGTACTTCTAGAACTTTTTAACTTCTGAGGGAGGTAATCTAAAGTGAGAAGATTTCAAGTCTTACTTCTGTATTATAAGACAAAGAACACAAATCAGCACTCAAGCTTCTGCCCGCAGTGAATGGGCACGTTAGTTTTAAATTGACGTTCATAAGAGTTTTATTCAGCCAGCAAATTGAATACTTGTCTTTGACTTTGACTATATGCTGTGTTATTGCAATTGGTTGGTTACAGCTTCCTAAGTTCAGATCAAGTACCAGTAAGTATACTCATTAGGAAAACGAAATAATTTAGATCAGCCAGATCAAAAGTTGCTTCAAACGATGGGAGTGCATGAAAGGTTTAAGAAGTATGTGAGAATGTTAAAAGCGAAGCGCTCCTCCGTGCTAGGCGGTCATAATTTATCACTGAAGTAAAGCAGAGTTCACGGAGGGCCGGCCTCCCGACTGGTCTCAACCTTGACGTGGTGGGAGGCCTAAGTACCTTCCGGAGCTGCCAGGGAAAAGGTAACACCCAGAGACCGGCGACACTGGGGAGCCCTCTCCCCTGCTGTGGAGCAAGGGACGTAGGCCGCGGGCGTTGTTTCAGACTCTGCAACCCAGATTCTGACCCCTCTTTCTTAACAAGCGGCGGGTGTCGTCGGTTTTTTTTAGTGGATATTACTGCTAGCGGTCGCGTCTGCCGGTGGTGAGTCCCACACCCCTTTTCGGTCAAACGTTAAGAAATATAAAAGCATGACGTTACAAACTTTTCGCATTGGGTCCGCGTGGCGGAGTATGACCCAATAGGCCCGTGTAAGACGTGTAAGACGTTTAAAAGGATTGAAATTATGATAAAAATACTATCTGTTTGTTACAGGCTTCAGGATTTAGAAAAACCCTTATCAGACATTGGGCATACGCGAACTCACTGTGGCGCAAATTCCGAAACAATCCCTTCAGATGGGGTCTATTCAAGAGTTTGCTGTTTTTTGCCATTGCCTTAAAGCTGTACCATGACTTGGGCTGTCATCTTGAATAAACAATTTTTCGATAAAATACGCGAGTAACTCCACTCATGAATAACACCGGATCATACCAATGTATTGAAATTGTAACGCTCTGGTTCGATTAAAAGAGTGAAATTATTCCAAATTATTTTTTAATAATGATCAAGTGATTTGTTTGAAAGGTTGCAAAATAATTATTTGAGCAAATATATTTTTTGTGATAAATTATATAATTTTCTTTCTAAAAGTTTACATGATTAACTACATGAAGCAGCGATAGTACAGTGGCGAGACCCACTGACTTCAAATTCAAAGGGTCTCGGGTTTATTCCCACGTCGCACACTTTTCGAAGTTATGGGCGCAATTATCGCTTGCTTCGTCCAAATCTAGTCAGACCAGTGAGCAGACCCTGGTCCCTATACTTAAGTCTAGGGTAATCGGGATAAAGCTATGATATGATGACATGACATGCATATAGTAATGGAAGGCTTTTAAAAACATATAGCTCTATGAAACTTAGGGAAATAGATCGCTATTTGCCCGCCAGTAATAATAACACAGAAAAAGTGACGTAAAGGTTTCGGTGACGAAAAAGATTTCATCGGTGATGATAGTGTATGTAAGAGTTTTATAGGGAGAGAGTTTATATTCTGTTATATAAATGGGTTGGTATAGAACATAATAATATCAATATCCAAAGTACTTTTAGTACAAAATTACATAATTGTATATTTTTCAAAGTCATACCCTAAAGGTAAAAAGGATCCCTATACACCAAATATAATTTAGAACTGTTGTGCAAGCCACATTAAGTATCTGTAGTCTCCGTTGAGCAGGAGCCAGATCCCAAATCATTACTCTTCTATTTGTTAAAACTGTTCTAAATTAAAACGCAAACATGCATTTCCATATGAAACCTGTTTTCATATAACTCAGTCTTACGAAGTTCAATAAAACCTTTTTTGTATTGGGTAGGTAGTGGATTTTTGTTGTTTTTGCTCACTTGACTCTCAAAAAGTATTTGTGTGCAAATGTACACTAAGTTATGTTTAACTGGGTTTATTTTATATAATGTATTAACTTACGCTGTGTTTGAGGGAAGCAATAAAATATATAAGTATTTTACCGAGTTTAATAAATACAAAAGAATATTAGGAGCGCTGGCTTTCAGACAGTCCCAGCCTCAAGCTTACATATTGTTCACGATGAGAGAATAATAATAATATAAGTAATAAAAGTATAAGTAGTAATATAAATAATAAAAACTTACATAAAAGTCAAAGCTTCAGCCGGAAATCTAACCTTCTCCATTCAATAATAATTTTCTATGTAAAAGCAACTTGTTGTAATGTATCTTTTCAGTTGTAAGCGATTTGACAATTAGATTTGGCGAGGTGTAATGCAAGATCATAGCAATGTAGGTAACTTAGAATTGTAATAAAATATAATACATGTACACAAGGCTTAATCAAGATTGCGGGAAGCCGAAAAATCAGGACTGAGCAGGATTAGTCATAATACAGAAATTAAATGTGGGTGAGGCCTGTCACATATTTAATAGAGAGCATCAGGCGCTTAAAATAATGAATACGAGCACGGCTAAGCTCGCGTAAAAATATTCATATCTAGTATGATTTCTGGATATAATAATTAATAAATAGCGCTTTTAATAACAAATTTTGTACAACACATAAAATTTTTTTTTCTATTCAAACTATATAAAAAGGGGCTTGTAATAAAACGAGATCTAAAGTTAGACCAGGTTTTAAACTGGCGCTATATGGGTTTGCGCAGTTGTTTTAACTTGTTTTAACTCGTTTTGAGTTTTTAAGACTCAAAGATTTTAAGAATGTATTTATTTGTCAGTTTCAAATAGATGGCGCCATTAAAGCAACCTGTTATATTAAAGGAAAGTTTTAGTTGTTATTGTTAATTCGTTTTGCAAATGGTTGTTTTATCTGCATCATGTTAAAATCTGAACATAGATAAATAGAATGTGTTTATCAAAACTAATTTTAAATAGTAACAAACAATAAGATAAAAAAATTTACAGTTTGTTAGTCTTTCTTTAACAGAACCCAAAATTTTATTATTTATAATTAATTATTCATAGACACTTCCGTACTTCGGAAGGCACGCTAAGCCGTTGGTCCCGGTTATCACTAAATGTGGTAGTCGTTAAGCCATGTTAGAGGCCTAATGGGCGGCTTGATAAATTCTAACAGCAGGACGCCATACACCTGCCTCCGCCAATCCGCACTGGGTCCGCATGGTGGAGTATGACCCAATACCCTCGCAACTTGGTATGTGAGAGGAGGCTCGTGCTCAGTAGTGGGACGTTAATGGGCTGAGATGATGATTCATAGAAAAATTATAGAAAAAAAATAACTTAGGCAAAGCTAGTACTTTCAAATTTATTTATTATTTGTAAAATGCCTCTAAAACTTATGTACTAGGTATCTGCCAATTGGTTGAATAAAATGTAACGAATGGGCAAATACGCAAAAATGCGCTAATTTAAAAAAAAATAAGGTATTCGGTTTTATAAAATTTTATTCTTGAGTATTCTCAGAATCTACAAAATGACTCAACAACAATTTATTGCTGACCCGTTAAGGAGTCAAGAAACCACAAAATATAGCTTAGCAATAATATATATATAAGACTATGTACCGCTAAATTCAAAAAATATAAATAAATAGTAAAAGTGAATAAGTTTATTTCCAAGACAGGTATAATGAAGTTCAGTTTAAATATTAATTCCAAAGTCTAAAAAGGTTGATAGACTTTTGAATAAATACTTATTTTGTCTCTGTTACCACAAAACCTGAAAAGCAGGCTTGAGGAAACAGTTTATATTATTTAGATGGAGCGACTAACCGTTTTTGTGACTCATTAAAACCAATCTTAATATTCAAATGAGACCCTTATAAAAGTATATATGTTTATAAAGATCAACCAATTAAGACACGGCGTGAATGTAGCCGTTTATTGCGACTATGTTCACAAGACCTGTTGTTTTTATCGACGTAATGAAATATAACTATGTATGTATATAAACAAAATGTCGTGAACTGAGACTGGTACGAGGAAAATCCCACAAGCAGTGAGGCGGCACCGCCGCGCGCGCGCATCTTCGTTCGTCTTCTAGTATAAAAAAGTTGATAACCTCTTGTTAATGGTCAGACGCAGTCAGGGTCAGCTAATTGAGCTATCAGTCGCGTGGCAGTGAACTTGTACACAAATAAAAACATCAACCCACCTTTTAATATTTACAATGACTTCCCTGAAACAGTTATTGACAATCTGCATAGTGATTATTTCAACACAGACCGATGCACGTAAGTAATATTATTTTATTAGTATTTTTTTACGGAAATTATGAATCGTTTCCAAGGTTTCTTAGATGTCAATGTCGACAAAACGAACGGGAAATCGAATGCGAATTAAAAACCAGTACCATAAATTATTATTAAAGAAAATTAATTCAAATATTGTTAAAACTTACCTCTTGATAGTTTCGTCACTGAAAATTATTTGAAAGAAAAAAAAAAGTAAGTACTAAATAAATCCTTTTTGTGTTTTTAACTTTAAAATTTTTTATTTGTTGATATGTGCTTAAATTATTGTGTCACAATTGTAAACAATAATATTGATTAAGTACTAAATATTACAAGAGATTACGATATAATACAATATCCATTCACTTCAATTCATTTGTTGCAATAAGTAAATACAACTTATGAAGAGTAACTTATTTGTTTTCTTACTTTGCAGAGTTTGCAGAGGATAACTTCCAGTACATCTGTACTGATTTGCTATCTATCTTGTATATTATTGGCTATATTTTAATACGAGTTTTGCTAATACGAGTTATGAGTGATAAAATTTTTTGTGTTTTCAAACGCCTAATATGCCACTGCAAATTATATTTTTTTAATTCAATAGTTTCTTAGTTACGTACATCGTATGTATGTATCGTAACGTATTACGTAAAATAGTTTACGTACATCCATAAATAGTTACACAAAATAGTTGTTCAGTATTTATAATTCCATTTCTGTCATTATATTTACAATTATTTAATATTTAAAAAAACTACGTTGGGATCTCTATATTATGAATTTAACCAATAAAAATAAAATAAATAATAATATTAAAATAAATAAAAAAACTTAAATATGGTTTTCTATACATTCATACTTATAATTGATCGGAAACAGCCAGACCACGTCAAATTTGCATACTCATATTAGTCTTGTGGGAATCGAACCCACGACCTCAGGAGCGAAATGCAGTTATTGTGATATCCACGCCATATCGTCCGCCCCCATTTTGTTTCGTAGTTCTTTATTTGCTTTTAATCAGCAGAAAGATTTATCTTTGTATTTAGAAAATATTAATTAATGTTGTTTGTATGAAGTTCCAAACAATTACTGCGAGAGGTAATTAAGTAAAAACTTCTCGGTCATAAACCTAATTGCCTAACAACGTCGTTAGATACAGTCTTTTAAAATTCACGTTAATTTGACATCAAATAAAATCGTTTGTTCACACACGTAGGTATATTAGTAAATGTGTGCATAATCAACAATGGGCAGTCATTAAACAAACAAAATCATTTATGATCGCATAATTAACATCTAAATGTCAAATTGGTAAGGGATTTTTTCTCTTCATCATCGACTTAGTCAGTAGAAGTCTGTCTGTAGTCTGGCTGCTGAAAATAGTAAGAAAGTATTTTGCCATGTGGTCAAAGCTGGTGAATACCGAGACCCTGGTGAATACCGCCTCCTCAATTATGGTCCACGTCAAATTGATCTTGAGCCCATAAGGTTCTCTCTTCCTTGACTAAATAATGGTCTACCTATAAGATCTCAGAAACCCAAGCCAACCTCACCTTCAAGTGGTGCAAGTGCTGAACAACGAACGGGGCTCTGGTGAACATAAAAGTTAGTTATTTTAAAGGTACACATAAAATATGCCTCTGCTTACCCCTTCGGGCAAATGGGTTTGATGTGATGTATGTATATATAAACTGAATGTATGACAGTTTGTTGGCGATGTACGTTCCTAATTACTGATTACAAACCTAAATTAAAATTAATGCCTTTAAATAATAGGTTGGGGAAAAAGTCTTTTCGTATTTTTGTATGAAAAGTCAAGACATTTTTTTCAAAGTTTATTTACATTTATTTACAATATATATGTACCGTTTTGTTGAATAACTTTCTGCCATTTTGTGGGCAGAGACATTATCCCGTTACTGTAGAAACTTTGGGACTTCTGATCAAAAAAACGGGACAAATAGTTTTGGCAGTCCTCTCTTGAGGTCAACCTTACAGAACCTAAAGAATTCTGCAGAGACCGAAACAGGTGAAAATCTGAAGGCGCAAGGTCAGGGCTATATGGTGGATGCACTAGGACCTCCCAGTCGAACTCTCTTAATTTTTGCTGAGTGGCTAAAGATGTGTGTGGTCTAGTGTTATCGTGATGAAAGACCACACCCTTCCTGTTGATCAATTCCGGCCGTTTTCTCTCGACTGCTTCCTTTAATCTCATCAGTTGCTGGCAGTAAAGATCAGAATCGATGGTTTTGCCGGGCGGTAAAAGCTCATAATAAACAAAGCCCTTCCAATCCCACCATACACACAGCATCACCTTATTTCGTGTTAGGCCAGGTTTGGCCACAGTCTGTGAAGCCTGGCCAACTTTCGACCACGACCTTTTTCGCACGTTCTTGTCGTACGTGATCCACTTTTCATCGCCAGTTATCAATCTCTTCAAAAACGGCTCGGTTTCATTACGTCTCAATAATGAATCGCAAATGAGTACACGGTTCATTAAGTTTCTTTGAGTGAGCTCGTGTGGCACCCAAATATCGAGCTTTTTTGTATAACCAGCTTTCTTCAAATGGGTCAAAACTGTTTTGTGGTCAATTCCCAGTTCTTCAGCTACATCGTAACTACTAATATGCCGATCTTGCTCCACTCTTTCAAAAATGGCGTCCATTTTATTCGTAACAGGGCGACCAGAGCGAGGTGCATCTTTAACATCAAAATTTCCGGACTGAAAACGTTTGAACCAAATTTGTGCTACTCTTACTGACACTGCATCAGGTCCATAAACATCACAAATTTTGTTCACTGCTTGAGTTGCATTTTTGCCTTTTTTATAATAAAATTTTAAAATGTATCGAATTTCTTCATTAGATTCACTCATTTTTACGGAGAGAAAAACAAATGAAAAATAGCGGGAAACAACTTTTTTTTATTTTTTTCTTTTCTTTATAATGGAACCTTTTTAATGTTACCAAAACCAGCCAGACACAAATAGTACAGTCAAAAAATTTTTATAATAATATAATATAATAATACCTACGTTATGCGAAAAGACTTTTTCCCCGACCTAATATTACTATACTTTTTTACTTATCAAAACTGTTTATTAAACATCTATTTGTGACATAAATGTATGCTTCTGTTTGCTGGTTTAATCATTTGAGCCACAAGAATCCCATGGCTGAACATTGGGGCCTCCTTAATTTCTTTCCACGTCAATTGATCTCCTAAATCTACCGGATTCTTGAGTTCTTGTCCAAATCATCGGTCCTTGAGGTAAGAGGCCGTCCTCTACTACGACTGCGGTCGCCATTGAGTATTCAATCATATCAATCTGGAGAAGTGCACGACAGAACATCATTACATCAGCCTTATAAAGCCCACTTGATAAGATGGGGTGACACTATTCTAGGCCGGTACCACATGGAAAGGCCTCACAGCAGAACACGGTAGAACATAAGCCTTCCTATTGTATTTCACATTATTTGATATTGAGCTCTTAAAGTTCTCGCCTCCTTTCCCAACACATCGGTCCATTGGTGGGAGACGTTGTAAAACAAGCCCTTGGTACAAATCAACGAAGAAACAGTAAGAAGAGACGTCCAAACCATTTAGCCAGTTCTGGTAAATTAATAGCAAAAACCTATTAAATAATGTTGTAGTGGCTAAGCTCCAAAACGGCTTAGCTGATTGTAAAAGACTTTTCACTGGCAAATAGCTGATGATATAAGAAGTAATGAAGACTACACTTCAAACCAAAAAGTAATAAACCTATGATCTAGAAGGTCTCGCGGGCAAAACCGCTGGCTATCACTAGTAACTAAGTAAAAACTGCTACTCTTACTCACAATTACTTATTATTTACAATAATTGAGTATGATTCAATACGGCTTTCTCGAAATGTTTTATAGCCAAGTTTAGATTATAATTAGGTATTTGTAATAACTTATTAGTAATTATACGAGGCAATACATAACAGGGAAAAATACTTATTTGTCATTAATTTGTTAAAAAGCTTTAGTTCAGCGCGTACGCGTATTGAATCATCGTTTTGATTTGATTATCAAAACAATGATTCAATTTAATTGTGCAGCTACGTAAATCATTTCATACAGAATAATATGAAATACGGCCAAATGTGTCTGTTATTTCTAATATTATTTTACAAGAATTATGCAGGGTGCTGGCGTTTAATGCAGGATGCTTGCGTTCGATGCACCCCGCCTACAATCGGTCACATTCGAAACTTATGGGGAAGGGCCTATTTTCAGCAGTAGACCTGCTTGGGCAGACGACAATGCTTATTTTACAAGCTACTTTGGCATCTTTCACATGAAATATATGAAACTGATGCTTTTAAACAGATTTAATGATGCATTTAATATACGAGTTACTCATCCTAACCCTTATTTTGAGTTTTGGCGCCAACGTGGAACAACACGTCGGGGCAGTGTTTTATTTTCTTTGACTCATGTATATTCGAGCTTTTTTATGCAATTTATCCGACAACGTTCACAAATGTAGGAAAGTGGCATATTCTCCACTACTGTACTGAAGTAGGGCTATGAATTGTCTGTCACGGAATTGACTTGACTTTACTGTCACTAAAGAACAAAAGGGCTGCAAAATGTGTGGATTCATATGCACAAAATTTAATTTATCAAAATACTTGACAATTGTCAATATACTCAAAACGAGTAATCCATATTATGAAAGAAAAACACTTTCTCTTGCCGCCATTTTAAAATGATTACGTCAACTACCGGGCCACTAAAAACGCCGCCAAGAATGGTAAAATTTTCTTTCAACAAAAGATTTGAGCTAGGTATATACTCGTAATAATTAAAAAACATAACAAAACCTTGTTTTTTGAATCGTTATCCTTATTAGTATAAATGATTCTAATAAACTAGTTTTATTAGTACAACAAACGATACTTATAAAACAACATTTTAGTATTTAACCCAGTTGAGCCTTAGACTTTTATTTTTCGGGTGAAAAATCACCAAATTACTGTGTTCCGCTGTGGGTAGAGCGGAACAGTGTGTCAGTCTTTTACTGACTCAAAACCATCCATATATCTTCTAAAACCTTCTAAGTCCCGGAGCCGCGGTAACCCTTTCGAACATTCCCGTAAACCCCCAGCCCCGTAACCCTGGGCATTCTTGTAACTGCCAACTTAATAGTATAATAATTTTTTTTCTGAAATCGAGATTGTTAAGTCAGGTCATCAATGGAGATCATACAATTGACACTATATATTTCATTTCACTTTTACTGACTCTAAACAGATTTGGCTGAGTTTTAGTTATTACAAGAAGCGACTGCCGTCTGACCGCCGCGACCGATACGATACGCGACGCGATAATACCATTCTGTGTTAAGCCAACTGCCACAAAAGTTCACAGCAAAACCGTGCTTTCTGAGGCACGGAGCAAGCTTTTAAATACGCACATAACTTGGAATAGTCATAGGTGCGCAGGATTTGAACCTGAGAATGTATGGTTTGAAAAAAAGAAAGAAAGAAAAACGTTTATTTATAATCATGTACAAAAATATAATATAAAACTGAAGATACCTACATCTCTACATGATTATGAAAAGGTATCTACTCAGCAAGTGATGCCTCGACGCTGGTCTTCCTGAACTAAAATAATATATAAGATACTGAACAAAAAAAAAAATTATTACAATATAAAGGGAAAGCACTGCTACAAAGAGTATTTATTATTAGATATACAAATTACAGATTAAAATTGGACTCTAATTTAATATTATAATATAGCCGCGCATAATATTTGTTTCATTTGGCTTGGTTCTAAATAAAATATTTACAATCATTAAATAAATAATATATAAGAATGTACACTACTACTTAGAAATATTATATTAGATTTTCTTTTAAAGGACGTAATGAGGATTGCAGAATATTGGTCTGGCAAATGGAATATCGCTGCAACATTATATATTTATATATTATCATATGTCAAATATATCAAAAGATGTCGTATGAAATGTATTAATAGCTTTAACTTCATGTTGTTTTACAGAAAGCTGCAAAGGCGGTACGAGTTGCATAGACCTGCGCCAGTGTCCCGGGCTCTACAACCAGTTGCTAGCAGGTGCCACCCAACAGCTAACAGCACTGCTCAAGAGCCTTCACTGCGGCTTCAACAGAAATGATCCAATGGTAACATTCACATGGAATAAAACCTTCTTTTTCATTTCTATTCGAACTTGGCGTTTGTTATGTTCGAATTACAACCAATACCAACAAGAGAGGCCGCACCTCTCTGGAATGAGCCAGGCAAACTGCTTGGGAAATTTACTTGGGAATAAAGTAAAGTCTATTCAAACTTATGCTTTAGTTAAAAGGATGGATAGTGCTGTATATTTGGGTTCTGCTTCGCTTGTTCGACTCCTGTAGAAACCATTGAAGATCTACTAACATACAAGCCCCAGAAATTTCAATGCTTCGCGGATAACTTTTTTTTCTTAATACTACAAGGTGACAAGTAAGTCAAGCATGTGATTCACCTGATGAAAAAAAGTCCTTGAAGGCTGTCAACACCAGGGTCTTCACTAACGCGTGGCTGACTCTCTTAAAAACCGTTTATTGACCTTTTTGATGAGCCCCATGCCGTAATCTATTGGAAAAGCGTCGCCAGTTGCATTGTGTTATTGAAGCCTAATAAGCTAAATCATTAAATACAATTTTATTTTTACAGATATGTTGCCCTCCAGAATTCGAAGGTTCGGCAAGTGCAAGATTTGGCAACAAGGGTCAAAGGCCCTCTACTGCATCCCTCCTGCCAGGACTGGATACGTGTGGCCTACAAAACGACGATCGTATTGTGGGGGGCGTCCGAGCGGAGATAGATGAGCATCCGTGGATGGCTCTACTGCGTTACGACAAACGTAAGATATTATTTCATTATTCAAAAGGTTTAAGCTATCCTATAAATATGAATAAATATTCTATTTAATCCTATAGACTCTAATGAAGCCTTCAATCTTCCTCCAATGAACAATGCATTGTCTAAATAACAAAACACAGTTTTGATCAAGCAATTGGGGAAGCCTTCAGCAGTGGACTTCAAATGGCTCAAATGATGAAGATGTGATGATGATGATGAGCTTTGTACTATTTGACTACTTTAAGTGTGGTTGTGCAGTGATGTTAGCCGTCCGCACGAGTGCTAAGCGCGGCCCGTAAGCAAACATAAGACGATAGAACCGGTGATCAAACGTGAACCCCCGGGTGGGGTTCACGGCGCGTTGTTTTGGCTGGGCCCCCTGACTGCGATCTTTGGGGGCTCCTGTGGCTACGGACAACTCCTTGGATGGGCTATTCAGCCTGGTAGATCCAGGGTGTCAATCCAGTGGTGACCGCAATCAAGCGGGATTAATGCGGTTCCAGGGCGATCAGCACTTATAGAGGCAATGTCCCTACGTAGCTATAGATTCTCGAGAGAGGCTGTAACCTCAGCGTCCCCTATAATGCGAATCGCTCGCCTTAGCAGTCTGTCAAGTACATCGAGGAGGTACTTAGCAGAACCGTCCCATAGATGGGAACAATACTCCACACTCGATCACATTTGAGTCTTGTACAACAAACAGCGCTGCTCAGAAGTGAAAAACCGCCTCAAGACATAAGACGATCACGCGTGTTGGTTAACTATATAAGGATTCAAGGGACGCAAAGCGTCACTGTAAAACATCACTAATGTGTAATGTGACCAGAAGCAGATCCTTCTTGACTTTAATAAGAGTAAGACTTAAGTAAAAGTGTTTGTAATTTTCAGCAAGAGGATGGGGATTTTACTGCGGCGGTGTAATAATATCTCCGAAATATGTTTTAACTGCGGCACATTGCGTCAAAGGCGATGACTTACCGACCACTTGGAGGGTGTAAGTAAATCTTTTGAATTCCTTTAATACACAAATATAAATTTTAAAAAGCTGAAACAATTCAATAAAACTGATGAAAAAGAAACTTTTTAATACTGTACATCACTTAAAGGTTGAAAAATATGTATAGAATAAAAAAAACTCGTCTGGCTTTTTGTTGAGGCTAATAACAGAAACATCTGGCTGGGTTAATTTTGACAGGATTTTCACTGGCAGATAACTTATCTTACAAAAAGTAACGTAGTCTACTTTCTCCCCCCAAAAAATAACAAAGTAACTGTGGGTCACGCGGGTGAAGTTGTGGGCGGTCAGTAGTGTATATTAACGCAATATCAGTTTCAAAATTTTCCGCTCTATAAAGCTTTAGGTGACGGTCGTTAAATATAACTTTTAGAGCAGTAAAATTGTGGATTATTTATTTAAATATATTATGTTCACTTTAATAATATCACTACACTATTATAAAACTAAGATGAAGTAAAAAGTATTTAAGTCACACAACACGGACCCAGTGCCCATTTATATATTTTTTTTAATGTGACACGTCGTAATGACTACATCCTGCCTGATGGTAAGAAGTCGATGCAGTCCGAAAAAAAATGAAAACGCTTCATATCGTAAAATAAGCACGATACAAAGCGCATCCACTCATGACGACCTGCTAAAATGCCTATTCACGCTCCGCTTAAAAGACCCGGGATCATAGGAAATAGGAAACACATGAGCCGGCAGCGAATTCCAGAGCTTATTGGTCTTGCTCAGAAACGACTTCCCAAATTTCTTGGTTCGAGTGCTGATAATCTGCACAATATGAGGATGGTTTCTAAGACCAGCACGTGTTGTTCGGGAGAGGAAAGGAGAGGGCGGGATGAGATCGAAAAGCTACTCAGAACACTCGCCATAGTAGTTCCGGTAGAAGACACTGAGAGATGCAATGTCTCTACGCAGCTGTAGATCCTCGAGTGAGGCTGATTAGCGGCGTCCTGCTGTTCATACTCATATTCGTTTATTGCATTTACGTGGTGTTGCTTGATAGACAATAGTTTTTACAGTATCTTAAAATAAACCCTGAAAAGTATACAATCACACTAAGAACACTGATATAACGTATGTTTTACATTATAAAATTAAATTATTTAAAATATTAAATTAAGCCGACATTTTTATTTATATATTACTATATTTTTATTGATTTTTATTACATATTCACGCCTGTTTCTCCGAAGGGATAGGCAGAGGCATATTATACGCCCACACTTCGCCAATTACATAGTTGGTTCCACGTAGGCGGTGGCGAGCCTATTGCCGCTTATCGGGCACTGTTATGTTCGCCAGAACCTCGTCCGTTAATCGGCAGGTGAGGTTGGCTTGGGCTCCTTAGGTCTTGGTAGGATCCCTATACACCAATCACCCAATATGAATAATATTAACAGCAGTGAGTACTAGCATTTGCGAAGAACTTACGAAATTTGGTTAAAAACTTACAAAAGTTCTAGGTCTCAATTTTAGCTTAACGATTACCACTTAAAGTGATAAGCGGAATTTAAGACAAAATGGAAGCTCTCGATACCAAATGCCTAATAAACGGTAAGCCATTTTAGAGCTAACCAAAATAAATGTTATTAACTAAAAATTTGTAATATTAACAGATCTCAAGTTCGCCTCGGTGAATACAATACTACGAGTAGCGAGGACTGCATTGAGAGTGATTGCAGCGGCCCTCCACAAGACATTCCTATTGAGAGAGTCATTCCCCACGAACTGTACGACCCGGCTGACACACAACAGCAGAATGATATCGCTCTCTTGAGACTGGAACGTAACATTATGTTTAATGGTAAGGTTATTTTAATGTCCTATCATCAGCAACAACTTATCCTAGCATTATCCCGGTTGCCCTATATTTAAGCTTAGGGCCCTGCGTCTGCGCATTAGTGTAACCAGATTTGGCTGAATTTCAGTTAAGGCTTTTTTAATGTGAGTTCATAATCAACACATGATTGAATGATGTAATCAGTATATGCAGTCCAAAATAGAGAGCGTGTAATAAGCACGGTATCATGCGCACCCGCCACAGGACATCCCTATTGAGAGAGTCATACCTCAAGAACTGTACGACCCGGCTGACACACAACAGCAAAATGAAATCGCTCTCTTTAGACTGGAACGTAACATTATGTTAATGGTAAAGTTAGTTTTAATGTGACACGTCATAACCATCTAGCCATATAGTAAACAGTCGATGAAGTTCAAAGAAGTAAGAGCGCTCCATACCGTATAATAAGCACCCGCCTCAGGACATCCCTATTGAGAGAGTCATACATACTAACTGTACGACCCGGCTGATATCAAATAACAAAATAATATTGCTCTTTTAAGGCTGAAACATAATAAACTCCGGCTTTCGAGATTTCTCTGAAAAAAGAAAGGCAGTACTTAGCTGCAGGCAAATTGAATTATTAAACAAATTGAGATCACGTAATTATTTTTAGTGTTTTTGTGTATGTTAATGTCATTAAAGAAATGATTCGTCTTCTTTATTTTTTTAGATTTTGTAAGGCCCATTTGTCTACCCGCCTCAAACGAATTAAGACGGACTTCTTTGGAAAAACACGACATGGAAGTGGCTGGATGGGGGAAAACCGACAATAGTAAGTAAAAAACCCTACTGTACATTATATAAGAAATTACAATATTCAACAGACAACCAAATGTTACTGGTGATGGTGAAGGTCGTTTAAAAATCCTAGTCTAAGCCACTGCAACAAAATGGAAGTCAACTGTTAATAACACGTATTTGCTAATATGACATTGTAAGACACATCTAAAGTTAATCTTACAGACAATAAAGTATATTTTATATATAAGATAAACATGACAATGAGATTAATATAAGATTAAGGTCAAATATTTGAAAAATAGTGGCTACAAGTAACTGACATACCCTTCAAGGGACTCAATCCCTAACGCTCGGCAGCCCAAGTACCACATTAAATACATACACTTATTTCCTGTCAAAAAGTATTTTGAAATGATTTTGTTCCAACAGCCGTTAGTTCTACGTACCATCTATGCGCCCGGCCCAATGCCACTTACGTTTTTTTTAAACTGTGAGCTATGTCGGTAAGTTTAGTTCTTCTATGGATCTATTCATTTCTAATTCGATCTCGTGGAGACATACCAAGCATAGTTCTCTTCATTATTTGCTGTACGACACAGATTTTTCTTATTAGACCTATATATAGACCACGTTTCTTATCCATAAGTTATGGTGATGGCAACACTTCAACACTTCGATTGTAGATTTTTGACAATCCGGTATTTGGGACGAGTTAATTATAGTAAAGTAATACTTCAACAATAATGCTTTAGGAACGGCAATCAACCCATTGTAGTTTGTAAATGGTAAAAATGTGATGATTTTTTATTTTGACAGATTATAATGGTACAAAATTCTTCGGTTCATGGAGCGTTGTTCAAACTACAGGTGGGCTGTTTAAAGTGGGGTAACACATACCTAAGTCATGGAACTATGAAGCCTCTTGGCAATCTTGAGGCATTGATTAATGCTTCTCAATTTACTCTACTTATAATTTTGAGTACATATCTATCTTTGATAACACTGTTTTGAAGCAAAAGTTACTTGCATCGTGTTTTGTTTAGCCTATTGCCAGGAGTTATTTATATTCTTTTCTAAATGCTTGTTTAACTTCTGGTTATTGCATTTTGCATGAGTTTTGTTATATATTTGGTTATGATTGGCGTATTGCATGGCATGTTTTATGAAATATTTATTAAGTGTTTTATACCGACATTGTCTTGTTTTTTACCAGACATGGTCACAACTTTTTATTCTTGTCTCAAAAATTAGGTACTCGTAAAACGTAATAAATCCTATAGATTCCTAAATTCAGATGTGTTTTTAGGCGGATATTAATGAAACCATTCAATGTAAACTCCTCATCTCCTAATTTTAAATGATGAAAACTGCGTTCAGTTCCATGCAATAGTTTTAGTGTGGTGAGTCTACAAAACAGACAAGACAGACAAAAAATGTAATATACTTATCAGTAGGTATATAGCAACTACAATAAATAAATAATATTAGAGTTTATAGTGGAGAAAGTCTTTCAGTAGAAACTTTGTTTAGTATCTAGATATTAAAACAAAGAGGAACTCATATATTTAGTAATGTAATGTTTTCAAAAAAAATTGTTTAAACTACCCACTAAAATAATTATTATTTCAAATATCAAACAAGCTCTTTGTCTTGATATCTGAAGTACTGAGTAGCTTTTTAATAGCATCACCAACTGCCAGCATCTCACAGCGCAAATACAGATCTGTATTCGTTCCGTGCAGCTTCTACTCTTAAAAAGAGAATGTGTCTTCTATATAGGTGCATTTAACACGTTGTACGAAAATATTATTTTTGTGGGACTCAAACTCACGACTCATGCGAGTATATAATTAGGTATATAATTTTTCCTACTATAAATAAATATGTTCTAACAATTACACCAATTATT
The DNA here is from genome assembly GCA_949126915.1 of Musotima nitidalis. Classification (NCBI taxonomy): domain Eukaryota; kingdom Metazoa; phylum Arthropoda; class Insecta; order Lepidoptera; family Crambidae; genus Musotima; species Musotima nitidalis. Next base: position 8,310,431 of record OX421431.1, read on the forward strand.
TAGTTCCAAGATAAGTATCATTAAGAACTTGTGTTATGGATACTAAACAACGGATAAACATACCTACATACTTTTTTTTTGTAAATACATACTTAATATACATAGGAAAACACCCAGCCCAGAACAAATATTCATGTTCATGCACACAACGATTTGTCCTGTGTGGGAATTGAACCCACGACCTCTGGAGTGAAGTGTAGGTATACTGACCTCCACGCCATATCGGTGGTCATGAAGAATGAATACTATGGTCATTTTTTTGATTAATCTTCCACAGGTACAGAATCAGACGTAAAACTGAAGGTATCAGTTCCTGTCGTCAACAATGCAGACTGCGGCAGGGTTTTTAGCCGAGTTGGTCGCATCATCTCCAGGAGCCAGATGTGTGCAGGCGGCCGTACTGGACGCGACTCCTGCAGAGGAGACTCAGGCGGCCCTCTGATGGGCAAGGTCTCCACCCATAGCAACTGGTTCGTATTCGGCGTCGTGTCATACGGACCCTCGCCCTGTGGTACTGAAGGTTGGCCAGGAGTCTACACCAGAGTCACCGAATACGTCGACTGGATAACATCAAATATGAAACCTTAAAATTTACACCTTTTGTCATATACAATACCTTAATTCGGGAACCCGCTAAATCCATACGGACTAATTTGTTAGGAGACACTTAAAATGTAACTTTTATTTGTTTATTAAGTATGAAAAAATCTAAAATATTGTTTTTGTAAAAAAAAGAAAGATATGATTTTTTCAGAAGTATTATTTTTGCAAATTATGCCGAATCACTATTGCGAACCATATGTTATTCAAAAAATTCGCCGAAATGCTCAGGTTTTCAAATAAGGTATAGAATATTTATTATTTTAAACGGTTGTAGATGTGAGTATGATTACATACTTTTTTTTAAACTATTGAAAATGCAATACAAATAAAACTCAACAAGGTAATTTTAGTCACTAAAGTGCCATGACTTTAACTGTAAATACTATTCATGTATGAGTTAAAATATCTAAGTAAGTATATTAAAATGGTGACTATCAAGATTGTATTCTTATTTCAATTTTAATAATAAGAGAAAAAACAATTATGAATTTAATATAGGTCAATCATCACAGCACTTGCACCATATAAGTACAGCATATGATTTTTACTGGTTAATCGAAGATATATTTTTATTAGCTATACAGGGTGTAAAAAGGCTGGAAAGCCTAACGCATTCTAAACATCAAAACGAGAAGAAAGACATATATCTATTTTTACAGAGAGAGAGAGAGAGACATATACCTATACAAATATCTATTTTTATTAAAAAAACGCTAGATTAAAATTTGGGTGTTAAAAACTGCAAATAGTAGCACTTAATAAAACGCGCACCATATAGGTACCCCGACTCTGTCTGTGTATGTAAGGGTTCATACAGACGAACTGCAAGTCGGAACGGCAGAGGCGACGGCAGCCGTCGCCACCTGTCGACGGCTGCCGTCGACGCGTCGGCGGCAGCCGTCAATGCGTCGACGGCAGCAGTCAATGCGTCGACGACTGCCGCCGACAGGTGGCGACGTTTGCAGTTGTGGCGTTTTTCGTACCGACCACGACTGCTAGTACGCGGCACTCCAACTGCAAACGTTTTCGCCTGCCAACGGCAGCCGTCGACGCATTGACTGCTGCCGTCGACAGGTGGCGACGGCTGCCGTCGCCTCTGCCGTTCCGACTTGCAGTTCGTCTGTATGAACCCTAAATGTGTATGTGTGGTCCACACGCGCTGACGAGTTTTAACTAAAGAACTTGAAATAATCGACGGTTAAATCGATTATATACAAATGGTGATTTATAAAACAATTGCGACATTGTTAATTAAATAGACGTTTTAGGTTTAGTTACTTTTTATGTATAACTATTGTGAGATGTTTTTTTAAACTAATAATTGCGAATTTGTTCTTTTTTTAAACACCGTTGTCCATTCCACTCGTGAATCCTATCCTAACAAAAATCTGTTTCCTACAACCATTAAAATTTTCATAAGTCTTTTATATGTGACAATTTTTTTTATGACACAGTGGCCACATTCTTTCTGTTGGTAAGCACTCGATGCACTCCAAAAAATAAGAGCGTTCTGCTCCGTGGTATAATCACGGTAACAGACCGTCTCACGCCCGCTAAAACTTCAGGGAAACTAAGCTAAAACTTTACAGCAAATAAAACCATTACATTTAATTTCATTGAAACACAACGGTAGGACATGAAGAATAAATAGGGTATCTAGGGATCCTACCTAGACCTGAGGAGCCCAAGCCAACCTCACCTGCAAATGGTGCACCTGCCGATCAACGGATAAGGCTCTGGCGAACATAACAGTGCCCGGTAAGCGGCAATAGGCTCGCCCCCTATTACGTGGGACCAACTATATAATTGGCGAAGTGTGGCCGTATAATATGCCTCTGCCTACCACTGTGGGGAAACAGGCGTTAATGTATGTATGTAAACACAACGATAGGACATGAAGAAATAAGACAACAGTAATTTGTTTTCAATCATTACTTTATTTCTGTAAATATGTAAATAATAATATATGATTTTTAACCTAAAATGGCCATCATTTAACCACACTTTCAATCCATCTCCAGCACCAGCTATCACTCAAACATCAAATCCAAATATAGTTTTTAAATTTTACTACTCAACAAGTGCGGACCCATCGTTGTGGTGGTCTTCTAACGTAATTTTTTATGATCTATTGCGATCTAAAGAGGTTAGGGTAAAAAAACTTTCTTTTGATAGTTGGCTGTGACCACAACCTTTTTTGAAGACTGGATCCGCGTCAGCAACTCAAGCACTTAGATAAGCTGGAACGCAAAATATTTTTGGCACATTGCAAGTAACATTATATAGTATGCTGCCAATTATTACTTTTAACACACCTCTTTTATACAATATTAAAAAATCATGATACCAATATGTGCAAAATAATTTAAAAACCTTGGCACAATTTTTGTACTCTGTAAAAATTTGGCGTGGGAAGTGGGCGCTTACAACCTAATTATAAATTAATAAGATATTTTATTAAACTATATGATTTATCAAATAATGATACAAAAACATTAGTATTCTTTACCTTAAACGTGTTTATGTAGAAATATCATAACACAGGGTTTATTTTCTGACTACCTTAAGAGTGTATTGATTTTAAATTAATTCCTGTAAACAGTGGCGATATATGACAAGATTGACAAATCTTACACATTGTTTTCAATTTTGATTAAATTAATCTTTAAATTTACGACAATTGACGTTATTTGATTTAATTTGCATAATAAATCTTAAATTGAATAAGAAAAGGCATAAACTATGCTGATTTCTATAAGTAATCTTTAAAGTTATAAAAATTTCACATAAACATTGTATAGTTATAGTAAATACATTTAATATTTAAGATACGTTATGCATATATTTCTTTAATTAATAGAGATTCTTAATAAATTAAGAAGTTATTTTATCAATGGCAAGGATTTTTTATATTAAATAAGTAAAGGAACCAAATGTGGAATGTATAAACCAGAAATGGAATGTGTATTATATGTATACTAAACTTAAAAAAAGAGATGAAAAGTTCATACAGCAACCGATTAAAATAATTATACAATATATTAAGGTATATATTTATAAGGATTTATAATATATTGGATCGCCTTACCTCTTGTGTATTTGACAGACGAACAATTAATTTGCCTAAAAATTTTCGCACAATTTCTACTTATTCTAAATAATATGTTTACTTTTTAATGTTAACTTTTTTAGTCCTATGTTAACTGCCCATATTTAATATTAGGTAGTTATTTTTAATCCCTTATTTTTACGATAACTAAATCATGATTGTCTCGTGTGGACTGCCTCACCCTGATGCGCACACGCAGATTTGAATAACACTCTAGTAGACATCCATTAAAAATATTAGGGTTTACAAAAATCAATAGTATGGCAAATGAAAAAAAAAAAGCAAATAGAAAAAGCTGCATATCAGAGATTCAAAAATAAAGCCAGAAATTTCTGAGACCAAAGTATAATAAATAGCACAATAGTGATAGGCTAAACAACAATATTGTGCGTTAAAAGTTTAGGCCAAATGAATTAGGGCTTCCAGATGAAGGCCAAGTCAAATGACACCTAAAATATCACGAAAAGGAAAAGAAAACGAAGTATGTACTATAATAAGCTGTCAAATGTAGAATATACCTTAAATAATACTTTTAAAAAAATAGTTTTGTAATTAAGAAGCTGCAGCTATTTCAACAGGTCCATTATCCTGAGCGATGGCTTGTTCAACATCATTGGGTATCTCATGAGATACTTCCTCAATAACCTCTTTCGCAGAATTCCTCTCCTCTTCCCCATTCTCTTCAATATGGTGCACCTCGTATATTCCATTAAAGTCACCATTTACTGGAGGGCCATTTTCTATATAATCTTGAAGTTTCTGCCCAAACTCCGCGTCTAAATCTGACACACCCTTGATTAATCTATTTTGCAATTCCTCGGCCCATGTGGGGTACCATTCATTAAATAACTTTATCTGAAAAAAAAAGGACAGAATTATAAGAAAGAAATAAAAATTCAATGTCTGAAGACAGTACTGAAAAATTGATGCCATTGAAGCTCACAATTTAACTTGTATTTAATTTTAGACACTGAGTTTATTTTGAATTATAAATATACAATTTTAATAATGGTTTTACATACAATAGCTTTATTACGGTTTTTTTTATCTTAATTAGTTTAGGCTTTCAATGCTCAGGATGTTATAGAAGGCGATTAGGGATTAGGGGAATGGAATCTTGTCTTGTGTACAGATGGTGAAAGGCTAGCCACCTCTAACCATTTGACTTGTTTCACCTACAGATCTTTGTGCTAAAAGTGCACTTTGCTACAACACAATATTGCTTTCAAATATTTATAATAAGGTGTCTGTCCGCCCACAACGAGATAGAAGGACATGAGAGTATGTAGAAATAAAAACTGCTTACCCGGCACTGAAATAGACTGACAGGTTTGTCAGCACATGACAGAACTGCTAATGAAGCTGCCAGCTGGTCTCCGCTCCCTCCCCGTGCCGCTGCAAGCACCGGCAGAAAGTCTTCCCGCTGAAGTTCACTAAACTCTCCAAACCACTGCAGCATGTAACGAAGCTGAGCTTCAGATGTTAATCCTTGAGCTGACATTCTGTTGAATTGTTGCTGTTCACCTGTAAATCATCATATTGTTGCATTATCCTAGTTGTTCTAAACTGTTTACCTCAATATAATTCAAAAGAGAATATTTTACAAGGGGTCATGTCTGTTAAATCTGGGTTTCTAATTCTGTCTAATGAGGAGTTTGGTTGCCATGACAACTTTAAGACACACAAATTAATTATTTTTAATATTTTTTTTACAAATACTGTTTTTTCCTTTTCTATTTAAGGGGCCCCCTATGAGTAATAGTGTTTAAAATAAAAATCCACCATATTTAGCATCTAACTTTAAATAGTTAAAATAATAATATATTGTTACTTAAAATGATGAAAGTCTTAATATATTAAACAAGATTTAGTAGGCTTTAATTGTTAAAAAATATATATCAATGAACTAATCTTTATGAAAAAAACAATAGATAATGTTAGATAATAGCTTAAATGAGTCACTTACTGATTATCTATTAGCCCCAAATTATTCATTAGTAGTTACAATATAATTAACTAATAGCCCAATTTATTATTAATGAATCCTAACCAATAGCAAAATATGTTACAAAGACAACAAATGCATTTAGAAACCAAAATTTATGAATTTTGTATGTGACATTTGTAATACTATTTTTAAACAAGTTAAATGAAAATCAGCTGTACTAGAACTTACTTTCAGGGTGTACTGACAAACACACAGAGGTTTCAAATAACAAAATCATTATTTGTATCCTCAATATCGTGCACCTACGAAGAAAACTACAGCCAAACTAATTTTATAACGTCGCGTGCATTAACTTTCTCACCACCTTACTACACAAGGCCAACTGTTGCACTTTTTCACCTTTCAACAACAATAAATCACTCCCAAGACCCAGTTTCACTTTCTATGCTAAGAATTAACATAGAACAGTAATTATACGCAACTCACTTGAGACGAAAGATGCAGCTGAATGAAATTAAATCGAAAAGGTAAGCAAAAGATCAATAGGTCCTATAAGTTTTATGAATAATTTTTAGATATATGTAGAATGTTTTAAAGAAAAGACTGATAAATAAAAAATTACCTTTCGTTAAATATATTGAGTGTTCGTTCGTCCACAAAAGCGATTGTGTTTTTACTATTTCAACGATCAGTTAGATAGATGTCAATGTCAAACTACAGCTTTTCTACGCAATACAATAGGGAAATATATACAGCCTCGAAAATCGACTGCAACAAAATGACTCATACTATCTGACTGCATAAACTACATACGAATTACAATGTGATAACTTATAATAATAAAATATGTATGCAATACTAAAGTATTATTAAGGTAGGTAGTTGCATTGATAAAAACATGAATAACCCGAAACGGGATTTGGGAATGGCAAGATAAAACAACTCAAATAACAACAATATTTTTTTTTACACGCGTTTATCTATATAAACATTTTAAAATTAATGCATTGCGAAAACAGATATAAATATTCTGCAATTTTTAAGTGGAGGCTACGTGCTGAAGTATACGTATGACTTAGGATTTCGTAGTTTAAATTAGAAACTCTAATATTCTGATCCCCGATTGTCAGTCATCCAACAGGCAATTACTGTTTCCACACTTTTGCGAATATATTATTGGAACAAACTTAATGGTCTTGTATCGACACCGTACAAGCGATGAACCTACTCCCTACAGTGGTGACCCCAGTGGAAAGTCCGCAGCCTCGTCGAATCGCTCATCGCTAATCATCGGGATTATTTAGCTTGATCTAAACTTACGACCCCCCGTGAGATGAATGGGGATGGCACTATTTTAGGCCTATACCACAAGGCACACGTCTGCTCAGTGGCAAATCAAATTTGGGTGAATTTCATTTATAACAGGGAGCGATTGCCGTCGAGACCAGAGTCTCCGAAACCTTAAGGGAAGCATGAACTCTATTTTAACCATAGAATGATGCTGTAAGGATATAAGAAGGCACTGACTTTTTAATAACGACTGCCATAAATGTTAATGACAGTCGGGACCATCAACCTAAAGGCACGGAATGCTTTCCGAGGCACGGATCCATCGATAAATAAGCACTTAAAGAAAAGTCCTATGATTGGCGACCAGGATTTGAACCGAAGACCCTCTGCATTGCAGTCTAGTACTATGTACTAGTTGCGACTAACAGTCTACCACTGACTATGAATAAAACATCAGCTTTAGGTAATTTTAATCTTTTGTTTATTTATCAATATTTCTAACTTAATAAATACATAGACAATCATAGCTCAAACTTATTTACAACTCACACAGATTAAAAGTAGGATAGTTCTTCACTATGGGAAATGTAATTTTTTTAAATACAAAAATTTATAAAATCGTAATTAATCAGTTAATCATAAATTATACTTTAAACATTTTCAATCTGTGCAGGTAGTTTTACAAATTTAACAATAATGTAAGCATAAAATCCTTATTATCTACTACTTACTAGTTAAAAATTACTCGTACAAACAGTTGCAAATATCGTTTTGTACTTTAAACACTTAAGAATCAATTAATTATCATCCTTTCATTCTTCATATCACAGGCGGTTAACAGTCAAACTGATAATATTAATAGACCTACAAAATCTTGTATATTTAACTTTCAAAATCACAATTAGGCTGATTAATAACTATACATATTTCACCTTCGTCTTTTCAAAATGAGTGCTGTAAGGAGCCTAACGAAAATCTATATCGGCGTTAAGGAAAATTTAAGTTTTAGGTATTTTCTGTTAATAAGAGAACTAGGCTCAAGTTTCCATAATGTGTAAGCATGTTAAAATCTGAGATTTTTGCATTTTTTGTGAACACATAATCAGTATCTAATGGGTTCATAAATTGCGGAAATCTTAGTTTACAACAAGCAGGTACAGTCAACATCAAAATTATGTTACGAATTAGCGTTTAAAGATTGTGAAAAACAATGAATTCACATTGCGCTCAATAATTTTGAGGAACACAGTCTTGTGAGTTATGTTTATCATAATATCAGCCACAGAACAGACATATTTTAGCCCATTAACGCCCCACTATTGAGAACGAGCGTCTTTTCACGAACCAACTGTGAGGGTATTGGACCATATTCTGCTGAGCGTACCCAGTGCCGATAGGTGGTAAGTTATGATAGAGTGTGTAACTCATTAATTTTTTTAGACTATTCATAGCTACAAGCTTCTATTATTACTACAAAAATAATATTCACAAAAATCTTGAAATTCATAATATCTACATTCCAGTTGCTGATTGCTGACTAGATTTATTGATAATAAATAAAGCTCAGTATAAAAATCTTTTTACCTTCTTATTTAAAAGTTATCGCACTTTGTGGAATTAAACTGGTAAATAATAAAATGAGTGAAGGAATAAACCTACCAGTTTTTTTCATACCTAATATTTGAATCAACAATATTTGAATTCAAACTTTACCATTTTTTATAGAAATTGTTTTCATTGACGGTTCTTGGTGTCCGAATTCTGTTGTTTTGAAATAAGCAGATAAAGTAATGACTGGAACTAGTGGGATTAATCATAGTCGTTGTATTCAACTTTTAAGTTTAATTATTTTTGATATTATGCAGATAACTATGCAGATAAAAAATAAGAAGATTATGCAATAATATTTGGGGATCGGGACTTATAATTATCAATCCTGTTTTCCCTGTGTTCGTGGTAAGCATACATTTTACAAGTCCTTTTACAGTCGTAGTCGTCGAGGTTTGGACTCTATAACAATTAGTTTTAAACCAAACACCCTTAAACTCTAGAATTTGCTGCCGGCTCATGTGTTTTCTAGTTCCTATAATCATGGGTCTTTAAACGGGGAAACGGTCATGAGTGGTTATGCGTTGTACTGTGCTTATTTCACGCTATGAAGTGCCTTAATTTTTTTGGACTGCATCGACTGTTTACCATTAGGCAGAATGTAGTCATTATGAAGTGTCACATTTAAAAAAAATCCTGTTAACTAGAAACACCTTATTAGAAATTACAATGTTAAGTAAAAAACATGGATGCTGTAGCTATCTAATAACTTAATATAGAATTACTAACATTAACATTAAATGACTCTCATCTTTGATACTTATAAATTACTTCATTTAGATAACTAATAAGTTCTTATATTTATTAAATTAATTAATTATTAATAATTAATTTATCACAATAGACCTCAAACTCTTCTGTATCAGCAACTGTAGATATTTTAATGGCTATGCGTGTGGCCGTGGTCATGGTCGTGTGAGTGGGAGTGGGGAGCTGAAAAAAACAACACAATTTAGCATTTTTAGAGGAGAGTTCCTTTGATAATATACTCGTATAGGTATTATTGTTAAAATACAATCGACTTAAAGCGTTAACGGCTCAAAATAAAATTGGTAGAGTTGAGTTTGACCTAATATGTTCCGCCCGTGCGATTCCTTTACAGTTAAAATGTGGCAGACTGTACACATATCTTCGCGACTGCAGTTTTGTTTTATTTTCTAAAATTTGTTATATTTCGAACATTAATGTGTAATAACGGTGGATTATTAACCGTTAAGTGTTTGTGACCGTACATAAGTGTTGGTAAATTAAACAAAACAGTAAAACATCACTTTTCAAATTCTCTCAAGAAGTCCATGTGAGATCCCAGTATGGTCCCACATCTTTACTGGGGATTCGAGGTGTTAAGGGGGAGGGTATCTCATTTACCATTTATCATCTTTATCACCACTCATTCTCATTTACTATAATTTTTATGTTATTATTAATGTATCTCTCACTTGACACTGGCTGAATGTGCAAAACGCACAAAGCCATTATTTAAAAGAAAAAAAACAATGGACCGACTACTGGTGAAAAGGATTTTAGACAAACTCCACCACGCCGACCCAGTGCGGTTTGCCGGAAGAAGGTGTGTTCAATGACGTCCAGCAAGAATTTTTCAACAAGCTAAATGGGCTTCATTAATCGCCATAATGTGCTTCCCGAAACTCGGATGCGATTGATATCAAACGCATCCAAGGACATTACGCCTGGGAACTATGCTTAACTTCGGTTCTTCTTTTGGAACACTTAGTCTCAAATTTACCTGCGACGCACATTTACGCACGAAAGGGCTCGATTTGAAATGCACCCAAAAAGTGACCATTGTCAAGTGATCGCTTCAATAAATTTAAATTTTACTTAAATAATAAACACTTACTTAGAAGTTGAAGTCCAAACATCAGGAAAAATCCGATGAGTGATGCGAAGTACTGTAGAATTCCGGTTCTGTCTCCCTTCCAGATTTCGAAGAATATCACGTAGAGCAGTGTACCAGAGGCCAGTCCTTGCAGCACCACAGAGTAGACCCCAGCCGCGGAAGCGCCCTCTCCGCCGACGAGGATTAAACCAATGCCGATACCCAGGGGGGAGACAATCGCGAAGGTTGTGATGTAGATTATCGCCAGAGTCGTTTTTGTTTTGGTGGCAATCAGCTCAACACCGATGCAGAAGGCGATGACGAGCTTGTGAGCTGAAACTGCTCCTAACATGTACCTGAAATGAAACAAAAATAATAATTTATCTAAGTGGACAATGTGACTTCAGAATATTTATTGGTAATACAATTGGACGTAGTTTCAATTCAAAATTTGGCTCACTTTTAACAACATCCTCCGGACCTAGATTTAAGCCGCGGGATCTTCAACTACCTCCACAGTTCATCACCCCAATAATATATTTAATAAAACTTTATTTGTATATATATCTATTTCAAATATACCATGACTACAGATATAGATCCTTTCCAATTTAGTATTGCACATAGTACTTAAGTGATTCAAATGCTACAAGAAGAAGTATTTTCATCGAACATTGTTTTATGTGGTTTATTTCATCTGTTGGGTAGTAGGGGAACTAAGATAGTTCCTGATAGTTTATCACAAGCATGTTCTTTACAAAGTTATTTAACGGTGCCGGTAGATGTCGCAACTATTAAATAAGTAGCGCTCTCTATTGTCGAGTAGAGTAACTAACAGTTTCATGCTCAGAGTATATTATTTAATAACATTATTGCAAAAGTAATTACCAAACATGAGCGGCAGTGGATTCCAAGCCAACAGCAAGACCTTCAAATAGTTCGTGAATGGAAAGGGCTAAAACGATCAGCAATCCACGCAGGGCAGACGTGACGTCATCGCCGACGGGTCCCGGCATGTGGCTGTGATGGTGAGAGTGACCGTGGTTTAGATTATTCCCTTCTGGGTCCTGTAAATAATAGAAAATTCTATATGAAATAAGGTACATACATACAACACATAATCATCATCATCACGTACATTTTATCCTAACCGCAGCTTTGGTAGTTCTTAAGTTGACATTCAGAGCTTCATTAAGCCAAACATGAATAAACGATTTTAACATTAATATACATTTTTTATTATTTTTAATCAAAAGCAATTTAACTAGAAGAGGAAGGGATTCGAATTGCAGTAATTGGAGATTACTTGGCTTAGGGACTACGGCTAAGTCTGTCTACCGCAGTAAGTGACATATAAAGAAACTTTCCCAGCTGACTGTAGCACTCATTGACAACAAAGAGTGTTTGTTTATTAAACACAATAGCGGAAGGTGAGGAAGTCGCTAACAAACTGCCACTGTTTTTCCTAGTCCGGAACCTGCGTACACACACATTACGAGGGAACATGACACCATTGTGTTGTGACACGAGATCTTGTACAATTTCCTTTCTTGTGCAACTATCACTGTCACTAGTAGGAAACCCACGCATTTACGCAAAAGAAAAGGAATACTATAAGCCAGAAACCGCTGATTCAGCCTCACTTGCAGTTAGAACATTTGAGGTCTATCAATAAAGTCCCAAACGCCCCCCTCCTCTTTCTCAACAAGCGGCGGGCGTCGTCGAAATATTTTTAGTGGGTATTACTGCTCGCGGTCGTGTCTGGTGGTAACTCCTTTGGCCGGGAGACTGTGCGTAAATGCATTTTATTACCGACGTAAATAAAAAAAAAAGAAGCCTATTATCAGCAGTTGACGACAATTAGCTAATTGTAACAAGGTATCAGTCACCATTCTCAAGGCGTCCGTCTATCGTGGTGTAAAAAATTAAATTAATTAAGTAAAAAGCAAACCTTGCTCTTGATGTTGTTGTCAATCAGATCAGCAGTGGAGTTGGTAACGCTGACATCGCCATTTACATCAGACGTAGGGCCTCGACTCCTGCGCACGCTGAGGTTTCGCACCAGGGGAGAAACAGAACCGTTCTTCTTCTCCCGATGATGGATGTACATGTGCACCAGTTCTTCCACCAGGTACATGATGAAGAAACCGCTGCATGTTAGCAGTGGCGTAAGAGGGAATGTGAACACATTCATGCGCTCGACATCTGTAATAAATGTTTTGTTTTGATAAACAAAGAGAGACAGAAGAGAGAGGTATCACTAAGAGTTTTAGAGTAAAAATATGTTCTTATGACCTTTGTTGAAGAAATAAAAACGTACTATCTAAGAACCAACTAGTTTTCAAGTCTATTAATTTTGAACCGCTTGCATCTATCAAATTGCCTTTAGCACTTTTTGTATGTTTATGAGTAGGTAAGTACATTTTTTTTGTTTACCAAAGTCACGTCTAATAAACCCGTGTCTAAATAAGTAAATATATGTATATTATACTGTTCAATTCACTGACGTATAAACAATAATAAATGACGTCACCCATTGATACTCTTTTACTCTCGATCACCCAGATTTTGAAAGTAAAAGTAAAACAAATAAAATTCAGGCTATTGACCACTTTTGAAGACTTAAGTTAACCAACTTTATTGCGCAAACTGTATGAGCTCAGTCCGTTCATCCGTTGCCTCACTTATAGCAGTTGTAAAGAAGTTTGATTTACAATTTTATTTTAACCGTTTTTATAGTTATTTTATGACCTTTTATGATACTATCGTCTTTTTAGGTAACTTAAACTAATATGGGTAATCAACTTAAATTGATTATGAAATAAGACGTATATAATTAATTAATATAGGATAACTTTAAACGGAAGCGAAAGTAAAGCATAATGACTTCATGCAAAGAGTTATCATGTTTTTGACAAAAACTTTTAGATTTTTTTATAATATTATAATATTTTATGTTACACTTTTGTTTAAGTATACAATATATTACAAAGGTTTGGTGACGATATAATAATTACTTTTGAAGAGGGTACCCCTAAATTAAGGTAACATTAGGGGCTTATTTCAAAACTAGATCTAAAGTTAAACCAGGTTTAAAACTAGTGCTGTCACTGTCTTCATTTTATCAAATAAAAGCACTAGTTTTGAACCTGGTGTAACCTAAAATCTTGATTCGTAATAAGCGCCGCTGAATCCAAGAATGTACATTTCTTCAAAACAAAACTGTTTGAAAATGCCAACTCTATATGAACTTTTATTTCAAATCTAAGTAATTCCTAAACCATTAACTTCCGACATACTTCCATTAGTCTTTGTCAAGTTCAGACCTTCTAACTTGTCTAAAAAAACACTTCTTATCTGTTCCTTGTTCGTGCGAGAATGGCGAACAAAATGGCGTTTGGAAATACTATATGGCGATACAAAAGTAATAAATGCATCCAACAATTTCTTATTGTTTGAATATAAAACGTGACCTAATTACCTATAGAGACAGTCATGGCCTATCAGTTGAGCTTCAGTCTCAAATAATTTCCAGGAACCAGTAAGTATGGAATTTAAACCTTTTACTACGTCCGTAAACCCACTTGTACGTAACACTTTAAGCTTATCACGAGTTGTTAACGTAACTGTTAACAGTAAGTTTCCAATATTGCTAGTAATCTTTAAAAAAATTACATCTTTGATGGCGGATTTATTTCGATGAAAAATATCACTAAATCTTATAGCTCCCTATCGCCTTGGTATTAACCGCAGCAAAACTATGAATGACGGACAACCTTGTGCAGTCATTAGGCACACCTAATTTCGAACGAAGGTTTTGCTTTTTGAATGGCGGAAAACTTAATACAGGCAACGCATCTTATTGATGATAAATACTTCTTCAATACAAGTAAACGGCATTAATTTATATACTTCATTAAATAATTACAAATTGCAATGTATTCTCGTTATTGTTTTAAAGATTTATACATATTACATAAAATGTTCTCTTCATTTGCATGATCAGATCAGGTCAGAGATGTATGAGGAAATCAGACATTGCGTTTATTTATTTTAACTATATAGTATACTTATCATGAGCATATTTAACATAAATCAAGTGCACATTGATTTGTTATAAACTAGGAGATTAGATCATCATCATGATCATATCCTAGCATTATCCCGGTTGCCCTAGACTTAAGCATAGGGCCCAGGGTCTGCTCACTCCCCCCCCGACTGGTCTCCACCTTGTCGTGGTGGGGGGGCTGAGTACCTTCCGGTAGGGCGCAGGAGGCGCTAGGGAAAAGGCAACACCCAGAGACCGACGACTCTGGGTGCCCTTAGTACTGACTACCGGGGGGGAAACTAAGAGGGACCTGTGGAGGGCGCAGTGGGCGGGCCAGGAGGGCCCGCTCAGCAGCGCCAGGAGGGTCTAGGCAGTGGGGGCAGGGGGCCCCTGCTGTCTAACCATGGACCCTCCGGGAAGTCGGCCACACACGCTTTGGTCGCAAGGGGAGGTAGGAGGGGCGCGTCCACTGCGCCTCTCTGAGGCGGTCCTCCTGGTTTTGGTCCGGGGGACGTTGGCCGCAGGCGGGGTGTCAGAAGCTGCAACCCAGGTACTGGCCCTCGCCTCTTTCTCAACAAGCGGCGGGCGTCGTCGGAAGATTTTTAGTGGGTATTACTTGGCGGTCGTGTCTGCCGGTGGTGAGTCCCACACCCCCTTTCGGTCCCCCTTTGGCCGGAAGGCAGTGCGTAAATGCATTTTGTTACCGACGTAAAAAAAAAAAAAAAGGGTCTGCTCACTGGTTCACCCAGATTTCACTGAATTTCAGTTATTATGTGGAGCGACTGCCGTATAACATTCACGCCTTTCCCGAAGGGGTTGGCTTGGCAGAGGCATATTATATGCCCACACGTCGCCAATTATATTGTCAGTCCCACGTAATAGGTGGCGAGCCTATTGCCGCTTGCCGGGATCTGTTAAGTTCGCCAGAGCCTCATCTATTGATCAGCAGGTGCACCACTTGCAGGTGAGGTTGGCTTGGGCTCCTTAGATGTTAGGAGGATCTCTATACACCCTTATGGGAAACATCATTATATGGTTAAACCAGCTGTCAGTATGTTAGAAGGCACTGACTTCCTAATAACAACTGCCATAGATGTTCATGACAGCCGGGACCAACGGCTTAACTTGCTCTCCGAGGCACAGAGCAAGCGATAAACTAGGAGCTTAGATGATATCCAGAAATTGTCTATAATTCAAAGAGGTACTTTTGATAGACGAATCACAAATCAAACAAAAATATGTCGTTATTTCTCGCGTTAGAAAGGGGAACAAAAAAACTGTATTTTATTTTATTAATCATACTACATGTCAACTTACAGACTAAGGGCACAGATAATATAATAGCTAAGGGTGTCTTGCTCAACGGTCAATAGTCCTGATTAGAGCTAAACTGAAGTGCATGAGAAAGTTGAAGAGTGCGAATGGAGTTAGAAGCCTGTGTCAGTATCGTAGCAAGTAATAAAAGGATAATGATGAATTATGGGTTTCCTCTGGGAATAAGGCTCACTATGATCGAAGGCTCACGATATGCTTGTTTGTGTGAAGTTCATACAAATACATTAGGTACTTAGTTATTGTGTTATAAATCAGTTTAGTATGTGTGCCGTGTATATGTAGGCTGTAGGTGTTATTAAATACAGGATGTTCCAGAAACGGTTGTCAAGCGGAGGTCTGGAAAAGTGTTTTTTTTTAATTAGGTTCGAATTAGATTAGGTTCGGTTTAGTTAGAAAATTCTTAGGAAATCATAACTCGAAAACTATTAAAAATTGCGGGACATACACAAAGGTGATTCGGATACCCTAGGGGGGCTATTTCTGGACTTCCGGTTGACATTCTGTAGATTGCTTTTAAAGTCATGATTAAAAATTGTTTTGATTGTTGCTAATTTTTTTTGACTAATCATTATGGTTTAATTTGGTTTCGCTACAGTTTTATTCATACCTAAAAAAACATACATTGCATACCTAAAAAAAATTTCACAATTTTTGACAATTATGCCCTTGTCTTACCGAAGGTGCGATATGTACTTTTATAACTTCAATCTATATTCGCGGGAAAATAAACTTTCTCGCTTATTTCTCTCTCACTCAAGCTTTTGCCCGTAAGGAATTGGCGCGTCAGAATTAAGTTATCTCGACATTCGTGTCTCATTGGAGCTCAAATTGAATCACCATCATCTCCAATAGCTTACATTCCATTGGGGGTTTTGCCTTGCCCATAATCACCACATTGGGCAAGCGGATTGGTGATCGCAGTTCCAGTCAGTTTACAGGATGACGCTGCTGCCCATCATCTGGTAGGATTTCTCTTCGTCGACTCTTTCGACTCCCCATGTAAGAGAGGTGGTGGCACTATTTTAGGCCGGTACCACATCGCACATTGCAAATTGTATGAAGTATTTAAAAAAATCATATCTAAATTTATACATTGCTGGGTAATACTGCTGCGCTGAACGCAATAGCGCTATCTCATGAAAAGTAAGTGTCGAAAAAATTTTGGTTCTCTAAATAATAATTTGATAGGGAATTCTATCAAATTATTATTTAGATAAGATTAAAGTTTTTTTCAAAAGTTTTCAACAAGATACCGCTATTTAACTACTAACATAACTTGCGTATACTTTAAACTAACCGATTAAAAATTAACTTTACGATTTTTATTTAGATAATGCTCTTGTGTTTAGCAGGGCATAATACGAGTCAATCCAAGGACACATTACTGTTATTAATCAGTTAACATAAGACGTATACTCGTACATTGTGATTGTGACATACGATGCTCAAATTCGTGCAACTAATGTCCCATACGTGCTGTCGACAGCTAAATACAAGATGTTGAAAGAGATAATGTAATATGCTGATGTTATCATATTCAGGGTCGGTAAATTTTCTTAGATAAAGTCTATCGGCAATATAATTATAACGGAATTAGAATACATTTCTGAAGACTTATGAAGCTAAGGGGATTATTCCAAAACGAAATTTAAGGTAAACCCAGGTTTGAAACTAGTGCTGTCACTTTTATTTCGTAAAATGAAGACAGTGACAGCACTATTTTTAAACCTGGTTTAAATTTAGATCTTGTTTTGTATAAGCCCCTTATAGTTTAAATAATCTTTTTTCCCTATAATTAAAACTTCATGAGAAGTACTTTTATTTTCTTTAATGTTAATTCATTGATTATCTGTATTATGTCTCAAAATTGTCACCAGTCATTAAGCGAACTACTAGTTGTAGTTAATTTTCAAGCACACCTTGTAACTCTAGCCTTGAATCCCTATCAATATATATAGTGCTAGCACTAAGTAAAAAGGGCAGTTGCACATTTTAAGCACATTGTTATTCTAGCCTTGGCCAGGGTAATCCCTACAATACCAGTCCGGTTTGCTAGTATAAAGTCTGGTTGCCTGTACTGAACATCAGATGAGCGTGACCTCGCAGCAGGCAGTTGGCCTCGGTACGTTTTGCGCAGTACCCCGACTTGCTCCCATCGATCCGCCGGAATCCGTGCTGTGCTCATTTCAAATTTAATTTTCACGCTCCAGTTTCTATTGGTAAATAAACTTTTAATTGATGAAGGATTGTTGTTATTGTAAATAATGGTACTGCTGAATTCGTTGCATGTATTTATATGAATTTATGGGAAGGAACAAGGCAATTTGAATTTTAATTGAATTTATGAAGAAAGTAATAACACAATAATAATTTGAATTGTTATTGTGTTATTATAACCGACACTTGGATTAAGTATTTATAATTCTGTATCTGTATCAAAATGTATTTTCATAAAAAAGCATGTCTCTTTATTTTTTTGCATTTACAATGCTTTATTATAAAGTTATAAGACGAATTTTCTTACTAAAAAAATTAACTCGTCCGCAGTAGCGTAAGACCTTAGGATAACCGTTCCACTATTCTAGTATGAGTGTCTATTTTTCCAATATTACTAGACAACAAACAAAAAAAGATATCAAATAAGCTGCTATAATAACATCAAGGCATAACAATGAAAATAAACTATATAAATTTACAGCAAAAATTTTAAGTCAAAAACACAGTCATGTCGAATATATCCGGTTGTAAAAGTAAATTATTAGACATGTTTGTTAGTATACTACTAACTAAATTGATAAATTCAGTAATCCATTCATTTTAATATTAATTTGTGTCACAATCTTTGTTTTATGAAATAAAAGTGACAGCACTAATTTTAAACCTGGTTTAACTTTAAATCTTGTATTGTAATAAGCCCCACAAGGTGTTACTCGTTCACATTGTGCCGTAGCCTTGAACTTGCCCATGGCATGGTAAATGTCAACCACATTGCTTAGCACGCGAGCTTTCAACAAACTTGAACCAAATGTATGACGTTTCATATTTATGTCACGACCACAAACGAAACTTTAAATTGTGTTTTCATACTAATATTATACAGAGGAATAATTTGGCTCCGAAGCCCGGACTGTTTTGAACTTTTCTTTCCATAATAAAAAGCTACATGATTTGCAAGTAATATCATCACCATCATCAGGCCAAGAAAACCATTGCTAAACATAGGCGTCCTACATAAATATCGAGCGAGACCTATTTTAAGCGGTAGATCTTTACCACATCATCAGTCCATCTTATAAGTAATATTTGCGATTTAAATAAAACAACGAAACGTAAACTCAAATACCGTAACTAAAAACTTCTGTACGTAATTAATAAGCGAAACAATTAACTGCCACAATGTTTTTTATTCTGAAATATGAACTCACTGGTTTAGAGTATTTTCCTGTCACGAAATTTGATAAATCAAGTAGTTGTATAATGCAGATTTTTGTCATTTAGTCACAATCAAAGTCAAGATTTCTTGGCGGAAAAGTGAAGCGTAAAGTTTTGTTTCATTTTCAAAAATTTGTGATATTTCAAACATTAATGTGTATTATCGGTGGATTATTAACCGTTAAGTGTTTGTGAACGTACATGAGTGTTGGTAAATGAAACAAAAGAGTGCAACAACACTTTTCAAATTCTCTCAAGAAGTCCATATGAGATCTCAGTATAGTCCCACATCTTTACTAAGGACTCAAGGGCTATCTCATTTACCATTTATCACCACTTATTCTCATTTACTATAATTTATATGCTATTAATATATAACTTACTTGACACTAGCTAAATGTGCAAGTCGCACAAAGCCATTATTTAAAAGAAAAAAAATGTCAAGTAAAGTCCGTCACAGTCGAGTCAAGTAAAAGTCTTAGTAAAGTAGTGATAAGTAAAATACGAGAGGTTCTATGGAGTTTTGGAATCATTATGGAAAATCACAATTCACGACAATATGCCACTTTCCTTCACTTGTGAACGTTGTCGTAGAAGTTATATCAAACAATCCACCATATTTGCACATAAGTAACACGAATTAACACTAGTATTTCAAAATAAAGCATTCTTTTAATTATTCATTTCATTGTTTCTTTTTTTTTTCCCAATTGGCTATTTATAATTTGCCAGCGTCAAGTGTCAATCGATGTTTCTTTTTGCGTGCTGGCGTCAAAACTCTCGTGTCTCTACTTTTTTTTTGTTTACATTTGACGACTGACCTAGGAGTTTTGAATATTTGCTCTACAACATGTAGATACAAAAGATTATTAAGATTGTTTATGGATCCTACCAATATTTTAGAAGCCCACCTCAACTGCAATTGATGGACCTGCTGTTAAACGGACGAGGCTCTGACAGTCACGACAGTTCCTGAAAGCGGCCATATGCTAGCGACCAATTTACGTGGGTCTAAAAACATACATTGTTCTCGAAATGTGGGCTTTTATTATGCCTCTGCCTTACTACTGGGAAATAGGCGTGATAATTGTCTATGTATGCAAAATTTTCTATTTGTCTCAGTCTCAAACTTTCAAGAATTGAGAAAGATTCAAAGAATTATTTCTTTGGTATTTCCTGTCATTCATTTGAACATGACATTGTCTAACTTGTTTCTTATTTGTATTGAAAATTTATATACATTAACATGATAAATAATATTACTCATTCTTTACAAAGAAACTCTTTATTAATCGGCATTAACAGAATAAATAGTAATTCATGTATGTATAGTATCAGCTGTGTGGACAAAGTGTACATGTCACGTTGATCGCTTCTTAGTAGTTAGTACTGAGGTATGTAAGGAGAAGTATCTTTGTGTATATAATGGGGATCGTCCGTCTCCTTCTTTTATAATATCTTTGGTAATATTAAGGTCAACATTAGAAAGCGCTGAGTTACGGAGCTCAGTCGTGCTCGGTGGTCGGAAACGTACACCGAAGTAAAGCAGAGTTTACAGAGGTCAGTCCTTGGATTCGCCCGTGCTTCGGAAGGAACGTTAAGCCGTTGGTCTCGGTTATCAGTAAATGTGGTAGTCGTTAAGCCATGTTAAAGTGTGGCTTCAAAATTTTAACAGCAGGACGCCACACACCTGCCTCCGCTAAATAGCATTTGATCAGCGTGGTGGAGTATGACCCACCCTCGCACCTAGGTATGTGAGAGGAGGCTCGTGCTCAGTAGTGGGACATTGATGGTCTGTGACGATGACAACAGATAGTGGGTAATGTTTATAATAAACAAAACCCCAACCCACTCAGCGCACTTCACTACGTCATACTACTAAATTAATTTCACAACAGAGAGTACAAGTGTTACTCACAGTGCCATTTTGGAGGGATTTCAATCTGTTTTTATAGGTAACAGCTGAACACTTTTTCAACTATTCTCTTATATGAGATAGTTTTCCTAACCTCTACAGTTTATAAGTTATAATGACGACTTAAAAAGGGGGACGGGAGGTTAAACAAAAAAGTGGATGTGCGGGGAGCCAATACCTCCCCACTACGTTAAGACACTACGTAACTTCGACAATTGAGTGTCAATATCAGAAAGTAATTCACCGAATTTAGGTCGAGTAAATATTTATAAGGTCAACAAAAGAAATAAGTTAAAACATAATCTATCAAAGTTATTTGTGTTATAGTAAATTGCTATTATTTTCCTGCTCTTGTTTACTTTTCCTGAACATTATGGTGCCTACTCTGTCGTTGGTTAATGGTTATCGAAAGTTGTATCTATGAAGACTGTTGGCGGGGTGAGTGTAAAAAGGTCGGCACGTAATTCCATTTCCTTGCTCATCTATACTCTTCTTTATCATACCCATTAGATCTACCAAAAAAAAACCGGCCAAGTGCGTGTCGGGCCACGCGCAATATAGGGTTCCGTAGTCACCCTCTGCCATAATGTCGCTATATGAACAGGTTCAGCTATTCCCCGATAGATATCACTACTACGGTATGAATGAAATTTTAATACATTTAATACAAAAATTCATTTGATTGTCGTCCATTACTCGAAAACCAGTAAAGCCTACTTAGCCGTGATAGTTTTCCTTTTAACTTCATTATATATACTACTATTGTGAATTTTTTCAGCCACTCTGAAAGTACCGTTTACCTGGTGGGGGGGGGGCGGATACTGAACTCTATCAATTTTTTCCACTTTAAAGCTTAATGTTTCGAAAACGGATCCCTAAATCGAAAAATGGTTTTAATAAACTCGTATTACTTTTGAAAGACCTTTCTAACGATACCCAACATGATAAGATAGACTCGAGAAAAAAAAATTATTCCTACTTTACGTGTAGGGGAGGTACGTTACAAAACAATATTTTTAAAAATTTTATTCTACAGGTTTGTCGACGTGATTAATATGTATACCCACACCAATTTTCAGCTGTCTAATGTTAATAGTCTCTGCGCTAACCCGCGGACGGACGGACGGACGGACGGACGGACATGGCGAAACTATAAGGGTTCCTTGTTTACTACGGAACCCTAAAAAGTAACTTTGGAAGAAAAAAAATATTTTCTCTCTGGTCTTTATTATTTCACGATGCGCAATTTATTATTAAAACGTTTTATAGTTTACTAGAAACTAATTTATTTAAAGATTATGTTTCAGTAAAGATTATAATATATGTTTTTCTCTAGAAATTAGATTTTCCTGCATAATAGCCACAGTGATTTAAACGTGAACCCTGAAAACATCAAAGTTTGTTACAATTTTTTTAAAACACATTTTAATCTCGTCATAATCCCTACATCCTGCCTAATAAAAAGTGCACCCAGTTATAAATGCCTGCAAATATATGTTTCACGCTTCACTAAATAGACCGGGACTTATGGAACAAGGGGCATAGCGTAAACATGTGGTATATTAATGTACACTTAAAATATTTGTGGTTTGCAGCACCTTTAAGTCTTCTAATATTAATTAGCAGCCACCAGCGACTTCACCCGCGTGTTTTACGTATAAACCTTCCTCATGAATCACTCTATCTATTAAAAAAACCGCATCACAATCCGGTGCGTAGTTTTAAATATCTAAGCATGCATTGGGACAGACAAACAGCGGACAGCGTCTATGATTTATACTGTGTAGTTATGTTATTTTTGTTAAAATTACGTTCTCTAAAATAAGATTAAGCGAAACGTTATTGTCTTACTATTTTTTTTAATCTTGTGATTTAACACAAGTTGTTTATGTAAGCTTATCAAATTGTTTTAATATTAAATAAAAAAACCTCTATGTCACTTACTAACTTAAATTACAATAATAAATACTTGTTATTGTCATAAAACTTCTTCGCAATATTAATACGACTTTATCTATGTTTTCATTCACATAATACTGCTATTAATTGCCAACTGTACAATCATAGAGAAAATACTCATACTGAAGATGATCATACAATTATTGATTACTTATTTCCTTTTGTTTGTTGGAAAATATGCATCACGTCATCTTAGGGTAAATCCATCTTCAGGTTTAAGAAATATCATTTTTACCTTTATTTTAATAAGATTCGCGGTTAACCATCAGAAGACTAATTATTCGAATGAATTATCCTACTAAATACATACATACATATAATCACGCCTGTTTATAATCAGAGACATATTATACGCCCACACTTCGCCAATTACATTCTCGGCCCCACGTTATAGGTGGCGAGCCTTTTGCCGCTTGTCGGGAGCTGTTCAGTTCGCCAGAGCTTCGTCTGTTCATCAGCAGGTGCACCATATGCAGGTGAGGTTGGCTTGGGCTCCATATATGTTAGTAGGATCCCTAAACGCCCAAAAATATAATAAAACTAAGATATTTTATAACCTGGATTATCACATAGGATTATCCCGCTATTCCCAGGGGAACGAATACCACGCGGGTGAAACCGAAAGACGCTGCTAGTTATGAATAATTGTTATGAAACACTAGGCAGTAGCCGCATAGTATGTATGTAGTACATACTAGAATAGCAACATTAGGTAGCAACGATCACGGAAGTAAAGCAAACTTCACAGAGGTCAATCTTCTGATGGGTGATACTTTGTGTAGTATTTTAATATCAAGCAGTTACGTGTTTCGGAATGCTTGTTAATCCCCGGTCTTCCAACCTGGTAATCGCTGTATCTTGTAGTCGTTAAGCCATATTAGATGACCTATTGGGAAGCTTGAAAAATCTAACAGCAGGAGGCCACATTTCTCTCACATTGGCTCGTAAGCTCGCCTACTCTTACGCTCTGTGCTGACATAATGATTATTGTAAATATAGAAATTATGATGACTGTTATTCAATTACAGTTTAGCTATAAAACGGATTTTTTGTTATTGATCTAGATTAAGACAGGTGGTGCACTTGCCGCTTGCTTGCTGTCTCGGAAAGCGCGTTAAGCCGTTGGTCCCGGCTGTCATGAACATATATGGCAGTCTTTATTAGGAAGTCAGTGCCTTCTAACAACCTAACAGCTGGTTTAGCTATCGAATGATATTTCCCTTTGGGTTGTTGAGGTCAGACGGCAGTCGTGTTATGTAAAAACTCAAATTCTGCCAAAATCTGGTTAGACCAGGACACAGACCCTGACACCTATACTTAAGTCTAGGGTAACAAATTTCATCTTATTTAATCTATTTTTATATTCATTTCTGTACGCAGATAAAACAAAAATAAAATGATATATATTATAAGAATAACCATTTTTTTTGTTTTGTCATCTTTTGAATTGGCCGTGCGTACCAACCATACAATGAAAGGAAAAAGAAAGAAAATGTCTATTGAAAAGATTCTTTTACACAATAAGTAATAAAAGTTATATGATAACTGGTTTCTTGAACGAGTATCTATTTTAGGCGCGAAGTAAACCGACTCTTTGCAAACTTTTATAAGCTTAGTAGACGTTTAAATTGAAAGGCTTACGCAACGTTTAACCGCACGACCTTGAAAGCTTGTTCTAAATGGGAATGCGCAGAAGGCCTGTTTTTCTGCGTTGCCCAGAAAAATTACTAGCAATACGAGCATACTAACGACTAATAAGAACCATAGTCTGAAATAAAATATTTGATCCAACAATAAACAAACAGAGTAGTATTTTATATCTGCTGAATTGTCTAGCATTTAGGTTAGATGATTTTTTCACTCATGTATATGTGTATTTTGTTATGATTGTATATTTTGTTCTTATCTTTAGCATGAATAGTTCTAAAAAAACTTTATTCTTTCTTATTTCATCAACTTAATTTTAAACAAAAATTATTATTATTTTCATTTCTCTCAATCTGTTGACGTTTTATGGGAATATAGTGATTTGTGAACCAAAGACGTGAAAACTAGTGTTTTTTTATACGTTTGAACTATACCAAAATACGCTCTTTGGTGTTAAATGGAGTTTGTGCTATGTGATAGTTAAACACACTTTAACACTTTATCTAAATATAGAACACACGCAGACCGATATAAATAACCATATTCTCACAAATACTCATATTTATCCCGTGCGGGAATGGATTTAAAACTATTTTCATTGTGAAGAGCAAAGTTTCTGCACCTTTTTACTAAAGGTGTTTACTATAATATACTGAGGTACATTACCATAATCATTACGGTACGTACTACTAACAAAATTAGTCGAGTGAACTACATATACACTGCAATTACACTTGTACAGTCAGCGGCAAATAGATGGCGCCACACGCCCTAACGCTCACAATAGAGACGTGTGTCGATCTTTATGGCGCTTTGGTTACTAAATATTTGACGCTGACTATGCCTATATGGTACTAAAGATACTTAAGATTTAATTGATGCCTAGTGTACAGTAATTGATAACAGTTATGAACCGCCAGTAAGTTTATTAATTGAAGCGCTCGACGCTCGTAGCTTCGCGGTGCTCGTTGGTCGGAAACGATCACCGAAGTAAAGCAGAGTTTACAGAGGTCAGTCCTTGGATGGGTGACTGCTGTTGTGGCATTTGATATCGAGCGCTTCCGTGCTTCGGAAGACACGTTAAGCCGTTGGTCCCGGTTATCATTAAATGTGGTAGTCGTTAAGCCATGTTAGAGGCCTAATTGGGCGGCTTGAAAAATTCTAACAGCAGGACGCCATACACCTGCCTCCGCCAATCCGCATTGGGTCAGCGTGGTGGAGTATGACCCAATACCCTCGCATCTTGGTATGTGAAAGGAGGCTCGTGCTTAGTAGTGGGACGTTAATGGGCTGAGATAATAAAGTATATTGTGCTGTGTGGTACCGGCCTAGAATAGTGCCATCCCCTCTCATCTCATGGGGAGTCGTAAGAGTCGACGAAGAGAAATCCTACCGGAGGATAGACAGCAGCGTCATCCTGCGTACTGGCTTAAGCTGCGATCTCTAACCCGCCTGCTCAGCGTGGTGATTGTGGGCAAATATAATAAAATGTAATCGATTTTGGAGGCTAATGTTCAACAGTGGACTTTTGACTTTTAAAGATGATATGGTGATCTAGTCCCTAAGCTTGATAAAGGAAAAAACTTCATGAATAAACAAATAATGCTCTTGAAAGATACCCACAGCTCGACTTAACCGTTTATTGATAACTGTAACTGTTTATTTATAGTGATAACTGACACAAAGAAGGTGATCTAATCTACCATAACGTGTCCTACTATATAATCTTGTTGACGTTTTAGTCTAGCCGTGAAATTAGCCTTAAAGCAGGATTAATCTTTTTATTGAAAAACAATCGTATGCTACCGTAAATAATTACATGATAAGAAGATTTTTTTGTTGAAACAACATTGCTGAATTATGCAAACAGCTATATTAACGTTTCTGTGATACGTAAGTACTTTATAAGGTTAAATATAAAATAACAAAAATTCTAGTCTAAAAATTAAGAATAGCCAGTGCTATGGGTGCTATACACATAGACATCCACGGGAACACTCGTACCGAGATAAATAACTATGCTTACTAATGTTTTTCCGGTTTATAAATCGAACCCACTATCTTAGGGTCCCCGCACACGGGCCACCGGCCACAACCGTATGAAAACTGCAGAAAATATGCCAGTGGCGTCGTTTTGTGGTTGTGGCCGGTGGCCCGTGTGTTGAAGCCCTTAGGAGGGAAATGCAGGTATAGTGACTGATGTAGTGCCATAATGATAGTGGTTACATTTCCAGGGTGGAACACAATAGCAAAATAATACTTTTTGATATGCATGTATCCGAGGTATAGATTATTTTATATTTATAATTCTTTTTTTTATATTGCTCCATACAAACCTCCACTGATTTTCTAAGAGAATGTATGGAAAAAAACTGTATTGCACCTCGGATACCTCCATATCCGAAAGTATTATTTTGCTATTGTGTTCCACCTGTATATACAATTATACATAGATAATATAGGTTGTTTGCGTTATTTTAATATCCTTGAGCCAGTAGGCAAGTTGACGTCCTCTGTTGAACGTAAGCCTCTCCTAAAGATCACCAACCATCTTGGTCTTTTGCATATTTTTTAATAGGCTTTTACGTAATTATTATATCACTGCGATAAAAAGATGTTTATTATAAAACTACAGCAATAAAGTTGAAACAATGAATTTGTTACAAGTTAAAATATTTGATGCGTGAACATGAATTTCACACCCATGTCATGAGTACATGGCTTTTTACCTATATTTCAAATTCTTGCTTGGAGAAAATATATTTTAACGCTATCGCTTTCGTAGTCTGAGAAGGGGTTGAGCATGCTGTTATTAAATCAGTTGGCACCGACTTTAAATCTAACACTTAGAACTTAATTTAAGGAATTTTTTAACAATGTGCTTCTAACAAATTTAAAATACATTTTTTTGTGATTTTTTTCTTCTATTAGTACATTGTAAGTAACTAATTGGATTCCAATTCAATTTGATATTTTTGCTGTTTGACATTTAATTTATATAAGTATTATAGAAACAAAAGACGACTCTTGATATAGATTACGAGAGATAATTTGGAGATGCTTCATAAAAACAATAACATTTTGTTACGTGTTACGTAATTTTGATTTTTTATGGGTGTTTTCCTATGTATATAAAGTATGTATTTAAGTATGTCTATTCGTTCTTCAGTATCCATAACACAATTTCTTAGTGATACTTATATTGGAACTAATTGGTGTGATTGTAAGACAATATTTATTCATTTATTTATTTATCTAGTAGGTATTTTACTATCGACAGAAATCCAATTGAAAATTTTGTAAATACCTATTCAGAGGCATATCAATCATTCGAGCCCTTACCGCCAGTTTGTCCAAAGCGACAATTGCTAACTTTTACGGAAGATTTTTCTTTAATTTTTTTTTATTATTAATCCTTTATTGCGTTTTTGGATCTTTGTACTTTTGTTTTTACATACGATTTTTGTAATATGATTATATTTGTTTGCGCAATAAAGGATTAATAATTAAAAAAATAAATAAAGAAAAATCTTCTGTAAAAGTTAGCAATTGTCGCTTACGACAAACTGGTGGTAAGGGCTCGATATCATCTCATTACTTATTATCAAACGGTTTGTTGATGGTCAATACATAAATAAATGATACCACATAGCAACTTTAAACTATTATCTTTATTTTTCAAATACAATTTAATCACATTGTGTTTGTTATCTGTTTAGTTGATAATTTTGTTGTTAAAATTTTCCTTCAAATTGTTAAAAAATAACAGAATGAACTCGAAATCATTGTATTATCAAAAATATTTTTACAATAATGTATAATAAATTAAACAATGTCTAAATAATATGATTAATTACGCGTGCCAAGACCTAAGGGGCCCAACCTCACCTGCAAGTGGTGCACCTGCCGCTCAACGGACGAAGCTCTGGCAAACATAACAGTGCCCGGTAAGCGGCAATAGGCTCGCCAGCTATTACGTGGGTCCAACTATATAATGGCGAAGAGTGGGCGTATAATATGACTCTGCCTATCCCTTCGGCGAAACAGGAGTGAATGTTGTAAATGTATGAAACGCAAATCATAAAGTACCTACCTACTAGAAAGATTCAGCGCGTCGATCGGAATACCGGGTAGCTCGCTAGCTTTTTGTTTTAATATTAAGTATTTTTACTGTAGCAGGAGGGAGACAAAACCAACCTTGACGATTTTCTTGCCCGTTCTTTTACAATCAAACTCCCGCCGTAGTGAAAGGCCGGGTTTACATTCACTGTTGAGCCAAACTTGAATAAATTATTTTTGATTTTGATGGTCAGGGGTGTGCAGGGGTGTATAGCAGTGGACTGGCCTAGGACCTACGACCCTTTGATGGCATAGGTTCGAGTCCTACTTAGGCCTACTGCCGACAAGAAAATTTTATCTAGTAAAAATTTCGTCTCATAATGTCTAAATGTAAGACACGATACATTTGTTTACGTTTGATTACTAAAAATTTAGTTTTATCTAGTTCTATGAATGAGTCTCCTGATTGATATTCAATCCAAGCCGTTGAATGTATAATTTGGCTAGTAATTTTAAATCAATGCTTTAAAAATGCATCTCACATATTGTTATATCTGGAACAAAGCTAAATACCAACGCGTTTATACGAAATGCGTACTTTTGCCTGATTATTTATACAAGCCGACAATTGTTTCATATCGATTTTACGTACAATGATAATAATTGTTATTCGCAATATGTCTTACTTCAGTATTATTTATTATTCTACGACACTGTTTCACAGTAAATATCTAAAGTAGGTATTAATGTTACAAATTTTGTAATATTTGTTGCTTGGTATGTAAGGTAACTATTTGGATTCCAATTCAATTTGATATTAGAGAAACAAAAGACGACTCTTGATTTATCTTAGGAGAGATAATTTCGAGATGCTTTATAAAAACATTAACATTTTGTTACGTAATTTTGATTGTATGGATATAATTGAGCGAAAGAAATAATGTTTATAATTTTTTTGTTATATAAGGAAAGAGATGAAAAACCGTGATTTTAGTCCTGCCGCGCTAAAGAACAATAATTCTCATAGCAAAATCTATAACTGAACCCTCCTTTTTGTCTTTGCTGCATTCCGCATAAAGCGAGAAGAAGATGATTTAATGACGTATTTGGGACCAACAATGGACCGAGAAGAATGGAAATAGAAGATGTTCTGCGCAGATCCCTAAAAAATTTGGAGCAAAGCCACCTAGTGCTGAAATAAGGATACAAAGTTTTGGATAATTTCTATGACTAATAAGTCAATATTTATAAAGAAACTCAATGAAAACTTCAACAGAATGTTGTAAATCAAAGTGCAAATAAATACTTATAAGTCATGAATTCTCTGAGGTATTATTGTGCAATACAGTTGTCTATAAATGGAATTACCTACACTAACTTTACGAACAAATAACTATATTTTGCTGTTGACAGAAGGATCATAAATACTACGTGATTACTTGCGAGTTCATAAAAAGGCGATCATAATATGATTGTCTATTATGTGTTTATTGCAAAGGAGAAACGGTTAAGAGCGCTTCGTATTAGCAGTAACGAGGTTTTTATTCCGAGACAACATTGAATCTTTGTCAGGTTTTTTTAAGTTCAGAAAATAAACATCAGTAATGTTGAAAGACCTAAACGTTATAAATCAAAACATTAAATGTTTGTATGTAATGTTGATTGCAAAAAATGTTAATAATTACTTATATCACAAGTAAACCGCAATTGATGATGCACTACCGACATTAATTTAATCATGTTTTACTTAAGATAAGCTTTCAATTCTTTTTAAAATTTAGTTTATTTAGTTAATATTTCTTTATTTAATATTATTTTTCGAATTAGACAAGCTTTATACCTGACAGTAAATGTAGTATTATTATTGTTTTTCTAATTACCCGTACTCTAAGCAAAACCCAAATAATTCTATCTGATAACGAATATCGTTTGATCAATCCTTGACACTAAGTGCAACGATAGTACCGTGATTATACTCGTAAATAGTATTCGAGTGCAATGACAGTGATAATTTTTTCTAACAGTTTAGTAATCTTGTTATTTTTACAACGAAGCCTTGATAGAGTTTCTCCTCAGCTGTGATTCTTTTGCTACGTAGATATTTTATTATTGGTTACAGTTTCTAATATCTATAGGCCTGAGTATACACGCTTTTTATTGAGATGTCGATAAAACCGATGCTGTATCTCGGTTTGTTCTGTTGCGGTATTTAATTCGCGGTATATTTTATCCAGAGGATTCAAATGCTTTACAGCAATACGTATTCACTGGTAGATGGAAATAAGAGATGTCTCCTTGCACTAAGATCATCATTATCAGACATGCTCTGCTGAACAAAGGCCTCCATCATAAACTTTCAAAGAGTATGTTTGCAAGCGGTCTGCATCGAGGTATGATCCTACGTCTTATTCAAATCTTCATCTTTCTGTCACACAATACGTTACTTTGTAAAGAAATAAAGTAAGAAGTAACTCAGTATAATCGCTCAATTTACGCGAATAGAGCTCAATAAATTTTATAAGACAGTAAAAAACCTCACAATCACTGAATAAAGTAAAGTAAAAGTTCTTTATGTCATAAACTATTAATAGTACTCGAAAACGTCAAAACAAAATATAAATTAAAAAAAATATATAAACTAAAAACTACTACAATAAAATCACGAAGCTTAGATTTACTTGAATGCAAAATTATAAAAATTAAGTGTAAGTGAATCTAAGTGTATGTAGTGTCATACATAGTATTAGGCCTCACGTCCATAATATATTCAGTAGTTTAAATAGTGACGAGCATAGTTAATCAGATACAGGGGACTTTTTGGTCTGTGTCATTGTTTCTATAGTGTTTGGACGTACGTAACTCTTTACCTGTACATACAATACATAATATCACGCCTGTTTCCCTGAAGAGCTAGGCAGAGACATATTATACGCCCACATTTTGACATTTACGTGGGACGTAAATAGTTGGTGAACCTACTGCCGCTTATCGAGAACTTTTAAGTTTGTCAGAGCCTCGTTCGTTGTTCAGCAGGTAAGATTGGGTTCCTCAAATCTTGGTAGGATCCCTACAGGATACACGCTCATACCTCTTCACTTATTATATTGCTTATTATTTCTGATTCAAGACTAGTTCGTGTCACGTCCTACATGTACGGACTCATTAGAAGACTCAACTCAGCTAATGAAAGACATGAGTATTTTTAGAGATAGGTCAACTGATGGTAAGCTGAACCGGGGTCTAGGGTCCCTTTAAAGATTATGCGAGACTTGTTGTTAAAAAAAAATTAAAAATAATTTTAAATCCTTTTTTTTATTAAGTACCTATTAAAAATTCGGATCTCATCGTCAACTACCAATCAAAATGTATTAAGTCGCTTGGTAATAACCCCTCTCAGTAAGATTAAGCGGTTGTGTTAGGTGTTCGTTCATGTTTGTAGTATAATAACAAAGTTTGAACTCGTTGCCGCATTATATCAAAATGAGTCTCTTCTCGGAGAAGTTCGCAACTTACGATCTTACGATATTGAGAAAAGTACCAAAAAACTCAAGATTGTTTTTGGTGCCCCAATTAAGTCTATAAACAATTAATCAACACAAAATCGATTCGACATTGAGAATTGCTTGAGACAAAACAATAGACTTTACAATTAATTGCCTTCATACATGAACATCGAACACGCATCACAGATTTCATAAACAAAGCACACATTGTATGTGAAAATGGTGATCACTGGACCATAAACATTAAGTAATTATTCGTTTTTGGGTAATCATTCTTAGGATTTTATTTTAACAAAAACTATACATTATTTACTCCTAAAACTCAGCAAACTTGAACTATGTATCTCGTAAACATGTACACAAATGTGTGATAAATAAAGGCAGACAAATAATAACCAAGAATTTTTTTTTAATGTATAATAAATATTTGCTTCTATAGAGTTATGTAATATGAGCTAATTTTTAGTCAATTTTATAAGAAGAAATTATTCTGAATTATTTTGATCCATACCGACTACTTAATCTAGTTATATCGTCGCTAGTTTTTTATCAAAGTGTTCACTTCCAAAATTTCCTGTATTAAAAAAAGAGGGCTTTTAACGAAAATCTACATATGAATTCAGTATTATTGTTTTACTAAGGCGTAATACACAGACAACTTTAACTTTATTTATTATTTGCTACAGAAGTACATAAATTTAATGTTGGACATTTGATTAGTTCTGTAACATTTAATTATCACTAACGACTTCGTCCGCGTGGAATAGTTATTTTGGGCATCATTTATTATCCTTTAAACGGTTCTAGTGAGTTAATCTTAAAAGATAGACATATACTGTGGCGGACATTTTTTTAGATTATTTTAAGAGGAATAATCCTTTCATACATATATTTTTGGTATCTTGAACCGTTTTCGCAGCGCACGCAACGGAAGCCCTCAAGGATGAATAATTTTCCCCGTTTTTTTACATTTTCCATTATTTCTTCGCTCCTAATAGTCGCAGCGTGATATTATATAGCCTAAAGCCTTCCTCAATAAATGGTTTATTAAACACAAAAAGAATTATTCAATTCGAATCAGTAGTTCCTGAGGTTAGCGCGTTCAAACAAACAAACTCTTCAGCTTTATAATATTAGTATAGATTTGTAGTGAGCATGTAAAATAATTATACCGACATTGAAAACCGGTTCGCTTCCCCATTATCATCAGCAGCAGTTCATTGTTAGTTAATCTCTTCATTAACTCTTTTCGACAAGCTGTATGGCTACAGTTAATGCTAATTAAGAAATAGTTTTGTAAGTCTAATGTAACCAGTTAGGTTTTCCTAGTAAATGTAAGGACGAACTTTAGGAATTTTTAATGATATTCATAACTGTTTTTGAAGCAAATAACAAAACTTTAGTCCTCACTTATTTACAAGTTCTTTAATAGCTGCCAGCGCAACGCTTTGATAAAAAACTAGCGACCATGTAACGAGATTAGGTAGTCGGTATCAGTCACAAATAAATACTTATCAGAGAATTCAGTAAATTTTTGGATGAAAATTTAAAAAAATGCTTATAGTAATAATAATGCTTATAGATGCAACTTTTTATTATTTATATCAATGGAACACTTAGTTCAAGTTCGCTGAGTTTGGGAGTAATTATTATATGTCTTGGTTAAGAATTTGTCTTTTTTTGTAATTATATTTTGTTAATGGTCCAGTGATCACCATTTTCACATACAATGTGCTTTGTTTATGAAATCTGTGGAGCGTGTTCGATGTTCATATAAGAAGGCAATTAATTGTAGAGTTTATTGTTTATTCTCAATGTTGGATCGATTTGTGTTGATCAATTGTTCATAGACTTAATTGGGGCACCAAAAATATTTTTAAGTTTTTGGTACTTTTCTCAATATTGTAAGGACGTAAGTTGTAAACATCTCCAAAAAGTGACTCAGACTGCCATTTTTATATTATGCGGCAACGAGTTCAAACATTGCTATTATACAACAAACATGAACCAACTCCTAACACAACCGCTTTACCTTACTGCGATTACTGGGGTTATTACCACGTTATATAATATTATATCAAAAATATTTTTCTATATGTAAAAAGGAGGGCTTGAAATCATTGTTCTTAAAGAACTTAATTCTTGGGCAAGAAACCAATATTATACCCAGGTTCAGCTTACGATCAAATTACCTATTTATAAAAAGACTCATAAATTTTAGTCAATCAGATCTAACAGATTTCTTAGAAAAGTAGTGTATTACTAAAATTAATATAATTATAACGATAATAACGTTAGCGTCACATAATCACATGACATTCACTTCTCGCGATAAGTGCGTCATTTCGTAGGCCCGATGCCTCATTCTACGGCGTTTCTGCGAACTGCAGAAGTGCATAATTCGCTGCCTTTTGCACGTCTCTATGTCTTAAGGCACCTTCAGTACTTATACTTATTTGAAAATGTCTGGTAAGATTTAAAAATACCTTTTTCATGCGCATCTTGAAAGATATGGTAAAAGAAATCCAAATAATAAGACGCTAGAAATGGTATGAGCCGCGTAAATCTATCGCCAATGTAAAAAGAAACGCATGTCGCCTATTTAAAGATTTCAATTCGAGATTCGACGTTGTTGTCATTCACTACACTGCAAGTTATTCTTAAACACAGTACATGGATTGTTTGTAGTGAGGTACAATTCAGATGTAACGAACGCAATTGGCAATGTATTTAATAGTACTGGATGCACTGGAGCCATATGATACGCTAGTACGCCAGCAATTTTACGCGTGCTCAGCACTTCTTTTGTTTTTATATTGTAAGATTTCGATGATAATACCCTTATGTATCTGCAGAGAACAGCGCTTATTCCATTTATCCACCCTAAAAAAATGACCCTAAGGCGGATACTCGGAAACGCGCGTGTGAACGGGGTGGATAACCGTAATTCATACAAATAATACAAATATACATACAAATGTACAAAGAATAAGCGGAGAACAGGGATGGAATGGAGAACGTTTTAGAGGAGGCCTATGTTTAGCAGTGCATGGTCAATTGCCGATCGCAATTATCCGTGTAATCTGCAATTGGAGAATTGCCAAATGGAGATTGCATATCTCGAAATTTCAAAACGTAATATAAGTCTTAGTATCTGATACAATTTGGAAACCTATTCTATATAACAACGCCAAACAGCGATGAGACGAACTAGACGCTCACATGATGGTAATCAAAAAGCTTCCCCGTTTACATTTCTTATATACTTTATCTTCTTTGGTATTCTTAAATTTGTTTTATCTCTTTTTATAAAAATCCTATTTTTCAACCATAGAATGATGTTTCCCTCAGGGTTGCAGAGGTCAGACAGCATTCGCTCCGTGTAATAACTAAAATTCTGCCGAATCTGGTTAAACCAGTAAGCAGACCCTGGGCTCTAAGCTTAAGTCAAGGGCAACCGGGATAATCCGATTTCTATTTTATATATATTATCGTAGATTTTGATGGGTGTCATTTCTTGTCATCCGGGTATAGTCTTCTTTTTATTTAACTAACCTCCTTATAGGTCAGAGTTATGATTTTTTTTGCAGATTTTATTACGTATTGTAAAACAGAGATTGTAGTTGAAACCCTGTTTAATTATCTACCCTCTTCAATATCATACATACATGATCACTACTGTTTCCCAGGAGGGGCACGCAGAGGAAATATTACATATAGGGTGTACAGGGGTAGGAGCCCAAGCCAACCTCACCTGCAAGTGGTGCACCTGCCGACCAACGGACGAGGCCCTGGCGAACATAAAAGTTCCCGGTAAGCGGTAATAGGCTCGCCACCTATTACATAGGATCAACTTTATAATTGGCGAAATGTGAACGTACTATCACTACATAGTATAAAACAAAGTCGCTTCCTCTGTCTGTCCCTACGTATGCCTACATCTTTAAAGCTACGAAACGGATTTTGATGCAGCTTTATTAAATTGATAAAGTGATTCAAGAGGAAGGTTTATTTGTACGTCACGCAAACGAAGTACCGGGGGGCCACTACTCTTATATAAATCCAATTTATATGTACGTAAATGGTTTTGGCCAGAATATCTAATTGAAATTCTGTTTGACACCTTAAAGGTTATATAATAAGTTGAATATGTTTTTTTCCAAATTTAGGTATTGCAAGTGCCTTATTTATTCGTTTTACGACAACAGAAAGTGCCATTCCGTTACACGTCCCAATAACACAGCCAACACGTCTATCGCACGTGACATCCATTTTAATCGCCAACATATTTATAAAGTTTCTATTATTTTCTAACTCACAAACTATCGTGTTTATTTATTAAATCAAACCTTAAATTTTAATACAGATTAAAGCTGATTTACAGAATTCTAAAAAGTGTTAAAATATCTTTTTATCTTTTTTACTTTTTTCAATATTTTTTTCAGAAGGGCGACGAACCGATGTCTAATGAACTGTCATCATCATTTATACATACTGATGTATAAATGATGAATGATCTTAACGAGAGATGTTTCATTAAAATAAGCAATGCTTCATTTTACGTATTCCTTTCGACTCAATATTAGACAAATATATTAGATATAAATATTGCTCTGCCCTATTTGATACTCAATACACTAAAAACCGAAATGGGTATTTGTATTTTTTCGTGATGAAAGTATTTGAAGTTACTTATCAAAACATTAGATGTTCTCAATTAAAAACCAACAAACAGGCATTCAGTTACTATCTATATAAACCCATTAAAAATCTGTTGATTGCAAGCAGACACTTATACTTATTTATTTGTAGTTAAAGAAAATTAAATATTTGATCCGAGTCTAGTCGGAATAGAATAGTAAATATTGTCATTATCCTCTATCTATGTGTACGAAGTGGAAAACACGCGTTCATTCATTCAATCTAACAAACATCGCATACTAACAAGAATGACTAATTAACTATGCAAGAATCTGTATTAAAATTTAACTTTGATCGTCATCATCGTTATGTTCTATCTAAATCTCAAAAGCGGCGAAATCCCAGTGGCGAGACCC
The DNA here is from genome assembly GCA_949126915.1 of Musotima nitidalis. Taxonomy (NCBI): domain Eukaryota; kingdom Metazoa; phylum Arthropoda; class Insecta; order Lepidoptera; family Crambidae; genus Musotima; species Musotima nitidalis. Next base: position 8,347,784 of record OX421431.1, read on the forward strand.
CTTGCTTTTAAATTCAGAGGGTCTCGGGTTCAAACCCTGGTGTCGCACCTATGACTTTTCGAAGTTATGTGCGAAATTATCGCATGCTCCGTGCCTGGGTAGCACGTTAAGCCGCTGGTCCCGGCTGTCATGAACATCTATGGCAGTCGTTATTTGGAAGTCTGTGCCTTCTAACAGACTGACAGCTGGTTTAACCTTTCGTTTAGCTGGGTTGCGGAGGTCAGACGGCAGTCGCTCCTCTTAATAACTGAAATTCAGTCGATTCTGATTGAACCAGTGAGCAGACCCTAGACCCTAAGCTTAAGTCTAGGACAACCGGTATAATGATAGAATATGATGATGATTGTCATATCCTAGCATTACACCGGTTGCTCTTAAGGACTTTTTTAGGTTGTTAAAAATCTTTCGTTACTTTTAAAAAGAAGAATGAATTTTTTTAAGATAACTAAAATGTGGAGAGTAGAGGTAAGAAGAATCATCTCTGTGTGTGTGTTATAAACAAGGTATTTAAAACCTGACAGAGGCATCCCAGTAAGGTGTTAACTTACTTTAAAATAATGGTGATCAATTTGAAGATGGGAAAATTATGAAGGGGAGAGATAAGAAGAATCATCTCTTTGTATGCCTTGTATACTACAAAATATATATAAGTCCATAATATATATCCATAAAAATAAAATTTAGAATGTTAATGAAATGAAATGTCGTCAAAATACAAGAACATTGGCAAGTTTGTATATAATTCAATAGTTGAAATAAAAAACCATTAGTAAAATAAAAGGAAAATCAACTTTATGATAACATGTTCAAAGTCAATTGTAGGTATTAATAAAACTGACAACAATTTTACAGGGGCATCAATAAAAAGCCGCTGACGTCATAATCTGCCCCTGATTAAGATAACGTTAATCGAAAATAACGACGTTACAACGCATAACGACCGATAGGAATGCTCGTTATAACACGTTAGGTATAATTTACTTAATTGATTTATATCAGCTATTTATGACAGAAAAACTGTCATTAACTTATGACTTATGAGCAGAGGTCGGAATTAGGTAGAGTTATTCATGTACTTACACTGATTTCACACAGCGAAAGAATATAGTGGATATGCCTCAAATCCCGGGATTAATTTTAAAGAATAGAAAAAATCCCGTTACTTTTTAATAAAAAGTTATTTACTTTTACTTTTTTAATTTAGACTACTGCACGCGCGACGTTGCCAAACTTACATCAATGATATTGGATTGAAATATGATATTGAAATCCCGGGAAGGTCCACATTAATATCAACATTTCGATGCAAGTACATAAATAACTCTACCTAATTCCGACCTCTGCTTATGAGTAATAAAAGTTTTATTGTCATAAATTTTTGCATACGTGTTTTACAAGGGAAGGCACGTGACTTCTAAGTGGCCATTTCAGCACCTTGAGACAGGGGTGGCCACTTTTTATATAAGTGCCCTTTTTTCCAACAATCATAGAATTTAATATATAGTTTTGTAATAATTATTAAATTCTTCTTAAAAATTGTATTTTTTTTGTGCTCGAGCGGCTAACTCGTTCTCAGCAGCGTATTGTATGTTTTCAGCATAATTTCATAGAATTTAATCGATATTTTAATAATAATTTGTGAAACGTAATATACCTACTGATAGAAATGCTTTCGCATTTAGGTACAGCGGTTCCATAATCAAGCAAAAGTTTTACATATATACATACATTAACACCTGTTTCCCCGAAGGGGAGGCAGAAGCACATTATACGCCTATACTTCGCCAATACATTGTTGATCCCACGCAATAGGTGGCGAGCCTACTGCCGCTTGCCGCGATCTGTTACGTTCGCCAGAGACTCGTCTGTTGATCAGCAGGTGCACCACTTGCAGGTGAGATTAACTTGGACTCCTTAGATGTTGGTAGAATCCTTATCTCCCCCGACTGGTCTCCACCTTGTCGTGGTGGGGGGGCTGAGTACCTCCCGGTAGAGCGCAGGAGGCGCTAGAGAAAAGGTAACACCCAGAGACCGACGACTCCGGGTGCCCTTAGTACTGACTACCGGGGGAGAAACTAAGAGAGACCTGTGGAGGGCGCAGCGGGCGGGCCAGGAGGGCCCGTCAAGCAGTGCCAGGAGGGTCTTAGGCAGTGGGGGCAGGGGTCCCCTGCTCCCCCCCGACTGGTCTCCACCTTGTCGTGGTGGGGGGGCTGAGTAGCTCCCGGTAGGGCGCAGGAGGCGCTAGGGAAAAGGCAACACCCAGAGACCGACGACTCTGGGTGCCCTTAGTACTGACTACCGGGGGGGAAACTAAGAGGGACCTGTGGAGGGCGCAGCGGGCGGGCCAGGAGGGCCCGCTCAGCAGTGCCAGGAGGGTCTAGGCAGTGGGGGCAGGGGGCCCCTGCTGTCTAACCATGGACCCTCCGGGAAGTCAGCCACACACGCTATGGTCGCAAGGGGAGGTAGGAGGGGCGCGTCCACTGCGCCTCTCTGAGGAGGTCCTCCCGGTTTTGGTCCGGGGGACGTTGGCCGCAGGCGGGGTGTCAGAAGCTGCAACCCAGGTACTGGCCCTCGCCTCTTTCTCAACAAGCGGCGGGCGTCGTCGGAAGATTTTTAGTGGGTATTACTTGGCGGTCGTGTCTGCCGGTGGTGAGTCCCACACCCCCTTTCGGTCCCTCTTTGGCCGGAAGGCAGTGCGTAAATGCATTTTGTTACCGACGTAAAAAAAAAGAAAAAAAAAAAGGGGGCCCCTGCTGTCTAACCATAGACTCTCCGAGAAGTCGGCCACACACGCTATGGTCGCACAAGGAGATAGGAGGGGCGCGTCCACTGCGCCTATCCCGGTTTTGGTCCGGGGCACGTTGGCCGCAGGCGGGGTGTCAGACGCTGCAACCCAGGTACTGGCCCCCGCCTTTTTCTCAACAAGCGGCGGGCGTCGTCGGAAGATTTTTAGTGGGTATTACTGCTGGCAGCCACGTCTACCGGTGGTAAGTCCCACACCCCCCTTTCGGTCCCCCTTTGGCCGGAAGGTAGTGCGTAAACGCATTTTGTTACCGACGGAAAAAAAAATATGGTAGAATCCTTATACACCCATTAGTTTAAAATATCAATAATTTTTTCTTGCATTTTGTCATAACAGAAAAGTTTAAAAAAGAGAATCTTATTTAAAAAGAATTACTTTTCATAATTATGTAAATTAATACTTCCCAATACTACTTACTTACTATTATTACTATAGACTATACTTCTTACTATTATTAATGTTACTTAAGTCAACAAAAGCGCCATTGGTTTTTTTTTAATAATGGCTTCGTGCGTTCAGCAAGTAAGAACGCGAATTGTTATATTACATAATCTTTAGTAGTTTTTCTTTTACTAAGGCAATTGTCCGCTTTCAGATATCAGTAATTCTCAGTGTCTGAGATCGGAACTAAGCTGCGGTTTTATGCCACCATCATTACTCATTTATATCTAGATAACTATCCGACAGTTAATCATGCGGAGAAGAGAGAAACAATAGGGGTTCAGCTTTGGTTATCTTGGTTTAACTCATGATTTCCGAGAGTAGTCATTGTCAATTATTTAGGGTTTTGAAAGTGCCTCTTCTTAGGCAAGAGGTTTTTTTCTATAAGTTCAAAGTACTGGCCAAAAAGTGTATAGTGCATCTTGAGCATATCGTAATGATTAATAAATTCTGTAAAACTAATTATATTAAAATAATTTATATTAAACTATAGTTATTTATAAATTCTCTTTAGATTTCTATGATTATAGCCCAGTAGTTTGTTTACCTTAAACAGATCTGTTGATTGATACTGAGATCAATTTTAATTCAACAAATATAAAGATCTTTTAGTCGCAGGTTGAAGATACATTACGTTTCTAAGTTAGACAGTTACGTTCTAAGTATTGTTGATATCTAACAATGTAAAAGATTGAATAACTAAACTAATAATAACCGTATTATATTGCTTATAGTCATTAAAGTATCGACTAAGTACAGTTGCTGCTATATTAATTATTATTAAGAAAGTTATAATATTTTTCGAGAAACACCGTTTTTCGTCCCAATGATTCCGGTTTTGATTTTGCACAACTTTAATAATCACTTCTGAAAACCTGGTAAGAACTCCTTGAGGTATGTTCGTAGGGTTGCCACGTGTGTGTACTATAAAATACTAAACTATACTACGTTGTACACATAATGACTTCAATTCTTTTAAACGTTTCTTTCATAGTTTTTATAGCTTGGCTGCTGCCAAGCATTAAAGCAGCAACTGTTTTTATTAAACAATAAAAAGTCAACTTATAGTCAAATTGTATTGTTATTGAATGAATCCGTAATCGCTTGGTATCTTTCCTTTAACCCTATTAGCAGCATAAAGTTACTTTAATATAATAGAACTTTAAAATAAAAAAATATTCGATATTTTCATCCTGCGCTTTTATGTATGTGTACTCAATTTTTTTTGTTTATGTACGTGTTTTTAATACGTTAAACCAAAAAAGATAATTGTCCTATTTCCGGACCGGACTATTTCATAAATGATTTATAATTTAATAAACCATTACATATACAATTTTTATCCCGACGACAACGTTTTGAATAGAATGGTGATTCGTGGTCACAGGGAATATTTATTTGACAGAAGGTGACAGCCCTTGTATGAGGTTATTTCCCACGCACCTTTCGAGGTTTTTCTTAAGGAATTCCTCATTATCTCCATATAAACGTAGGAACACTTTATAGTGGTAGTGATAATTGTTTATGACTCATATTTATTTTCATTGTTCTAAACTAATCTCTATGTGTATTTTTGTCTATTAGCTTACTTGGTATTTTGTTATGGTGAGTGATATTTCGTATTTGTGCCATAAAAATACCGGCCTTGAATAGTGCCGAGTAATAAGAGAAATCCTACCGAATGATGGGCAGCAGCGTCATCCTGCGTACTGGCTTGAACTGCAATCACCAACTCGCCTGCTGGGCAGGCGAGTTGGTGATTGCGGGTAAAAATCCCTGATAGAATTTAATCTATTGGGGTGGCTAATGTTCAGCCGTGGACTTAATAAGGCTGATATGATGAAGTAATATTTTTGTATTTGTGAGCTAGAAAGTGTTATTTATAAATTTTGCTGTATGTCGTTTCTTTTGCTTTCGCATTAATATAGATACGTAGTTTAATGATGAGAGTAAACTGGTTCTCAAAAACATGATTCATCTTGTATTAAGTGCGGAGGTGGTTGACTGCCGCCATGAGACAGGAAACAATAGGATTTAAATTGTGCCTGAGATCTAGAGGCTTGAAAGGTTAACTTTCTTCAAGAAGTTATCCGGTTACATTATTCGAAAGCGCAGATAATTCTACGAGCAGTGTGATATTAGTAAGTATAGTATTCTGATTTTATTTATTTTTCTATCGTTTTTTTTGTGCCGTGTGGTATCGGCCTAGATTAGTTCCACCCCCTCTCACCTCACGGGGAGTCGTAGGAGTCGAAGAAGAGAAATCCTACTGGATCACTATCCACGCTAAGTCTTCATGCGAACTGGCTTGAACTGCGATCACCAATCCCTGCCCAGCGTGGTGATTACGGACAAAAACCCTAAATAGAATGTGAACTATTTAGGAGGCCAATATTTGCATGTTTGGGAGTAGTGGACTTTTTATAGCTTAAATGATGATGAATGTTTTATATTTTCATTAATTTATTTTATGCAGACAGTTTATTGAATTCGGAAAACCTTTACATAACGAGAATATTGGAGGAAATCTACAACCTTTGAAGTAGAAATTATGTCCCGAAAAACAAAATTTTTGAAATTGAAAATCAAATGGACTATATTTACACTTAATAATATGACTGAATTCTGTATTCAATCAATACGGCGAAATATGACTCAAACTTTTGCAACACAGTGTAATAGAGTACATATTAGCTATAAATAGGTAACCGTTTTATGAAAGAAATAGATGTATATTAATGAGTTTTTAATACACTAGGGAATTTCGGTATCGGTATGCAATGCGCGTGCGCAGACCGATTCACTGTTTCCCTTCATTGAATTGGTAATAAGTTAATTGTTTGACACGTCCGGTGATGCGCAAACTGGTGTAAGAGACGTCAAAAGTCGATTCTCACACATTATTTGTATGCATTCTATGTGTTAAGAGGATTTATTTATGCACAGATTTTTCCTTACAGTTGTATAAAAGCATTTTTATTTGCCTATAAAAACTTTTTTGAAAATCGTGAGTTTACTATTACATGAAGTCTTTTAATAGACTTTTTAGGTGAGATTTATTGTTGAAATTTTTAGAGTACCTTGTGAGGAGCTGATGTTCGTTACTGAGATTACGATCCTAATTGCCAATTACCGGGCGATGATCATTTTTATTACGCGTCGCCACACTAAGAGTAAGAGAAATAAGTAAAAAGAATTTCAAATTTGGTAGATCAATATACAAGGAATAATTAACTCTGACCATATAAAAATGTCACACACCGTCTCTAGACATAACGACGAATAAACAGCCAAATACGTATATTTTTCTATGTGTAAATAGGTGTCCTATATACGATTCAGACAAAAGCCCTCGTTCACACAAATATTTGTCAAAATATATCTGTCCTGAAATAAGAAATTATGTACTGCTTTTTGCTGTTTGCTTAATTATATCTCAGCTTGTATTAGGTTTATCAAGATCTTATTACAGTTCTAGAACATATCTTACAATTTAACTTATTTAAGTTACTGCCTTACCCTGGGCCCTAAGCTTAAGTCTAGGGGCAACCGGGATAATGCCAGGATGATAATGATCTTACAATTTAAAATAATAAAAGAGCAATTCGTATGAAGTATGTAATAACAAGAGATAGAAATTTTATCCAAGACCTTAAAAGTTAATGCTATATTAATCGTCGCATACAACGGAACATTTTTAACATATCAATGTTACTATCCATCGAGTCAGCGTGATTGCAAGACACATGCCTGGACGTTTACTCATATACCTGAACAAACAAGACACCTCGACTTAAATGGAGCCCATAAGGACAAGTTAATGTGTACCAAGACTAGTGTACTTGTGAGCAAATAGCTGGCATCAAGTAAACCTTCTTGCTACATTTACTTTTTTCATAATTGTCTTGTTTACAATTAGGAGTGAGACTTCTTGGCGGGAAATTAAAGCGTAATGTCTGCAGTTTTGTTTTGTTTTCTAAAATTTGTTATAATTGTCGAACATTAATGTGTAATAACGGTAGATTATTAACCGTTAAGTGTTTGTGAACGTACATGAGTGTTGGTAAATGGAAAAAACCGTGCAACAATTCTTTTCAAATTCTCTCAAGAAGTCCAAATGAGATCTCAGTGTAGTCCCATATCTTACTCTTTGCCCTAATGATTTGAATTTATGATTTTAACTTTAGTTCTTGCCGTATATTTTTAATTGAAGTAAGTTAAGTCCGCCTGGACTTCGCTTTAAAAAGTCGACTAATTTAGTCTAAAAAACAATATGCCAGTGAAAGGTTTTAATAAAATTAGTCAATTCATTTCAGAAAAGTATCTACACTTTTTTGTAACAAATACATGATTTAATATGTAATTTATTAACAAATTTCAACAACACCCAAATCTAAAAAGATTTTGCATCTTCCAATTTTTCGTAACAAAACTTAAACACTTTCATAAGTATACAATTTAATATTTGAAAACAAAACACATCAACATAATTTATCTGTCAGAACGTACAAAAGCCAGCGAACTCATAACATAACAATGTAGATCAGCTACATAGGAACCTTCGTCGCAACGTGTGTTATTACTTATTATGATACGGCACGGAATTGCTAAGACGAGATGTGTGCTGGTAATTAAAGCGTCCGACAAGATACGCGATCTGGCGGGCCACTAGCACACTTCGGCTGCTCTTGCGCAACTGTTAGATAATGCCCGACCGAATTGAGTGTTATGATGTTAACCTACAACTATACATACTATGGTACAAGAATTATGGACGGGAGAATAAAACGTACTGAAAACAAAAAAAAAACACTTAATTTATCTGTAAAAACGTACAAAAGAAAGCGAGCTTATAACATCACAATGTAAATCAGCTACATAGCAACATTCGGCGCAACAAATTTATTATTGTATCATTATATTTTTACTCTCAGCTTAAATCATGTACAAAAATGTACACAAAAAAATTAAAAAATGTATTTTTTTGTATTGTCTGTTGTTTATTGGCAATCTGGTAAAATAAACTCCTGCTGTATGATTAAGAAATTAACTGTTTTAACATCTAGTAATGTAATTCAATTTTGAATTTAATTAAAATTTCGCCATACATTATTTAATCAATCGTGCAGATATACCTACTACTGTATAAATATAATTATTTATAGTGTTGCTACATAGTTACTGATATTATGACAAGGAAATAATTATAAGTCAGTTAGAATTATCAAGTTATTAGTTATCGTTTCTATGTCATTAAAATTGTATTGCATTTTTTTTATTGTTATAATTATAATCAATGGAAAATCCATTCAGTCAATTATTATTAGAATTATTTTTATAAAAAATACTCATGTAATAGCTTTATATTTTTTTGCTAAAATATTGCATTATCATAATACATTTATTCATAGTTTAATTCTATAATGATAATGATTATTAATCATTAAGTCTAATTCCACGTAGTAATCGACGATTTCGTGAATCGACTGTAATGTAAGGTCGCATATAAAATGTCAAGGACGTATTTTATTAAACTGACATTAAGTTCCCTTGCACGCGCGAATATTGCATTACGAAAAATTACACTCTTTAGTGTCACAATAAAATAATCCTTATGACATCTCTTTCATTTTTAACTTTTCTTTTGGCAAAACTATTGTGAGTGCAAAATATTATTAAAAATGTCATTGCATTTCAGTAATTTGCTTAAAGTCGAAAGGGATAGAACGATGTTTTAAATAGATTTATCTTTAATCAGGATTAGTGACCGTTGTGCAAGACAGAGTTTTAATCACTTTGTACATTCATGATCGATATTTCGAAATCAAAATTTAAATCTATTTAATTCATTCAAAATCAATAGTCATTTATACAAGTTTGGTTCAATAGAGCTCTTATGAATGTTATGCTTATTAGTTGGCGCGTTAGTTTGCGCCTAATTAATCAAATTATCATTTTTCTAAGCCAAATATGAAAATAAGGTTTGTATTAAGTTTGCCAGCGTTTAAACATTCAATTCCCTAATTATTATGAAAAATGTCACATGACAGTCTCAATAAAACAATAGATTTTTCACATTTGCTACAAATAAACAACTTTTAATTAGGTTTTCTGATCTGAAGTAATTTCAAACAAATATTTTAATATTTTTCTGCGCTCATATATAAAAATTGGTTTCGTATAAAGTTATGCCGTATTTATAAGCATTTAATTCAGTGATATACTTAGATAATTGTTGTTAATCATTTAAAATAAAGTAATTCCGAAAATATATTAGAGAAATAATAAAAAAAATTCGTAGCACAAGTAAATGAATATTGATTATGAAAGTATAAAGTTGTGCCGGCGTAAATACACACATTAGATAATGATTGTATAATATAATCAAAACATATTGATTGAGTGATACGAAATTATAAGTTAGTTAAGTTATCATATCACCAAATCTCCGGAAATTAAATAGCTACTCAATGTGTAACCAAGGTGAACGAGATACTAGTCAGATTGCCTCACAATGCTTTATTTCTTTGTAGGAGTACTGACTGGCATCAGAAAAATAATGAGCAGTTGTGATTCGCTTCTATTTGCGTTGTTTTAAACTGTTAAATAATTACTTAAAACTGGGCTTGGGTACTTGCTATTGAGATAAGTATTCAAAGATAATGAAGATGCGTAATACCGTTGAGTTTATTTCTTGCTGTAGTCTCACTTTTAACTTGAAGAAGATTTTTTTATTTTTTTTTCAAAGTTAATAGTTCAATTCATAACATATAATTTGTTAATGACTGTTTCAAAATTTTAAATCGCGACATTGTCCGTTTAAAACATTTTAGATTAAATATATTTCATGTGCCTTTTGTTTACTTGAAAGAGTTTATATTGGCATCTTACTGCATAAAATTATATATACTTTTTAAATGAAATAAATAAACACATTTCAAAGTTATTAGTTCAAAATCATTGAGTTAGTTATGTTTGAGAATTTTTGACGACAAAAAAATGTTTGCTTAGACCAGTTTTGCATTATATAAATGCCGTTGACACGAAGAGTAAAAAACATTCCTTAAACTTATATAAAAAATATTGAAAGTACTCACGTTGCAAATATTCTATGTTATGGTCAACCTCCGGCATTAAGTGCATGAAGGTTGTTGAGAGAAGGACGCCACCGCCGAAGGACAGGAGCGTCATAACGATTCTGTTCGTCGTCTTCAAGGTCGCCGCGTCTTCGGCAGATACCAACTTGAACTTCTTAAAGATAACCATAGGAGCGAGACCGCATATCATAGAGGCACAGAATAAAACCGCCATGGCCACCCCCTTAGCCAAAACGACCCCCTCGGTGCCGTCGTCCTCTTCATTGTGTCTTAGTAGCACTTCAGCAGACATTGTAAGGTTTATTGATGACAAGACCCTTCAGCGGTAAGGTTAGGAAAGTCAATGAGCAATAGTTAGCGGAGTGCGCTTTTTATAGCGGAACGCGTATCAGCTTAACGCGTGCGCTGTTGTAGAGCGACGCGGTATTACTATCTGTGCGCACACGCAGCCGAGCCGGCCGGCGAACACCACTCCCGCGCAGCCTGCATAAAGCCTTCGAGCGGTCGTTTCACGGACCCCGTTTAACGATCGTAAAATTAGTTTCCCAGCATATATTAGAGGCAAACGCATGTAATGGCATGTATCATTTATCATTATTTCAACCTGTGTTGAGTGTTATTATAATATCATTATATTTCTATTATACTCATACTCATTATATGTAACTCATAAGTCAATATTTTATTTAAGATATTTATCTATTAGGTACTAGTTTCTCCGTGACTTACAGTTTTACGTGACTTAAAGAATTAAATTAGCCTACGACCTTGTCTGGGTAACAGTAACAAGCATTTATAATTATTTCGTAAATTAACACTTACATTTTGTGAATTAACACTAATAATAAGCTTCAGATATTTAAAAAAATTCTCTCTAGCTTTAAATTACAGAATTTGATAAACTTTTTTTTTAAAAGAAATGTATGAATGAAAAAAGAGTAGGTACTTAGGTATAGTTCTGTTTTACTGCAGTTAGATTGGGAACTCCATACTTATCATAAATCAGTCTTTTAAAGACAACTTATTGACAAACATTTCGTAATTCAACTTAATTATTTAATGTTTAAAAACGAAGGTCCGGAATGGCTTACTTTTAAAAGGGTTGAAGTGAAGGATTTTTAGACTTATTTTTAAAAATCCAATCAAATAGTTAAGCTTGTTATCGGCTTACGCTATCGATATGCTCAATCAAACATTGAATTCCACAAACAAATTTAACTCCGAGGACAATTTAGAATCGACTTACTAAGACGAAAATAATTTCAAAAGATTACGTTAGAGCAGAGATTCCTTTTTTATTATTGTCGGTAAAAACATTGGTGTTTACGCACGGCCTCCCGGCCAATGGGGGGACCGAGAGGAGAGTGTAGAGCTCACTGCGGCAAACACGACCACCGCAGTCCTACCCACTAAAAAACTTCCGACGACGCCCACCGCTGTTGAAAAGGGGCGAGGGGCCAAGGCACCCCGCCCACGGCCAACGTCCCCCGGATCAGAACCGGGAGGACCTCTTCAGAGAGGCGCAATGTGAAGCGCCCCTCCCTATCTTCTTGTCCGCACAAGGAGGTAGGGCGTAACTGGCCGACTTCTGGAAGGGTCTATTTGGCTAGACGGAAAGGCGCGTAGCCGGAGAGAGAGCGGATCCCGATCCGCGGCCTCTTTTTGCGACACCACTTCGCAGAAAGAGGCCACAGCCTCTCACGCTTCTCTTTTCCTGTCGACCATTTTTTGCATTATGGTCGGCAGCTAGGGCCGCGCCTCGGCCGAGGATCGCTCAATGATGGGCCCAACCGCCTCGAGGATACGGCGTCTCGAACCAAAGGCTCCATCGGCACTCCTAAAGAGTTTATTTATTTATTTATAATCTTATGCTACCATTCCAGGTGCCTTAACCTAATGCGATAGCATAGCAATTCTTATAATTAATATTATATTCTATCTTTTTAAGTATCAATCTACAATATTAAATATAACATAAACTGCCGCCGCCATGCGCCCGGAGCCTGAGTCTGAGCGTCTCGACGCCACCGCACCAGAATGTCCGGTGTGGGGCGGAGATCCTGAATCTGGGGTTGCGGGCCACGCCAGAACACCACCGAGAGAACGAAGGCGTCGAGGTCCCACGGAAGTGACCCGGCGAGAGCGCATGCCGCCTCATGAGAGAAGAGCAGAGGTTCCTAACCTAAGCCACTTCCTTAGGTTAGGAACTTCTGCTCTTACTTAAACAACTAGCTCACTACCCCTTCGTAATACGTTAGGAACCCAGGGATTGTTTGTTAGCCCATAGATTTGTTTCGACCAAAATTCAGATTTCCTTACGACTTAGTACATCGATACGAAACTCCCATATTTGTGACTAAATTTAAAGGTTTCGTTTAAATCGGCTGACCAATCCAATGATAGTCCTCATTTTAATAAGGATTTTTATAATGCAGTCAAACTATTTTAATCCCTAGGTGTCATAACTTATTAATGGACTGCGGCCGGGCGGCAGCAGAGGCCGCGGTAGAGCATTGATTATTCAGTTCGACATGTATCGGACTAGGAGTCGTGAATAAGGATCAAAGAGAATGACAATCAATAAAGGGGCTATTTTTATGAAGAGGAAACCATTAAATAACAGCCTCCCGCTGTGAATGGGGCAAGAGGGGTTTGTTAGACCATTCATGTTCCTTTTTGAGCCTTTTATATTCCGGAGCCACTCTTTCCTCTTATTTTTTCTTTGTATGAAGTCCCGCAAAATAGTTAGTAAAACAAAACTTAATTAGGGGTAATAAATGGTATCCGAGTTTATAAGATGTATAATACAATATCAATCTATTAGGTAACCTATTGTTTTGATAACCTTATGATTAGGGAATCCTTTGAAATAGGCTTACTTTTAAAGGCTTTGGGCCTCCTCCAGGCGTTGGCCAGGAGAGTGATATAGGTCAAAATCTACGTAGACAAAATGCGAGATGCCCCGCTGAATGAGTGGTGAATTGTCATCTTCTGAGCCAAATAACGCCTACTTTTTTTCACAGGCCTCCTCCAAATATCCACCATAATGTCTGACCTTGCACAGTCGTTAATCTATCGGCTTCCCGCAACTATTGTTAAGTGTCTCCTGAAACTATGCTTAAGCGTCAACAAGACAATAATTTAATTCTACAAAAATGTAAACACAAATTAGATCAAGTATTTAATAATTAAGTAGACATTATAAGCGTCAAATTAGAAGATTAGAAATCGTGCTATGCCCATTGAAATGATACGAAATCATGCAAAAAGCCACCTTGAATGCGGAAATGTCTTGTTTGATGTCGATCTCGTCCATTTCATAATCTACACCAACAATCTGTTAAACTGACGACTGATGTGGCGTGGACTTCAGTATACTTGTTTTCCGTTCCAGGGGTTGGGGGATAGAATCCCATATAGGGCAATTATTTTTCTTTATTCGGATAGTGCCCTAAGTCAAATATTTCTCTTGGTCTGGGTGTTTTCTATGTATTTTATACATGTTTAAGAAACAGAGAACTTTTTTGTCTAACGCAAGCTTTGCTCATTTATAAACTTTATGGAATTGTGTGAGATATCCAAAAAAAAAAAACGAAGGTGGAGCTGTGCCCTAATGGAGATTATAAATTCAGAATCAGAACTGTCATTTTTGTATGTATACTCCAGATAAATTGATTGACATCGACATTGATAAACTTTGACATTTCGACTCCTTGGAGGGAAAGTGAATCGTCACGTCTGCAGTTTTGTTTTATTTTCTAAAATTTGTGATATGTCGAACATTCATGAGTAATAACGGTGGATGATTAACCATTAAGTGTTTGTGAACGTATATGAGTGTTGGTAATTGAAACGAAAACAGTGTAACATAACTTTTCAAAATCTCTCAAGAAGTCCATGTGAGATCTCAGTATAGTCCCACATCTTTACTGAGGACTCAAGGGGCTTAGAGGGAGAGCATTCCATTTACCATTTATCATCTTTATCACCACTCATTCTCATTTATTGTTATAAATACATATTAAAAAATATTTTTATGTTATTAATGTATCTCTCACTTGACACTGGCTAAATGTGCTAAATGCACAAAGCCATTATTTAAAAGAAATAAAATCATTTTTTGACAGTTCTTTGTACTCAAAGCGATAACCAGGAGATGACCAGGACCAAAGGCCTAACATGCATTCCAAAGCACGGAAGCGCTCGATACTTAAAATGTATCTATCAGATTCTGTAGAAGTTGTTCAAACACTCTTGACACACATTCCGTCGGTGCTCGCAATTGCATCTTGTTTGTTTAACACGAGTATTGCGTCTTACACTTGACATAACAATAAAATTGAGACGGCTTGCCTTGCTAAGCTGTTTCTTTGTGACTTACGTGTTCTTTTGTCTTTGGGTTGAACAGACATGGTGGTGTAAGCCTATTTAACTATCAAATTACGATTAGAATGTCTCACGCCCTATTAGTGTCGGATTCAACTGCATGATTTCTACGTCCTTCGATACTTTTTAGCAGATTTTCATTTGTAACATTCACTAAAGTAAATTATTTAATTATTATTAAATTATTATTATTATTCATTCATCAAAGAAAAAATATGCCTAAAAAGTGAGTAAAACTTTATTAAAACTTGATTCACAGTTTTATTTACAATTAAAAGTCTAATAACTCTGTCCAAAATGTTTGAAAATTTTAACAAGATCTCAATGGATGTTTGGTAATAAAAAACAATATGTAAAAGAAAATTTAGTTGTTAAAAAGGATAGCCTATATATACAGGATGGTCCTAATAGTGACATCGAAAATTAATTACGCCTTTGTCCATCCGAAAACACCCCGTATATGTTCCGCGATAATTTATAGTTTTTGAGTGATGAATTGTAATACTTTAAAGATAAGTAGAAGATAAGTAAGATGTTTTTTAATTTGCAAATGAATTCCCATAAATTTTTGTGTTATGATTTGAAAAGTGATTCTGTAATCAAAGTTTTTCCTAATCATTTAACATATTACTAACATTCTAATATGCATAGAAAATCAAGTTGATTATTTTGTTAGGGAGCATCATCACGTCTTAGCATGATCCCAGTTGCCCTGGACTTGCCTAGACAATTAGACTAATGTTCTAAATCATGTACACAAATATTTGTTGTGTGGTGTGATGAGCAATCCCCATTATCATAACAGCGAGTGCACGTACTTTACTAAATGTCTAATTTATTAAAACTGTGAATTACCCAATACCCATGTTCTGCAGCCATCAAAATAATTTATCAATCGAATATGTAATATAGTGCTGTTTTAAAGGCACTTGCTCAGAGAGACGCAGTGGACGCGCCCTTCCTACCTCCTTGTGCGACCATAGCGTGTGTGGCCGACTTCTCGGAGGGTCCATGGTTAGACAGCAGGGGCCCCCTGCCCTCGCTGCCTAAGACCCTCCTGGCTCGCCCACTGCGCCCTCCATAGGTCTCTCTTAGTTTCTCCCCCGGTAGTCAGTACTAAGGGCACCCAGAGTCGTCGTTTTCCCTAGCGCCTCCTGCGCTCTACCGGGAGGTACTCAGCCCCCCCACACCTAAGAAGCCCAAGCAAACCTCACCTGCAAGTGATGCACCTGCCGATCAACGGACGAGGGTCTGGCGAACAAAACAGTGCCCGTTAAGCGGCAATAGGCTTGCCACCTATTACGTGGGACCAACTATATTATTGACGAAGTGTGGGCGTATAATATGCCCCTGCCTATCCCTTCGGGGAAACAGGCGTGAATGTATGTGTGTATAATTTCAAAAAGTCATAGATGCGTGACTATGATTTGAACTTGAGACCCTCTAAGTTTTAAGTCTATGGGTCTCTTGAAAGCTTTTATAGAAACAATAAAAAGGCAAGTATTTTAGATACGGGTTAGGTGCGAACCATTCCGCTGGGAATCCCAACTCGCATAAGGATATGCATCAGTTTCCTCAATATGGGTCTTTAAGCTAATAAATATCTTACGAAACTGCTTGCAATTTATGCAAATCATTCGTCGAAGACATTTGACTAAAAAAAATCTTACGTATAATTTCTATTTTTGTCTGACTTTTTACTTGCAGTCTACTAAGAGATTTTGTGTGACTATTTGTTTTTATTATGATCCCAGCAATGGATGGAATGGATAATTGTTTAATCAAAAAAAGTATTTGCCAATACTAGGCAGTATGTAAATTTTTGCCAATTCCTACTAAGGGATTTTATTTCCAAACCCAAAATCAATGTTGTATGTCATTTACTAAAACTGGTGTAAATTCGATTTCAATTATGTTAAGTGAAAGAAAGTGATATAACAATCAATTGTATTTTTTCCGTGTTGATTCTAAAACTTCATAAAAGTTAGAAACTGTAAAGCCTCCACAACTTAAATTAAGAAGGAATTTGATATAACTGCGAGGGACTTTTTTATTTGGTTAGCCTCCATATGGTATCAAATTCAATGTAACACGTATTCACTTCAAATAGGATGTATTCAAGAAATTTGAACTGTATTGTATACGTTTTAAAAGTCATTGTAACATATTTATTTTGTTACGTTGGGTAATAAATTATCTTGGGAACAAATATTATTCATTCAGAATTAAATGACTAAGCAATGGAACAGACATTTCCGCACTTACACTTGTTTCATTATACTAAGCTTAATACCTATAACAAATAGAAACATTATAATAGAACTACATTTAGTTTTGAACTAACAAATTACGTGACGTTCTTTTTCTTCTTAGTCATTCTTGACTAGTATTTAAATTTCGCCATTTCACTCGATCTTGCGCCACTTGCAATTAGTTGGGTGCTGAGGGATCCTACCGAGATCTTGAGATCCCAAGCCAACCACACCTTCAAGTGGGGCACCTGCCGACTAACGGACGAGGTTTTGGCAATAACAAATGTTTCCGGTAAACGGCAGTAGGGTCACCACCTATTACGTGGGGCCAAAATATTACTAGCAAAGTAAGGGCGTTTTATGCCTCTGCCTACTCCTTCGAGGAAACAGCATCCAATTTGCCCCTGCAGACTTCTTGACGAGAAGTTACACCAAGTTGTTTTTTTTTTAAATAATGGCTTCGTGCGGTTTGCACATTTAGCCAGTGTCAAGTAAGAGATATATCAATAACATTTAAATTATAGTAAATGAGAATGAGTGGTGATAAAAATGATAAATGGTAAATGAGATGTTCTTAACCTCAAGTCCTCAGTAAAAATGTAGGACTATACTGAGATCTCACATGGACTTCTTGAGAGAATTTGAAAAGTGATGTTGCACTGTTTTGTTTCATTTCCCAACACTCATGTACGTTCACAAACACTTAACGGTTAAAAATCCACCGTTATTACACATTAATGTTCGAAATATTACAAATTTTAGAAAATAAAACAAATCTACAGGCGCTTTATATTGCCGCCAAGAAGTCCTAAGTTTGTCAGGTAAGTTAATTAATTATAATTATACGTTAAAATTTCTTTAAAAAAAAGTTACTACACTTAACCATGCAGCACCACCTCGACCCTAGATCGTTGCCAACTCATTAAAAACCGTTTCACGCCCTTTTTGAAGAGCCCATGCCCATCTTTTGGGAAAACCTCGCACGTGAGCTTAATACACAACGCAAAGGTACACTTTTTAATAATTTCATCATAATTATGCCTTCTTCTTCATGTTCTCCGCAACTCGACGTCTGGTGCGCCTTTTTGCGTCTAAGATTGTTTTCCCAGATAACACCCAACGAACCTTGAAGTCACTGAAAGGAAGGACGTAGCTATAATTGGGTCTCCAAGAAATTTGCCACCACCCTTCACTCCAGCAGGATATGAGCGGTAATGTTTTCAAAGTCTATGCATACTCTGCATTGGGGCGTGTCTGTAATGACTAGGTAAAACATATCGCAGCTTTCCTACTCTAGGGGTACACCTCAAAAAAAAATTATTTAGTCATGATCGATTTTGTGAAAATATAGAGGCTCAAAAATCTTTAAACGCGTCTTCCCAAAATCATGATTTTTCGAATTTGGCCCCTATAGTATGAAAGGTGCGGTATGTTTTTTGTAACTTCCTTGACCTGTTTAGACGTATGTGGTTTATTGAGTTTTATAATTTCTCTAAAACAGTTCTAGTCTATTAACGTCTACTATTTGGTTTAGGCCAGCCCCCAAAAATGAAGGTTAGGTGGATCTAGGTCAAATGCTACCACGCGGACATAGTGTTATTAGATGAAGTTTCATCCATATCCGTTAAAATGCTTTAACTGCGAGAACGAATAAATTCCAGACATACTCACTCACCAACTATCGCATGTTATTAAGATTCCGTATAGTCTCTTACGTGATAAATGAAAATACTTGTGACCAGCATTATACAGTACCAACCTTCTTAAAAGCGTCCGAAACAAGTAGTAATGTATACTAAATGTAAGTCAGTAATTGAAGTAGTCTAAGAAGTCCAAGCCAACCTCACCTGCGAGTGGTGCACCTACTGATGAACAGACGAGGCTTTGGTGATCGTAACAGATCCCAGTAAGCGGGAACGTGGGACCAACCATATTACAGGAGAAATGTGGGCATATAATATGTATCTGCCTGTTCCTTCAGGGAAATAGGCGTGAAAGTATGTATGTATGTAATCGAAGTAGTAATTTAAGATTATATTTAACTGGTGGGTATACTTTTTGCTGGCTTAATGGAGATTTGAGTTACGTACGTGTACAGTTTCTTTTAATTTTTTTACAGAGATCTCATCAATGTCAATCAAACTTTTAAAAAATAAGCAGCAGGATATAATAATCAATCAGATATTGTTTGACGACCGATATGGCGTTGAGGCTAGTATACCCGCACTCTGCTCCTGAGGTCCTGGGTTCAATTCCCACACAGGACAAATTTTTGTGTGCTTATCAACGGACGAGGCTCTGGCGAACATAAATGTTCCCGTTAAGCGGCAATAGGCTCGCCTCCTATACAATATAACTGGCGAAATGTGGGTGTATAATATGCCTCTGCCTATCCCTTCGGGGAAACAGGCGTGATATTATGTATGTATGAGCATGAATGAACGGAGTTTCGGGATCGTAGCAAGTAGAAGCATGTGATCTCAGCCGATCTACGATTAAATATGTGCGCTCTTAATTTATATTACATATTGTGATTTTGAACTTTATGTAGGTAGGTACGAAATTACATGCACTACTTTGTATGGAATGCTACCTATTAGCTATACGGTTAAAGCTATTCCGTATCTAAGTCGTGGGTGCATTTCAACTACACTTGATACACACACAATTACAACATAAAAATATTTTTGTAAAAGTGTATTTTCGTAAATATCTCCAAGAATTCCATAATAAAATATCTATTATAATATGTTAGATGCATTAATGCATAGAGCATTGACGATCGCTATGGCCTAAAGGTATACCCCGTATACCTGGGGCCCACCGCCGAACTTGCTGGTAATCGATTATTAGGCCAAAATGATTTCGAATTGATTCCGAATACATGGAACTCGATATAAGATGGCGTTCTCCATTTAGACACAAATTTTGAAGGATTGACGTAATGTTTGACAGTCTCTATCTGTGATTTTTTTAATTATATTACAAACACAGGACAAATTTTAAAATTTCTGTTATCTTTCTGTTATTAGGAATAAATAAAACTAGAAAAATATATATAATATACTGGACACTGTGTGCACTATGGCATGACTTGAAGATGTAAATCATGACTCCGCTTGTATAACTTTGAACTCGAAACCTGACTTTAAAGCCAGTTCTGCATATAAACAGCTTCCGTCAAGTACTTTTAATCTCAAGAAGGAAATACCAGACATAAAGGGAAAGATTTCCGTCTTTCTCTAAGTCTTTCTTATTGTAATTCAAAGAAAAGACTGGGGCAGTGTTTCACGACCTTTTTTTAGTTTATTTTTATGCATTTATATAATGCTTTTTTTAATAAAATCAAATCAGAATTTAAGTCCCTAATAGATAACATAAAAAGAATTAAGCAAATCTATAAGACATTACACGCGCGGGTAAAAACTTGGAATCAATACTTGAAACTGGTTCCGCGCGATCCTAGGTAAGTACTGCATAATAGTACTGGCTTGATTTTAATGAATTTGGCATCAATTTAAAGTTAAAAGTAGAACTTTGTATGTTTTGTATGTCATTTGTATTATTCTAAAAAGTTTTGTGCTCAAGATGGCGTCACGTGGAATCAATTTCAAGTAGGTACATACTTAGGTGATTTAAAACTTTTGCTCGCGAGTGTAGAATAGAATATAAAACATTATTTGACCACAAGCAGTATATAATAAAATTAAATAAGAACAACCAGAGACAAAAAAGTTTAAGAAAGAAACTAATAAATGTAAATGAAAGTAAAATACAAAGAAATAGCAAATGTCTATAATTTAAAAAAAATACCAATTGTGTGTTCAACTGGTATCCTACCTTATTATGTCGGTAGGGCAATATTTGCTCTAGCTACTCTGGTATTCTTATACGCTGATAATATGTACAATTATATATTTTGTGGCAGGTGTATATTAGATTCTAACAAGACCTAAGGAGCCCAAGCCAACCTCACCTGCAAGTGGTGCAACAACGGACGAGGCTCTGGCGATCATAACAGTGCCCAGTAAGCAGCAATAGGCTCGCCACCTATAGCGTGGGACCTACTATACAATTGGCGAAGTATGGGCGTGTAATATGCATCTGCCTACTTACTCCTTCGGGGAATCAGGCGTGATTATATGTATGTATATCTGTTGTGGTACTCCACCTGTCGGAAAGTGGTCACCGCAGTCTATGGTCGCTTGTAATACCAGGGAAATCCCTAACGCGTTGCTGACGCGTCTTAACCGGTATACGCTCTTTTGAAGTGTCTCATGCATAGGGCTGCCATCCGTTCGGAATTCCCCGGATTTATCCTAGTTTCAAGGGAGTCCGGGCCGGAGTCCGTCCGGCAGGGGATTTTTAAAATGGCCGGGAGAAACCCGAACCCTTTTGTTGTGAAGGAAAAAAAATTTTTTTTTAAAGATAATAAACCTTAGTTCAAAATTTATTGATATAACTCACCAAGAAATTATAAATTTTAACGATGATTTATATTGCAAAAATATTTTTAAAAGGGGTCCGGGGAAATAACCATTTTTTGCACATATGTCCGGGATTCTTGCCGTGTTTATCCGGCTTCGGCAATTTAGGTGATGGCAGCCCCATGCAATGTAATCTCTTGGGAAAACCTCGCCACGGAGCTCATTCCAGAACCCAAGGGTACGCGGCACTTTTTTAACTTTTCAATCAACATAGAATTTATTTGTACCTTTTTTTTATAGATAATTTTTGACTATTAATAATTCATACTTATCTAAGTTACAAATAAACAGCAGTAAAAAAACTACCACGTCCATAGTACTAGTATGACATATATTCTTTGATTTATAACAAAGCAACTCTGGCGACGACCGATATGGCGTGGAGATTACGTGCACTTCACTCCAGAGGTCATGGGTTCGGTTCCCACGCAGGACAAATCTCTATGTGCATGAACATGAAAATTAGTTCTGGCCTTGGTGTTTTTCTATGTATATTAAATATGTACATACAAAAAAAGAGGTATTTAAGTATGTTTTTTCGGTTTTTCGTATCCATAACATAAGTTCTTCGTGATATCTTGGAACTAAATAATTGGTGCAATTGTAAGAGAATAATAAAGAGAATAATAACTAAACTTTTAACAAAGTCAATAAAAAATTTGTAATAACAAAAACCAAAACTTATAATACATGAGAACAATTATTAAGTTCATGAATGCCGGGACCAACGGCTTAACGTGCTTAACGCACACCAGGGTTTGAACCCGAGACCCTCTGAATTTGAAGGCAATGGATCTCACCCTGTGAGGTTTTCATTGTGCGGCAGTTAATTGTTTATGTCCCGTTAATCAACATTTTCAACGCTTTTAATACATACATACATTCACGCCTGTTTCCCCGAAGGGATAGGCAGAGGCATATTACACGCCCACACTTCGCCAATTATATAGTTGGTCCCACGTAATAGGTGGCGAGCCTATTGCCGCTTTCCCGGCATTATGTTCGCCAGAGCCTCGTCTGTTGATCGGCAGGTGCACAACTTGCACCCCCCCGACTGGTCTCCACCTTGTCGTGGTGGGGGGGCTGAGTACCTCCCGGTAGGGCGCAGGAGGCGCTAGGGAAAAGGCAACACCCAGAGACCGACGACTCTGGGTGCCCTTAGTACTGACTACCGGGGGGGAAACTAAGAGGGACCTGTGGAGGGCGCAGTGGGCTGGCCAGGAGGGCCCGCTTAGCAGCGCCAGGAGGGTCTAGGCAGTGGGGGCAGGGGGCCCCTGCTGTCTAACCATGGACCCTACGGGAAGTCGGCCACACACGTCATGGTCGCAAGGGGAGGTAGGAGGGGCGCGTCCACTGCGCCTCTCTGAGGAGGTCCCCCTTTGGCCGGAAGGCAGTGCGTAAATGCAAAAAAAAAGGTGCACAACTTGCAGGCGACGTTGGCTTGGGCTCCTTAGGTCTTGATACCTTATACACACTTAAATTTAAAAAAAAAACGCCGCTTGTCTCACTCTTAATTATCTAATGCCGTTATACCTATCACTATTCGCACAAATCTTCTTGACTCTAGTTCAAATAGCTAATCTAGGCTATCTCTAGTACATACGTAGTACGTGGCTTGAATCACCAGTATGTTTGCAAAGATATCGTTGCATTCTAATACACTTAAAGTATTAGGTATTTCTTGTTGTTACATAATATAGCTATGTTTGTTTGCATTAAAGGTAAAGGCTAGGTTGAATAATATTTTCAAGAAGCCATAGACAAAGTTGTGATTTAAAATAGCTGCTTGTGTAAGCCGGCCTTATTTTATAAGTTGCTAATTGTTTTTAGAGGAATTGTTGTAGTATGTGTAGTCAATAAACAATTATTGCAATTACATTCATACATTCACACCTGTCTCCGCAGAGGCATATTATACGCCCACATTTCGCCAATTATATAGGTTTATTTATTTAATCTTTATTGCACACAAAAAACAAAGTACATAAGCCAACTTAATGCCGAAGGTTGGTTAGTTGGTCCCACGTAATATATATATATATAAGTTTAAGGTTAATTGTAATTTTGTATATTGTTTAATATTTTGCATGTCGTGGCAGCCTGTAATTAAGGCATTACTATATAACGTATCCCGTTGCAGTGTGACTAAATAGAAGTAAGTAATGTTTTGTTGGTTGTCCTTAATAAATAAATAGATTAGTTGTCACGTATACTTAGTACAGAATCATGTCAAAGTAACTTCATAAGGTGATGTAGTTACATTTGGCGTCGGTACCGTGGAGAGCCTATTGCCGCTTAGCGAGCTCTATAATGTTCGCCAGAGCCTCGTCCCTTGATCGGCAGGTGCACTACTTGCAGGTGAAGTTGGCCCGGACTCCATAGGTCTTGGTAGGATCTCTATACACAATTTACGACATTCCATAATTTCTAAATGGAGAAGGATATAGATATTTAAGAGGGCCAACTAAAATCATACTTCATAACTTAATCATTATAACAATAAACTAATACATTTTAAAACTCACACGGAAAAAAATCGCAACCAGAAGTTAGTTCTGAAATAAAACAAAGAATGTATATGTGTGGCTTAAAACTTCATCAAAAACGATCAATTTTATTTTATGATTATGTTGTCGCCTTCATATCAAACGCTTAGTTGTGTTATCATCTTTATTTAAAATCAAATTATGTGCCTTGTTTCTAAGTAGATAGGTACTTTCTAAGAAGCACTTTCTTGAAACACTTCCAAAAAGAGTCTACAAGAATTTCTGTTTTTTATCCTCATTTAAAGTGACTATGTGGTTTGAAACATCATCAAAAACGATCAATTTCATTTTATGATTGTGTTGTCGCCTTCATATGAAACGCTTAGTAGTGTTATCATCTTTACTTAAAATCAAATCATGTGCCTTGTTTCTTAGTAGATAGGTAAGTACTTTCTAAGAAACACTTTCTTGAAGCACTTCCAAGAAGAGTCTAAAAGATTTTTTTTTTTATCTGACTTTAAAAAGTGACTGTGTAGCTTGAAACATCATCAAAAACGATCAGTTTTATTTTAATTTTATTTCTTCCTGCCTGATATAGCAGTTAATGCAATCAAGAAAAGTAAAAGCGCTCCGCATCGTGTAACAAGCACGATAACAAGTGCATCCAAGGCTTGCATAAATTCCGTTTCACGCCCCGCTTAAAAGCAGAAAATTCCACAACAGAATTAGAGCCATACACAGGAACGACTTATATATTCTTTTGGTTCGAATTCTGATAGACTGCACAGTACGAGAGTGGTTCCTACGACCAGCCATATTGTTTTGGAGAAGGAAGGAATTTTGAACTGTAACTACATCACCTTATGAAGTTACTTTGACATGATTCTGTACGAGTATACGTGACAACTAATCTATTTATTTATTAAGGACAACCAACAAAACATTACTTACTTCTATATAGTCACACTGCAACGGGATACGTTATATAGTAATGCCTTAATTACAGGCTGCCACGACATGCAAAATATGAAACAATATACAAAATTACAATTAACCTTAAACTTATAGTACAATATATATATAGGTACAATATGCAATTTTTTGCCACGTCATCATCAATAGATATATAATCAATAAGATTACCAGAAATTCTTAGAGTAGTTAGGACATTAAAGCCAACACACATATTATAGTCATGCCTTAACACTGTATCTGTCTGTTTATCACGTTGACTTGTACGTGATACATCGGCGAAAGAGGTGCGCACGCGCAGGTAAAGAGGCACCACAACACACGTACGAGTATTTCGCACAGGACTTTCCCGTTCGTGTCATATGCATAACAGTTATTAAGATACCAGGATATAACTCAATCTTTACAAAATACTTCTCTATGTACTAAGTATACGCATAAGTTTAAAAATATAACAATTATATTATAGAATATCGTTCGTACTTTAAAAATATCATTCTGTCACTCTCAACTTCAAACAAATGACTGAAATGCAATGACATTTTAAATCAAATTTAGAATTACTATAGTGCAAGCTTCTCTCAGTGATTATTTCAGTATAAACACGGCCTATTAAAAAATCATGCTTTTTATGCGTTTCAAAGCCTTACGTACTTACTTACGACACACGCCCTAGCATATAAATTTTTTTTAACCGCTTTGGTGTCATAGGACTTTTCTTTTTATATGAAAACATTTTTGTGATTTTATTTCTTTATTGAAAGATTGAAGAGACAAACGAAACGTTCACCTCACAGCGATATTCATTACTTAAGGCGATTTACGAATCCTTTGTGAAGTCTATTATTATGAGACTTTAACGGCCCCAGTAATTTCCTTCGAACCGGAACTATAGACATCGCCAATATCAAGATAAAAATCGCTTCAAAAATAACCTTGATAGAAAAATAACGCATACACAATAACATTCATAATATCTGCCTAAAAGCATTTCGTTATATAAAAAAATATTTAATTAACTATGATTATCGGAAAACGATAACGAGAGCCATATCTTAACGAACGGCTCAAGATATCACGGAGTCTCAAGTGGATTAACGCTTGATAACGATACGACAGCCCGTTAACGTTACCTACTCGTGTAGCGGCCGTTAGTTACGCTTATATAACGATATTGAAACTGAACAATAACGCCGGTGCGCAAGCGCGATAACGAATGCGATAAATATAATACTTTTATAAAGGGGCTTAGTGTTAGTAGGATATTTATAATATCTAGCTTATGCCTGCGAATTGGCGCGCTTAATTTTGTCGTTTAAACATACATACAATCACGCCTGTTTCCCCGAATAGGTAGGCAGAGGTATATTATACGCCCTTATTTTCGATCCCACGTAATAGGTGGCGAGCCTATTGTCGCTTACCGGGAACTTTCAGTTTCGTCAGAGCCTCGTCCGTTGATTGGCGGGTGCGCTACTTGCAGGTGAGGTTGGCTTGTGCTCATGAAATGTTCGTAGGATCCCTATGCACCGTCGTTTAAATATAGTCACATGTTTATAGATATATACCATTAGGGTTAGTACATATCTGACGGTATTGTAGTTGTATCCGCGAGGCACTGTCGTATTATCGGTTGAGAGTGAAATATTGAACATTATCCATGAGATATATACCGACCCTAAGGTGTGGGCAAAAATCTTCTTGCGACTAAAGAATCACCATCATACCATCCTGATAAAGTCCACCGCTTAACATTGGCCTCCCCAATGGATTATATTATATTAGAGGTGTTACTCATCCCCACCGACTGGTCTCCACCTTGTCGTGGTGGGGGTGCTAAGTACCTCCGGTAGGACGCAGAAGGCGCTAGGAAAAAGGTAACACCCAGAGATTGGCGACTCTGGGTGCCCTTAGTATTGACTACCGTGGGGGAAACTAAGAGGGACCTGTAGATGGTGCAGCGGACGGGCCAGGAGGGCTCATCAAGCATCGCCAGGAGGGTCTTAGACAGTCGGGGCAGGGGCCCCTGCAGTCTAACCATAGACCCTCCGAGAAGTCGGCCACACACGCTATGGTCGCACAAGGAGGTAGGAGGGGCACGTCCACTGCGCCTCTCTGAGGAGGTCCTTCCGGTTTTGTTTCGGGGGACATTGGCCGCAGGCGGGCAATGTCCCCCGCTGCAACTCAGGTACTGGCCCCCGCCTTTTTCTTAACAATCGGCGGGCGTCGTCGAAAGATTTTTAGTGTGTATTACTGCTGACAGTTGCGTCTGCCAGTGGTGAGTCCCACACCCCATTTCGGTCCCCCTTTGGCCGGAAGGCAGTGCATTAATGCATTTTGTTAAGGTATTACTCATAATTGCCTTGTGGTACCGGCTTAGAAAAATGCCTCCCCTCTCATATCACGGGGAATCGTAAGAATGGACGAAGAGAAATCCTACAGGATGATGGACAGCAGCGTCATTCTGCTTACTGGAATAAACTGCGGTCACCTACCCGCCTGCCCAGCGTGGTGATTTTAGGCAAATACCGGATTAATCTATTGGGGACGCTAATGTTCAGCAGCTGTAGACTTCATAAGGCTGATTATGATGATATCCTCTCAAAGAAGCCTCAAAAAGATCCCTCAAAAAGATCCCTCAAAATGATGCCTCAGAAAAATGTCTCAAAAAAGGGGTCTTCCGGGGAGGAAGCCAAGACCGCCGGGGTTGCGGTATTGGTCGAAAGGGTTACCGCGGTCTCTGGACATGGCACGGCAGGTGCACCACTTGCAGGTGAGGTTGGCTTGACCTCCTTGTACACCTATTTCTCTCCATAATAAATTTAAACTAAATTGGTATAATCGTTTAAGCGTATATGCGTATAACATAACACAGAGTTATTTTCACAATTATCGTATTTGTAAAGATTATTAAGCAGTATCTTTATTGTTCTTTATGATAGTTACATCATGTTTTCACTGGCACCAGTAGAATAGCACACAATATTTTTTTTCTTTAAATGTATATGTAAATCTTATCCCATCAACCTTATTATATCCCAGGATTTAATATAATTGTATTTATTACAATGGTATTTTAAATTATGCAATAAGTCTAATTGATTAAGTTAAGTTTCGTTTCATATGTTTTACATTTTGTCGTAGATAACGTCGCTGGGGTAAATTATTGTTAACTTTTATAGACATATTGCAGGTGCTTGATGAGCTTAATTTGAGACGTGTGGCTGGTATGACTAGTTTGTTATTGCGTCTGAGTGAATATTTGTACATCTTCGCGTTTTAAGTAAAAATCTTTATATTTTCGAACGAATTTGCACATCTCTAAAATATACAAGCAAGGTAGCGTTAGGATTTTATACTTTGTGATATATTGTTTACAGCTCTCAGTTTGTTGTATATTCGTAATTATTCGAATCAACGTGTGTACTGTGAGGTGAACAGTGTTCCTACTAATGAATGTATTGATTTTCACCTCTCGCAAATTTAAATGAAGTACTATTTTATTTCGCCAGAATTATATCAGTATTATAACAGTTTATCTTTTGTACAATAATATCTTTTATAATATAAAAACAAGAGATAATTTTGTCATATCTTTATTTCAAATATACGTCTAAGAGCGTTTCGGGTTCATAAATAAAGAGTTCTGTATATGTATAATCTTACAAAATTAAGCCATAAGATCACGGAACGATATTTTATAAGATATTTTCTACTTCATTTTCACAGATGACATGCAAGTATAGACATTTAGAATATTCCAGTTGACATCTAAAGAGCCCACGGAGTGCACAACAAGGCAAAGCGATACTTCTCACTAGGGCACTGTAATGCACAAAAGTAATTTCCTATTTCGATCTATCTGTGATAAACAAATCAGTGCTTTCTTAAAGTAAAGCGTCTCGATAACCATGCCTTTTATTGAAACTTTAGGAACTTTAGGTTTGCGGATGGGTTATTAATTTTGAGCGAAAGTGTGAGTGTAATGCCTAAACACTTTTAATTCTAAATAGATTCATATCTATGTAGATAAGATAACATCATGTAGAAATACTAGTCTAGAAACCGACAATTTAAAATCTTAACAATTGAATTAAGACGATAGTCAAAACATCGTTAGACCAGACCAGACCTCGTTTATGTAAAAAAGTTACCGTGTGACATCGGTCTAGAATATTGCCCCCTCTTATCTCACGGGGAGGCGTAAGTGTGGACGAAGAGGAAATCCTATTGGATGATGGACAGCAGCATTATTCCGTGTGCTGGTTTGAACTGCGATCACCAATCCGCCTGCCCAGTGTTGTGATTATGTGCGAACATCCCCAATGTAATGTAATCAATTGGGGAGGCTTATGTTCAGCAGTAGAAAAGTCTATATATAAAGATATAACTGAAATGATAAAGCAGAGTTAACAAGCGGCGATAACCCAGTGGCGAGACCCCTTGCCTTTAAATTCAGAGGGTCTCGGGTTCAAACCTTGGTGGCGCACCGATGACTTTTCGGAGTTATGTGCGTAATTAACTCTTGCTCCGTGCCCCTGGGCCCTAAGCTTAAGTCAGGGGCAACCGGGACAATGCTAGGATATGATAATGAAGTAGAGTTAACAAAGTTACCCTTTAGCCGTGGATCTGTCAGTTTCTAGAGAGTTAGTTGTGCAGTCAATGGCATCAGTTTATTACGAACTGGCTTTCGTAAAGTTTTCTTTGTGGTGACGGCAACTTCAAAAAACCCTGTGAGATGGTAAAATTCGAGGGTGTCGTAAACGGCGATTAAAGGAGCGGGATCTCATCTAGTGTAAAAGCAGCTGAAGGACTGTTCAGGGCCTCCTCTCATCAGTTGACACGTTGAAACTAAAGAACTCTGTGTTAAAAGTGAAAATCCCTAGTTGTAGCGACGTTAGCTTGTACACCTTTTTTAACTAAACAGATCCTTTCAAATAGTTATAAAAAGGTTTTTGTTCACTACCTATGGGTGATCGTCAGTCTAATTTTGAAACGGCGTAACTCAAAAAAATGCAAAAAAAATTACTTTGAATGCCATCTAGTTTAAAATTTTGAGATCTATCTATTGGAATATCTCTCAAGTCCTATAAATTAATATTAAATTAGTTTGGAATTACACCTATATTCAATTAGTGTTTTAATAAAGTTTGCTCAAAAGGACATAACCAATTTGATTATGCCAATCCGCAATGAATCCGTGTTGTAGAATGTGATCGCTTCTATTGTGTAACTCAAAATCTGCTGCGATAGCCATCACTTAAACAATTATACATTATCCATTAAACCGTTAATTCAAATACATATATAATAATCTCTTAATAATATAATAAATAATATAATCTCTTGAACAAAACCCGCAATGGTGTACAAAGATTAAATGAAGAGACCTATAATCTTGCATAAAATATTTGAAACTTCGTATCAGACTTCCAAGTTGCCGTTATTAAGATTTTAATCAATATCAGTCTTTTTTGTGCAATCAATTATTCTTATACTAAAGCCTTCGCGTGATAGATAAAGTGTTAGGCGTAGGTAATTAAACTCTAATTCAATTTAAAGAAAGGCCTTTCTCTATAGGTTCTGTACCAGCTAAACCCTAGCAGTTGTAAACGAACAACAGGATCAGCAGTAGACTTTCTTGGGATAACGATACATACATACATTCATGCCTGTTTCCCCGAAGGGGTAGGCAGAGGTATATTAAATGTCCAAACTTCGCCAATTATATAGTTGGTCTTATGTAACAGGTGGAGAGCCTATTGCCGCTTACCGGGAACTTTTGTGTTTTCCAGAGTGTCGTCCGTTGATAGGCAGGTGCACCACTCGCAGGCGAGGTTGGCTTGGGCTGCTTAGATCTTGGTGCGATAATGATGGACTCAATACATATAAAAAATTCAATACCTTATAAAGGCAGAGCCTTTTATTATGCATCAGAAAAAAGCTGCTGCCATGGCCCAAAGGATTGACAAGCTGAAGTGGCAGTGGGCCGGTCATACCTAGTGCCATCTAACCTCCATAACCCAAAGGGCAACATCATTCTATGGTAAAACCAGTCGTCAGAATATTAGAAGGCACTGAATTTCTAATAGCAACTGCCATAGATGTTCATGACGTGCTTTCCGAGACACAGAGCAAGCGATAATTACGCACATTACTTTAAAAAGGAAAAAGTGAATTGACATTTCAGCAACTCGTGTCACTTGTTTTCAATTTGATTGTATAAGCTGCACAACGTTAATTATAGATTGCAAATCTTAACCTTCTAGATCAAGCAATAGGCCTATCTATCAAGCAATAGGTATATCTACGGTCCTTATCAATAAAGAATTACATTTTTAGAGATAAAACGGCTAACGTGTCGCATAACGAATTACGTGGAAAATTTAACGACGTTATGCTAAATGTATCTCTATATTCTCCTTTCTTGCCGCTGCGTCCGGGTGCCATCCGGCAGTGGTTTTTACAAAGTGTCCGCTAGAAAACTGGACACTTTTATAATCAGGGGGAAACCATATTTCTTAAAATATAAACTATAAATTGAAATGAAGATTTCCATTAAATATTCATTTATAATACCCGCATTCAAGAAGGCTATTATTAAGTATAATAATGTTTTTTTGTTGCAACTAATAATTTCTTAGAGATTTCCGGTGGAAATTCCATATTTTGCTCAAACATCCGGGATTTTCGCCATGTTTATCCGGAACCGGCAATTTAGGTGATGGCAGCCTACTCCCAGTTCATCTAGTGACAGCCAGACGATGCATGACGTCTTGGTAATACTTCCTTTCATACTTCCATATATCCGGGCTGCATCTCTGCTGGCTTGCCAGCAGGGTCATTTGACCTTACCCTCATACCTTGAGCAGTGGGCAGGGAGGGAGAGGTTTCGCCAATTTAGCGGGGCTTGATATTTTGTTGAGCCCACCCTGTCACATTCTGAGTGTTCGCAGGGTGGAGGACTGGGTGTCCACCTTGTCGTGGTGGGGGGGCTGAGTACCTCCCGGTAGGGCGCAGGAGGCGCAAAGGAAAAGGTAACACCTAGAGATTGGCGACTCTGGGTGCCCTTAGTACTGACTGCCGGGGGGGAGGGCGCAGCGGGCGGGCCAGAAGGGCCCGCTCAGCAGCGCCAGGAGGGTCTAGGCAGTGAGGGCAGGGGGCCCCTGCTGTCTCACCATGGACCCTCCGGGCAGTCGGCCACACACGCTATGGTCGCACGGGGAGGTAAGAGGGGCGCATCCACTGCGTCTCTCTGAGGAGGTCCTTCCGGTTTTGGTCCGGGGGACGTTGGTCGCAGGCGGGGTGTCAGAAGCTGTAACCTAGGTACTGGCCCCCGCCTCTTTCTCAACAAGCGGCGGGCGTCGTCGGAAGATTTTTAGTGGGTATTGCTGCTGGCAGTCGTGTTTGCCGGTGGTGAGTCCCACACCCCCTTTCGGTCCCCCTTTGGCCGGAAGGCAGTGCGTAAATGCATTTTGTTACCGACGTAAAACAAAAAAAAAAAGGGTGGAGGACTGGGTGTCCTTATAGACTGGTACCAGTCAGTATCCTTACCCGCGGTACTGGAGTGGGTTGCCCCGGATTTGGGAAAGAA
The DNA here is from genome assembly GCA_949126915.1 of Musotima nitidalis. Classification (NCBI taxonomy): domain Eukaryota; kingdom Metazoa; phylum Arthropoda; class Insecta; order Lepidoptera; family Crambidae; genus Musotima; species Musotima nitidalis. The sequence continues at coordinate 8,380,302 of OX421431.1, forward strand.
GGGGGCGATGGTGGGGTGGGAGGTGGTAGTAGGAGGGTGCGTGGTAGTAGGAGGGTGTGTGGTAGGGCTTTATGCCTCCTTCTGCGGTTGGGGTTCAGCGAGGCGATGCCCTGCAGATTGAGATGTGGGCCCTTGTCTGTCCATCTTGCTCCATCTTGGTGTCCCTTGCGATGACATCATTTCGCACGTATCTGCCGGCCCTTGTTATCATCCGCAGGGAGATGTTTTGCTGCGTCTTCATGCGCTTTTTCTGCGACGCCGAGCATAGCGCGTATCAGGCAGGTGCGGCGTTCGTCAGCCTGGACCTCAGATACGTCTTATATAATTGATAAGTTTCGTTTTCAACGGTAGTCTAGAGGCCAGAACTGGACGGAGCACGCCTGGTCTGGCAGATTACGTGGTCCACCTGCTTCACCATCTGCAGCCACGGGACATGCCCCTGTCACTTCTCATTACATAGCAATACCACAGAGAAATGAATCCAACTCACATAAAATTTAATTAAAAAAAGCTAATATTTTAAATTACTCATAAATAGTTTGCCGCGTGACGTGTGCTACTGCCTATAAAAATGCCACACCTTCTCATCTCACGCGAAGTCGTAAAAATCGACAAACAACAATGAGAATCAGCGTCATCCTGCTTTTGGCTTGAACTGCGATCACCAACGCGCCTGCCCAGCGTGGTGATTATGGGCAAATACCATACCCCCAATAGAATGTAGTCTATTGGGGGGGCTAATGTTCAGCAGTGGACTTTGGAAGGCTAATATGATGATGATGATAAGCAGTTCACATAATAATTACATAAGTTAATTGGTTGGCTTTTAATAAAATCAATAGGCAACATGATATCCTAAGAAGTGTCGTTATTTTTGAATTGGTAGATAATAATACGATATCAAGATATTTACACCTATTAGTTATCTATTTATGAGCAGTGTAAGTGTTTTATTTTATGACTATAAATGTTTCTTTTGTAATTTTTTTTTCTGGATACTCCAAACATATTTTGACATTCTGAGGCCGATATGTTACTTGACTATGTGCAGGAATTATTACAATTTATGACATATCTTTGCCAAAACTCTGTTTCTAGAATTAAAGAAGAGTCAAATCTGCATACCTATGCCTAAAATACTTTTGTAAGTAAGAAAAGGCACATGAGCATTGTATGTGTTATTAATTGCATCGTGTTAAAACCAGAGCTTACGTATTTACCCGGGATACCAAAAGGAATTTTGAATCACAAACTATAAGATTTTTTTTTTATTTAAACGGCAGACGTGTTTTTATAATTTTTATGTCTTATAAATTTATATGCTCCGTATTTGGGACTACTTTTCAAATCCCCCCGGCCTTATGCTCAATCGTGTACAGAGAAAATGTTTGCTTACAACGTCACCTAGTGGGTATTAGTGTAATTAACTCCTTACAATTCGTTATAATGTTTGTGCTACTCCTCGATAGGTATCGCTGCTTTGCTAATTAAACCATTACAAACTTATCACTGAATACGTTTCGTTTCATTTCATTCATACAATGAATACTGGAACAAATTCAATTCTATAATAAAAACATACAATTCTAATATAATAAAAACTTTTAATGCTAGCCGAGACAACCACTTTCTGCAGTTCCTGTTATTTCACTGCGCATGCTATTTACAATGAAAGTCAATGCGCATAGTCAAAACATTGCGCATTTCGGATTTGGTACAAACTAACCTCAGCGGGCCCACAGAGTTGATGTTGATCGACCAGCAGGCAGAAGAAACCGAGCTGTCAGTGGGAGGGAGTTCCGGACTCTCGGTTCTATAGTTTTACAGAATAAAGTGCTATATTTTGGTGCTTAGTGAATGTGCTAAGTGTATCTTCAGCTTTCGATTTAATTACGTAGGTGCTACATAAAACCAAAGTTTCAGGTTAGTCATTTTTTAATTTAATTATGAATTTCATACTTGGTCGTAAACATTGTTAGGATAGTACTATCATAATTCTTGCCGTATAGAATTCACTATTACAGATTATACAAAAGAAATAAAGAACAATATTAGAACTTTCTTATTTGGCAAATTTTATCTAAAACTTGTTCATAATATTAATAATTTAGGGGAAATTGGAATTATTAATGAAGTGATGATGTCATTATTTAGATATTTTGGCGGGTTTCATGATCTTTGTTTTAGTGTTTAATCATATTTTAATAATGAAACATCATGAACCGCGTAGGTGTTATCTGTATCTTTAACTGCACACCCTTTTATCTGCTCCAAAAATAAAACCATGCTAACTACACACAAACCCACCTTTCAATTGACAAACACTTTAATTAAAGTCCAACCAATTATATTTACACTATGTCTAAACTATTCAATGCAGAATTAAGCAGAGAAAGTAAATCAAACCTCTTAATTTCAGTATCTAATTGAAATGATTAAATACAAAACAGAAATAGCTTTATTTGTTATAAAAATATTTTCTTACTCCATTTTACAAGGCAATAATAGGCCACTATCATTAATTGCCTAAATCACACATTTAGACCATTGTCTGCCATTGTTATAAAAAAGTTTAATTACTAGAGTTATTAATCCACCCACTATCAATTAGTGTTCTTTGTGTTAAATATAGCGTTTTTGCTAATTTATTTTATGGAAATGTGTATATTTGTAAGTAGAGTAATAACAAATAATTATTTCTGAGTGAAAACTAGTATTATGAAATTTTATTATGTAGGAAAATTCTGCAAACAAAACAGTATGAAGAATTTATTTACTTATTAATTTGTAAATTACACTCATTAAAAATTTAATTTTTTAAATAAAGATTGAGAGTGAAATTACAGACGGTAGGTAAAGGGTAGAATTCTATTTATAAGAAAATAACCTTTTGTCTTGAATTTTATTTGAAAACACAATTTTTTTTCTATTCAATAATGGCTTGTGCGTCTAACATATTTTTTTTCTTTAAGCTTATCAATTTTCTGATATTTCTACTTCTCTCCCTCTCTTTTAAGTCACCTATTCTGACCAATGGTTGAAAGGACTAGTAATTACTTCTACATTACACTTTGAACCTGTAAATAAGTTTTCCTACTTATAATAGATTATAGCATTAGAAACAATAGCTGATGTGTTTGAAACATATGTGCCTTATCAGTTAAATCGCTTCTCATACACTTCACAGACTCTTCACTTTAATTTACACAAAGCTAATCAATGGAAACAGTTTTATTTCTTTGAATTTGTTATTTTCTGTTATAACCTTTTTTACAATACCCAAATAAGATTCCATTAGCGTTTACTTAACCATATGGTAGTAAGCCCATACAAAACTGTTAACTGCTAAGTATCTACTCATCAGACATTTTGAAACAGGCCCTGAAGCTTGAATAGTAAGTAACATAAATTTTCCATATATTTGTTAACTTATTGAGACAGAATGTGATGTTATAAGGATTCTTGAATTGACAGCGGCTGATAATCGTGACCAGGGTTTGAACCAGAGATCCTCTGAATTTTAAATCTATGAGTCTTGCCACTGGGTTATCGCGGCGCATGGCTCATAGCGTGCACACCAGGCATATATGTAAGCACTGCATGCCCTAGCCTAGCTACATCAAATACCTATTGTAGTTTAATATCTTGGAGCTACGAGCGCTACGTACTGTGTCATCATCCTTGATGATGATGCTTGATGATCCTTGATAATGACGATTGGGCCCTAGACTTAGACTAAGGGCCCAGCGCCTGCTCTCTGGTCTAACCAGATTTGGCAGAGTTATCACTCGAAAACAGTAGCGTCTGACCTCCTTAACCCAAAAAGATACAACTGGTATCCACTATCACCCTACCCAGAATCTTTATGCACTTTCCTTATTTAAACCATAGCGTTCAAGCTGTTTTCAATTAAATCAGCACAGTGGTTAGGGAATATGGACGTGAAAGTATAACGAACAGACACACTTTCGAATTAATTATTTATTAGTAAGGATAGGGGGTACACCGAACGCGAGGTTAATTCCGTATGCAAAAATATCTTAAATTAATTTGAATTTTTTTCTCAAGTGAAAGGGTAATTCCTGATTGCCCCATTAAAGAAGGTATGGTCCAAGATTAACTTATGGATTTTTTGATATGTTTATCAATAAACAATTGGAAGTTAAATAAATAATTTTTCGAAAAGAAACTTATTAGAAACAGGATGATCCTATTAAGATAAGCTGGTGGCAGATAAGACAAGATGTATCAATGTCTCGAAAGGAAACCGGACGTACTATTCATTATTTTTTAATTGTCTCGGCCATTGAACATGAACATAGGCCTCCCCAATTGTTTAATTATTAACCATAGGTTAATTAGAAATCATGAGTTACTTCATTTATTTAATATTTATTTACAAATACTTCAGCTCTTAGTATGGACTAAAATCTAAGAATTTTGTATAGTTATGTTAATTAATATTACTGCTTTTGACAATTAAATTTTTGCGAAGGTAGAAGAAAACTTGCGAAGAATTTCGCGGAAAAATAAACAAACAGGGGCAAACGAAATGGCACCATTAAGTAACACTCAAAGTTGTCAGTCAGAAGAGAATTTAAAAACATGTAGGTACCTATGAAACTTATAATTCTACCTGTACAAAGTTAGAACTTGTTATAACTCTATCCAGTATGCAAATTTGGTCACGCTCAATTAAACTGATTTCTTGATGAACACCAACTAACAAAAATCCATTGTATTGAGTCACTATGATCACTCACCTCACCTCATGACATCATGTAGACATAGAACATCGTTAAGAACTTAACCTCGCAAATCACAATCAATTCAGATATTATTCAGGTACGATGGAAATTCTTTGCTTTTGGCCTCCGGCAGTTGTCTGCCGCCTCAAATATTGAAGCGAAATCAAATATATGTGTGTATTTCATATCTATAGTGCTTGGATACAATATCTCTTACTTAGAATACAGACATCTTTATACCATTTGACATCGAGTGCTTCTTTTCATAGGAAGGCATGTTACCGGAGACGTCTTGAAAAATTCTAACAGCCAATCGTCTCTGTATCCGCTTTTAGTATTAGCCTAAATTTCTCACAGCTTAGCTTGTGAGAGTAGAAGAGATCTGAGCTCAGAAGTGGGATGTTAATAAAATTAATTCGTTTTGAAGCTAAAACTAGTATGTATAAGAAAAAATAATGTGATGAGATTTTTTAGGACAAAACGAATTTTCCGAATAGGTCAGTTATTATTATCAAACAGAATACATAAGCCCAAGCACAACAAACCCTCAACTTGAAATAAATTACGTCCAAACCGAAACAGACACTCGAACGCCTACAGTAACGGGTGTCAGCCAGACGTGACGTCATTCAAGGAATCGTGTTTCATATGTTCGATTAGCTTTTATTTTACTTCGCATTTGATGTCTTTTTTTTTTAATACTTACCATAATATTAAGGTCATTTAATTTTGTGCTTAGCAATTTAGGTAAGTAAATTAATGAAGTTATCGATATAAAATGGCGATCATGGAATGCGTTGCTTATGAAACTTTATCTGGTGTATATGCTTTTAAACTAAGTAAATATTTCATAATCATAATTGATCAATATACGTGAGAGTCGTTAAGCCAAGTTAGAAACCAACAGTACCTATGACGTGAATGCTCCGTGTTCCTCCTTTTTTATCTCTTTTACATTTATTTACATACAAAATACTTACTAATAAGTATTGTCATGTTTATCGTTATTTATTCGTAACTAACCGTAATTTGTAACCTACTTAAACGATGCCTCTGAAAGATCAGCGTCGTAACATCAATGAGATATCTCACAAATGCTGAGAGGGCACCATTTCAATAAAAGTTATCAAAACACACACATCTTTTATTGTATTTTATTTGGTGTGTAAAATGTACTTGTATTGAATATACATTTTTTCGTTCTTTCTTATCTTGGTTTGTGACAGATTATGATTATCATCAGGAAAGTGCTGTTTCGCACTCAGTTTATCAATAATTTGAAAGGTCTTCTTACGTATTGAAAACCATTCCTTCCAACTTCAGCATTTGCGGCGAAGCTAAGTACACACAGAAACTGTAACTGCTTTATTCCTAACAATGCATACCGCTATCTTTTGCAGTATATCAAGAGCTTATAAAACCACTGATCTATCCACTTAGCATTAATGCAGGATGCAGAAATATATGAAAACACATCTCAAAATAGAAATACTTAGTTTCAATAAATGAAGCACTTAGGCCGCCCGCCCACGTCCGTACCGATCCGTTTGTATCGATTACCGATATTTTTTAGAACATACTTATTGCTAAGGACACCTAAAATTAGTCGGTCAGAAATAAAATTGGGCATCCCGACCGAACCGATATTATCGGTCCTACAAAAAATCTAACGAGGCCTTTAAGTCAAATCATAAATACAATTATTTGTTACTATTGGGAAACCAGCACAAATGCGCTACATTACTAACATGGTCCTGATTTCGGCCACCGCGAACCTTACATAAAGTTAACTCAACCATAATTTTCTGTCGTCCCATTAACACGTGAAGTGTTTCAACGCAAAACAGATTAAAAGAATGTTATTAAAGCATAGTACCGTAAAATGAAGCATCAAAAAGTAAATTAATTTATACCAAAATTCATACTGCCCGCTTTAAAAACAACATTGCCAACATGCCTGGCCTCAGGGTCCAAGCCGACCAAAGTTCTAATCGAGGTTGGCAAATTAATAACCGTCGTTAATTTGATTGTGTTCACGGGGACAGTTGAAAAAGTTAGCTATGTTGTTAGTGGAAGTTATAATTTTGTAATTACGGTATGTGGTGGTGAATTGAGGGCTGCTAACGGCACTCATCAAAAACTCTTTGTTCTTTTTGCTTTGTTGCGATGTTCGCTTTACTTGTTATGAGAATAATTTGCAAGAAATTTATAAAAAATATTTTTTATAATGTGCTGTATTTTTTTTTCAATATAATATTGATGCTCCATTCTAATTTTTATTTGTAATTTGTTTGACATTTTTCGTCAGAATTGTTTACTTGCAGTCTTTATTGGTACATTTTGTTATTTGATATAATTATCGTCGTCGCCGTCACCACTTTTCGCTGGCATTATTGACTTGTCAAATGTCGTCAAGAAATTTACTGGGCTTTCTTCAGTCTATTATTGTGCTGATGTCCATTCAAGCTAAAGAGGGTGCCTTCGAATATCGCATTGCTTTTACCGAACAACATCTTTATACCTGTTTTATTGGTCTTTCCCGTCAGTAATTTTTATTTTTTTTAATTTTTAGGTGTGTAAATGTTCTGAACAGCAAACTTATGGAAATACAATTTGGTAAATTTTACTTAATTTGGTTCCAACGCCTAAGGGGAACTGAAAATAACACGTCTCTTGATTCTTCATAGGGCTAATATGGAATAATTATCTCTACTGATTTGCTACATGCTGATTAATCGAATCTTAGCCTGGTTTGACAGACAACCTTTTTCAAATGACAACTAAACTAATCTGTTCTATGCATCCATTGTTTATATATACGAATAAGTCTGCTTTGTATGCTTTTAACTTTAAATCCTGTATCTGTATATTTGTATCTTTTTTTTGTCATAGATTAATCGACTCGTATAATTTTGCGAGCGTATCGTCAATATCTTCTCAAGTTTTAAAATAATCATAATTACTTTGTATTTTGGTAGAGCATGCAATTCTGAAATGTATCATAAGCGGCCAGGAACAGTTGCCAGCCCTAGGTATACGAACACGAGCTCAACGATGTCTAGGGGCATGTGCGCGCGACTATTGATTTTCCACGGACAGTGAGCGCCTTGCGATCTCAGCTCGGCTGGTGGCTGTGCTATAACTAAAGCCTGCATTTAGTTTCAGCTCATTATGAAACAAAAATAATGACATTATGCTGTCTTTTATTTTTAAATCTCTGTTAAAATGTTATCCAACACACTGTATGCAAATTGCAGATCTCCTTTTCCAGGAAATTTCCATACAAGTTAATGTAACCAGCAAAAAATTGCGTACGTTCAAAGTGTTCTCCCTGTAGTATGTTTATTACTAAATTATGTTTATATATTTACTTTAAACCTATGCAAAAGATTTAGAATTATGATAAGGATTTTATTATTACTTACCTTATACTGAAATTGTAAAGTACCAAAACATTATAGCAAATATTATTTGCTATGAGAGCAGTTTTGCCAAAATATTGTTATGCAATTGCTTAACTTTATTTTCTAAATCGAAGTTATGAAATATTTCGCGTTATTAGAGAAAAAGATAAATTAAATCCGAAAAAAACATATTATATTTTACTTTTCTAAATATTTTTGTTGGTGTCTGTTCTAGAGTTGTACTGTATCTATCTGTATCCATTACACCCGCAACTCGCATATTCATTTAAAAATGTATATAAAGAATTCTTCAGATATGAATGAGTAGACGAGATGAAAGGCCGTGTAAGGTCATAGGGAGTTGTGACGCAATTGACATAAAGGACACACAAACATCCCACCCACTCCCAACGGGCTTACAGTAATATACCGTGCATACATTACTTTACGTCTCGTACATATTTGAAGGCATTACCTTAATTAAGCTATACAAACTTCAGAGCTTGAACAAAAACATAAAAAGGGTCTAGGTACACGTACCTACAGTCTAAGAATAGGTGCTTTGGTTCAACTTTTATTATTTGTTTTGAACTTTGAAACCTCTTTTAAGGTTGGCTAGAAAGAGATTGCTTCAGAGATATTTATGTGTGATATTTTCTTCTTGGAGAAAATTAAAAAATGTTGGAACTTTGCCAGAAGTCTTCTATCGAGGCTGTAAATTGTTTATTCCTTGCCGTCTATAAAAAGAGGGTTATACATATTAAAGTTCCAAGTTTCTTTTAACTTGTTAGTTTAAGCGGTGTGTAGGTACTGCTAATATTTTAACTAAGCATATGGGTCATCCATTAATTACGTCACACGAATTCCGTAATTTTTTGACCCCACCACCGTCCTTGCCACAGTTGTGAGACTCCCTCTTACTTAGTGTGATGTCACATATTTTGCAATTGAACAGCAAGAAATAATTACATCAAAACAGCAGTTCCAAGTTTATAGGAACTGGATTTTGAAATGTGACACGATCACGATGTTTTGGATCCCTCCCATCCCCTTGTCATACCATGTCACACTTCGTCACCCCCTCCCACCCCCTTAACATGTGACGTCATTTATGGATAGCCCCATAGTTAAAGCTATGAGCATTTTTGCTTTCACTTTTAAACGTATTATGCCTCTTCCCCGTGGGCGAACTGTAAATTGGGTGAATAGGGTTCTTCATAACAGCTTAGGAGCCCAAACCAACCGCCCCGCATGAGGTGCATCTGCCGATTAACGAACGAGGCTCTGGCAAACATTAAGTTCCCGGTAAGCGGTTATAGGCTCGCCACCTATTACGTGGTACCAAAATGAAAATTGGCGAAGTGTTGGCTTAGGTATAATATGCCTCTGCCTAAACTTATTGCCTTCGGGGAAACGAGCGTGATTAATAACTATAATTATGAACTATAATTATAAGTATGAACTATAATTCATATTATCTCTGGATAGTAGCAACGGATAATAAAATACTTCTCTCATACAATTTATTTCATTCATTCAAATTAATTTTGTACTGTTCTCAGTCTACTAGACACTTACATAGATTTTTATGTGACAGTAAATATTTGTGTTTACTTACTACGTTTTAAACTAAAAATAAAGTTTTCGAACAGAGGAAGGAGTACCAGTCAGGGACAAGCATAGTAATACCGAGTTTTACAGGCAGTTGGCACGCTAGCCTATATTGAAATTCTAAGGTCGCCGGTCGGCACCCCATGACTTGATGTCCTCTGACTGAACATAACACGCGATGCTGTCAGTATACCTACCTCTTCATAGGGTAGTTTCAGATATCATAAAATATTTTATAGTGGAAGCCGTTTGTCATGGTATAAGAAGAGGCAAAGATCATGCGGCAAAAAGAGCGATGAGTATGAAAGAGAAAGAGGACGGCTGAAAAAGATACAGGCTTTTTATCATATCTTTTTTATCAGGACATCAAGATGTTCTCTAAGTTCTGACAGAACACAATTCACGATAGTGTCAGTTCAGTTCTATATTTAGACTTCCGGTTATTTTAATGAAATATTTCCCGTTGGTTCGGTTCCATCCCAAAAAAAATAAGAAATCCGTTTTTGGATATATATATGGACAGTAATAAGAAGATACGAAGCTCATGAGGCAAAAAGAGTGATAAGTAAGTGTAATCGGGTGGAGGACGACCCAAAATGGAATGGAAGAATGAAGCGCGTTAAATTTTAATTTGGACCTTCATAAAAGCTCTATTGAGCCAAACTTGAATAAATTAATTTGACTTTGACTTTAATATGACCGAGAATGGGGTGTATTAGACGACGAAGGTTAATTTCAAGGAAAAGATATGCTGTGCCGAATCCAGATAAACTGGAAGCAGGGCAGGAGGATGATTGTTCTTTTTCCACCCTTTCAAATAGCGCGATGACTATTGGCTGTCACAGTGAAGAAAATGGTGGCCGCCATTCTCATGAAGAACTTAAAACGAATCAATGATTGCTGCCATTGTCATGAGAAATAACAAAATCAACATAGGATGTCGAAGTAGGCGACTAAGGGAATAAGATCTCATTTAGTGTCAATATGCGCGAAAGGCTAGCTACCTCTCACCATTTGCCAATTCTTATCTAGAGATTTTTTTTCTTTTAAATAATGGCTTCGTGCGGTTTGCACATTTAGCCAGTGTCAAGTAAGAGATATATCAATATCATATAAATTATAGTAAATAAGAATGCGTGGTGATAAAGATGATAAATGATGGTAAATGAAATCCCCTCTCCCTAAACCCCTTGAGTCCTCAGTAAACATGTGGGACTATACTGAGATTTCACATGGAGTTCTTGAGAGAATTTGAAAAGTGATATTGCACTGTTTTGTTTCATTTACCAACACTCATGTACGTTCACAAACACTTAACGGTTGATAATCCACCGTTATTACACATTAATGTTCGAATTTTCACAAATTTTAGAAAATAAAACAAAAACTGCAGACATGACGCTTCACTTTCCCGCCAAGCGCTCTATCTATAGATCTCTGTGCTAAAAGTGTTTGCTACAACTTTATAAAGGGTGTCTCAGTAAAAGTGCACTTTTTAATTTTAAAATAAGAAAAATTGTGATAACACGGTTTTATCCGAATAAACCCGAAACAATTCCTGAGCTCAAATCGGAAATCCAACGCGTCATCGGTGAGATACAGCCACATACATACATTCATTCACGCCTGTTCCCCCGAAGGAGTAGGCAGCGGCATATTATACGCCCACACTTCGCCAATTATATAGTTGGTCCCACGTAATAGGTGGCGAGCCTATTGCCGCTTACCGGGCACTGTTATGTTCGCCAGAGCCTCGTCCGTTGATCGGCAGGTGCACCACTTGCAGGTGAGGTTGGCTTGGGCTCCTTAGATCTTGGTAGGATCCCTGTACACCTACAGCCACATCACTGTGCATAAAGTCATGGAAAATTTCATGTAAAGATTAATGGCCTGTCATCGGAGCCGTGGGGGTCATTTGACGGATATTATATTCCATACGAAGCGCTCGTAGCTCTGCGGTGCTCGGTGGACGGAAACGATCACCGAAGTACAGCAGAGTCTACAGAGGTCAGTCCTTGGATGGGTGACCGTTTGTGTGGCATTTGATATCGAGCGCTTCCGTGCTTCGGAAGGCACGTTAAGCCGTTGGTCCCGGTTATTACTAAATGTGGTAGTCGTTAAGCCATGTTAAATTCTTAAATTCATGTAAAAAGCTTGATAAATTCTAACAGTAGGACGCCATACACCTGCCTCCGCCAATCCGCACTAGGTCAGCGTGGTGGAGTATGACCCAATACCCTCATACCTAGACAGGTGAGAGGAGGCTTGTGCTCAGTAGTGGGACGTTAATGGGCTGAGATGATGATATTCCATACTTAATCGGAACATGTCTTCTTTACATTACAGGAAAAATATCACAACCTTGCAATAATTTTTTTAAAAATATTTTTAAATGAAAAAGTGCATTCTTACTTAGAGAACCTTTATAATCTCTTAAAATAAGTAGTCCACCCCAAATGGGATATCCCATTGGCGTGATTTTATGTATATTTAAAATATGGCGATGCTTTTTTCTTTATATTGTCTCTTATTCATAAGTAGGTAGTCCGTTTTTACTAAGTCTTTTGAAGTAGCATAGATAAAATAATATTTACAGCGTCATGTCATGGCCAGTTGAGCCTTGAAGGCTATTTACGACTACAGCTAATTTAGTTAATTGGATTAATTACGAAAACAAAGCAATTGTAATTGTATATACTTTAACTTTTGCTTGAAGCAAACTGTAAAATCACTTAAAAAGATAGTATGTTTTGAAAAAAAAATGAGACAGAGTTAAAAACACCATTTGTATGCGTACTTTTTCTCTGACGTTTTACTTTGTATCAGAAGTTAACGTAAAGGTTTAGTTTTACTATCAATTTTAGAATACTTTTTTGAATACAAGCGAAGAGTTAGCAAAGTAGTTTTTTCTCTTTCATCCGTCTAACAGCGGACAATGAACAATCTACCGGTAGGAATAATATATGAAGTGCAAGCGAAGCAGTCGAGCTAGACGCTGTTCTTTAAAGCTTATGTTGAACCTTATATTTACATAATATATTATTTATGTTTCAGCCAATAATCCTACCTTTCAGTTCGACTTAAGTAGTTTAATCGATTTTATTATAAATGAAATGGATAGTTTATTAATACAACGGATAGTCTTTTATTATAGATTCTTGCAACAAGCGGTTTTTTTACTATGACACCCATTTTTTTTTTCATAAATTGTTATGATTTTAGGGTTATATCAGCCGTATCAAGTCTTGCCAAACATTAGTTTCCCCAGTAGGTTACATTCTATTAGGGATATTTTCCCATAATCATCACGCTGGGCGGGGTTGATCTTCGCAGTACAAACCAATAAGCTGGATGACGCTGTGGCACTATTCTAAAGATTTGTTTACTCTTATATGAATAAATCGAGGAATGTAAATATCTGTATTTTCATTTACCCAATTTTATAAACTGTTTGAAACCCTCCCGGGTTAGGAGGCAACTCCTAAAATTTAAATTACTTTTCTCTGATTACAGCTCTAACCTAACGTAACCAAATATGTTTAAGACTGATACTGGACGCCATATAGGTCATTCGAACTATGTGAACATATTTGACCCAAATCGCAGTTTCCGATTGAACTGACATTTTGCATTTAGTTTGGATGACACTGCATATTTAGCTAAGTTACGTCATTATTAGCTAACAGGGCGGACTCCCAAAGATGGCGGACAAGCTTTTTTTGAACATTGTTTTAGACTTCTTGGCGGGAAAGTGAAGCGTCATGTCTGCAGTTTTGTTTTATTTGTGATATTTCGAAAGTTAATGTGTAATAACGGTGGGTTATTAACCGTCAATTGTTTGTGAACGTGCATGAGTGTTGGTAAGTGAAACAAAGCAGTGCAACATTACTTTTCAAATTCTCTCAAGAAGTCCATGTGAGATCTCAGCATAGTCCCACATCTTTACTGAGGACTCAAGCGGTTTAGGTGAGGGCATTTCATTTAAGATTTATCATCTTTATCACCACTCATTCTCATTTGCTATGATTTATATATAATTAATATACGAGTATCACTTACTTGACACTGGCTAAATGTGCTAAACGCACGAAGCCATTATATAAAACAAAAAAAAATGTTTTATTTTTAAAGATACGAATTTTAGAATGGAAACTCTTTGAAAGATCTTACGATTTATGAATGCCCCTTTGATTAAAGGTCGCCGCAGGATCACGCTGGATGCAAGCCATCCACAGCCACATTCAAAGTTTATGGAGTAGGTCTTTGTTAGGCAATGGAGCTGATGATAATGAAAGTGCTTTCCCACACAAATCTATATAGCAGAAAATAATAACACGTAGATACTAATAACACATGGAAACCAGTCAAATGAGAGTACTCACTTTCACTTGGATTCGATGTTTTCACTTTCGATTGAAAAAATCGAATCCAAGTCCTTGTTGATACGTTGACGGCGCGTTCGTGTTCCGCGCACGCCTCAAAGAGAACTCAGCATTCTAAGTGGCCCCGGGTAGGGGCCACTTGCCTGCCGGGATTGCTGGACTGTTCAAAAGGGTTACGGGACATAACAGGCTCAAGAAGGAACATGAAAGGTTTTTAGCCAGTAAAAGCCTGACATACCCTTTTTCTCCACCCACAGCAAAAGAGGGCCATTTGATGATTTGCCATCCTAAACAAAAAGACTATAAACAGCGGGTGTTATAACCTCATGACGATCAATTTAACTTAATAAAATAAACTAAATATCTACATGACATCAGTTTGATCTTACAAAGGATAATATCCTCTTTGAGGACCTACCTCTAAATTACCGTAATAGTTTATATCCTTTCCACTCATGCATAAAGATAATATTTCTGTCTATGTGCAGTGTCTTGATCATCATACATATCAACTGGCGGTAGGACAAACTTCACAAGTTTCTTGCCCGTTTCTTCTCCACTCAAGTTCCGGGGCCTCCATTTTAGGATTTATAAATAAAAATGCGGATAAAGACGCAATGATTAATAGTCTAATTAAGTAAACCGAATTTATTTTGCGTTTTTCTCTAAACATACAACGCCCTCAGGTGGACCCGAGTCGCTGTATTCTGCTAACGTAGCATTACTATTTCTAAATATTTCATCATCTACAATTACACCCTACAAGCGCGTTAGTTTTAAGTTGACAATTATAAGTACTCCATCGGAGCCCATTTTTAATAAAGCGTTTTTAATTCATTCAACTATGAAGAGCCTATTATAAAGCCTCGTGTCGACGCGGGCTCTTTTGGTCTATTTTTTTATGTTTAATGGGGTAGAAAATGGGTTTGGTCTAATATAATTGTTTTTTTTTAATTAAGGAATTTAAATTATTCAATAATAATAGTCGTCCGATATATTTAAGACTAGCAGCGCTCAGGGGTGTCACCCGCGTGGTTTCCGTTCGCGTGAGGAAAACCGGAATAAAAATCGAATCGCATGTGTTATTCCAGGACTGCAACTATAGACATACCAAGTTTCATCACAATCGATCTAGTAGTTTTTGCGTGAAGAAGTAACAGACTTCTTACACTTCACATCACACACTCACAAACTTTTTCATTTATAATATTAGTAGGATAGTACGATTACATTTCTTACTATGTTCACTATTCTTTGATTATAAAAAACCATTAGATTTTTTTAAACTACTCAAATGACTAGTATTTCCAGCCCCAGATCTTTTTTTTTTTATTTACATTCACAAGCAACCAAATTGACTCAACTGCTAACTACATCCAAACATTGTTTTAAGTAAAAGTATACAACATTTAATTAAAAACAATACTTAAACGCTTAAGGATATACTCGCGAGTGTATATGCACTGTTGCTTAATTATCATGAATATAGCTTTAGTTATCATATTTACGTTGTTTTACGTATTCCATTTTGTGCAAAATAAACTCTTTTTATTATTTTCTATAGTCTAAATAATAAGAGAACCATACCGGGTATCCACGCGCAATGTAAATTTAATGTTGTAAAAAGCGTACATGTTATTTTTTCCAATTTATATTACCCTTCCTCGTGAAAGTATTCTCTCAAACGAATGTTTTCTGAATTACACATGGCTACCGCAATCTGCGGCGGGCGGGGGTTGGGTAGCAGGGCGGCCCCTTCCTTTGTTCCATGACGTTCAAGGTCCTGCCTCGCCTGCTCTACCACCCCATCCGTTGTATTTATGATATTTGCCAAGTTCATTGTTCAGATAATATCGAACTTACAATACCTCGTTGGGCCTTTATACTGTTTTGAGGCTTTGAAGATCATCCTTATTAATTGGTTGCCTTTACTTAAATTGCGTAACTGATTTGATATTTGTTAAAATCTTGTCTAATGATACTGTTGCACAGAACTTTTCTCTTGAATAAGAATAATCTTCGAATCTCCTCCCCTTGAGAGGTGGAATTTTCAATACCATTAAAAGCCTATGAATAAATTTTCACCATGCATTAAGATATAGAGTATTATATATCCTCCTATATGTACACCAAAATTAATTCCTTCATTCAAACGTTAATATCACACAGTTAAGGTGGAGTACAAAAAGAGCTGTTATAGACAGAATACATCGTATTTAGCGCTTTGCAAATTACAACAATAAATTAATCGTAGTGTTAATTGTTCTCATATAAACCTATCGTTTGCCCTAATCAGCCCTAGTCACCTTACCAAGTAACCTATGAACCTGAAAAAGGGGTATTTCTACACATAGCGTCTTATCTTTAGGCATACTCATGCGGAAGGCCTTGACTGTACTATGAAACTACAAAACCGAACCAACCAGCAATATGCAAATTGGAAAACTACAAGTATAGAACAGAAAGCAACGACAACTTTCAACTTTTCTATAAAACAAAGCTTGGAAGCGGAGGCGCCAAAGCTTCTCGCTATTCTAAAGAGTATATGCTTTTGGTTTAACATTACATTTGTGTCGGAACTCCGATAGGTGAAAGGGGATTTACTCACATTTCATAAACCTACTTATAAAAGTGTAAGAGTGGATGTTTACGGATCTTTATCTAATAATAATTCACAATACGGCATTTGTGATAGATACAAAATTCCTTTTTCCTTTTAATTCAGTAGCACATTTCACCTTATGATATTGATGATGGACTTACGAGTTTCTTGCTCAATTCTTGCTTTCAAGCGTCTGGGGAAGGGATCCGTAGGGAATGGGCGCATTAGTTATTAAGCTATGTTCTTAATTCATAAGGTGGTCCATCGGAATCCACCAATTGAGTATATAAGTTTTCAAGTGAAATGTCGCACAAATAAAATGGGATCCTTTTCATATGTGGTTTTTTTTTACACTTCTACAACGCAAAAAAATAAAGTAATAAATGTATCGTTACATTAGTACCACAAAGGGTTATACTTTATGCGGGAAATCCGAATATCTTGCAGAACGACACAATATGCAGAAAAAGTAATATAAGCATAAAGTATTGTGATAAAAGCAGAAATTTATTTGTCTGCAGGAGGATAATCCTTGCGATCCCAAGAAAATGGTACCACAAAGTTTAAAGCTAAATTTTCAATCTCTTGAAAAACCCACGTAGGTACCTATGTAATAACGAAAATAAAAATCTGAACCCTTTTTAGGGGACGTTAGATCTCTAAAATGAAGACACATGCTGCGCTAGTTTTTACATTCATGTTTTTTTACGTCTACAATGGAACATTCTCTCGTAATCACTTCTGAAACTCAGAAAGTAAGCATATTCCGTAACTGTTCTTTCTATTGACAAATCCAACGGGTGAGGCACAAAGCACTACGTACTTCAAACTTTTAGTTGTCTTGTCGTAACAACAAATAGGTTGCCATTATTGGCTTTATTGAAAGTTCTTGATCATATAACCATTTTGAGAGTTCATATTTTCAAGCTATCCTATCATCACATAGAATATAGCGAATTACCACGAAAAGTTTGCACGAATTCAAATCTGCATTTAAAAATGTTATTGCCTAAAACGGAGTGTTAAATGCTGTTAATGAGTCCTTGCCAGATAATAAAGTTGGCCATAATATTCCTCCATGTATTTAATGAAAATTTCGAAGAAAATACTATGGGGAATCCCCTATTTTAATCAATTTAAATGTTATTTCCTAGACCGATGAAAGATTCTTTTAGTGCCAACTGACCTCCGCAACCCAGAGGAAAACATTATTGTATATATTAGTTAGTTTGGTATAAGAAGGCACTGACTTTCTAATAACGACTGTCATAGATGTTCAAGACAGCCGGGACCACCGACTTAGCGTGCTTCCCGAGACATGGGGCAATAGGTGCGCGATCAGGATTTGAACCTGAGATCCTTTGCATTGCAGTCTATTGGTCACTGGACTATCGCTACGTAAAGTTAATTACTATTAGTAGATTAAGAATATCAACAGTTTAAATGAGGATGTTTGAATTTGTTCCAGGATGCCGTCTGCAGCTCCCCCCCCTCCCGAGAATGGCGCGCCCCGCAGCGAGCTCGAGCAGCTCCAGATGCGCGCCGGCCAAGTCACCGATGATGTCAGTTCCAATATTACAAGTAGAATATTAGATTAGAATAATCGCTTTTGTCCAGGCCGCCATGAGTGAGCGCTTGATACCGTTCTTGTTCCACGGTCTAGACAGCTGATATGAAGATATATATTTAACAGACTTGCGCGACTTTCATTTAATACAGTTTCCACTTCACGGCCTTAGAAATTAAGATCATGCATGAACTTGATTGGAGAAACCGTCTACGTATACTGCATCGGATGCTTACCATGAGGCAGGCTGAATGTGGCCTTTACGATGCGTGAAATAAAAATAAGAATGCATTTGTTTCACACGTAGCTTATTCGTTGTTAAAATGGTCTTTATAGCCTACACGCCTGATTTTTGCATAGTGCCCTATAGTGTGACTATAGTTGTCTAATCGCAAAATTGGGTATTACCTTATTATTTATGTACACCCAAAGAAGATCCTTCCCTAAATTCGCTCCCAGATATAAGAAGGTAAACAAAAGCCATGTAAAGAATATACGCGAAGCCCTTTTCAATTAGATCGATCTGTCAAGGCTTTGGATTTAGAAATATTGTAAATTTGTAATTATACATCATTAGTTGTACAATCAGTTTGGAACCCTACTGTGTGTTATAGCTGCCAATTATAGAAAAATCAATGCATTTCTTATAGAAAACATTGCAGTGAAAATTGATATCTGAGCTACTCTTGAAAGGGAAAATATTTATTAATCGTCTTCGAGTATTCAGTACAAATATCGAATATCATGTGCGTGCGTGTTATTATTTCTGAAGGCGCCAACGAATGGGTTAATCGCACGAATCGATTGGACCACATGCATCTTTTAGTAGAGCTATCCGGGCATTGAGTATTAAAGAAGACTGAAATGGAATTTCGTATGAAACTTGAATACTTGGTAACTAACTCAATGATTTACCTAGTATATAACTAAATGTTTTATTGCCTTCAAAGTTTTAAACTCCCTTTGGTTCTATAATTATTTATTACAGACAAAATAGCACACCTTTTATAGTGTCGATTATTTTAGATCAGTCGCTTTCAAATACGAAAATCCGTTTGAACTTAGATATCCTAGCATTATCCCGGTTGCCCTAGCCTTAAGCATAGGGCCTAGGGTCTGCTCCCGAGTTTAACCAGATTGAACGGAATTTCAGTTATTACGTGGAGCGACTGCCGTCTGAGTCGTCTGATCTCCACTACCAACTGGTTCATTCTAAGGTTAAACCAGCTGTCAGGATGTTAGAAGGCACTGACTTCTTAATAACGACTGCCAAAGATGTTCCTGACAGCCGGGACCAGCGGCTTAACGTGCATTTCGAGGGACGGAGCAAGCGATGAACTTAGATATACCAGGAACTATAGGTTATATATTTAATGAATAACTGAACTAAGATAACTAAGAACTAACTAAGATTCTATTTTATTCACGTTTCAGTCACTGGAATCGACGAGGCGTATGATGCAACTATGTGAGGAGGTATGTGTACAACTTTAAACTCAGTAAAAGTTTGATTAGACTTAAGAAATTGTAAACTAATCCAATTCAATATTGAGAAGGTATCTTTGTCTATAAAAAGGAAAAGAACTCTGGCAAAGGGTAGGCATATTATTGGCCATTTTATGTCCCTACGAGATTAATATTATATTTATAAGCTGGGAATTTGGGATGGTTGCTTTGAAAATCCTTGCCTTTGCCGAGCAAAATTTTCCAAGACCTTTTCGTCACAGAACCAAAGTTTGCAAAACCAAAATTTAAGTTTCAATTTGCTTTATTTTAAGCTGACCGTATTTTCCAATAAAAAATATTCTCATTCAAATTCTTGATAAGTACAACATCATGTTCTGTGATAATTGGCCCATTGTGCTATTCAGTATTAATTATCATTAATTGACTTTAGTAAAGCAACCTTTCCAAATTTTTGGTTACAAAATAATGCTAGTAATAAGTTTTGTTATCACTTCTGTGGTGGAAGTTATAAGTTACATGTTCCAAAAACCGTTATTTATAGTTAGTTATATTTTGTGAAATAATTCGTGATATGTCTCCTAATGAATATTGAGTAGGCTATTCTTGATATCGATTTCATGCAAATTATAATGTAACTGAATCTAGATTTTATTGTTTTTAATTTCTAAATTGCGTACTTTTTCATTTTTTATGTCAATGGCATGGGATCTATGTCAAGAATAACACTACGGATAAATTACTGTTAACAATGAGTGTATTTCTTTTACCGTGAAAAATAATATCTTTTATGAAATTGATATGAAAATATGTTTCAAGGAAACGAATTACATGTAAAACTTAGACGAAGTTGAATGTTAGTTCGTTGAATACAATATTTTGATGTCAATTTCATTGTGTGTATTTGTTTTTTTTTTCAAAGAACTTCAAAATTTTTAATACTATTTCATTTCCAAGCGTGCGAGTACTGGAATAAAGTCCTTGTCTAATTGGCAATATAGATTTTTAGACTCTGGAATTGTGCGGAACTTATTGGTAGAAACGCGTTGTGTTTATGTTGAATTAAAATTTGGTTCCCCACATTATTTAATTTAATTTATGTTGGTTATGTGATTATTTGTGATCATCTGTGAGAGAGGTGTCTCGATGCGAGGGAGTGAGGGGTATAGCGGAAGTGTCCTGGAAGCCCCGACCTTGGTTTGGTCTCCGAACGCGCCTGTCCTTACCCCCTAGGGCGCAGCCTCTGCTATCCTTGGCTGTTGTGTATCGATGTCGCTATGTCATTAAGTTTTGTCTTTAAATGTTTATGTATTGTATCGTAGCCCTCCAATTATATCCCAATTATTTCCTTCATTTATTTTTTTTGATATATTATGTAAAATATTTTGTTTTAACATCATACATATAAATGGGTGTTTGCATGATCCGTTGCCTTACTGTGTCCGAAATTGTTAGAGACCTCTATAGCCCTTTATGTTGTTTGTAGATCTGTACATTTTACATAATTGAATTGTGGGAGAATATACTTGTGGGGCTGACTGTTAATACATATTGAGATACAACACAATTTGCAGTACCTACGTTTCTTTTATGACGAAACAGATATGACAAGATATATTAACGGTCAGCTCCAATGCAATTAGCCCGATATGTTATTTTGGTTCCAAAGCATGAAGCCGGCCATTGAATATAGAAACAGTTCCCCGTCCCTTATTAGTTAAAATACTTCTTAAGTGTTAGTATATCCCTAGAGTGTAATTGACCCAGATATGTGCTTTCTCTGTCAAACCAAATAGTCTATCGATTGTGCTTGGGCTTGCTTTCGAAACGAACCCTTGTACTAGGATGCCTTTATCTGTTACCTTGATAATCGAATCTGCCTCTGAGGCTGGGTCACTACTTTCAATTTCATCGTTAATCACTATCTTACCTTCCTCATATTTATATCTTACCTTCATAGATAACTATTAACTCATTTTCTATCTTTCAATATGTTTTACCTGTTCACGTCTCAAACTGTTTTCTAAAATCCCAACGCACAACTGATCACCGAACCATTTGGGACCAGTGTGTGTTGACTTTCGTCTTTTTAGTTGACGTATTTTAGGTCTCTGTGTAGTGGCTGCTCTCTGTTGTTGACTGTAAATTATATTATGTTGTATGATTTTATGCCTTCTCTAACATTCACAATACTACCAGAAAATGGGCTGTACACACCCCGTACCTGCCACTGGACTCCAACAAATATCGAGTTACACCTTCAATTCTCACACAATATACAGACCAATCATAATAATATGTGTCTATAATGTTATTTATTATTTTATTTGTTTTTATTTATACTAAACAATGATTCTGTTTTAATTTTGTATCTTTAACAATTTGAATTTAAACGCTAACAACTAAGTTTTTATGTATGTGATGAAATTTAATTTACTTACCTTTATTAATATTGTCTCTGTTACACAGAACATACTTCGAAATACTTCATACATGACAGTTCCAACTGATCCGGAAATATCTTCAATCCTCGATAACATTGTTTTTTGTGTAAACGGTTAACAATTTTACCATAACTTTGAATGATGTTTGGTTGTGGAGTATTGAAGATGGGCCCGGATGGTGCACTGTAATATACAAGCCACCAACAACATAATACTCAGCACACGGCGCGTCCGAACTGCCACTCACTCCACTGTACCCCTCACAACTAACATGCTCTGTGACTTTTTGTTTCTGCGGCGTAGAGCAAGGAGGCCGGCATTCGTACTCTGGTCGCTCTAGACGACCAGGGAGGTGAGTGATCTGCAAACTTTGCAACACTACATTATTTACAGTTTTATCTATTTTATCTATTTCGCTAATCTTATTGGAGCATCGTAGGGTTTTCAGGCGACCCGAAGACGGGCTCATCGATTTAGAAGAGTCCAAGGGGGTATCGCTATAAGTATTAAAAGTTTCGTCACTGCTAATCATATACAAAGGTGCGGGCATCCTCTGAAACATCGCCTCTCCGGAAACATTGTATTACACACACGAGATGATCACGGAAAACCCACATCTTTGTATGCTATATTCGTATGTAGATAATATACACCACTTTGCACAACTTAACAACGCGCTCTATATCAACGATGACGTCTGCCAGGTCGACCGAATTTACATGAATTGCAAACGAATATCAGTATTCGATTGTTAACTTACATTCTGCATTTCAGATGTCCGAACTTACTCTAAATTAACTAACCTAATTCACATGAAACGATAATTGAACCTAGCAAAGTAAATTCGAAACGCTTCTCCTCAACGCACGACTCTTGACATCACACAGAATAATCATAAATCATATGAAACTGAGCACAGATGAAACTGAATCTGGTTTTAATTGCAAGCTTGAGTGCATGCATGTGGTTGCGATGGAGTAGTGTTTGCGCACGCGTAGGGCTCGCCCGCTGCCGCCGCCGCACGCGCAGGCCGCTCTCTCGCCGGCCGCACTCGCCACGCGCACTCGCCACGCGCACTAGCCACGCGCACGCGCACGCCGCGCCCGCGCCCTGACCGCGCCACCCACCGCGTGCGCGCGCGCGCTGTCTCACGGCGCAACGCACCGCACCCCGCCACCCACACACCCCGATACTCTCTCCTACGATATATTATTTTGATTTCTATTTTATGTATAGAGCGAGGACGCCGGGGGGCAAGCGCTTCATATGTTGAGTCACCAGGGCGGTAAGAGTTAAACTGAAAATGGGTAGTCGAACCGTGAGAACGTCTGTGTTGAATGTGCAGTTAACTAAATATTAATCTATTTGTTTTTCTTTGACGTTTCTCTTGAATAACGACTTATCTGAGTTCGATGTTGCGTGTGTTTCTATGTTTTCGATGGGGATGACTTAATAATAATAGTGTAAATAGATAAGCCCGATGGCCGTTCGTTGCTAAATGTCGCAAAAGACTCTTACCTCTATCTTTTGCTGAAGATTTAATTTGTATGAGCTGCGCAATCTGTTTAGTTCTTCCGTTGATCTATCGGAACGCTTTTTAATAGGTATATTTATTTATCTTTCTAAATCTACTCTCTTCTCGTAATACTGCGGTACTGAAATGAATGCGCGTTGTCCGAGTATATATATGTTGGCCGTATAGAGTATATGGTGTGAGCCTTCATCTCCATGGCTAGCAGCGTACTTAATGTTAGACGTAGGAGTGTACTAACTGTTAGCTCGATGCGTTGTGTCTGTGGGCGAGGCCGGCGCACGCCGCTCGCTCCTCGCCACACTACATTATTAGTTTGTTCATTTCTCTTCTTTAAATAATCAATACTTTGCTACATTCACGTTTCATTTAGGAATGGCTTTATGGTTACGCTCATTTGCTAAGTTGATTTGTTTTACTCATGTTCACCCGCATGCGCAGGCGCCGCCCGTCCGGCGTACGCTAGTAGAGTATGGCGCGGCGCGGCGCCTGCGCAGTGGTCATATACGTTTTATTTTCTGTTTAGTTCAGTTTGAGTTGTCGGTATAGAGTTGTCCCGGGCGGCAAGCGCTGCGCGCCGCTCCCGACTCTCTCTGCATTCGTTTGGCGAGCTATAGTGACATCATTATTGTGTTGTAGAGTCACGAGGTGGGCATGAAAACCCTGGTCATGCTGGATGAACAGGGCGGTAAGCATCCAGTAGAACCTACTATTTTGCATCACTCATATTTAGTACAGCTTCTGTCTGAAATGCCAGTTCAGATAATTTAAAAAAGTTCATTGAATGGCGATGATATTTTTACCGTTACGAATAAAAAAAATGCTACAGTTCTTTTTATAATGGATAAATTATAAGGTAAATCTCATGATCACACAAAATAAAATAGTACCTAAATGCATCCACTATCCCCGGCAGCGCCTGCGGGCCGCCGGGATTGTTCGGTTGATTTTGAATTATTTTTTAGTTTTTCTCACGCATCTAGCTATGCACGATTTATTCTATCTTGCTGTTTGCATGGTTTTTAGCATTTTTTAAATAATTATTAATTATATTATAAGTGTTAGAAACTACGACTTTTAGAGTACTTATTGTATTCATTTAGTCTCAGCACATACATCATTTAATTCAAGGTAATGAATCGCAGTACTAGTTTACCAGTTTAAGTGTAAGACAGAAGTTAAAGTGCAATCAACTTAAAAAGATTCTTTATTAAACAACTAAATTAGATGGCTAGTTGGATGAAAGATAAAATAGAATATGCTGTAGGAAGAAATGAGTCATTAAACCTGCATGCATAAATAGATAGTATAATAATTATCAATCCAATTAACAAGGCTTAACACATGAATGTCTTACACTTAGCTAGGAATATTGTCGAGAGCGTTGAGAATTTACAATAAAATAAACAAATAGAATCAAAACAACAATTAAAGATTTCAAATGAAAATGCGTGTTTCAATTAAATTTCTTTGTAAATATTTAAAAAGAAGGTTAGGTGCTTTAAAACATATTGGATGGTACGCAAAAAGTTTAGGTTCTAATCGTTTGTACGTGTATAAACAGAGCAATTGGACAGAATTGAAGAGGGGATGGATCAGATCAATGCTGACATGCGCGAAGCTGAGAAGAACTTGTCTGGCATGGAAAAATGTTGCGGCATCTGTGTTCTGCCTTGCAATAAGTATGTCTATTTCAAAGAAGTTTATTACAAAACTCTTTAACTATGTTTAAAGTTTTCTTCTCTCTCAGGTTTCAACATTTTTTACGGATGCAGTGTATTTACACCACAATATGTAACTGTAGAAGTAGAACTCAACAACCTTTATTTGAACTCTGAGAAAAGAATACAGAAGAGTCCACTTCATAAAAATTGTAAGAGGCCCGGGCTAAAAAAAGTGGCAGCGATGGGACTAGCTCGTTATCAATGAATACTCCGCTCGAACTATAGCGATTCTAATTGTATTTACAAACCACTGTAGGAGCCTTTCCAATTATAGCGAAATAGTCGCCCCTACTTTAATACGCATTGGCTGGCTATAATAGAGTTACATGTAACGTGTCCCCTTCTGACTCTGTTTTTTGAGAGGAGGCCTGTTGGGAACATTAATGAACTAGGATGTAGCTTGTCACTCGTACAGCTGTATAGGTATAAGCAACAGCCACATTTGATGATCAGCATTTGATTTGCAATCAGGTATTTTTGGAGCTACAATTTTTTATATTCCAATTAAAATTTGAGGCTTTCTGAAGAACTCTTTACCAGAAATATAACGGATATCCACTCGTTACGCTTGAAGCCATGATGTAATTGAATGTTTATGGGAAGACCTGCGCTTTTGCTAAATTATTTTTATTATCTTAATCAGAAGTTATTTTGTCATTGATGATAAATCTGGACATTTTCAGTACTTTACTCTCTTGCAACACCAAATTTGACTGTCTTTTTTGAAAAAAAACAACCCCTATTAATGGATAATATTTATCACCTTAAATAGTATTAACAGCGTTCGTTCGTATCTATCCAATTTTCAGGGGAGCCTCATTCAAGGAAGACAACGGCACGTGGAAAGGAAATGACGATGGAAAGGTGGTTAACAACCAGCCCCAACGGGTGATGGATGAGCGCAACGGAATAGGACCACAAGCCGGATACATAGGAAGGTTTGTCATATCATCATAACAGTTGAGAGCATACTCCATTAGATTATACATGGATAGACCTTAGTATTTCCTGAGTCAAACACAGTAAAAAAAAAGCCTGTAAATGACGTTTCACGCTCATAGACCTGACCCGGGACTATAAGAGCTGAGAAACACATGCGCAAAGAATTCCAAAGCCCAATCGCAGAAGACCGACTTGCCATAATTTTTTTGTTTAAGTGGGGTGCGATCGAGGAGTAAGAGGAATATCGTACAATGACCTCTTTGTCTGCTGATAGTGATCACAAACATTTTTGTAAGTGTAAGGGTACAAGAACAGACCTTACTATTGCAGGTAAAATGTTTGCAACCCCTTAAGACGTACGAAATGTGTTTTGCTCCGCGACCGCACTACAGTCTACACTTTATGAGGATTGCTCATAAGATCAGGAAATGTAGTTAGGAATAGGGCGCGATCATAAGAGTGACAGTCCAGCCTATTAAATCTGCTCTGCCAGTCAAAGGGTTAAAATGTCAGTTTTTCACAGGATAACAAATGACGCCCGCGAGGATGAGATGGAAGACAACATGGGCCAGGTGAACACGATGATCGGTAACCTGCGCAACATGGCTCTCGATATGGGTTCCGAGCTGGAAAACCAAAATCGTCAGGTCGAGCGTATCAACCGCAAGGTAGGTTCCATAGCGGCTCAGGCCTGGCTTAGGGCGACGGGTTAGGGAGGTAGGAAGTCATGGAAGTGGGAAACTTTTTAAAGTTCAACTGTACAGTTTTTAGTGTCCTTTTTATTATGACATAATACAGGTTGTGAATAGGACTTGATCAAAACCAAAGGCTACGCATTCTAGTCATCGTTACAACTTACTAAATAATAATTGCTGGATTTTTTTTCATTTCTTTTGTTTTAAAAAACAACTGCAAATAATAGCACGTTAATGAAATGAGGGGACTTCTTGGCGGGAAAGTGAAGCGTCATTTTAATAAAAACTTAAAGGCTTTTAGTTTCCTATGCTAGAAATCATGAACCTAATGCTGGGCAGAATACGAAGCTGACGGTTTTGATTAGGGACTTTTTAAATACGGTATATTTAGGGCTACAGGTTAGGGGAGTATGAAGTTGACGGGAGTGGGTTATTTTGTACAGACCGACTGACTCGTTTGGAGTATTTGCCAGTAGCAAGTAATATACTTGATCAAGTTATTGCATCATTTGCGTTATTCAATAAGTCAAAGTCAAATAAAGTCAAGTCAAAGTCAAACATACCCCAGTAAAATAATGGACACTTTACTAAAGACTTCCAGGGAGTTTTAGAATCAATAAAGAAATTTACAATTCAATATATATATATATATATATATATATATATATATATATATATATATATATATATATCCCTTTTCTACATTTGTGCAGGAAGGAAATTATGTCTAAAAACAAAAATTTACACTCGTTTTGGATTAAATTGCGTGTGTTTAGTCGGATATGGAAATAAAAAGGATAGGTCATATTGTTTTACAATAATGGGGCGAGTTATTAATTGCGATGATATTTTAAACTTGGAGCTTTCCCACTCTCATCTTTTGATTTATTACCACTGTTTGGACTGTAATTGGTATGCCAAATAACATAGCAGGCCTTAATTTTTTTTTAAATAGTAACCTTTTGGAATTTATTGGAATTCTAAAACCAAAAATTTTTAATTTTGTAACTAGGTATCTTATATACAAACAACATGATTTTAACTACATTTCGTCTAAAAAGAACTGGAATCCTGTTCAAATGTTATTTTAAGAATGGGCCTATGTAAAATAAGCTGAAATAATATTGAAAATCTATTATGTAACAGAACCAATTTCTTTGCAAATCAAACTAAATGTTACTTTATCTTTATAAATTTGAATATATCGCTCTCCCTAAAAATTTTAAGCGATTTGTATGAAGCAACTTTTTACTATTCCAAATTGATATTTGGAATGTAGAGATTTGTATTTTAATATAAGGTATTCAAATACTTCGTACAATGGCTTGCAAGATTTTTTTACCGATTGAAATTAATTATTTATTCTCTTTATTTACTGTCTATGAATTTAACTATGTAATTATTATAAATGTGTTTTAGGCATCGGCAGAAAATATGTTTTTGCCTCATCTGTTTTCCATATTCATTTTCACCATCTAACTGTTGCCTGTCACATTAGAAGTGAATCTGCGAATAGTTTGTCCTTGTCTCTCCTTCCACCTGTGCGACTATCTTATTGGCCTTCAAAATTTCCGTCACTCGCTTCTAATCCTTCAGAGATCTCTTCGACTGTGGTCGGCTGTTTTAATCCGTCCTTACCCCTGAAACGTGTTATACGCAGGTTGTGAGGTACAAGGGGGTGAAAGGGTTAGGGCATTCTGCCCTTCGCCACCTTATTCGTCACACTTAGCACCCTCTCGTGTCTCGAGCGAAGACTGACCTACACTCAAGTTTCCGAAAGCTGTTAAAATTTATAACAATTTAGTTACCTTAAACGGAGCATTAACTTATGCAATATAACTAAAGCATGTAAAGAAAAACAAATGAAATACTAGCACAATAGTAAATACATTAAATAAATTGTTATATTTTTTTTAATTCAGTTTTTTCAGTTTTTGTTGATTTGAGTGCTGTGAGCGTAATAAAACGGCCGACCTGTAAGCATGATTTCGTTTCCATAACCCTACGTAGCTAGAACTGATTGGTTGTTGTGATTTTTTCTTCTCGTTGTGCCGTTTGTGCTCATGAGACATTCCACTATACTCCAAAGACACATCTGTGAACACTGTCATCGTGTAACCGAATGTTAGCGATCAATCACGTCCATCTGACTAACATACCTTTAACTTTAGACTCATCACCAACACTCTCATTCACCAAGTGATTAACATAATTCAAATGACAGCGACTGTCACTACGTCTGGCGTTAACGGGGTTGCCAGCTTGAATAATGCTGGAAGTTTGTTAATAATTCATATTAAAGCTTAATAACATAAAAACGTAGTTTAATCCAAACCTATTGAAAGGTAAGTATGATTGAAATTTATGAATTTTACCGTAATAACAACATATAACACTATCATAAAATTGTTGTAAAACTGACTTAATTATGTTGTCAAGTTAAACTGGCAACCCCAAAAGTATAACACCAGTCGCTGTGTGTTCAATAATAATAAATGCAACAGCAGAAACAAAACGCTATTCTCCTTAGGGTGAATCGAACGAAACGAGGATAACTCTGGCGAACCAGCGAGCGCACGAGCTCCTCAAGTAGACGACAGCGACGACTCACACACTCGTACACACTGTACACACACACGCCCGTCTCGTGGTCGCTTACCTGGCGCTATTCGTCGGCTGCAGATACCGTTTATTTATCGATATAAGAAACAGTCTACCTATTCATAATTATTTATTTTATTGATAAACGTTAATTGACGCTAGTTAGAAAAAGTTGTCACTAAATGTCGCTCATTTTGAACGTTAAAAATTTTTACTTGATTAAAACAATCAAGTATAAATTTTTGATAATCTGAACTCAATTGTGGAAGCGCTCTTTTAATTTGGCACCTGATGTGCTTTTTAACTTTAATTGTCGTTCACACGTACCCTTATGTACAAATAAAGATAATACATTCATACGTATGTATATAAATACATGTTACTGTTATGTCAGTATAAAAACTAGTTAAAACAGGCCAAATTACATTTGAGTGCGGCTAACTGACACTGTGCACAATCAAGTGCTGGTTCAATTAAATTAACTAAAAGTTCTGTGACAATTAAGCGCATATTGTTCATCGAACATATTTTTTATTTGATTTTCATGTTATCATTTAGTGATTTGTACTAAGTTCTTATATTATAATTTCGGATAGCTATATCAAAATTTGTATTAAAAACTGATATAATTTAGTAAATTTTTCAAGTTTCAGAGTAGCAATTTCATTGTTAAAATTTACACATAACATATTTAGTTATTAAGCGAGCTCGACCTATATTCGAAACATTTAGGTCATTACTTCAAAAACAAAACAAAAGCTGCAGTATACAGATTTTAAGACAAAATTTGTCTAAAGACATATATTTTGTTTGATTAAGCGATATGACTAGTTCCTTTATTGTTTACTTTATAATCTTTATCTAAAACGTCTGCAGTCGGCGTTCGCATAAAAAAACATATAGAATCTATTGTATTTCGGGATTCTATAAAAAAATATCTCAATCCCTTCTTGAATGTAACTATTTAGCTACAAATAAATATATATTTCTCAGCATGGTACTGTATACAGTAAACATTAATAATAATACAATTTTTGATTATGTAAAATCGCTCAAAATCCTTTTTAATTATTCTTATAATTTCTCTTTATACTTTCAGACACTTACTTCACTGTGACAGTATTTTATTTTTTTTACGATTTTACAAGTAAAAATATTTTTTTAATTTATTTAATGATGTTTCTTGATGCAGTAAGCCATGTAAAGTTATATTCAACTTTAAATATAATCAAATTATATTATCCAATTATCTACTTACATATAAAATAGTAGTTCCTTAGGCAGTTATAATGATGTTAATCATTATTTTGTGAGTATACATTTACCCGATGTTACAGTATGATAAATTGTTATTGATGTTAAAACGCAGTATTGTTTTACTCAAAATTGTATAAAATTCAATATTAAATCATAAATACATCGTGTAAGGGCATCAGGCCAAAAACGTTAGCAGTGAGTTGAAATAAATATGAAAACACTAGAATTAGGTTACGTTTAGTTGTAAAAAACAATTACCTAGGCTAATATACTATTTAAAAGAAAGCAATAATTAAAAAGTAATTAATTAAAATTTTGGTATTTTTGTTTTTTTTTATCATTTCTAAAAATAATAATATACTCTTCGTTGTGTAAATCCTACTTATACTATAATCTTATTGGGTGCTGAGTCATATTTAAATGTTAGGCTCACAAATTATAATTCAGAATAAAAAAATATTATAATGTTTTAGATTTACTCTTTTGTTTTCGGCAAGCTGCATCTTACACGCTGTATGTATAATAACTTTTTTTAGAACATAGAAAACCTATGTTCATTCACATTTCAAATCCTTTAATACTTTCTTCACACACTTTTTATTTGTATACCTATATTTCCTACGTACTTCTTGTGTAAATACTCTAGTAATGTTGTTATCCTGCTACATAAAATAAATATTTAAAAAAACTTATGTAGAAAAGGTTTTATGAATGGAATCGTAAGCGATGATATGTGATAGTAGTTACAATTTAAGAATATTTAATTACATTCGCAAGTCTTCGGGAAAGTAATCTGGATTTTCAGATCTCATATTTCTAATCTTTTTTTTTTCATAGGAGCATTTATGAGTACGTGATTTAATCAAAATCAAATAAAAATTATTATAAATTTTTAAAAAATTGTCACAAGTAAGCATTTAAGATGTTATACAATTATTACAATGCTTTCCTAATCCTTTTTTTCAATTATATTTATAATATTATAATCGACCAATTTCCTGACCTATCTTACCACATATCCACTAAATCGCAAACATATCTGCTTCTATGAAATATTAAAACTTACTTAATCTAAATATTGTAGATATTATCATAAATAGCATTAAATATTTTGTTTACTTTAAGTTACTGTCTTATTATTTATTTTACTATTAATAAATGAATCAACTTTTATTGAAGTTCTCATATTATTTTATTCAGTACCATTGTCATTTCATTAAATTAATAAAATATTACGCTGACTTTGTGTATATTTTTAATTTAATAAAAGTAAGCAATAATTTAATTAAGATGAGTATAATTTAGAATGATATACGTCTAAAATAAACTTGGGACAAAGTATACTTTAAGTAATTAACACCAAGTTGCAAGTAATCATACTAACGAATTGTGTACAAAAAACAGAAGGGTAGATTAGATTCTAAGAAAACAAACTTATCTTGTGGACAACAGCATTTTAATCTCGGCTGGGGACTATCCTTTAGTTATAGGTCGTTAGATGGGACTATTGGATAAAATTACAAGATTTCTTGTGTAAAGCAATCAAACTGACACTTTGATCTTGGCTGGACATAATCAAGCTAACACATTGATGTTGCCTGGATACGATTAAACTGACACATTGATCTTGGGTGGCCACGATTAAACAAACATCTTCATTAACATAAATTTAGTTGACGGTATGAAAAATTAAGCGATTAAGTTCAAAAATGTCTTGATGAGAACGAGCGCCCATACACCACGAGGCACACGTTCACACACACATAAACACACGACACATCGACGGGAAATTGTAAGTATCAATATCGGTTTTGTATTTTTTTGTTTGATTTTTATATAAACTCACTTTCAAAGCAAAGCACAGCTTGTGGTATAAAATTGAGCTGCAAGCAACATTCGTATATTATTTTTGCTTTAAATCTTGATTTTACTAACGATACCATTTTATTGTAAATTATTATTACGTTTATAACTGCTATGAAATAAATATGCAATGAACATTTTGCACCTCCGGTACTACAAAGTACTGAAAATAGTAAACTGAGTTAACAATAACACAATATCCAAAAATGTATCTCAAATCAAATGCTCTATAAACTTTTTAATAGTTCAAAAAATGAACGTAAGCGCTGTAGTCTTAGTGATACTAGTAAATAAACGTGGCAGCGTAGAAGATCATTTAAAATTTAAAACGCCATCCTATCATATGTACAAAAATGTCAAGTGTATCTTTGTTGTACTGGAGATGCTATTATGTTGTGTAATGTTTTATGTAAAAATCGCAAACTACGATATGATAACTATATGTCTTCAGAAATGTTACAATATGTTTGGATTCTTATATGTCATATACCTTGGTATTTGGTGTTACTAGTTTCTGACCTTTTGTCAATATAATTCAAAAGTATGGAAAAAGTTTAGTAAAGTCAGGATAGATAAGCAGTCTGCTATCGTTGGGATAATATAAGATAGGATAATTATTTTCATGTTATAATTTCTGCCTTTATTGGGTTACCATAAGTAATTAATTTAAGAAATTGGGTTTTTGCTATGGATTAAATTTATATGTACTCACATTACAGTAAATATTATTTTATATTCGTAAAACATTTTTTGTCACATTTTGTCTTGATTCCTGTGAGACGTCTTTATTTCTATAATCGGTTTCTTTTTCAGTCAATTGACGACTTAACCCCTTTTTTTCACTGTGGTTTCATAATGAAAACTTCACTATATGTTTCGATTTTTTAATTTTTTATGTGGTCTGTAATCATTTTATTGTTTCATATTACCAATTACAATCATCTGAATAATTGTTGGATACGTTGTTTGGGTTGGGTCGCGGAAATAAAAAAAACAATGCTGCTTTAAATTTGCAACTGCAAATAACCTAATTGCATAATTTCAAGCACCTTGCTATATGAATTGTGGAGACAAATTTCTTTTGAGCTAGAAACATGTGGATACGCCTCACCGCAATGTTAGAGTACCAATTTTAGTGGAAAACTGTTTAATAAGTAATGAATAATGCCTATATGATAGTAATGATTCAATTAATTATAGGGCGAGAGCAACGAGACGCGCATAGCAGTGGCGAACCAGCGAGCGAACAAACTTCTCAAATCTTAAACATTCCGCTGATTATCTAACCATTATCAATAAAATGACGCTACCATAGATTCTACATAAATCCTTACAGGGTTAAATTTTTTTGTCTGTTAAAACCTGCTTAATGAGTCAAGGACTCGACTTGAAGTATATAAATAAATCGTTTAATACTATGTTTAAATTTTCAATATGTAATTAAGTACAGTGGGTCTACAAAAACAATGCACAGACTTGTCAATAAATATCTACAGAATGACAAGCAATATCAAAGTTACATCATAGTGATTTGTTAATTTGTCTATATCAAAAATATTTTATTGGTACAACGGACTTTGGCAAGGGAAATTAAATTTAAAAAAATAGTAATACTTACATATGGCAATAATTATAGTCCATTATTTCTTATTCCTTTATATTAAACTATTATATAATAAAATATATGATTGCAATAAGTATTTAAAATGGTAAGCGTCATTTTAGTCTGCAATAATAAAATGGCTGTATTCGGAGTTATAAATAATGGTAAGTGCAGTTAATACATAGAAAGTTCCCGTCTGTTAAAAAATATGTTATATGTGACATTGTAACACAGTAAATGATAAAAGTAGACCAGTACATCACAATTGACATAATAATGTGCATTAGGTACCATCAGATATTGCTTTGTAAATAAACCGATTGACGCGATTTTTGATAATTTCTAGTATTTTTGTTACAGATTGTATTTGTCTTTTCTATGCTTATGTTTACCACAGATATTTTTTTTAAATATAACTTTTATAGATAAATTACGTTTTTAGTTATATAATGCATTATTATGTAGTCGTTGCGATTTTAAAATATTTTATGTAATTTTTTACTGAAAGCATAAATATGGTAGGTATATAAAATATAGCCTGTCCAAAAGGTAAGTAAATAATGTGACATAAAATTTTTTAGATTCACATCGACTATTTATTTGCATATGTGAACTAATGTTAGTACAAAAAGAAACCGTTTGCTTTGCATACTTTATGAAATGTGCCAAAAACTATATTTTATTAGAAACTTAACAATTTGTAGACTTATTCAATTCATTCTACTTAAATACTTTTAACAATTCAAAGTTAAAATTAAATAAAAATGCTGTGCTCATTCTATAATATCAACTTAAAAATGTAATAAATAGTTTTGGAAGATTGGAAATGCACTTTCTCAATAATAAATAAGTGCATACAGTATATTAATAATTATTAATATCAAAAGTCTTCAAATTAAATTTGTTAGTGAGATTTTAAAGTTAGATTTGAATCGTTTAAATATTTATAAAAATTCCAACACATCATTTTCTACTAAACTATTAACAAAAAAGCTTATTTTGAAAGCTTATATATTATTTATTAGTTAGACTAAGATGATGGTGCCTGTATTTTATATAGTTTCAATTAGTATTTTATTTTTAATTAGTCACGCGTTGCATTTATTATAATAAGTTAGTTGTGGATATAAAGGCTTATGATGCTATTTCTTTGAATTCTTCTCCTATAGGAATAAGGATGTTAACTTTATGTGTATCATTATTGTTAAACCCTTTTTTCTTATTTCAGAATGTTATTCAACCTTATTTTAATAGTATTACGCGACAATGATCACACGAATTGTCTTTGACTACCCTCGGGAAACAATTCTAATAAACTAACATTTTATGGACCTGTTTTACAATGTCTGATTAAGAGAAACTCGGCTCTTTCAGGACTAAAGTAGTCGAGTATGAATTTAATCCCTTTTAGCTTGGTTCCTGAGCGAAGGCCAGTCCGTGCTCAGTAGTGATTTGTTAATGGGCTGAGATCTATCAAGTCAAGTAAACACTAATATGAACTTATTGGACATTGTGAAACAGGCCCCAAGAATGTTAGCCTTTATTAACGTCTAACATTTGAGGTCTGCTTTCATAAATTTAAGTCATATATTGTCTATTGCTATAGATCGTTATGACTGCAAATGTACAGCTATGCATTTGTTCTAAATGCAAACTAATAGCTTATTGAATATCGTAATATCGTAAAGTCATATTTTCAGCTGGGTAAAGGTTGCAACTAGCCTCTGCCTAAAAAATGCATTACACGGAAAAAAGGAGGAATTATTCAGAAATGCCAATATTTTAAAAAGAATTACATACATCCCTTAATAAAGCTTTTAAACAAAAAAGATGACGAATATGAGCCTTGTTTAGAAAAGCGATTTCAAATACTACACTTAGGTCAATGTAACAGATATGTGCAAGATCCACACAAAATATCATTCACTTCAATTGATTGCATTTATAATGCTTTATAAGCATTAAGCAGTTACTAATAGATAGTTATTGAAAACTACGTTATTACTTAAAGTATATCGTGAGTGGGACGAATAAATTATACCGGCCTTAGAGATAAATAATGATTGTAGGAAAGTAAAGGATGGCTTGACAAAATATGTTAACGTGTGTACCTAACGGTTAGATTTAAGGTTTCAAAATTATCTCTATGTCTTTTCTCTCAAGTTTATTAGTTTGTAAGATATGTATAGTGCGTAAATCGTAAAAGTGATCTAATTGCATATGTACTGCATATATATTTCATATACTTATTAAAATTAGGGATGCAACATGTAGTAAGTAGGCACAATTGTTAATATTACAGTATTACACTCCTTTAACATTATGGATGAAAATATTTTTGAGGTTATTTATTTTGTTTATTTTTCACAATAAAATGCAAGTGACTATAATGTCTTAAAATTATTAGTCTATAATCATAAATCCAACGTAGGTCTTCTAAATAAATTGTCATTTGTAGTATCATTAATTCCCAGAAGTTTCTATTTTCTGCTATAGGAACGAATGTTATATCAACACCATAGTTTTGTTACAAAATAATTTATTGTTGCATCCCTAATTTAATTCTATTATGGAATACCCTAGTAGGGTAGCTAGTAAGCCTAAATGTTAATTTATACCAGTTTGTTAATCTAAACTTATACTAGTTACACATTACCCAAAATAGTTATCGCAACTTATGCCTTTAAAAAATATTTACTCCAATAGATACCGTTGAAAGGCTATTATATTTTTATTATTATGTATATACCTATAGCAATTTGTAATACGTTATATTGCGAACTATAAAAAGTCGTTTTAAAGTTGATACGCTAGTTTTTTTAATAACCAATCGAAAAGAATTAGTATTACCCTATTTGGTATTAATTATATTAAAACTTTACTACAGCTGCTATATTTATTAGATGTGCATTTAAACTGCAAATTATATTTATGTTTCTATTCAGCCTAAATATTTGTTTATTTAATAGGATAAAATAAAATATCTATTTTCATTAAAAATAGATTATTATCATAATAGATAGTATAAAATGTTAATTTCTAATTACATTATTGATTTGTTAAACTAATAGTTGTTTTATTTGAAAACCTCATCGGTGTCCTCGTATCTAACTATTCTTTAAATATATTTTATTTTAATATAATTCTTGTCAACACCATAACTTTGACCCGAAAATTTGATTCGGCCAGTAAAAAGTTGCATTTTATAGATCATAAAATACTCCCATCGTATCCTATCTAAAATTGACGGTAGGGGTATCTAACATGCATTTTTGAACTACTTTTTAAACATTGATTTTCGAGTAATTAACATTCCTATTTTAATGGTAGGTAGAATAGAAAAAATTCTAATCCATTAAAAGTTGATTAACTTACTAATACGTACACGTGAGAATCCCTGTATCAGTACTGATAATAAAATAAGTTGTGTTGTCCTCGTATCTAAATTGTAACTATAAATAAATAATGTTTTTCACTTTGAATAGACTTACTATTTAAACATATCTACCACTTAGTTGTTAAAGGGATTGTAATATCGTATTTTGTAAACATCTAGTAAATATCCTCGTTTAGGGTTTCTAATGCAATTTAAACTACATATAAAATAAAAAATATTCCTTTTTAACAAATATATATTTATTTATAACACACACTCATAAAACGTAATTATAGTAAAGGCTTCACAATCACTTACATATTTTATGCACTTTAAATACCTTTGTAGGTATTTGTAACAGGTAACATTGACTCATATAGACAAGGCGTGTAAATGTCAATGTTTGACACTTTACATATTAATATAGGACTGTATTGTATAGTTCTAATTTAATAAAATACATTGGCTAGGTAGATAGATAACTTATTTATATTAAACTTACAAAACTAAATACTTTTGTAGGTTAGGGCTTTAAACCTAACAGATTCAAAAATCATTAATGTAAAGTTTATAATTAGTTATTTAAATTACACTTTGAATAACAACTTTATATTCTACGTGGTTTTTGGTACAAATCAACAAATAAAACCATTCTATCCTCTTTTCTGAGTAAAACTTCGCGCTAACTAACAGCGCCATCTATTACGCTCTTTGTCCATAATTCTAAATGTTTATTGCACTCCATAATGTTTTACATAAGGTCTTACATCTACACAAGTTACAATTATGCCTGTTGGGCACGGCAAACTTAGGAGAGAGGAAGCATACCAGGTCCTTTCTTTCCAATTTTACATAAAGTTTCCATTAAATAGTTCACAACAACATTCATAATGTTTATCAAGAGAATATTATGTCAACTGTAATCTAAACGCTGCTTTTGCATAGCAAAGTTTAAACTGGTGATGTTAAGCTTGAGTTGATCTCTTGCCTGACTTACATTGAATAAACAGGCTCTCTAGAAAAGTTCAACTAATGCTATCAGCATTGTCAAAATTAAGCTTGGATAGGAAAAGTGGAATGATAGGTAAACCGGATCTGCAGTGACGACTCTTAAAGCACTTCAAATTTTTAAAATGTTTTATTGCATAAACTATTACATAGTACCTACTTGAAAACGTCAGAATTAAATATTAAAAGAACAATCGCAATATGATTACACTGAAAACACGAAGCTTCGATTAACTTACATACAATAAAAAAAAATAAGTGTAAGTAAATCTAACTGCCAGTTTACATTAATGTGTTATAACGGTGGATTATTCAACGTACATAAGTGTGTTGGTAAATGAAACAAATCAGTGCAACATAACTTTTCAAATTCTCTCAAGGAGTCTCATCTCATTTGTCATCTCTATCACCACTCATTCTCATTTACTACAATTTATATGTTATTAATATATCTCTTTATTGGCACTGGCTAAATGTGCAAACCGCACGAAGCCATTATTAAAAAAAACTGCCAGTTCCGAGCCACCGCTCTGTACTGTAAGAAGTGACAAGAAATTTACAGTCTAGAAACTTATTACCACGTAGTAGTCGTTAGGCCACGTTAAAGGACCCATAAGCCGCCCGCTTGAATAATTTAAGCTAATTACTGCAGGATGTCAATACCTTTAACAATAGTACTTCAATAATTGTCCAAAACAATTTCTTGATGGCGGTTTAACTCCTGAAAAAAAAACGTAAAATAGTAAATGGTAAAATCAACAGTCCACACTTATTGGCCAAAATTAACTTTTAAAGCAGGGTTCGTCTTCCCATACGTTCTAATCGCATATTGTGCCCCTTCGTGCCTCCAATGCACCGGAAGAAATATACTCAAAATAACTTTTTTGCTAGATCAATTTGGACCTATCGTCGGGAATTTACTGATACGGATTTGTTCGGTGTCTCTCTAATGAGTCTCAAGGCCAAGTTATGCAAGACCTTAAAAATCAGGTACTTAGGTACTAATTTTGTAGAAATCTTGTACGCATGTATGTATGTATGTGCGGTTTCATGGTATGGGTGAGTATGTGTATGGATGTTTGTATGTATATATCCATGTATTTATATTTTTGTTTTGTAAAAATGTATTTGTGGTTAACCTAGCTCCTAATTTGTATTTTTCTTTTCAATGTTATACTCGGCACTCGTCCTTTACATGTTAAAATTATTTATGACTTTTTTTATACTGACTGTTTGTGCCAAAATAAATTAAATAAAAATTATCATATACAGTCAGTCTAGCTCCTGGTTTCATAACCTGGGTACCTGTTACTGATATTTTAAGGTGGTAATTGAACTGTTTGTTGTCTGAAATGCGGAGTTTCTTGGGCTTAACAAATAAGTATAGCGGATACGACAATTTAGCAGCATTCAGACAACAACCTAGAAAGGAGTGGGGGTGGGGGTATAAACCAGTAGTGGCGT
The DNA here is from genome assembly GCA_949126915.1 of Musotima nitidalis. Taxonomy (NCBI): domain Eukaryota; kingdom Metazoa; phylum Arthropoda; class Insecta; order Lepidoptera; family Crambidae; genus Musotima; species Musotima nitidalis. The sequence continues at coordinate 8,420,588 of OX421431.1, forward strand.
GGGGGTATATACATACAATCACGTCTGTTTCCCCGAAGGGGTTGGTAGAGGCATATTATATCTAAACTCACCTGCATGTGGTGCACCTGCCGACCAACGGACGAGACAGTTCATCGGTGACCACGTGTTATTTGAACTACATACATTTGTAGATGAAATGTAACGGACTTATTGTATTATAATTTTAAAGGGCAGTTCGATTTCATTTAAACTTTACAGAGTTATAACTTGTTAACAATCAAGTTAAGCGTTCATCTACATTATCAGAAGTATCAAAAGCAGGTAATTTATAACAAAAAACTACTTACTCGAAATATATTTCCACCAGAAGACCAATGATTGTCATAACAACAAATCCGCCGAACGACCAGAGGAACTGCTGGATACCTGTTCCGTCTTTACGCCACACCTCGAAGAATACTACGTACACCAGAGTGCCACACGCCAAGCCCTGAATAAGCAAATAAACAGATATGTACGGATACGTATAAGAATTATTGAAAACTACAAGAGGTACCAAAAATGATGAATAAAATTGATTTGCATTAGCATCTTGAGGACTCTACCTTCCTTTGAAGTTTTAATTTTTTTTGTTTTTACAGTGGTAAAACAAGGTGCGGAGTACCTATCGAAAGATTGTGAATGTGATGAAATGTACAGACAAAATTTTGTCTGGAGACGAAATAAGAACGATAGAAGAATTGGCGAAATTACATCTCATCGATGTTATTTTCAAGAGCTTTAAAGCTCGGTAAAGCCCTAAAGATATAGTTTTTTTTTCGAAATTAGATTGTCAATCTACAATCAATGAAGCAAGTTTTAAGAGGTGTTGCATTATGAAAATCCAAAAAAGAACTAGACTTCCTCTCTTAACTTCTTCCTGTACGTGAAGTCGTGAACCCCCTGCTGGGAGGACACGGCGCGGCGTCGGGACTGGGCCCCCTGGCCGCGATTTCGAACAGGGTCCGTAGACACGGACGCGGCGTTGGGGTGGCTGTTCAGCCATTTTTCAGTCCGGGTTGTCAAATCCGGTGGGGCGCCGCGATCAAGCCCTGGGCGATCAGCGCCCTGGGGCGACCAGCGGCGCGGGTGTCTTGTCCTGTAAGCTTCATCAGTCCTGGGTCTCCTGAGGGATGAGGCTGCGGGCGTAGGCCCTGGCATCCGGTGGACGCGCATGTAGCGGCGCCAAGCCTCGGATGTGTTCGTGGCATGACGCATCCGCACGCGCGAACATTGGTCCCGCCAGTCGACCCACGAAGGCTCCCACACTCTCAAGCCTTAAATCCCTCGCGATCGTAGCGGGCCTTCTTCCTTGCCTGCTTTCCGGTAAGCGCGTACCAGGCTGGGGCTGCGTAGGTGAGGATGGGGCGGAGGTACATCTTGTACACTCCGAGTTTCACTCGTAGTGAACTTCCTAAGGCCCGTGCTCAATAGTGGGTCGATAATAGGCTGAGATTTTGATAAGCGGAGAATGAAACGTACAGAACGTACGTATGAATGAAATCCTGAATCGCGCAAACAGAATTACTCAGGCTCTTCCCTATATTGCCAACTCAATGGAATGGAACTGGAATTTCTAAGTTGGTTTTAATGGTTGCTGGATTTTATGTGGATTACATTATGTATTATTTAAGTTAGTGGTCAGCCTAGACGTGAAACCACTTGTTTTTTATTATGTTGCTAACCAACTAACCCAATATAAAAACAAAGTAAAACCAAATATCGTACAACCAAAAATTTTACTAAATAATGTTATTCTTTACAAACTGAACAAGCCAATTATTCATATGAACACGATCATCTTTAGTTATGTAACTTTTGTAGTAACAAAATAATTATTTCATAATTATAATAACGTTGTTGTTTTGTTTATTTTCTTATTATATTCAGGCAGGTAGTTGTTTTCTTCAAGTTATTTAGTGGAATTCTGGTGGTTAGAGAGGCCATTTAGGCCGTGGCCTCCGGGAACATCCATCCGCCCGGTGGATGATCTTCCCTTCAGCGGGAACCACACCGTCCGCTCCCTACAATACCATTGTCATAGATTTCATATAACGAAGCGTAAACACGCGCTGTCGGAAGTTAGTTTATAGGTACTATCACTTAATTGCAGTGATTGCGATTGATAAACTGTTTATCATCGAATTCAACATAATATCAACACCTAATCACGACTTACTGGATAAAAGTCATAAATCATAACGAAACAAAGCCATTAGCTGATTAAAAGGTAGCTTCGTTGTGTGTACCTATCTATTAATTGATAGCAAGCAGGCGTACGTGACGTTGTGACCTACAGGTAGGAACTTCGTTATATTTTACGTTCAAAAGATCCCACCTGCGCCAGTCCACACGCAGCCTAAGCCATGGTATAAAATGCCACTCAAGCGGTCTCCCATTCTTAGGCAGCGGGGGCAAGGGGCCCCTGCTGTCTAACCATAAACCCGCCGAGAAGTAGGCCACACACGCTATGGTCGCACAAGGAGGTAGGAGGCCTCCACTGCGTCTCTCTAAGGAGGTCCTCCCGGTTTTGGTCCGGGGGGCGTAGGCCGCAGGCGGGGTGTCAGACGCTGCAACCCAGGTACTGGCCCCCGCCTTTTTCTCAAGAAGCGGCAGTCGCGTCTGCCGGTGGTGAGTCCCACACCCCCTTTTCAGTCCTCTTTTGGCCGGAAGGCAGTGCATTTTGCATGCATTTTGTTACCGACGTAAAACAAAAAAGAAAGGTTGTTTTCCGATATATCTGACGCTTTGGGTGCTACCAACCATTTTACGCTGACAGTACAAAAAATTTAAACTATAGTTGAACGCAAGAAATAATGACGGCTTTGAATAAGATATTCACAGAATTAGGTCATGACTAAGTTGCAGTACCTAGCGCTTATTCATCTTTGAAACCGGGGCCCGTAAGATCACTAACGGACTAAAGTTTAGATGCTGATGATAGTAAGTATTTATTTGGTACTTACCTGTAAGACAACGGAGGCAATCCCAGAATCAGCGGCCCCAGCACCGCCCACCATCAGGATGCCCACACCAATGCCCAGTGCCGACATGAAGGAGTACGTGAAAATGTACACCACGGAGAGCCATCGCTTGGTTCCAGCCGCCAGCAACTCCACTCCTACGCAGAATGCTATCAGATACTTGTGCGCGGATACTGCTACGAACATGTACCTGAAAACAAACTAATGGTTTTTTTACTAAGACAAAGGCGAGACAAAGACTTAGTAGGTATAGAGTCCGTGATCCACAAGAAAATAAAGATAAAAATCATATTCAATAATATTATAGTTTCGCCATTTCCGTAGCTGTAGCTCAGATATTTATTTACCTATGTTCTAGGAAGCTGAAATTTGGCATGGATATACAAATAAATTTTTGTCTTTTTCGCACACTTAAAAGTAATATAGAAGGCGAATTTCTCTGCCAGATAACCTTAGGGTTAGCAGACAATTTTATATGCAATATTGAATAAGCATACATAAACCGAAAAAAAATACACAAACTATTTCATTTATGACGTACTTACATAATAAAAATGTCAATATAAATATATACGTCGATTAAGTGGGTAATTAATTTGTTCAGAACTTAGCTTAATTTTACCACGCTTAAAATAATTTATACTTATTTGCGTTGAGAACAGTCCACCATTTATTTATTTTATAGGGCAAATATTGAACCCTATTATTTTATGGCATTCTGTAGTTATGTGGCAAAAAAAGCACAACTCTGTAACGTTCACCGATTATCTTAATCGAAAAAACTAAAACTAACAAAAAATGGTCATATAGATATTATGATTTAGGAAATATCAGTATCACCAGAATATATCAAGTTGAAGATGCCTGCTACACACGAGGAATTACCTAATTATTAATTAATTAGTAACTATTAATTATTATCTTCAGAGGACGCGTCACTTTTTTTTAACTGAAGATTTTCGGCTAATCAGTATAAATTACTACGAAAAACTGATACGTCACGTTTCCCCAGCTATAACTTAGTATATATAGCAAACGAAAATGTTAAGTAGGTATTCCATTAGAATAAGTATAATCATTAATGGACAATGCGCAACTTTAAAATTCATAACTGTACAATCTCTTTTAGATTACACGGCAGTTAATATTTTGCAGCTGCATGATGAAGTATTATCTTTGAAAATCTTTGAAAATAGGTCGGTCCCCGACCGACCTAGAGCAGTAGCATAGTGTTCATAATAAATAAAATAATTATTTATATTCAAAATGCTTGAAGTACCCGTTGTTGGCTTTTTTAAGATAGATAATGATTAAACTAATTTATCTACCTTATAATGATCTTATTTCAATGACAAATGCATATATCACATTATATTTTATCAATAAACAGTAATTAGTAACGAAAATAATTTATAATATTCATAAATAACTTGGGCCAAGCTTCCCATACATCGGCAGAACAGTGGGCGTCGGTCATGCGCGGGCGCGTGCGCATGCTGGGGGTCTGTCGACCGACGCGATGTGATGATGATTGGGTAATTGTTTATCTAGGTACGTCTTCAGTTTCTTAAACTTTTACGAATATACTAAGCAGCATTTTTAATATTCGTAAGCGCTTCCATATTTACTACACCATGCAGTTTGCTACTAAGACTGAATGTTACATCCTGACAATAGATTATGGGATATATGTCCTATATCCTCTCCACGGTCTCAAACTATCTCCATACTACATGTAAATTTGTACTTAGTAGGTAGACGGTGATTTAAAGTAGGTACCTGCCTTTTTTGAAAGTATTAGTATGGATTATCACGATTACTAAATAAAACCAATTGAACAGCTATTCACAAAAGACCTTTACCGACAAGGAAGGTCAAAACTTACCCAATGTTATTCAAGAGCGGTGTCAGATATTAGTATTACTCAATAAGTATTTTGGTAAGATCCTACCCGGTATTTTAATGAATAGCGTGCGAAAAAAGTTTGTAGTAACAACGTGTAATATTCTTACTTCGCAGCAAAAGTACAACAATTCGTAATAAGACATTTCGTATCGCGAGTTCGTTCCGAAAATGTTTGTCTATAATAGGTAGATACTTATAAAAGTCATGTCATGTCTGATTGACTCGTTAGCAGAGATGTACAAAGTTTCTGGAATACAAAACGCAAGATACTTTAAAATTAAGTATATCAGATAACAGATACATAATAGCTCCTACCTATTCGTGTATAGGGATTCTACCAAGATCTGAGGAGCCCAAGCCAACCTGACCTGCAAGTGGTGCACCTGCCGAACAACGGACGAGGCTCTGGCAAACATAAAAGTTGCCGGTGGGCGGCAATAGGTGGGCGGTTAATATGCCCTTCGGGTACACTTGAAATTGGTATCTGATATAATAGATACAAAATACGTATCTTCTACATACTTCTGAATATGAAAATACTTTTATATTTAAATTTTAGAATTTAAAGTTATTTTTATAATTTATACAAAAACGATTGATAACCTGCACCTGACTAATCCAATTTTCATTATAACCCAAAATACAAAATATAATGTTTTTAATGAAAACACTTATCGCTCATTTTTCTTCGATGAGGCCTAAGAATCATACCTCGAAAAGAAAAGAGATGCTCCACAGGGAAGGAACTTGGCAAACAAGTAGTATTTCGTCGGGGATAGTGCAAATCCGCGAAACTACCATACGTTAAGTCCGGGTATCTGCAATAGATCCAGTTTTACAGAATAAGGGTAAAAAACTTAATAAGTTTCTTATTTCAAATAAGTTTTGGGCTAATTTTTACACCTTAGGTATATTAATTCAAATTAGCAAATTTTTGCAGTTACGCGGAATTATCCAATGCTAGTTACGCCATATTGCCCATAGAATACTATAAAAACATGTAATAAGATTCATCTCTTGATTTTTTATCACCTTCAATACTATCTAAAGCCTCCAACTTTTGTTTTTTAGATCGATTCGACTTAGATGTTAGTCAAGACTTACGTTAACCTTTTTCCTCCGCACTTTTGGTATTAAACTTCCAATTCCATCTTCGCAGTCTAAAATCTCAGAAAAGTTTTTTAAGTTCAATCTCTCATTGCCCATGTATAAATGCGAATAAAAACACTAAAAATAAATAGATTATATCCTACAAAAAGTATTTTATCAGAAAAAGTATTTATTAAATACTAAAATATATTTGAACACAAAATACAAGATGATTTTTTGATTTTGATAATTGACATGGAAATAAGTATGTTGTTTTTGTATTTCAGATAAGTAAGTGTCTTAGATAAGTCACAACTCTACTCGTTATTTCATCATTACCGAAAATAAACATCAATTACTTCATTACTGCCTTTAAACCTGTTACATTTTTTATTCATTGCAAATTCAGAATACAAAGCAAATAAAATAAAATGAAATTTTTAAAGGCTGTTGATATTTCTATCTAAGCAGGTCATAGTTGTGTTGTATGTTCATCAAAATATGTTCATGCTACAAGCAGCTTTGCAAAAGCAAAGCATGGCTTTCTTAGTAAGAAATCCGGCAAAAGATGTAGCCGAAACTTCCTAGCAAATGTCGAATTTGATAGGAATGTTATTACGGTACGAACATTTATGCTATTATAAACAATACTTGTGTGATTATATCAAGTATCGCTTGACATTTTAAGTGCCTCTCCAGTGATATCATTGTAATATTGACCGTCAAACTGTTAAAAATACAGTTGCGGGAGACAAAATTTTCAAAATTTCTAACCAATTTAACTTGTAATTTCAAAAAGGTATGATTTTAATGATTTATTCTTGTGAATATAAACAAATATGCAAAATGAGACAATGAAATACCCAATTAGCTGGTAGTTTCATTTTCAGTATTCTTATAACGTATTCACTTTTCATTTCATATGAACCGTACATTTTGCCTTATCTCTACCACGTCAATATAAAATCTACATAAAGAATCAACACTTCATTATCACAGTAATCAGTCATTGCTTTCTGTGTTTATATTGTTATTTCTATCTGTTATTTTATTATGTTTATTATACTATTTAATAAGTATCTAATTGAGTTCCAACTTATCTACTAAGTCGCTGATCATAATCGTACTGACGAATAAGATTATGTTTTTTTGAGGTATTTATCCATAAAACATTGTCAAAAATACTGCTAATTCTAGTGAAATTAGATGATCTAAAAAATTATCCCAAATAAGTATGGAAGGTATTAAAACTCTCAAGAGATATAGATGCATTTGTTCCTAAGCTAACGAGAACCACTCGAATTTAATCACTCACGTAGCAGTGATTTTCAGTTTTATCTGCCACGCGCGCATCAAACTCATACTATCGCTTAGACACATAGGTAAAGCCTAATAAATGGACAAAATTATGTACCTAAAGCTGAGCTTTAAAGAAGATTTACAAACACACGCAGAAAAAGGAAAGCAAGTACAAGTTTAAAAGTGTCAAAAAATAAAAAAAACAGATGTGAGTTATGTCGCACATATTAAAAAAAGGCCATTTACGGAACACTCAGCGGTGGTAGATAGCAGAAAATTACTATTTTATGTAGGTCCTCCTCTAATTGTTTTCCTCATATCTGACGTTCCTGACCACCTTTATAGTAATATTTTTTTATATCAGTGAGAGCCCATAGGTATGTTAGTAAAAATAAATAAACTTAAATCTGCTAGACTTTAAAACAGAATGCAGGCCTAGCCAAAGCAGTGGTGAGTCCCACCGGTTAGACAGCACTCTCAGGATGTTGATCGTAGGTACTGGCACCAGCCCAGCCCAGCAGCGAATGACTGCGCTTACGAATAATACTGTAGAAACAGTCTACGTGGGCTTCTGCAAATAATGCGGACGCACCTGCAGCGCGAACAACATCCTCCAAGTGTCATTGTACTGTACACGCAATGCTCCGTGTGCACGCCGTGTTTACTTAGACCAAAGGGCGCAGGTGTTGAAGGACTGACAGTGTGCGCGAAACAGCATTAATTTAACTTGAGAGCTACTCCGTGCAAACCTTCAAGCCAGCATGTTGCCGCGCACACACAAAGCTCTACGCTCTCTTTCAATGTCTACATCCTCTGATAAGTTGGCGGTGACCCAGGTACTTATACTTAAATACTCAGTTCAAGGTGATCTACAGAGCATTACAGCTTCCTTTATGCCTATCATTAATACCATGAACTCGCTCTTTCATGCATTGGACCTGAGAGCATGCGCCACCGCATATGATTAACAAAAGCTTACGCAAGGCGCCCATAGACGGGCAGAGGAGCACCATGTCATCCGCGTGACTGATATTGTTGACTCTACATACATACATACATACATTCACGCCTGTAGGGAGAGGCATATTATACGCCCACACTTCGCCAATTATATCGTTGGTCCCACGTAATAGGTGGCGAGCCTATTGCCGCTTACAGGGCACTTTTATGTTCATCAAAGCCTCGTCTGTTGATCGGCAGGTGCACTACTAGGTGAGGTTGACTTGGGCTTCTTAGGTCTTGGTAGGATCCCTATACACCCATACATATTTGTCCTATACATTATACATTGTTGACTCTATCCATGACTTTTCGTTTTACGATGGTTCGTTATACTTTTCTGTCACCCGCTACACGCAGAGCATGGCAGCAGTAAAAATGAAAGTGTTGCAAATCGGCCCTACAGCCTAATTCAATGAATTTCAGCTATGTCATCTAGCTATAAATTTTTTGAGGTTCATATATCGGTACCGGTGAAACTGCCAAAAGCTATAGATTATTCATGATCTTCAATCCGTGACAATCCAATAGGCAGACAGACTAGTATAGCGACTGACTACTTAATTAAATGTTTTGCGTTTTGATAACACATTTTATAGTTAAATATAAACAAGGATTTTTCTTTGTCAACTCTTGAGACTCCCTGTGAGAAGGGAGGGGTGGCACTATTAATGTACGCATACGAACTAAGCACGGCAGAAAGTAAAGCAGAATAGACTCACCAAACATTAGCAACCGAAGACTCCAAGCCTACAGCTAGGCCCTCGAACAGCTCGTGGATGGAGAGAGCTAGCACGATGAGCAGCCCACGCAGCGCAGCCATCACCGAATCTTGAGACTGGTCCTCCTCTAACTTATTCACTAAAACTTTGCCATTCTCCAACTGAGTTTCTGAAGAACATTTCGCTTCAGAACTTCGCCTTCTTATGCTAAATGTTCTCGTCAGTGTAGAAGACTTTCTCTTGTTTTTACTTTCTATGTACATGTGTACTAATTCTTCTATTAGATACATCATGAAGAATCCTGCCGACATGATCAAACCCGCCAAGTAAAACGGGAAATCTGGCAAGTCTCCCTCATCTGTAAAAAGAAAATTACTATTCGGCAAAAAAATTAAAAAAAGAGTTTTCTAATAACATGTACCTCACTTAACAACATTTCATACTCGAAGTAAACTGTTTTCTGAATTGAAATAAGTTCTTAAGTTCCATAATGCAGACCCTCGGACAGCAGTCGTCCAAACGCAAGATGGACGAACCTTATCAGGTTATCGAGGTCTTACATGGTTGCAGGATCACGTTGAATGCAGATTGCCTTCAACAATCGGTCCCATTGGAATTTTATGAGTAAGGCCTATGTTCAGCAGTGGACATCTTTCAAGTGATGATAACTTGGAAATGTAATGCTGCAATGAAAGATAAATAAATACTCTGTAAAGATATATCAATTTATTGTAGTTGATAAAAACTCAACAAACAAAACTAATATTGTAAGTAGCTCTGTAATAACTACCGAACGTAAAATAAAGTAAATAAACTGCTCTAAAGTAGGATTAAATATAATTTATTCACATGTTGCTACGTAAATGATTTCCTAAGCCAACAACATATAATAATAATCATTTATTTTCTTCAACAAACAACAGACAGAGTGACACTTTTTTTATGAGATACTTCATAATTTATTGACATTTACAGTTTGTAAATACATCTGTTTTATTTAGGCAACTACATCTACCAGTATTTTAGAGCAGCAGGCTTCTAAATCGGAGATTAGGAACAAGTTCATTGTTTTTTGCTTCCTAAATAGGAAGGTAATACTTTAACAAATAATTCATGGTCTTACAATTCTAAAGTTCAAAGTTCTTTATTGCATTCATGTTGTACATATACAGGTGTTAACAAAGATATAAGGTAACAAACATGACCCTGCAAGGGACCAGCAAGTACATATTATTATATATATTACAAGTTACTTATTATTAAATAAAATATAAATCGTAATAGTATTTTAATGAGTATTCTACGACTCCGTTCAAGTCGCGTCCCCACTTTACTCAGATTAAACTACTAAGTTTTAAACAAAACTAGAGTTTACATCGTACTAACATTATAAAGAATTATTTGGTTGTTTGCATTGAAATGACTCCAAATGTAGTATTAACCGATTTTAAAAATTATTTCACTAATATTAAGCTACCTATTTGTTAGTAACATAGGCTAAATTAGGAATCGCTACAAAAATCCTAAGTGAAAACTCAAGGTGAACACATATATAATAACCGGGCCGCTAGTGAAGTATATGAATGAACAACATGTGACTGACTTTGATCGAAACTAAAATGTTCTTTTGCATTTTTAGAATAGAAAAGCATGGGGTGTCCGTTTGTTTAGCATTTAATATCAAGCTCGCTCGATAGACAGCTGCCCTGATAGCAAAGAATGCAATTAGTCATTTGTAAGATTTTCACATTTTTTTAGAAATGGCATCCTAAGAGGTACATAATAATATAATAAGGTAAAAATATATTTTCATAAAAAAATTCACTCGAATTAGGTATGTTTTTTATGTAATGATTTTCGCCGTACTTGCATAAAAAATAGTTTTATGCGTTTATCTCGTAAGCGCCATTTTGTGATTACTGCATTCTTAGTTATGACGGCAGCAGTACATCGCATAGCTGCTCCCGCCGACCCACACTGGGTGAGCACGATAGAAGTATGATCTAAATCCCTACCCTACGGCCCTATGTATTTCCGTGTTCCGTATGGAGACTGGGTCGGTTATCTACGCCATCAGATTATCAGTAAAGTGATTTGCCTTCATATCTTCTTTCTAGCCGGTGTCTCCACTCCTAAACTAGCTTGCTCCTTTACTAATCATACATACGCCACAGACGTTCTCTGCCCAAGCCTACTTCTTGGCGACTTGGTAGCACGCCACCATCTTTGTCCCGTCACCCGTATATCTTATTTCGTAATACAATAAAAGCAAATACTTAGTCCCAAATAGTGCCAACAGAAAAAAATACTTATGAAATTATATAGGTAAATAGATTTTTGATTTAATGAAATTCTTATAAGATAAGAATAACAAGTTTATTTATTTATCTATTTATTAAGGCACACCAACAACATATATATATCACATTGTAAATACAAAATTAAATCTAATAACTATAATCTAATATACATGTCTCTTATAGGTGAGCACAACATTATAACCATCTTAATCTAAATTTGAGGAAAAAAAAAAGTTTTATTTTTTCGTTAAACAAATGAAGTCAATGGGTGAACATAAACTGCCGTATCCTTCTTTTAAATTTAATGTAGGTGTCGCCAAAAATGTCCAAATCTGTGACTCTTTTCTGAAGCGTATTGTAGTCATTTTGTATCCTATTTATTGGGGATTGGAGACCAAGATTAGTTCTAAAGGCGGGTGTCATAAATATTTTTTTTACTTTATATCTAGGGTAACTATATGGTACAGCTAAGGCAAGACGCTGCAGAAGATCGCTGCTCTGAGCTTGACCATGAACGAGCTTATGTAAGAAACACATACTTAACAACAGTCTCCGGTTGCTGAGACTTAACATATTAAATTTTTTAAGGCGTTCAATATATGGGTTTCTGTGGGAGAATCCACTATAGCAAAAGACAAGATGTCTGGTGAAATCTCGTTGGATACTCTCAATACGTTGTGAGTGTACAGTGTAATATGGATTCCAAGATGTGCAGGCATATTCAAGATTGCTTCGTACTAAGGCATTGTAAAGAATAACCTTAGTGTGATGCTTAAACCCTTCGGTATTTCTTTTAATGAAACCTAGCATCTTGGCCGCTTTGGTAACTGCACGATCAATATGCGATGTAAATTTAAGTTCACTGTCGATACTAATACCAAGGTCTCGAATCTCACTAACTTCACCCAATGCAACGCCTCCAATCTTGTATGCCGAATCAATCTTTCTTCTTTTCCTCGCGTATTTTATATGATAACACTTAGACGGATTAAGGATCATGTTATTCCAATTACACCAATCTTCAATGCTATCAAGATCATTCTGCACTAGTTTCGCGTCGCTATCATTCTTTACTGTTCTATAAATTTTGAGGTCGTCAGCAAAACAATGATACCTTGCAGTGCCTTATTTTAGACGTTATATCATTAAGAAAAATCGAAAAAAGTACAGGACCCAAATGAGAACCTTGTGGCACGCCAGACTGAGCAACGTATGTCTCAGAATTATGACCGCCAATGACGAAATTCTACTTAAGAAGCTAAATGCGTTGGGTGTAGAGGGACCTCTGCTTAAGTGGTTTCAATCCTATCTTACGAATAGAAATACCTTTCGTTTGACACATTTGCGCATTCAATATCATAAGTTAACTTACAAATAGAGCATTTCAAAATCTCTCCGTTCCCAACTACCTTGCGACATCCCGCGCATAATTTATTTGCTGTTGTTTCCATTATTACTATCTTATAATTTCAAGTAAAAACACTCCTTTCTTTTATACTGTCCTTCTATGGGAATCCTTACTTGGCCAAATGACAAATATCCAAAGCCGTGATAAATTAATCAATTTGTGGGTACGCACTAACTTAAATATGTAGGGTACTTTTAAAAATAATGCTTCACGACTTGTCAAGATTTAAGGTTTTCTAGTTAGTTTCATACCTTTCACGCGCTGATTATACCAGAAAATAGCTTCATTCGTGAACAAACACAGAAAACACCAGACTGGAAACACTTTTGATGGATATTTTACACTATATTAATTTAAAATGTGATTGAGAATAGCAGCAAGTTTAGTTCTGTATGACACATTTTAGTTAAACAAGTTGAGTATAAAAGGTGCTACTTTTTCATGATTTTTGGAAACCGAAATAAAGGGCTTATTACTTTCACGAGCTAGCAATATAGTATATGAAATTATTTATATGTCATCTGAATGTCAATTTCTTTAATCGAAACGTACGATCATGCTTATTTTTAGGAATACCTCAAGAGATTTCTTAAGCGTCTATTCAGGCTCTTTGTACTTTATCCATATGATATAATAGGTTGGGGAAAAAGTCTTTTCGTATTTTTGTATGAAAAGTCAAGACATTTTTTTCAAAGTTTATGTACATTTATTTACAATATATATGTACCGTTTTGTTGAATAACTTTCTACCATTTTGTGGGCAGAGACATTATCCCGTTACTGTAGAAACTTTGGGACTTCTGATCAAAAAAACGGGACAAATAGTTTTGGCAGTCCTCTCTTGAGGTCAACCTTACAGAACCTAAAGAATTCTGCAGAGACCGAAACAGGTGAAAATCTGAAGGCACAAGGTCAGGGCTATATGGTGGATGCACTAGGACCTCCCAGTCGAACTCTCTTAATTTTTGCTGAGTGGCTAAAGATGTGTGTGGTCTAGCGTTGTCGTAATGAAAGACCACACCCTTCCTGTTGATCAATTCCGGCCGTTTTCTCTCAACTGCTTCCTTTAATCTCATCAGTTGCTGGCAGTAAAGATCAGAATCGATGGTTTTGCCGGGCGGTAAAAGCTCATAATAAACAATGCCCTTCCAATCCCACCATACACAGCATCACCTTATTTCGTGTTAGGCCAGGTTTGGCCACAGTCTGTGAAGCCTAGCCATTTTTCGACCACGACCTTTTTCGCACGTTCTTGTCGTACGTGATCCACTTTTCATCGCCAGTTATCAATCTCTTCAAAAACAGCTCGGTTTCATTACGTCTCAATAATGAATCGCAAATGAGTACACGGTTCATTAAGTTTCTTTGAGTGAGCTCGTGTGGCACCCAAATATCGAGCTTTTTTGTATAACCAGCTTTCTTCAAATGGGTCAAAACTGTTTTGTGGTCAATTCCCAGTTCTTCAGCTACATCGTAACTACTAATATGCCGATCTTGCTCCACTCTTTCAAAAATGGCGTCCATTTTATTCGTAACAGGGCGACCAGAGCGAGGTGCATCTTTAACATCAAAATTTCCGGACTGAAAACGTTTGAACCAAATTTGTGCTACTCTTACTGACACTGCATCAGGTCCATAAACATCACAAATTTTTTTCACTGCTTGAGTTGCATTTTTGCCTTTTTTATAATAAAATTTTAAAATGTATCGAATTTCTTCATTAGATTCACTCATTTTTACGGAGAGAAAAACAAATGAAAAATAGCGGGAAACAACTTTTTTTTATTTTTTTCTTTTCTTTATAATGGAACCTTTTTAATGTTACCAAAACCAGCCAGACACAAATAGTACAGTCAAAAAAATTTTATAATAAGTTTATACCTACGTTATGCGAAAAGACTTTTTCCCCGACCTAATACATAAAAACATATTGCCCACACATATTATCTTATGTATTTTATGTGTGTATTTACCAAATTAATATACGTTTATACGTTCTTTAGTATCCATAGCACAAGTCCATACTTATCTTAGAACTAATTAATTGATGTGAATGTAAGATAATTATTTAAATTTCATAAAATAAAAAATAAAGATATGGTTTAACCCTTTACCAGGCAGTGGTCAATATATGAGCACCATAAACTGAACCTTATGCGATTAACTTAAGGTGGAAAACCAATTAATATTTTCAACATGCTCTGCCTGTTAAAGGGTTAACGCAATAACAAAATTACCAATAATAAATAGTTAAGACAATACGAAGCTTACAAAAGACTGAGAAGGATAATACTGCCTTCATAATTCAAAATTAGGTAAATATAATATTAACAACTGCTTATACATTTGTCTGAGTGACTCATAGTAAATAAATGTAATATGTATGTATAGTGCAGAAAAATAACTTTATAAATATTAGCCTGTCTGATAGGGCGACCAATATTGCGCGGTCAGTATGTCTGAACTCCTTTTTTCTATAGGTCGTGGGTTTAATTCCCACACAGGACAATTATTCATGGCCTTTTCATACTACTGGCGTACTGCTGTTCGAGAGATTATTGGGAGGCATGAATTTGGCTGAAAGACTATCACAAATTGTGACATCATACGTCCTAACGTACATTTCAGGTATTTAAAAAAATCTCAGGCGTAAAAGTGGATTAGAAGTAAGTGATGGATTAATAATATCTTTGTAACAATTCCCGCGCTACTATAATTTCCCGAAAAATCGAGAAACTATTCAACACGACACGTGTTTCGCCCTTACACATGGCATCTTCAGGTAAGATAGGAGCCTCAGAACAACGATGTCTTCACGACCAACGCTGAAACGAGAGTGGATTAGAAGTCATAAGCCTAATGACCAAAATGTGTGAATTTATTGTAGGTCATCATAATAGTATCCTAGCATTATACCGTTTGCCCTAGACTTAAGCTTAGGGCCCAAGTGTGCACACTGGTTCAACCAGACTTAAATAAAGTTCAATTATTAATTGGAGCATCTGCCGTCTGACCTCCGCAACCGAGAGGAAAACATCATTCTATGGTTAAACCAGCTGCCACGATGTTAGAAGGCACTAACTTCTTAATAACTACTGCCATAGATGTTTATGACATCCGGACCAACGGCTTAACGTGCTTTCCGAGGCATGGAGCAAGCGATAATCACGCACATAACTTCGAAAAGTCATAGGTGCCACCAAGGTGTGAACCCGATATCCTCTGAACTTAAAGTAATGGGGTCTCGCCACTGGGCCGCTGCTATTGTTGGTACAGTATAATGGAGATCTGAGGAACTAGTTGAAATGTTGTTATAAAAGGCCACTTTCTATCCAAGCATTTTTTTTAATTTATGTCAGTAACAAAATGCATTTACGCACTGCCTCACGTCTAAAGGGGGACCGAAAGGGGAGTGTGGGGCTCACTGGGGCAGACACGACCGCCAGCAGTCCTACCCACTAAAAATCTTCCGACGACGCCCACCGCTTGTTCAGGAAAAGGCGGGGACCAGTACCCCGCTTGCGGCCAACGTCCCCCAGACCAAAACCAGGAGGACCTCTTTCGAGAGGCGTACTGGACTCGTCCCTCGTACCTCCTTGTCCGACCATAGCGTGTGTGACCGACTTCTCGGAGGGTCCATGGTTAGACAGCAGGGGCCCCCTGCCCCCGCTGCCTAAGACCCTCCTGGCGCTGAAGACAAGCTCTCCTGGCCCGCCCGCTGTTCTTAGTTTCCCCCCCCGGTAGTCAGTACTAAGGGCACCCAGAGTCGAAAACATCTGGGTTTTTCCTTTTCCCGGCCTCCTTAAGGTACTTAGCCCCCCCACCACGCCAAGGTAGAGTAAAGTAGAGTAGAGGTAGACCTGTCCGGGGGGGTTTCTACCCAAGTTTTTTTTTTTTGTTTTACGTCTGTAACAAAATGCATTTACGCACTGCTTTCCGGCCAAAGGGGGACCGAAAGGAGGGTGTAGGACTCACCACCGGCAGACACGACTGCCAGCAGTAATACCCACTAAAAATCTTCTGACGACGCCCGCCGCTTGTTGAGAAAGAGGCGGGGGCCAGTACCTGGGTTGCAGCTTCTGACACCCCGCCTGCGGCCAACGTCCCCCGGACCAAAACCGGGAGGACCTCCTTAGAGAGGCGCAGTGTACGCGCCCCGTGCGACCATAGCGTGTGTGGCCGACTTCCCGGAGGGTCTATGGTGAGACAGCAGGGGCCCCCACTGCCTAGACCCTCCTGGCGCTGATGAGCGGGCCCTCCTGGCCCACCCGCTGCGCCCTCCACAGGTCCCTCTTAGTTTCTCCCCCGGTAGTCAGTACTAAGGGCACCCAGAGTCGTCGGTCTCTGGGTGTTACCTTTTCCCGGCCTCCGGAAGGTACTTAGCCCCCCCACCACGCCAAGGTTTCTATCCAAGCAGTGCTAACCATCTGCAAGGAGTTCATCCCTACAACACAGAGTATACACCTTAGACGTGCCAGGACCGCGATACGTTTTAAAAGGAAATTCTGTGCATACCCTTGGGTGTAGCATAATTCTATTCTTGGTATAATAGAATATATTCAAAAGAGGCGTCTATTTTTTATTTGATAGTAGAGCGCTGTCTGTTTCGACCACTTCCATCAGGTGAGCCGACAGAACAAAGATAAGTTATTGGAAGTCGTAAGTGGGCGATACCTGCGCACCACACTCTTATAATTATGTACATAACTCGAATAATGACAGTTGACCGATTTGAAGCGATTTGTCACTTCTTAGTCTTTTGCGAACAATTAAAGTGTGATTATGAAAATATGCTGCCAAAAAAATATTTAATGATAGCTGGTTATATAACAAGTTTAAATGACATCGTTCCTCGACAGCAATGTAATAAGTAGCTCAAATAGTAGGTAGTGTGGCGTTTCTATTAATATAAAAATATATCGATAATCTATTTGGTTTGAAAAAAAGAAGAATTATTTGATTGAAATTGCTTTTATCATTCATTAGGAAAAATCAAGTTTATCCATAATCCTAACTTCTCGACATTTATAACAGAGAACTCTATTTTTTTACTAGGGTTGCAAAAAATAATATCGGCTAGGCTGCGAAACAGCGCAATATCTTCTCGTCAAAAACACCTCAGTTTCTCAAGACGAAAGTCTTCGACCAGAGTGTGTTGCCAGTGATGACGTTTGATACTGTGACTTCGTGCCTGTCTATGGGCCTCAAAGGAAAGCTCAAAATCGCTAAGTGTGCAATGGAGAGAGCTTTGCTCGGAGTGACCCTAGTAGGCGGACTGGAGTGACCGACATAGCGAGGCAAGTTTGCAAGCTGAAGTGTCAGTGGGCGGTGCACATCGGTCGAAGAACGTAATGGGGCGTTAAGGTTATTTAATGGCGACCGCGAACCGGCAAACGTAGTAAAGGACGGCCTCCCCACACGACGGACCGATGATCAAGGTGGCGGAAAGCCGATGGATGCAAGCGACTCAGGATCGCTCAAAGTGGAAATCTATTGGGGTCTATTTTCAGCAGTGGAAATCATATTTCCGAAATAATGATGCAAAAAATATACAATATGAGTAAAAAATACGCATGATATTAGTTTAATTGCTACAAGCATACAATTAATAAGTTTTATGAAGACAGTGTGTATACGCATAAATTACAAAGATGTACCTATAATATTAATAACTTTATTGAAATACCTATAATGGCGAAATAAAACTATAACTTCTGCAATATTTTATATTGACATGTGTACTAGTCACCTGAATATTTTTAAAAAGAACAACCAAACATTTTAAGGGCGAGATGGATACAGTGACATAAAGTTTAAACGGAGTGCCTTTTTTTTAGTTATATTAACTATCTAGTATGAACGATGGAACTTAAAATATGATTGAAATTTATCGAAACTACTTGATGAAAAAATTCGGTTCGTCTAAGTCAAGCACGATCTGTTCCAGTAATTATTCTGTCGATGACTCTGAATATAAAAAAGATTACAAATATTTTCTAAACATTCTAAACATTTTTTTACTGAGGCAGTGCCAACTAAAGTAATCATAAGACTTAGTATAAAACTTTATGAAATACATAATTAATGTTTTAAACGATTATATTTTCCCACATTAATTTGTTTAACATTATGTAGTAGTAAATTTCAACGCTGCTCAGAGATCCGTGGATGATGGCGCGGTCAGTACCTAGTTAGTAACATTATAAATGTAACAGTAGATTTGTTTGTTAAACTTTCGAAAAAAACATATGAAATTTAGGATAGTTCTTAGATAAGAACATGGTTAAATTTAAGTTCCATTTAAAGTGCCTGGTTTGTGTGAGTCGCGACAAATTGTACGTTTCGCTCGCGTTAACTACAATTCGCAGCTACTTTTATAGATGCAATCATATTATTGACCAACTGCAGTTCCCAGTCGTGTTCCTTCATGATTTGTATCGTTTATATAATTGGAGTGAGACTCAAGAGACTCGGTATAACAGATCCCTCAAAATAATAGCCCACCCACATCGATAACTTCCTATGAAACCGTTCATCTAAAAAGTATTTTATCTGTCAGCACTGCACAGAACAAAGGCCACATTCATCTTAATATTAACACATCACCTTGCAATATGTGGATGTTCTCATCGACCTCATGCAGTAAATGCATGAAGGTGGTCGAGAACAGCACGCCGCCTCCGAATGCCAAGAGGCCCATGACCAGCTTGTTGTTCGCACGTATGTCTCCGGATTTTTTGGTGAACCAGTCGTATTTGAGAGAAATAAGCATGGGTATTAATCCAAATATCATCGATATACCAAACAAACACACCATGGTCACCACTTTTGCCATCAGAGCGTCTGTGGCCTCGTTGACAGGTGAATCCATGGCTAAGCTCATTATGTTGTCTAACTTTTTGTGTTTGAATTTATCGTAATGTTTAATATATGCGCAAGCGCAGCGAGCACGGCACGCGGGTCACGACACACTCACGCCGACTGCGCTAGGTTACTAGTCATAGTCAGTTAATACAGCGTGTACTGTGGTCTTAATCCCACAAACATTGATTGATAACAAGTGACGTTCAGATTTGCTTTTTTATAAAGATAAAAATAAGTTTAGAACTACATAGTGAAGCCCAATTTATTTAGTATTTTATAATTTATCAGCTTCGTAATTGTGTGTTCATATTTCCGTGGAAAAAATATAAGCTGAGTGCACACAATTACATACGATATTACTTGGTAGTTAAATAGATGCTATGGGACTGTTCGAAAGGGTTACCGCGGCCAGGGACGCAGCAGGCTCAAGAAGGAACATGGATGGTTCTTAATCAGTAAAAGTCTGACAGACCTTCCCGCTCCACCCATAGCGGGAGAATGTCATTGCATGATTTTCCATCAAATAAAAGAAAAAAGATAGTTAAATAGATGTTACCAGTAGATGTTATTTATTTTCTAACCATATAACGTTATATCCTAGCATTATCCCGGTTGCCCTACACTTAAGCTTAGAGCCCAGGGTCCGCTCACTAGTTTAACCTGATTTGGCTAAATTTCAGTTATTATATGGAGCGACTACTGTCTGACCTAAGGTAATCATCATTCTACGGTTAGACCAGCTGTCAGGAAGTTAGAAGACTCAGACTTCCTAAAAACGATGTTCATGACAGCCGATATCAACGGCTTAACGTGCTATCAATATCGATAATTATCTACGCACATATAAATAAATATTTTCTACCAATTACACCTGTTATTTAGTTTCAAGATAAGTATCATTAAGAACTTGTGTTAGAAAGGATAAACATACATAAATACTTTTCTTTTCTTTTGTACTACGTATGTACTTAATATACTTAGGACAACACCCAATTTAAAACAAATATTCATGTTCATGCACACAAAGATTTGTCTCCTGTGGAAATCGAACCCACGACCTTGGAGCAGAGTGCGGGTGTATTCGCCACCACGCCATATCGGTCGTCGTAGGTGCACCACCAGGAATTGAACTCAAGAACCTCTGAATTTGGGTCTCGCCACTGGGCTGTCGCCGCTTAATTTCCCAACCATTTAAAAGCGTTTATGTAGCTAATTATAGCGAATTTGTTATTTTTGATAAACATTGAACGGAACTATTTCATTCAAGTGTCGAAACGTTGAATATATATATATATATATATTATAATTCTTTGCGGCTCTTATGCCTTTTTTTGCGAGTATTCTGCCTACACGAAAAATCACTTCTGTGCAAAGCTTAATTTAAAGTTTATTACCAGTAATATCCAAGTGAAATATTTTTGGTGGTGCATCTGCCGATCAACGGACGAGGCTCTGGCGAACTTAACAGTGCTTGCGTGGGCGTATATTATGCCCCTGCCCACCCCTTCGGGGAAATAGGCGGGAATATATGTTTGTATGTATGTGTAATATTTTAAGTTAAGTTATTCAAAATACCAGTTAGTAGTGTTAGCGGATTGCATACCGATTTCGGCATTTATGTGCCGCTAATTCTCATAACTTGCGCCGACATTGGCAGAACACGCATCGTAGATAGCAGAGTACAAGTTCAGAAACTAATATTACGCTGGCTTAATAAAACATGGATTAGTAACAGGTCAGATTTTAGTTACGAACTAAGTCAAATTTTTACTAAGATCTAAACAATTTTAATCAAACGTTTAAAACACAAGAAGCATGATATATCGCTTTCTCATGCCATGCGTCAACAAATGTAATAAGTCCTCATAACAAGATCTTTTATGAAGTCCTAAAAATCATCTCTTCGAGTTATGTCAGTATTCAATTAAGCCAGCGATTTCTATTCACTGATTACTCAACTTATCAGCTACATATTTGGTTCTTGTAGAAATATAATAAGCTTATGTATTAATACACTGAATAATATAAAAACACAATTTCAGTAATACATAGTTAACTGCGACTATTTGGAAAATAGCTGCAAGTATTATTTAAGGCAGATTGGTTAGTTACTGGAAGAATATTGCCGCAAATATTATATAAAAAAAGACTAGCTCAATACTGCGATATTGCCGCTAATATTTAAAAAGGAGAACTAGCCCTTCACTATGATATTGCTACAAATATTTCATAAGGGAACTACTTCGGCAATGGGATATTGCTGCAAGATTTTCATAAGGCCAAACTGGCCAACTTAGTCTCTTAGTTCTGTGGCTCGAACGGTGCTTAAGTAGTCTATCGTTATTTGATAGCTATTATAAAGTTGGCGATCATAAGGCGTATTCCTGGTTCTGAACAAAATAAATATACAACTTATCAGCCGTAACTCGAACGAACCCATGACCTCAAGAAAAATTGGCAAAATTCGGCAACGTTTGTCTTCCATCAAGTTATTTATGTCCAGATTCACTATCATTGATTAGGATATATTCGACAGTAAAATTAACAGTTTTACAACAAGGAGGTAGGAGGGGCGCGTCCACTGCGCCTCTCTGAGGAGGCGCTCCCGGTTTCGATCAGGGGGATGATGGCCGCAGGCGGGGTGTTAAACGCTGCAACCCAGTTACTGGCCCCCGCCTCTTTCTCAACAAGCAGCGAGCGTCGCCGAAGATTTTTCTGACTCAGAATCTGCTCACTGGTTTTGATTTGGCTAAATTTCAGTTATTATACGGAGCGATTGCGCATGCAGACGTATATTGCTAGATACTGCGCAGGAGTCAATCGGGCGCGTGTGCAAGCGTGCTGTCTGTCGACCAACGCGATATTGAAATGATTAAAGATACATTTTGTTTCTCAAACATTTACAAAGATAATAAGCAGCAATTAAAGCATTTGTAAACGCATCTATTTACCAGTTACGTCAGTTCATAATTGAAATTATTTTAGTCAAGCTTGACTTCAGTCCAAAGCTCTTCTCAACGTCACCTAAATCTAGAAGCGCTACCTACTTAACTATAGTGTAGAGGGAGGCTGCTTAGAATTGGATCTCGGCTTTATTACCAGCACTGCATGTTACAAACGAACGGTAGATTAATGCTTATCGACAGGACGAAACGTACGTGGAGCACTGTAACCTCACTCACGTAGCAGTAATCTTCAGTTTTATCTACCACGCGCGCATTAAACTATCTCTCTGGATTAGTCACATAGGCAAAGCCCAATTAACTCACAAAGTTATATACCTAGTAGCTGACCCGGCATCTTCTGGGGAATTTCTTATGTAGAAAAAAATAACTAACTTATTGTATGTGTAAGGATGTGGTATAAGAGTGAAAGAGGTATAGAGCGCTGTGAACGATAAGGGAATTTAAAAATAACAATAGGTACACCAAACATATATTTTTTTAATTTATTCCTTTGAATTCAAATAAATTCAAAAACATGAATATATATCTTATTATATTAATAAAAAATCCTTTCGCGGGCCAGCTGGAAGATATTTCTATATGGAATAAGTTCTGCCCTGTACCCAATGTTTCTTAGTTTTTCTATTAGTATATTTCTGTGTGCGTACTAAATAAATTAATAAATAATAAAAATTATTATGTTTTTATTATTAATTATTTTAAATTAATTACATAAATAAACCCAAGACCCATAGCAGTTTCAGAGTAATTCAGAGTGTCTCGGGTTCAAACCCTGGTGCACCACCTATGACTTTTCGAAGATATGTACTTAGATAATATTCGGAAAGCACGTTAAGCCGTTGGTCCCGGCTGTCATGAACATCTATGGCAGTCGTTATTAGGAAGTCAGTGACTTCTAACATCCTGACAGCTAGTATAACCATGTAATGGTATGTCCCTCTGGGTTGCGGAAGTCAGACGGCGCTCGCTCCATCTTTTAACCGAAACTCAGCCAAATCTGGTTAAACCAGTAAGTAGACCCTAGGCCCTAAGCTTAAGTCTAGGGCAACCGGGATAATGCTAGGATATGATGATATATGGTTAGGAAATAAATAACACCCACCGGTAACATCTATTTAACTATATAGCAATATCGTATGTGTTGTTGTTGTGCATAAGTACTAACTACTGAAATGAGCTAATAAACTGAATGAATGTACTAACTAATGAAGCGCTCATAGCTCTGCGGTGCTCGGTGGTCGGAAACGATCACCGAAGTACAGAAGATTTTACAGAGGTCAGTCCTTGGATGGGTGACCGTTTGTGTGGCATTTGATATCGAGCGCTTCCGTGCTTCGGAAGGCACGTTAAAGCCAAAGTCAAAATACTTTTTATTTCATAAACTATTACATAGTACTTGAAAACGTCAAAATTATAAAAAAATAACAAAAACAAATAAAATATAATTATACTAAAATCACGAAGCTTAGATTCACTTGCAACCAAAAAATTTAAAAAAACAAAAAATATTTAAGTGTAAGTGAATGTAAGTGCCAGTTCCGAGCCACCGCTCTGTAAGAAGAACTGGCAAGCCGTTGGTCCCGGTTATCACTAAATGTGGTAGTCGTTAAGCCATGTTAGAGGCCTAATGGGGGGCTTGAATAATTCTAACAGCAGGACGCCATACACCTGCCTCCGCCAATCCGCACTGGGTCAGCGTGGTGGAGTATGACCCAAAACCCTCACACCTTGATATGTGAGAGGAGGCTCGTGCTCAGTAGTGGGACGTTAATGGGCTGTGATGATGATGATGATGATGACTGAAATGAGACCATTCGCTGCTAAACTCATAAGAACACACAATTACGAAACTGATCAATTATATAAACTAAATAAGTTTTATTTCACTGCCACACTCTGAATTAAATTTTATCTCTATGAATACAAAATCGGAAAGTCGCTTTTTAATTTTAATAATGAAGTTAGGAACATAGGATGCATTGTTATCAATCGATATCCGTGGTAGTATTATAAGGCCACAGTACACGCTGTATGAACTGACTAGTAAGCTAGCTTGATCAGCTTGAGTGTGTCGTGACCCGAGTGCCGTGCTTGCTGCGCTTGCGCATACGTTAAACAATTACGATTAATTCAAACACAACAAGTTAGACAACATAATGAGCTTAGCCATGGATTCACATATGGACGACTACGGAGACGCCCTGATGGCAAAAGTGGTGACCATGGTGTGTTTGTTCGGTATATCGATGATATTCGGATTAATACCAATGCTTATTTCCCTCAAGTACGACTGGTTCACCAAAAAGTCCGGAGACATACGTTCAAACAACAAGCTAATCATGGGCCTTTTAGCATTCGGAGGCGGCGTGCTGTTCTCGACCACCTTCATGCATTTGCTGCATGAAGTAGATGAGAACATCCACATTTTACAAGGTGATGTGTTAATACTTTTAAGATGAACGGTATTATAGGTAGCTATCGATGTGGGTGGGCTATTATTTTAGGGACCTCAAAGTTCAAATCTTTTTATTCCATAAACTATTATATGGTACTTGAAAACGTCTAAATTAAATATAAATACGAAAAACAATCGAAATATGATAACACTGAAATCACGAAGCTTAGATTCACTTACATGCAACAAAACAAAAAATATTTAAGTGTAAGTTAATTATTTATTTATTATTTATTTATTTATTCAGTAAATACAGGTTATGACAACTTATTTATAACATAGTCCCACAAAACCGTGAGTACTAAGTGCCAGTTCCGAGCCACCGCTCTGCCGAGTCTGTTGATTCTCACTCCAATTATAATAGGTTGGGGAAAAAGTCTTTTCGTATTTTTGTATGAAAAGTCAAGACATTTTTTTCAAAGTTTATTTACATTTATTTACAATATATATGTACCGTTTTGTTGAATAACTTTCTGCCATTTTGTGGGCAGAGACATTATCCCGTTACTGTAGAAACTTTGGGACTTCTGATCAAAAAACGGGACAAATAGTTTTGGCAGTCCTCTCTTGAGGTCAACCTTACAGAACCTAAAGAATTCTGCAGAGACCGAAACAGGTGAAAATCTGAAGGCGCAAGGTCAGGGCTATATGGTGGATGCACTAGGACCTCCCAGTCGAACTCTCTTAATTTTTGCTGAGTGGCTAAAGATGTGTGTGGTCTAGCGTTATCGTGATGAAAGACCACACCCTTCCTGTTGATCAATTCCGGCCGTTTTCTCTCGACTACATCCTTTAATCTCATCAGTTGCTGGCAGTAAAGATCAGAATCGATGGTTTTGCCGGGCGGTAAAAGCTCATAATAAACAATGCCCTTCCAATCCCACCATACACACAGCATCACCTTATTTCGTGTTAGGCCAGGTGGCCAACACAGTCTGTGAAGCCTGGCCAACTTTCGACCACGACCTTTTTCGCACGTTCTTGTCGTACGTGATCCACTTTTCATCGCCAGTTATCAATCTCTTCAAAAACGGCTCGGTTTCATTACGTCTCAATAATGAATCGCAAATGACTACACGGTTCATTAAGTTTCTTTGAGTGAGCTCGTGTGGCACCCAAATATCGAGCTTTTTTGTATAACCAGCTTTCTTCAAATGGGTCAAAACTGTTTTGTGGTCAATTCCCAGTTCTTCAGCTACATCGTAACTACTAATATGCCGATCTTGCTCCACTCTTTCAAAAATGGCGTCCATTTTATTCGTAACAGGGCGACCAGAGCGAGGTGCATCTTTAACATCAAAATTTCCGGACTGAAAACGTTTGAACCAAATTTGTGCTACTCTTACTGACACTGCATCAGGTCCATAAACATAACAAAATTTTTTCACTGCTTGAGTTGCATTTTTGCCTTTTTTATAATAAAATTTTAAAATGTATCGAATTTCTTCATTAGATTCACTCATTTTTACGGAGAGAAAAACAAATGAAAAATAGCTGGAAACAACTTTTTTTTATTTTTTTCTTTTCTTTATAATGGAACCTTTGTAATGTTACCAAAACCAGCCAGACACAAATAGTACAGTCAAAAAAATTTTATAATAAGTTTATACCTACGTTATGCGAAAAGACTTTTTCCCCGACCTAATATAAACGATACAAATCATGAAGGAAAACGACTGGGAACTGCAGTTGGTCAATAATATGATTGCATCTATGCAGTGCATAGATATGGTCTTAAAAAGTAGCAGCGAAATTTAATCTACGAAACAAATCTACTTTTACATTTATAATATTAATAACAACTGTCCGCGCCATCGCCCACCGATCTCTGAACAGCGTTCAAATTTCTTAATTTCTTACAAAAAGTACCTATCTATAATTATGATGAGCTGAAACTCAATATTGTTTTTTCTTGTCCTCCCCATAAACGTCCACAACGTTCCGCGCGTGATTTCCTCAATATAAATTAAGTATAATGTGTCCAACGGTTTTCCTAGGGTTTAGAATTATGTCCATATCAAATTAAATCAATGTTGGTTTCAGAGACTTAAAAGCCTAAAAAGGTAGACAGACAGACAGAGTTACTTTCACCAATGGACAAGGATTATATGCAGTCACATTTACAGACTTATATCTCGTATCGCGGAGTATCTGTGACTTACACACTTTATAGGTAGTATAACAAATTATAACACAACTATTTTCGAAAGATTTACTGGTCGATGAATTATGGTCCGAAATAGTATTATGAATTGGTAAAACTTTATCTGTCCGTCTTTCCGTCGTCCGTGAGTAAAAATTCTTGTAAAATTCAAACAGTGCAAAATTTTTGTATTATAGATTATAATAATAAAGAAACATTACATTAAATACGGTTCACCTGATGGCAAGTGGTCACCGTAGCCGCCTGGCTACTTAAAAATAATTATTTTAAAATTTTTGAAAATTTTCATAAAAATCTTTTTTATAAAAGCTTTTACTTAAATGCCCTAAAAAGAAAGAAATAAATTTTTACTTACAAATTTTAACTGTCTACTTATAGCCTATAGCAGTCGCCCGCGGCTCCGCCCGCGTGGATGTCGGCTACCGCTGTAAAATGCCTACCCAGAAAGGCCACGGTCAGCAAAATGATTTCCAGATCAATTCACAGACACGGACACTAACATCGACGACGCAGTCATTATCCGCAGGCTGCATAGATTGTCTTTATGTGGATGTTGAAGTTGTTAATGATGAAAATATTTAAATCTAATTAATACTTAGTTTTTACTCTTACCGGCAGTCCCGGAGAGCAACCTGTTGTTTTGGGATAGATAACTAAAGCGATTATGGTAAATCTTCCCATTTGACATTTGACATTAAATTATTTTTAGGTGACAAAATAAACTGATGGTCGGGAGCCCCGACCCGTGATAGGGCGCTGTGCAGCAAAAATCGTAATAATTTAAGTTCGCCATAACTTCAAAAACAAACCTCCAATTTTGATCATTCCAAGACCAAATATTATCTACATAAACTGCACTTAGTGATGAAATAATTAATTTTGATAGGGATTAATAGCATAAGTAAAATAAATGCGTATAAATATAGTGCAAAAAAATCAAGATTTTTAAATAAAAAAAGGGTTGTTGTGCCTCACTCGCCATATATAGGTATAGTGTGTCGCGGACTTTTTAGTAGGTGGTATAAGATCTTTAATTCATTCATACATTTTGTGGTTCTATCTTTTATAGTTTAGGCAGCGTACGCAACTGTTCTGGTTGATTTTTACACTTTGTGTCTGAAAAACACCAATATTTTACGGAACCCTATTTTTTTCGAAATTATAATATAGCCTATGTTACTCAGTGATCATGTAGCTTTCTATTGAAAAAATTATTAGTAATTTTTTAGTTTATTCGTTACATACAAAAATACAAATCTTTCCTCTTTATAATATTAGTATAGATTACATTGACTCCCCCCTCCCGTACCACCCCAGTGACGCTTACATGGAGCCTACATCGCATGCTGGCTAGCTGAGCGCGGTGAGCGGCACCACGCGACTTTTTTCTAATACTTGCATTTTTAAACTCGTGATATCTTCCTAATGAAATGTCCGAATTGAATAATTCAAAAAGTTATAAAAAGGTATTGAAGCCGTCTTGAATACAAAGTAATTTTTTTTGATAAGGATTAATACCAAGGTACAAATATAGAGCCTTTTCAAGCGGCGGCATATAAATTAAATTTTTAGAATAAAAAACCGCTTACTGTGACGTAACTATAATATTTAGACATATGCTGTCGCGACACTTTTTGTAGATAATGATGAGTACTGCAAAGTCGTAGTACATAATTTTGTTCTATCATCAATAGTTTTCGCTGCGCAAGCTATGTAAGGAATTTTTCAGGTCATTTTTTTACACCTTGGGTTACATGATTGGATTTTTAGTAAGGATCCCTAATTTTTTTTTAAATATAATATAGCCTATGTTACTCGGGGATAATGTAGCTTTCCAAAGGTGAAAGAATTTTTTAAATCGGTCCAGTAGTTTCGGAGCCTATTCATTACAAACAAACAAACAAACAAACAAATCTTTCCTCTTTATAATATTAGTATAGATATAGATATAGATGAACACAATTCATAAAATCATAAAAGCAAGCTATGTAGTTGCCTAATTGAAACAGAAGTATTTACAAATTGCAAATGTTAATAAATTATGAAGTACCTAGTTCATAAAAAAAGTGTCACTCTGTCTGTTGTTTGTAGAGGAAACTAAATGAATATTATTTTGTCTTAGAAAATCATTTACGTAATAATATGTGAATAAATTTTCGTTAATCCTCTTTTAGAGCAGTTTATTTCCTTTATTTAACGTTTGAAAGTTATTATATCGCACACCTAGTTAAAGAGTCACGCAACTCGAAATAATTTGAAAATGACTTATTACCATTACGGGAATCTACGTTCAAAACTACATAATATTCAAAGACACCTGGATAAATAGTTGGTAAATTTTTACACAAGAAACTATAAGAATGTTTATAAATTATACTAAATATAAATGAAATAAAACGTTTTTTTCGATTCTTGAAAAAAGTGATATTTAGAGTTGAGCTAGTCTTTAACTAGGTGTGCGATATATAGGTAATAACAACATAAGAATTTAAATCGAAATAATTTACTTAACTTAACTTTCGGTAGTTATAACATAGGTAATCAATATTAGTTTTGATTGTTTAGTTTTTATCAACTTCAATGAACTGACATATCTTTTAAGAGTATATTTTAATGCAGCATTAGATTCTCGTAAACTAAAACAGTTATCATTCTATTCGTTGTCATTATCATCAGTCGGAAGATGTCCACTGCTGAGAACAGGCCTTCCCCGTAAACTTTCAAGGGGACGATTGCATTCGGCCTACATCTAGCATGATCCTGCGACCTTTATCATGTCGTCCGTTCTTTTTGCTATTGGACGTCTACTGCTATGCTTTTGTCAAAGGTTTCTCGAAAACCAGTGGATTTTGCAATAAAATGTTTTCCGAATAGTAATTTTCCTTTTCAGATGAGGGAGACTTACCAGAGTTATCGTTTTTCTTGGCGGGATTGATCATGTCGGCAGGATTCTTCATGATGTATCTAATTGAAGAGTTAGTGCACATGTACATAGATAATAAAAACAAGAGTACATCCTCTACACTGACGAGAACGATTAGCATAACAAGGCGAAGTTCTGAAGCGAAATGTTCTGTAGAAACTCAGTTAGAGAATATTAAGACTTTAGTGGATAGTGATAAGTTAGAGGAGGACAAGTCTCAAGATTCGGTGATGGCTGCGTTGCGTGGGCTGCTCATCGTGCTAGCTCTCTCCATCCACGAGCTGTTCGAGGGCCTAGCTGTAGGCTTGGAGTCTTCGGTTGCTAATGTATGGTGAGTCTATTCTGCTTTACCTATCTACCTACATTTACTACTCTTCTGTCACCTATTGTTGTAATAAATCGTACCGGACTTTGTAAGTCCTGTAATAATAAGAATATTGTCAAAGTAGATCGGAAATTCAGGATCTGCTGTTACAGCTGTTACGGCCGCAGCCCGATGCGTTGGTCTGACCAAATTAGCACCCCGATCCTACCTAGATCTTAGGATCCCTAGTCACCTGCAAGTGGTGCAACTGCTATCAACGCGATCACAAGTTCCCGGTAGGCGGCAATAGGCTCGCCAACGATTACAAGAGACCAACGTATTAGGCAGCCTGTCCACTGAAGCGGAGCGGAGAAATGGACAAATATTAACCAATGAGATTTCATAAAATCTTCCCTCCTCTCCTTTCCGCGATTCCTTTTGGATAATTTTTCTCCGCTTCTCCACTCTGCTGCCTCTCTACGCTTCAGTGGACAGGCAGCCTTAGTATAAAGATAATGGGCGAAACGTTGGCGTGCAATATACCTCTGCCTACCCCTTCGCGGGAACAGGCGTAATATTATGTATTTATGTATGCATGCATATTTTTTTTTCATTACTTATTCACTACAGAACGATAAATGAAAAAAGCTTAGTAAAAATCATCTTAATGTTTCCAGGTACATGTTCATAGCAGTATCCGCCCACAAGTACCTGATAGCTTTCTGCGTAGGAGTGGAGTTGCTGGCGGCTGGAACCAAGCGATGGCTCGCCGTGTTGTACATTTTCACGTACTCCTTCATGTCGGCACTGGGCATAGGTGTAGGCATCTTGCTGGTGGGCGGTGCGGGGGCCGCTGATTCTGGGATAGCCTCCGTTGTCTTACAGGTAAGTAACACATAAATACTCACCGTCATCTATATATAAGCGTCCGTTTGTGACCTTACGAGCCCCGGGTCCGCAGGTGTATAAGCATAGATAGTAGAACCATACAATAGCTTTTTTAAAAATAAATAGTATTTTGCTGTCAAACTGCCATTATTTTTTTTAATGATCAATGTCACCTTAGTCGAATATACCTACTGATAGTTGGACCGCTAGAAATAAGGAAGGCTTTGGATGAGCAATTCGCAGAATCAGATCCTGACTAAGTTGCACATTGTCCAATATACTATAGTGGGACCGCTAGACATAAGGAAGGCTTTGGATAAGCAGTTTACAGATTTAGGTCCTGACCATGGTGCATTAAATGCATGGTCCCTTGTAAATAATTGAAGCGCTTTTAGCTCCGAAATCCTCGGTGGTTGGAAACGATCACGTAACGTGTCGAATCTTGTCACCAATTTCTTTGCTCCCATTGGACATTGCCACGTGCGACCGGCACGCGCCCCAATCGCCGGGCCCTGCGCAATTCTTTTTTGTCGCTACTTGCATGATATTCGCATCCGCACGAACATCCGCACTGATTAATGCAGATGCAGATGTCCAAATCTATGCGGAAGTTCCGGAATTTTCGGATGCGGATGCGAATGTTCGCAACATGCCTGTTATAGAACACACCGACATAGTCGCGTATCAACTTCGCGCTCATACTATAATGCCACCGTTTAATGAGTTAATTAGTTTCGTTCTGATTTATTACTTTTACCCAATTAGTCGTGATTAGTGTTGATATAGGTACCTACATAATGTTGAATTCCATTACAAAACAGTTTTATCCAAATATGACCGCTGTTATTCGTAGGTATCTATCAAAAATCTTATTTCAGATAGCGATTGTTTGCCCTGTGTTATTTCAAATCTATGACAATAGTATCATGATCTTCGCCCAGTAACGTCCCACTACTGGCAAGGGTCTTAGGAAGTGCCGATATTTTTAAAATTGCATTTTCACAATGCAAGCCCTCTCCAAACTAGCATAAGTGATTACATATTAATATTAACAATTAGGTACATTTCAAAAATAAAACTATAGCTTCACTGAGCTTCTAACTTCGTAAAAGTAACATTTACGAGATGTAATTTCACCAACCACCAAGGTGTTTAGGGATCCTACCATTTTTTTTTTTTGCTTTACGTTGGTAACAAAATGCGTTTACGCACTACCTTCCGGCCAAAGGGGGACCGAAAGGGGGTGTGGGACTCACCACTGGCAGACGCGACTGCCAGCAGTAATACCCACTAAAAATCTTCCGACGACGCCCGCCGCTTGTTGAGAAAGAGGCGGGGGCCAGTACCTGGGTTGCAGCTTCTGACACCCCGCTTTGGCCAACGTCCCCAAAACCGGGAGGACCTCCTCAGAGAGGCGCAGTGGATGCGCCCCTCTTACCTCCTTCGGAGGGTCTGTCGTTCGACAGCAAGGGGCCCCTGCCCCCACTGCCTAAGACCCTCCTGGCGCTACTTGACGAGCCCTCCTGGCCCGCCCGCTGCGCCCTCTACAGGTCCCTCTTAGTTTCTCCCCCGGTAGTCAGTACTAAGGGCACCCAGAGTCGTCGGTCTCTGGGTGTTACCTTTTCCCTGGCGCCTCCTGCGCCCTACCGGGAGGTACTCAGCCCCCCCACCACGACTAAGTGGAGACCAGTCGGGGAGGTTAGGGATCCTACCAAGATCAATGGAGCCCAAGCCAACCTTACCTGCAAGTGGTGCACCTGCCGATCAACGGACGAGGCTCTGGCGAACATAACAGTGCCCGGTAAGCGGCAATAAGCTCGCCACCTACGTGGGACTATATAACCCTGCCCCGAAGCGTGGGCGTAAGTATAATATGCCTCTTCGGGGAAACAGGCGTAAATGTATGTATGTAATTTCACCAACCTATATTTCGGCTTCCAAATTGTTATTTTATTTAAGGCATCTTATTTTAAAACTATAATAATTTATAAAGGAAGGTGAAGTCGTCAGATGACATACAAATCTATATTATGTAGAAGTTTAATATCTATGCGCAATAGATATTAAACTTCTTATTATTTTTTAAAAAATCTTATGCATATTATTAATGTCTGTTCATTTGTTTAATCAGGGTTTGGCTTGTGGTACGCTAGTGTACGTCGTGTTCTTCGAGGTGTGGCGAAAAGACGGAACAGGTATCAAGCAGTTCCTCTGGTCGTTCACTGGATTTGTTGTTATGACAATCATTGGTATCCTGGTTGACACATATTTTGAGTAAGTGGTCTTTTATAGATTACCTGCAATTGATAATACAATAATTGTTTATTAAAATTAACATATCATTTTATCAACAAATTATTAATATTGAGTAAAGATTTGAAGCAAATCATACTACGCCTTTGAAATTGTAATACAAAATGTCCGTCACACACACTTCATCTACAGAACTGTTCGTACAAATACGCACTTATACACAACACTCAACTTATACACATATATTTATCTACACTTAACACACTTACTTGTAGAATTTAGTAATTTCGGCACCTACCTTCCTACCTACCTTCAAAAAAAAGTAATGTTAAGTACAAGACTTAAGATAATCCCATATTTTGATAGCCACTACACAGGCTGCGTCTAGTTTGACTTTCATCGTGAAATGATATGTATACATTTACTGCATAAGTATTATAATTAAATATAAATAAACTTATCATAACACGTGGTTACCGACCAACTGTCGAGATAATAATGATAAACATTGTACATATCATCGTACATATGTTAAATTAAATTTCATACAGCCTATAACAAAAAGGCTACGATATTTTATTCTGTTCCTTAAAACTCCTAAAAAACTTTTTCTTTAGTATTAGTATGGAGACAAATACTATGGAGGCATGGTCTGATATGATGAACTATTAATATTATAGTTCCAAAAGTAGTAATAGTCTGTTAAGCAGCTGTCATGTCTTACGAAGCCTATTATTAAGCCCACATTAAATAAATATCCTTTCATTTTCCATTTATCCAATAAGATAACAAGTACCTACCAAAAGTATTGTGAGCCACGCAGCTAAAGTCCCACTAGCTAAACTCCGTCATCATCCTGGCATTATTCCGGTTGCCCACTTATTCCGGTATAACTTAGGGTCTGTTCACTAGTCTAATCAGAATTCAGCTAACTTTCAGTTATTACACGGAGCTTTTATTACCCACTCCCACTAGCTAGACTATAGGTATATAATATATAGTCTGCATAACTATCTTACCCCACATATCATTTAATATTATACTTGTAGTAAAACTAAGGGAAAGGTTACCTGATGAGATAGTAGATATATGTCTAATAAAGTTGCCGGCGATATTTTCAAAGCTAATCGAACTAGGTACAGTCAGCATAAAATATTTGCTAGCTCTCAAAGCGCCATATATTTCGGACACGCCTTAACGCTCTCGACAATAGAAACGTGTGTCGATCTATATGGCGCTTTGGATGTTAACATCAGCTTCATAGCTGACTGGACTTATAGAGTATTTTTCATTTTTCAGGACTGACTAACCCGTCAACAAGGAACCGGTTTGACCAATTATTAAAGGACCATTGTTTTGTGTACCCCGGCAGCCAACAGCCAAATCGTAGAAGATATCAGCGTCCTCCTATTAGATTTATAGCCATATCGAAAAAGATATTTTATAAATATTTCAGTTGGAAAAGAGGATAGATTGGTTAAATTTATTAATTTGTACAAAGATTATTAGACATTAAAGTATATAGACATAATACTTTACATTAATGATTTTTGAATTGAAAGCACCAAACTACAAAAGTATCGTCTTTTAAGTTTAATTTAAATAAGTAACCTATCTACTTACCCAATGTAATTTTATTTAAACTACAACTATACAGTCCTTTGTAAAGTGTCAAACTTAGATTAAGCGTTAGAAATAAATATTTATGTGTTAATAAGAAATATTTGTTATTTTAATTACCTTTAGGGTAAATTGTGCGCATTAGAACCCCTGAACGATACTTGATGTTGACCATAATGCAATACCTTTTACCTACTTATTGGTATCTTCTTATATTAAGTACCTAGTTACTTCTATTCACAGCGAGAAAGTTTGTTTGACCCAAAGAGATTAAGGATAGTAATAGAGCGGCTATTAGAGACTATTCCATACAAAAAATTTGAGCTGGCGCGGAAGTAACGCTATCTAACGTTGAAAAGCAAAACAGCATATTAAAAACAATTAGAATAAGTTTTACCTACTCCACGGTAGGCGTCGCTCTGCAGTAGGGATGTTCCGTTTAGAATTCGACGTATGGATAATTTTGAAGAAGGTTAACCAAAATCGGTATAAAAAACATTTAACATGAATAAGCAAGTGACAATTAGAGTAGTATATAAAAATTATGGTGTTTTCAATGATTCTTATTATTTATTTAGTAAAAGTGTTAACTTATTAAATTCAACACTACTAATTAAAAAAGACTATATCAATGACAAGACAATAAAAAAATAAGTATAAGTTAAAGTTATAATAAATTTATTTAAATATGTGATATGACAATTTTAAAAAATAATGTAAAAATATAAATAAATAAATAAAAAATTACCTTCTGTGAAACGTTATGGGGTGCAATAAACATTGATTTGAATGTTTTACTATTACAGTTTATAACAGTCCCCCATCGCAATGATTATTGAATCAGAATATTACTACTTATATTATACTTACAATTAAAAAATATTATTTATTACATTAATCGAATAATAAAACGACATCACTTGAACATCACTAAATCATCTACTTCCGCATCGACAAGTGTGGCGAAATCCTAAAAGTAGTGCTTTTGCTTTTCACCGCTAGAGGTCGGCAAAGGGAATAGGTAATGTTCTAGAATAATTTATTGAAAATTATTATATAGTCTGATTATTGAGTAAATATAAAAAATACTTACGAAAATAAACTGTAATCACGTTCAGCCTTTTTACCATAACGGGATTTGCAATATCGCAGTACGCAATTTGGAATATTTTCTATAAAATTTGTCAAATCTGTTCACGCACAAACACGACTACACTAGAGGGCGCATAAAATCATACTGAGCGACTTGTTACCACTTGGTAATAAGTTGTGGATTACATTTTTGATCTCAATGTCCTGTCTATAGTAATAGTTAAATGTCTTTGGTTTGACATGATTATTGTTTTATAGTTCCGAGACAATAAGACAACTTATTTATATTCAAACTTTGGTATTTTTCAGAAATCATCTTTTGGTACTGGCAAAGTACAGGGGCTCGTTTACTGTTAAATTCACTGCTGACCATTTTGTAGCTTTCCTGAAGCAAATTTCAGTCGACTAGAAAGACAATGCAGTACCTACCTACCGTCCGTGGGTTCGATTCCCACACAGGACAAATCTCTGATCATGCACATTAATATTTGTTCTGATCTGGGTGTTTTCCTATATATATTAAGTATGTATTCACAAAATAAAAGTGTTTAAGTATCTTTATCCGTTGTTTAGTATCCACAACACAAGTTCTTAATGATACTTATCTTGGAATAATTGGTATAATTGTCAGAAAATATGTACTTAATAAATAAATTAATTCTCGTAAAGATATAATAAGAAGTTAAAAAATGCGCGCCACCGTCAATTTTAGGGAGTATTTTTTGATCTATCAAATGCCATTGTTTATTGGCAAAATCAAAATTATCGGGTCATAGTTATTGATAAAATTTGTATGAAAATATTAAATATTATTTAAGAAACAGTTGGGTCCGAGTGCCGATGAGGTTTCCAAATAAAACAACTATTAGTTTAACAAATCAATAATGAAAGTAGAAATTATCATTTTTGACTGTTATAATAACTTATTTTTGATGAAAATAGATTTTTGTAATTTATTTATTATTTGATAGGCAAATAAAACAATATTTAGGCTGAATACACACATAAATATAATTTTCAGTTCAAATAAACATCTGATAAATATAGAAGCTGTAGTAAATTTAAATATAACCAATACCAATAGGATCACCAATTCCTTTGGACTGATTATTAAAAAAAAGTAGCATATAAAGTTTAAAACAACTATTTTGTTTTCTTGGCGGGAAAGTAAAGGATCATGTTTGCAGTTCACGTGCCGGACGGGTCAACAACGGGTTATATAGGTAGGTACTTAAGCCTCATGTGAACGTGATCTAAACAATATTACTATTCCACGCGGACGAAATCGCGGTAAAAAGCTAGTCTTAAATATTATTTTACTATCACACCAATTATTTAGCTCCAAGACAAATATAAAGACCTTGTGTATGGATACTAAAGGACGTATAAGCAGACTTACATACTTGTTTTCATATATATAGGAAACACCCAGATAAGAACAAATATTCATGCACAGACACAAAGATTTGTCCTGTGTTGGAATGAAACCCACAGGAGCGGAGTGCGAGTTCAGAATACTCCACGCCATATCGGTCGCAAAAAATCTAAATGAAATTTGAGGTCTAATTTTGCGACCAGTTTTACTTCTTATTTCACAAATAGGCATAAATTTTGATAGAAAAACGTTAATTCGTTACTATGTACAAAAATAAATATAAACCAGATGGTACCTACCCTACATCAATGGGCGTAGCTAGCCATGGGCTCAGGGTGGGGCAGCAGTCCAGAATAATATGTAACTAGCAAACTATACCTAGGTTGCAGGTCAGAGGTAGGGTGGAAAAGAGCCTGTCCTTTTTTTTAAATTCAGAAAAATGCATTTACGCGTTCCCAGCTTGTCGGGGGACCGGACACCGGTTATGTGGGGCTCCTGCAGGGACTTTTCAGCCTACCCACTAAAACAATGACGACGCCCAACATTAGTTGACAAAAAGGCGGGATCATGGTCTGTCAACAGCCCATGGCCTCGCCACCGGCAAATTCCGCACCGTTCATCATAGAATGGAAAGGTAGCGGACCTCCTCAGAGAGGTGCAGTAACGACACCCACTGAAACTAAAAACAAACTAAATGAAACAATAGACATACAGATGCTTATTAACAAATAGTTATTATTATAATAAATTAATATATAAAAGAAGCAATAGCAGGCTACTACTTTGCGGCGCCCTGACAGGGTATTACAATGGTAGGTAGGTACTTAATTTTTTTAAGACCATCTTTATAACCATGTGATATGCAATCAAATGAATATGAATACCTACCACCAATTCTAGTGAAATTAGATGACCTAAGTAAATTATCACAAATAGATATGAAAGGTATTACAACAAAACTCTCAAGAGATATAGATGCATTTGTTCCTAAGCCAACGGGAACCACTCGAATTTAATCACTCACGTAGCAGTAATCGTCAGTTTTATCTGCTACGCGCGCATTAAACTAACCCTCTGGATTAGTCATATAGGCAAAGCCCAAATAACTTACAACATTATGTACCTATAAGTCGTGGAGCCTTTAAGACAAAACTGATGGACAATAATTGGCACAATCGAAAACTATGATATTTGCCAATGTCAAGTATTTTTATAAATCAAGTTATTACATAAATAAATAAATAACTATTCTTTTACAATCACACCAATTATTTAGTTCCAAGAAAAGTGTCACTAAGAACTTGTGTTATGGATACTAAAGAATGGATAAACATACTTAAATAACTTTTTTTTTATTTAATATACGTAAATACATACTTAATATACTTACATAGGAAAACACCTAGACCAGAACAAATATTGCATTTAGTCTAAGTTTAGTTTCAAATATTGCATTGTTTTTTATCATTTAGTCGCAGTAAAAGTAAAGTAATGCTACTTTCCGGCATTACTGTAATGTAAATACTTACAGACGGTACCTAATGCCTGGAGCCAGTGAGACCGGGCTCTCTCGGAGACGCAGTTAGACGACCGATTTCTGCTGTATTAACAGAACATAACAGAAGTCCATCAAAAAAACGATTACATTGAGGCTCGTCCCAGTGCGTTGGGCAGGTGGTTTTATGCCCTGCACGACATCTCTACGGAACCCAAAAAAACGTTGATATTGCTGCGTAAGAAATTGTGCGTGCTAAAAGCAGAAGACAAAAATGCCGGTACCGGCGTATAGGAAGGGAAGCCTGACGCAAAACACGGTCATTCATGACACAATATAGAATTTTGATTTAAGTATTTCTTATCAGATTATCCAAATTGATAACAAAGAAGGAAAACGCCGAAATTGAGAGCACCGAAGAATATATAGAATAAATATATTATGTTTATTAATTACATATGTGAATTTACACTTGTTTCGGAAAATAAAGTACTGCTGCGATGTGTCCTTTTCCCCGTTGGCGCCAAAATCTCACTTTCGACCTAGAGAAAAGTCCTTAATTTAATTTTTTTAATGTTATTTTGAGCTTGAATGGAAGAGTTTGGCCTTAGGGAGATAGATAAACAACGACAAATTAAGGCGAGGAGCTATAATATACCTGTTCCTAGTTTCGAAAGCCGTGATATCTGAATATTTGTCTTTTTCTGGCTGTTTAGTTGACTATATCAAAAGTACGTATTGACAAAAAAAGGACCTGTCTATTTCGTTTGTTTTTCTAATGTCTAGTAAGCTCTGCTTAGTTTAAGACTAGATGGAGCTATGGTCAATGTCCAAGAAGAGGATAGATATTAGTACCTAATGTGGCCCCACTGCCGTAATTTTCAGCCATCTACCACGCAGCATAGTTGACGGCAGGAAATTACGATTTTTATGTAAGGGGACGTCCATTAATTACGTGAGGTGTTTTTTAAAAAATTTGGACCCCCCCTCCCCCTTGGTGAGATTTGGTGAGATGTGGTCGGACTCCCCCCCCCCCTCACGTGAGATTTACCCAATATTTTTTTAATAATTTAATTTATTTGATTTGTCTTCTATGTACTACATTTTTCTGCGAAATAAGAGGAGAATAATGATACCACGCTTAACCGATTCGTTGCGGATGACACGCCACGCGTGCCATCGATTTCTTTTCTTTGTGGCGGATGGCACGCTAGTCGTGCCATTTTTGAAATTTCTGTAACTTGTTCAAATATCGTTTTTGGACGATTTATCCAAGACAAAATATTCATTATTTTGCACGTAGTACATGCCCACAGCCTTCGTTTCTAGATATTTTGAATTTACAAATTTTCAGGGGTGGAAAACCTTTTTTGACAAGAGATTTTGACATTGTATTATTAATTATAGTTAAAAGCGGAAATGCGTTTTTTATCGTTAAATTAAATGGACATACCTACGTAATACTATTTAAAAATATTTTATAGGATGTCCGCTATTGAAATATAGTAGTTAGTACCTACTGTGTGTAATGAATGGGTCATAATTTTAAATAATTTTGTGGAAAAATACTGTGTCACTTATGTACCATTCATCATTTACGAACTTAAGCTGTGAACAAGTTTCTGGATAGCTTCCTCATAAAAAGAACGTAAAACCTATAACTTATGGTTTAATTTTGGTTAAATTGTTGTTATACTATTAGTATGTGGCCAAAACAGCCTACAGAGTACCATGCACTTTTATGGTATGGTATAAGGTTTATTTTTGTTTAAAACAAAAATGTCGTCGTCCGGACATTGAGTCAGGTCGTCATCAAAATCGTTCGTCTGCGGAACGTACTTGCGTTTTTTATTTGAATCTAAAATGAAAAATGTGCCTATAGTGCGCGCCAAAGATAAAGTCGCGCGGCGTGACAATGTGCAGAGATCGAGGATAGTACGAAAATGTTCCGCTGATATACCTAATATGTATTTTCAATCAATGTGCACGTTCTCTCCGGGACTTTATCTTTGGCGCGTTCTATATAAATTATACACATATTTTATTTATTTTGTGAAGCAGTGTTAACTTAGTGGTAAGAACACAGTTAAATCGCGTAGTTAAGTCTTTGCGAAAACTTCTTTATTTAAAAAAATGTGCCTAACAGTTTCGCCGAATAATACCTATATTTGTATATTTTTATTTCCCACGTTAGGGTTCTTGATTATTATATATTTACTAACGTGATTATACACTGAAAAGTTAATTCAATAAAGACTAAAGATTTTCAGGGTGATTTAAATGTACCAACATAATTAGACAAAAGGTTTGTAACATCTGCATAAAAAAGTCACTGGCCCGACATTTCAAGGAAATCACGCAGAAGAACACGTATTTAGCCACTTTATACCACTTATAAGACCGTTCACTATCATCTTGCGATGACAACTAAACCAAATCAGGTCTACACATGCGGAAAAAGCATAAAAAGTATATATTCTTTTACACACGGCTGATGGCACACTAGTGCGTCATTATCTTCTGTGGCGGCTGACACGACAGGCGTGCCATGAAATATTTGTTCGCCGCCACGGCTGAAAGATTGCGAAATCGGGAGCCGCAAGGAATCGGTTAAGGTGCACTATAACGAATGATGACCGGTATTGATATTGTAATACAAAATTTTACTGTGGTATAAAAATGTATATTCTCTCTCTCTCTTCTCTCTAATTAATAAGTTGACGTGAGATTTTTATTGACCCCCGCCCCCCCCTTGGTGAGTTTTGGTGCGATGTGGCCGGACCCCCCCCTCCCCTATTTTAGACTCACGTAATTAATGGACGTCCCCTAAGTGATAGCCAAGTATCGAGCCCCAGACTTCAAAAGGGTTCTCGGGTATAAATCCTGGTGCGTTATTATCGCTCCGTGACTCGCAAAGTACGTTTAGCCGTTGATCCCGGCTGTCATGAACATTTATGGCAGGCGTTATTAGGAAGTCAGTGCCTTCTTACCT
This sequence comes from Musotima nitidalis, assembly GCA_949126915.1. Lineage (NCBI taxonomy): Eukaryota > Metazoa > Arthropoda > Insecta > Lepidoptera > Crambidae > Musotima > Musotima nitidalis. Next base: position 8,462,685 of record OX421431.1, read on the forward strand.
GACAGCTGGTTTAACAATCGAATGATTTTGGGTTGCGAAGGTCAGACAGCAGTCGCGCATGATGATGTATAGGTAATCCTCTTCCTTCTGTAATCGTATTCGTATCTTCAACAAAAACCACAATCTAGTCAAACGAACGCATCGGGCTGCGGCCGCGGTAGTTATATAAGTAATAGCAGATCATGAATTTCCGATCTTCTTTGACAATATTCCTATCATTACAGGACTAAAACGTCCGGTTCGCTTTATTATAACAAAAGGTGCAAGAAGAGTAGTAAATGTAGAAGGTAGATAGGTAGGTAAAGCAGAATCGATTCACCATACATTTGCAACCGAAGACTCAAAGCCTACAACTAGGCCCTCGAACAGCTCGTGTATGTTCAGCAGTGGACTACAAACGGCTGATATGATGATGATGAACATTGAACTGAGCTATTGATTCAAGTGTCGAAATGTTAAGAAAATAAAATTTATTTTTCTCAGCGTTCACCAGATGCGATGGCTCTTGAGACTTATTAATTAAATAAGAATATTAATAATCATATAGATATTTAAAGTTAAAAAACCAGTTTTTATATTCGTTTATTTATTATTACACTACCTATAGTTGAAAAGATTTTTTGTGTTGGGGGGCGGAAATTTTATGGCTTTTTAAATTTGGTTGTTATTAGCCTCTATCAACATAAAATTAGTGTAGAAGATCTTGCTTGGTGGAAAGCCGCTATTTACCACTTACTGAGACCTTTGTTATGTAACGAGCCCAAATACCTATTATTATTGCATAACAAAATGCATCAATGCATGGTACTTTGGAACTTTCATGGGATCTTATTCATAAACAGTCTTATATTGCAGCTTCATAGAGGCAAAGTTAACACAGATTATAAAAACAAATGTCTAGTTGCATGATACTTTATTCTCTGATCTAAGCCCATTAACGTCCCACTACTGAGCACGGGCCTTCTTTTCTTTCACGAATGTGTGGAGGTATTGAGTCATACTCCTCCACATGGATCATGCTGTTAAATTTTTTTTCAAGCTGCCCAAAAAAAGGCTTCGAAAATGTTTTAATGACTAATAATGTGTGAAGGTGCTTTCTGAAGCGCTCGATATTAAATTCCACACAAACGGTCACCCCCTCCAAAGGCTGACCTATGTGAACTCTACTTTACATCTTTGAACGTTTTCGACCACCTTGTTTGTACCACGGAGCTACGAGCGCTTCTGATATTGCACCTACATAAAATATGAAATAATATGTAGATACACATATTAATTTATTACGGTCCCTACTAAAAAATCAGTTCGCTGAGACTGCTGACGGATACGAGGCAAGGGAGCGTTGCGACAAGGTTAAAGGCTGCTGAAGTTCTGCAAGGGGTCACCACTGCAGGAAGCGGAGGTGTGCTGCCCACTAAAGGGAATATCCTTCTACCTTAGCAAAGAGCTCGAGGACTTCTGTTTGTGCGGTTCACGATTTCATTCATCGCAGAATCCTAAATTCGGAGAAACTTGACATTTATTATTATCTAATATTAATTCTTTTTATGTTATTGATATTGTGTCTAAAAATCTTTTGAACATAGATTTAAGTACATAGTAATGGAAACAAAATTATGTCTACATTTATAGCGTTTACGCTTATAGAGATTATGTTCTGCTTATATAAGCAGAACATCTCTATAAGCCGTCTCTATCGAGTCAACCGCGTCACTAATTTTGACAATCTTGGGTTTGACATTGACATTAACGTAGTGAAAAGTGATGGTATGGTAGAATGTAATAGAAACAAAACAATTAAATAAAATGTAACATAAACATTTTATTATATTTCATCAAAATTGCCATTCCATGTTTTATGTTCGTAATACTTTAAAAAAAATATTTGCGTATGAATATTACACATTAATAATCTCTGAAATGAGGAGAAAACATTTTTCTATTTTTATTTTTGCTTTTATTTCCATATGTATTTGGATAATATGGAGCTCTCAAACTGAAATGGACAGCACACTGTTAGTAGAGAAAAATAATTATGATTTTATGAAGAATTACATATTGAGGCCTTCATCATCAGTTTACAAAAGTACAGTAAAGTAAATTATGATCTAAATGAAATACTTTAAATTATTTTAATTAGTAGATTAATTGAATTGTTTAAAATTTCAGGCAGCCCTTTCATAACAATCATAGTCATGTCATATGTAGGGCATGTAAAATTAAGAAATGCCCATCGCAAAGCAATGCCACAAAATGTTTTAAAATCTCTGAATGTGACCCGAGTTTTCTTACTAGCTGAAATTCCTTCAGATGAAAAGTTAGTTAATACTTTTTTTACTTTATTTGTTCCTTCATTCATAACTAAATCAAATAAAACTGCTTACTTTTTTACAGATATATAACACAAGCAGATGTTGTGAATGAAAATAGAATTCATAATGATCTACTTCAAGGGTCCTTCATTGACAACTATAGAAATTTAACATACAAACATTTACTAGGTTTAAAGTGGGCCAGTGATATATGCAGACCAGCCTATATCCTTAAAGTAGATGACGATATAGTGTTCAATTTTGATAGTACATATAAATTTCTTTTACATCTAGATTTGAAAGATGACTTTTTATTAGGTTATATGTTAAATAATACGGTACCAAAAAGGAATAAAGACAATAAATGGTATGTCACTACTAGTGAGTATGCTGGAGACTATTATCCTCAGTATATTTCTGGTTGGTACTACATAACCACACCAAATACTGCTGCTAAACTATGTGATGAGGCCTTATACCGAGTGCCTTTTTGGATAGATGACATCTATATCACAGGAATAATACGTAAAGCATTAGGCATCAAATTGAAACATGTTCCAAAAGATTTCTGGTTAGAATACTATGAGCTTCTTGAATGTTGCATTTCAGATATGATAAAGAAGTTTGTTAAATGCGATTTTGTAGTGGGGCCTAATGGTGGAAGAAACAATTTAATTGTGGAGTTCAATCAAGCTTTAAATAATTGTGAGAAATTGAATAACTGTATGATGAGACAGACTGACAAACCACTCAAAAAAGTGTGTGTGATGAAGAGGGATAGAGATATTTTTAGTGATGGACATGGTGAAGTAAAATTGCTGAGATAATAAAATTAACAATAGCTATTAAGTTTTTTTATATGTAATTAACAAAATTTTAAAATGAAGAATTTTGTGGCTATAAATTTATATGCAAATCAATTCCAACTTTATATTTACATGTATAAGTTCCAAGGTTTGTCAAATCAATTATTACCATTAGTTTTATTAGGCTTTTGTAAGTATAGCTTTTTAAAGTAAAATAATAGAATATAAGAAAAAATAAAATGTAAGAAACAGTGAGAATAATCATTTAAACCTTATTATAATTCGTCAACCAATTTATTGTCAATACATTTTAATTAGAGTATTAATATTTATACTTCAATAATAACAGAATGGAACTAAATATACACAGAAGTTTGCATAACAAAGTAAGCCTTATGTACATTTAACAAGTATAAAATTGAACTAATACTATACTATAAAAGACTGATCATATTATAATGTTTTAAAGTTTAATTAAGTACAATTTATTTTTAACAATAAAATCTCATAAAATTGATCTAATAAACTTAGTTTTACTTACATCTAAGATTGTAGCCAATCATTTGTGACTGATGCACCATTGACTACACTGTCTTTGAAGCCTTTCATGACATATGATGATTCATACCAAATAATGCTATCTGTACATTCTATTTCATGGAAATCCTCTTCATTTTCATCATCTATATGGAAACTTTTAAGCTCCTGACTGATAGCATCACCAAATACTTGAAAATCATTGCAACAAGTAATATTATCCGTATTTGTACTTCGTAAGTCTAAAACTACTACTCTACTGTTTCTTGGTATTCTGCAGCCACTTGTTGTAACAAAATTCTCATTGTTAACCACTTCTGGACTATCTGTAATTTTCTTTTTTATATAGACAAACATGTTTGTCTGTGCAATAGAGCTGAAGAACACTTTGCTTAAGGCATCTGATGTCACCAAGGTCCTTAAAAATTAAATTTCATTACTACTATTAGGTAGACAATAAAATAATGAACAAATATTTTCAGACATCCCACATATTGCTTCTAGTTGTTGTATTTGTTTTTTCTAGAAATATATACTTATACATGTTTATGTATAATATACCCTTTCAGAATAAGAAACAATAATTCCAATAGTGAATAGATACCAGTTGCGTGGTAAAACCCCATATTTAATTGATTAAAGGTCTTTTTACATACTTTACATTTATTTTTGAATACCAATAAATCTCTAGATAATCAAGAAAGAATCTAATCTAATCTAATCAATTATCCAGAAATTATTGCTCTTAATATCTACCCCAAGGGCTAATTTTAAGAATGAATACAATAATGGGTGAACTAAAGATAAACATATACTGGGTCATAACATTTTCTTACCTGAATATGTTTCGTTGAATCTTTTGATCATTAGCTATGTGAGGAGACTGACATTGTGGTTTATGACATACTGTAGGCATTATTAATCTGTACGCCTCTTTACACGATATTGGAGATCCACCAAGAGCGATACATATTTCTTCTGGCATTGAATGGCCATTAATCTCACTCAGTAAACTCTGTAAAAAAATACAAAAAAATAAAGGTTAGCAAAAAGTTTTCGTGTGTTACATTCAATTCTGTGTTGTCTAGTTAATAAGTATTATCTGTAAGTTTAATAATAGCTTATTTTACCTTTAAAATAAAATCTAAATTCTCTAAAGCCGTAGACGCTATGCGAAAATGTCTTTCGGATTGAAAACTGTCTTTCGTGTCTTCGTTTTCACTCATTTTCTTTTTGGTTACTACTTGTTTCAGCCATTGATAAGTGTATGGTATCTGTAACCTTTGATAAGCTAAAAATTTAATTATTTCTACCACGACATGTCCACATGAAATTGATGTAAGTTGATCACCTATGTTTAAGTTAATAAATATAGGTTTTTGTTTAGCGTTCATGTTATTTCTCTCTAGTACCTACTACACACTGAAAAAGTGCTAATTTAATGGAATGGAAGACTTGATTTGATAAAAACAAAAGCAATTTTTACAACAAAAAAAAGTTTTAAAGCCCTGTCAAATGGAATTGAATTTTCAAAAACAAGTAACGGACGCCACGACAGGACGTCAAGTTTTTTTTTCTTTTTTTAAATAATAGCTTCGTGCGTCTAGCACATCTAGCCAGTGTCAAGTAAGTGATGTATTAATAATATATAATTCATAGTAAATGAGAATGAGTGGTGATAAAGATGATAAATGGTAAATGAGATACCCTCCCCTAAGCCCCTTGAGTCCTCAGTAAAGATGTGGGACTATACTGAGATCTCACATGGACTCCTTGAGAGAATTTGAAAAGTGATGTTGCACTGCTTTGTTTGATTTACCAACACTCATATATATTCACAAACACTTAACGGTTAATAATCCACCGTTATTACACATTAATGTTAGAAATATCACAAATTTTAGAAAATAAAACAAAACTGCAAACATGACGCTTCACTTTCCCGCCAAGAAGTCGGACGTCAAGTTGCACTCCACAGAATAAATACTTATAATTTTGTCACGGACTTTGCCAGTACTGTAGTAGATATTTCTGTAATCTTGAAAAAAGTATTTAACAATCGCTACAAACACTTTACAACATACATGAATATCAAATCAAATCATTATTCCAGTCCCAAAAAAAAGGGTGTATACGGTTGCACAGGCTTTTAATAGCATTAGCATGTACTTAATTTTTTGGATTATTAGGTCGGGGAAAAAGTCTTTTCGCATAACGTAGGTATAAACTTATTATAAAATTTTTTTGACTGTACTATTTGTGTCTGACTGGTTTTGGTAACATTAAAAAGGTTCCATTATAAAGAAAAGAAAAAAATAAAAAAAAGTTGTTTCCCGCTATTTTTCATTTGTTTTTCTCTCCGTAAAAATGAGTGAATGTAATGAAGAAATTCGATACATTTTAAAATTTTATTATAAAAAAGGCAAAAATGCAACTCAAGCAGTGAAAAAAATTTGTGATGTTTATGGACCTGATGCAGTGTCAGTAAGAGTAGCACAAATTTGGTTCAAACGTTTTCAGTCCGGAAATTTTGATGTTAAAGATGCACCTCGCTCTTTTCGCCCTGTTACGAATAAAATGGACGCCATTTTTGAAAGAGTGGAGAAAGATCGGCATATTAGTAGTTACGATGTAGCTGAAGAACTGGGAATTGACCACAAAACAGTTTTGACCCATTTGAAGAAAGCTGGTTATACAAAAAAGCTCGATATTTGGGTGCCACACGAGCTCACTCAAAGAAACTTAATGAACCGTGTACTCATTTGCGATTCATTATTGAGACGTAATGAAACCGAGCCGTTTTTGAAGAGATTGATAACTGGCGATGAAAAGTGGATCACGTACGACAAGAACGTGCGAAAAAGGTCGTGGTCGAAAGTTGGCCAGGCTTCACAGACTGTGGCCAAACCTGGCCTTACACGAAATAAGGTGATGCTGTGTGTATGGTGGGATTGGAAGGGCATTGTTTATTATGAGCTTTTACCGCCCGGCAAAGCCATCGATTCTGATCTTTACTGCCAGCAACTGATGAGATTAAAGGAAGCAGTCGAGAGAAAACGGCCGGAATTGATCAACAGGAAGGGTGTGGTCTTTCATCACGATAACGCTAGACCACACACATCTTTAGCCACTCAGCAAAAATTAAGAGAGTTCGACTGGGAGGTCCTAGTGCATCCACCATATAGCCCTGACCTTGCGCCTTCAGATTTTCACCTGTTTCGGTCTCTGCAGAATTCTTTAGGTTCTGTAAGGTTGACCTCAAGAGAGGACTGCCAAAACTATTTGTCCCGTTTTTTTGATCAGAAGTCCCAAAGTTTCTACAGTAACGGGATAATGTCTCTGCCCACAAAATGGCAGAAAGTTATTCAACAAAACGGTACATATATATTGTAAATAAATGTAAATAAACTTTGAAAAAAATGTCTTGACTTTTCATACAAAAATACGATAAGACTTTTTCCCCAACCTATTATAATGAAAGCCGGTTTAGAGTATGACTATAAAAAGTTAAACCACCTCCTTTCCACTTTTACTTTACTGTTGACTATTCCAAATTTTAAACAATTTATTCAATCATTTTTCCGCACAAAATTTGACGTTTGCAAATTACATTTCCATTTCATTTTTCTTCTATGTTGAAAATATAAGAGTATAATTTAATCATGTATCGAGTACAGAATATTGTGCGATCTGGATTATTTAGAAATCAACACATAACTAAACGAAGTTTCGCTAAAGATGTTAGATTTGGGCCCGATGTTCGATCTCTCATGTTACAAGGAGTAGATATTTTGGCAGATGCGGTTGCAGTCACCTTGGGACCTAAAGGCCGGAATGTTATTTTGGAGCAACCTGTTGGACCACCAAAAATAACCAAGGATGGAGTAACGGTCGCCAAAGGTATTGAACTAAAAGATAAATTTCAAAATATTGGTGCGAAACTGGTACAAGATGTTGCAAATAGAACCAATGAGGAAGCTGGAGATGGAACAACTACTGCCACCATTTTAGCGCGAGCTATTGCTAAAGAAGGCTTTGAACGAATTTCTAAAGGTGCCAATCCAATCGAAATCAGAAAAGGTGTCATGATAGCGGTGGACGCAGTGAAGGAAAAGCTAAAGGAAATATCTAAACCTGTAAGTACATCTGAGGAAATAGAACAAGTGGCCACAATATCGGCTAATGGTGATAATTCTATTGGTAAGTTAATTGCTAGTGCTATGAATAAAGTTGGAAAAGATGGAGTTATTACTGTTAAAGATGGTAAAACTTTAAATGTTGAAATGGAAATAATAGAAGGTATGAAGTTTGATCGAGGTTTTGTATCACCCTACTTTATAAACTCTTCGAAGGGTCCGAAAGTCGAATATAATGATGCATTAGTTCTATTTTCACAGAAAAAGATATTTACAGCACAGCAACTCTTACCAGCATTAGAAATTGCAAATTCTCAAAAGAAACCATTAGTAATAATTGCTGAAGATTTTGATGGAGAACCTTTGTCTGTTTTAATTGTAAACAAATTAAAAATAGGTCTACCTGTGGTCGCAGTTAAAGCACCTGGCTTTGGAGATTTTAGAAAAAATACACTGATGGATATGGCTATAGCTACTGGAGGAGTAGTTTTTGAAGATGATCCGAATCTAATTAGACTTGAAGACTGCCGCTTAGAAAGCCTTGGCTGTGTTGGTGAAGTAGTTATCACTAAAGACTCAACCCTTCTTTTAAGAGGTAAGGGGGATAAAATTGATATTCAAAAACGAATTGAAGAAATCAAAGAAGATTTGCTGGCGGCTACGGGAGATTATGACAAGTTAAGGCTTTTGGAACGTATGTCCAGATTGCAAGCTGGAGTGGCAGTGCTGCTTATTGGTGGATGCAGCGACGTTGAAGTTAATGAAAAGAAGGATCGTGTGAATGATGCACTAAATGCAACTAGAGCTGCAGTTGAAGAGGGGATTGTGCCTGGTGGAGGAGCAGCTCTTTTGCGCTGTTTGCCGGTTCTTGACAAGTTAGTACCAGCAAATTCAGATCAAGAGATTGGCATATCTATTGTAAAAAAAGCATTACGTACTCCATGTCAAACAATTGCTCAAAATGCTGGATTCGATGGAGCTGTAGTAGTATCAAAAGTTGAAGATATGGCAGACAACTTTGGCTACGATGCAGTTAACAATGAGTATGTTAACATGATAGAAAAAGGAATCATAGATCCAACCAAAGTTGTAAGAAGAGCCCTCACTGACGCCAGTGGAGTCGCATCCTTATTGACTACTGCTGAAGCTGTTATTTGCGAACTACCCATTATAAAGGAAACTCCCAATGATAGAGATCTCTCAGTTGTTGCTCGTGGCATGTAAGAATTGAAATAGATCTATAAAAGTTCCATTTATTACTTTGTGAGAATTTCAAATTAATGTTTTGTTTTAATTTATTGCGGTTTCATATTTATTTACGTAATACTTTGAGTAAAATTAAATCTTTTATTATTTTATACTAGTGTATATTTTTCTATTTCTTGCAAGTAGACCGATATTTACGTTCATTACTGTAAACCAATTTCAATATTTACGTTCATTACTGTAAACCAATTTCAAATATATGTTATGTTTATGTTATGTTTATTCGACCTGGTTTTAAAAATCGAAGTATTACGCTGCACTGGTGAGAGATAGAATCAATGAACATGATTCATATTTACACAATTGTAATACTCTCTGGACTGCAGGCAGGCTATTTTCTACACTACCGCAGATCATAGCACGGCTTTTTAACACTTATGTAGCTTAAATTACCGCGTGTGCGTTTGGTTACGAGAGCGCTAACAATACCTCTTTTTTAACCCTTCGCAAGGCAATGGTAAATATATTCACACCATAAATTGAACCTTACGTAGTTGAGTTAAGGTATAAACCCAATCGTGGGCGGGGCCGCGGTCGACGTTGGCCGCGGCCTTGGGTGGAGTGGCTCTCTCGCTGCCGACCATCATGCAAAAGATGGTCGACAGCGAGACGGCATGGGAGGCGATGGCCTCCTTCTGCGAAGTGGTGATGTCGCAGAAGGAGGCCGCGGAGCGGGAGAGGGAGCGGGGGCAGGGGGCCCCTTCCGTCTAGCTATAGACCCCCCAGAAGTCGGCCAGTCACGTCATGGCCGCAAAAAGAGGTAGGAGGGGCGCGACACACTGCGCCTCTCTGAGGAGGTCCTCACGGTTCTGATCCGGGGGACGTTGGCCGCGGGCGGGGTGCCAGAAACTACAAATCCCCTGGTGCTGGCCCCCCGCCCCTTCTTCAACAGCGGTGGGCGTCGTCGGAAGATTTTTAGTGGGTAGGACTGCGGCGGTCGCGTCTGCCGCAGTGAGCCCCACACCCCCTTCCGGTCTCCCCCTTTTGGCCGGGAGACAGTGCGTAAATGCATTTTGTTACCGACGTAAATCAAAAAAAAAAAAAAGGTATAAAACCAATGAAAAAGTTCAACATGTTCTGCCCGTTAAAGGGTTAACGTAGGTATTACAGTTTTAATACTTTAGTTGAAATCTGAGCTCAGTGGTATAGAAACGATAATTAAATTATTTGAAAAAAGCATGAGGAATTAAGACATCAGTTGAAAGATTCATTTTGTAGTATTGCAATTGTACGCAATAGGTCAGTAACTATAAATAAGTGAATTTAGAAATAATAATAATTCATCTTAGCTGGCTCCTCAGTAGAGAATCTTCGGTACCTACTATAACTTTTTTTAGTTCACTACATGACATTGACATGACACTTTATACTTACAGTCGATGGATTTTGGCGCGAATTGTTGTGATTTATTAGAATTAGGTCTTTGCTTTGGATTTTTGCTTACTTTCAATTTAATAGTAATAAATGAAAACATTAGTGTACGTGTAACAAATAATACTTACTGTGTGATGTACTGTTGGTTGAGACTACTCTTCACTATTCGTAACAATCTATAAAAGTAAATAAGATATTGTTACAATTGTTCATGTTGTCTTATATTGAATATATGAGAAGAAATAAAAATAATACGAAACAAAGAGAGGTTCTCTTTTAAAATGATGACGGCGGCGATTTCATCATGCGCTGAAAAGAACAATCTCAATTTGTTAGACTCAAGTGATGATGAATTTTCTAAATTGGTTTCTGGTGAAGGAAAACGTGTTCAGAGACTATCTGATAGTGACAGTGATGTTCAAGATAGTAATAAAAATGTATCTATTCCTAACGATAATAGTGACAGTGATGATGACTCCAATATTGTTAGAAACAACTCGAAACAGTCACGGATATTGCCCAAAAGTGATACTGATTCACAATCCGAGTCTAGTGAACCAGTATGTAAATCAAACCTATCTAACATTAACATGTATCAAGAACAAAAGATTAGAGTATCCAATAAAAGAAATAGGTTAAAAGATAAATTCAAAGGTTTGTTAAGCTCGAGGGATAAAGATGGGTTGAGTTCGAGCTATGACAAAGATTCTAATGTCATTGATGCTAAAGAAGAATCAAGTTCCAGTGAAAACGAGGAAATGGCATCTATAGAACTAATTAAAAAGGTAATTATAATTATTTATCATGTACCTCTGTGCTTTGTAAGGCACATTAAGCCATTGGTCCTGGTTATCACTAAATGTGGTAGTCTTTAAGCCATGTTAGAGGCCTAATGGGCGGCTTGATAAATTCTAACAGCAGGACACCATACACCTGCCTCCGCCAATCCGCACTGAGTCAGCGTGGTGGAGTATGACCCAATACCCTCGCACCTTGATATGTAAGAGGAGACTCGTGCTCAGTAGTGGGACATTAATGGGCTGAGATGATGATTAAGTAAGTTTATTAATACAATATATTACATGTTTCATGGTGATAGTCACACTAGGTTATTACTTCAAAGCACAGTTCTCTAGGAAATTTCTCAACTGTTGAGGGGTGGCTTAATACTTCTCTACTCTGACATTTATTGACTTAAAGAGATTCCATTGAATGGAAATATGCAGTGGTAGAATTCTTTAGAGATGCTGCTACTAAATGAGATGGTGCTGTGTGGTGGCCTTAAGGTAAATAGTTAAGCTTAGTATTAAACAATATAATTTAAAAAAAGGTATTTGCATAGGTGTATTGGGATCCTACCAAGATCTGAGAACCCCAAGCCATAATCACTTGCAAGCAGTGCACCTGCCGAAGTACGGGCAAGGCTCTGGCAAACATAACAGATCTCAGTAAGCGGCAATAGACTTGCCACCTATTTAAGCGGGACCAACAATATAAATTGCTAAATGTTCTGTACTCTCGTTTAGTCGTGCTTGTGCCCCGCTTCACCACCAGTACCTTGTATCTTGGGACCAATTTCATTTGGATTATATAGTTTTATTTCTAATACTATTCGATATTAAAGCGCGCGCACTAACTTGTTACACCTGGAGCCGCTCACGCGAGCACTGCGTGTACTCAATGCAGTAGCAGGAGAAATAGATTTGTTTTCGTGTTCTTTGAGTGAATTCACAAGGGTCATCTGTAGGGTATTATGTTATAAGTAGTTGTTATTAGGATAAGATAGTTAAGCTAAGTTAATTTGGTATTTTATTTTTATTATTTACATTATTGCCTTAGGATTAAGTTTCTGTAATAGTAATGGAATTAGGATTTAAAAAATAACATAAAAAAAAAAAAAAAATTGACAAAATGTGGGCATATAATATGCATCTCCCTACCCCTTCAGGGAAATAGGTTCAGGGTAATAGCTAATTATGATTCGTCTTTTACCCTTTAATTTAAAACTGTTGTTTTGTTTTATAGCTTTTTATTCAATTAATTTCTTTAATTCCAGAAAATAAAGGAAAGAACGAAAATGATTAAAATGTCCATTTGCAGCCCAGATACATCAGATGAAGAGGGTAGCCATCGTTCAGTTCAAATATCTAAGAAGCAACCCAAACCCAAACAAACAAAGCCTACCTCACCAAAGCCACTTAGGGTATGTTAATAATTATTATGCTATTTCTTATTTTAACAAATCCATAAAATTGATAAATATTCGTAAGATCGACAAAGGCTTGTTTTTGGTGGTATAGGTAGGTTAAAATAATCATCAGTGTGTTAAGCATACTTTTTATAAAAGTATTTTTATTACGCAACACTATTCAATATTGCTATCTACCATCCAAATCAAAATAATTATTTAATACAAAATGTGATAGGTACATACTATTAAAACCAATTGTATACCTATCACATTTTGTAGCATTTTGTATGTACCTATCAAATTAGGACAGCTAAATCAGCATGTATTGTCCACGGGACATGCAAACTTATTTAAACATGCAAGTAGGTAGATTAATATATAAATAATAAGAATGTCAAATTTAAATATAGGATGATAAGCCCGCTAGAAAAAAATCCACATTACAATTCCTATGAAAATGAAAAATATATGTATTGTTACTTAATTATACACGAAATAAAAACTTAGTTTACAAATGGTTCAAATATTCGCATTCTACATCATTTTCAGTGCTACCCAAAATAAGCAAACTTGTATCTTGGGACCAATTTCATTTGGATTACATAGTTTTATTTCTAATACTATTCGATATAAAAAAAAATGTTACTTAAAAGTCTTAACAAGAATAAATTATTATGTATATGCTCGTATATATGTGTATCTATCAGTTTGGGATCGGAGCCTCCATTTGATCTTAGTGAAGAGAAAACAGAAATCTTTGCTACCTTTAATCTCGCCTGTCTCACAAACTAGATGATTAAGACAGCAGGTAATTGTGACCGAGACGTGACAATATCGAGAGAATCTTCTCTTTTTTTTGGAAGAACTAGTTTTAACGTTGGGCACCGGAAAGTTGCGAATTCGTCTCCCAAAATAATCGGCCTACCGCCGGATTGATGGACGGACAGACAAGCATTTACTATGCACAACTGTCTAACACGCAGGAGATTCAGTTCTTTGTATAAAGCATTGCTGGGATGTCTGTAAGGCTTTTTTAAGTTCACTTTAAAAACTGCATGCAATGCCCGTTCAAGTTCTGTCATTAGGATTTTACTGTTAGAACCACCTTGCTATAATCGATTGGCAGACAAAGAAAAAGTCTGCATTGGCTGTTTTATCAAGCAGCTGGCTTGAATGGATAAATCATTAATCTTTATTGCTTTAAGTAAACAAGTAAGTACCTAAGTAATACAATGAATACTGATACGCCATAGGGGGCACTGCAATTTGAGAGGGAATTTAAACATATTGCAAAACTACATAGGTACTTAATTATTCTATGAACTCTAACTACACAAATTTAAAAAAACAATAAATAACAATATTTATGCAACATTAACTTATACTTAAAATTTATATAAATAATCACTATAGGCTTTAAATGGAGTTAGTCGGTAAAATATTTGTTAAGTGTGTAATAATATTTCGCAATCAGCAAATGTATAAAACAAAAATTTATTAATTACTTTCCTGCTACATAATTAATCTACAGCCACATATTATATTTGGAGTAGAAATAGTCAAATGAAATGATGTATTTTATTTCTTATTTATTTGGAAATACTATCAATTGTAGATTAAAGTTCTAATAAATGTATGTATTTACATAAATTTTAAAGATGCAACATATTACCATGCGTTACTAGTTGTAGATTTAAAGTAGGAGCCATGCATAACACTTAAATTAGTGATACGAAAAAAATATCACATTATTATTAATATTCATAAAAATTGGGGTGATGAAGATTCAGTTCTGCACTAGTAAGACCATATTTCATATGACTAGTTTGAATAGTCAATGAATAAAAGGGAAAAGATATATGACAGAGATACAATTCTGCATTAGGGTGTTTCACTTTACTGTTGGCTGTAGAACCCATTAGAAGCTAGTTTAGCTGCTCAAATGTTTTTTAGAACACAATTTGTTATCTTCCTTCTTACTCACATTTCAGATGTCTGCAAAAATGGCAATGGAAAACATGCAGAAAATAAAAAGTGAATCAAATCGCATGTTGAGAGAAAAGGAAGTGTCTCTACCCTACCACCGACCTAAGGCATTAAGCCTCAAGGATATCATGAACAGACGAAGGCCAGCTGTTTCGTCGGATGGGAAAGCATTGCCAATCAAAATGAATGAAGAGCAGTTGAAGCAGTATTCGTAAGTATTAATAAAATATGAACTATTCGCAGAAACAAGTTAGTAGAAGGCTTTAATTTAATAAATTTAAGAAAGTTTTATTTTAAACTACCAGGAGAAACCTATTTTGTATCTTAATAAATGCAAGTCAATAAAATAATTTTGATTGATTTTTTGATGCGTTTTTCAATTTATACAACAATAAATAATTAGTTGTTGTGTGATTTCTTCAAATTTTTGCTGCACTTGATCCAAGCTTTAAAAATCATAATTTAACCTATTTTGTAGGCTTCAACTGGAACAAAGACAAAAAGAAATGATGGAGTTATGTAAAAGCGACACTGATGAGGATGAACCTGAGGGAACTCAGAATGAGGCCCCTTCTAATTTGAATGAAAATACAGAATATACCGACTCCATGACTTATACTAATGTAGAAAATACTGAGGAAATGATTCCAATCTCGTCTGTTCCATTCGGTGTTAACGATATCAATTCAGAAGATCTAAATACAATTCCACAATCTACTGAAAGTAATATTATTCCCAGTGAAAATTATAGTGAAATTGAAAAGTCTGCTGTCAAGGATTTTGACTTAGGCGAAGTTGAAGATAGTCAAGACCATTCGAAAAACAATTCTGCAGATATGGAATTAGTTTATAATGATTCAATGGAAAAAGAAACTGAATGTAAGAATGATCCTAAAGAAAGTAGTGAAATTGTAAATGAGTCATCTAGTAATACTTATGTGGGCAAAACTGATCACTTTTGCAGAAAACTTATAAAAAATACTGATGAAATGGATCAACCAAATGGCAATATATTGACAAAAACTGATAACTGCACAGAAAAAGACAGTCAATTGATATCTTTGCAATATGATACAGAAATCAATGATTTTAGCAATGGTGAAAATGTAAAACCCTGTTTAGATAACACTGAAGAAGTCGAATGTAGTAAATTTTCAGACAATGATGATGATATAGACATGGATAGCATAAACATAGATGATATAGATAAAATTATTGAAAATGCTGAAATATTAAATGGTAATTCAAAACTATGTGTTATTAATAATTCAGACTATAGTCCTCTGATCATATTTCTTTTATTTCCACTTCTGTTATATTTCTAAATGTTCTAATAATGTTAATTCTTAATTAGGTACAAACAGTGAGTCGACGTTAAATATGAAACCGAAATTGACAGGTGCTCCTGGGATGGTCATTGATTTATGTAGTAATGACACGAAAGAGTCAGGAAAACTTAGCGGAGTGGAGTTGCTGAAACAAAGATTTACCTATTTTTCTAAGTTAAAAACTCCTGAAGAATTGGAAAGGGAAAAAGATAAAAGGTATTTTTGTACTTAAAGAATAATCTGTGTCATAAATTCATGATATAAATTTTATATTTTATCTATACTACTATTATATAAAAACTACCATTCAAAACTTGCCATTGTTTAGTCTTATCGTATTATATCATAAAATGTAGTGTAAAACTGCTTTATGATAAATAATAACAATACAAGTTATGTTATTGAGATTAATATTTCGCAGACATAAACCTGGGATGCAACATGCAAATTTAAGACAAAAACTAGAAGAACAAATAGCGGAACAAAGATCACTTGAGTGGGCAAAACGATTGGACGCGAAGAAAAATGAATCACACCCTGTTGGAGATGAAAATTCAGATTCGGAAAATGACATAGATAAAATGGAATCAAAATTAGAAGAAGAAGAAAATGATAAAAAAGGAGAATATTCATCAGAGAGTGAAGAGGAAGATCTTGTTGAAGATGATGTAATTTTAGAAGATAAACCAAGAAAGAAGAATTCTTTACTTGAAGATGAAGCAGACGAATCTGATGTAGAAGAAACGGAACACAAAGACTGTGATGAACCGGAAAACATTGCTGAAGAGGATGAAATTGAAAGCGACGAAAGTTCTATAGAAGATTCTGATTCTGAAGAGGAACAAGAAACAAAACCCAAAAAAGGAAGAATTTTAAAAGCCTTTGAAGATTCTGATGATGAACAGATAGAAAGTAAAAGAGAAATATTACTAAAAGATAAGGTAAAATCTACTGAACCAGAAAATCTAAATAAGAAACGTTTTGCTCCTCCAGATAGCGACCTTATTAATATCAATAAAGAGTCCCAGGTCACGAAAAATGTTCTCAAATCAAATAATGCCATACCAGAGTCACAAGGTAGTGCTTAGAAATGTAATTTTGGTACATTTTTGGTTTTCCTTGAATTCTACTGACATTTTCCATTTTTACAGACGACGATCTGCAGCTAGCTCAAGTACCTAAACCGGCTTCAGAGGATTTATTTGCAAGCCAAGCAAGTACTGAAAAATCAGTCGATAAAGTGAATCTTAGTCAAAATACTTCGCCATGTACTGATGAAGTTGATTTAGGATCCCAAACGTTTTCTATAATGAATACAAATGGAACTTTATTAAGTAACATAGAGTTAGAGAGTGAAAGCTCTGATAAATTCAAAGTAATATCTGAAACACAGCCTTTTGATGTAAGTGATTTTTGATAATGTATTTTTTAATAGAATCTACATATAATATTTTCGACCCATAATTATGAGTTCGACCCGTATGCGTTTTTTACGTAAACGTTAGTGTATTTTTGTAGGATTTTCCTCAAAGCAGGTGAAACTTCGGGCACAATTAACTTATAAGACAGGAAACGTAACATTTGACTTCGTAACGCAAGATGGATGAATGACCTGATATAGGTTGTATGATCTCGTTGGATGCATGCGGCCTGCTATCAGACAAATTAGAGGTCTATGTTCAATAGTTCACTTCCAATTATGAACATTGAAACCCCTTTTTTATAAAATATGATTTCAAGCAAGTAAAGGTTTAAAATGACTAGTGACAAATTCCGCGCAACTGTAATCTCCCGAAAAACCCCGAAACAACTCAACACAGCACGTGTTTTGTCAACTAGGAAATCTTTAGGAAGGAATAACAGACAATCTCAGAACGACGACTTTCACTCGCGACAATTGTCAGTCATTTTAAACCCTTTAATGCTTACAATAGATTTCCTCAAAGTGTCGCCTAAATCAATAAAATATTTATATATGCTCCTGTTCTATAGGATAATTTAGATGCTGTTGTTGGAATGTGTTCGGGAAGTTTCTCGCAAAACTACATTGATTTAGAACCACCATCCCAATCTCAAGCCATCGGGGAAGATATCTTGGCTATGTGTACTGGTAAATTCTATGAAAATGAGTTTGTTTCTCAACCCGATGATGTTCCTAGTACAAGTGCTGGTCTTACTGAGCCTTGTAACACTAAAAAGGGATTATCTGAAGATAACGATGCAAGCAAACGTGAAGCAGATACAATTAATAATACTTCCAATAAGGCAGATATTAATACAATACATCAATCAACCAGTAATCCATCAAAAGAAAACAAACAAGATGATTTGCTAAAATCTGTTCTCGATGAACTCAAGGCACCTGAATTTGAAACATCTAACCCTCTTAAATATTTCTTTGATGGTCAAAATCAGAATAAGGAAAATGAGAAGAATATTAGCAACATACAGCTGAAAAAGAAGTTTGTTATTGAATCTGATGACGACAACGACGATGAATCCAAGGTACAGAAAAAAAAGAAAAAGTTAAAGAAAAGAAAACCGGAAATGCGAGCTTTACAGATTTCAGGTAATAAGGTTTTATTTCCTTTGCGTTGTATTAGGCCGCCATATTTCACTTACCATAGTTTGTTTGGGAAGGCCCGTTCTCAGTAGTGGGATGTGGAGATATACTGTTGTCATGGATGTAACACATTCTTCGCTCTGAAGCTGGTTCTATTTCCAAACAACCATATATAATTGGTCTAATTAATTTAGATATGACTATGGTTAAGTAAGTTTGAGTCAAGACAACTGATATGGCGTAAAGGCGAGTATAACCCGCATTCCGCTCCTGAGGTCGTGGGTTCGATTCAAACACAGGAGAAATCTATATGTGCACCAACATAAATATTTGTTTTGGTCTAGGTGTTTTCCTATCTATTTAAAAAAAAGTATGTTTATTTGTTAATTAGTATCCATAACACATGTTCTTAATAATACTTATCTTGGAACTAAAATAAGTAGTGTAATTGTCTGAAAATATTTATTTTATTTTATTTATTATTTCTATGTATAAAAAAGTATGTTAGGTTAAACTTCAGGTACAAGCTTTTTTTCTTTTGGAGCTAGGTAGGGCTTCGTGAATTTTTCGAGGATATATTAATTATATTATCGTAATTAATTATTTATTTTGCTAATACACCTAACGAAATAATAATACAATTAAATAATTACAAACTTTACAAGAAAACACCATTTCTATTACAAAATACATACATTTAATTATAGTTAAATATATTTTTCATACGAAAAACTGATTTAAAATGGATAAAAGGTTTGGAAATAATATAGAACGTTAAACCTATTACAGATGATGAAGATGATTATACCGATGCAGAGAGCGACGAGGTTTTATCCGAAAATGGGGACCTCAATGAGGAAGAGAAACTAATTGAATATGACTCAGAAGAAAATGAAGTAAGTTTTAATAATAGGTTGGGGAAAAAGTCTTTTCGTATTTTTGTATGAAAAGTCAAGACATTTTTTTTAAAGTTTATTTACATTTATTAACAATATATATGTACCGTTTTGTTGAATAACTTTCTGCCATTTTGTGGGCAGAGACATTATCCCGTTACTGTAGAAACTTTGGGACTTCTGATCAAAAAAACGGGACAAATAGTTTTGGCAGTCCTCTCTTGAGGTCAACCTTACAGAACCTAAAGAATTCTGCAGAGACCGAAACAGGTGAAAATCTGAAGGCGCAAGGTCAGGGCTATATGGTGGATGCACTAGGACCTCCCAGTCGAACTCTCTTAATTTTTGCTGAGTGGCTAAAGATGTGTGTGGTCTAGCGTTATCGTGATGAAAGACCACACCCTTCCTGTTGATCAATTCCGGCCGTTTTCTCTCGACTGCTTCCTTTAATCTCATCAGTTGCTGGCAGTAAAGATCAGAATCGATGGTTTTGCCGGGCGGTAAAAGCTCATAATAAACAATGCCCTTCCAATCCCACCATACACACAGCATCACCTTATTTCGTGTTAGGCCAGGTTTGGCCACAGTCTGTGAAGCCTGGCCAACTTTCGACCACGACCTTTTTCGCACGTTCTTGTCGTACGTGATCCACTTTTCATCGCCAGTTATCAATCTCTTCAAAAACGGCTCGGTTTCATTACGTCTCAATAATGAATCGCAAATGAGTACACGGTTCATTAAGTTTCTTTGAGTGAGCTCGTGTGGCACCCAAATATCGAGCTTTTTTGTATAACCAGCTTTCTTCAAATCGGTCAAAACTGTTTTGTGGTCAATTCCCAGTTCTTCAGCTACATCGTAACTACTAATATGCCGATCTTGCTCCACTCTTTCAAAAATGGCGTCCATTTTATTCGTAACAGGGCGACCAGAGCGAGGTGCATCTTTAACATCAAAATTTCCGGACTGAAAACGATGGAACCAAATTTGTGCTACTCTTACTGACACTGCATCAGGTCCATAAACATCACAAATTTTTTTCACTGCTTGAGTTGCATTTTTGCCTTTTTTATAATAAAATTTTAAAATGTATCGAATTTCTTCATTAGATTCACTCATTTTTACGGAGAGAAAAACAAATGAAAAATAGCGGGAAACAACTTTTTTTTATTATTTTCTTTTCTTTATAATGGAACCTTTTTAATGTTACCAAAACCAGCCAAACACAAATAGTACAGTCAAAAAAAATTTATAATAAGTTTATACCTACGTTATGCGAAAAGATTTTTTCCCCGACCTAATACATACATGCATACATTTACGCCCGCTTCCCCGAAGGGGTAGGCAGAGGCATATTATACGCCCACACTTCGCCAGTTATCTAGTACCACGTAATAGGTGGCGAGCCTATTGCCGCTTACCGAGCCTGAGCCTCGTCCATTGATCGGCAGGTGCACCACTTGCAGGTGAGGTTGGCTTGGGCTCCTTAGGTCTTGGTAGGATCCCTATACTACATTATTTATTTTAATACATGCACAATTTTAATGATGGTTATAAAGTAATATATATATCGATCGATACCTTGATTCACGAACCAGAGGTCTACTCTGATTTAACGAAAAATTAACTTCACTATACCCATCCTTTTCAATCGATAATGATATACTTAGAGAGTCAGACAACTCCACATTTTTAAATTCATTTTCGAATTAGATGGTTAGCATTTTTAAAAACATCACCTACTCATATCATTTTTAGCTGGCCGTCATGAGTGGGTGCGCTTTGTACCGTGTTTATATTTAACGGTATGAAGCGCCTTCATTTTGTTGGACTGCTTCAACTGCTTACCATCAGGCAGGATCATTATGACGTGTGACATAAAAAACGACCAAAATGCTTAGAATTCTTTCTTTTTCGTTAAAATAACTACGTTGCGTGTCTCCTGAAAAATTGGTCCATATGACGTTAGATAGTTTGCGAATTAAGGTATACTAATAAAATAAAAAGGATTGATTTTGTTTTTTTTAAATAAAAATAAATAATGCTTAGTTCATATACATTCAATATGGTTTTTTTAACTATTTTGAATGAATGAATGAATGAACACTTTATTGTACACTCAATATAAAAAGTAATTAAATCACATAAACAAATATATGATACAATAGGCGGCCTTATTGCTAACAGCAATTTCTTCCAGGCAACCTTAGAATTGACAGGAAACAATGAATAAAAAATAATGATATATAGTATATTTTATTCATTTGTGTTGTTAAAATATAAGTGATATGTGTATGTTTATCCTTCAAGGCTTGAGACCTGGTGACCTGTAAGACAGGTTGTACTGAGCCTACATCTGGCACCAGTTCTCGTACAAGTGTATTTGTGAACCTAGCCTACTTGTTTGTCTTTTGTTTACTTGTATGAGAAAAATAAATTATATTTTTATTATTATTAAACTCATAAACCACTGGACCGATTTTAAAAACTTTTACCATTAGAATGTCACATTGTCCCTGAGTATACTGGTTCAATGTATAACTAATCGTTATTGTTGTGACAAAGTTTGTGTAAAATAAAATTATAAAGAATATGCAGGATAAAAAAAAGATAAAATAATACAACAACATAGTGATTATATAATATCAAAGGATTCTTACCATAATTCTTAATGTACTATTAAAGTGCAACAGAAGTAGTTTCACTCAAACTGTTTATTCCATATCAGGTTGAAATAAAAGCGGTAACTACAAAGAAAAAACGCAAAGCCAACGAGTTCTTTGACCAAGAAGCGGAGTTGACCTCCGAAGATGAGTGGATGGGTTCCGGCGATGAAGACGAGGCAGGCCTCGACACTATGGAACGGGAGGAGGGTGATGCAGACATTTTCCATCAGGGGCAGCTGCAACGGGAACTTGGACAAATACATATGTGAGTATAACTAGCTTGACCAATGCAGCGCTACATATGAAAAAGCTTTGAGTCGCATAAATGACCTAGAAGTTGAAATATGTGAGGCTAATAACACAATTAGAAAGATGTCCAAGGAGCGAGCGCATGAAGAGGTTAGGCATTCCAATAGTTTATTTGAGGAACTTGCTTCATCACCTGACAATAAAAATGTAATAAATTTAAGGCACCTTAGTCATAATAAAATTAAAAAGTATATTAA
This sequence comes from Musotima nitidalis, assembly GCA_949126915.1. Taxonomy (NCBI): domain Eukaryota; kingdom Metazoa; phylum Arthropoda; class Insecta; order Lepidoptera; family Crambidae; genus Musotima; species Musotima nitidalis. The sequence goes on from OX421431.1 coordinate 8,485,249, forward strand.
TGTTAATAAATTTATAAGAAAAACTGAGAGAATGGTTAAAAACAGTAACTGTTTTAAGAAAAATGTCGCTTGGAAGAAAGAAAGATTAGACCTGTTAGACACTATTGAAATATATGCGAAGAAGTTAAACATAAGTAGAACTAGTCATGAAAGGGATATTAAACAATTACAGTCTGACATTTTGCATTTGCAAGCCTCTCTTGATAGTATTACAGAAAATTATAACTTTGCTCAAAAAACAATTCAAGAACATGTTTGCACCTTCAGTGATTTAGCGGTAACTAATATTAAGCCAACTAATATAGATTTAAAAAAAATTGATAGCACGGTAATAAAATTAAATAATGTCAATTCAAGCTATGCCTATACACAAAAGTATGTAATGTTTTCTGATGAAGCTGGAAAGGATATTGGTCAGTTATTTTATAACAAGTCCGGATCACATATAACAAACAATTGTATGCCAGGGGCTTCATTTAAAGTAATTATGGAAAAGATAATCAATAGTCAATTTTCAAGGGATACCAATGTCATAATTTGTATAGCTAATAGGGGTACAGTCACAAAAAAAACTGTTGCCTACTATATAGAAAAATTGTCTATGGTCACTTGTAATAAAATAGTTATCTTTTCTTTTCCTTTTAGTAAGAGCTTATCTCAAAAAGAAAATTATGTTAGATATAATTTAAATCTATCAATTGATAGTTTGACATTTTATTACAATAACAAATTTCATGTTATTGATATAAATAACTTAGGTATTAATTTCTATTTGACAAATGGTAATTATTACATACCTAAATATATTAAAAAACGATTAGCTTCTACGCTATATTATTACTTTTTTAACTTAGCCAAAAACTTGGCTGTGAAACCTGCTTTTATTGAGCTGAACATTATTAATAATTCAAACTTGGAATCAATTCCAAATAATTTAAATTTACTCATAAGACAATAGAGGAGTTCTCTTGCAATAGATTGACCAATGAAAAGCCGCTCTTAAATTTATTTCATCAGAATGTTCAAGGCATTTCAGGCAAAGATCTAGAATTAAGTTTGTTATTAGAGTCATTAAATATCCATGTAATGTGTATAACTGAGCATTGGCTAAATGTTAATGAGTCTCTACTGGGACTACAAAATTATAAAGTAGCTAGTGCATTTCACAGGAAACAATCTATAAGAGGTGGATCACTTATTTTAGTACATAATAGTTTAAACAATAGGGCTCGTAGGGATGTTGAAACATCTTCAGTTGAACGTGTTTTAGAATTGTCTTGTACAGAGCTTAACCATTTTATTGTTTTATGTGTTTATAGACCGCCTGGTGGCAATTATCAACAGTTTGAAACTGCAATGGAGGATGTTTTAGCAACCTTATGCAAAAGTAATAAAAAAGTTATAGTATGTGGTGACTTTAATGTTAATATTTTGGAATCTTCCTCAATATCAGTTAGGTTTTTGAATTTGTTCAAGTCTTTTAATTTACTTAATTCTTTTCTTGAACCCACTAGAATTACGCCTACGTCTTCAACATGCTTAGACAATATTTTTTGTAATTTTACTATTATACATAAATCAATTGAGTATGGCGTAACTTCCGACCACAGTGGACAGATTATTAGTTTTGAATATAATTTTCAAAATGTAACTAAAAAAATATTAATTAGACCAATAACAAAGAATCTGGTTTTGAAATTTCAAAGCAATGTCAACGAAAAGCTTACCACGTTAGAAAACAATTCCGCTATAAATTATGATAAATTGTTCGGAATTGTACAACAAGAATTTAAGAATAACTTTAAGCTGAAAAGTGTGGAAATTTCAAACAAAAGGAAGTTTTGTGATTGGGCTACTCCCGGAATTTATAAAAGTAGGAAGAAACTTTTTGATTTATATAGAGAAAAAAGTACTTCAACAGATTCAAATTTTATTCAATATGTTAGAAATTATTCAAAATTGTTCAAACTTGTTTGCACCACTGCTAAGTCAATGCATCTTAAAAATAAAATTATGAATTCCAAAAATAAAATTAAAGCTACATGGAATGTCATAAACCAAGAATCTGGAAAATACAAGAATAATCATAGCATGAAAACTCTTAAAGTCGATGATAAAGATATTGTAGAAGAAGAAGAGGTGGCCAACGCATTTCGGAAATTCTTTGTGAATATACCATTAGAGACAACTCAAGCACTTGACTCCTCTACTCAGCGTGCAGTCTTTCTTCTTGAAGACAATGTACCTCTTTGTAGTGAATTATTTAGTTTTAGACATATTGATGGCTCTACAATAGTTAATACTTTTAATACAATAAATTTAAAATTAACTGAGGATTTATGGGGAATCTCAACCAACATTATTAAATCTATCATTAATATTATTGCTCCTCAGTTGGCAGTCATTTTTAATCAATGTATTGATGATGGTTCATTTCCAAGTTTAATGAAATACAGTAAAGTAATACCTCTTTTTAAAGCTGGTGAGAAGTCTGATCCTACTAACTATAGACCAATATCAGTACTCTCAGCTCTTAGTAAAATATTTGAAAAAGTTATTTTTAATCAATTACTTTGTCATTTCTCTCTGAATTCCTTATTTCATTCTCAGCAGTATGGTTTCACTAAGAGTAAATCCACTACAGATGCTGGTGTAGCCCTAATGAAGCATATATTTGACGCCTGGGAGGACAGGCAGGATGCGATTGGAGTATTTTGTGATCTTTCGAAGGCATTCGATTGCGTTGACCATCCTACTTTGTTAGCTAAATTGACATATTATGGTGTTAATAGTCATTCTTTAAAATTAATTAAATCTTACTTGAGTGACAGAACTCAAAAAGTAGTTATTAATAGAGTCGAGTCTTCTGGCGCGCCATTGCTTATGGGAGTTCCACAAGGTTCGATTTTAGGCCCTTTATTGTTTCTAATTTATATTAACGATCTACCTTTCTATACTAGAGATCTGTGCGAAACAGTTTTGTTTGCTGACGATACATCTCTGATATTTAAAGTGAACAGAGGCAAGGATCATTCTGACGTGATAAATAATGCTCTTGCGAAGGTTTTACATTGGTTTACGGTTAACAATCTATCTCTTAACGCAAGTAAAACTAAATGTATAAAGTTCTCATTGCCTAATGTTACAAAAGTCTCAACTAACTTGAAAATGAATGGCAAGAATATCGAGTTATTAAATGACACAAAGTTCTTAGGCATAAATATTGATTTTAAATTGCAGTGGAACCCCCATATAATGGATTTGTCCGGAAGGCTTAGCTCAGCATGCTATGCCATCAAAAAGATAAGACTCATAACAGACGAAGAAACAGCTAGATTAGTTTATTTTAGCTATTTTCATAGCATTATGTCATATGGTATGTTATTGTGGGGATCTGCTGCGGACATACATAATATATTTGTACTACAAAAGCGCGCCATAAGAGCTATCTATAATCTTAAGTCCAGAGATTCTCTTAGAGAGATGTTTAAAAGAATTAACATATTAACGGTTGCATCTCAGTATATATTTGATAATATAATGTATGTTCGCAAAAACATTAATACATTTGATAAAAATTCAAAAGTACATAATTTTAATACTAGGAATAGAAATAAGCTCTCTCTGCCAAATTGTCGACTTCACAAAACTAAAAATTCATTTTTGGGTAATAGTATCAGATTTTTTAATAAAATTCCGCAGGAAATAATTGATCTACCATTGGCAACTTTTAAAACTGTAGTTAAAAAGCAGTTTCTTCAAAAGGGGTATTATGCTGTTAATGATTACTTATCGGATAAACAAGCTTGGGCTTAACATTTTCAACTTGTATGTGTATATTAGAATAAAAAGTCAACCAGATCATTGTCGTGACCATCCCTTATTGTACAGGCTCAGCTCAGTTTCACAATACATACTTACTTGACTGTGATGGAAGGTTCCCTTAGTGCTACTTTATTGGTTACAGCTTCGGGGGACCCTTTCAGTATCATCAAATTTACACTGTGTGTGTCATGTAACAAAAATAATTTAAAAGAGCATAGCCTGTGAGTTTCTTGTCAGTTCTTCTCACAGAGCGGAGGCTCGGAACTGGCACTTAGATTCACTTACACCTAATTTTTATTTATTTACATGTAAGTGAATCTAAGCTTCGTGATTTCAGGGTTGATATTTATTTTTTTTCAATTTTTATATTGTTTTGACGTTTTCAAGTGCTATGTAATAGTTTATGAAATAAAGAACTTTTTACTTACTTACTTTACTATATGGGTGCAATTGTATGCCAAACAAATCTCTGCGATATATTGTGTGATTAAAAACCGTGTTATATGATTAAAAAGCGCTTCTTCATCATCTTCATCTCAGCAATATGGCGCCACTTCTGAAATCCCTTTTAGATTTTCATGTTGAGCGATCCTGAGCCGCTTGCATCCACCGGCTTGCAGGTGAATATCAATTTTTAAAAAATAGGCTGCATCGACTGATTAATAGTTTTTTGAACGTGACACGTCTTAATGACCGATAGCACGATTATAACGTGTCATATTAGAAAAAACTATCTACAGCAATCTACAATCTTAAGACATTCTTCTAGCAAGTTGGGTTAGATTAAAAAAGAAAGCGGCGTCGTTATAATACGAGTGCTTTCGATATTCTTACAGGCCCGAAGTATCAGATCAGAAAAAGATATGGCAATGAGTCCGTACCCTTAATATAAATGTTTTAAGCCTTTAACAGGCTGAGCACTTTGAAAATATTCATTGGTTTTACACCTTAAGTTAACCGCATAAGGTTCAATTTATGGTGGTCATATATTGACCACTGCCTGGTAAAGGGTTAAAAAATATTCTTTGATGGGCGTTCTTACAGGCGTGACGTGCTAGATCAAGACAAGAGAGAAGTACGCTTGCTACAAGAGCTGCTGTTTGAAGACGGAGACCTGGGCGACGGCGGGCGTCAAAGGAAATTCCGATGGGCTAATGCGGGTATGTGCACTTTTTCTTTTTATTTATTTATTTATTTATTATTTTAACAACTGTACTAATCTCTCATAAGGAAGCTCAAAGTCGCTCAGCGTGCAATGGAGAGAGCTATGCTCGGTGTGTCCCTACGTGATAGAATCAGAAATGAGGAAATCCGTAGGAGAACCAGAGTGACCGACATAGCGAAGCGCGTATGCAGGCTGAAGTGGCAATGGGCGGGGCACATAGCTCGAAGAACCGACGACCGATGGGGCGTTAAGGTTCTTGAATGGCGACCACGAATCAGCAAACGTAGTAGAGGGCGGCCCCCAACGCGATGGACCGACGATCTGGTCAGGGCGGCGGGGAGCCGGTGGATGCAGGCGGCAAAGAATCGATCTACGTGGAAAGCAATTGGGGAGGCCTATGTTCAGCAGTGGACTTCGAATGGCTGAAATGATGATGATGATGATGATGTACTAATCTAGTAAGTTCTGACGACCGATTAAAGTAGTACCTTTCTCAACCTTGCTCGGTATTGTATCATTGGTTTTTTAACATAAGATTAAACTTCGGTATCACATTACTTAACCTAGGTAACTTATTTTTATTTGGATATTAACTATAGACTTAAGTAGCTCAGTCAATAAAGACAGTCTGGGTTTTTTCTATGTATTGTAAGTAAACAAAAATTGTTTAGAAAAATCAGTGTTAAGGCGTAGACTAAACTATGGGTAATAACCCATAGAGCAAGGTCCGTTTATTCCAAGTGTGTAGTGTTTCTACCAAAAGCCCAAGACAAACTGATCTGCAAGTGGTGGACTTGCAGATCAATTGACAAGGCTCTGACAAACATAAAAGTAACCGGTAAGCGGCAACAGTCTAGCCACCTATCACGTGGAACTAACTATATAGTTAGCGGAATGTGGGCGTATTATAAATAATAAGAAAATAAATAAATATTTTCTGACAAATATACCAATTATTTAGTTCCAAGATTGAACAAATATTCATGTTTATGTTCACAAAGATTTGTCCTGTGTGAGAATCGAATCCACGACCTCAGGAGTATACTCGCCAACACGACATACTGGTCGTCGAATAATATGCCTCTTCCAACCCACACCCACCCATCTGCCCACAACGGCGACTCCAACCTGTTTGCTACATGATACACAAGGTCTCTAATAATGTCTGAAGAAAAATTGGCCGGAGAGTGCGTAAAGTTCACACTAAAAAAAACCTGTTTGCTACTGTCTTACATATGCAAACAGTTACCTCATAGCCGTGTCTTCTTTTTCAATCTTTCAGGTGGCGAAGAAGAAACCGGTACAGTGCCAGATGAATTCGCAGACACGCAGGAAGAGGAATTCGAGTCCGAAGAACAATGGCGGAAACAGCGCCATGAGAGAGAAATGTTCCTGAAGCAACTGGTAAGATTCCTAATAATTAATTCTAACATTGTCACATCCATACTCATCTAGCTAGGCGTCAAGCCCCGTCAAATAAACGTGCATGTAAAAATAATAAACTATTATATATACATACATAATATCGCCCTGTTTCCCCGAAGGGGTAGGCAGATGCATATTTTATGCCCACATTTCGCCAGTTATATTGTTGGTCCCACGTAATAGGTAGCGAGCCTATTGCTGCTTACCGGTAACTTTTATGTTCGCCAAAACCTAGTCCGTTGATCGGCAGGTGTACCACTTGCAGGTGAGGTTGGCTTGGGTTCCTTAGATCTTAGAAGAAACCCTATACATTAACTGTTATTTAAGTAGTAAAAAAGTTTAATTTATCTAATCTGTTATAAAATCTGGTTATATAAAGTGGAAGTCAAAGGTAAAATAATAATTAGTACCTATAGTTTCAATGTTTTCTGGCCAAAAATTCCACAAAATTACTACGGTACAGAAAAGGATTTCAAAACAACAAAATAAATGCAAAACAAAACAAGATGCTGCTCTTGAGACCATGTGGTCGGAAACTATCAGCAATGTGAAGCACCATTCACAGGTCAGAACTTGGATGGGTGACCGTTTCTGTGTTGTTTAATATCGAGTGTTCCTCCAACATGAACACTTATATGAAGCGCTGAATGACTGTAATCGGAAACGATTACCAAGGCTAGGCATGTTTACACTTCAGTTCTTAGTGTAGTTGCCTTTTAAACCTTTTTGAAAATATCACGTCACGGGTCGAGAAAATCACACCAAAAACCAATACATTTGTTGACGGGTAATGGAAGGGATACAAAGAATATTAACGAAATTAAGCCTTTTCTAGTGTGCTCGATTGTTCATTGATTGCAATCCCAGCAAGTGTACAAACATACATCTTATACATTGAACTTCAATTACAAAAAATGTGTGCAAACTTACAACTATTTTCTTTGGATTGAATGCAGTTGATGCTTTTCTAAACGTCGTCATTTCAGAATTGAATTATTTTTGTTCTAATTAACCCAACCTACTATTATTTCTATTATAAATTTTGTATGTGTATTAATGAAAAAACACTTAAATTCTCCACTCATATAATATGATAAAACTTGACTTTATTATTTGCAGAAAGGAAAAAAAGATGAAGTCGAAGAAGAGAACCCAGTTCTGAACGTGAGCAGGTCTTCAATAATTAAAGCTAACATCAACAAGAGGACTATGTCCAATTTGTTAGAAGAAGAGGCTAATAAGAAGAAACTCGTCGCTCCTGTACCTGAAAAGATTACTAAAGACATACCTAGCCCTAAGAAGGGCTTTCCTCTATTACAGGTATAATTATTACTACATAGTATAAAACAAAGTCACTTCCCTCTGACTGTCCCTACATATGCTTAGACTTAACTTACTTTAGCTTACTTTTTATGCTACGCTGCACTATATCGCAATATATCGCTGCACGAAGGGCCATAAATATTGCTTGCTCACTCCCACCTATGAGTTACGCGCAGTGAAGCAAAAGGGTGCTCGACGTAAGCACAACTGCTCTAAACATATATTATTATGTTTTTTGCCCCGCGTTCAGTGAGATATTGGGACCTGTATAGTGGATTCGATTGTTTCTGTGGGCATTATTGTTATTATAATTTGAAACGTTCTTTTTTTGTTGCAACTTCTTAATAAGTAAGCCGTGTACTTTTAAAAATACTTAGAAAGGCCTCCCTACTACATATATTTAAATATAGTAAAATGGCTTTTATGTGCTTTATTTTTTTGAATCTTTGAACATCAGATGGAATGTGGTCGTTATGACGAGTCAAAATGATCAAAGAAAGCCTTCTCTGTTATAAAATGCCATTGATGCGTCAGCAGTATCAATGAAGGCGAAGAGCTAGCCAAGTATAGATCTATATAGAAGCGTTTCACCTAGAGTTCTCTGTACTATAAGTGAACTCGACTACAACTATGTAGATCCCTTTTTAAATAGTGATAGAAAGGTTTTTGTCCACCCCACCATTTGACACGTTCCATCTAAAGACCGCTGTGCTAAATGTGATCTTTGCTACAACGATACAAATCCCTAGGTTTTACCTTTTCCCTAGCGGCTCTTCCGCTTACCGGGAGGTAGTCAGCCCTCCCCCCCCCCACCACGTCAAGGTCGTTTCAGTCGGGGGGAAGTAAATAACTCTCATGATTCAGGCTTAACATAGTATAGGAGCTTTATTTTTAAGTTCTCCATTGCATTTAGTCGAAATTGATATTTTTTATTTGTTAACAGCAAAGCATCCGCGGCTCGTTGCTAAGCCGAGGCGGAGGCTCCCTAGCGCGACTGGCGGCTATAGCAGGCGTAGAAGAGGATACGGGCGTCGCGTTGTCAGCGCCCTCTACCAAGAGAAACTTCGTGTTCGCCGCACTCACGCCAGAAAGCGATAAGACTAAAGTACCTGATCTCTATACTAAGTTTTGTAAGAGTGGCTTAGTGCCCCGAGTTCTTGAATTCGATTCCCAGACGGGACAAATATTTGTGTGCATGACCCTAGATATAATAATATGCACTAAAATATTGCAGAATAGAGCCGCGTGGTACCGGCCAATACGCCGAGCGATAGTGCCAACCGCTCTCATCTCACAGGGAGTCGACAAAGGGAATATTAGCTGATAATGGGCAGCAGCGTCATTCTGCGTTCTGACTTGAACTGCGATCACCAATTCGCCTGCCCAGTGTGGTGATTATGGGCAAATACTCCCAATAGAATGTACTCTATTGAGAAGCTAGCAATGGACTTAGTAAATGGCTGTGATGATGACTCAAATATTTGTCCCGGATAATACTGGAACCCATAACCTCTAGGTCATTCTTAGAGCTAGGAGCTTAGAACGGGTATATGTACGCGCATTATAAGCCAAATTCAAGTAGTGTGCAATATCCAAATATTATACGTGACTTAGTATAACCATATCAAATCTCAGGCCTGATTTACTTCTCACCACCATGAACTCCTTATTTTTGCCACTGGGCCGTGTCTAGTCTCATAAATTACGAATATATATTAGAAATACCAGTCTAATGTAAAATTACCAATATATTTGCACTGAAAATTAAATTAAATGTAGTTTTTTTATTTATAGAAAAACTAGCAAATGAACATTAACCAAAGTATTTTCTTTATAGAAACATAAAAGGAAAGCTGAAGAAAATGTCGGCACTCCGCGACTTGTAAAGAAAATGAAAACGGAAGACAAAAGAAAACAGCCTAGAAGTAGTTTACTTGACCATATGAAAGTGTTGAAATAATACAAATTACTTAAGTGCCTGTTTCAAAATGTCTGAATAAGATAAATCGGCAATTAAAATGTCAGTTTTGTTTATACTATCATCATACTTGCATTATCGAGAATGCCCTTGAGTTAAGCCTAGGCCTCAGGGTCTGCTCACTGGTCCAACCAGTCCTCTGCCTTTGAGTTATTACATGGAGTGACTGCCGTCTGACCTCCACAGCCCAGAGGGAAACATCATTCTATGGTTAAACCAGCTGCCAGGATGTTTAGAAAGCACTGACTTCCTAAAAACAAGTGCCTTAGATGTTCTTGACAGCCGGGAACGACGCCTTTAACGGGTTTTCCGAGGCACGGACCAACCGATAATTACGCACATTACTTTGTAAAGCGATAGATAGGACCAGGGTTTGAACCCGAGACCCTCTTAATTTAAAGGGTCTCGACATTGGGCCATCGCCGCTTAATTTTTGTATGGACTATCTGCCAAATAAACGCAAATGAAAACTTATTTAAAGATTGTGAAACAAGCCCATGGCATAGATTTTATAGACATATATATTTTAGATTTTTAAGTTGTCGACTGTATATTAAGAATAATTTTAATGGTTAATAAATAAATTTAAGTATTATGACATCGGTTTTTTATTTGTTTTCTATAGATAGGGTTCACTTTTTTGTCACAAAAAAGAAGGACTGCGTGTTATAATATATTTTTATCCCAAAAAGAATGGCTTTTACAAACAGTTAATATGGTTCATACAAAAAAAATATTTTTTTTGCCTTAGAGGTCTAGTTCTTTGTACAACCGTTAGGCTGCTATTCCTGCAGAGATTTGGGAGGAATGTGTTTATTTAAGGCTGGTTTTACAGCTATCTGGGAGTTTCGTACGGGTCACGCCAGCAGTGCTCTGAAACGTGTACAGTACGATACGAGGTCGCGTGCGTACGAACGTTTTCCTAGCGCCTAACATATAAATGTGAAAAATCGCTGCGCTGTGCGAAGCTAGGTTCAATCAGTAGCGATTCAATTGGTTCTTAAAAACACATTCCTCGCACATCTCTGGTGGAAACGCACCCTTACTCTCCTTATCACATAACGATTACAATAAACCCATTAGCTAAGCTGCTTATAATATTTTATCTTATGATTTCATACTAATATTTTATCCTTTCTTCGCCCGTCTTAAGAGTATCCTCATGCTGTGCAGATTATCAGCACTCGAACTAAAATAATTTGGTCAGTTATTCCTCTGGAAGACCATTTGACTATGGAATTCTGTTCAGGCGCATCTTTCCCAGTTCTATAGTATTTTAAGGCTGCCTATCCACTAAAGCGGAGCGAGGATGCGGATCGGAGAAACGGACAAATATTAACCAATGAGATTTCATAAAATCTTCGCTCCTCCTGTTCGCGATTCCCATTGGATAATATTTCTCTGTTTCTCCACTCTACTGCCTCTCTCCGCTTCAGTGGACAGGCAGCCTAAGCGGTGCGTAAAACGGCATTAATGCAGGCCGTCATGAGTACAGGCCTGCGTGTTAGTGTCGGGTGAACTAATGTGCGTGGTTCAAACCTCCACTTGGCCGTCATGGGTGCGCTTGATACCGTGATTGTTCTACGGTGTTGAGCTCTTTCATTTTTATATGACTGCTAACCACTGCTGTGTATGCCACTCTGCTCTTTGGACTCATGGCAGAACATCTAAATATCTATCGCTAGAGTTTCTAAAAATAAATCTGTGCACTTTTGTATAGATAAATAAAATTGTTTATTTAACCATACTCAGGAGTTCCTTAAATAAGATGTTACTCCACTTTACGTATGGCAATCTGGTGTAACACAAACCCCCTAGTGTTTAACAGTGATAATACTCAAAAATATAAACAAGAGTTAACACTGTAAATTACAAATAAAAGACATCAGTACATTCATTTTAAATGAAGGCGCGAAAAGTTTCCTGTGCCAACATACAGAAAAAGTGGGAATGAGTTGCCATTGCATACCGCTATAACCATTACGAATGGTAAATTAATGCCTTTGTTGTAAAAAAATATAATATCACGATTTTTTGGTAAACAGATTAAAAAGTGCGTATGTAGCATACTTTGATTGCAAAAGTGATTTTTTTCTTTCATTATTGTATATGTGTGAAAATGAATTAGGTTGTTATTATTTCGGCAATAATATTTAAATTGCACCACCACCGTGCACCGTACATTCAAAATAATTTTACATGCTATGCACTGTCTTAGTAACGGAACCAAACTACCACAGTGAATACTTATGTAGTTGCGATAAAAAGGACAACAAATTATCTGCCGTTTCATAAAAGGATAGACACAGTAATTTAGAGCCCTCTATTGTACTCACAGAGTAGTTAATGTACTTATTTCGTCATGCATCTGACGTTTTATATTCTTTGTTTAGTGCTCAATAAAGAAAGTTGGTAAGTAGCATATTTTTTCTCCTCTCTCCTACACTATGCTGTGCCCGACAGGGTCCACAAATGTACGAAATTGTAATATTCACCACCTTATAAATCCATTGTGGAACACAATAAAGTATTAAGCATTTTTCATGGTTTATAGTTACTATGTTAATGGTTTAAAATATATATTAATATATAAAAGTAGGTTCCTATTTTTTGAGGTTCCCCTGGGCCCTGTTATATAGTTTTTCTCGTCTCAGAAGTTAATAAAAATGGCAGAACCTACTCTATGTGGTAAGTGGAATACTTAAAATAATACCAAAACATTTTGATAATATAATTCAGCATTCCTAGTATTTATAAGGATATCAATAATTTTCTTTTGGGATTCATATCAAACAATCATTGTTATTAGGTGATTGTTACTTTTACAATGGCAAACCCTCTATGTTGGTAATTTTGATTCCAAAGAATATCCTTCCGTCCTATCTCTTTCAAAAGTCGTATTCTGGAAACTATAGTTTGCTCATTCTTACCTACGAATTTAATCTATGGTGTCGCATCTATTTCACTCATCTGCTATCGTCATGTCATTCAGTTAGTCGGGATCTCTCCCTCCTTTTCGTTTCGTACTTTCGTTCGCCGTTCAATCAATGCTTTTTTTCTGTGGTGTGGGGTGGTAACGTTTCGTGAAAGAATTTCTAGTCAAATAAAATTAAATATCTCCTAAAGTACTCCTTTTTAAGGTTGTACGACTAGTTCGAAATGGCGAACGAGAACAAAGATATAAGCGAAATCGTCAAGAAATGCAAAATCCTTTTGTTGGACATCGAAGGAACAACAACATCGATCAGCTTTGTTAAGGTAGGTCCTAAGATAAGCCGGCCGGTGTTTTGTTAGTCTTTAATTTCGGTGCATTTATTTTATTATGTTAGTATATTTTGTAATTTTCATAAATAAACCATACGCTTTCGTGGAAGGTATATCTATGCAAAATGGTCGCATCTTCTGATTCGCAATATGGAGGACGAAATCAAAATGGTACCCCTTCATGCTACTTTCATTGTCTGTTAAAAAAGTACACGTGCTAGAATAACATTTAGATTGAAAAGTTACTTCTATTGTCTTGTTATTTCGTTTTAGCATAAATGAATTAACAATATAAGGCGTTAATTCAAAAAATCTGGAATACCTACTTGCTACTTTCACATGTGTATTTATTGAAATAACTGTAAATTTATTTAAGTTACGTCTAAAATTTCGAAATCTCATCGTCTCCATCTTAATTGTAAGTGTAATCCAGCTGAGTTTACTACGCTTATCATGTTCAGCGCGCCTACCGGCATGAACAGCTGTTCGAAGCAGCTGGCTTGTGAAAAAATGTGGAACAGTTAGCTGTCCGTCCTCTTTCAAGAGGCATCAAATTTTAATAAGCTGTCCTTGTCTCTCTCGCTTTTCGTGTTGCGCCGATGATAGAGATGGAATATGATTGACGTTTCGTGCTGTCTGGTTGTCTGGGAATAATAATTTATCAAAATCGTTGACCGCGCGTGACTTACGATTTCACTATCAATGGAGCTTGTAAAAAATGTACATATGTATTCGATACGGAATGTTAATTATACTAAAGTTTAATAATATTATTGATGTTTACTGATTTACTTTTATTATACTAGCTGGTGCCCGCGGCTTTGTCTCCGTAAGATTCAAAAAATATCTTTATTAATTATAGCCTATGAGTTAATCTGACTCATACACTATATTATTGTTAAGCTTAATTGTAATCCATTTAGTAGATTTTTTTATGGAAGAGTTACAAATATCCATATATACAAACTTTCTTGTTTATAATATTAGTAAGGATTTGTAAAAATTTAATTTTCGATATTATTTCATAACAAAAAATTGCCAAGAAGTTTTTTACTACCCTTAGCCCATGATCTGCAGTATGTTGTCTGACAGGAAACACTTATTTATTTTAATGCTCTTTTCCAGCTTTTTTTTCTTATCTTGATATCATATTTAATCAAAATAAGGTAATATATAATTATAAGTGGATACTTTAATTGTTTCATATAAATTTTAACCCCTTTTGCACCCCCTACAAGAAATTATTTCTAGGTTTTCAACTATCCAAAATTCAACCAAATCTACAATTAGTGTGTAATTTCAATATGAGAACAAAGAATCCCTTCATAGTATATAGGTCTGTGTTATACTTAACATTTTGTGTAAAAATTTACGTGTTCTCACACAAGCTTTTAGTGGAGATCTGATTTTAGTGACAACCACTGAAATTGAATTTTAATAGTTATAAACTTTATTATCTTATGATAATGTGGATTTTACTAGCAATCTTATAAAGTGTTTATCATGGTGGTAATGATGAATCCTATAAAGTTAAACATAATCATGTAGAGCTAAGGTCATACTTGTCTATTGTATGTTTTTAAACATTCACAAAAAAATATCTGCACATGACCATAAAATTTTCTAACCCTAAGGGAACACAATTTTGTCACCATAAATTGTACCTTATGGTGTAAAGTAAAGAGAGAAGTCCCATAAAAAATTGTACCTGCTCTGCCTATAGAATATTTAAAATAACAACTACTGCTGGGTTTATAATAGGCAGCTGCTGGTAGAATTGAATTGCCTATGAGTATGTACTAAAAATATCTTTATAATGGATTGGAGATGGATAATATATCTAGTACTAGCGGCCGCCCGCGACTTTTCTGAGTGACCGACATATAAACCTTCTTGAAACCGAGTCACGAATCACCTTCATTCTTGAGTTAAATAGATATTAAAAAAATCGCATCAAAATCAGTTGCGTAGTTTAAAAGATCTAAGCGTTCATAGGGACAGTCGTTTTATACTATGTAATGATGGTAGAAACTTATCGCTTTGCTGGTAGCTCTTTCTGTCACAATAATATGTAGGAATTGCCAGTAGCACTCTTAAAATCGTGGTTACCTACTTGACCTACATCTATGGCAGAGATGTCAATCAATAAAGCATTCATGGTTACTAATAATTGTGGTTATTCACGAACTAAGACTAGTAAATGGATGCCTAATTTTCTAATTTTGTTATTTATTCAAACGTTTTTGATTTTAAAATATTTCGAGAGTGAACTCGAGATTTACCTTAAAATCATTTGTAAAAATCTTTCAAATGTAGCCCTTTATAACTTGTATTATACTGTTTTATCCTGTTAAACGTATGGCTATAATTATGGAACTTACTAAAAAGTCATATGTATCTTGTAGATAAAAGTGGGCGCTTTTCTTTTATTTGTTGACTCCAGAACTCGGAGTCTCTGCAAATAACGTCTCTGAAGGATTTGTTTGAATACGATCGTTAATACTTTAATTTTACATGGGTAGGTAAGACGCACTAAGCTGCGGGCTAAGCTGTTTGAATCGTGTTTCTTTCAATACAAGACATTATTGTCCAAACTATTGCTATAAGTTAGGTATTTCATTAAGAGTGTTAAAAGTTTTTCGTCGTATTAAAATAAACCACCATTTTCGCTGGATTTTTTATAAATAGGTGAAGGCCATGAAACTCACACCACACAATTTGTTGCAGATACTTCATACTCAAATTTATGATAAGAACGTTGAACGAATTCCTTTTTTGAATACTGAAATTGGTGCCGTGGTGTAGCATCTCCTCCAAATTCTACCATCATCATATCCTAGCATTATCCCGGTGGCCCTAGACTTAAGCTTAGTCATAGGGCTTGTCACCTCTCACCATTTGAAAAGTTTCATTCCTAGGGGCTCAAAGGGGCTATCCATATATTACGTCACACGTTGAGAGGGTGGGAGAAGGTTGACAAAGTGTGACAAGGGGGATGAGAGAGGAATTCTAAATTTCGTGACGTCACATTTCAAAATTCAGGTCCTATTAAAAATTAAAGAAAAGCTGTTTTAATGAAATTATTGTTGCAAAATACGTGACATTATACTATGGAGGAGGGAGTCTCACTGTCACTAGTGTGACCAGCTGTGAGAAGGACAGAGGGGGGGGTCAGAACTTCACGAAATTCGTGTGACGTAATTTATGGATGACCCCTAACTACATACATAGATCCTTTTTAAATAGTTGTGGCAAGGTCCACCCCAAATGGAATGAAATTACATATTAGTGTGTATGTAAATAAATTGTGTATGATTGTTTACAGCAAAGCATACGCGGCTCGTTATAAGTCTGTATATATCATTGGAATGCCATAGCCTTTTATTTGGAGCACCATAAGCCTAGTTTGTTGCTATATCGGTCCAGCAGTATTCCTCCGACCTTGTTCGACTAGGTAGACTCGCTATCCGGTTTGGACAACGGCAGGCGAGTCGCGGGGTTCATTCACCCGCCCTGTCTGCATCGTAGACGATGTAATTTCACCAGGATTTCACTTTACCGTAGTTCAAATTTAACGATTAATAGGAAATAACCCGCCTTTAACATTCTGAGATAAATTGGCTCTTGCTAATGTGTCAAGTGTAATAAATAATATCAATGAATGGAATATGTCTAATGGTATTGATCTGAATGTCTCTTATCTTTAATAATATTGGTATGTTTATGTACTTCAAAAGAAGCACATTCGAAATTAAAGTATTAGTGAAGGATATAACCACGCTACGGTTTTCAGACAATTGACATCATCAATACACTCGCGAGCAACAAAATCGACCGCTAACTCTACATTCAAATATTGTTTTAGGTAAAAGTTTAAGCTTGAAATTTAAGCGTTTAACTTTCTCCCGGCAGTTGTTAGTTAGCTTACAGAATAAACAAAACATAAACATTTTTATGTTAGTTAGCTTACAGAATAAACAAAACATATAAACATTTTTATTCGCACCAACATATAAATACACACATTTAATGACTGATTATAGAATTAAAAAACTATTTACTTCGAAATAGATACTACACTTACATACAGACATACATAATATCACGCCTGTTACCCCACTTTTCAATAGCTATTCCTACTAGCTAGTCCTACGTAATAGGTGGAGAGCTTATTGCCGCTTACCCGGATTTTTCTGTTCGCAAGAGCCTCGTCCGTTAATCGGCAGGTGCACCACTTGCGACATACATAATATCACGCCTGTTACCCCACTTTTCACTAGCTAGTCCTACGTAATAGGTGGAGAGCCTATTGCCGCTTACCCGGATTTTTCTGTTCGCAAGAGCCTCGTCCGTTAATCGGCAGGTGCACCACTTGCTGGTGAGGTTGGCGTGGGTTCCTCAGATCTTGGTAGGAGCCCTACACAACTATACTAGTGGTATTTTATATTTTGAAATTTTCAGTGTCTATCAAAACCGTTATGAATTTCTCAGTTTCCTTAATGATCATAACAGTATCGTTATCAAAGTAGGTTCATTAGACATCGAGATTAGTGTAAGAGACGAAACTTCTATATATAGAAGTATACGAGGGGCTATTTATATCAAACTTATTTTGGAATGGAATGTTTGAAATGTAGCAACTGTTCGCGAAGTTGGGACCCTGTACTACAGTTAGTGAAATCCAAAACTAAACCAACCACTACAAGATCTCAAGGCGTACTAAGCACGTTTTCCAAGAATCGGAATGGAGCCAATAATTGATGTTTTAGTGACGGTAGTTTTAAATTTGTGATTCGTCTATCTAGATCCGTCATCTTAACTTCCTGTGACTACGAATCACTAAAAATTATTCAAATTATCATGGTATCGTAATTCCGTAACATCTATTAAACACGCCCTATAAGTGTTCAAATTGGCCTAATAAAGTCGGGACAAATACAAAAAATATTTATAACCTATAAAAGCCTACCTACTACATAATATCTAGTTTTGTTTTCTAAGGGATAACAAAAGTTACCTTGCACTTAATCTATCGAGAATAATTGATCCATAAAGGTGGCCATTCACGGGCCTACTACTTGATCCTATAAGTCTGTTACAACGACGTAAATCCAAAATTTGTTCGTAACAGTCAAGTTTAAAGACAAATTTTAGCACACAACACAGAACTTCATACTCACGGTCACGTAAATGTCCAGTTTAAAAGGCGACATTTTATAAAACTCCCAGGCCTTGCATGATCTGCCCGATAGGTCGTCGACATATGCAATTTAAACCATTATTGTCCATTGCTTACGAGTGCAGTTCTTACCTGCCAACGTGCATTTTTCCTTGTCGTGAAACTTGCTTCAAGGCTACAAAATAAACTCGTTTGACTTTATTTATAATTGTGTATCTGCCTAGCTAGACGTACATTTATAGCGTTACTAGCTTTTGCCCGCAGCTACGACTGTGTCTTGTTTCACAGGAACCACATATTTATTTTTCTTTATTAAATTCTAAGCACTTACAACTTGTTACTGCGTAAGTATTGCAAACGTTTAAGAAACGTACATTCACGCCTGTTTTTTTCGAAGGGTTTTAAATTATGACCAATAAACTAAATTAGAAGCGCTAAATTACCAGGTAACGATCACCGATGTAAAGTAGAGTTCACAATGGTCAGTCCTTGGATGGTGGGTGACCGTTTGTGTGGCTTATTTGGCGGCTTGAAAATTTATAGAAGCAGCACACCACACACCTGTCTCCGCCAATCTGCACTGGGCCCGCATAGCAGAGTATGAACCAATACCCTCCCAACTTGGTTAGTGAGATTATAAGACTGATTAAGATAAAAGACTTCGTCAGCGTCACCTACAGGTACTTTGTAACTTTTTTATAGGAGAAGAAACAAAATAATTTGCATCTTTCTTTTCCAGGACAAGCTCTTCCCTTATGCTGAAGAAAATGTCAAGCAATTCTTGGAAAGTCAATGGGAGTCTGATGACGTGAAGGAAGTGGTGATAGCTCTTAGGAAACTTGCTGTTGAAGACAAAGAGAAGAGCGTCGATGGTGTGGTGGCTATACCTGCAGAGGTAAGTTGTAACTTATTCTGTACAATCTACTAATATTGGTAATGGTCTTATTTTGAGATTGGTCCTACATTGGTTTAAAATACATACATATATAATATTACGCCTGTTTCCCTGAAGGGGTAGGCAGAGGCATATTATACGCCCACATTTCACCAGTTATATTGTTGGTCCCACGTAATAGGTGGCGAGCCTATTGCCGCTTACCGGGATCTTTTATGTTCGCCAGAGCCTCGTTCGTTGATCGGCAGGTGCACCACTTGCAGGTGAGGTTGGCTGGGGCTCCTTAGATCCTGATAGGATGCATATGTAGGTATGCTTAGATCTTAAAAACTACGCAAGCGATTTTGGAGCGGTATTTTTTAATGGATAGAGTGATTCAAGAGTAGGGTTTAAATTTAAATGTAGGTCATGCGGACGAAGTCCCGAGCGGGTGCTATTAGTTAAATATACTTCGTTATATAGTAAAAAACATTGGATGAATCGCAAATTTCACCATTCGCGACAAAGCTGTGGTTTGCGATCGATCGACGTGGAAGACAATTTTGGAAGCCTATGTTCAGCAGTGGACTTCTAATGTTTAATAAGATGATGATTTATTTTTACATTATATTTGAAGAAAGATGCATCGGCAATTTAATTAAACAATTAATAGTAAACAAATACTATGCACTTGGTACAAGTATTCGCATATATGATGATGGTAGTAGCTATTAACGCTGCTTCGCTTTCATATTCACCGGCTCCTTGTCATCTTTACCTGTTTGAACACGATTTGATCATCTCATGAAGCATCATGTACTTAGCAAAGTTCGCATAACGCCAACAGCTTCCAACGTTAGTACCAGAATTATTAATACCGAGATTAGGCAATATATATTAACTGATTTATGTACTTGAAATTACTTATTTAGAGCAAACCCTAACCTTTTTGAGAAATATGTATTTTATAGGGCTCTGTCGCAAAATGACCACTTCTCAAAATGACTATAGGTAGCAAAATGTCCCTTTCTCAGAATGTCCCTTTCGCAAAATGTCCCTTTCTCAGAATGTCCCTTTCGCAAAATGTCCCTTTCTCAGAATGTCCCTTTCGCAAAATGTCCCTTTCTCAGAATGTCCCCTTCCTCGAACAAACAAGCCAAGCCATTATAAATTACTTTCATCAGTAAAAAAACTGGTCAAGAGCCAGTGTACAACACAGAGGGGTACTGCATTGATGTTCAATCATTAAAATATGGGTATATATAGGTAGGCTGGTGCATGCACAATGCACATAAACTAAAATAAAAATAATAGAAATCGAAGTTTGTCAGATTTACTGTCAATCAAAAGATCAATTTACACAAATAAACAATCAACAAATTACACTTAACCCAAAGAAAAAATAAGAAATGATTAAATGTCTCACAAAGTAGTTCTTGCTATTTCCTCTTAATAACTATTCATACTGTATATCTCCTGTTGATAGATCTAAAGATAAAAAAAAATTGTATGTGCCGTTCCAAATATCGCAATAATGGGGTTATTTGATATCCGACTTTATCGCCTTTGATTTTCTTGTTTTTTGAAGCTCTGCTGAAAAGAAAATATTAAGCGATATTTAGAACATTTAAAGAGTAAGAAGCTGCCCTAAGTTCATATCAATTTCACTCCTTTTGGCCACAAAAAAAGTTAAAAACTACTGTTAATATTTTAATCATGATGATATCTACTGATACTTTGGGGTTATTTGGCATGTAATGTTAAATATTACTTAAGTTATTATTAAAGATAAAGCAATATTTGGAATATTTAAGGCTAAGCTATTCCTAATTTATTTTTTCTTCTATAAGTCAGTCACCGGTAGTTTTTCCAGGTAGAAGACATAAAAAAGGGATTTCTTGGATTTCATAAGGAATGAAGGTGGGATTGAAAGGAGTTTATTTTAAAGTACGGGAGAGTTCTAGGCAGGAGAGGGGGCACAGTACAAACAAAGACTTAATTTATACTTTAAAATAATGTATTCGCACTCGGTCAATCACAAATCCCTACAATTCCATAGGTATTCCTTTACCCTTAATATAACTATTACCTACCTAATTTTCAAATAGCAGATTTATTAGTTTCAAGTTTAGGATTTAATTATTTAGTCTTACAATCACTATTGTTTAAATTGTTTAAAATAGAAAAAGAAATAACAAGTTCGGGGGTGTCCATGAAAACTACCTCACGTAATAAAGTAAATTTTAACATACGATAAACGACTTAGGTATAATATTTTTTTACATAGGTATATATTAAAAAGAGACTAGTTATGTGTGTGCCTGACACAAAATGCAAATGCTAGAAAAAATTAAGTAGGAACGTAGAGCCTACATTAGACATACACTTAGTACTTGTTTTTATTTTTTATTTGGGCTAAGTGTAATTTGTTGATTGTTTATCCGTGTAAATTGATCTTTGTGAGACATTTAATTATTTCTTATTTTTTCTTTGGGTTAAGTGTAATTTGTTGATTGTTTATTTGGGTAAATTGATCTTTTGATTGACAGTAAATCTGACAAACTTCGATTTCTATTATTTTTATTTTAGTTTATGTGCATTGTGCATGCACCAGCCTACCTATATACCCATATTTTAATGATTGAACATCAATGCAGTACACCTCTGTGTTGTACACTGGCTCTTGACCAGTTTTTTTACTGATGAAAGTAATTTTTAATGGCTTGGCTTGTTTGTTCGAGGAAGGGGACATTCTGAGAAAGGGACATTTTGCTACCTGTAGTCATTTTGAGAAGTGGTCATTTTGCGACAGAGCCTTTTATAGCCGTTTGCCAAATTCTAATTAAAACCCATTTTGAATATTATTAAATACCATGGATATGTCTCTGGAAAAACCGGTCTCGGAAATATCCTAGACTTGATTAAAGAACCGGAACTTTCGTTATACTCTGGAACACTTTAAGTAAAAATGATGAAAGTTAACTTATTAATTTCAATAATAACAATGTTATGTATAATATTTAATCTACTTATAAACTAAAGCAGTAAGGGGTAGTGAGACGCGATGAAAGAAATATAAGTATCAAAAACTAGTGAATGACTACCAACTCTTAAATTAATTAATTATACACACCGGTATTTGTAAACAAATCGTTAAAAATAACAATTAATGACTCGTGCATATTTATTTGATCAAAAAGCGATTATTAAATAAATGTAACTGAATCAAATGTTAAAAAATGCAATATACGTTTTAACTTAATCATCTGAAAGAATAGTACTTTAAATTGAAGATCGTAAAATTGTTTAAAAAGAAATATCCTTCATTGTAAAAGAGAGAAACAGCAAGCTGATTTTCAAATATATGCTTTCCTAATCCCGACATTATTAGGGAAATTGCATGCCCTTACCTTTTTAACAATAAAATCGAGATTATCTTTTAAACGACAATTTAAAAACATACTTCGAACCAAGCAAAAAAGTGGTATACCATCCGGTTACTCGGTAGCGGATTTTGCTGTGTAGGTGGGCTTAACGTTTGAATCATATTTTGTGGACAGTTTTCTATCTCTATTCTAAATTATTTTGCTTTGATCAATTTATGCAGTGATTATCTGTTGTTTTTTATTTTATTTTTAGGAATAACGCTTTACTTTGGATGAATCTAACCACAAAACTTTTATTTTTACTTTTAGTCTGGTCTTTGGCTGAAAATCAGTGTTTGCTCGTTAGATTAAAATTTCACTGAGCCATAACCATTTTGCACGGCTGCAGCGCACTTCCCTATACTATTTAGTCAGTCAGATTATTAAATAATTTAAGATGTGTATTTTTTTTGTATTTCCTGTGTATTTTTATTGTATAGTTTAAGTGTGTTGTATGCGTGTGCAAATAAATTGATTATCTATCTATATAATAATCAGCAGAACCAAATTTCACTAACTCACGTCACACAATTCACGACATCTTTGATAATGGTTGACTATGAAAATTAATAATAACCTATACTTGTATTCTCCCAGTTACAATATGAAGTCTTTTGGCTCCATGGAATGATTTTAATCAAATTTTAATAACCAACTATATTTTTTGTCCTGTGTTAGGGTGAACTTAAAAAATATCTGCAAAGGATCTTTGAACTTTATAATTCGGTAAGATCGTTACTTATTATCGAATATACCGTATAGCCTACTTCTCATCAGGTAGGAACATGCCTCTCGTATAACTAAACGAATAATTCAAAATGTATCATTGACCCTGGTTACTCACCTTTTTGGGCTTGGCTACCTGGCTACCTGTTACGATACAGTAAGCCCGATCCGGTGCACTCTTTTTACGCATTTTATAGCACCGGCTATGACTTTGTGTGTTAGGTCGACCGTGACGTGTAAGTAAGCGATAAAACTGTATAAAAACCATTTGCACTATACTTTTAGAAAAATAAAATTTTGGATGGTTTTTGGAGGCCGAATCATAATAACCACATTTTAGAGGTTTTTCTGTCAAGACATTTAGTAGTCTGAATGTCCAGCACAGCAAAAGATTAGTAAAATGTCTCAAGTACTAAAAGATTACTAGTGACCGCTTAAGCCTAGTAATGGCAAATAATATTCAATGCCACTATCAAAAGTGCTGGCTGGGTCTGCGCTGGGGCTGCAATTCCTAAAGCCAGTTTCTAAGCCACAGCAGTTTAGGCGTCTAATATTGCAGTTTTAAAATGATCGATAAAATGTTTTTTTTTGTTTGTAAATTGAAAGTATCGTTTCACTTTGCATGTCGTAGAAACCTGGAATTAAGGTGACACTTAGCTTTAAGTTTTGTGTAATTTAACTTTTTTTTTGTACCCGTGTTTATATCTTGTTGGTTGTCCTATTAAATAAATAAATATTACTTGTGACAGTCCCCTTCAAAGTAGAACAGTGTTCTATCACATTAGGAACCAATATATCAAATTGCACCTAGTTCTTTCTAGGAAAGCTCAATATAAGATAAACATATTAATTATTTAATCATATGACACTAAGCCTCTGCTTAAGGTACTGCCCTCTGGTACTTATTAGATAAACAGTTGAATTTGAAAATGAACATTTACAACACATAGATTACATTCAGACATTACATTCACCAAACCTAATATTTAAAAAGAACAGGTATACGACCTTAGCGCCAAATCTTTCAATGTCCTTAGATAACGTATAGTTATTATTGCAGGATGCGCCCAAAGAGGAACAGATCGAAGGGTTGGTGAGCAATGTGAAGTGGCAGATGTCATTGGACAGAAAACAAGGTGCTTTGAAGCAGCTCCAAGGGTTGATCTGGAAGCAGGGTTATGACAATGGGGACATCAAGGGCCAGTAAGTGTGAATTTCTTTAAATAAAACGTGATATCCATCATCATTCTATCATTTATCCCGGCACTTACGCTAAGTATTCCGCGTCTGCTCACTGGTACTAAACAGAATTGGCTGAATAAATTTCAGTTATTACACTCCCGGTTGACCTCTGCATCCCAGATTAAAACATAACTATATGGTTAAAACAGCTGTCAGGATATTAGAAAGCATAAACTTCCTAATATCGACTGCTATAGGTGCATGACAGCCGGGAATAATGGCTTAACGTGCTTTGCGAACAGAGAAGGTATTATCATTTTAAATTATTGGGCATTAAATGAAAAATATTTAGAGCTCATTATTGAGCTATTAGTCATTAATGAATAATAACTAGTTTTGAACTTCTGTAAATTGGTAACAACAATCAATTGCACATTCCATAAAAAAACTGTCTAAATCTAGCAAAGGGGATGGTTTAAAGTTGCATAATCCTGTTCCAGTGTATACGATGACGTACAACCAGCTCTTGAATTATGGCGATCGACAGACGGCCAGAAAGTATACATCTACTCGTCCGGCTCGGTTGCTGCCCAGAAGCTTCTGTTTGGCCAGTCTCTGGCCGGAGACTTGCTCCCACTCATCGATGGACACTTCGACACGGCTGTGGGAGGGAAACAGGAAGCTGCAAGCTATGCAGGCATTGTGGAGAAGATTGGTTGCAAGCCTGAGGAAATTCTATTCTTGACCGATATTCTTAAAGGTTGGTTAGTCTCAATAATCAATAAAAAAATAATTGTTATAATCCATGCATTTTATCCTTTACGTATTGATATTGTGTCTCTCTTAAAGTTATTTTTTCTAGACTTATATGTTCGTAATAAAACGTATTTTTTTTTAATAGTCTGACCAGATAAGTAATTTTGTTCAGTAAAATACAATACGTCTTAATTAGGAATGTTATCAGAACTTATAGAAATAGCATTTTCGTATTACATTATAAATTCGGTCGTCTTGAACTCTTATTTAACTGTAAATGTTGGCTGTTGAAAAATGGGCCTTTAAGTAAATAATAATAAAGGCTTTCTTATGATTGATTAGGTTTGAGCTATTAGAGTTAGTCATATAGGTAAAAGATCTTACGTCTTTTTTTTATCAAACTGTTAAAGTAAAATTGTAAGTTATTTATATTGAAAGGGCAAGTACGATAACACGAATAGGATAAGAATGTTGGACGATGTTGTAGTTAATCTGTGGTATCGGCCAGTGACATATTTAATCATTTCAGCTGCCTCGAGTTTTGTCAGCCACAAACTTCTTATATGTTTTATTATGTACACAGCAAATATTAATTGAAGCGCTCGTAGCTCTGCGGTGCTCGGTGGTCGGAAACGATCGCCGAAGTACAGCAGAGTTTACAAAGGTCAGCCCTTGGATGGGTGACCGTTTGTGTGGCATTTGATATCGAGCGCTTCCGTGCTTCGGAAGGCACGTTAAGCTGTTGGTCCCGGTTATCACTAAATGTGGTAGTCGTTAAGCCATGTTAGAGGCCTAATGGGCGGCTTGAAAAATTCTAACAGCAGGACGCCACACACCTGCCTCCGCCAATCCGCACTGGGTCAGCGTGGTGGAGTATGACCCAATACCCTCTCACTTTGATATGTGAGAGGAGGCTCGTGCTCAGTAGTGGGACGTTAATGTGCTGTGATGATGATGATGAAATATTAATTTGCAACTAAAATCAACAACAATATGGATCACGCTAGATTCAGACAATCAGTCACGTCCACGGGAACGCCTATGTTTAGGTCTATCTTTAAAGCGTTGCGTCTAACGTGAAATATAGCGGTCCATTATGGGAGCGCTTGTCACCGTGATTGTTCCACATGAGGAGCGCTCCTATTATTTAGGACTGTATCGATTGCTTACCAGCAGGCAGGATGTGGTGGTATTAAAAATAACGCTCTTGGGCTAATATTCAAATATTTTTCATGTGTCAACAGAAGCAGAAGCGGCCCGCGCATCAGGTCTGCAGACAGCATTAGTGGCCCGCACTGGCAACGCACCACTGGGCGACAACCTAGACTTCATCATACTCCCAGGGCTGCACAGCCTCTCCGGAGCCAAGAAGCGAAAGCCAGATACACAGGTGCCCGAGTCTAGACACACGTAGCTGTTGCATGATCTGTGTTTGTGCCCTATCTGCCTTATAATACATATCTGGCAGAAAATGCGTCAAACGTACCGTAACTTTACGACCGGAGCACTAACGCATTGTGGGTTAAGTGTCAAATGTTTTATTATAAAGGGTGTAAAAAGACCCAAATATCTGTTCCGGCGTTGCGCGACCGATATTTTTCTTCAGATATGTACCGACCCAAAGAATTACTGTTGTACCCTTTGCTATACAAAAGTTTTGATATCTTTTCTAAATCTATTTCTTATTGGCTAAGTTCATATGACCGCGAGTTACAAGATGTAAATGTGTACGTATCGATTTTTAGAGCGCCACACTAGTTCTAAAATAATTTGGCGCAGTTTGAGACGGAGGGTCACGATCGTGGCCATGTGATCTTAGCCTTTTAATTACTAAAACCAGCACCCACTGGGCACACATCTTTGTTGATATATTACAACGGTAATAACTTGAATGGTTTAAAAAAGGTGGTGGAAATATATTGAAATGAGTGAGTTTTTATTTTTTTAGCTTTTACGAATTATATACCTGAAGTTGAATTCTGTGGTTCCAGAGACAATACTTTTAATGACTATCTGACAGAAAATGCGTCACATATCGTCGCGTTACACCAAAACAGAGAAATGTATCATAAAACATTCAATATTTCACACTTAAACGATAAAGCGTTAGTGTGACGCATTTTCAGATATATACTGACCCTTAAGAATGTTTGTTACTTCTTTGCTTGCCTCCTTTCTTTGTTTTATACTACATATTTTTTAAATGTCTACAACGCACAGAACTGCTTTGCGCCTTATGTATTATATAGCCTGTATATGTTACCTTCTGTATTAAATCTTTATTTTTGGTTTTGTTATGACTAGATATTATAGAATTATGTAGGTGGTTATGGTGATATTATAGTATGTACTTCATATTGGTTAAATATTATACTATATTACACACCCTATTTTTAAATATCTGTGTTAACGAGAAATGTATTATATATTAAATATAAAAAAATAGTTTTAAAAAGAAGTTTGTTTATTTTCTTCATGTCCCATCTTTTCAATATTAACGGGCACCGCGCATTTTTATAAGCAGTGCAGCACCATACAAATAGGAGACTAAATTCTATATGTAAAGTAAATTACTAATTGAGCGACACTGTACGAGTTTTAAGTAACCAGAATTCTAAGACAAAAAAGCACTTAAACAAACATAAATAAAGTTCATGACAAAACCTACATTAGTAATTTTGTGTCAAGTTTTGTGGATTTCAATAAAGATGTTTAAACATTTTTTATTGCTACAAAGTTTGTACAATTGATCGCGATTGATTCTTTTGACGTACCGGTTTATCGTACCTAAAGTAATCTATTATAAGTTGGAGTTACTTTTAAAACCAGCTGTGACATAATAATAGTAATAAAAAAATAAAACCACATGTGACCTTGCAACTAACACAATGCTACCTACGCTTTTTAAAGTTCCTAAATTTTATGAATAGCAAATTTACATAACTGACCCAAGTCTGCTATTAATTATATTGGATGTTTGGAAAAAAACGTCTAATAAATTGATAGATTTTAAACAATATGACATATAAAAGTGCATTCTCAGATTTTTTTTTCAAATATATTAATAACGTTTGAAGTGATTAATAATTAAAATAATTGTCACGTTTTCAGGAAGAACTGCCCGCCAAGATACAAAAGACTGATATTAAAGATGATGTCAAAGCTAATTCAAAGACTGAGACAGTAACAAAAGCTTCGACACCAATCCCTGAATCTAAAGAGGCTGAAAGTTCAGAACAAATGGAAGTTGACGTTTCAAATGGTCCGGATGAAACTAAGAAAGAATCAGATGAAGTGAAAGTTCCTGCAGAAACAAAAAAAGCAGCAGATGCCAAATCCAAAGTTCCTGCAGAAACAAAAAAAGCAGCAGATGCCAAATCCGAAGAGGTTCCTGTTGTTTCTGCCCAGCCTGTTGTCACTGAGGAGAAATCTGAAAAGACTGATGAGAAACAGACTGAAAACATGGACACAGTATCAAATGAATCTGCCAAACCAAATAAAGTTAATAATTGTGATAAACCTGTCTCAGAAGAGACATCTCCCGTTGTTATTACAGAAATTGAAGATGTATCTGATAAACCAGAAGTATCCGATGCTGGGGAAGTGGATGACGGACTAGAACCTGTTATTGAAGAACCTTCTGCAGACGAGGAAATGGAAGAATTACAAAATGTCGGAGAAGTGCTAGAGAAAGAATGTGATGAGATTTTATCTAAGGTTCAAGATGTTACAAATTTGGACAACATTCCTTTAAAACCTCTACTTAACACTATTACTGAGGAAGATACAATGGAAACAGAGAATTTAGATACTAACGACATAGTGGAAAGGATCCTAGATTCGGAATTAGAACTTGAAATGAAACAATGCCAAGATATTGATTTAAATACTGTTCAAGAAATAACCGATGCAAAAACAGATGTAGTCGAGGAGAAAAATACAAAAAAGGAAACTGATCCAAGCCCGAGTGAAGATGAAAAAAAAACAGCGGTAGCAGAAGTAACGAATAATGAGAAGAATGGAACTGTAGAAAATAGTTCTAATAACTCTGAAATGAAGGTAGCAGATAGTAAGACTGCTGAGTCAGTCACGGAAAAACAAAACAATGACGGCAAAGAAAGTATGGATGTTCCTATGGAAAGTTCCACCCACGTGCTTGAAGAGCCAAAAAAGACAGTTAATTCTAACGGTTCTCAAAAATCAGAAGAAAGCACAAGCATAAATGAGACACAATTAAATAAACCGAAAGAGGTACAGTTAACTGAAGCAAAAGAGGCACAAATTACTGAAACTAAAGAGGTAGCCGAAACTACTACTAAAGTTGCTGACAAAAAAGAAGCACTGGTAACCGAAACAAAAGAAGCACTGGTAACCGAAACAAAAGAAGCACAGGTATCCGCAACAAAAGAAGCACAAGTAGCCGAAACAAAAGTAGCACAAGTAGCCGAAACGAAAATAGCACAGGTAGCAGAAACAAATGAAGAAAAGGTAGCCGGAATTAAAGAAGCACATGTAGCAGAAACAAAAGCACAAGTAGCAGAAACAATAGAAGCTAAAGTAGCAGAAACAAAAGAAGCAAAAGTAGCAGATACAAAAGAAGCAAAAGTAATTGAAACTAAAGAAGTTCAAGAAGCGGACAAAAAAGAGTCGGAAGTGCAAGAAACGAAAGAAGCACAAGCGAATGATAAAATGGAGACCTCATTAAACGACGCTAAAGAGCTAGCAGTGAACAACACAAAAGAGGCACAAGTAACCGACACAAAGGAACAATCAAAAGACTTTGTGGAGCCGCAATTGAACGGCAAAGCTACGAATGGCAACGCTGAGGTTCTGAATGGAGACGCGAGTAAAGAAGAGGAATTGAAATCTCGATTGGCAGTGGAAGAGAATGGGAAGGAAGCAGTGAATGGGTCGAACGGAACGTCGAACGGAACTGCCTCAGAGCCAGAAGTGGTCGATATCAAGGTGAAGAGCGTTGCCGTCGATGAGTCACGTACCGATCCAGTGGAGCCTACGCAAGCATAAAATTTTGGTAAGACTTTAAATCAAATTTTACTAAAAATTCAATCGTAGTATATAAGTCGAGGTCCCAGTTATATAGTTCTTGCATTTATAGCACTTTTCCTCGTTGTTAAATGTTTCCTAAGACAAAGCAACGCGCTGCGATGCCGGTTAAGCTATATTTTAAGCGTCGCTTACGAAGTGGGATAGCAATTTATACCATCCGATATTAAGAGATCTTATCAAATTGTAAGCCAAGCTAAGGTAACGAGTATAAAAAAATAAGAGTAGGACATGACGGCGGCAATTTCTTCACCTTAAGAAATTTTGGCACATAAGTTTGGAAATCATTTTGGCTTCATCAGTTACTTTCCTACTATAGTAAACTTACTCTGTTTTATGATCATGAATAACGAGCTCAAGGGCTATAAGTGCAATCAGGATTTTCCTTCCATTCATATCTGTGATTAGTCATCGACACATACACCTCTTATTCGATCATGCATATCATTCTTCACGCACTTAATCCATCGCTTTTTTGTTGTCCTCTTGCTGTGTGAGTGGGCATCTCTAGACGAAACGTGTCAAATGGTGGTTAAAATTGGTTAGCATTTTCGTAACTTTCTAAATCAAATATTCTTACGATGATTTCAGTACGCGAGTGAAGGGTAAAGATGGGCGATACAATAGTTGGTGGACATCAGAAGATGCCGATATAGCTGGGTGTCCCGACTCCCGCCGCCGCCGTTTGCTATCGATACTGTCCCCGTATTTTGGTAAGGTATTTATTGGTTTTGCTTCATCTCATGACTTGTAAACACAGGCACTACTCAACTCTACTAGAAATGTTTTAAAATCCCTGCTCTTTATGGTAACTGTTTTTAAGGCTTTATTCAAATACAACACATTCAATATTTTCATATGTAAAACCTTTAGTTATATATCTTATATACATATTATTATGGAAGATAATTTAAATATTATCTGCCTAGGCACTGAAACGATATAAAAAGGAAATAAGCAAGAATAGGACTCAGCACAATAAAGTAATTAAATATTTTTTATTTCTAAATCATTTAAGTTTCATTTTTAAAGAGTCAAAGTAAAATAAAATTTTCACACCGTACAATATCACAATAAGCCAATCAGGGATTTTAATTAAGCACATACTGATTATAAGAGAGAGTCGAGTAAGTGGAATAAATTGTACGATAAAGTAAGAGACCATGATAGACTGTGATGAATGACAGTATCGCTTGTAAACGGCGTGAATCTCCGTAGTTCATAAGTGTATTAGTAACTGGAATGTAAGTTTCTCTTAGATTTAAGTCATTATAATTAGACATTCCTGTAAGCTACTTCGGCGGGTAGGGTAAGTAACAGTAAACTGCTTCCATGGTATTTATTCGAGCCCATTAAGTCCTGGTGCTCTCAGTCCAGGTTACAGCGATCTACTAGTTTTCTATAAATAGTTTTAACGAGATTGTTTCATTTTCCAACATATACATTTAAATTCCTTCATAGTTGATACAGTCAGTGTAATATGTTAACATCCAAAGCGCCATAAAGATCGACCCACGTCCTTATTGTTAAGAGCATTAGGGCGTGTTTCGATATATAAGGCGCTTTGAGTGCTCTCAACTATTTGTTGCCGACTGTACTAGGTTAGCTATTGAGTATTTTATCGAAAAAGTATTATTTATTTTTAATTTAAGTTTCTTTTCTTATTTTATAAATACCCGACATTCTGAAATACTATTATTTTAATGTAAACCAAATAATTATATGGTGACTAACGACTTTACTTGGCAAAGCTATTTCATTTTATATTCGTGCAAAGGAGTCAAATTATTACTTAACTAAATAATGCATGTTATTATGTAGTTATAATAAGTAATTTCAAAATGGTTTCTAATTATTAAAATGTAATTTTTATATTATTAGTATTATACATGTAATAGATAAGTGAAGGTATCTCGTTAAAATATGCTTGGTTTCATCATTGCAGCTGTATTTTTTTTTTCTAGCAGTGTTTGATTTCTTGTAATTTTGTTTAGTGAGAACAGTATAACGTTAGTCGCGCGTTACCTGGGCGTCGCGTATTTTTCGTATTTGACCTAACCTAATGTAAGATTTATTCGTAAGTATTAACTGTATTGTGATTCTTAATTATCTTATATACTAACTAACTCGATTTTTCATAAATTTCCCCAATGCCAAACGAGTTGTATTGTTCCTTTGACGTTGGTCACAGTTTGTTATGTGATATTTATATGCTAAGACTGCAGAATGGAAAATGGTAAAAAATGGGCTGTGTTTTAAGGATTAGTAGGTATTGAAGTATGTTCAAGAATTTGATGCTAATTTGGTTGTTTTATTTGTTAGTATGCCATTGCATTAAAATTTACTATATAAGTAAAATAATATGTAATTATAGTCAACTAGTTTTAGGTATCTGTTCACATTTAATGAAAAATAACACACAAATCAAATTTGCATAAAAATGAATTAAAATTATCATCACAGTATCTTTTTACATTGTAAGATGTTTGTAATTTGTATGATATAAATATTCCAAAACAATATGTGTCAAATACGAAGACTGTTTGTTTTTAACACGTATTTATACTAGTCAAATTGTATTTTGAATCTCCTACTGAAAACGCTTTACATTTCGGTTCGTAAGACTAGGTATTTTCGAAGGTTTATAGTGGGGCCTAAACTCTAATGTTAGATATAAAACTAAAGAAGGGGTTGTTTGAATGTTGACCAATGTCAAGTGAATATACAAGAATCATCGTTTAGACTGATATTTACTACTCAATATTTTTCCTAATGCATCTATTGTTACTCAACAATAAATATTAACACGATTAAGAGTTCCTAAGGACAAATGACAAGGAGTAATAATGGATGCATGAGATGTTTTTACATAATATAAGGACAGTCATACAATTTTAGTTCATACATTTATATTGTAAAGAAATGAATAAGCTAATTTGAGCGCAATTGAAATATTAATTAATTTTAAATGTCACCACTAATGACGTTGAAATATAATGGATGTAGAATTTTCTTTTGTTTTTTATTTTTAAAGTTAATTTCCTTTGCATAGATAATGTTTTTCATATCAATGTGCTTTAAAACATCGTACAACTGTTGAGATCTTATCTGCGTACTCTGGCGAAAGTTCGTGGCAAGAGTGGGAAAGGGAAATGACTTTGAATCTTATATCATCAGTCTCAACACTCAAATTTCGAGCTGTTGATATCTTCTGAAATAGACGGCTTGCCACAGCATATAGGCTGTACAAAGAGCAGGCAGGATCAGCGCCGAAAGCTACGTATTCTGCCCAGCATCAGAATATTTTTGTCTTTGGGAAATTAATAGCCTGATAGTTAAATGTTGATTTTTTATAATTTTTAATTAAAACAAAATTTTAACATTACTTTTTTATTTTTCTTAATATAAATAATGCATAACAATTTTTTTTGGGAAATTCACTTATGATGTGCAGAATGCGTTTGGTTTTAATATAAGGAGCTTGTATATAAGGGGGTTCATAAATAATGATAGATATTTTTGGAAGCGGCAGCCAGTTGATACAGTCTATGGTTTCGGAGCTCACTCAATGGTACGTGCTGGGGACTACAGCGACACTATTTTTATGTAGGTACTGCTCCAAACGACACTGAACTCATACAATCCAGTCTACGGTTGCAGACAAGTTTAGCAGTCTGCGACGTGCTACGGAATAGTAGGTAACAGATATAGATATACAAAAGATAACGCAAGTATCACGATTTATATTGAAATCAA
Organism: Musotima nitidalis; assembly: GCA_949126915.1. Lineage (NCBI taxonomy): Eukaryota > Metazoa > Arthropoda > Insecta > Lepidoptera > Crambidae > Musotima > Musotima nitidalis. Next base: position 8,519,191 of record OX421431.1, read on the forward strand.
GCGTGCCGACTTTTGATCACCTAATGTGACGTCACTGCCGATATTTAGTGACGGGAAATCCAAACTTAATTCATCGACAAATGCCACTGATGTTATAGTATGTAAAAAACAACAGACGCTCGCGGACTGTAAGTAGCGAAGGCCATCCCCGACAATTGGACGGGGTTCGGATTTGCGAATCACATGCATTTGTGTTATATCTACCATAATAGTTTCTTACCATGTTCCAATTCTGTATTAAACAGATCGTTTCATTATACTTCAGCAATTGCGGTTTGAATCGCAATATCACTGCAGATTTTGTCAATGGCGTTTGCAATAAAGGTTGGTTTTACAATGCTTACAATAAAACATACTCTGCAGTTAACATTAACAGTTTTAAAGGACTATCGTCTCTATCATATGACCTTTTTCGACATAGTGAATTAGGCACTTGTGAAAACCCTATTCGGAATATTACATCCGGGCCAAATTAAAGAGACATCACAGTTTTTATCATTACTCCAACCAATATCGACGCTGGAAAGGCAACCTTGCTTGTGCGCCAAATTTGCGATAATTAGTCATATATATCATTAGAATCGCCTGATTTTTTTCTATCTGCAGACATTCTGACAAAAAACAAATTTATTTATATGTTTTTTGGAAATTGTCATTCTTTGAATCACTCTCCTGTAAAGTACCCAAATGGTGCATAAGCAAGGTTGCCTTTCCAGCGTCGATATCACGCAACAAAGTCCACTGTTGGATCTTGACCCCCCAACTATAATCACTACCCTTTTACCTCGCTTTCTACAACATGTTACCTATGTTTTGTTTGAAGAGCCTGACCACGCTATTTTCGGCGCGTTGACTCTTTGGAGATACTTCTCCGATGGCCATCTTATTCCCTTTTCTTCGCTTCGTCGACTATGTTCATTCTTCAACTGATCTCATTAAGGGTTTGGTCCGAACACGCAGCGAGACTACCAGCTTGGCAATCTTCTCTTGAACTCTGGAGATACCCCTGACCCTTATAAGGACCATAGTATAATATGAGTAATATACAACATTTAGTATCTTTTAAATTGAACCATGCGAAAAAAAGCCATGAACAACAGTGTCCCTACATTCGCCAATCGCTTAAAAAATACCTTGACCCTAGGTCTTAAGCATAAAGTAAGGGCACAACCGGGATAATTTTAGTTCGGATAATGATGAAAATTCTGGGTGCGTTCATTTCATGAGTGTAAAGGGTTATGTAACTAAGATTTAAGGAGCCCAAGCAAATCGAACCTGCCGATCAACGGACGAGGCTTTTGGCGAACATAAAAAGTTCCCGGTAAGCGGCAATACGCTCGCCACCAATTACGTGGGGCAACAATATAACTGGCGAAATGTGGTGTACGTTACCCCAGCCAGATGTTGTCGAAAATGGTCATTCGAATCATATAGATAATTAGTTTTGCGGCTTCTGTAATTGTTGCGCACATTTTTAAATTTGTTGCACTTATAGTTTTTTAATTATTTCACAAAAACATTTCCTGCTGGCGTAACGTTACGCCAGCCAGACCTTTTTTTTTCTAATGGGAATATTTAAATAAATATTAGCTATAAAATTAGTTGTCTAGATGAAGTAAATGTTGTGCCTTATTTTGTATTTGTTCTTTCTTCGGTTGCGAAGTTATTCGAGATTTTGCTGGAGTAACGTTTTTGGTTTTGCTAGATCTTTGAAATGGTTAAGCGGATTCTTATCATATTTTGTACATGACTTCTTAGGACTTAGTTCAAATTTGTTCTGCAATAATAAAACCAAAATATTGCATATCTTAAAGGTTATTTCATTTAACAGAAAAACACTTCAATTGGTCCCAGCACTCTCAATAAGAAGTCTAACGACTTACTTTAAACGTTATTTTAAAGCTAATAACTGCCTTCAAATGTATGTGAAGTTTCATTAGTATCCTGTAAGTATTTAACAAGTTATGATGATATTCAGTTCTTCACGAGCACGGTCTTGATGCGAGCGGAGTTATTTGGCCACTGGATTAGATATATGAACTGAATGTTATGTCAATTATTAGTTTTTTAGATCAGTAGTATATCAGTAAATTTTCAGCTCAGTACATTGGATAATTAATGAGATAATACGATTAAAGTCATTAGGAAGTGAATGACCGTGGTAACCCGACCAAGTTTAGGAGGTTACGAAAAAGCGAAAACGCAGAACATTATGGTACCTTCTAAAATATGTAGGATAGTTTGTACAGACATGTACAAAAGTTTAAAAAAAAACTACATGATTATTATAGAATTTTTATTGACAGGTAAAATAATAATTTCAATTGAACTTTTAAAGTATTATTATACTACTTAAAAACAATCACAGATTAAAATTACAGATAGTAATTTTGTTTTTTTAATTTTATATTATTTTTTTATTTAAATTATAGATTTCAGTATACACAGTTACAGTTTTTATTTAAATATGTACTCATATTGGAATGTGTAATGATCACAGACAATAAATAATATACAATGGTTTTTTCAGTTAACACTAAACTTACGTATGTCTACTAATACTTATATCAATTAAAATCACAGATCAATGGTAATATTAAATGACATCACAATGTAGTAAAATGCTCACAGTTAGTCTTACTGTTTTGTTGTCTTATTTCAAATATCACATTGTTTCCTAAGTTTATACACATAAAATAAACTTAAACTATTTAAAATCACAGATCAAAAATAATAAAATTAAATAACATTAAACTGCAGTTAAATAATTATGTAAGTATTACTTTTAACTAATTATAATCTCAAAAAGTCAACGTGAGGTACATTCTAAAACTTCGTTGGTTTTTGTATAATGAGTATACAAATACGTAAGTAACTTTGTGAAACAAAAGTTGTCATATACAGAGATCTAGTTCATCTAGTTGGCGCTCTAGAGAGACCATAAGCGTAAGCAGATTTTGTTGATTCTTACGTCAGTCGATGATTTAGGTTCTAAAGTGTGAAATATGTGTTCGCCATCTTTAATTTAATAAAAAACACATTGCTACCGACTGCATAAGATTGGAGACGATTTTCTTTATTATTATTATCACAAACCTATAAATGAATGTGACTAGCATTAAAATTCACAATTTTAAAGTAAATAGACGTCAAGTGATAATACAAAATCAATAAAATAGTTTTGTATTATAGATAAATTAGATATTATCAGATTGTAATGTATAAATAATCGCGTGAGGCATTAAATTATTCTGACTCTTCTGAATTTTGCTATACATATCGTCATAACATTGAAAAGTTCTAGTTTGTGTTCGATAGCAATGAGCTTTGTAGTGGCCAACTCCTTCGAAGCTGAAAGGTGGATTAAATTCAATGACTGCCAATATCACATAATATCTATTATTAATTTCAATATTAATTGGGATATCATTTAGCTGTATATTAATATCATGAAGCTCAAATATTATTAAATGGTTCAAATGATATTTAAATGAAACTGTGCCTGTTCTGCAAGAAACACAAAGTGGCGAGAAATCGTTTTTCATTCCTGCTTCTACAGACTCTTGTAAATTTGAAATACCTTTTTGTTTTATGAGATCTATATTCAATGGCAAGTATTTGCATTCAAATATCTCTTTGTTTTTGTGGCTAGAGCAATTTGCGTTTGAGCAAATTCTTTTTCTAGTAGCGGAAAAGTATGAAATACAAATTTCTTCTAATATTTTTGTAATATTACATGCGCAATTTATAACATTGGCAGTAGTTTCGTTATTTGTTTCAAAATTTGCACAAAAGATATTACTTAAAAGTACATCTCTTTGGTTGTAGAGTTTTTGGCTGAAGTTCTTTGCAGTAGCAAGATTTGCAATGAACTTTGTAAAAGCGTCATTTTGCATTCTTTTACTATTGTTGATATCCTGTCTGAATGTATTTCTTTCTTTGTAGGCTATGGCTAATGCTTGCGAGATTGCGTCAAATGCACAAGTATTAGTCAGAATTATACTTTTATTTCTAGATATGGCTATGTTGCCATTTTGTAATATATATATAGGTTTTATGCTAACGTTTGTTTTTGGGCGAGAAACAGCAAGACCTCGCCAGTTTTCTACTTCAACAGGTTCGGCCTGAAATATAGATTCTAATTCAAAGTCCTCATTGTACTTCACGTTTCGTGTATGAACTGCTGTATTTCTATTAACTAGTAAGTTTTGAACATTTGAATTTTCTAAGTTACATGTAGATGTCTGCGGAATAGACGCATTTTGTAAAACTACAATTTTACTTTTTGTTTCATGTGTCAAGTCAAAATCATTAGTCATATTTCGTTTTTGTAAAATGTCTTTATTTAATTTGGTTTTTACAAAATTTTCAGAAATGTTTAATTTGACAGACCCATTTATAAAACTATAGTGTTGAACTATGAACTCATCAAGTCGTATTCGCTCATCTTTGGTATTATAATATATGGTCTTTAGGTCCTTAAAGTGATTTTCATTATTTGAACTACTAGCTACTTCTTTTGCATTGACAAAATATTTGGTCATAACATTACCCCACATAGGTAATTTTCGCAACAGCCTTTTTAAAGTATCGTTTATAGACGGCAAATAATACTCATTTATTTGGTCATGCTTTGGGTCAAGTAATAGCAAATATAACTTTTCCGTTTCCATTATTTTGTTGTAATAATTGATAAGAGGACAAAGAGTACCAGTATTCATAGTTACCTCGTCATTTTCATCTAGAAAATGTTTATCTGTTTGATCATCGTTATCGACACCAATCACATTAGTATCATCCTTATAATCAGTGAAACGCTGTAGAGCTTGCTCATATTTACCACATAGCTGACCATCTAAACCAGGACTAACATATTTGTGTAATGATACTGTTACTATATCATTGATAACAGATTTTATTTCTTTATAGCAATGTAGTGTATGAATTTTTTTTATACAGTTAATATAAAAATATTTGCATTTTTCTGACGCTTAGTCAAAACTACTTTGTTTAGGCAGTTTTTTAAAAAAATGCGATTTGTCTAAGCGAATGTAACAAAGCGGCACACAAACATCTAACCCTTCTAAAAGCGAAAAACACTGCGATAAATAACCGTTTGTATCGGTATAAAGAAAAGTACGACATATAGCTCCTAGTAGTGCAGATGAATCGTCACATACTATTTCTTTGGGTAAAGATCGATTTACTGCCCATGTACTTAACCAAGTAGCTATAGCGTCAATTGTGTGTGACTGTGATACCATATAACATAAAGGAATACTAGTACTGGTAGTGTATGCCATGACAGCATATAGAAAAGTATGTTTAGCGTCTTTAAGACTTACTCCTGGAGGCGCTATCGGTTGAAAAATCGAACCAGTTGCGTCAATGGACAAAATAGTGTGTGTATTTCTTAAAACGTCATCATAATATTTACTTTGTTCATTTGTCCATAAGTAAATAAAAAAAGGGACAAGAGAAAATTTCCGTATAAATGTATCGAATGGGGAACTTTGAGACATTGCATAGATGGATAATATTATGTTTTTATCAAATTGAAAGGCCCTTTTAATATCATGTCGTATTTTCCTTAAATTATTAATTTAGGTAGCGTTGGAGGTTCTTTAGGATTATCTATTTTCATGAGTTCATCAGCCAGCAAAGTTCTGACTTTAAGCGCCTTCGCATACTTTAATTGTTCAGCAATTTTTTGTTTTCGTGTCGATGTAAGTTTATTTTTAACATTCAAATCGTGGACATGGTCTTCCTTGTACATATCGCACCCCCGGTGCTACAACGTCACCGCTGCAAACAATTTCATCTTCCAGGAGAAGCGTTTCCAAATTAAATATCCTGTTATAAAACATAGTTATTCTTAATTTAAGAAATTAACTAGTAATATTTAAGCCTTTATTTCAGACTTCATTTCACATTAAAACGAAACATCTTACAGTTTGGTAGAATTCGTAGTTTTTCTCATAATTTGATTTATTTTGACAAAATTGCATAAGTGACGTTGTAGCACCGGGGGTGCGATATTTATTTGACAAATTACCTCTAAAAAATTTTCAGTTTTAGGAGATATGTTTACAATAATAACTGCGCCACACTGAGTACATTTTCCATTGCATTTAATAGAGTCAAACAGAAAGTTCGTAGGTACGTAATTATTTTTGAAAGCAAACGTACAATTTAGATCTGTTTTTTTCCATATTTGATCTTGCAGCTCATTAGTCCAACTTTTCTGTAATAACGTGTGGTTTTTGGGTGCCATACGTTTAAATTCGTGAATATCCATTAGAAACTTTACTTTGAAATCAGAATTACTGTTGCTATCATCAATATTTTCAAAATCATCGTTACCGTCAGAGTACTTTCTTTTTTTCGTCTTGTCTGTTACGTCATCAACCCGTACATCTGTGACGCTATCATGGAAAAAATAAAATTTATTGCGTCTCACTGACATTTGTATGGCCATTTTAGACATCTTATGTTGAAATATTTCATAAAATTCATCCTGTATACGTTCATATACATCATGAGTAATAGAAGGACACGACTTATTAAATATATATGCATATTTAGAAATAATGCGTTTTTGATCTTGCAATGGTATAACGCTTTTTCTACCTGCCATTTTGTAATATAAATCTGAATCTTGTTTGGTTAATTCTTGATTGAGTGCACGAGCGTGTTCACTGTGGATAACGGGCTAAGAAATTAAATAATTGAGGTCCGCAAATATTGGTCGATGAGAAGATTGCCATTCCATCGTACATCGGTCATCAGAACATCTGTAACAAAACAAAAAAAAAACAAAATATAAAATAAAGTTTTATTTAGAGCTAAAGGGCTGTCGAATTGTAAAATGAAATAAAAATAGAGGAAAAAGAACGGAGATTTAAAACAATATTGTGCACAATAAATGCCTATTAACAACTAAATAGGGTAAATAATAAAACGCATGATTCTATAATACTAATAATACCTATGCATTAAATTCGTTATATCGCGCTCCCGAGGGAATCCTTTAAGATTCCGGGATAAAAGCTATCCTATGTTCTCTTCTGGGTCTCAAACTATCTCCATGCCTATCAAAAATGTTTTAGCCGTCAAAGCATTACATACATAATCAGATCACATGACCGACCCACCCACAAACCGATGACGTCATCGGGTCTCGTTTCAACATGTTTGTTTAGGAGAAAGTTAAGAAAAGGAGAGAATGGGGAAGGCAACTGGGGAACTATTGGCGCTAGTATAGGTAGTTCCAAACATCGTCATTGGTTCAAATCTTATAGGTACTTCAAAATAGTAGGTACTACCTCATTGGTCGGATTAGAACCTAGCTATGGTGGCGCCATCTACAATTAGCTTTGACCGGCCGGAAGAAAAGGTATAATTTTGTATACCTACGCCCGAGACGTATGCGGGGTGCCGGGGGCAAAAGTCAGAGTGACACAGCAATCGTGCGCTCTCGGCGCTGCCTCATAAAAACGACTTTTGCGCATCTAACAACTTTTGTCAAGTTACGTGCCGGGGACTGTAATAGCGCGCGTATTCAGAGCATAATCAGAGATCTTCAGAGAGTAATAATCTACTAACTATTTTAGAAAAATCTATTAAGTCCTGATCCATAGTAACAAAGATTGTACAGTGGCCAGCAGTCAATCCACCTGAATCGTAGTAGTATATACCTAGCTAGATATAAGTACGTACTCACCGTAGATTGAGAGTTTCTGAGTTACAGACGTAGAGAACGTTAAACGATATTTTTCACATCGTCACCACGCAGCCATAGTCGCCACCACACTCATTCGCAGGTGTTATGACACCATCACCGCGACCATCATCGCGGCCCACGGCTATTGCTCTGTTGCTATTCTGTTTATGCCTACAACAAAAGTCCCAACTCCTGACATTGATAACGAAAAAAATCGGTCGCTAAGGCATAAATTTAATTAATCAAGTTTCAAGTCATATGTTGACACAAAAACCTTCCACTTGAATCAATCTATCAATTAAAAAAACTTCAGAATCCGTTGCGTAGTTTTAAAAATCCAAGCAAACAGGGACAGACAAACTGGAAGCGACTTTTTATAGGTACTGTGTAGTAAAGGATAAATATATCGTTATCATTGTTGAGAATTCCAGTCCAGGTAATAATTAAGTACGAAAAAAACAGAAAATAATAAGTAAGTTCCTAAATTCAAATGTTTAAGCCTTAAAAAATACAGTTTTAGATAAGTACCTAACGACACGTACATATTAATAATAATTTTGCTACTATTTCTATAGTTACATTATGCAAGCTTACCTTGTTCGTGAATTGATCAAGCAGCCCGCACCACAATTATGATCATCAATACAATCATCATACAAGCACTCCACATTAGCAGTAATTCGCCACACTTGTTATTATACAATAACTCTCACGCACTCGATAAATATTTGCAAAAACAGGAAACGGAACTGCCGAAGCACACGCGCACTCTACAAGATGAATTGTGTTTATGGAGCATGTTTAGTACATTATGCAAACAATGTATTACCCCTTTACCCCACCCCTCCCGCGTCCCACCGAACGGCATGCTCTAACGGTGATTTCTGATAGGTTTGTGCAACTGGGAAGATAATAATAATGTTTTCATAGTACAGATAATATTATATTATTATTATGTATTTAACAGTGTACGCGACTGTACTGAAATTGTAATGTGTATTATACTAAACATTTCAAAAGATAGTATAATGTTCTGCGTTTTCGCTTTTTCGTAACCTCCTAAACTTGGTCGGGTTACCACGGTCATTCACTTCCTAATGACTTTAATCGTATTATCTCATTAATTATCCAATGTACTGAGCTGAAAATTTACTGATATACTACTGATCTAAAAAACTAATAATTGACATAACATTCAGTTCATATATCTAATCCAGTGGCCAAATAACTCCGCTCGCATCAAGACCGTGCTCGTGAAGAACTGAATATCATCATAACTTGTTAAATACTTACAGGATACTAATGAAACTTCACATACATTTGAAGGCAGTTACTAGCTTTAAAATAACGTTTAAAGTAAGTCGTTAGACTTCTTATTGAGAGTGCTGGGACCAATTGAAGTGTTTTTCTGTTAAATGAAATAACCTTTAAGATATGCAATATTTTGGTTTTATTATTGCAGAACAAATTTGAACTAAGTCCTAAGAAGTCATGTACAAAATATGATAAGAATCCGCTTAACCATTTCAAAGATCTAGCAAAACCAAAAACGTTACTCCAGCAAAATCTCGAATAACTTCGCAACCGAAGAAAGAACAAATACAAAATAAGGCACAACATTTACTTCATCTAGACAGCTAATTTTATAGCTAATATTTATTTAAATATTCCCATTAGAAAAAAAAAGGTCTGGCTGGCGTAACGTTACGCCAGCAGGAAATGTTTTTGTGAAATAATTAAAAAACTATAAGTGCAACAAATTTAAAAATGTGCGCAACAATTACAGAAGCCGCAAAACTAATTATCTATATGATTCGAATGACCATTTTCGACAACATCTGGCTGGGGTAACGTACACCGAAATGTGAGCATGTAAAATGCCTCTGCCTACCCCTTTGGGGCAACAGGCGTGATATTACCTATATATGTATGTGTTATTTTATGAGGAGTAATTCAGCATCTTGCTCTAGGATCCATATAAAGCATAATGCTGAAAAACTTCATTCAGCTATAAATATCATATATAAAAAAAGCACGGAAAACTTAAGAAAAGAGTACTTACCTATGTGATTTTTTACCCTGCCTTTAACACCTGATAACGTGTAAAAGGCTGCCGGGCCAAGTTAGGTGGGCATACACTTCAAAGTACCTACATACTAACACTACATCATCCTATCCAATAAATTCCTGAGAAAATAAGTAATGTCTGGAGGCCCACGAATCTTGAACTTTCTTGTTCTAAAATTTCTCTATAAAAACCACACTAGCAATGTTACGTTTTAACAATTTTGCTGTAAATTGTTTGCATGTGATTATAGGCTTCTAAAGTGTTAAGAGATCCGCCACAAGTGTTATGCATATTGAAGTAGGTATAGGCACACACGCCTGTTTCCCCGAAAGGGTAAGCAGATGATAGTATACGCCCACATATTATAGTATATAGTTGGCCCCACGTAATAAGGGGCGAACCTATTGCCGCTTACCGCGAAGTTTGCAGCGAAGAGGTCTCGTTTGTTTTCTATCACGCGCACAAACGTCTATATTCTGACTTGTAAAGATGTCCGAATACATTTGAACTTCACCTCTCAGAGAGCAGAGACCGTATTACGTGTGTGGAGATCACCCAACCACCACCCGTTGGTCTGCCTGAACATCATTATTGCAGGCTTCGTCTGCGAAATGATATTTTTGCACCTCATCAATAATTTAGCATCATGGTCATTGGTCCCCGTATTCGGATATTGCACACATGGATAGAACCAAAAACATTTCGGTGGCGACGAGTTTTACCGAAGATTAGTAAAATTCGTCGGGGTGAGGATAGCAGGCATACATCGCAGCTTCATCTAAGTAACAGTATTTGAGGCTGAGCCACATCTTCCCCTTGTATCTACAGCCCACGACTCATTAGCTCAGCTAGGTGGTAACCTATCCTGCATGAGTTATTTAATGCTTAGGTACCTACTCACTTTCTCCGTGTAATGATATAATATAGAATTCAATTATTCGTTGCCACAACATTGAAATGAAACGTAGGTGCTGCTGAGGCACAGATTCGAATACTCTCATTTCTTCTGAAACTTCTGCATAAAACTCGTTGCTGTGCTGAGCTGCAATGAGTTAGTTACGCTTACTGATGGGATAGACGTCGTTGCTCGATTGTTAAAAGGCCAGGGGCCCTACCGCCTAACTTGCTGGTAATCTATTATTAGGCAAAATGTATTATGATTTGATTCTATCGTACCGCCGCAATACAAGATGGCGTTCTATTACATATGGCGATTATATTAAAAATTGTTTATACTTACGTAAAAATGTGTCAGAGAAATGCAAAACACAATCATTTATTCAATTAGTCGCTTCGCTAGTCTGCCTATTGGTGTGTCACGGAAGTTCATGAATAATCTATTGCTTTGGGCAGATTCCCCGGTACGGATTGATGAACCTCAGAATTCATCGAGGGCGGTAGGGCCCCAAATCGTAGATATGCCTAATTAAGTACGCGGCAAATTAGCTAGGATTTTTAAAAGTTGGTTAGGTTATTTTTTGTGTCCCCTAAAATACTATCTAATGAATATCTGGTCTTATTTCCTAAGTAATTTTTTATTTTATTTTTCATATTATATACCTATTATTTTTTACCTATAAAATACAAAGTCAATAATATCATAAGGGTTAATATGGACCACATTATCTGTCGAAAATTGATCTAAGTATAAAAAAAGCAACATTTCATTTAACGTCCAGGTCTATTATGATCAGACCAATTTATTGACCGGTATTAGATTGGCAACGCCTTGATATGCCAACAGCCAATACATCCACAGCTAGTCCCGGATGTGGGAGTGACGTCACGGATTCTTGTGTGAGTCGACAGTCGAGCATATGCCTTACTTGAGTCATCGTTGATGTGTCACCGGTCACCGCTCGCCTGTTTACGATCCCCACTCGTCAGTTATTAAGTACATCCCCGAACTAGCTGTGTTGCTTGTCGAATTTTGTCCCATAGCATGTATGTCTTCTGAGCAATTCGGGTAGAATAAATCTTGCTGATTGCAATGCGTTATTATCACTTATACTGATTTTTGCATGAAAGAGTCCGTTCGTGTAAAAAGTTAGTAATAGATAATAATGTAAAAAGAGTTTCGTCCTTGTGTCACCGTTCACCGCTCGCCTGTTTCAATCCTCACTCGTCAGTTCTTGTGTACATCCCCAAACTAGATGCTTTCCTTTCTGGAGTTTTGTGGCATGGAATGGATGGATGGAATGCATATCGAATGTGCATTGCAAGGTTAAATATGGTGGCTTTCTTTATTGATAAAGAAAATGCATTTTTAAAGAATTTTTAAAACACACATCAGCACATACAATAAAAAGTTTTAATTTCGTACATGTATCAAAACATTTGAGCTACATTATGATATGACGTAGAGTAAGAATTTTGGGAACATATATTCCTCCGTACCAATTAGAAATCTATTATTATTTGGACTCTAAAGTAAAATCAAAAGTCATTTATTCAAGTTTAGCTCAATAGAACTCTTATTAACTAAATCGCCCACTAACTGCGGGCGGGAGCTTGATCGTAAAAGAACGGGCAAGAAAATCGTCAAGGTTAGTTTTTTAACAAACAAACTCTTGAATTCCTACCAAAAATAATATACAATGTGAGGTTTATTTTATTTGCAATTATTTGCTGCTTATGCTTTGGATTCGTGGCTGATCAAGGACAGCGGATATGTAAAATAAAAAAGAACTTATTTACATATATTTTATTTATCTGAGTACAGATTCTGAGTGCCCAACGGGAAATGTCCCTATCCGTTATTACCATCTTGAGATACTTTATGGATATAATGTATAGTTTTATAAGGTATATCTAATTAGTTTTGAAGTATCTGGGCTACTTATTTCTATACCTACTTAAAATTATTAGGGTTAATAGAATAAAAAATCAACATGCTAATATATATTTTTCTATGATGTGATTTTTATTCTGCCATATTTTTCGTCATCATGTCAGCATTATAAAGTCTATTAGAGGTATTAGCCCATAATCACCACGCTGGGCAGGCAGGTTGGTGATCGAAGTTCAAGCGAGTACGCAGAATGACGCTGTTGCCTCAGAATAGACCAGAAGGTTTAACAAGTGGTATTGGTACTTATCTATATTTTATACATCTTCTATGTATTACATACAAGCGAACTGTTATTTATTATAACTGAGCTAATAATTAAAGTATAGTTCAGTCTCTATTTAAAATTCATAACAAATTTTAAAATGGCAACTCCGAAATATACTGTAGATACAAATAACCAATTATGATACTTAATTTTTTTTAATTATCATTATTATTGTTTTTTATTATTATATTAAACATATTTTATTATCGACGATGTTTTATGGAGAATAGGTATGTATTTTTCATTTTGTCAAGAGTTAACCCTCTGGTTTACTCTGTGCTGTTGCCCATCATCAGCTAGGATTTCTCTTCGTCGACTTTACGACTCCCCGTAAAATGAGACTGGGTGGCACTACGAGTATTCTAGGCACACGGAAATATTTCTAGTTATAAGGAATTTATAAGGGTTTCTTGTACACAAATTACCTTATATCATTCATCCGGTAAGATTTAGGAGAAGCCGATCTAAGCCGGCCTTAGTTAGTACATATTTTAAGACAACCGACCAATATACTTGCACTCTGCTCCTGAAGTGGTTGGTACGATTTCCACATACGACAAATCTTTGTGGGCATAAATATGAATATTTGTTCTGGACTGGGTGTTTCCTATGTATGATATATGTTAGAAGTTAGAAGAAGTTATATGTTAGAAGCCACCCAATAGGGGCTTTGGCTTAACTACTACCACACGTGGTCAAAGAAGTGATCTGGCACATGCACAGATCAATCAGCAATAACCGGGACCGACGGCTTATCGTGCAGTCGTGCACCCAAAGAACTGAATCGCTTATTATACAAACGATCATCTATTCAAGGTCAAGGAAGGAAGGACTGCCCCCTTTTCCTTGGCTCTGCTTAACTTTTGATGAACATTTCCAAACATCTCGTTCCGCCGAGCCACGGTCAAAAATACCATTGAGCAGAATGTTTAAAAGATTTTGCAAAATAAGTACATACATTTGAATTGGATGATGAAATTTGAATAATTCACTAAGTTAAAACTCAAAGAACATAGGCTGTTAACTTTTTCGTAACAACCCATGAAATAAGAATATATAATACCTAAATTCCGATAGATGGCGTTAGTCGAAGTTAAGTCTACGGCTTAGTTGAATAAATTGCGGATGTTGATTTGTTTTTAGTTAGTTATTATTTTATATCTAGTAGTTAGTGTGGGATTTATAGGTTGACTTTATTTTAAAAATGGTCATTAAAGTCTTAGACGGCTTATGCAGATGCAATTGATTGTTTCAGCCATATAAAGTCCACAGCTTAACGTAGTCTTCCTCAATAGTTTGATATATTGGGGGTATTTGACCATAATCATCACGCGGGGCAGGCGAGTTGGAGATCGCAGATTTAGCCAGTACGCAGGAGACATAGCAGCCTATCATTCGGTTAGATTTCGTCGACTTTTACGACTCTCCATGAGATGAGAGCGTGGCACTATTCTAAGCCGGCACAGTTATGCAGTTTGGTAAATATAAATTACAGTAAAAGGGGGGTAGAAATAAAAATGATTTGTGAATATTAAAAAAAAGGCGGCGTTAGTTATCCGACTTATCCGGACCATGAAACAAAGTATACTGTCTGATTTAAATAATACAGATTTTAAAAAAAAATGTACATTTCTGTTTTGTCTTACAAAAAAGACACTTTCCACATTTCGCCACTTTGTTGGTTCCACGTAAAGGTGACGAGCCTAATGCCGCTTACGGAACTGTTCTGTTCGCCAGAGCCTCGTCTGTTGATCGGCAGGTGCACCACTTGCAGGTGAGGTTGACTTGGCCTCCTTAGGTCTTGGTAGGATCCCTATACACCCTTATCTTTTCTACTTATATTATAAATCTGAATGTTTACTTGTTAATTTCTGCTCTAATTTTGCTAACTGCTAGAATGATAACTGTATTAACACATACGTCCCAACACTGAGCACGTGCCTCGTCTGATGAAACAAGAAGATTCGTGTAATTGTAATACCCGCGGGAAAATATCTATTTAAAAAACACGGAGTATGCGAGATAGTTGTCCCTCCTATTGTACCTACTCATTGTACAAGCTCTTCTAAGCCTCATTTTGCTGTGTAATGCGCAACACACGGTACCCGAAACATAAAAGTATTGTATGGTATGGTCCTAACCGGTACCCAGTGCGTTACCGGCCCCGGGCCCGCTCTGCTACTCGGGACTGGATGTCAGTACCTTTATGTAACCCGTCAGGACTGGTCGTTGCGCCACCCACCGAGTACCGTTGCTGTACCTATGTGGGTACTGTAGGCATGCCCACTAATAGACGTGTGACGTCACACTTTCACGGTCTATTGAGATCGATAGGAGTATTGAGTGCGTAAGGAACTACTCATAGTTATTTTAGCTCTATTGAGCCGATGTCCGTAGAAAACAACAATTTTGTATAAGAACGAGGACGCATAATAAAAAATATTAAATATTAAAACATTAATAATCGATACAACACCGTTGTTTTCTATGGACATGTCGTAGGCCAAAATTGTAAAATGCGTCGTTTTACAAAACGAGAAGGAAAATTGTAAAGTATGATGTTATTTTTTCAACATTACTGGAAGCAACTGGCTCCCTAAGCAAATAGAGGTTTAGCTAGATTACGCAATTATACAAACCAACCCTCAGGTTAGGTGTCATAATTTAAAGTAAAGTAAAAAGTTCTTTGTTTCATAAACTAACAACATAGTTGTAACATAACATAGCACATGAAAAAGTTAAAAAATATATATTAAATACTATATATAAAAAAACTTGGATTGTATGCTATATAAACAATAATATTTCTAATACATTTTATAATTTGCCTTGTCGTTTTGTAAAATGCTGCATTACGTCAATGTGCCTTCGATACACATACGCTGATTAGACCTGAAGAGGTATGAGAAACTCCTTACGCACTTAAGAATTATATGATGGAGAAAGGGGTGGATGAGTGGACGAATAATCGACGTGAATGTAGAGAAAACATATCCTGCGCCGACCCAAGGCAAACTGGGAAATGGGTAGGAAGATAATGATGGTTGAAAGCGATAGGCTGGCTCAAAACTCAAATTAATAATCATTTATTCTAGTTTGGCTCGATAGAGCTCACATGAAAGTCATACTTATAAACTAAGAGCCCATTCACTGCGGGCGGGAGCTTGATCGTAAAAGAACGGCCAAGAAAATCGTCAAGGTTGGTTTTTTCTCCCGCCAGCACAAAACTGAAATCTGAAAAATTGTATCCTTCCCTCGGAAATTTTGTGTTAATTTACCAAGACGTCAGGAAAGAAGATATCGGCCCATCGGGTGGATTGTTCAATAAGTTTTTAATTTTCATTTAAAAATGAAGTTTATGAGCAATTGATTGTACATTGCGTATCTGAATTAGTAATTTTACAATCCGGCCATCTTGAAAAGGATTAAAGTCTGAATTCGGGACAAAACTCGCGCGGCTCCCCGAGGAAATGAACTCGCAATTTATTATTCAACCGACAACTTATTTGATTAAATAATTTTCAAAGCTTACAAAAGTATACTTACTATGTAAGTAGGACCACTTAGGTTCATCACTTAGGCTCGGGCGAACACAAAAGTTCTTGAAAAGCGGCAATAGGCTCGCCACCTATTACGTGGGACCAACATAATAATTGGCGAAGTGTGGGCATACAAAATGCTTTTGCCAACCCTTTCGGGGAAACAGGCGTGATATTATGTATGTATGTAAGTCCTCTGCTGGGTGTATAGGGATCCTTTTTTTTTTGTTTTACGTCGGTAACAAAATGCGTTTACGCACTACCTTCCGGTCAAAGGGGGACCGAAAGGGGGTGTGGGACTCACCGCCGGCAGACGCGACCGCCAGCAGTAATACCCACTAAAAATCTTCCGATGACGCCCGCTGCTTGTTGAGAAAAAGGCGGGGGCCAGTACCTGAGTTGCAGCGTCTAACACTCCGCCTGCGGCCAACGTCCCCCGGACCAAAACCGGGAGGACTTCCTCAAAGAGACGCAGTGAACGCGCCCCTCCTACCTCCTTGTGCCACCATAGCGTGTGTGGCCGACTTCTCGGAGGGTCCATGGTTAGACAGCAGGGGCCCCCTGCCCCCCCCTAAGACCATCCTGGCTTGACGGGCCCTCCTGGCTCGCCCGCTGCGCCCTCCACAGGTCCCTCTTATTTTCTCCCCGGTAGTCAGGACTAAGGGCACCCAGAGTCGTCGGTCTCTGGGCGTTACCTTTTCCCGGCCTCCGGGAGGTACTCAGCCCCCCCACCACGGCAAGGTGGAGACCAGTCGGGGGGGGGTGTATAGGGATCCTACCAAGACCTAAGGAGCCCAAGCCGACAAAAGACGAGGCTCAGGCGAACATAACAGTGTTCGTCAAGCGGCAATAGGCTCGCCATCTATTACGTGGATCCAACTATAAATTGGCGAAATGTGGGTGTATAATATGCCTCTGCCTACCCTTTCGGGGAAACAGGCGTAAATGTATGTATGTATGTAAGTCCTCTGCTTAACATTAGCCAACCCAATTGATTACATTTTATTAGGGGTATGTGCTAAATAATAATAAACCACGCTAGGCAGGCGGGTTGGTGATCACAGTTCTAGCCAGTGCGCAGGATTACGCTGCTGCCCATCGTCCGGTAGGATTTCTCTGTATCGACTTTTACGACTCCACGTCAATTGTCAGGGGGCATTATTATAGGCCGGCACGCCACACTGCTGAAAATAGGCCTCTGCAATTGGTTTTAATATCAATCGTTTTTAGACGTCTGCAGCCATCGTCTTTTAGCCGCCTTAGACCAGAGCCTTTTAGCCTACTCAAATTCAACTTAATCGCAATTTCGTTATACCCACCCCGTTCACTCGATACTGATATACCTTGAGAGTGAAACAGATAGGTACAACGAAGTTTCGTTTTCGTTAAATTAGAGCAGACTCTCTCCATCTCGTCATCCACGATCATCTCATGTTAAGTAGCACTAAGCGCTAAGTGATATAGCGCGGAAATCAGTATATAAATTTTTAGCTCTAAAACTCGTGGGTTCGATTACCAAACATGACAAATATTTGTGTGCATAAAAACGGTGACTTGCGGTGGTCTGGGGCTCTACCGCCTAACTTGCTGGTAATCGATTATTAGGCTAAACGAATTTCGAGTAGGTTCTGTCGTACCGCCGAACACATGGAACTCGATACAAGATGGCGTTCTTCATTTAGACACAAATTTTGAAGGATTGACGTAATACTTATTTGACAGTCTCTATCTGTGTTTTTTATAATTATATTACAAATTATTTATATTTACGTAAATATGTGTCTCGAAACGCAAATAATAATCATTTAATTAATTAGTCGCTTCACTATTCTGCCAAGGTTTTGAAAAGTCTATAACTTTCGGCAGATTCCCCGGTACGGATTGATGAACCTCAGAAAATTTTGATTTAGATGACATAGGTGAAACTCATCGAATAAGGCGGTGTTATCTAAGTATTTACTAGTATAGGTAAGCTTTGTTTCGAAGTCTTTTGAAAGCTAGTCTAGATATAGCTTGCATTGGATGAAAATAAATTACGACTAAAGTTAAAATTTGTGAATTAAAACCTAAAATTTTCTACTGGCTTTTTCTAATTACTTTAAAGTAATTATACTTTAAAATGTTTTGCAACTGAACCATTATTTAAAAACATATTTTATCAACAAGCTTTTTTGGTGCATTATAAATTCAGGAATATTTTTGAAAAATCATTTATAGATCGTCATGAATAATTAAAAAAGTTCTTAGTATATTATATATGAATGGTCCAATCAATGTATAAATAAAATAAACAGGAAGCAATGCCATCTGGTGGTGAGTAGCCGGGCATATTATCTGCATGATAAACATGTTTATATATCGCCGTGTACCGTACTCTTTGCCGTTTGTAACTTTATTTGCAGATTGCGGAGCTGCACCAGATAGCTTTCATAATATTTTTCTACTTTGTAATATGGTCCGTGATGGTATTTATTTGACAAATATCTCTGATCGAAAGTTAAAATTCGTATAATATAAAAATAGTATAATATTTTCTTACAATCACACTAATAATTTAGTTCCAAGATAAGTATCAATAAGAATTAGAGTTATGGATACTAAAGAACGGTTAAACTTACCTACCTTACTACTTACTTACTTCATATATGTAGAAAACCCCTGTACAAATAAGTTCATGCACACAAAGATTTGTCTTGTGTGGGAATCGAACCCACGATCTCAGGAGCGAAGTGCAGTTATATTGACCTCCCCGCCATATCAGATGTGAATTAAATCATCATCTGAGCCAATTAAGATCCCACTTCTGGTGACAAGTATCCAGATCATACTCAACCACGCGGATCTAATGCGGATTGGGGAAGGCACCACCATCATCATCACCATAATCTCAGCCATTTAAAGAAGTCCACTGCTGAACATAGGCCTCCCCAACTGTTTTAATGTCAAGCGGTCTTAAGCCGCCTGCATACATCGGCTAACCGCCGCCATAACCAGATCATCAGTCCTTTGGGTGGGAGGCCATCCTCTGCTACATTTGAGAACCATTGGAGAACCTATCCGACGTCGCCCAATGACGTAATGTTTGTCCCCGAACTTTTCAGTCGGTCGCTGAGGAGTACTTGAATAAATACGTAACACAAAATTTTATAAATAATAAAAATTGCAAAGAAATTAATATTAGAATTTTAGTTTACAATGGGTGTACAGGGATCCTACCAAGACCTAAGGAGCCCAAGCCA
Organism: Musotima nitidalis; assembly: GCA_949126915.1. NCBI lineage: Eukaryota > Metazoa > Arthropoda > Insecta > Lepidoptera > Crambidae > Musotima > Musotima nitidalis. The sequence goes on from OX421431.1 coordinate 8,538,876, forward strand.
ACCTCACCTGCAAGTGGTGCACCGGCCGATCAACGGACGTGGCTCGGGCGAGCATAACAGTGCCCGAGAAGCGGCAATAGGCTCGCCACCTATTACTTGGGACCTACTATATAATTGGCGAAGTGTGGGCGTATAATTTGCCTCTGACTACCCCTCTGGGGAAACAGACGTAAATGTATGTATGTAAGTTTACAATAAATAGGTACATATATTATTGTCTTTCATTAAATCAACACCTACACTCAAGCTCAAGATCGCGCCCTTAGTTGAGGGCGATCTATAAATAAGAGTCTCAGTAATATAAAAGAGCTTACAATTTGTACTTCTACTGTACACACACATACACGCACAAATTGCATGCAACCTAGATGTTGGTCGACCTCGATGACCACTCAGCAACATTATAATTGAACTAGCTTCCGCTCGCGGTTTCATTTACATGGAATAATTTCCTAGCTATAAAAAGTAGGTTGGTCTTCGCCTCTTTAAGTGTTCCAACTTGGTTACATATTTACATAGAGTGGATAATTATTTATACATCAATCATCATAGCCTGTTAATGTCCCACAACTGGGCTTCGGCCTTCTTTCACAAACCAAGGTAAAAGGTCTGGTTATACTTCACTAAGTAAAATAAGTGCAGCTTGGTTGAGGCAGGTGTCTATCATCCCTCCCCCCCGACTGGTCTCCACCTTGTCGTGGTGGGGGGGCTGAGTACCTCCCGGTAGGGCGCAGGAGGCGCTAGGGAAAAGGTAACACCCAGAGACCGACGACTCTGGGTGCCCTTAGTACTGACTACCGGGGGGGAAACTAAGAGGGACCTATGGAGGGCGCTGCGGGTAGGCCAGGAGGGCCCGCTCAGCAGCGCTAGGAGGGTCTAGGCAGCGGGGGCAGGGGGCCCCTGCTGTCTAACCATGAACCCTCTGGGAAGTCGGCCACACACGCTATGGTCGCAGGGGGAGGTAGGAGGGGCGCGTCCACTGCGCCTCTCTGAGGAGGTCCTCCCGGTTTTGGTCCGGGGGACGTTGGCCGCAGGCGGGGTGTCAGAAGCTGCAACCCAGGTACTGGCCCCCGCCTCTTTCTCAACAAGCGGCGGGCGTCGTCGGAAGATTTTTAGTGGGTATTGCTGCCGACGGTCGTGTCTGCCGGTGGTGAGTCCCACACCCCCTTTCGGTCCCCCTTTGGCCGGAAGGCAGTGCGTAAATGCATTTTGTTACCGACGTAAAACAAAAAAAAAAAAAAAAGGTGTCTATCATCCCTACGTCGCCGGGGGGGGGGAGTTGACCCGGTGTTGCCACCACTGTAACTGCGCGATGGATGATGCGCAGCACACTCTGGTGGCGTGCCCTGCGTGGGCGGGGCCGCGGTCGACGTTAGCCGCGGCCCTGGGTGGAGTGGCTCTCTCGCTGCCGACCATCATGCAAAAGATGGTCGACAGCGAGACGGCGTGGGAGGCGATGGCCTCCTTCTGCGAAGTGGTGATGTCGCAGAAGGAGGCCGCGGAGCGGGAGAGGGAGCGGGATCCGCTCTCTCTCCGGCTACGCCGTTGGCGCAGCGGGCGGGCCAGGAGAGCCCGTCAGGCAGCGAACGGGGGGTCTTAGGCGGCGGGGGCAGGGGGCCCCTTCCGTCTCGCCATAGACCCCCCCCGAAGTCGGCCAGTTACGCCATGGCCGCACATAGAGGTAGGGGGGGCGCTGCAAATTGCGCCTTCCTGAGGAGGTCTCCCCGGTTCTAATCCGGGGGACGTTGGCCGCGGGCGGGGTTCCAGAAGCTACAATCCCGGGCACTGGTGCCTCGCCCCTTTTCAACAGCGGTGGGCGTCGTCTGAAGTTTTTTAGTGGGTAGGACTGCGGTGGTCGCGTCGGCCGCAGTGAGCCCCACACCCCCTCCCGGTCTCCCCCTTTTGGCCGGGAGACAGTGCGTAAGCAGCATTTTTTTTACAGACGATAATAAAAAAAAAAAGAAAAAAAAAGGTGTCTATCATCCCCACCCCCCGAAAGTTTCCCACCTTGGCGTTGTTGGTTGGTTGGTTGTAATGATCAATGTAATGATCACCCATCCAAGGATGCTCTATATGCTTAACTTTTGAAATCATTTTATATCACCTAGTCCAATGGAGCTAAAAAAATATTTAAGTGTAAGTGAATCTGTGTAAGTATCAGTTCCGAGCTACAGCTCTGTAAGATGAACTGTCGAGAACTCTGAGGCTATGCTCTTTTAAATTTATTAATTGGTTTGGTACTTTAATTACAATCTTTATTTGTCTTTGAAGCGGTACAACGCAATATACTGTAACATTAACTATATTATAATATTTGTACGCTATATAAATAGTCTTATGTGTGATTAGTAAAAATATTAATAGTTTTCAGAATTCTTTAGAACTCTAATGAAGTTAAAATAAAAAATAAAAAGTCATTTATTTCTTTTAAGGGAATACATAAACATGACAAATTGAAAAATTGTAATAATCTTAAGAGCAACTGGAGAGAGCTCAGCTTATGCTGCACAAAGTAGGCTTATCTGGGTATCGCTGGTTTTCAGCCACCCCGTTTTATTGGAATCGCAACATAGTAGCGACCACGTAAAAAAAGAACAGAAATTACAATAGCTGAAAAGAAAAACACACTTCAGCAAAAACGAAACAGTAAACTAATATAAACTGCGACAACAAATTTCACTTTTCTTAATTTAACAAACAACAATATCAAAATTTGGACATGTGTGTTTGCGTGTGCGTGTTCGTGTACGTGCGTGCGTGCATTTGTGTGTGTGCGTGCGTTTGTGTGTGTGTGTGTGTGTGTGTGTATGTGTTTGTGTGTATGTGTTTGTGTGTGTGTGACAGTGTGTGTGTGACAGTGTGTTCAGGAATTAAATTATATTATATATGTAGGATTATTATTGTTATAATTTATTTTTAAATTTAATTTCCTTTAGATAGGAGCTTTACGTTCTCAGCAGCAAGTTGCCTATTGATGAAGGCAGATTTGTAAGAACTTAACTCTGTAACGTACTGATTTATAAGACGGTATTTTGACGGTAGCTGAACAAGCATACTTGTCATATCAGTGTTTGACCAAGTTAGCTTCTCAAATAATAGGACTTGACCTTGACGATTTTCTTGCTCGTTCTTTTACGATCAAGCTCCCGCCCGCAGTGAATGGGCGCGCTAGTTTTTTAGTTTTGACGTTCATAAGAGCTCTTTTGAGCCAAACTTGAATAAATGATTTTGATTTTGAAGATAATTTTTAGAGGATTTTTACCGTAAATCACCTTTTGAATGGTGCATGCGATCTGCAATTCTCTTCTAGGTCTCATGTTAAGAATGCCGCGTTGGTTTAAATAGCGAGTTATATGTTCTCTTTTAGATACTCCGAACGAATATCGAATACAAGCATTTTGCAAGTATACATAAAAAACTATTTTAGAGTAAACCTAAGTGTAATAATAGGCATAAAGGCTGCAGCCCAGTTCCTTCACCCTGGGTTCACCTCCCAACCTTCACGCGCCGCCCAGCGCCCTCTGTGCCCCGCCGTCCTTGCACAACCTCTGAGCCTCGACGATTTCACGTTGTTCGCGGTTAATGCAATTCTTTTATGTCTTTTTAGGCTGAAATACGTGGGATTGATATTTGTTTTTTAACCTAGCTACAAAGTATATATTATCTTACCAATTTTTTTAATCTTAGAGAATACTTTAGGCACCAAAATGTCCATGATTGGGCAGGAGCCGTGTGTCGCATCCAGTGTCAGTGGCAAGATTAATTAGTATAGTTAGGTAGGGTTCAAATATGAACTCCACAACTCAAACTCATTGCGGATTGACGGAAGCAGATCGCCTTTAAACATTCCATATTAAAAAGTCCGGCCATTTTTAGGCCTTCCACAAAAATATAAATAAAAAAAATAATTATTTAATTAAATTTAGGGTTCTGTAGGTCTAGTATGAAGCAAATTATTTTTAAAATTAACTTTTATGTAAATAGCCTGTTTGTATCCCGAATAGAATTAAAAAAATATATATTTAAGTATATTTATGAAAGAGAATACTCGATCTTATTTTGACAATGGGTGAAATATTAATATTAAATTTATACTTTCAAAATACGACCGAAATGCAGTAACTGAACTGAATACAAAAGGCTGAATTTATGTGGAGAATTGTGAAATTAAGAGTTTTGACATACAGATGTTTCAGACATTTCGTTGTCTGTTGATAATGATGACTAATATGTTGATGTCTTCTATTGATGCGAGTATTAATTATGGTTTTTAAAATTATAAATTTGAAAATAACCTTACCTATATCTATTTCGTGTATTCGGTGTATTGGGCTCCTTCCAATATCTCAGAAGCCAAGCTAACCTCACCTGCAAGTGGTGCACCTTTTTTTTTTTTTTTTACGTCCTAAAAAATGCCTTTACGCATTCCCCGCCACAATGGGGTCGTGACGGGGATATGTGGGACTCGCCGCCCCGGAAGATGGAAGCGGGGGCGGAATACCCACTAAAAATGGACCTACTGCCACACGCGCAACAAAAAGAGGGGGAATCACGGGAACGTGGTAACAATCTTCCGTGACCCCTCGCGCGCGGCCCGCTATCTGCGGGCAATCGACGGGAAAGCCTAATGACCCTCCCCCGTCTAGAGAGCAGAAACGAAAAGGCGGGTGATGACGACCCCTTGTCAGTCACCCGCAGCCCTCTGCCGGCCAACTACGACGCCGGTGGCAGTTCCTCACGCCGCTCATGCTGCCCCGGAGATGGAGATTCGGGGCTAGCAGCGGTGGGGGCAAGTGGTGCACCTGCCGATCAACCCACGAGGCTCTAGCGAACGTAAACGTTCAATAGGATTGCCACTTATTACGTGGGACTAACAACATAGTTGGCGAAGTGTGGTATTCTCTGCCTACCCCTTCGGGGAAAGAGGCGTGAACGTTCACGTCTAAATGCTTGAACATGTTGACAAATTTTTGGCATAAAAAGATTGTATTGTTGTCAATTAAAAAACTTGGGAAGGTTTCGATGCGTGTCATGAGGATTAAAGAATTTTTGTTTTACTAGACGCAAAATTTCTATTTTACCGCTGACGATGATTCATATTCTATAATTGTTCAAAGATCTGCCTTTTAATATCTTGTTAGAGTGGTGCTTGGTGGTAAATATATGGATTGATAAGTGCTTACGTCGCTATAATAAGGGCGTCTTGTACAACGATGACTAATCATAATTACAGCTAAGTCTATTTAAAACATCGTTCTGTCCCTCTCATCTTAAAACCAGATTTGGCTAAATTTTAGTTATTGCACGGAGCTACCTACCGTCTGGCCTCCTAGAGGAGAAATTCTTTATATGGGGAAGCCAGAATTTATAACTTAATCTATGGACAATATTCATTTGAATATTAAAGTAACTCGTTCCAAAGTTTTATATATTTTCTAAATTTCATATTTTTATTATATAAAGTCAAAATCACTTATTCAAGTTTGGCTCAAAAGAGCTCTTATGAAGGCCAAAACTTAAAAACTAGCGCGTCATATAAACCTACTGATCGTGTGTATGTCGCTAAACACGAACTCCTTCTAAACGGCTGCACCGATTTAAATGTTTTTTTTGTATGCGTTTGGGTGGGACCCTGGGTGGTTTAGTTTCACAAATCAGCCTCGCGTCAAAATAAGAGATGAGAAAAAAAAAATCTGAAAACCTAACCACCATATAAAATTATCTGACAATATAAACTTTTCATCGCGTTTGATATTGCTGTCAGTCGTTTGACAATTAACACAATGGACAGAAATAATCTTAATAAGACGGTCGGACGGGTTAGCTAGTTTATTGCATAATTTTAAGATCCTAGTGTGGTCGCAGGGTGTATAATATAAGAAGTTATACAGCGAAAAGTGCTTTGTCCTTGGAGTAGGTGTATGTGTATGTAGAAGTGTGCGAGAGAAATGTGATAAAAAAAAATTTCTATTTCTTAAAAATATCTAAGCTAAGCCGTTGGTCCCGGTAATTTTGTGAATGGTTGTCATTAAATGTAATCAAAGAACCAATAGATGTTTTTCTTGCAGGGAGCCACTCACCAGTTTCTCCTGACCTGAATCCCTTTCACCTTGATTTGTGAGAGGAGCCTGGTCTGGCCTTCAAGATGTCTTAGTCTTTTTGCTTCTTAAAGTCTCGCAGCGCAATATATGCTTCATATGACATTGGGGCTTCAACTTATTTATTTGTTTGTTTTAGTTGAAAACGCTTACCGTTTTAAAAAAGAGTTGGTAGATGAGATGAGTGACAGTTTGTGTAGCATTTAATAATAATAATTTCTAACAATTACACCAATCATTTAGTTCCAAGATAAGTATCATTAAAAACTTGTGTTATGTAATAGGTTGGGGAAAAAGTCTTTTCGTATTTTTGTATGAAAAGTCAAGACATTTTTTTCAAAGTTTATTTACATTTATTTACAATATATATGTACCGTTTTGTTGAATAACTTTCTGCCATTTTGTGGGCAGAGACATTATCCCGTTACTGTAGAAACTTTGGGACTTCTGATCAAAAAAACGGGACAAATAGTTTTGGCAGTCCTCTCTTGAGGTCAACCTTACAGAACCTAAAGAATTCTGCAGAGACCGAAACAGGTGAAAATCTGAAGGCGCAAGGTCAGGGCTATATGGTGGATGCACTAGGACCTCCCAGTCGAACTCTCTCAATTTTTGCTGAGTGGCTAAAGATGTGTGTGGTCTAGCGTTATCGTGATGAAAGACCACACCCTTCCTGTTGATCAATTCCGGCCGTTTTCTCTCGACTGCTTCCTTTAATCTCATCAGTTGCTGGCAGTAAAGATCAGAATCGATGGTTTTGCCGGGCGGTAAAAGCTCATAATAAACAATGCCCTTCCAATCCCACCATACACACAGCATCACCTTATTTCGTGTTAGGCCAGGTTTGGCAACAGTCTGTGAAGCCTGGCCAACTTTCGACCACGACCTTTTTCGCACGTTCTTGTCGTACGTGATCCACTTTTCATCGCCAGTTATCAATCTCTTCAAAAACGGCTCGGTTTCATTACGTCTCAATAATGAATCGCAAATGAGTACACGGTTCATTAAGTTTCTTTGAGTGAGCTCGTGTGGCACCCAAATATCGAGCTTTTTTGTATAACCAGCTTTCTTCAAATGGGTCAAAACTGTTTTGTGGTCAATTCCCAGTTCTTCAGCTACATCGTAACTACTAATATGCCGATCTTGCTCCACTCTTTCAAAAATGGCGTCCATTTTATTCGTAACAGGGCGACCAGAGCAAGGTGCATCTTTAACATCAAAATTTCCGGACTGAAAACGTTTGAACCAAATTTGTGCTACTCTTACTGACACTGCATCAGGTCCATAAACATCACAAATTTTTTTCACTGCTTGAGTTGCATTTTTGCCTTTTTTATAATAAAATTTTAAAATGTATCGAATTTCTTCATTAGATTCACTCATTTTTACGGAGAGAAAAACAAATGAAAAATAGCGGGAAACAACTTTTTTTAATTTTTTTCTTTTCTTTATAATGGAACCTTTTTAATGTTACCAAAACCAGCCAGACACAAATAGTACAGTCAAAAAAATTTTATAATAAGTTTATACCTACGTTATGCGAAAAGACTTTTTCCCCGACCTAATATACTAATTAACGGATAAACATACTTAATACTTTTTTTGTGTACCTATACATACTTATTAAGTTATTATACATAGGGAACCCCCATACCAGAACAAATATTTATGTTCATGCACACAAAGATTTGACCTGTGTGGGAATCGAACCCACGACCTCAGGAGCGGAATGCAGGTATACTGCCCTCACGCATATCGTCCGTCATTTGACACTAAACGCTTCAAATGTGGCGTTTATCACTATGTGGTAGACATTAAGCCAGGGTGTGGTGTTTTGGGGTGGCTTAAAGAAGAGAAGCAGGTTTCCACATACCTGCCATCACTAATCTGTATAAGGTCCGCATGGTGGAATATGATCTAAAACCTTGGGGAGACCTGAGCTTAGAAGTAGGACGTTAATAGAAAAAATGCTGATAAATTGTTTACTTGGCTTTTGCTATTAAAGAATTATATCCAGTTTCAGATTTTTTTGATCTTTACAGAAAAATAAAAGATAACAAAAGTGAAGATGTAGGGGCTTAATACATATGAAGATCTAAATTTAAACCAGGTTTTAAATAGTGCTGTCACTGTCTTCATTTTATCAAATAAAAGTGACAGCACTAGTTTTAAGCCTGGTTTAACATTAGATCTTATTTTGTAATAAGCCCCAAAGTTTCTAATGCAATACATAACACTATATCTATTATTTAAAGATAATTGAAAATCAATCTTTTCTCAGACTCCATAACTCGACTTTACGATATGCTTATAAGAATCCCCTCCTTCTCCCAATTTTTAATTCACATTAAGTAGGACACTAATGGACTATGAAGTAAAAGCATGAGACCTTCCATCAGAAATAGCAGTATTGTCTGACGGTGTAGCGTATCTAAAATCACTATTATTGTCAAAGAATGCAGAATATTGAGCTACTGTCGTACGTATGTCTAAAGCGATAGAGTTTCTTTTGGAGGAAGCTTTGTTCACGTTTGCAGTTATATAAAAAAATTTTGACACCGAATCCGAACGGTCTCGGCAGTCGAGCATTTCGTTGCCCCTACCACGATACGTTCTCAGATACTCGTATTCACTTTGATGATAAAGTGACAAAAAGGAAAAATAAATGTACGTTACTTGTTGTTCGAAAAGTTTTCCGGGTAACGTTAGTACTTAAGTAATGAGTTGTAGTCGAGTGGGGATAGAATCAGAAATGAATGATCAAACATTTTGCATTTATGAGGTTAACTCAAAGGTACTGGAAGATATAGGTAGATAGATATATTAGGAAGGTATAGTACAATTGATATTATAGTTGACGTTCATATATATATATTAAATTGGGTGTGTAGGGTTCCTACCAAGGAGGATCTAAGGAGCCCAAGCCAACCTCACCTGCAAGTGGTGCGAACATAAAAGTACCCGGTAAGCGGCAATAAGCGTATGATATGCCTCTGCCTGCCCTTTGGGAGAAACAGTTTTAAATTTTTAAGAAGGAAACTTTATGGTACATTCAAAAAATTAAAAAAAAAATCAATAGCCTTACAGACAAACACTGTTACGGGAGAATTTAATTAATTCAATAAAATATAAGTACAATGTTTTTTATGTAGTGTTCGCGTAAGTAGAAGAAAACAATACGAAGATATTTTATAGGATTGAAAAACAGCGATAGCCCAGTGGTAAGACCTAGAGACTGCAATTCCTATGAATTCGAGACCCTATGGTCTCGAGTTAAAACTCTGGTCACCTAGATGACTTTTCGAAGTTATGTGCGTAACTATCGCTTGCTTCGTACCTCGGAAAGCACTTTAGGCCATTGGTTCCGGCTGTCATGAACATCTATGGCATTCATTATTCGGAAAACAGTGCCTTCTCATATCCTGATATCTGGATTACCATAGATTGAGGATTCCCTCTGCTTTTCTCTGCAGTCAGTAACTGAAATTCAGTCAAATCTGGTTAGATCAGTGAGCAGACTCTCCCCCCCGACTGGTCTCCACCTTGTCGTGGTGGGGGGGCTGAGTACCTCCCGGTAGGGCGCAGGAGGCGCTAGGGAAAAGGCAACACCCAGAGACCGACGACTCTGGGTGCCCTTAGTACTGACTACCGGGGGGGAAACTAAGAGGGACCTGTGGAGGGCGCAGTGGGCGGGCCAGGAGGGCCCGCTCAGCAGCGCCAGGAGGGTCTAGGCAGTGGGGGCAGGGGGCCCCTGCTGTCTAACCATGGACCCTCCGGGAAGTCGGCCACACACGCTATGGTCGCAAGGGGAGGTAGGAGGGGCGCGTCCACTGCGCCTCTCTGAGGAGGTCCTCCCGGTTTTGGTCCGGGGGACGTTGGCCGCAGGCGGGGTGTCAGAAGCTGCAACCCAGGTACTGGCCCTCGCCTCTTTCTCAACAAGCGGCGGGCGTCGTCGGAAGATTTTTAGTGGGTATTACTTGGCGGTCGTGTCTGCCGGTGGTGAGTCCCACACCCCCTTTCGGTCCCCCTTTGGCCGGAAGGCAGTGCGTAAATGCATTTTGTTACCGACGTAAAAGAAAAAAAAAAAAAAGTGAGCAGACTTTGGGCTCTAAGCTTAACTCTTGGGCAGCCGGGTAATGCTAGGAGATATTTTCTAGGCTGTACTAAGAAATTATAAATTTGCTTTTTACTTTGTGAAATAATGTAATTTTAGTAATAAAAACACTGTGTATGTTTAAAAACCTGTATGCTCTGAGCTTTCTTCAAAGTCAAAATAATTTATTCAAGTTTGGCTCAATAGAGCTCTTATGAAAGTTAAAACTTGAAAATTAGCGCGCTCATTTACTGCGGGCGGGAGCTTGATAGTAAAAGAACGGGCAAGAAAATCGTCAAGGTTAGTTTTTTCTACCGCCAGTTACAAGAAAATGTACTTAATAGTAAAACCATTCTACAAGTCTACAAAAACTTTTGTTCTGCAGCCACAAGATATAAAATAAAAGAAGAAAATAACTTTTTTTTAGTTATGCATAATTACGAATAAACATAGTAGACCAGTCTCCACCGGCGACATCTTTCTCAGCACTACATCTCAACATGATTATTATTTGTCTGTTTAGCTCGTTATTTTCACATAGCGACTGATTTGGTTTGGTGGCGGTGAACGAATATACCGACCGGTACCATTGAAAGATCTTATTTACAAAAATTTCGAGAGTATTCTCATTGAATATCGTATAGAAGTTTCCACGCGAAAGTAAGTAAAATAATGAAACCTATACCTGCTTATCCGACTAAAAGAACATATTATTATTGTAAATAAATGTTTTTGTACATTATTTGTTTTCAGACCGTGGTAGGGCGCGGCCGGCCGAGCGGCCCGCGATGGCATCACCACCAAACCGGTCGCCAGCCAGCGAGTCTTGCGCACAACTGTACCTGCCCAGCTTCTACTTTGCATTTGTGATAAACGCTTCATTCACTTGCTCCGTCAGCGTTATATAGTTGGTAAAAAGTGTCATAAAGATCGACACACGTCTCTATTATCAAGAGCGTTAGGACATGTTCCCATATACAGGCTGTACCAGAAACGAGAGTCAAGCCTAGTGAAAGTTTAAAGGTAAAGCATTTCTTGAAGTACTTGAATCACCCCTATGTTCCCCAACGCTCTGGGTGCTATTAACTACTGACGCTGTCTGTACATACATTGACGCCGAAGGGGTAGGCAGAGGCGTATTATACGTTCCTTATGCCAATTTGTGGTCCCACGTAATAGTTGGCGAAGTTATGGACGCTTGCGTCTTTTCGGAGTCTTTGATCGGCAGCTGCTCCACTGGCAGGTGAGGTTGGGTCGTGTTCCTAAGCTCTAGGTAGGATTTATATACACCATTATTGGCTTATATCTTCTTATATATAGCTGGAGGAAAAAGTTAAGTTTCTTGCCCAATTCTTTTCTACGCCAGCTTCTGCCTGCAGTGAATGGGGTCATAAAATCTTTATTAAGCATGAATTAACAATTTTGCATTAGACTTTATGCTGTTACCTATATGACAAACCAACATTCGCCTGCCCTGTTCCCAGTTCATCTAGCGTCGGCGCCATATCTATATATTTTCCTTCAATAGACCATAGACTTTTCAATTATCCACCCCTTCTCTACCATGTAGATGTAATACATAATTTGAAATAAGCCCGGATGAGTTTCTTGATGCATACTTCTTAATCTCGTTGCCTTTTGGTAGCTATGTTAGAGCACCGACAGACTGACTGGCGGACTATCCCCTCCCACTTTAGAATAGCAACAGGCTGACAGACAAATACCCCCGTTGGAGTCACCGATACACTGACAAATCTTGAGAAAAACCACACCTTTTTGTATTTTCGTGAAGACATCGTTGTTCTGAGGCTCCCATCTTACCTGAAGATGCAGATGCATAATTTGTGTAAGGGCGAAACACGTGCCGTGTTGAATAGTTTATCGACTTTTCGAGAAATTATAGTAGCGCTGGAAATATTACAAATATATTTTTAATCCATCACTTGCTTATTTAAACATGGTTCCATGCCGATAAAGGAATTAAAAAAATCTCCGGCAGAATCGGTTAGACAAAAGCAACGACAATTTTTTAACTTCCCGCTACTGCTGAGCACGAGCCCCCTCTCACATATCAAGGTGCGAGGGTTCATACTTTATACTCCACCACGCTGTCCCAGTGCGGATTGGCGACGGCAGCTGTGTGGTGTCCTGCTGTTAGAATTTTTCAAAAACTGCCCAATGAGGCCTCTCACTTGACGACTACCACATTTAGTGAAAACCGGGACCAACGGCTTCAGAAACACGGAATCGCTCGATATCAAATGCCACATAAACGAATTATTTTTTATTGATGACTCGTTATTTATTAATGTTAGTGTCACTATCAATGATTCTCTATAACATTAGCTGGACCTATTTTGGACTCTTTATTTTTTACTAAATAATTCCAAATGCTCCCTCTTTGCTTCTCCCTCAATGCAAGTAGGTTATATCGCATATTCCATTTAAAGCAGTCCTTCAGATTCTAGTTAGAAGAAAGAATGAAACGCAGGTCTACCTTTTTTAAGTTACGTTTCGCTTTATGGAAAAAATAATTAAATTGAATTCTCAACTAAATTATTATATAACATCGAACAAAATCCGTAGATTCGCGACTAAAATCCGTATGTCCGTAAACAAGACCTGAAATCCGCAGATCTATGGAGAAATCGGTAGGTCTGGCAACACTGCATGCCCATGACAAATGGTTTCCTTTCATTTCACTCACACGTGCTACTTATATATTTTAATGCCTCCAATTCTATATATAGGCTCCTACCAAGATCTGAGAAGCCCAAGCCAATCTCACCTACAAGTTACAACCCGACCAACGGACGAGGCTCTGGCGAACATAAAAGTTCCCGATAAGCGGCAATAGGCTCCCCACCTATTACGTGGGACCAACAACAAAAGTGGCGAAATGTGGGCATATAATATGCCTTTGCCGACCTCTTCGGGGAAACAGGCGTCATTGTGTGTATGTATGTATGTTGAAAAGGATAATGTTAGTAAGTTCTGCATGATTTCGCAATATTGCCTATATCGCATCACTTCACTACATAGTATAAAACTAAATCACTTTCCGCTGTCTGTGTGCCCCTATGTATGATTAGATCTTTAAAACTACGTAATAAATAGAGTAATTAAAGAGGAAGGACTTGCGTTATTGATACTATATAAGGGATATATACATAATTACTTGATGTATATTAAATACATAGGCAATAGTCAGACAGTGGGAACCGCGAACCTTTACGAGCAGGTCTACTGACTTCAACGCCATTTTTATAGTCAAATTTGTTTAAAAAAAATTTATAACTGTAAAGTGATCGTAAGATCGTCTATCTATCTACACTCGCGAGCAACTAAATCGGATGCTAACCACATCCTAACATTGTTTTCAGGAAAAGTATGCAACTTTTAAATAAAACCAATATGTCATTTGAAAGCTTTTAAATGACATTTTGTTTGGAATTTCTAATGTTGTCTGCTTTTACTTAAAACAGTGTTTGAATGTATGTAGAGTTAGCGGTTTAGTCGATTTGGTTGCTCGCGAGTGTAGTCTAATCATTAAGCCAGTATGGTTTTGCTTTAAAGTACTCTAATGACCTCGTGTGATGAACGTGAATAATCCGCCGCGAAGCCGCCTTTCTGTGTAAAATTGCATTTTCATAATTTACCGATAGCCTCCGGTCGTATGAAAATAACGTAACGTTTTACAATATTTTATCACGAGATTCATTGTGAATGGACCTGGGTTTTAATGGGCCTCGGATTTGGGGATGCACAATTTATCCTATTTAAGGGTCAAATCCGTTAGGGGCTTCAAAAGTGTGTGTAGGGAGCGGAGGAGTGTCCCCCACTAAAGGGAAGATCTTCTACAGGGTAGATGGAAGTGCCCGGGGGTAGCCTAAGCGATGATGGTTGGGTATTGTATTATGACCAGGTTGAGAAATTCCGTTGGCGCGATTCAGCTATGTGCATATTGCTGCATCGCTTCGTCAAGCTGATGGTTTCAATATGCGTTGTCGGTTGGTGTAAGTACTCTTAGTTTTGATATTTCGTTGTTTGCTAACTTTTTTTTTGATGTTATGATAACTAAGACTAATCGTAACTTATGACTAAACAAAACATACAAAAAGACATCGTCCGATAATGTCACATTTCTCTTGTCCTGGACAAAAAGTGGATGCTTTAAGCAGAGCGCATATGAGCATGAATACTGCAGCTCCATAAGAATATTCTCTAAAGTTGCTATAAAATTAATATCCTTAGACATATTACATCAGCGCCAATGAAACAGAACATATTGAGACAAGTTATTTCAAAACAACTTGTAATCAGCATCTGTTTTTGTATTATTATTATCAACATATGATTTTGGCAAATACGTGAATCTCAATCTTTATGTACTTATGGGTAGTAGATAGTGCTTGAGCCAACTTCAAAAGATTTCTCTATTTATTTATCTATGACTCCGCTGGCGTTCAACGTGTCCCAGATACATTGGAAAATCTATTGTTTGTCGGTGACTTGGCATTTGAAGATTTAAATTAGTATTTTAAGAAATTTCTACCCAAAACCTTAAAGATTTGTATGCCATACATACTTATATCACATGAGAAACACTAATATAAACACAAACATCCAAATTCAGGCACAAAGATGTATCCTAAAACATTAAGATCCGATATAACCACAAGTAACCGATCCGGGAGTTTTCATGAATTTTGACTTATAGTCAATATGCGACTGAAGACACATACATTTTCCTCTTCCTACCCCCGTGTTTAAAGTAATTTTCTATCATTTCCCGCCAATTTTATTTCTCGCCATGAGATTGCCATATTTTATCGCGGCCTGGCTCCAGCGTTCAGAATCCAATAACTTTTTCTATGACAATATTCCTGAGTGAGACCAAAATAGATAGGCAGGAGTCACAGTAAAACGTGCAGTGCAAAATGTCATGTTCTTTTTGTTAACATACAAAAAAATACAATATGAAGAAATTCTTAAGGAAAAACTAGATTTCAGTAATTAATATTATATATATAAAGTAATATCAATGACTTATGAAAGTAATAAAATAATCTCAGACGGGCCAGGAGGGCTTGCCAAGCAGCGCCAGGAGAATCTTAGATTGCGGGGGCAGGGGGACTCTGCTATCTAATCCAAGACGGTCTCACACGCTATAATGGCACTCAGAGGTAGGAGGGGTGCTTCCACTGCCGTGCGCCTCCTCTCGGTTCTGACACGGGGTACGTTGGCCGCCGACTGGGTGTCAGACGCTGCAACCCCTCCCCTAACAAGCGGAGGATGTAGTCAGAATATTTTTAGTAGCTATTACCTACTGCTGGCGGTCGTGGCTGGTGGTAAGTCCCACACACCCATCTCGCCCCTTGGCCGGAAGGCAGTGCGTAAATACATTTTGATAGAAACGAAAAAAAATCAAGGCTTTTGTTCCTACGAAATCAGCTAACTAACGTCCCACAACTAGGTTTAGGCCTACGCTTATGAAGGTAAAAGGGAGTCACCACGCAGATGTAGTGCGAATTAGCGAAGGCAGGTATGTAGCGTCTCTTTGAAGACACCAGATAGGGCATCCAACTTGATTTCAGAAATCAGAACGAACTGCGTAACGATCTTTTGTCGCACATGAGCGATCTATATCAAAAGCAATTTTAACGGCCACCCATCTAAGGACTGACATTGTGAACGCGGGAATCGTCTACGATTATGGATGCATAGGGCACTACCAAGATCTGAGGAACCCAAGCTAATTCACCCGCAAGTGGTGCACCTGCAATATATTAGTCATCCTTAATAGTATAGTATTTAATTATTTTTTTTTGTATTTAGGTATATTTTAATAGTATTTCAATTATGTCTGATTTGGTAAGCAGCGACGACGACTTGTATGTGTCACTGTCATCAGATCGTTGCAGCAGCAGTGACAATAGCTTTGTTAGTATTCCTTCGCTTTCTGATACTCTTGAATCTCAGTTTTCTGGTGTTCCGAAAAATTTCAATGTTATACATATTAATGCGCAGAGTATTCCGGCTCACTACTCTGATATGGTGGCGTCGTTGAACAATAAAAATATTCATGCTATTCTTGTTTCAGAATCTTGGTTAAAACAGTGCTTGCCCTCCTCCTCTTATGCTTTGCCTGGATTTTGTCTCATACGTAATGATCGCACTGGCTCTGTTGGTGGGGGGGTAGCTATTTATTTAAGAGCACACATTCCTTACACTGTCATTAGCACCTCATCACAGCCACCGTCTCGCAACGCAGGTGAGCATCTGTTGGTAGAGATTATCCTCTCCAAAACCAAGCTTCTGCTTGGAGTTTATTACAGTCCGTCGCTGCGCGTTGACTACTTTACATCCATCGAAAAATTGTTAGATGACTTTATTCCCTCTTATGAGCACTCAATAATTATGGGTGATTTTAACACTTGTCTTCTTAAAAACGATCATCGAACTTCCTCTCTTCAAGCAATAGTCAATTCCAATAACATGCATATTCTTCCTCTTAGTTAAATGATGAGTAGCTCATCATTTTCCAAATTCTATACCATCTCTTCTTGATTTAATAATATTGTCTTCTCCACAGCATGTTGCAAGTTACGGTCAATGCGCAGCCGACGCCTTTTCTTATCATGACCTTATTTATTTGTCCTATAAAATTCGTCCTCCTAAAGCCAAACCGAAAATTATTCTTCAGCGCAACTTTAATGGTATGGATCACGCGAGGTTTCTTAATGATGCGCGGAACATAGATTGGTGTCCAGTGTTTGACGCTCAGACTGTGGATGAACAGGTTGAAGTCTTTAATAAATTAATTATTCAGTTATACGATAAACATGCGCCTATCAGACCTATAAAACTGAAACATTTGCCAGCACCGCGGCTTACTGATGACATAAAATCGTTGATGCATAAAAAGGCTGCTGCCAAAAATAAATATAAATGTCGACCCAGTGCACATAACAAGGATATGTATACCAAAGTCCGAAATCGCTGCAATGTGGTGTGTAGGGATGCATTTCGTCGCCATATCCATAAATCCGTAGAAAATGAAGATATATCGAAAGTGTGGAAATTTCTAAGGTCACTTGGGATTGGTAAGTCTAAGGAGAGCACAATTTCTAATAGTATTAATATTGATCTTCTTAATATTCAATTTTTTTCTTCGTCTTATATGAATGACGCTGATAAGACCAATACTTTAATCCATCTATCTGCTCAACCAATCCCAGACTATTCTCCGTTTCTTCTTGAGCAATTATCGGATTGTGATGTTGAGAAGTGCGTTATGTCGATCACCTCTAATGCAGTTGGTATCGATGGTATCAGTCGCAATATGTTAGTGCCTATCCTTAGCATCATCCTTCCTATCCTTACTTTCCTTTTCAACAGCTCAATTTCCAATGCAATGTTTCCTTCTTGTTGGAAATACGCCCAAATTATTCCTTTACCCAAAGTCTCCAATCCTCAAACTCCTAATGAATATCGCCCCATATCCATTCTTCCATTCTTATCAAAAGTCCTGGAGCGTCTTGTTCATCAGCAAGTAAGTAAATACCTTTCCCGTCATTGTCTTTTTAATCCTCTCCAATCTGGTTTCCGTCCCGGTCATAGCACTGTCACTACATTAGTCAAAATTACTGACGATATTCGTCTTGGAATGGAAAATGGACACCTTACTGTGCTAACATTATTGGACTTCAGCAATGCATTCAACACGGTCGATTTTGATGTGCTCCTTGCAATGCTGCGTACTCTCAACATATCTCCGACGGTAATTGATTGGTTTCACTGTTACCTATACGGGCGCAAGCAACGAGTCCGCCTTGATGAGAACTTCTCTTCATGGTGTGTCACTACAGCAGGCGTTCCGCAGGGAGGCGTGTTATCCCCTCTTCTTTTTGCAATTTTTATTAATTCTATTTCTCATAACCTTTCCTGTTCCTACCACCTTTATGCAGACGATCTTCAGATTTACAGTCAGGCACCGCTTCCGAAGTTGGCTGAGGCTGTAATTGCTACGAATAACAACCTGTGTCGCATCGCAAAATGGAGCCAAGCTTTTGGCCTTAAGATTAATCCTATAAAAACTAAAGTAATTATAGTAGGTAGCTCCCGATTGCTGTCAAGGGTTGATTTTAATTCACTTCCGAAAGTTAATTTTAGTGGTGTCGATATACCTTATTCAAAGACGGTCAAAAATTTGGGGGTAATTATGGACGATACTCTTTGTTGGGGTCCGCAACTTCAGGCTGTCAGCCGTAAGTTATACGCTTCCGCTGCATCATTGAGAAGACTACGTAACTTTTTACCAACTACCACTAAAGTAGCGTTAGCGCAGTCTCTGCTACTTCCCGTTCTTGATTACGCCGACGCCTGCTTTCTTGATCTCACGGAGGACCAGCTAAATAAACTTGAGCGTCTTCAAAATTTTTGTATAAGATTCATATTTGGTTTGCGCAAATATGACCATGTATCTCATTACCGTTCTGTACTCAAGTGGCTTCCTATTCGTCTTCGCCGGAATACTCACATTCTATCTCTTCTTTTTAACATTTTGCACAATCCTACTTACCCTCACTATCTTAAAGATAACTTTAACTTCCTTCACTGCTTACATTCGCGTTCTTTGCGGTCATCGGAAAGTCTGAGCCTTGAGATTCCGTCACATGTCACTTCTTTTTACGATTCATCTTTTACTGTACAAGCTGCTCGTCTCTGGAATTCTCTCCCAGTTACTATAAGACAAGCGCAATCACTAAATGTGTTCAAAATTGGAATAAAGAAGCTTTTCCTTTTAGAGAAGTAATGTCCTGCTGCTCAGTGTTCCTATATCATGTACGTATTTATGTATGTACGTTTATTTAATTTAATTAATAGTATTTATTTTTGTTTATGTTTATTAAAAATACAACTATATATTTTTATTCTTTTCTACACCCCCGGTTTTCATTTAATTTTAATCACTCTCCATCCTAAGGTTGCCTGGAAGAAATCGCTGTAAGCGATAAGGCCGCCAATTGTATCACTTTTCTTTTGCAACTGTTTTCTTGTTTTATTTTTAATTTAGTGTACAATAAAGAATTTTCTATCTATCTATCTATCTATCTGCCAATCAACGGACCATGCTCTGGCCAACATAAAAGTTCCAATTTACGTGGGACCAACTATATAATTGGCGAAGTGTGGTTTATGCGAGAATATATGTAATAAATGCAAGGACTACGCGATATGTCTCAAGTGATGGATTAAAAATATCTTTGTAACAATTCCCGCGCTACTATAATTTCCCGAAAAATCGAGAAACTATTCAACACGACACGTGTTTCGCCCTTACACTCTCTCGTTTCAGCGTTGGTCGTGAAGACATCGTTGTTCTGAGGCTCCCATCTTACCTGAAGATGCCCTGTGTAAGGGCGAAACACGTGTCGTGTTGAATAGTTTCTCGATTTTTCGGAAAATTATAGTAGCGCGGGAATTGTTACAAAGATATTTTTAATCCATCACTTGCTTACAATGGATTTCCGCAAAGTAACGCCTGAGTCAATAAATTATTTGCGATATGTCTCAATTTGATTCGTGAAAAGAGGCCCGAACTTTTATCGGCAGGTGCACCACTTGCAGGTGAGGTTGGCTTGGGCTCTAAAGATGCTGGTAGGATCCCTGATGTATTCTATATTGTTAGACATTGAACTTATTATATTGTATCTAATGTCATAACTATAACGGCAAATCATGGTAGACGCAGAGATATGTTTCATAATGAAATTGGCAAGTTGAGTTACTGAGTTGGCCACGAGTTTCGAGGGAGAGTCGGCTGGTCCTCTTTGCAGCGTCTAAATAGAGTGCGTAATAGGGAGGAGAGTAGGGTTGTCACTTGCCACCTTGCTACCTTATTTTGTTCACAGTAAAAGTATATAATGATTGCAAGAAACAAAAACAGTATTTGAAAACAACATACTTGTATTTTAAATAGCTGGCTCCGTGGATTCATTTTGGTATTCAGCTGAACATTTACGGTCCTAAAACTAAGGCCTAAACCTGTGAGTGTAAAGCTTTAGATCAGCTGACATAAAATTTGTACATTAACTAACCTCAGTTTTAGGAGCGTCCCAATTCTCAGTTTAGGACCAGCTTTAAGGTGACATTTAAATAAAACTATATTTACGACAATATAACAAAAATTTTCTGTATTCGCATTATTTCGCTTTCCTAGGTATTTTATCGTGATAAAGAGTGTCGTGTCGTGTCTTTGGGGCCTCTACTCACGCGTTTCAAAGACCAGAGGGCCTGGTCTATGGAATGCCATTAATTATACCTGTCTCTTTCTCTCTCTAGGTATGTCATTATCGAGTGAAAGGGATGGGTATAACGAAGTTTCGTTTTCGTAGAATAAGAGTAGGCCCTCAGACCGCCATTGACAAAACCAAACATAATACTATTCTTGAATATTTAAGAAATCGCCAGCTAGCTCCAAACCTAGAAGCTCTCTTGTTTTATAATTTTCTAAATACGCACTCATAATATACGTATATAAACCCTCGACAAAGACAACAACGCTAGATATGCAGTTTAGGAATTGAACCACCGATATTTGAAACAAGGTTGGGTAAGCCGAATTAAATATAAATTTAAGAAGATAGATTAAAACCAAATAAAAATCAATCATACATCTCATTCTCATCTCCGTTGCGTGCAGTTTTATATTCATCCGCCTTCTTAAGGGTTCAGCATTCTGCTTCATAGAATATTGTCAAATATAATATTTTGTATAATTTTATTAAAAAAAATTGCTAAATCAATAAAGCCCAAGAAATAAATAAAGAAATAAAGCCCTTTCCGAAAATATTACTCATAATAAGTACTTTTTTAGAGAGGCAACCCTAGAGGGGTGGCGTGAGGGGCGATCCCGCGCATGCGCACACCCCGCCGACGCTAATATCGGTTTTACTGCGTGCTTTTGTTTTTCATTCATTAAAACTATTTAAATTTTAATTAAACATTAACTGGAGCGTCATTGCGGCATTTATCATGCTAAGCACTGATGTTTTGTGCCAGTAGTCATATAGATGGTACCAGTACAGCATGTTGTTTTTTATCTATTAGCATTAGTCCTGTTTAGTGCTGTTCGGTTGGTACTTATGCAAAAGTAAAATTCTGATGTTTTATAAATATATATTTACATATATAAGAGCTTATTGAATAAGATCCTGTAGTCAACTATCTAGATTATTTTTGGGACACCATTTAATTTTTTGTTATGACAATGAATAATAGCGGTCTTATAAGTAGCATAGAGTTTTCTTTTTTAAGTCTGTAACTTTAGAGAGTGGTGCAGTGCGTTTTGAATGAAGCTTTCTGCCACGTACAGTTGTGGATAGAGGTCCCTGCGAGGTTTTCGCAGAAGATTACAGAATAGTGCTCCTTAATAAGGGCGTGAAACGGTTTTGCTTATCTTATTTCTTCTATATTCTATCTATCTATCTTATCAAGAAAAAAATACTGAAAACTAGGTCATGATCCATTTGCGTGTCAAACGACTAACTCCGTTCAGCACGATTGAAAAACTAACTAACAGTTAGCCTTAAAAGTGCCTGACAATTTTAGTACTTTGTCACTCCAACTAAAGCGCTAGTTCTAAAAGTTTCAACATTACTACTTGAACGCAATAGTTGGCGTGTACCTACAGTCGCGCAAGTAATTTTCAAGACATTCCATAGAATTGAATGAATTAATTTATCAACCTATAATATAGTATAGGGTTCCTAAAAAGACCTAAAGAGCCCAAGCCAACCTGCAAGTGGTGCACTTGTGGTGAACGAGGCTCTGGCGAACATAAAAGTTCCCGGTAAGCGGCAATAGGCTCGCCACCTACTACGTGGGATCAACTATATAATAGGCGAAGTGCGGGCGTATAATATGGCTCTGCCTAACCCTTCGCATCTCTGCTTTGGTGGAAAACTAACTCACCGTTGACATTGCATCGGTATCTGAAGACATTTTATTTGTTTCAGGATACAAACAATAATTGCATATTGAATTCGAATCGAAATTTTGTGGTACGGGTGAAATTGCATTAAAATGACAATGCATATATAATATCAAGATGCCAATACTTTGATTAATTATATTTCTATAAATACTTTCATATCCTAGCATTATCCCGGTTGCCCTAGACTTAAGCCCAGGGCCCAGGGTCTGATTCGGCAGATTTGGCTGAACTTCAGTTATTGCATAGAGCAACGGCCATCTGACCTCCGCAACCCAAAGGGAAACATCATTCTGTGGTTAAACCAGGTGTCAGGATATTCCCCCCCGACTGGTCTCCACCTTGTCGTGGTGGGGGGGCTGAGTACCTCAGGGCGCAGGAGGCGCTAGGGAAAGGTAACACCCAGATATTGGCGACTCTGGGTGCCCTTAGTACTGACTACCGGGGGGGAACTAAGAGGGACCTGTGGAGGGCGCAGCGGGCGGGCCAGGAGGGCTCGTCAAGCAGCGCCAAGAGGGTCTTAGGCAGCGGGGGCAGGGGGCTCTTGCTGTCTAACTATGGACCCTCCAAGAAGTCGGCCACACACGCTATGGTCGCACAAGGAGGGAGGAGGGGCGCGGCCACTGCGTCTCTCTGAGGAGGTCCTCCTGGTTTTGGTCCGGGGGACGTTGGCCGCAGGCGGGGTGTCAGATGCTGCAACCCAGGTACTGGCCCCCGCCTCTTTCTCAACAAGCGGCGGGCGTCGTCGGAAGATTTTTAGTGGGTATTACTGTTGGCGGTCGTGTCTGCCGGTGGTGAGTCCGACACACCTCTCTCGGTCCCCCTTTGGCCGGGAGACAGTGCGTAAATGCATTTTGTTACCGACGTAAAACAAAAAAAAAAAGGTGTCAAGATATTATAAATAATAATAAATAAATAAATATTTCTGACACTTACACCAATTATTTAGTTCCAAGATAAGTATCATTAAGAACTTGTGGTATGGATACTAAATAACGGATAAACATACATAAATACCTTTTTTTTTGTAAATACATACTTAATATACATATGAAAACACCCAGACCAGAACAAATATTCATATTTATACTCATAAAGATTTGTCCTGTGCGGGAATCGAACCCACGACCTCAGGAGTGGAATGCGGGTATACTCGCCACCACGCCATATCGGTCGTCGAAGGGCACTTACTTTCTAATAACGCCTGCCATAGATGTTCAAGACAGCTGATAACTACGGCTTAATTTGCTTTCTGAGGCACAAAGAAGTGATAATTACTTGTCACATAACTTGTAAATGTCATAGAAGCGCCACCAGGGTTTGAACCCTAGGCCCTCTGAATTTGAGACCTCCTTTGTCTATGGGTCTCGCCACTTGGCAACGTCGCTCCCCACTGGGCTATCGTCCTTCCTATAATTACTTTATATGATTTCATAAAAATTCAGAACTTTTCGTATATGTTTCGTACTTTTTCGACAAAATTAAAAATAGTTATAATCCTAAAAGCAACTGGAGTGAGCTCAGCTTATGCTGCACAGAGTAGGCTACTCTGCGCAGCGCTGGTTTTCAGCCACCCCGTTTTATTGGGTTCGCACCATAGTAGCGACCACGTAAAAAAAACAGAAGGTACATAAGTTAACACTTCAGCAAAAACGAAGCACACACACAAACACACGCACACATCAAAATTTTGATATTGTTGTTTGTTAAATTAAGAAAAGTGAAATTTATTATTACTATTATTATTGTTTCTATTTTGTGGGTTGTTTTTGTTTGCAGTTTAATTTTTGCTTTGAAGTGATTTGGTTACGAAATAGAAAGCCCATTCTTCCAAAAAGTGGTAAAAAACATTGGCCATAGTAAACATTTTACATAAAACGTTATTTATAATTATTCCCGAATATTGTTTTTTTGTTACAAGAAAAAAATGTAATCAATGTCATCGAAATTCATTGTTTATATTTAACAATTTTTTTGGAATTTATTGTACAATATACCGCGACACAAAAATCTGTAAATGCATATTGTTTCACTTTGACTTATATTACAAAGTTCTTGTTGAAAAATTCTATACATTATATTCCATTAAAACCAAAACCAAATAGTCATCTAAATTTATTGTTTATCCTTAAAAACTGGATGAAAAATTACTGTAAACCGCGATACAAAATGTATGGACAAAACAATGTTCATGAAAAACCCTATAGTATTTAAACGCAATCATGAACTGATCTTAATATTTTAATTGGGAATAGAGTAGAGTACGTAGAGCGCAACAGGACCAGAAATGTGAGGGTGCGTCACCCGCCGGCAGATGTGCGGCGCACGTGGCCGTCGGGGTTGCCAGTGGGGTGTCTGCAACCGAGTTATGGGCACATGTAACTTTAACAGTAGCGTGCTCAACATATATGACAATAAGCACTACATACCCTGGCCACTAAGTCTAATTTGATAATGTGAAAAATAAACTAGTACACAACTAATAGAGCTCAAGATTCTCAAAGTTAAAGAAGTTACATAGTGCATTATAAGTTTACTCTTTGAATATGCTCAGCTTGTATTGGTTGTAGCGGTATGTTCTAACCAACTTACGAATATTTTTCCAGCTGTAATTTAATATGACGATCGTTAGTTAGAGGGGGTAAGGAGTGGCTTAAATAATTTTAACAGGTAGGTGCCAAACCTGCTTTCGCCAATCTGCGTGCTGGAGAATAAGCTAAATCCCTCTTACCTCGGTCGGTCTCAGTCTAGTATTTTAATTAGTCGGTTAATCTTTATCGTTTTTACAGTAGAGTGAATTTTAATTTCTAGAAAGGTTCAGCTATCAAAGTCAAGTACATTTTTTCATATACCAAGGATCAGTGATTACTATTTAAAAAATTACTATACTATAAGTAAGTGGTATTGCGGGACAAGGTTTATTTTAATTGGCTCATATTTTTTTTTTATAAAGTCATTAAGTATCTATTTACGGTAGTACATATTAAACAAATTTAAGTTGTTATATTATTGTTATGTTCTAGCACATTTCAATTATCCGTTAAGCCGTTTGTCCTGACAGTCACGAACATCTATGGCAGTCGTATTAGGAAGTCAGTGCCTTCTAATATCCTGACAGCTAGTCGAACTATAGAATATTTTTTTCCTCTGAGTTGCGGAGGTCAGACAGCTGTCGCTGTATGTAAGAACTGAAATTCCATTAAAATCTGGTGAAACCAGCGAGCCGACCGTGGGCTCTAAGCTTATTTTTAGGGCCACCGGGATAATGCTAGGATATATCATGATGATTTTATTACATGTTCTACAAGATATTGTTCTTAATGACGAATTTCGTTAAAAATGTTATTTTGTAAATTTTACAATATTTTAAGGTGTAAAATAAATTTAAATTCAATATGCTTCATTCCATCGGTGCCTCAAAGGAGCTCTCATGACTGTAAAGATAACTTAAAAACTAAACTTTCACTACGGGCAGGAGTTTGAGCTTTAAGTTTTCCACTTTTTTTACTAGTGAAACGGTGATAGTGCTAGCTTACGCGCATTTTTTTCAACTACTAAAAGTGTTAATTAGAAGCTATCTATTTAGAACACTTTATGAAATATAGAGCCTTTCACCATTAGAGATCCTTGTGATTGCACATGGTGAAAGGCCCAATGGTGCTTCGGTGCTTCCGAAAAAAGACTATGAAAAATAAGTTCAATTTTTAGTGGAGTAACAACTAACAGCAGATCGATTGCTTTGCTACAGACACATTACCTTAAAATCACTTCTACTCTAACTAAAAAGATATACAAAAAGGGGCTGTAAGCAACTATTTAATCTACATAAACACTTAAATAATATTGATTATACTATCAACATTAAACAAAAACAAAATGATGTCTTTCTGACAGTAACATTAAAATAAATAATAAATTTGGCTAAAAGTAATAAAGATAATCAATACTCTGGCAACACTGATGGCCGACTGCTCACAATAGAATGTCCCTGTCCAATATGGCGGGGACCATTCCCGCTCTTTTCGTTATACTGATGATTTTCGCAGGGACCGCCCGCCATAGCGTCTATTTTTAATCCAATATATTAAAGTGATATTTTAATCCAATATTTCCAAATTTCGGGTTGATATTTTGAGAAATATTCCAAAAATGTAAGAAAACATTTTACGGAATCAATAAAAATGAAGTCGGAAATAAGTTAAAAGTTGAAGCGCTCGTAGCTCCGTGGGGTAAGATAGTCGGAAACTATCAAGTTCAGAAGAGTTTAGTGATAGCAGTTGTTGGATGGGTGACCGTTTGTATGGCACGTTGAGCTGTTGGTCTATGCTTATTGAGATTTTGTCAGTGTGTCTGAGGTATTGTGAGAGAATGGGATAAAAGAAGTTTTTATGTGTGAGATTTTAATATTATATTTAACTTTTACTGTTTCTGATAATTAGTGTAATTGGTGTATTCCGTTCTGATTAAATAAATAAATAAATAAATTAACAGCAGATGGCCTCACATCTGCTATTAGTGGGATGTTAATGGGCTGAGAAGTCTGTCTAATAACTCTCGATCATCTGATAACTAAGATCACAGTTTAGGCAGTTTCACCTCTGGGCTATCGCCGCAGTGAACAGCTTATGTATGTGAAACTGTACACGTGACTATAGAACAGCTATTATGGCCTTTTAACATTAAGCAGTAGGTACTTTCCTTCTTAAGCGCCGATAGCCCAGTGGCGAGATCCATAGCCTTAAAATTCCGAGGGTCTCGGGATCAAACCCTGATGACTTTTCAAAGTTATGAGCGTAATTATCGCTTGCTCGGTGCCTCGAAAAGCCCGTTTGAGGCGTTGGTTCCGGCTGCCATCAACATCTAAGGCAGTCTTTATTAGGAAGTCAGTGCGATCTAACATCCTGACAGCTGATATAACCATAGAATGAGGTTTCCCTCTGGATTGCGGAGGTCAGACGGCAGTCGCTCCATATTATAACTGAAATTCAGCCAAACCTCGCTTAGCCAATGAACAGACCTTGGGCCCTAAGCTTAAGTCTAGGGCAACCGGGATAATGATAGAATATGATGATTTGACAGTTTAGGCAATGACTTATGCCTGAAAGGTCATGCTGAGAGGTAGCCAATTTAGCTTTAGTCTTATGAAGAATTGTTAGTACCATTGTTGAAGTGCTGAATTTGTAATTTTCTGTTTATATTGCTATCCTGAAAAGGACAGTTTTAATGCCGCAAGAGATTTTTTTGCGGTGGTGAAAAAGGGGATGGTAGTCAATCAAGAAATGTAAAACTAATTATACTCGTAACAATCTTTTTGACACGCACGCGTAAACGCAGGTAAGACCAGTGAAGACCAGCGTTAAAAAGTTTTAAGAAAATTTCTAATTTTAAACTTTTCCTAGCAAGTTACTTTTAGAATTAAATTTCAAATTCGTTGGTGATATTTATTTATATAATATAGAATATAAATAAATAGAGCTTTCTATAATTAGCTTTTTTTTAAATGATCACGTCAGTATCGATTTATTCGTTTGGGAATAAGAAACTGAAACATATTCCATACTTCTATGGAATCCTTCGGTTCGCAACAAGGTTCAAACACCTTGAGAGCACCTACAATGCCATTTTGAAAGAAAACATCTATACCTATAAAAGCTCAAAGCTTGTACAAGGCGTTTTGGATACGGCCTTGTGCCCCCCCAAATGTGGAGATAACTGATTATTACATAAACCAGACAACAAAGGGAATGCCTGGTCCGTATTTCGGCTATATAAAGAGTCAAGGAGCTCGTATGTTATCTATCTTAATTGAAAATAATCAAATAAAAATGTCATCTAGTCCGACACTAAAACAGAGCTTATATCATGGATCTTCAAAAGGAAAACCTTTCAAATTTATTTTTAAAATTTCAATTTAATTTAGCCTGGACATAGTTCTCTTAGGTAGTCCTAAGAGTTTGTGCAAATCATTAGCTACCTTTTTATTTGAAAGATATTGTTGACGGCAGTTGCTTCATTAGCATGGAAATTATTGATAACGTCCTGCAAATCTCGGTGTTGTCCCTGACTATTCTTTAGCATACTATAGACATTATGTTGAATGCAATCATTTCTATTGACAGTCATCTCAATACCGTGAATTATTTGTGTCTAAAGTCGAGGTACAGAGCGTAAGTGTCCGCACCGTTTGGATTATATTTGAAAATATGAAGCCAGTAATATTCATTTTCCAATAGCATTGAGAAAATCTCTAGAGTCGTACAGTTCAGACGTCATTCAGAACAAAATTTCAAGCTGGCACCAAAACAGCTCGGTAAGCTGAATAAAGCAAAGGGCAACTTTTCACCATGGCAAACATATTTGCTCTATATATTAGTGCTGTCTCCTAAACTAACAATACTGCCGTACATTGACACATATGACACGGGTGTATAGGGGTCCTTCTAAGATCTAAGGAGCCCAAGCCAACCTCACCTGCAAGTGGTGCACCTGACAGTCCCCGGTAAGCGGCAATAGGCTCGCTAACTATATAGTTGGCGAAGTGTGGGCGTATAATATGCCTCTGCTTACCCCTTCGGGGAAACAGGCATGAATGACATGTATGACACATGCCACGATAATATTTGTAAGTCTCATAACGGACGAGGCTCTCATCACGTCACATCCACCACTCAGAGACATCACCGTTCCCGGTAATCGGCAATAGGCTCGCCACCACTACCACTTATGTATAAATGTAAACTTCCCTTTGTCTTTATCTACCACAGCTTTTTTCACACGGAGTTAGCTCGGAGCTGTAGCCGACCTTCTGTGTCTCACAATTCCGGTGCTGTTGGCTTGTGCGCGTGAGTGTGTACTATAGCAACAAGGATATCAACCGATCTTCATAATCATTATAATAATCTAAGCTAGATTAACCTCTGGATAGACAGGTCTGGGTATTGAAATTGGCCTTGTTATAATTTCAGGGAAACAATTTTATTCCTGAGTGGAGTACAAATCCGGACGAGTTTCCTGTCAAACTCTTTATGTCTACTCAAGCTCCAATGCCATACAGAACAACTAAAAAACTTTTACCTTTGTAAATTTTTGTGAACTCAGCTTTACTTTGGTCATCGTTTTCCAATACCTCTGAGTTCTCCTCAAGGTTGCATTTAGGTTGGTATGTGAGAGTTGGTTGGTATTCATACTCCACTTTGCGGACCGGGCGGAATGACGGATCATCATCATCATTATATCAGCCTTATCAAGTCGACTGCTGAAAATTAGCCTTTCCAATAAATTACATTATATTGGGGGTATTTGCCCATAATCACCACGTTGGGCAGACAGGTTGGTGATTGCAGTTCAAGCCAGCACGCAGGATAACGCTGCTGTCAATTATCCGCTAGGATTTTTCTTTATCGACTCTTTACACTCCGTGAGATGCGAGGGGGTGTCACTGTCCTAGGCCAGTGCCACACGAAAACGCACGGCATAGTATTTTACTAGAGCTGATGATGGTGATGATGATGATGATAATAATATAGGACAGATTTTAACACAAAGTCCACTTATTAAGTTTGAGCTTAACTCCCAATCAGGATACGCCCGTTTTAAAAGACACAAACAAAAATGCCATCAGGCTAATTTATTTTATTACAACGAGTTATTAAAACAATTTTCCGAGCGAGTCATGGAAATTCTATGACAAAAGAAGTTAGTTGCCCACTTCGTTATGAAAGGTCATTGATCATCATCATCACCATCCCGCCTATTAACGTCCCACTACTGAGCACGGCCTTCTCCTATAATAAGATGAGAGAGATCAAGTCATACTCTACCACGCATACCCAGAGCGGATTGGCGAAGGCAGGTGCGTGGCATCCTGCTGTTAGATTCATTCAAGCTACGATGACGCCCACCGCTGTTGAAAAGAGGCGGGGGGCCAATGCCTCGGTTGTAACGTGTGGCACTCCGCCTGCAGCCAACGTCCCCTAGGCCAAAACCTGAAGGACCTCTACAGAGAGGCGCAGAAGGGTTCATGGTTAGACTTCCCTCCCGGTAGTTCGTATTAAGGGCACCCAGAGTCGCCAACCTCTGGGTGTTACCTTTTCCCGGCCTCCACCCTACCGGGAGGTACTCAGCCCCCCCCACGCCAAGGTGGAGACTTGTCTGGGGGGGATGTGCCGGCCAACGGTGCCCGGGATTCGTCTGGCGGCTTCTTACGCCTCGGGCGGTCACCGCGGCGGCTGAGGCCGTGGCGAGATGCACTTAGGTAGGTGTGTCCTGCTGTTAGTATTTTCTAGCTTTGTACGCTGACTTAACATATAGTGATAACCGGGTCCATCAGCTTAACGTGCCTTCCGAAGCACGGAGCGCTCGATATCAAATGCCATACAAATGGTCACTCATTCAAGAACTGACCACTGTCAGCTCTGCTTTACATCAATGATCATACATAGTACAGCATTCTATAGAGCTTGTTAAAAATAATTATCAAAGGGAATAAAATAAATATCGTATATTAATTAATACTCGTTTTACTTTACGAATGTAATTTCAAAGCGTTAATCAAAGTGCACCGTATATTATATATGTAATATTGGATATCGCACCTTTGTGTGGTTTCAGCACAATGTTTTGTCTCCTATTTGTGCGTTCATTTGATCGTATGCTCTGATAACGCCGATTTTCTGAATGAAATGGGAGTGGTGTGTCCTTGGGTAGGTATGTATTGATTTCGGAAACCACATGTTATTGTTATTATTATTTTTTTATTTATTCAAAATCCACAGCTCTTAAAGATTAATTACAGAGTTTAGTTTAAAACTTACAGCTAATGACGGATTTTATATACACAGGTATCAAAGAATGTTCTGTTTTATTCTGTTTAATTGCATAATGGGCGACTTAGAGCTTTTTTATAAGGCCAGAGTAAGGTGAATTGCATACATTTAACCAAATTAAAAAAGCGAGACAGAGGCGATAGAGCTCCCAGTCGGTCCTAAGTGCACGGTGGAAACTGACTTAGCCACTGTGATGTAAAGAAACACGGCTTATGTATACAATATATAATTATGTACATGCTAGTTTTAGAATTCCATGTTTATTTTTCAGTTATATTTTTTAGGTGGGTACTTAATTCACTTGTTTTCTCATGCGCGTACGAAAACATTGAGAAAGATTCAGCGCAGTCAAGTGGAAACGCGAACAAAACGAGGAAAACATTCTGTTCACTGCCTTCTGGAGTAGTGCTTCGGTCGTTTGATATTAAACCTTTAAGCTCTTTACGAGGTTCGAACCTCGCATCTCGTCTGGTTTGGTTTTAGATTTACACGACTGTAGGTATGTAAAATTGGTTGACTATAAAAAAACATTTGTATTTCTCAAGGTTTCCATGAAAAGTAATTTAATGAGTGTTTTGAATTGAATAATTTTAATAACATTGGGATGTCAACACAGCGATATAAAGCACTAAGCTTAAATACGAGTAAATGTCCCGTAAAGAAATTTAATCTGCTTATCTGTAATGACACATACCGTTGAGCAAATTTAGATCAAACTGACTAGACTAGATCTCTTTTTTGATAGGTTAATTAATTAATAAACATACATTCATTCATTTTGTAAATACCTATATATATATACTAACAATGTTATTTCATTTGTATATTAAATTAATGACAAAGATAATTATTTGTCTATACATACAGTTTTTTTTAAATTTCTAACAATAACACCAATTATTTAGTTCAAAGATAAGTATCATTAAGAACTTGTGTTATGGATATTAAATCACGGATTAACATACTTACATACTACATACTGAATATACATCGGAAACATCCAAAACAGAACAAATATTTATATTCATGCACACAAAGATTTGTCTTGTGTGGGAATCGATCCCACGACCTCAGGGGTGGAGTGCCGGTATTCTGACATACACGCCATATCAGTCGACAAAAAACGATTATGATGAAGAATTTAGCTCCGAAACGGACATCTACGTTCTTGAACATAAGTATATAACAAGTATATAACATAAGTATATATCAAAGGAATCAGCGAATGTATAATGGAAGTATACCGACCTATTCCGATTACCAAGCTATTAACTACTAGAGTAACTGAATAAAGTAGGTAAATTATTTATTATATGAGATGAAAAGTTATAAATTGTAGCTAATTAAGGAGCGTCACGCCTAAAAACTATGTATATTTTGGCAACGATACATTTTCGTAACGAAATAACGCCTAATTGAATATTAAATAAATTAAAGACAAAACATTTTTATCATTCCATAGAAACAATTTTATGAGCGAAGTGCTCGCGTATTAACCAACAGGCTGAATGAGTTAACTGGCAGCCATTTTTCTTTGGCGTGTGAAAGTTTTAGCGAGTTTCCCGCGCATTGTCACTTTTGGCGCCGTAATCCCGTTCGGCCATTCTAGTCATAGAGGCAGCGATCACGCAACGCGACAGTGGCTCCGCCATAGCGGGCTTAAATTGAAATAATATTCTATTCTCTGTGCCATAAAAGATAAAGTTGATTTTGCAAATAAATTTCTGCACGGCATGAGGAAGTAACTGTTAAATAAATCTGAGCGTTAGTAAATAAGGTTGGAGCAAAGAGTTTTCATGTCACAACTGATATTCTTTTTCTTCTTTGGCATCATATACAAATGTAGGGAAGTGACATATTGCAGTGATGTGTGATTTTTCGTGTTGGTTCCAAAACTTCCTAGAAACCTCTAGTAAAGTCTTCACTACTTTACTGGGGTACGTATTTGACTTGACTCGATTATGGCGGACATTACTTGCCATTGACCGGACTGAATAACGAAAATACTGCATTTATGCAAATAACTTGAATTACTTAACACTAGCACGTACTCTAAACGAGTGAGTTCATATTTAAGAAAAAAGTCATTATCATATCCTAGCATTATCCCGGTTGCCCCAGACTTAAGCGTAAGGCCCAGAGTCTGCTCACTGGTTTAACGACGAAGCGACTGCCATCTGACCTCCACAACCCAGTGGAAAACATCATTCTACGGTAAAACCAATTTTCAGGATGTTAGAAGGCACTGACTTCCCAATAACGATTGCTATAGGTTCATGACAGCCGAGACCAACGGCTTAGCGTGCTATCCGAGGCACGGAGCAAGCTATAATTACTCACATAACTTCGAAAAGTCATAGGTTTGAACCTGTGACCCTTTGAATTTGAAGGCCACTGGGCTATCGCCGTGTAAGAAAAAAAAGTTAAAATGTTAATAGTCTATAATGGCTGTTGTATTACCACGTGTCTTCACACACTTCTGTCACATATATAAGTTATTAGAAGGTATCATGAAGCTTACTTCTTATCCTACTTTAGCCACTGGATAGTTAGGAATTTATACCTTAAACCTAACTGAGCTATCCCGTTAGTAATTCATTGAATCGTTAAAAACTCAAATATCTCATGTTTTAAGTGTCTTTTATTGCATTGACAAACCTTTTGTTTATGCATTCTGGGTAAATATTTTTATTTATGATCAATATTTGTCTTTTTTCAGATACTTTAATTACTAAAAATGGAAAAGGGCACACTGCGGCAATGTTTTATTTTCCAAGACTAGTGTACCTAAATTTGAGTTTTTTTTCTGTAAATATAATGGAATTTTAGACATTACTTCTATAGAAACGTACACAAGTGTAAGAAAGAAGTATATTGCAGTGAATTGTGATTTTCCGTGTTAATTCCAATACTCCATAGAGGTTTCCTCTATGTCTCCAGTTTGACTACTTTACTGGAGTAAAGTTTTGACTTGACTGTGAAGGACTTTAACTGTGACTGAATGACGAAAACGCTGCACATTACTACAAATAGCTTGAACTATCTAATTACTTGACACTAGCAAATATCCTAACTGAAAAAAAAAACTACTAATATATAAAATAACAATATGAAAATCATCAGTTGTGTAATTTTTAGTCTTTTAAATCTTTTTTTTAAAGTAGATACCAGTATATGTATGCAAAGCAATATTTATCATTAGAATTGTTATATAAAATCATCGATAGATGGCGTTGGTTAGTCTGATTGGAAAATTCACAAGTTTTAAGCGACTCCATTGCAAGTTGAAATAATTTTCAACTTATTAGGACCAATTAAGTTAATAACTTAATTAGTCCTAATATTTATTACATTTATTTATAACTCATTATATACATTTACACTTTCTATCTTTCCAACATAACGATCTAGTGTAGGAAAGAATAGGAATAGTTCACATAGGAATAGGAATAGTTTACAAAATTTATTCAATTATTATTAATTATTTATTTTTTTAACAATAATGAAATATAAAAGACAATCACCAAACTGTAAGACAGTTAATTAATATGTATAATTGTATTTATGAAATTTAATAAAAAAAAATTTAAGTGCCTGAATTATAACAATAAATTAGTTCATGATTTATGTGGCAAATGCCGCTGTGTAAAGTTGTTGTATAATTTTCTCTTACCTCATCATCATCATCATCTCAGCCCATTAACGTCCCACTACTGAGCACGAGGCTTCTCTCACATACCAAGGTGCGAGGATATTGGGTCATACTCCACCACGCTGACCCAGTGCGGATTCAGGTGTGGCGTCCTGTTGTTAGAATTTTTTAAGCTGCCCATAAGGCCTGTAACGTGGCTTAACGTCTATCACATTTAGTGATAACCGGGACCAACTGCTCAACGTGCCTTTCGAAGCACGGAAGCGCTCGATATCAAATGCTACACAAACTGTCACCCATTCAAGGACTAACCTCTGTAAACTCTGCTGTAACTCGGTGATCGTTTCCGACCACCGAGCACCGGAGAGCTACGAGCGGTTACGTACGCTTCTTTAAACTAAATTACTTGAAATTAATTTTCATACAATACTTATAACAAATAACAATATTGTGGTTTAATTGCCTAGCAAAATTTTGTCTGTGTGTATTGTTGTTGTTGTTATTTCTTGACTGTATTTTACGACAAAATACTAAAAAATGTCTAGATTTTTTTATGTCATTAATACGTTTTCTTATCCTCGCGGCTATCATCCGAGTATTAACGCAGAATTCTGGAATACTTCGGTCACGTCGCAAGGAAAGACAACAACCTCGAGAGGGTCGTCGTGACCGGCAAAGTGGTTGGGAAAAGGCCCCGTGGACGCAGCCATTACGTTGGTCCGGTCCAGATCTGCACCGCTTTTGACTACACATTTCTGAACCCCTGCACACCGCCCGCGACAGGAATACCATAAGGGTAAAAGTGATGCAGAAGGGAGGTCACGATTCTCAACACTGAGGAATACGGCGCAAGGAGGAGAGGAATAAGTGTTAAGAATAAACATAGAAATTTTAAGATGGTGTTTTGGCGTCAACAGTCTTTATTTTCTAAAACTAGTGTAATTCGAGTGTTATATGTGTGAAAAGAGAGTGTCCGTAAGTGAACTTGAGTTTTTTTGATAATTTGGCACGTGAATACAGCTGAATGTATTATGAAAACATTTAGCAGTGAGGTACATTGTATATTAAGGAACCTCAAATAGTTCATTAGTGTCACACAGAATAAACTGTTCAAATAATTACTAATATAATAATAATACGTACATTCACGCCTGTTTACTCGAAAGGGTAGGCAAAGGCATGTTATGTGCCCACATTTCGACAATTAT
Organism: Musotima nitidalis; assembly: GCA_949126915.1. NCBI lineage: Eukaryota > Metazoa > Arthropoda > Insecta > Lepidoptera > Crambidae > Musotima > Musotima nitidalis. The sequence continues at coordinate 8,574,750 of OX421431.1, forward strand.
GTAGTCGGTCCTACGTAATATGTGGCGAGCCTATTGCCGCTTACTGGGAGCTTTTATATTTTCCAAAGCCTCGATAGTTGATCGGCAGGTGCACCAATTGCAGGGAAGATTGGCTTGGGCTCCAAAGATGATGGTAGGGTTCTTATACAACCTAATAACAATCATGTAATTATAATTATGTTAACCATTTCATGTGGAATGTGAGATAATATATGAATTTCATTCTAATTAAATTGATTGAGAATAATTTAATTAACGGGTGATCTATACAATCTATAGTAGGTTCTATAGATCGGTAGTTGCTATGTCAATAATGTAGGTACATTAGACACCCTAAATAAGTATGTTTCTTACGAACCTTGGTAACTTTTTACCTGATGGTAATTTAAGTCAAGTCCTGATCTAATAATGCACCACACTCTTTATGATTAATTCAATTTATTTATTGCCATGTAAGTGATTTGTCCGTCCATACACCTCACACTACTGAAGGAAATTCCTTAACTAATATTGCAATGCACTTTTCATTAACCTCAACTAACATCATTTCAAAAACCTCAGATGCCTGGTACCTTTTCACCTGATGGTGAGTGATATGTCTACAACTAAAAATGAGGTTGGCTGGAAGAGATCTCTTTAGAGATAAGTTCGCCTTTGTATAAGTTCTTTTTATATTCAATGTTTTCTTACAGGCTTATTCGTGAGCAATAAACAAAAAAAATCTGCCAGATCTTATTAGACCATTGAGGAGACCCTAGGTAAGAACCGAAGAAATCGAGGGCACAACCAGGATAAATGTCAGGATGATGATGATAAGTGATGTACATATATTCACGCCTGTTTCCCCGAAGGGGTAGGCAGAGGCATAATATACGCCCACACTTCGCCAATTATATAGTTGGTCCCAAGTAATAGGTGGCGAGCCTATTGCCGCTTACCGGGCACTGTTATGTTCGCCAGAGCCTCGTCCGCTAATCGGCAGGTGCACCACTTGCAGGTGAGGTTGGCTTGGGATCTAGGTCTTGGTAGGATCCCTTTACACCTGATAAGTGATATGTCTTGCCAAGATTTGACGACAGATGTGGCGTAGTGGCGTGTATACTCGCACTCCGTTCCTAAAGTCGTGGGTTCAATTCCCACACAGGACAAGTCTTTGTGTGCAAAGACATGAATATTTGTTCTGGTCTGGGTGTTTTTCTATTTATATTAGTATCCATAACAAAAGTTTTTAATGATATTTATCTTGTTACGAAATAATTGGTGTAATTGTCAGAAAATCTTTATTTATTTATAAATATACGAATTCATAGTGCACCTATCTAATCACGTTACGTAGAAGGAACGTTGGTTATAAACTTTTTTTTAAACGAGATCAGTCACTTACGGGTTTACAGGGAGCCTGCCATTAAAACACTGCCTGGAAAACAGGGAAACAGGCGTGATTTTATGTATGTATGTATCAGTCAATTAACCTCAGAAGAAATTTCGCTATGTGTATTGAAACTACAACTATAAGGACAGTACATACGCACCTAAACATAATCTTAAACATATCATCTCCCTCACAGACTCGGGGACACCGTTTTAGTACATAGCATATGTTTTAATATTGTTTTTTTCATCATTTCATTTTTCAATGTACAAATTTAATCGTTCTTTTTTTTGTATTCTTACTATGTTTATTTGTACTGCATAAATTTATATTCTTTTTTTCATATACCGCTGCTAGCATCAAACTTACCAGAGCTTGTTAGTACAAGCTCTGGTGAGTTAGTACTCACTGTCTTGGTCTGAACAATAGACAAACATGCATAAGTCTTTTTTGGAAGTATGATTCTTATAAAACAAAAAAAACACTAACTTATAAATATAAATATTCATGTGCGCAATATTTATCGTCTGTGGGAATCGAACCCAAGACCTTAGGAGCGAAGTGTACACCTTAAAAATAAATAATAAATATTTCTGACATTTACACCAATTATTTAGTCCCAAGATAAGTATCATTAAGAACTTGTGTTATGGATACTAAAAAACGGATAAACATACATAAATACTTTTTTTTTGTAAATACATACATAATATACATAGGAAAACACCCAGACCAGAACATATATTCATATTTATACACACAAATATTTGTCCTGTGTGGGAATCGAACCCACGACCTCAGGAGTGGAGTGCGGGTATACTCGCCTCTACGCCATATCGCTCGTCAATAAGTCAGTCGACGTAAGGTCGTCAGAAAATATTCAATAATCAATATTTTCTGGCAAGTAAGTACACCAACTATTTAGTACTAAGATAAGTATCATTAAGAACTTGTGTTATTGATACTAAATTACGGATAAACATATACGAATACTTTTTACATACATAGGAAAGGTACAAGGTACTTTACATAGGAAAACACCCAGACCAAAACAAATATTCATCCTTATGCTCACAAAGATTTGTCCTGTGTAGGAATCAAACCCTCGACGATCAGGAGTGGAGTGCGGGTATACTCGCCACCACGCCTTATCGGTCTTTATAGTATACGAAAAGCGCTTCTAATTGGTGGCAGATTATGCGGCACTGCAGTAGTTGACGAAATAGTGCCAAAGGATCTACCAACTATTAAAAACCTACCTCATACAAACCTTAAGCTTAGAAAAGTTGTACTGGTCCGGAAGTGCGACATCTATGTTTAGATCCGCAAACTTCAACGAACTCAAATACGTTTACAATCTTTATTATCGGCAGCCGTAATACAAATTTAGTTCTTGCCCTACAAAAAGCGTTTCTCCTTTCATAATAATAAGAATACGTCGAGTCAGTTGGCGAGGTTCGTTCGTTCGATACGTACGGACGCGGCGTGTGCCTGTGTGCGAGTGTTCTAAGCGTAGTTGTGTGTGTGAGTACCCCCTCCTTCCTCACCCCGCACCGTCCCCCCGTCCGAGGGCAGCAGAGGCAGCTTTCTGTTCACTTATATAACGTGGTAAATAATATACGTTGTGAATAGAGGTTATGTGCTGCCACCTAGTGGCGTTTCGAGTCAGCCCGCAGTCACGGAGTATGCTTGCCGTTTTCAGATTTTCCTTCATGCCACATTATGTTCGAGGACCATTCGCTTATTAGTTTGTTTTCGGTTCCGTCGTCAACGCTACCTTTGTTGGAATGAGTACAGTTTTCTTCTAGGGGCTCTGAGAGGTCGAGTTAGAACTGTTAGGTCATTTATGTCGGTTCGGTGGCTTTTCGTACTGCGTTGATGTCTTATATTAATTGGAAGAACATAGTTAGGAAAATAGCTTTTAAAGTTTTTCTCACTATAAATTGGCAGATTTAAGTACTTACTATTGGGATTTAAAGTACATTTAACTCTATATTATATAAGGTTTAAACTAGAAATTCCAAATAATGAAATTATAATATGAATCTTATTCAAAGACTAGCGACCTCCCGCGACTTTTTCCGTGTACCATTTTTTAGTTATTATTTGGGTTAAAAATTAACCTGAATTGCGGTGTTATAACATGAACTATCTGCCAGTGAAGATCCGTTTAAAATCAACCCAGCTGTTTAGGAGTTTAGTCCTAACAAACAATCAGATAACAATTATTTTATTAAATATGTTTCATAAGTATTAGTTTTATAAGCATTTAATAAAGAAGCTCCTATGTTAACATTACAAATAGATACTAAAATTGTATGTATTTGCATATACTTTTATTAATGTATTAGTTTGTTGGTGTATGAGCCTTGAAGTCAGAGCTAAGGAGTTTTACGTCAAATTTACATTTCTACGATCATTAGCATGTTCTCTATGTAAAATTTTGTCACAAAATAATATAGTATTATAAATATATAAGCTAAACTAAATTTACACACACACGCTCGCACTCTTACTCATAGCTTTGTGTAAATGTTTTAAGAATTAATTAAGTTATTTTTCTTATAAGTGTCTGTTTTGAGTACATTATTGTAATGGAGAACGGGGTTATTTAGCACAAGTATTAATTTCATCATAATCTCAGCCCATTAACATCCCACTACTGAGTACGAGCGTTCGTAGCTCTGCGGTGCTCAGTGGTCGGAAACGATCACCAAAGTACAGCAGAGTTTACAGAGGTCAGTCCTTGGATGGGTGACCGTTTGTGTGGCATTTGATATCGAGCGTTTCCGTGCTTCGGAAGGCACGTTAAGCCGTTGGTCGCGGTTATCACTAAATGTGGTAGTCGTTAAGCCATGTTAGAAGCCTAATGGGCGGCTTGATAAATTTTAACAGCAGGACGCCATACACCTGCCTCCGCCAATTCGCACTGGGTCAGCGTGGTGGAGTATGACCCAATACCCTTGCACCTTGGTATGTGAGAGGAGGCTCGTGCTCAGTAGTGGGACGTTTATGGGCTGAGATAATAAATAATAATAAATATTTAATAATTTGTATTTGTATTGTATTTGTATAATTATTATTGACAACCTTTAGTTGGTAGTGAGGCAAGATGGGCTGCCGATCAAATAGAATATAAGCTTTAATACTGCATTTCTGTAGTGGTAGATCTAGAGGAGTATGTCCAAAAACCTCGTATTTTATTCCTTCCTAGTTCTCTTTTTAGGATAGTATCGGAATATACTAATTTATACTCAAAATAAAGGCTTTCTTGTGCATCAAAAATACTGATTGTGCATACATAAATACATCCAAGCCTGTTCCCCCGAAGGGATAGGCAGAGGCACATACGCCCACATCCCACCCACAACCACGTAATAGGTACGTTTGTCCCACGTAATAGGTACGTTAGTCCCACGTAAAAGGTGGCGAGCCTATTGCCGCTTACCAGGAACTTATATGTTCGCCAGAGTCTTGTCCGTTGATCGGCAGACTTCAGATGAGGTTGGCTTGGGCTCCTCATGTCTTGGTAGGATCCGTATCTTATATAATTTCAAGATTTTTTAATTAAATATAAGCTAAAATAGTCCTTACTTGTTCTTTCTTTAGTTCTTTAGTATTAGATCTAGAGGAAACAAAATACTCGTAATTTATATATTTCTATTTATCTTTTTAGTAGAAATGATAAACTTTATTGGATGTCGGCCGTTTGATCGAAAATAATCTATTCTCTAGTACCTTAGGGTTTAGTTCTGTAGAATTAAATGTACAGAAATAAATCCGCAACCGACAAGGCGTGGAGGCGAGTATACCCGCACTCCGCTCCGCACTTCGAGTCCCACACAGGACAAATCTTTTGTGCATAAACATCAATATTTGTTCTGGTCTGGTTGTTTTTATATCTATATTAAGTATATATGAATAAAAATAAAGTATTTATGTATGTTTATCCGTTATTTAGTATCCAAAACACAGGTTCTTCATGACACTTATCTTGGAACTAGATTACTATTAGAATAGAATTGGTGAAATAATCAAAAAATATTTATTTAACCGACACGCTCTTAATCTATTCTTTCCTAATCATATTTTTAGTAGGAGAGATGGTGGCTGCCATTGCTTTTGAGATATTATAATATATTCTTTAGTATTTTAGTTCTCTAGCACTTACCAAAATCTAGAGATAAATGTGTCCGAGAACTTAATTTATTCTGTCCTACTTTTATTTTTATGGTGCTGGGTGGAAATTAATCTATTCTTTAGAATCTTTTCTTCTTTGGATGAAAAATCATACAACGGCTTTATCCCGGTGTGGGGGGAGCGGGAGGGTGTGTCAGACAAACCATGCCTGATCCTTCTTGAGCCTGCTATGTTCTGGGGCCGCGGTAACCCTTTCAAACAGTCCAGCAACATTCCTTAGTTTCTTTGTCTTTAGTTATAAACAACATCTTAAGTATTAGTAAGCTCTAGAAAAGAAATCGATAGAGAAACGCTCTTATTTGTTATAGCTTGTCCTCTAGCGATTTACTACAATGACATGCAGAGAGATTTTAAGAAGAGTGTAGGCGTATGATATGCCTTTCTCTACCTTTTCGGGGAAACAGGCTTGAATGTATATATGTATGAATGATGATGATGGGCTTGTAAAATCCTAGACTTTTTTAGTGATTTCTTTATAATTTACAAGGAAATAATGTACCATCTGATCATGACCTGATTTTAGGGCAAGCTCTATCCATAACCTTTTTTATTGTCATTACATACAGAGCGTTAAAATTATAGGGGCCTAATTGCAAAACATCCCCTGTAAATACGCCTATTTCTCAAATTTTATAAGAAATGTCAGTTAATTATATTAACTTATTTGACTTCACTTGGCCATAACAAAAATTTAAGCCTACTCGGTTTCTTTTAGACTTTTAGAAAGGGGGATATTTTACAAAAGGGTAATTCTGCATCTAACTCACTAATATAGGTACGTACCACTACAGTGCTGGATATTCTGCCAAAGAGTAATGTTTAAGCAATAGGTACTGTGTACCGTTGTGTAGGCTGCTGTACTTAGTAAACATACTGGGCTGGGCGTATTAGTTTTAACAACCTAATGTGAAACAGAAACGAATGATGTGTAGTGATTTTTTAAATTTTATTTTTGTACTGTTACCTACACTGCTGTACTTTAGCGAGAAAACCGCTAAGTGTCAGAGGGTTATTTCTGAAATATGAACTCTATTGTATTACAGCAGCGTTTAAATTCCAAAAATTACCCACTGACAGTTAGCGGCTTTCTAGCTAAAGCACGGCAGTATGGTAACTCTTGGAAGTTTCTATGCAACTTCATGCTTTATAATAAGAGTAAATTTCATACTTAGTATTCCTATGGTGTCCTTCATCATTATCATCATCTTAGCCTTGCGAAGATCTGATTATCACTAAATGTGGTAGTCGTTAAGCTATGTTAGACGCCGAATTGGGCGGTATGAAAAATTCTAACAGCATGACGCCTACACCTGCCTCCGCCAATCCGCACTGGGTCCGCGTGGTGGAGAATGACCCAATACCCTCGCACCTTGGTATGTGAGGGGAAGCCCGTGCTCAGTAGTGGGACGTTAATGCCCATTAACTCAGCCCTGAGATGAGACCCTCCCGACAGCTCTTCACCTTGGCGTGGTGGGGGGGCTGAGTACCTCCCGGAGGCCTCATCATCAACGAGACGAACGAGACGTTTATTGTTCGTCTCGTCACTCGGTAAAATAATAGCTCTCTACTATATCGTTTGAGTTTCTTTTCACGTTTAATTTATACTTGCTTCCGCCGTGTTTTCCCTCGAGAATCAGAAAATTTCCCGCTGTGAAATATATCCTACCTATATGTCAATCCAGATCTCGATCTGTTTGCCGATTTTCAGATTACTTTAGCTGAGATTATACCTTTATGAGGAAGTAGTTAAGCAACGAAAATCGGTATTTTCACCAATTCACCATTGGCAGGAAGTTCATCCTGCTGCGGGACTGTCCGAAAGAGTTACCGGGCCCTCCGGACTGGTCTTTCGCAGAATGTGCACTTCGCAAAATGTCCCCTGCTCTAAAAACCTATAAGGAGCCCAGTAGGTTAAGGTTTTTTTTTATAACCAAGGAAAGCATTTCCGCTTTTATAATTAACATTTATTTCTCGAACAAGTTTATAAATATGTAGACTTGTTTTGTTCCAGGGTATTCGATTTTGGGAAGTGCACATTCTGCGTCAGACCCCTCCGGACGCAGCAGGCACAAGAAGTAACATGGATGGTTTTTAGTCAGTAAAAGTCTGACACACCCTTCCGCTCCACCCACAGCGGGAGAAGGTCATTTGATGATTTTCGGAATGAAAAAAAAGGAAAAGAAAGTGATTTTCGAAACGAAAAAAAAGGAAAAGAAAGTTCAAACTCACACATAGGAATGAAAGGGAGGGTATGAAAAAACATATTTTTGCCGCATACCCTTCGGTTGTGGAACGAGGTACCTGGCGAGGTTTTCCCAAGAGATTATATAGTATGGGGCTCTTTTAAGAAGCCGGGAAACGATTTTTAAGAGGTAAACAACGTGCGAGTATTGCAAGCTATGAACTAAAAGTTCTCTTACCTTGGTCCATATGCTGTGGTAACCATTTTCTTGAACGCCACATTGTGGTATAAAAAAAAACAGTATATAGATCCTATTGGGCGGCTTGAAACGTCCTAACAGCGGGACGCCACACACCTGTCTGCGCAAATATGGATAGAGCAAGCGTGTTAAAAATTAACAAAATCTTAAAAAAAATAGTTATTATCCTGTAATAAAATAAAATTAAAAATAATCTAGTTACATAATTAAATCATTACGATTTTTTGGTTTTCTAAAACAGGTATGTCCTATCAGTTCGTTTACTTTAAGCTATCTTCTACGAGAAAAATGTTGTGTGTATTTTTATTAAATGCCAACTTTATTTATCATAAAAACTACTTTCCAGGCTTACAAATTATCTAACGCCATCTGTTTAGAGCTTTTAAGACTACATGAGTTAGACTCAACGTTAGACTCAATTTCGTGTTAACAATTTAGGTAACAGCGCCCTTAGGCAATCAACAAAGTTTTTGTTGACGTGACAACGTCTTAAATTAGGTTGCGGCTGGGAGTCACTTATGAAAAAGTGTAACGCTCGGTAACGTTACGATGAGTCACCGAACGAGAGAGAGGCCCGGCGAATGCCTTGCGTCTCTCTCCCACTCAACTATGATCGGTCTGCCGCGCGCGCAGCACTAGAATTCCTTGTTCCTATTGTGCAATTTAATTATATTCATATCAATAAATATTCTACCGAGAAAAAGACGTTGTCACGTAAAATCTTCGCCCGTAAAAACGACTTTACAGGCAACCATTTTTTTTTTTTATTACACTTATATGTAAAGAATTATGGGGTACTGTAGGCATAATAAACTTAAAATAAGGTATAAATTATTATATTTGTAAATATTTCTAAACAAATTATTTTCAGCATATCCGTACCACACACATAAGTAACGTTGTGACGACCGATATTGCGTTTCGGCTAGTATATCCGAACTCTACTCCTGAGGTCGTGGGTTCGATTACCACACAAGACAAATATTTGTGTGTATAAACAAGAATATTTGTTCTGGTTTGGGGGTTTACCTATGTACATTAAGTATATATTTACAACAAAAAAAAGTATTTATGTATATTTATCAGTTATTTTGTAGCCATAACACAAATTCTTAATGATACTTATCTTGGAACTAAATAATTGGTGTTTGTGACGGTGGTCTACGTGAATGATTTCAAAAATTCTTTCATTATTATCTAGACTTTTAGGTTTTTATCTTAAAATGATGGTATAAGTGTCCTTTTGTAGATTTCACTAAATAGTAACATGTGATCTAATTATTAAGTACTTCTACATGCGTTAATACTCATTTATTGGTAATACATCTTGACACGTCACGGAAAAGAAAGCTGTACATTTTAATAATTATTATTAAAATTCAATTAAATCACAATAGTAATTAACAATGTCAAAATAAAAAATGTGCATAATTTTTGATTAAGAAATTAATTAAATTATTAAAAATAAAAAGTCAATAATTATGTAAATTTAAATAAAGCAAATGTCATATCAAATTCTTCTTCTATTATACGTTTTGCAACGTAACTATAGTTGTACGCTGACCGCACGGCTAGATGCTGACTCCGAGATCACGGCCTTATGCATCTTACCTTGATTTGAGAGAGAAGGCCCGCGCCCGGGTCGAATTATGTGGTCATTAAGAATGTACACCCATGAATCAGTAGATCCGTTTACTCAAAGTATAATACGTTGTTTGCTATAAATATTCAAAACAATAGGGAAAAATTAGTTCCTTTCTAATTCCAATGAAATAGTTAATTTCCAATTTTTAGGGATAAACTTTAAAAGGGTTTTAGTCGTGTTACCATTAGAGACAAGTTTATAGATTCATAGTTGTTATAATTCTATGTTTGTTTATTCGTATGACGAATTGTATAACACATAATAATATTTATAGTATAGGGATACTACTACGACCTAAAGAGCCCAAGCCTACCTCACCTGCAAGTGGTGCACCTGCCGATCAACGGATGAGCCTCTGGCGAACATAACAGTGCCCGGTAAGCGGCAATAGGCTCGCCACCTATTACGTTGGACCAACTACCGTGTATATAATTGGCGAAGTGTGGGCGTATATTATGCATATGCCTGCCCCTTCGGGGAAACAGGCGTGAGTGTATGTATGTATCTATAATCGCTTGCTCCGGGCCTCGGAAAGCACGTTAAGCCATTGGTCCCGGCTGTCATTAACATCTGTGGTAGTCGTTATTAGCAAAAAAAAAAGCTTTGTTTGGGACTAGAAGCGGTGCATGAGTATTTAAGTATGTATCACAATTTAGCTGATAATGTTAAAGAGTGTGTGGTGTGGGGTGTATTCGCTTATAATAATACGTTTATTTTTCACAACAACGGCACTGGTCTTCGAAGACGAACGACGAAGAATCGATTTCACTTTCCAGGAATATGTGTCGTATACAAGATTAATATTTATTTACCTTTAATGTATCTCATCATCTTCACCACAGTCCATTTTCTTTACACTACTGAGCACGTGTCTCTTCGCAAAAAGCAAGATGAAAGGGAGAAGATGAATGAAGACAGTCCACCACGCGGACCCAGTGCGTATTGGCGGAACCACAATCACACTAGTGATACTACATCATCATCAACATCTCAGCCATCTGACGTCCACTGCTGAACATAGGCCTCCCAAATAGATTTCCACATTGAGCGATCCTGAGTCGCCTGCATCCATCGGCTTCCCGCCGCCTTGACCACATATAATAAAATTCAAGAAATACTTGTCTGTACATTTCTTTCATAATAATGTATCTAGTTTTATGATTACTGAAGTAAAGTATTAAGTTTTAGTTTTGAATAAGGTAATGTTAGTCGAATATATGCCGTATGATATTGGCGCCTTTAAAGAATCCTACCACCCTATGTCTTACCCGAGGATGTAGAAAGTGACTAAGGTAATATTGGTTCTGGTCTAGTGTTCATGTGCGTGAAAGAATAGCAACCTCAAACTAATTTTGATATGCCTTATCTATCTCTGTGCTAATAGAGAACTTTGCTACAAATAAATAGTTTTTTGCAAGCTCTCCCCAGATGGGAACATAGGCAAACACAGTGCAAATTGTAATTACATAAATATCTAAAACATAGTACCTACAAAAACATGTTGTCCTGATCGTAATTGTGTACCAAATTATTAAATTTAGAAAATATATGTACCCAAAGCTACTTTCCCGCGTGAAGTTGGTCACAGATTCGACTAATGCTGCATTCATCTGAATTATCTGCGCCATTTTATTCTCAGCGTCGCGTCGTCGTGTTTACAATCCCCATGCGTTGGCAGCCGACCAACCTGACGTCATGCGAGTTTCTACCACTGTGGAGGGCAGAGGTAAGGACTACTGTCTTATTTTGGCTGCACGTTCCAGCCGCACCTCATAAGGGTGTCAACACTAAAGGGGCCAAGCCTGTCGGGGTTTTGGGAATATTCTAAAGGATACCCTTCAAAGGCGGCCACGCAGCATGGATGGTTTTTAGTCTGTAAAAGACTCACGCATCCATTTGCTCCACCAACAGCGGGAGGAAACAAATTGATGATTGTTGAAATGTCAATGCCCAATGGGGCGAGCACAAAAATATCGAGGAAGAAATGATAGTGGGCTCCGCGATCCTAGGTGATCGGAAACGATCACATAACCAAATCCCAGAGCAAAGAGGTCAATCCTAAGATGGGCGACGGATTGTGTGGCATTTAACATCAAGCATTTTCGTACTTCAGAGGGCATGTTGGTCCTGGTTGTAATTAAACCTTGGTGGTAGTCAATTACCCTTCAACAGACAGAGCACGTAGAAATTGCTTTATTGGTTTTCTACCTTAAGTTTAACTGCATGAGGTTCCATTTATGATGGTTCATATATAGAACCATTGCCTCGTAAAGGGTAAAAAATTCAACCAGCAGAGTGCCACACAAATATGACTCAATAACGTCTCACCTTGATTTGTAAAAGGATGACCGTGCTCAGTAGGGGGTTATTAAGGGGCTGAGATAATAATGATGACGTAGCGAATCGCGATACTAGCGCCGTGCGATCAGGTGGTCAAGCTAAAGTATGAATTAAAATTTAATTTAGCTTAGCTTAGGGTATGCAATGCTTATTTGCATATATAATGCGCACGCGACTGCAAGGCTACAAACATCATCTTACCTAGGGAACTATTCGCTCAGTTCTATTTTACAACAGCTTTCCTTGAGTGTAATGGAAGGTTTTCATAGTGTTACTTTATTGGATAGGAGTTCTGATGAAACTTTCCAACTTATTTCTCAAAGAACTCGTGGCATGCTCCTGTTTTTAACAATTGTTTCTGCTAATTTAAGTGACGTGAAAAGTGCTTAAATAATAATAAATATAGGAGATCTGTTGTAAAGTGTACATACAGCTAATCGTTTCGAATCTTTCCAAAATAGCATTGGAGTAGCAAGAGAGTAAACATAATTGCATATCTTGTGGTATGGGTCTAGACGGGATACACATATTAAAAATCCTTTTTTTTTGTTATTTTACATCATGGTACATAAGACACGACAAGACCAGAACAAATATTTTTATCGATTCACACAAATATTTGTCCTATGTGGAAATAGAGCCCTTAGGTTGTGTGGTAGATACGTGGTGTGACATATCGGTCAGTGGGCAATTGAACGCATTTTGCATAAACAGAGATTATTCCTTATCTCTACCCTCCATACTTCTTTGACGCAAATTCATCAGAATCGCTCTTTTTTTTCGGAAAATCCTACTTAAATAGTCAAATATAATGCCTGCTTGTAATTTGACTTTTAAAGCGATTCATGGAGATAAAAATATAGCGAAAACTAATGACTCGCTAAAAGGTTAGTATTAAAAAATGCTCGGGTAGCACTGCTTGAGGTCGGAAAAGATTACTGAAATCAAGCAGCGTTATTATTGAATCGATGACCGTTTTTTAGTTTTCTGTGCCTCGGAACAATTTGCCGTTGGTCATAGTGTATGTGGAAATCGTTTAGCCAAGTTAGGGGCCCTAATTGGCGCTTTGAAAGAAACTAATTGCAGGACGCCACACACCTTCATCAGTCAATCTGCACTAAGTTCGTGTGGTATATGTCTATGATATAAAGTGAAAAGTAAATAGGCTGAGAATTATCTCAATAGAACCAATAGTTCATCTACAAAGGATTCAGAAGGAGGTGAAGTTAAGGCGAAGACCGGTATGTGTAGTTCGGGAGAGAAAAGGAGTTCTGATTAGATCACCTACCTAGCTGCTAGCGGGATGATATAGCACCTACTTAGGTAAGAAATATCATCATCATCCTAGCGTTACGCTCTTGACTTACTACCCAAATTTGGCTCAATTTCATTAATTACACGGAGCAATTCGCAATTCAGATGAACATCATTAAGTATATAGAAAATTCTTTATTTTACACCAAACTTATAATAAAACAAGGAAAAAATTTCAAAAGAAAAGCGATACGACTGCCGGCCTGTCGAACTGTCGCTTACAGCGATTTCTTCCAGGCAACCTTAATTCTGTCATTCTATGGTTAAACAAGCTATCAAGATTTTAGAAGGCACTGACTTCCTAAGATCGACTGCCTTAGATGTTCATGACAGCCGGGACCCGTTGCTTAGAGTGCTTTCCGAGGCACGGAGCAAGCGATAAGTAATTATTAGGTCGGGGAAAAAGTCTTTTCGCATAACGTAGGTATAAACTTATTATAAATTTTTTTTGACTGTACTATTTGTGTCTGGCTGGTTTTGGTAACATTAAAAAGGTTCCATTATAAAGAAAAGAAAAAAATAAAAAAAAGTTGTTTCCCGCTATTTTTCATTTGTTTTTCTCTCCGTAAAAATGAGTGAATCTAATGAAGAAATTCGATACATTTTAAAATTTTATTATAAAAAAGGCAAAAATGCAACTCAAGCAGTGAAAAAAATTTGTGATGTTTATGGACCTGATGCAGTGTCAGTAAGAGTAGCACAAATTTGGTTCAAACGTTTTCAGTCCGGAAATTTTGATGTTAAAGATGCACCTCGCTCTGGTCGCCCTGTTACGAATAAAATGGACGCCATTTTTGAAAGAGTGGAGCAAGATCGGCATATTAGTAGTTACGATGTAGCTGAAGAACTGGGAATTGACCACAAAACAGTTTTGACCCATTTGAAGAAAGCTGGTTATACAAAAAAGCTCGATATTTGGGTGCCACACGAGCTCACTCAAAGAAACTTAATGAACCGTGTACTCATTTGCGATTCATTATTGAGACGTAATGAAACCGAGCCGTTTTTGAAGAGATTGATAACTGGCGATGAAAAGTGGATCACGTACGACAAGAACGTGCGAAAAAGGTCTTGGTCGAAAGTTGGCCAGGCTTCACAGACTGTGGCCAAACCTGGCCTAACACGAAATAAGGTGATGCTGTGTGTATGGTGGGATTGGAAGGGCATTGTTTATTATGAGCTTTTACCGCCCGGCAAAACCATCGATTCTGATCTTTACTGCCAGCAACTGATGAGATTAAAGGAAGCAGTCGAGAGAAAACGGCCGGAATTGATCAACAGGAAGGGTGTGGTCTTTCATCACGATAACGCTAGACCACACACATCTTTAGCCACTCAGCAAAAATTAAGAGAGTTCGACTGGGAGGTCCTAGTGCATCCACCATATAGCCCTGACCTTGCGCCTTCAGATTTTCACCTGTTTCGGTCTCTGCAGAATTCTTTAGGTTCTGTAAGGTTGACCTCAAGAGAGGACTGCCAAAACTATTTGTCCCGTTTTTTTGATCAGAAGTCCCAAAGTCTCTACAGTAACGGGATAATGTCTCTGCCCACAAAATGGCAGAAAGTTATTCAACAAAACGGTACATATATATTGTAAATAAATGTAAATAAACTTTGAAAAAAATGTCTTGACTTTTCATACAAAAATACGAAAAGACTTTTTCCCCAACCTATTATAACTTATACATATGCACATAACTTCGAAAAGTTATAGGAGCCATGGCCGCACAAGGAGGTAGGGGGGGACGCGAAACACTGCGCTTCTCTGAGGATGTCTTCTCGGTTTTGATCCGGGAGATGTTGGCCGCGGGCGTGGTGCCAGAAGCTACAAACCCAGGCACTGCCCCCCCGCCCCTTTTTCAACAGCGATAGGTGTCAAGTTTTTTAGTGGGTAGGACTGCGGTGGTCGCGTCTGCCGCAGTGAGCCCCACACTCCCCTCCCGGTCCTCCCAGGCCGGTAGACAGTGCTTAAACAGCATTTTTAACCGACGATAAAAAAAAGAAGAAAAAAAAGGTTAAACCTCTGGATTTGAAGGCTACGCCACTCGTCTGACGCCGCTCATGTTTCTTATCAATGTAAGTTTAATACATATCATCGTATAATAATTTATTATTTATTTAATACATATTTTTTAAATAAAAATAGCCATAACTTAGATTTAGATCTTTTCTTTACAAATATTGTTTCAGCTCGGACTAAGTTAAGTAGCAGGTTCGTTAGGCATTAATTTCTAGCATGTTTTGTGTTTATGTAAATATGTGTTATTTTTATGTTTATGTTTATGGGGTTATATGAGATTCTGTTTCTATCAGTGGGGACCTATAATTGGCTTCCTGAGATTATATGTTAAATGTATTTTGTTTAGCAAGCAGTTGATTCTCCTAAAAATATAATAAATAAATATAAGGGAGACTAAATCGAAAAGTTACTTAACAAATTTAGTAAAATCATTATCATATTTTTTTTATTTCGAAAAATCATAGGTCGCCCAGAGTTTTAACCCGGGTCCCTTCGAATTCGTATTGGGCTATAGATTTTCATTAGCCTATATACTTAGCTGTAAGAAATTTACTTGGACGTTATGGTATCTACCTAGGTCACAAATATAACTACCACTTAATACTGATGCCTACGTAAATGTCAAAAAGCACGTGGGCTCGCGGCCCGTCTATAATAAAATCTCGTGCGAAGGCGGCAGCGATGTTTAACGAAGGACCTATATTCTCACAAACTGCCTTGTATTAACCTGGATATGAAATTAACTCAGTTTACTGTATGACGACACGAAAACAGCGCCTATCGTTGGGAAAATAATAATAATAATGTCATATATTTTATGAGTCAGATATTTTACATAGCGCTATCTGGCACTGAGATTGCCTTGTTAAAAAACAACGAATATACATACTGAAATACTTTTTTGTAAATACCGACTTCTAATATCATAGACAACCAATAAAAAACAACGAATTTTCATACTTACATACTTTTTTGTAAATGCCAACTCCTAATATATAGACAACCAATGAAAAATATCCATGTTTTTTGCATTAAAATATGTAGCATGTGTAGGAATCGAACACACGACTTCTGTGAGCTAAGAATGGGTATGCCGACCTCCATACCGCATCGGTTGTCAAAATATAAATAATTCCAAAAAATCGTTTGACACAAAAGAAGAAGAATCTAAAAAGAAGAAATTCTTTAATTTAAATTAATGCGATTTCGATTTTTACATGTAAATTAAAGTCCCATTACACCGCGGCTATATAAACATTCGTTTTATCGTAAATGCATACATAAACACTACAACTAAGACAAATATTCAAATTCACGCACACAATTATTTGCCCTTTATAAGAATCGATCCCACGACTCTACACTAACCTCCGAGCAATAATATGAGTCATCAATGACCAATAAAACATCACGATTTTTATTCCTATTTCAACGAGATGTTTAAGTCCTGATACCTGTTCAAAATATAAAGTATAGAGATCCTACCAAAATTTAAAGAGCCCAAACCAACCTCACCTGCAAGTGGTGCACCTGCCGATCAACAGACGAGGCTCTGGGGAACATAAAAAAGTTCCCATTAAATTATATCTTATTATTTCTTTAATAAAAAAAATGATTTCTTATATTTTAGTAATATTCCTAAAAATAGGCTACCTCGCTACCTATTAAGTGGCACCAATAATAAAATTGGCAAATATGGGCATCAAATGAGCCTTTGCCTACCCTTGCGGGAAAAGAGGCATGATTGTCTGTATGTATGTTACTGTTAAAAAACAATCTAATTCTAGAAAATCAAAGAAATTTCTGAGTAGTACTGTGCCGTACAATGCCTCTATACATACGTCCCGTATATTTAGTAATTTTGTCAGGTATACAGCCTTCATAGTATCGCTAAAAGCGCTACCTACCATTTAGCGGCATTAATCTGGCACTGCACAGATAACAAAGAGAGTCACAGATAGTGACTCTCGTTGTTATCTGTGCAGTGCCAGTGATAGAATCATTGTAAAATACACATCATGATCTCACGCCAAATAACCCTAAAGGAAGGGGGGCTACAACTATTTAAAAATTGTGAGAGGTGACTCATCCCATCGCCCACTTTGAAACAAAATGAGACCCTTAGTTTTCAAAACACAGTAAGTTCTATTACAGTAAAACAAAATTTATTTCATTAAAGTTTTTTACAAAGCTAAATCGTCTTTTAGGAAATGGAATACCCGTAATGGAACGCCTCTAGCGGCAAAACGGGGAACTAAAGAAAAATAACATGATTATTTCGCGTTTTGTTTCGTTGCTTCAACCGAATTAATACCGAGGCTGTGTGGCGCAGTGTAGTGACTCAACTCAAGGTAGAATTGAGGCCTTATTGTCTATGGAAAATGCCTCTCACTCTGCCTTGTCCGACACAAGTTTGACGGGCTAAACTCGCATGGTAGCCACTAGATGGCGTTAGCGGGAATTTGGGTTACATTGCGCATGTAAGCTTGGAAATTAGATATAACAGTTGTTTAAAAACGCAATGTATGCCTCGCTAAAAAATGTAGAACCTTTCTTGTTGTGTACGTTGGCGCTTAATATATTTTCCTTTTTTGAAAATCGCTTATATTTTAATATATTAACAATATAATATTGGAACAGAAATTCTTTTAGCATCGCAACAAAACAGAAAAAGGTTTGATGGTTTGAGTTTATATTGTAAAGAATACGATTGATTTGAAATCGCTTGTAGAGTCGTATAGATTTTTTGCTAAATTATGTTATTATCAAATGTAAACAAAATCATTTATGATAATTGTATTTGTTAATAAGAAACATTGATAGAGTGAGAAGAATTTAATTTGAGAATAATATAAAGTTAATGTAGAGGGTATTGAAGAGAAGCCTTTGTTTGGAACAGTCTTCAGCGCCACCATTACCCTGACCCGAAGACCTGAGTGCGGTCACTCGATTCGCTAACCATGGACTTGTTTCGCGATCATTGCTAACTAACAAACTAATACACGATTCTAAACCCTACGCCCACGTCTCTGGGTTCCAATCACGTCGTTATCACGCGCCTGATAACACGCGAGCGCGACGGCGAATGGTAAATGAAAACATGTGTTTACAATGACCTAGTCTGCCGGGAGCACGCCCGGCGTTTCGCGACGTTCCGCGCACCCAGGTTCTTCCCCGAAATCCCGAAAAAGGTGTGATTTGAAAATACCTATTTTAGAATTTCAGGACCGAAATCAACTTCATAACAATTAACGATACGACCCCCGCCTCTAAATTCCTCGCCCCGAGCGTGCCCGCTATACGTGGCGATACGACGCCTTCGCATAGATAGAATAGAGAGCGGTTTCGGAACGCACCCGTACAGACGGGCGCCTGTGTGCCGTCCGTGAGGCTACGTTAAAGTGTGCGCGTGTACGGACGCGCGCACACCAGTGCGCCGCCGGTGAGCGCTGTTCACCGCACTCTGTGAGCGCAAACAACCATCTATAAGGCCACGCTATAGCTGACGGAGGGCCGCCGCGCGCCTCAGGCCGATTGCTCGACTCTACATTTTCTTTGTTACAATTTTTGTTCTACTAAAAATTATTTCTTAATTTTAATATTTTCATAGATACAACTTTTGGTTTGTACGAATAGTAGATAATTATGTAATTTCACATATTATTTAATTAAAAAAAAACTATTATAATATTTATGACTTTTTGTAGTGTTATTATTGTAAAACATATAATTTGTAACTGTATTGGAAAACTGTTTCGTGCTTTTATGATTTTATTTAATTGTAAGATTGGCAACAGAAATCACATGTTTAATTAAAGTACGAAATGTTGATGCTGCGAATAGAAATGTGTAACTTTCTTATATATCTTAGACTTCATTGGTATTGAATGGCTTCTCATAAGATTTTTGCTAACAGGTTGATGTTGGTTTTTACTTATAATAAACGTGTATAGATTAAATTTATATAAGAAGATTTGTAAGACGTTTGTTTATTTGCTTAGATGTTTATTTTTTAAAATTAGTTAATAATTCGTTAGTGTACTGTGGCTTAAACGTTATTTTATAAGTAAAAAATAAAGAATTTTCACCTAGTTGTGGGGTGACACAAAACGATTAACTAAAGCTTAGTCACGGGCGGACCAACTTTTCCTTATCTTTACCAATCTTCTCCTAGGATTTCTTAGTAGTTTTTGTTAGTCTTGCCTTATTGATTAATTAAATGAATTTCAAAGAAGTTAAGATGGATAGTTTGTGTCAAGCATGTTTTATCTGTTAGTTAAAGTTTCGTGGACTCAAGATGAAATTTTAACTTTGATATTGTTTATAAATTTTAGTTGTTAAACTGTAATGATGTTATGAGAATATGTTTCTCAGATTTGCCTTTATTCATATGAAATTATAATTGTCATGTTAAAGTTAAAGTCGTAGAGACGCCAATAGAACTAACCATGCAAAGTTTGATATGTATAGTGCTTCGACGAAATTTCCGCATTTTCGTATAAAAATTTGTTGAGTGTTTTATATGATAATCATTAATTTATTCTTCTTTTATTTTGACCGGACTATTACCGTATAATTTTATATAAATATTTGAAATGGTGAATTTTTTTTTTGGAAATTTAATTAATATTTATTTTTGTGTTAGTTAAAAGTATTAATTTAAGATTTAAAATGTGTCTTTGAAATACTCTATAGCTTCTAAAGTAATATTTGAAAAATATTGTCCCTACTTTTTTTTCGTAACTTGATGCTTTTTAGCAACCCCATATAACTTTAAGGAAAGCTTACCCTTAAAGTCACATTTTACCAAAATAACCAAATCTATAACCCTTTCAACACGTTAGAAAAATCCAAAACAAACTTCCCATACAAACTAAATGCAGAAACGGTGAATCGGCTTGAGGCGCGCGGCGGCCGGTATATTTCCGACATAATACCGCTGCGTCGAGCGATTACTACTATATATTCTATATACATTTAATAGCTATACAGGCGCGCATAGAACTGGCCGTACTTATGTGAGCGCTTCATAGCGAACGCGAGCAGCGCTACAGCGCTTTAGAGCTCTCTACCGTTTCGGAGTATGAGATTTTGTAGCGCTGCAGCGCGACTTTGCGTTGGTACCCGGCTTATTATTATCGTAGATTGGCGTCGGCGCAACTACACGGCGTTAGAAGGACGTTCCGTTTTAAATATCAGGTTTTATTATTATGAAGAGCGGCGCAGCGGAGTGCGGACGGCGGCGGCGGACGGTTGCGTGCGATAACATTTGACATTCGTAATTACTCGAGCGCGGAGTGTGGCGCGAGGTTGGCTCGCGGACATTCCGCCGGAGTCCGTGGGGCCGGACAAAGAGGTCGCTGGTTGCGTCACGGCAACGGCGCAGCCACCGCCGCCGACGTCGCCGTCGCCGAGCCGCCCGCATTTCGCACTCCGCCGAATTATGCTAGCCTTGGGTAGCCTTCCACGATTTCCAAACACTATTCGCTCGTTTCCGTATTTCGTGGGATCATGCTTTTGGCCACCAGTACCTACACAACCGCTACCCAATTTTGGCTCTTTACCAAACCAAACTTTAGAAGAAATTAAATAATATCTGAGTATTCGTCGTTTTATTACCAGGTCAAAAACTAGATTCAGGAAAAAGACAATAAAATAGTAATCTAAATCTAGTTAATTCATAAATAAGCGAAAATCAACTTGTAGTATTTACCAAAACCACATAAAACCGGTCTAATTTGTTGTTTCATTTATTTCTATCTGTTTACTAAATTCGAAATTCCCGAATGCCGCCTAATGAGTCCAAAATTCAAGCAACTGTACGTCTGACAACAGAATAGCTGCCTTAGAAGTGGGGGAATAAGGTCGGAGATAATCAGAGTCGAGGTTGTATACGTCAGGCGATGTCAAAGAGCAGAGCCAGGGAGATAAAAGCGTTGGAGGAAAACAGCGCAGTCGAGAACTCGATTCTGGCGTTATAACATTTTCTATTAGCCGAATCGAAGCGAAAACTTAGCGCAAAGTTTTAATATTAATTAATTAACAAACAAATTTTCATTAGAAACATTCTCATTTTAAAATAACATATTTATACTTATAAATGTAAATGTATTGTTTAGCTTTTTATAATATTGTGTATCACTTTTCGGTTGAAATTAGAAACAATAAGTACTTAAGTAAATAATTTAATAAAAAAACCGAACAATGCAAACAGCATTCTCATGCTCGTCATCAGAAAATAAAATTTTATAAAATCAGTTTTATATTTTGAAGTAATTTAAAGATTATTTTGAATTTTAAAAAGTACACATCGGAATTAATGTTGTAATTATTAGCTTATTACACACACTGAAATTGATGTACGACTATATAGGCGAATAGTTAGTATTCGTTCGAGCAACGAGCTGCGGTTCGAGTGCGTTCGGCATTGTTCCGTGGTAGCAAATCAGAAGGAAACGAAACAGCGGCATCTGCCTTTGGCGAGACTAAAACGGCCGAGCATGCTATTTTGGACACGATGGCCCACACCCTCGCTGGCACGCCACGGCACATCGTCGATGCCATTTCATATTCACTGCTGCAATGTGACTACGATAGTTCCTTTTTTTTAAACTTTGACAGATACTGAACGAACGTGAACTTTTGGATTTCCTTCGGGTTTTACGCAAGATACGGCTGTGTTTTACACAGTTTCACTCGTAGCTTCTTGATTGTATTGTTTTCTTTAGTTTGTAATGTATTATGACATTACGGTCTGAATTTGATTTCTCAAGCAAACTTTTTAAGAGAAAACACACAGCTAACACAGTAATATGCATTGAAGTCGCGTAATTTGTTTTATTTTATTTGGAACAATACACATTTTTTAAAATCTATTTGTATTATATTTCTCTGGAACAAGTTTTGTTACTTTCTGGAGATTTTGTTTGCTATTATATATTGCTATTTGTGTCCTTTTACTTTTTTCTTTGTCTGGAAAAACTTAGGTTGAGTATATTTTTTAAGAAAATTATAATCAAAAACCTTAAAAATACTTACATATAAATTTATAGCTATAAGACCAAGTATAACCTGGATAGTACAGGTTTTTCTAAAAATTGTCAGAACTATCGGAGAGTGGACCGTCACATCAAGAGATTTTGTGCCGTATTGTCAAGCGATTAGGGTATTAAACTAAAGTAGAGTCAGTAAGACTCTACATTAATTCTTGGGAGTTGCTTTAAAACTCATTCTTATTAATGGTAGAGGAAATTTAAAATCAATGGAGATAAAGTAAAAAAATATTTACGATTAAGGATATATAATAGTTTTTTTCTGGAACATGACAAATTATTAGCCAACTGAATAAAAAAATATCAGTACTTAATCGTTTCGGTATTTATATGACTTATTTGAATGTTTTCGACTTATTTCGTGAAGGTAAAATTAAATAGTTCATTCAAGGTTTAATTTAAGTACTTTTTCATATTTTACTTTCTTCTTATATTACTATTCTTGTTTAGATACTCTATTAGAAAAAATATTGAAATAACAATGAGAATATATTACATAATTTCTATGTTTAACTAGTAAAGCAGATTTTAGTCCTAAATTAAAAATGTATTTTTTCAAATCTTTAAGTTAATCAAATTTGTTATAGTAATATCAAAACTTGTTTGTAAGAAGACGCCTTTGCCCAGTAGTGGGATGATGAAAGGCTGAGAAGATGATTAACTCTATTAATTTTTCCTTAGAAATCGTTAATACAGTTAAACTTGTGTCACATTAAAATATAAATCTCAATGGTTTCTTTCTGAATTAACAATTAAATAATAAATCATAGTCTGTAAAAAGATTCCTATTTATTGAGATATTTGTTATCCCTATAAAGAAAAAGTTATAAGGAAAACGAATATGCGATCTGTGGCCGGCCGCAACCAAACTCAAATACAATTTTAGTACAATATTATAAAAGAAATTATTCGTGACGCATTATTGATAATCAAACTCTACAATAATAATAATAAGACAATAATCAAGAATTAACTAAAAAGTTCAGTATACTAGGCTATGCAATTATTATTTTAATGTTTTTAAATGAAATACCTAATTTTATATTAACAAAGCCCAACTAAGGAAAATTGTCGTAGCTCTTAACTCCACGACGTTAAGGTTTAGAATGGTATAGCTCGTTTCCATATCAATTGGGTCGGCTGTCTCACTCGCTCTCGATTCTGCCGTGAACCTTCGTGTTGGCTGAACTGACAGTTTCCAAATACGATCAAACTTAAACCTTCGCAGCAAACAAATAGAAGCTAGTATCGATCGTAGCCGAGTAGGAGATAATATTTATTTCTGACTCATGCTATTGAACTCTATGTAGAGGGCATAGAGGTCGTTTTCGTTGTGCCTTGGCGTGTGTTTTTTTGAAGTCGGATAACAGAAATGGTTTTTACGTAGAGCTGCTCGTGTTGTTGCGAGGGGTCGGCAGGACCATAGTGCAGTAATGTCAGTACATTTTTTTCATAAAGCGTCATAACGGACTGTGTTTCTACAATAAAAGTTCAAGACTTAATTATGCAGACTAGTTACTAATGAGTAGACATGGGCGTTTTCGTTTTTTTACCAAAACCGTTT
This sequence comes from Musotima nitidalis, assembly GCA_949126915.1. Taxonomy (NCBI): domain Eukaryota; kingdom Metazoa; phylum Arthropoda; class Insecta; order Lepidoptera; family Crambidae; genus Musotima; species Musotima nitidalis. Next base: position 8,598,698 of record OX421431.1, read on the forward strand.
TGAAACCGATATACAGTTTTCATATCGATATGGATAACCGTTTTTAAATATCGATATCAGTAGGTAGAGTTTCATAACTTAAATGCGTTATGTTATTTTATTAGTTACGGCAAACTAATAACAAAACTTAACGCGCATATTATCGAGTTATTTATAAGCATAAATATGTTATACAGATCCCACTCGCTTTTAGTTATGGCGTTTTTCTTTTGTCTTTCGCGACATTGTTAATAAAAATATCGATCCTACTACTAACCTACCTTAGACTACGTTCAAACTAATTTACCTATTTACAAATTCGTAAAATAACGAGTCACTAAACGTATCATAATAATTATTTATAAGTAATCCTTTTTTTATAACACTATAACAAATGCAAAAGTTGCACAAAACGCAATGTTTACTTTCTTAATTTCACGGCACGTGTCACCAAGGTCAAGGGCGCATAAAAACTATTACAAAAAAAACTCTCTCAAACAAATCATAACTAGGTACAAAACTAATATTTCTCAAGAATTGCATCCAATAAGCAAAAAAATCGCTTTATCTCTTTTACACCTCTATAAGAAGACAGAGAAGAAGCGAATATCCTCATATTCGCATCATCTCTTTTCAACCGCTATAGTAAGAAAGAGAAAAAGCGAATATCAGTAGTGCACGGTTTGCGTTTTGGACAGTTTTGGTCAGTTTTGGTTATCTTTAGTTATATCGTTTCAAACATCATAACTAAGTGTTTTGATATCGTTTCGATATCATAGTTTTTGCAATAACCGTTACGGAAAACTGTCATATCGATATGATATGGTATAAAACTCAAAACGGTTATTAGTTACGTTTTGATATATCGAACTCATGCCTACTAATGAGTTACATATATGAAAAATCAACTAATAAGTGCTTTTAGGCCTCAGTTCTCTCTCAAGCTTTCATTTCAATACGAGTAAATAAGACTTACATGTTGCCGTGAAAGGTTTCTCTCGTAAGAACCGTGTCACTTAATACTCTTTTCATGGCTACCACATTTACGTGTCTTTCATAGTGTGAAAGTGCTCGATATCAAATGCCACAGTTATGGTCTCAATTCGAAGGACTGATCTCAATGAACGCTGATTAAGCCTATACGCTTACATTTGCCAGCCACCTAGACCTAGAGTGGGAGTTTTAAAAAGGTTTACGTGTAAAGTATCTATATGTTTTTGATAATCATCAAAGACGATTTCTACTAACTCATCAGAAGATGCAAAACAACCATTTGTATAACCACACAATTGACTTTAAAAGTCAAAGTTGTATATTACAAGGTCTAGATTCAACACTGGCGAGGAGGAGATATGTGCGAGTTGTTTCAGATGTAAATGCTTAAATACCTAGTAATTTTAAGCCAAGCCACTTAACCTAGGCGTTCACTATCTAAAACAAATTTATACATTTTAATTTTTTTTTTTAGTTCTCATCATACTACACACTTTTACTCGAACCATACATAGAAAAAAAAACAACGATAAGGCAGCATGCGATGATTAATTATTCGATATATTGAGAATCTATACAAAAATATTTTTATAACGGCTGATATATAGAATTCAGTAAACCCGCAATCTGCTCTTTAGATAGTGGGTTCGATTCCAACACAAAACAAATATTTTTGTCCATTTTTACTGTGGTTTTTTTTATGTATTGTATAAATAAAAGAAGTTTATATCAAGTTTATTTATTTATTTATTTTAAATCCTAATTACATTACTTTTACAGAAACTTAATCCTAAGGCAATAATGTAAATAATAGAAATAAAATATCAAATTAACTTAGCTCAACTATCTTAAAAAAATATCGTTATCGTTAATTATCGTTAAACATTTTCCGTTCAATAGTACAAGCTCTGGTTTAGTTTGGTTTAAAAGCGGTGTCTGAAATGTATAACTACATTTATTCATTTATATTACATCAGGGCTTAGGCTTTAGCTGTGAAATTTGTTATAATTTGAATTATTATTGTTATTAGCTTTAGAACTAACATAAGGCGTCAGCAAATTCAGCCAGAAGCGCAGTGTGAGATGTCCTAAAATACTTACTTATTAACAAGCCTTTGGTTATATCTTGAAAACTGAAGAACTTTGAACTTAAGTGCGTTAGCATGATCAAGGTCAGGAGACCAACACTTTATACTGTTCCAATTTGATTATGACACACGAAGCAAGAGTCGCTACTCTGACATGCTGTTTCTGGTACCACAGTATTCAATTAATAATTAGTGCTACTGTATTTTTATATTTCAAGACCATACTAAGAATCGTATTTATAAACAAGTAATAATACTCTCTCTATGTAGTCAGTCCGTCGTATCTGAGTGTGGTGGTCAGCTTGGGTCCATTTCGGGTTTGGAGGACCTGCCTCCATCACGACAGAGTAGAGGGGTCACTTGATGGGTCCATCTTGGTGAGCGACATTGTGGTCAGCTTTTGATGACTCTCATCGTGTGGCCGAAGACATAGGCAGAGGCATATTAAACGCCCACACTTCGCCAATTATATTGTTGGTCCCACGTAATAGGTGGCGAGCCTAATGTCGCCCACCGGGCACTGTTATGTTCGCCAGAGCCTCATCCGTTGATCGGCAGGTGCACCCCTTGCAGGTGAGGTTGGCTTGGGCTCCTTAGGTCTTACTATGACCCCTATACACCTAATAATTGTCATTATTTATTTATTTATGTTATACTTTCTTACAACGGACCCAGTGGTTGTCGAAAGAAATCTAATCGTGTGGCGCCTTGCTACACAATATTATAGTTTCTAATTTCTTTTAACAACAGCCAATTTTTGTTTCACGTAATTTCTTTTTAAAACACGTGCGGCTTTAGATGCCACGGTCCGTTCAAGGATTGACAAGGCAGTCAATTGCGAATTAGCTTAATTTAATATATAGTTTTCAGCCATAAAGCCTAAAAGAGCCACTAACAACATAGATTTACTAGCTTTTTTAAATGAATATCTTCAGATATGTCACACAACACTGCTTGTCCTCTTAACCTTGAATTTAAACGACGTTACGAATTTTACGCATACAGCCTTGTTTTGACATTTGACACCCATGTCTAGTCCAAGAAAATACTGCTTCATAGTATCGGACCCAAACGAAGCAGAAATCAAAATATATATAGTGAAATAGTATATCATACACTATGATAGTGACATGAATTTTACTAGCGACCTCCCGCGACTTCGTCCGCGTGACAAACGGGTACATAGTTATTTTTTGAATGAAAAAGTAGCCTAAAGATCTGTGTTTTAACGAATAATCTAACTGGCAGTGAAAATTTCTTGATAAGCAGTCTAGCGGTTTCGAAAATTAGCCACAACAAGACAGACTGACAAATAAAAATATGTTAATCACTTTTTTACACTAAAACCAGACATTACGATATTATTTATGGGGACAAACATAAATTATATTTTAATGTTTGATTATGTTTTGGTAATCCTACTGTTCTCACAAATTTTTGGACCTAACTCCCAGAATATAAACAAATTATACATTTTATTAGTTTAAATGATTCAAGACACTGTTTTATGTTTATGCGCACAGATATTTGCTACGTCTGGGAGTCAAACCTACGATTACAAGTGACAGGCTGATAATAGCATGGAGCTCTTCATGTAGGGCGTGAAACAAGAATTCACGATAACTATGGTCAAAGCTGCAAGTGACACTATCCATTAGGTGTTCCTGAGTGCCACCTCAATGAAAAAAATGTTCATCAACATAAGTGATCTGCTACGACAGGGAATCAAAACCACCAACAGAAGAATACGGGTATTCCAAAATATACGATTTAATTATCGTTCTACGTTAATTGGAGTATTATCGCAGTATTTCTAGTCAGATCACTTTAAAGCCAAAATAATTTTCATCCGCACAAAATCGATACTCCGCTACTGAGGCCCGGGCGTTTTACAGGCAATTTTCTTCAATCTGAACAGGCAATAGTGACCTCGACTATGCGTTAGTCAATTGCTTTCATTACGGAAATTATTTTTAAGATACCTACGTTACTTGTCTTGAAGATGGAATAAGATATTCGAGTAATCTCAGAAGAGAGATCTGGTTGAACTGGAAACTCTGGAAACTTAAACTAAATCTCTGGAAACACTAAATACAAGGGAGTTTTCTATATGTTTTATTTATTTATATATTAGACATTCCATCAGCATACAGAATCATTACAAAATATATTGAAAACATTATTATTAATGCATTGCACATTTACATTAGTAGATAAACTGCAAAGTATTTTTTAATATAACACAACACAACATAACTTATTTTCTAGGATAATTTAAACTCAATTGGTTTTTATAAAAACCATTGATTGACTAAAACCAATCGTCTTCTTCAATATAATATATTTCAGCAATAGTAGGCTAGACAGTTTCCAGAACAAGGTTTTCTGGTTCTAAACACACTCAAAAGATGGCGCTACGTCTAAGGTTAGCTGTTTAAAAAAACAAGTAAATTATTTAGGGCACGTAAAGACTTCGCCGTACAAAAACTATGTGTTCGGTATATGTGTATGGGAGTATTAGTTTAGTGTATGAAGTTATGTGAGTGTATGAGTATTCTTGACAAAGAAAAGCTTTTTTAAATTATATAGGTAATCTGTATATTATCTGTCTGTATATTTCTTTGTATTCAATGTGGCTTGACTGAATTTGACGACTTTCATTGGTACGAAGAAAATGCTTTGAGTTTTTTATATTTTATATTCGACGACGACCGATGTGGCGTCGTGGCGAGTATACTCGCTCTGCGCTCCATGGTCGGGGGTTCGATTCCAACACAGGATCCCGATGTATGTACATAAATAAAAATATTTATATGTTTATCCGTTATTTAGTATCCATACCACAAGTTCTTAATGAATTACTTATCTTGGAACTAAATATTCAGTTAATTTGTGAGAAAATATTTTTTATTATTATTTTTGTGACAAATTTATATTACTCTTAAGATTTTGGTTAGACTCTCACAATACGACCAAGCTTATTTTAATTTCATAGCTTATTTTATTTTTGGCTGTATCTTCAATGCGGTTGTATCAATTTTGACGACAATCACCGCGAATGAAGTTTAAATAAAATTTTTTTTTCTTAATTAGTCTTTCTTCCGGTTTTATCTTCAAATGTATATGTATTCCAGCGATATATTCAATTTGGCTTTGCTGATTTTAACAAGATTTTCACTGGCTGATATAGTTACAATGAGTATGCTATTTTAAATTATGTCATCTGCCATGGTCCCGGATTCATTTTTTTATGGCAAGACTGATTTTAGTAAGATTATCTGGCACATACAAAATTAAAAAAAAAAAATTGTCTGTAATCGTTCTGGATTTGTCTTCGTTACGGCCGGACCGATTTTGAAGAGTATTTTACAGGAAATTAGTCCAAGTTATAATGAGTACCGTGTGGTATCGGACGAGAATACTCTCACAGGGAGTCTTAAGAGTCGACGAGGAGTAATCCTACCGGATGATGGGCAGCAGCGTCATCCTTTTTACTCCAATAGAATATAATCGGGAAGGCTAATATTCAGCAGTAGACTTTATAAGGCTAATATGATGATGATAATGAAAACTTTAGGCTTGTTTTGCGGTCTGCATTGGAGAACCTTTTCACCCCATCGGTCTTCGGTTCTTATAATAACCGAATGTTTTTTTTCTAAGTTGACTTTTCAGGTATACTTTTTTTTGTTTTTTCATAATAATTATAATTTGAGGCCAGTACCAGACTTCCTGGACATGTTCAGGCCGTACTCCATCTAGCGGCGAAGCCAATTGTGGGCGTCATGCTATTTTTATTGTCAAGCTGCCGATTTGGGCTGCCACATAAAGTGAAAACCAGGACCAACGGCTTAACGTGCCATCCGTAGCAGAAATGGTGACCCATCCTTAAGACTGACAAGGACTGACTTCTGTAAACTCGTTTTAAATTTCTTATTAAAGAATTCCATTCTCAACCTCCGAAAATATTCAGTAGGTCGCCAAAATCACGTCACAAGGATTCTTATTCTTAGTAGAGAGGAATACAAATAAAAATACAGCAGATTACAATTAGGTTCTTTACAAGAGGTAGCAGGATACTGCTACATGTGAATCATGTACTAAAATATGCAGTAGACTATTTCTAACTTATTTCCTGTTCACCTAGTCGATACATTTCCACTTACCCTATTGCAAATTTCTCATAAACCTATTCTAAGTTGTTAATGAGAAAATAAAAAGTATATATTGATTGTTTTTGTAAGTAAGGACTTAGTTAATTGGGCTAAGTTATTTGATAAATAATTTATTGAAAGTCAACAGGAAAATCGGGACAAACGACAACACGTGGATTTACGAAACACGTGCTGTAGCATTATTGGAAATAGATAGCTTTTTATGTAATATTTTGTGGTGTATAATGTTTCTATCAAGATCTGAGGAGCCCAAGCCAACCTCACCTACAAGAGGTGCACCTGCAGCTCAACGAACTAGGCTCTGGTAAACAAAACGTTCCCAGTAACCGGCAAGACTCACCTATTACGTGGGACAAAAAATATAAACAAATATAGCGAATATTATGCCTATTCCCTTAAAGGAAACAGGCGTAAAAATAAATATGTATACCTTTATGCGAGAAAAGCTGTGTGTCCGGCCCAAGTTTGGTTTCCGAAATTAGAGTAACCCATATTGTATGAATTCCGTGTTTTCCCGTAGAAATTAGATATTTTCCTACTGTGAAAAATACTCGAAGCGCTCGTAGCTTCGTGGTACTAGGTGGTTGGAAATGGACACAGAAGTAAAGCAGACTCCACATAGATCAGAATTTAAAATAATGGCATGTTCAAAGGTTGGGTTAACAGGTCCTGGAGTAGACGTTAAGCCATGTTAGAGGTCGTATGCATCAAAAATATTAACCGTAGAACTGCACAGGCATAACTACTGGCGGTGTTCGTTAATCCGCACTGGGTCTGTATTAGGGTTTGGGAATTCTCGAGAATTTTAAAGTCCCGGGACACGAGACAGCCTACAACATAAGTCCCGGGACGTCCCAAGAATTCGACGATATAACTCTTATAGACATTATAAAGACAAAACATAAAAAATTGCTAACTTTAGCTCCAGGCCTGAAATTTTTTCCTACCTAAACTTTTACAAGTAAAACTACACCGGCACGCTCGCAATGCAACTGTTAAACCTAACTGTAGTCACTTTAAATAGCATTTTTAACCCGTGACACATCTATTAGAGAAAGATGGTCTATGGATTTAAGAAATATTAACCAATGTTTCCTATGGCGTCATGTCAAGAACAAAACACTAGCATACTTTACACTTACTATTTGCCTGTTCCCCGAATGGGTAGGCAGAAGCATAATATACGCCAAATTTCGCCATTTGTGTCACCAATTGGTCCCACGTAATAGGTGGCGAGCCTATTGCCGGGATCGGGAACTTATATGTTCGCCAGAGCCTCGTCTGTTGATCGGGAGATGCACTTCTTGCAGGTGAGGTTGGCTTGGGCTCCTCAGATCTTGGTGGGAGCCCTATACACCCCATACAAATAAAATAAATTATTCTTTATTTTCAATAAGTCAGTCTGCGCCTACCCTTAGCCGGCACGTGTCGTGTCTTCTTTCAGAGGCGACCTATTCCGACGCGACTGTCGAAAACCGCTGAATAAGCCTACGATTATATTATACATTTACATTATAACTATATAATACGCGTGATTCAATGAGTCTTTCCATTACCAGGTAATGATTTATTTATACATACCTCTTAACGATTCCCACCTTTCTGTGACATGTCTCCGTGAGATATCTGTAGTTCTTATTTGACTGTTAACTCCAATTTGGATTATCTTCAATTAAATTTTTCTTAAGCTTCCAATTTTTTCCTTCAATTTACTATTTTGAGTTAATTAGTTTTTTTTAATGATTTTTTTTTGCATTTACAATGTTGTATGTAGTTATAACGCGACAAAATTCTTACTAGATAAAAACAATTGTTAACGCGGTCTTGAAACGTAAATCACAAAGTACTTTACACAAGTAAAGATTCATCGCGTCCATCGGAATCCCCAGTAGCTCAGTGGTTAGAGCAGTGGACCGGTTTTACAAAGTTCATAGGTTCAATTCCTACTCACGAGAACGCGGACCAGTTGATTATTTCCAGTAATATTCCAAAAATTATCTTATATTTAATATGTATTGTAACTTTGTAGATAGACTTAAAAGCTGAAGTGGCAGTGGATAGTTCCAAGAACTGTGACGACTGAGGAGTTAAGGTTCTTCAATGGCGACCGAGAACCGGCAAAAAGATGTACCTATGATCTGGCTAGGCAATGGAAGTCGTTGCAGGCGGCTCAGGGCACATCGCCATGGAAACCAATGGGAAGAATAAACATTCTTTTGCTAAACAGCAGTGTACTCTTAATTGCTGAGGTGGTAATGATTAAGCTTGATGCGTTTTGATTTTTCGTGATTTTGTTCCAATAGGAAAAAGCACTTGAAATTTAATTATTGACGGTATAATGGCCCACGCAATTTAAGTTGTACGAGTAGCTATAGATATCCTATAGTTTTGCAGGATTGTTCGAAAGGGTCGCCGCTGCCCCGGGACATAGCAAGCTCAAGAAGGAATATGGATGGTCTTAAGTCAGTAAAAGTCTGGCAAACCCTTCCGCTCCAACCACAGCGGTAGACAGTGATTTGATGATTTTCCGATAAAACGTAAATTTGAAGGGTTTATATATTTTTTTTAGAATATACCTTTGAAAGAGTTAGCATTTAAAAGGAACTTTTCAAAGAGAGTATCCGGGTGCGGTAGCTTCATAGCCTGTGAGTTTCTTGCCAGTTCTTCTTACAGAGCGGTGGCTCGGAACTGGCACTTAGATTCACTTACACTTAATTATTTTTTGTTTTTAAATTGTTTTGTTGCATGTAAGTGAATCTAAGCTTCGTGATTTAGTGTAATATTATTTCGATTGTTTTTTTCTCATTTGTAATCATGACGTTTTCAAGTACTATGTATAATAGTTTATGAAATAAATTACTTTTTTACTTTTTTTTTTTATATATTTATTACTAACTGAATAATTTAATTAATGTGTAAATTTAGGTTACATAAGTATTATTTATGTTTATTATTTCACAACGAATGACTGTACAAAGCGTTAGAGTTCTAAGTGAGTATGACTTTTTTCTGCACTTTGAACATTTTAACTTTCGCAAATGGTTCTCTGCAAATTCTGAGAATCGACGCAAAAGCTCTGAGGCATAAAAAGCAGAATATTTCATTTTCTCGAAAGCATATTTTTTATGAAATTTGATTTCAGAAACATTGTCGACCGATATAGCGTGTAGGCGAGTATATCCACACCCATCTCCTGATGTAGTGGTTTCGATTCCCACACAGGACAAATCTTTGTGTGCATAAACGTAAATATTTGTTCTGGTCAGTGTTTTATTTATTAAGTGTTATTATAATTTTTCATAAATGCATGAGAGTAACTAATTCATATTTTTGTATGTTTTTACTTTTATCTTATATTATTACACACACATATATTTTATACATAACACATTTGTAAGTTTAGACCTTGAGGAGTACCTTTCTCTCGCCACCACGCTATATCGATCGTCCGATAATACTATATAACTGACGAGTGGTACTGGTCTAGAATAGTGAGATGAGAGAGATGCCTCTCATCTTACGGGGAGTCGTCAGGGCAGACGAAGAGAAATCCTACAGAATTATGGGCAGCAGCGTCATTCTGCGTACTGGTTGGAACTGTGATCACCAACCCGCATGCCTAGCGTGGAGATTATGTATTACAAAAGCTTACCTTTGTGGACAAAGGATCTCGAAATTGGAATGAGATGGATCTCATTCCTATTTGTGTTTTATCAAAAGTGTGATTATGTGCAATATATATATATATATATATTATTCAGTTTACTGTAAGTACATCTTCGGTCAAACAAGATGGCGTTGGTGAGTAAGGTACCAGTTTTTGTGACTATACACACAGATGTTAATTCCCAGATGTCCCCAGTCGTCACTCCATAGCGCTTATTAACGTTGATTACTCCTGCTTCAGTCTTAACTGTCGTTAAAATAGCTGGGACAATTTGCAGCGCCTATTACACTTTATATGAAAGTTTTGCTTCTGTTTTTACCATACAATGATGTTCCCCTCTGTGTTGTGGGGGTCAGGCGGAAGTCGCTCCATGTGATAATCCATACAAATATAATAAATCGCTACCAATCCATGAAAATAACTGAAATTCAGTCAAATCTGGTTATATCAGTCATCAAAATATGATAAGACCAGTGAGCAGACCCTAGGCTAGCTGAAGTCTAGGGTGACCAGGATAATGCTAAGATATGATGAAGTAAGTCTTCGCTTCTATCTCTCTCTCTCTCTCTCTCTAGCATTTCAAAAAAATCCGAAATGAGTTTCTTGAGGCATTCTTCTCAATCTCGTTGCCTTTTGGAAGCCTCGTTAGAGTCGCCGATAGATTGATTGGCTGACGAACAAACACATCCCCCTTTAGAATCAAGGTAGGCTGACGGACAAATCCCCCGGATAAGAGTCACCGACAGACTGAGAAATATTGTCTAAAAACCACAACAGATAGATATATATTTACTGACAAACCTGGACAAATTCTGACAAAGATTCCACGTTGCTTTTGTTTTTTGACTATGGTACCGCTCATATCTCTTTCAATGTTGTTTTTCGAATGATTTATTTTGTTTGTAAAAAATTGACGAATTTAAATTATCCTGTTTATCTTAAAGACAATAATATATTTTTTTGAATTACTGGGTATTTGTATATCTGTAAAGGGTCAAAATTCTACTCTTATTATCACAATTCTAGCATTATCGAGGACCCTCTAGCATATATTATAAAGGGTCCAATGTAATCCAGCGAAGGCTGGTCCTAGCTCTATAACTCGTCATCATACTCTTGCCCAGGTCCTTGTTTCTCTGAGGTCGGCGCAGCATGTCTTTTTCTGCCATTCACCATAGTAGATATTGATTGAAAACATATATGGCGATTCCCATACAGGACAAATGTTTCTGTGCATGAACATGAGTATTTGTTCTGGTCTGGATGTTTTCTGTTAACGAGTACATTAAGTATGTATTAACGAAAAACGGATTTAAAAGGTTTAGTTTCCATATCACTAGTTCTTAATGATTTTAGAACTAAATCATTGATGTGATTGTTTCTATTGATAATTCGTCATTGAATCATCCACCTCTCTCTCTCGATCATAATTATCACACGCACTCATAACTTCATATATTTATTTTCTGTCGTGCTCTTACTCATTACTGTTCTCGTCACTTGATCTTTGTCTGTTGTCATTACCTACTCATATGATATACGGCTTCCTTTAACATTTTCATACTACCACATATCTTATCCCTTCTAGTCACTCCACATCATCCAGCTTGAAATTATCATCTTTGTTGCATGCTGCCTTCTTTCATCCGCCTGCTTAGTTAGCTATGTAACTTTAATGTCAAAATAATTTTAGTAGTTTATATATCATTAACAATTCCCGTTTACCGAAATTTTATGAAAAAATCAACGAAGTGATGCCACGCCCGACTCATGCACATAAACACGATGCGAGGTCGTGTCGTGGAAATCTACTTCGAGCTTCATACAATAATGTGTAAATTTTAATACATACATTATTATGTACGCCTGTCACGCGTTGGCAGAGGTTGGCAAAAGCTTATTATACGCCCACAAATAGCCAGGCCCCACATAATGGTAGCAAACCTATTGCCGCTTTTCGTGTTCGCCAGACGTTGACGGGCCCTCCTGGCCCGCCCGCTGCGCCCTCAATAGGTCGGCCGGGAAAAGATAACACCTAGAGGTTGGCGACTCTGGATGCCCTTAGTACTGACTATCTGGGGGGAAACTAAGAGGGACCTATTGAGGTCGCAGCGGGCGGGCGAGGAGGGCCCGTCAAGCAGCGCCAGGAGGGTCTTAGGCAGAGGGGCACCCCTGCCCGCCCCTGCTGCTCCGAGAAGTCGGCCACACACGCTATGGTCGCACAAGGAGGTAGGAGGGGCGCGTCCACTGCGCCTCTCTGAGGAGGTCCTCCCGGTTTTGGTCCGGGGGACGTTGGCTGCAGGCGGGGTGTCAGACGCTGCGACCCCCTGCTGTACTGGACCCCGCCTTTTCTCAACAAGCGGCGGGCGTCGTCGGAAGATTTTTAGTGAGTATTACTGCTGGCAGTCGCGTCTGCCGGTGGCGAGTCCCACTCCCCCTTTCGGTCCCCCTTTGGCCGAAAGGCAGTGCGTAAACGCATTTCGTTACCGACGTAAAAAATAAAAATAAAAGGGCTCCTTTGATCTTGGTAGGAACCAACTCAATTGTCAATTTGTATGAAATGTCAAAATAATAATTCAAACTAACATAAGTACCTATATTTTTTGAGTTTAGGCGCCATCGCGGTAAAATACACATCGGAGCAGAATTTTGTTTTCCAAATACTATAGTAAGTTTGTGTTTTGTGTGTAAATTTAGTGGGTTTTTAGACCGCCCTTCTTCAGCAACGTACACAAGTGTAGGAAAGGGGCAGTGAATTTTCGCGTTTATTTCAGAAACTCCATGGAATTAACCTTTAGTACAAGTAAAATCTACGTGGAAAGCAATCGGGGAGGCCTATCGACGGTCCCTTCTTATAAAAGGACATGTCTAAAACTAAGGTTTACAAAAGAGTGAAATAAAAGTTGAAATGACTCTAGAATATATAAATTTGTAAATTGAACAAAACACGTAAATAAAATACTTATATTTATAACTGAATGATTTAGTGTAATAATATTTCGGTTTTTTTTTGTATTTAAATTATGACGTTTTCAAGTACTATGTATAATAGTTTATGAAATAAATAATTTTTTTACTTTACTTCACTTTTTTATTTTTTGAACGTTTTTTTAGAGCGATTTCAACTTCAATTGCACTCTCCTGGTAAACCTTAATTTTAGACATGTCCTTTTATAATTAGGGACCGTCGCTATGTTCAGCAGTAGACTTCAAATGGCTGAAATAATGACAAGTAAAAAGCAAAGTCTCTATTTTTTTATTGGGATATGACTTTGATTTGACTGTAAAGGACTTGACTTGTTTTTAACTGTGACTAAACGACAAAAACGCTGGATTTTTTTGGAAATAACTTGATTTATCAAATTATTTGACACTGGCAGATACTCTAATCAAGTGAGTTCGTACTAAAAGAGAAATAAAATAGAATAGTTTTTATGTCCAAAAAGATACCGTGCTTATGTGCTGGATAACAGAAAATCGTTAGATTTAAAATTATTGCTTTTAATGTATATAGTATACATTGCACACGTTCCGTTTCATGCAAACTTATGGTAAGCCAGCATACTCTAAAATGCAATGATTCAATACTTGACTCACTAGTAATTTTAATAGATTTCAATGTGTACTCGTAATACCCTTATAACTGAACTAATATAGTAATCGTCTACAAACTAGCTTCGTAAGTAATTAACAAATTGACTTCTTGGCGTTATCGCGTTACTTAGTAATAATTAGGCAAACATATTAGCGATTACTAGTTCGTTAATAAATTTACTGTTTAGTGATTCTACGTCCCCAAATTCTTCATAGATTTGAAGACAACTTTATATATTTAAAACCTACTATGGATACTACTTACAATAAAACGGCGAACTTCATACTGCTCTTTTACAATCTGTCAATGAGTCTGAATATAAAGAAGATGTTTCACAGTCTTACTCACTTTTCATATTATGAGAATAATAAAAAAATCAGAACATTTTTTTAATCGTTTTCTTTTATACAATCCTTGTCCTGATAACAACAAACACAATAAAAGAGGAATTACCCATTCTGGTGCAGTCTTTTGGAAGTTATTTATATAAACACTCGCGAGCAACCAAATCGACTCAACAGCTAACTGCATCTTAAAATTGGTTTAAATAAAAGTATGCAAAAAAGTATGTAATTTCAAAGCTTGAAACTAAAACGCTTAAGTTTAGCTAAAGTTTTAACGCGTAAGAGCTTTCAAATGACATATGTCCTATTAACCGATAACCTTACATTCAAAACAATGTTTGAATGTAATCTGGAGGCCTATATTGGGAAGTGACCTTCTAAAGGCAGACTGTGCCTTGAGTTTTAATTTTACGCACAATTAATAAAATATTCGCTTAATGGAAAGACTCACTATATTCCACAGGCCCGGCAACCCGTAGTAGAACTTGGCCCTCCACACAACTACTTTATGATAAGTTTAGTTTGTCTTTTTTATTTTAGTTTATGTATGATTATCAACTACTGCACCAGCTTTAAAATTTTCTGCTAACCCTAAGTTTGAATGGCAGAGAATGCCTTTTGGCATTAGGTTCGCCTTTTGTAATACTTTTAAGTGTGCCATAAAGATTAAATAAATAAATAAAAAAAAATGCCATAACACTAAATTCTATTGATCTAGATCAGACTAGTTTAACAATCTGGAGCCCATGTTGTAACTCTACCAGTCCCTCCAGTGGTAACTGAGAAGTCCAATATAAGCATTGTGAATAGTAATTTTGAGTGGAAGTGACTGTGGGCGGGGCAAAGAAACCATTGGGGTGAAAATGTTCGTCAACGACGACCACGTGCCAGACTACGCGGCGTGGGCAAATCGTGGGTCGATAACGTGATGTGAAGACTGATGAAGCTCTTAGATCATGGATACGAGGATCGGTCCTTGAGAAATTTTCTTCAGTTCAGCAATAAGAGTCGTTCAGCTTTTTTAAACGACAGCCTCCCGCTGCGGTTGGAGTGGAAGGGCATGCCAAACTTTTACTGACTGAAAGCATTCATATTCCTTCTTAAGGTGTATGAGGATCTAACCAAGACCTTAGGAGACCGAGCCAACCTCATCTGCAAGTGGTACACCTGTCGATTAACGGATAAGGCTCCGGTAACAGTTCTCGGTAAGTCTCAACACCTAAGCCTCCCCACCTGTTGCGTGGGTTAAACAATATTATTGACGGAGGCTTTTAATATGCCTCGGCCTACCCCTTTAAGGAAATAGGCGTGTATATATGTATGTATTCCTTCTTGAGCTCTTTATGTCCCGGAGCCGCTGTAACTTGCTGCCGCTGTAAGCCTGATGAAAGTGGTCACAGAAGCCTATAAACGGTTACAACACCAGGGGAAACCTGCTGAAAATCAGTGCAGTGGGTTTGTTCACAGACTCACTGCAAATACTAAGCAGGGGCCTTTTTCGATATCATGCAACCTGTACGTGTCCTATGTGTTGTGTTATTTCTTTATTATGTTGTGTGATGTTGAAATAAATAATTTTTCATTTCATCTTTTAATTCAGGGGCACCTCTCGTTGTCGAACCTGCAAAAACCGCTTCACCTTTTTGAAGAGCCTCATGCTGTAAAATCTTGGGAAAACCTCGCCAGAGAGTTCATTCCACAACGCAAGGGTACGCGACAGAAAGTTTCTTTTGGCACACATTATACAAGCACCAGTCATTTTAAGGGCGTGAGGATGAACTCGCTGCCGATGGCAATAGATGCGATGCCTCTGTTCAACAGTAGACAAAAATGATTATTGATATAAATAAATGGCTGAACGTGTAATAAAAAAAAATCATTTCTAAAAGATTATAAATATAAATACTTTACAGTGCGCAATAACCTGACTAATGTATGTCCGTGTATATGAAACGCAACAACAATAGGACTGACTCAGGCAGTTTGTCAATGACAGGAAAATAACACTTATTATGTACACGCTAATGACTATAATATCGTAAAGGCGACCCGTTGATCACTTCTCTGTTCACCGTAATGGAGTAGGTGATTACTTCATGTTGTATGTTGCGGACAAATAGCTGACTTTAATGAAAATATTCTTGTTATTTTAACATTCTTGAATTTTTACATTATTTTCAAGGATTTACTGTGATTGTGACTGACAAACAAATATCTAACTAAAAAATACCTAAGACATTTTACACTGCTCCATCTAGCCCCAAAACTTTTAGAGTTTGTACTATGGCTAATCAACGTAATCTAAATCCATTAACTTCCCAATATTATTAAATACGGACAGGGACAGGGTATGGTGTGGAGTCCAGGTGTAAAAAAATTACAAGCTGTTATGTTTTATTTTTGTGTTTGAAATTTATAGTTTGTTTTTTTTTAAATGAGGCCTAGGCCTCAGTAAAGCCTCTAGAGGCTTAACGACTACCAGACACATTATAAACCGGGACAACAGCATAACTCACCTTCCGAAGAACGGAACCGCTCGATATCGAACGTCATACTAACGGTCACCCATCCAAGGATTGTACTTCTGTGATCGTTTCCTAACATTTGTAACATCGAATATTTGTAGTAGTTTGAAACTACAAATGTTTCACGATACTTAATGTTTTGATGTAGGACATACAGACATTTACAGGTACTACGTTACTATATGTTAGCCTTAAAATGAAATGAAATAAAATTTTATTTAGACATAAATACAAACATATAAACAAAGAACAGAATTCAAAACAGTAAACAATTGAATTGAATTAAGTTAACACAGCATTATTCTAAATTTAATCTAATCTATATTTAAACAAACATATTTTTTTATTACACAATAAATATCATCTATTCACTTTTCATCAGGAGATCCATATGCTAAAGTGCCACCTGGTGGCATAAAATAAAACAATAATGCGGTTATTCTTAATTCAAACATTACTGTCGTTACGTAGGCTAAAAACTCAGCAGAGTGTTGCATTGAAAACAATCAAACTTCTAACATCCAACTTCATACACACACATTTTGTCCCAAGTGAGAATCGAAACCACACCTTTCCTAGCGAATATAATATAATCATAATTAAATATGTATAAGTATATATAAAACAACAGTTACATAATGCCATAATAACGTCCCTTACTAAACAAAAAATGTATTACAAAACTACAGCACAATACATGCATTATATATTTATAAATATTATTTGTAAAAAGACACCAAATAAAACATCAGCAGCTATCTGAAGTGCAAACGGCGCGAAATCATACTCCATGTTGTATTACTTTACCGTGCGGAAATATCGAATTTATTGCTAAAGTGACAGAGTCTATTATAGCATGTCGTTGCTACACGATTGCATGTGTGCCAGTCGACGCCTGCGCACCTTAGTACTACACCTTGCGCATAAAAATATAAGAGTATTTTTTTCCTTTACGCTTTGTAAATTATTGGTCATAATATATTTTTTTATAAATTATACTCAAAAATTTATGTTTGAAAGATTAATCTAACATATAAATTTTATATGAAAAGTATTTAACTGGGATTTGGTCGAAAGCTGGGTTATCACAATCGTCTTAGGACTTAAAGATTCCACTGCAGGGCCTCCTCTCAAAAAGCAAGGTGAGAGAAATTCAGGCCATACCACGCGAATCCTGGGCGGATTGTGTGTGACGTTCTGTTGTTACAATTTCTTTAGCAGCCCCATATGGCCTAGTAGCGAGACTGTTTGAAAGGGTTACTACAAACCCGGGATATAGCAGGCTCAAGAAGGAACATGTATGGTTTTTAGTCAGTAGAAGTCTGACACACCCTCCTGCTTTACCCACAGCGGGAGATAGTAATTTTTAGCTTTCTTGGCTTAACGTCTAGTAGTTATAGTGGTTGTTTACTTGATGCCATATTGCCACACGAACTGTCACCCATCCATGAGTGAGCAACATCTCTGTTCAACTTCAGTGATACGAACACTTCGCAAACGCGTAGCGCTTGAACAACTACTAGTGGAGTCTGGCAAATATTTATTGCTAACAGTATTTTTGAATTAATTCCATAGCGACTCCAAATATTGTTATTCAGTTTTTTTACTAAATTTAAACTTGGCTTGATTTTAAGTTCACGTTTTCAAAAAGTTCAACATGTTAAAACTTGTTAAACAAAATAAGATTTTTTTTATTAAATAAATTTTAGCTCAATTATGCATTAATACCTCATCTTAACTTAACTTTACCTTATAAAACTATAGTTTTTGAGTAACTTGAACATTTTAGACTTCGCCTCAAACACGTTGGCATGAATCATTGTTCTGTTGAGCCACAGAGCTCGAATCTCGACCCGTCAAACCTCCACTTGATACTTTATACTTACCTGCCCACAGCCTGATTTGCTGCGTCACCAATCAAGCGGCTTTGTTAACAGATATATACAAATATCATCTACATAATGCACTTATGCATTTTCATTTAGACATTCTTGACTAGTAGACAGTTTAAAATTACCGCCGTATGAATTTTCCGGACGCGGCAATTCGCCGGACTGAGGTATCGATCCGCACCCGCCCCATTGCTGCGGCGACACCGGCGCTCTGCCGCAGCGCGCCTACTGCACGAGGCATGGAACGCGATCTGATCGAGCTCTTTCTGTTGTAAGGTGATTTGCAAAACGCACCTAAACACGGTAAGGGCGTAGTCGCCCGACAGCCAAGTGGCGCACTCTCGTGAGAGATAAACGAACAGATAAATCTGGAAACGCATAGAACTACGTAGCGAATTACATTTCGGTGTTCATTGCGCGGTTAGTTCGAGAACCAGGGTGATGTAACAGTAAAAAGGCGCAATGTAACGCTGTTGATGCGCGAGTGTTGGCTTTGAGTGAGAGCGGGGGTTTGTGGTGCGGGGCGCAGGGTCGCGCAGCTAGAACGGCCTCGGCCCTCTCTTCGCCGCAACGCAAATCGTTGAAATCAAAACTTTCACGCTACGAGAGCGCTACGAAGTTTTACTGCTACGAACTTCCTGCTACGCGGGTCGTAGCGCGCCGCACTCAAAACTTTGTTCAGAAAGCTTTTTATTTGTCACTTTCTGTTACCGGCCGACTGAAAACTTTAGATCTTTATGTATGAGCGCTAGGATTCAGATTGTGATCGTACTGCGTTATCATATCAGCCGCACGTTCGAGATATGAGTGTTCACTATCGATGTCTTGGGTACGATTAGCTGATATCGCTATCATTTCTGTTAACATATTCCTATCATACTAAAGACTTTTATTATTATTAACTTTAATTAAGTTGAAAAGTTCTCTTGCACCGAAAACTCAAAAGTTTCCATTACTTCTTTAAAAAACGTGTCAACAAATATATTGTAAGTAGTGCATATGTGTCGATAACATAAATATAAAGAAAAATGTCAAAAGCAAATACAATTAAATATCCTTTCTATAATTAGATGTCACCGATGATTTCAGTGCGCACAGCAGGTTTGTAAAGAGAGCTGAAACACGGGTATTTCCACGAGGCAACGGGTAGATAGGAGGCATTGTGCTGGCCAGGCAAAGTCGGTTCGGTTTTGTTGTTCGTGGAAGCGAGTCGCAGGTGGGCGAGAGGCGAGCGGCGAGGGTTGCCGAGCGTGGCCGAGTGCGCCCGAGAGTGCCCGAGCTCGCGCTCCGGAGCGAAACGCCGTAAGCGCCCCGACCCGCTAGCGGCCCGCGCCAGTCTGCGTTCGGCTTCCAATCTGCACGCTCGTGTTAGTGACGCCGCGCTGTGACACATTTGACAGTTTGTTATCGTGATCGTGTTATGTTTTCATATCGGAACTATGGTGTATCCCCATGAAAATGTGGAGTGATTTCCAGGTAAGTCCCTAACACTCATTGGATCAGATAGTTTTTGTCTCAATAAAAAGTTTCTCACAGTCATTGGTGTTTTCAAGTTGTAACTTTGGTCTGACTTTTTATTCTGTATTTTACTTGGTTTTTCCCGTTAAAATAATACTATGAAGTTATTCAGAGTCTCCTTATAAATATTTAATAAAGTTTTTGTAAATAGTTTCGAACTAAATTGTTGTAAGATTTTTGGGTACATTTTTTACAAATCATCAAGAGGGTATCTACAGCACCACTTGAAACATGTTTCTCGTTAGAGCAACGCCTTTTAAAAGGGTTTTTTTGTATATAAAGTGTAAATTTAAAATTTCAAGTAGTGCTTAGTGGAAAATATAATCTTAAGTTAGTGAATATTTTTTAAGTGGTTACCTCTTCACTTACCCTATTCTATATTTGTAAAGTTATCAAGAAAAATTAAATTTTCATAAACTTTTAAGAAAGTTAATTTTGTGTGGATTTTATATTTTTGGTTTTGTGAGACATGCACAGTTTCTGTCTTTTGTTAATGAGTTCTTGAACTTCATACTGTCAATATTTTTACATATTTAAGTGTAGGGAAACGTAAATGTTCATGTAGAAACTTTTTAGTAACTTTTATTAATAACGTTTTATGCTTCATGTAAATTTCCATTTAAATTGGTGTTTTCGGGGAAAATTCGGAAAAACAAAAGCGAATGTTATTGTTTATATGTGGGATGCGCGCCTTTTCCAAAGTGACAGCTCGGCGCGTTTCCGGCGACCTGTCAAACGCCATGTGATGGATAGAAGGGCGCATTCAGTGGGGTTTTAAATCAAAGCGCGGTATTCGGCTCGAATCTCGATAACTGCGGCGCTCGAGGCGAGCGAGAACTCGTCACAGAAATACGTACATGCAGTCGCTTCCCTCGCGCGCGTAGCGCCGTCCCGCTCTAGCGGCTGGCGTTTTTGTGTCGGAGCTGGTTTTTTGTCGGCGCTGGCTGCGAGGCTGGCGGCGGCCGCTCGCTCGACTCGACCGACTGGCGACTCCACATTAATTATTGTCGACTCGCCAACGCTGCAGTGGACGAACACTTTCTATAATCGAAATTACGATTTTAAAATCGATGTTCCATATTCGGAGTTTCTGTTTCTCGAGCGGTGGAGTTTTCCTGTTGGTGTCGAGGGGTGTACAGTTGCCATGGCGACGGTGGGGCCCCGCCCAACGCCGGCCCCTGCTCCTCAATACAGATTTACTCCTAGCTCCAGATCGCCAATGGCGAGTCCACTCCACTCTTCTTTTTCTCGAAAGCGCTCTCCTTTATCGACACACATGATGAAAATTAGAAGCGAAACTGATTAGCACTAGAGTTGCTATTTCTATTCCAAGCAAAGATTAACCTTAAATGTTATTGCATTGCAAATATGTACAGCTGCGATAAATTCCAATATTCCTATTAGTTATTTCCTGAGCTTATATAACAATAATCTTTAGCTTTGAAAGCTTATTTAAGACATAATATCGGACTCCCTTTGTTCCAATATGCAATCAGTCTTTCTTTGTTCCAATTAGTAAATTAGTCTTCGGCGAAGTTACAAGTTTAAAAGTATTAACAAGCGCATTTATAATAATATTACATAAGTGAAGATAAATCTTCACGTCGACTTGTCCCTCTGTATAGTAACAATAATGTTCTTGCTATGGAACAGCTAGCGCCATCTAACGAGTCGTGGGGAACACTTACACTTAAAGTACCGCATAAGATATCACCAAATTAGTAAAATTCGAAACAAAGTAACGAAAAAACTAGGCACTGTGCAAAAATATTTTCTATGTTTATTATGAAATTCTTACAAAAATACATACTTAAAATATCAAATATAATTATTATAAATTAACGTTGAAGTGCCAAAAACTTATTTTTAAATTTAATTATTTCTACTAATAAAGATTAATTCAAAATACCATTCGATACAGGAAGAACTGATGATAATGAAAACTTAAAACCTGTAGATGCAATAAAAAGCTAGTCTTCAAAAATTACATACAATTATTTATTTTTTTGGTCTAAAAATAACGTTCTGCCCTTTAATTTAAAGTATATTTTCCAATAAAGGTATCTGTTTGAAAAAAATAGTGTTAGAAATTTGTTGTAGTTATTAGCAGAATTAGCCCTAGGTATTTTTAAAACTTATTAATCTGAATTAAGTTATTCCTAAAATTATATATGGTCAAAGCGTTGTATAGATAAGATTGGTAGCCAAATCCTCATCATTAGCTTAGGTACCATTGCTGAACATATCCTATCTATTGACTCCTAATGTAAGCCAGAAAGGGCATGATGAGAGGCCTCCCCCATAGACTTGCAATGTACGGCAGAAACATAGGCAGACAAATTTTATTTTAGATTGTCCGCGTAATGTCGTGACGTGTGCATATAGTAAAAAGCATTATTTAAACATAACAAAAAAGATATTTTATTTATTTATGTGAGAAGACCTTAAAATATGTAGTTTTTTTTTTAACTGTGACATGTCATAATGACTACACTCTGCTTAAAAGTAAGCAGTCGAGGCAGTCCAAAAATAAATGAAGGCGCTTAATACCGTATAATAACCACCGTACATAGCACACGCACTCACGCACACCTGCTAAAATCCGTTTCACGCCCTACTTAAAAGACCCGAGATTATAGGAACTTGGAAGCACATGAGCAGGCCGGATTTCCAGAGCTTCATAGTCCTACTACTATAGTGTGTGTTTGTTCAAAACTCAAAAAAAAACTTCCAAGTTCTGCTATCAACTTAGAACTTAAACGTATGTTCATACTTAACGTATATTTTTTCCACACACTTGAAGAGGCGTAATGTGAGAACTTAAATAATTGAAAAATGCTCAACACATGTTATCCTTAATTTCTTGAGTCTAGTTTTAAAGAAATCTAGCATTAGCTTACAATTGTTTAGGTATATATGTAGCTTTTATATATTTGGAATTCTCAATAATACTATCATTGTGTAGCTGTTTCGTTTGTAGAAATGTTTATCTTTTAGCTACCTGTGTTGTAAGAGGTATTCCTTGTCTTGTTGTCAGGTAGTATAACGGTGTAGTTAGTTGTAGTTTTTGTAAGTAAAGTAGGATTAAGCAAATCTATGATTGATGAAGTTTGAAGCCCTAATACAACTTGACCTATCAAAGTATACATTCTAATCAATGTACTAACTTTGTGAGCAATATATACGCATTCAACGTCTTAAGAAAACGAACCTCGTTATTAACTTATGCTAAATACAAACAAAATAAGCTGCTTGTAGTTTCGTAGAAAAAAACCAAAATATGATTAAGTAGGTAGCCTCAAACCACAACGGCATAATCGCATAAATCATACATAATGAGATGAAAATGAATCTTGCAAAAAAAAAATAGTAAATCGGCGTTCATGCGTTCTTGCGCCTGAGCACATCTCGTTATGGCCGTGTTTATTACGCAGCCGGTTAAATTAACGCTTCGTAAACAATCAACCACGTGGAGTAAAAGTAAACTTATAAACAAATGAATGAATTAGCCATAGCGCCGTCGACGTCATCCGCGAAGACACGCATAATAATCGCTTATGCAAACGACACCAATTATGTAAAGCATTATGAACCGTACCGTGTTTTGACATACACTAACGACCAATTATATTCCTTTTGTGTGACTCAATGAACTTGAAAGCGACCACATTAATATAGGGCATCGACTCCGTGACGTATTCAAGCACCTGTATAGAAAAAAAAACAGTTCACAAACATCAGGTGCACCGAATTCAATACAATACGATTATAATTTTTCGGCATACCGGCTTTAATGTGTTGTTAATTGTCTTCTTCAGTTGTAGGTACCTCTGTGATTTACGATAACGATTGACGGTCACGTGCTCCGTTTTTTTAATCTTTTTTTCCGTGAACACTTGTAATTGTTTATTTACATTCTTTACAACTGTTCTCAATGAGTTCTAAATATAGTTAGGCGATTATATTTAGACCGCGCTTCGTGACAACAGATAAAATACTATTGATCATTTTAATGTAAGTTTGTTGTGATGTGAATCATTTTATCAGTAATTTGTATATTATATTTAGAACTGTAAGATAATATTATATTGTAAAACTTTAGAGAGCGGAGAAATGTGAATAGCTTTAGATTGATGCGCTGATGTCGCTCTGGCACCGTTTAAAAATATACCATGACCTGGATACGAAATCTCGACCCAATTATATGTGCGTGCTTACATCTATAAAACAATATAGGAGTCGTTGAACTGCTCCGTGCCTTTGTAAATGTAAACATTGCAACCGTGAACTGGCAGCAGACGCGACGCCGCCAATAATTTATGTAAATCTACGTCATTGAATAAGTGTTTTTTTATTGCCATCTTGTTTTGACGGTCAAGTTCCGTGCGGGAAAGTTTTCAACTGCATTAACTCCGGCACTTCGGGAACTACATGGGTAAATTGGAACGAGATTGTTAACATTATGTTTCTCTCTGTAACATTTTTATTTGAAAAAGGAAGACATACATACATATTCGCCTGTTTTCCCAAAGGGCATATAGACTGTAGTCTATTGTCGCTTACCGGGCACTGTTATAAGAGTAGTAAATGTAATAATTATGAATTACACACTGTTATAATAATTTCAATATAATACATTCAGTCCTTATAAAAATACATGTTTCATATACATTATCGGAAACTATGCCTTTTTGTTTTATATTAAGTACATACAGTAAGCATAAAACATACGCAAAAAAATGGTATTAAAAATCACAATATTAGACAAAGGTTAAATGAACAAAAAGAAGTGTAAAATATAAAGTGATATAAAAAAATGATGTTTGGGGATGCCTTGTATAACAAATACTGGCAAAAAGTTAGGCTTCTATAAATATATGACCAAAATATGTCGCACTGAACTATGTAGTTACTTTGGACACATCAGTGTTTATAAAGAGCTTACAATTTAGTAAAGAGAAAAGTAAGATTTAGACTCAGGTGACATTTCTTACGAATAGGAACCAAAACAAAGTAAAGAATCTATTATCTAATGGGTAAAACATAATAATTAAACTTTATACAACCCTGACTCACTAACCGTGAGAATTAAAATATGAAACAACGATAAAATACACATTAAATAGGTAGACCAATTTATAGTGGACCAGATGTTACACAATAATCTTTACTACGGCAACAAGTAGCGTAAAATCTTGTTTATAATTATGATAATGGCTTTTAATAATACTACGCTACAAATCTATTTGGTCGGTTCTTACCATTAATCATTTATGAATGAATGAATGTTATTATTATACGGAGGCCGGTCAACGATATCACAATGATGTAAACGTCATTTTATAATCATAAGCTCATAAATAAACATTATGACGCGTGGAGCGATCACTGATCAGTGATCGGAAGTGGGAAAACTGCGGCGCGCGCGCAGACAGATGGAAACGCGCGCAATTACGTAATAATGTTTTGATGTTCGACGACATATTTAGTGCAGACATTAAGTGGATCAATGAACTTGAGCCGTGCTCAATGTTACGCAACGATCGGCGTTTGAACGAGATTAATGCGCGGATTATGGCACGCGATACATTTCAATTTACGTTCCGTTTCATTCATGAGTCGAGATAATGACGACTGGTCGTTCCGCTCGTTTATTTGCTCGACGCGTCACCTGTCCGAAGCCACACGTGCACTTTGAACGCTTAACTCAAGTCACGGTTATCCCGCGGTGCTTACCTGCTCTTCCTCATTTCCAAAGATTACAGAGTAGCAGATAGATTCGAGCCTAATTTTAAACAAAGATGAGAGAGTTTTCACGCGGACCCTAACCGAATATTTTTAAGCTCCTTAATAAAACCTCTTGACTGGCACCAATGGATTAAAATTTTAAGGAAGAGTTACTTATTAATTACCATAGAAATGGTATCAGTGCTGCTTAATGTCTACAATAATTTCTTACTACCTAGTCTGGTAGAACTGAGTCAAGGTATATTATAACAAGAAAATTGTTATATTGATTAATAATGCTTTCTTAAACTTAGGTACTGATCGAAGACAACGCTCTAAGGGCCTACTAACCAAATATGAAACAGACTATAAATTTACGTAAATTTATCTTTAACATGTGAAGTAAGAGATCATCAACATCGTAAGAAACTTCTTAGCTTAACAACAAGTATTTACATTGACCGTACGACAAAAAGTTAATGTTTAAGAAAACTATTAGAAATTTAAAAATGGAATGTTATGAAAATTTTGAAAGCCACGTAAAGAATCTGAAAATAAATTGTATCCATTATTTGTCTATAACTTTTTAGTAAAGCATCAAAGCATTGTAAAAAGTTCTCAACAAAACTTTTCACACTGGCCACACGACAGAAAGTTTAAAAAGAAAACTTTATGAAATTTTTAAAATGGAATGTTATGAAAAGTTTCCGAGCCACGTGTGTGGGGACAAGGAGGATTCTGTGTACTATTAACTACAAGTTTGAGCTCAAGACGGCGGGGCGAAGGGTGCAACGTTCACCCATTGACGGTTGGAAGCCGCGACACTTTCGCTGCTATTGCAGTCACTACGCGCCTACTGGGGGCCACCCTGTTGCACCGCCTGCCACCCTACAGGGCACCGTGCTAGGGTGGCTTTCGAATTTTGAGAACAATCATCGCTGATCTTTTGTCGCCTTAAATCATTTTGGACGTTATTTTTTTGGGTGCAAATTAGTCTGTACTTTTTAAAGAGAAAATGATGCTTAATTTTTTATGCAAGTTTTAAATACTATTTTCAAGCTGTACATGTAAATTATCATAGAAAGATTTCAACAGAATAACATATGTCAAAACAAAACTAATAGCTTAATCGATTAAATGTAAAATAACTCTGCAATTCTTTAAAATCTTACCAAATTTTATGCCAGTTGGTGTAGATGAAAACGTCGCGAAGAAAACAGGTTACTTTTAATACAGTTGTGTACTTGCTGATTTGCGGTATTCTTGGGTAAAGAAACTTTTATAAATCAAAACATATGTATACACGTATAAACATACGTAGCTATAGCTTACTATGGATAGGGCGTCGTTATTATAACGAACAATAAAAAATATACAAATAATGAAAAGTACATATGGGTTTAGAGACTGAAAGGTGCAGGGGTTGCATAAAAAACCCGACTAAAGAGACAAGATGCACTGCAGGATTACCTGTGGCCTCCGTGATAAATTAGGATAATATGATATCTTATTTCAATATCATTTAAAAACCATATGCCTGACTTATTTAAACTGACCTTTAAAACAATATCACGACAAACCATTTTCTTAATCTTCATAGATGAAAATTAATCGGTGATCCCTTTCACGTGTCCACCACTTACTGTCAAAAATTATTTTAAACTTTGTGATAAAAATAGGAAATAAATCGCGATAAAAAAAAGCTAAGTAAATTCTGTTTCATTTAGTGTTAAAAGTCAGTGTCAACACTCAATAAGCAAAGATCTTGTAAATCTCGTTACAAAATCTATCAGTTGTCAAGTCTAGACGGCGGGCAGTCAGAAGTGGGACAATGTCACGGAGGGCCCGCTATTATTTGCGTACACGTGTCGACTGCCGGCTTGACAAGTGTGTGCCGCGGAAGTTTGTAAACACAGCCGGCCTTGGTCCCTGCACCAGATAATATATCGACACCTACACCGCCGCATAGCGTGAATGGAATAATGCACGCTTCGTCGATATTATAGACGATGGCGCTATCCCGCCTCTGGCAATCGAGATCTTGATAAGACTGTTGCTTGACAATAAACTATAAATTTGTAGCTGCCAATATATTTTTGAGATCAAGTGATGAATTAAAAATATCTTAGTAACAATTACCGCGCTACTATAATTTCCCGAAAATTCGAGAAACTATTCAACATTGTGTTGATCTATTATTTGCTTACAATGGATTTCCGCAAAGTAACGCCTGAATCAATAAATTATTTATTTTTGAGATGTAATACAATTCAGTTACAATCTTTCACATAATCTTTACTCAATAAGTGTAGCACAAATATACTAGCTATAGCTCTTTGCTTTGCCTGCGTGATTTAGTTTTCCACGTTCTCTCAGAACCAATCCATTTTGTCATAATAAAAGTCAAATAAGGATACATATTTTACCAGGCTTTAAGCTTTCTTTATCCCAAATATCATCTACATCGTTCTTGAATGCGAAAGAAAAGATGTATGTCACGTTTGCATATAATTTAAGTATTCGTTAGTAAAAATTCTTCTAGAAAACTTCTACTTACGAAAGCAAAAGCAATAATCCTTTTCTTTTTGAAATTTTATGTAAAATATATTTGTGAAAAATACTTACCAATTAATAATTTTTACCTACTACGTGAAGTATGGTTAGGTACTTAATGAAGTAAAAATGATCTTAACATATTTTCCATAAAAAAAACTCGTTTGCAAAACTAGTCGTATCAAGGTATGCTAACCCTAGTCACCGCATTTGGCTTAAAACGTTAAGTTTGGTTACTTGATTAAGTATTTTTTTCTAGTAACGACCGTCACATATCCGGAAAGTTTTGCTTGAAAACTAATCGTAAGAAGGTTTGCTAACCCTAGTCACCGCATTTGGTTTCAAACGTTAAATTTGGTTACTTGATTAAGCATTTTTTTCTAGTAACGACCGTCACATATCCGGAAAGTTTTGCTTAAAAACTAATCGTAAGAAGGTTTGCTAACCCTGGTCTTGATATTTTTCTAGTAATGGCCGTCACATATCCGAATGTTTTGCTTGAAAACTAATCGTAACAAGGTTTGCTAACCCTAGTCACCGCATTTGGTTTTAAACGTTAAGTTTGGTTACTTGATTTTTTTCTAGTATTGGCCGTCACATATCCGAATGTTTTGCTTTAAAACTAATCGTAACTATGTTTGCAAACCCTAGCCGGGGTCTAACCCGTCCGCGCTCGCGGTCGCGCGGCCCGTTGATTGATGACCGATAGATCCCGACGACATTGAACCCCGCTGCACGCTCAATATCTATCTATTCCATTCTATACGTCATCCACTTCCGTGACGTCGCTATGACGTCGGCTCAGAGACGTAACTCTCCTGTTTACACTATAAAAACTCCTGAGATCGACGGCTTATCATTATTGCTTCACTATTTGGGCTGCACCTGTTTATTTTTTCTTTATAAACACAAAATATAGTTATTTTGTGCCTATTTATTAAGTCGTCGTTAAGTTTAACTGTTCTAGTAAAACTACTTAATAAGTTTCTTAACTAAATATCTTAATACTAACTAAATAATGTTTAGTAGAAATTTTAGGTTTAGACTTACGTTTTTGTAGTAAATAAAGAGACAGACAGTTTGGACTTTTTTCTTGTATAATTGTATAATTGCAATGCAGTATTTTCCACTGCATTTTTTGTAAAAACAAGTTACTCTATTATTTTTTAAATATCTCTCTCTATCTGCATACCATAACTTTCTTCTGGGGTTCTATTCACACAGAAAACAGAAAAAAAGTCATTTAATTTTAAAGAATCATCGTATATTTTAAACATACAGGGTTTAAAAAAAATTTACTGCACTACTCTCGTTACAAACCATCAAGTTTTTCATACTAACATTAATTTTAATAGCCACAGCATCCTTCAAACACAGTTCGTAATTCCGGGAAAATATCTAGCCCAGTGCCATTCATATCTCCGTGCCTCCTGTAACATAGAAAACCTAGGTAAACACAATAATTGAAAGATCCTTTGACCTAACTGGTTTAAACTTTGGTCCTAAGCAGTCCTAGTTAGTGACTTAACTAGAAAGCCCGGGGGACTAATCTCCTAAGTGCGTAGCGTTCGGGGCGCCACCTATCGGGAGGGGGGTTCATTAAAAATTCATTCTTATTTCGTAGCCGTACTCCGCAGCCGGAGGGGGAGAAGCGGGTTCCTCCTGCTTATCTACTGATTTATTAGCGTCCTCTCAGTGTTTACTTACATTTAACTCTTTTGTTTTTTTTTGTTATCGAGTAATTTAAGAATAAGTTTGTATTATTTTAAAAATAGAATGTCATTATATCAATCATAGAATATTTGATGGCGATTGTCGAGGATTTGAATTTATTAAATTGACTGGAAGTTTGCGGAGAACTGTTTATGGTATATTCAGTTTATTAAGCCTTTGAACTAACAAACAATAGTTTTTTTGGGTTTATGTCTGATGGCGTTCAAAATAAAATCTTCAAGAAATAACTACAGCTACACTTTCATATTACTATTATTTAACGCAGTCAGAAAATTCTAGACTTCGTACTTTGAGAATTTTTATTTTATTTTTTACAATTAATCTTACAAGATTGTACCTATATACCTGTGACATTGCAAAAAAACCTTTCGCACTGATAAGATGTCGTTCAACTTCCTTAATGATATGCGATGTCGGAGACTTCTATAATTGGATAATTACGGTAATGTAGTTGAAGCCGTGTGGGTTTCGACATATTTCCAGAGTGGGGACTAGCGCCCAGCCCCATACCCTCTTTCATGTCGACTACCATTGGAATCATTTACCAACTCGAACCATTTACCAACTCGAACGAAACTGAAATATCAATTTCACCCATGTGATGTTTCCCCTCTGGGCGGCGGAGATCAGACGGCAGTCGCTCAATGTAATAACTGAAATTTAGCTAAATCTCATTAGAGTAATGAGCAGACCAGAACGATGCTATAATATAGTTTCAAGCTTGTGAATATTCTTGATGAAATTAATACAGCTATGGCTGTTTTGGGTTGCTTCAAAAATACTAAAGACCTATTTCCCAATGTCCAAGTTTATTCCCTTTACCTTTATAGATATTTTAACACAAGCCCTATGGGTTATTAGTATCACCCTCATTATGTCATAATCATCTCTGTCATCTCTGTCTTCGTAATTTAGCGTAGATGCGAAATTTTCGTTACAGTAAAATTTTTATTGGGCAAAAAAGTACGTAATAAGTACTAATTTGTTACTGGCTTTTTTTAGTTTTACAATATGTAACGAAAGTTGTAATAATTCCTTTTATAACATAATATACTAATGGTTACCAATAAACATTTAAAAGTGTTTCTTTCGTAATTCAAAATATATTCGAGACTCAGTGGTAGGGCCGCCACGAAGGGGCCACGGCCACCCCACGCCGCCTCCCTCCCCTCGGTCCTAATCTTCTTTAGTCCTCCCTACAGCCTGTGACGTCACTACTTACACGTTTTTTGGCTGTGATAAAACGAGAAAGGCGCTCTCTTGAAAATTACACACGGTACAATGTGTTTTCAATAGGCGATGGCGCCTTATAGGCATTAAAAGTTCCTTAACCTTTTACGATATTTCGTAGTATCATAAAAACGAAAAAGGAAATCTGTCTGGGCGGCCTTAGGGAATCTCCCAATGAGTATCGTATTAATTGACACGCGATGTAATCATCCGAATCCATGATAAGATATTTATTGAAATAAGAGCCCTAAACAGGTTTCCAATGACCGAGCTCATTTCGGGGATCCATCACAGCGACAGCTGATGTCTTAGCTTCTGTTAATGAAGTATTAATCACCCACTCCGGGCGGTCATATACGCCAAAAAAGTTGCTCTACAATGACCGTGGTATTTTATGAATGGAATTATCGTGATTCTTATACAAAAACCGAATCTAATCGCGCCATCACATGTTATTTACCTTTATGGTACCGCTCTCAATGAACGGTGTTTATTTGTTTTTTCTTTAGAGACGCTGTAAGCGCAGTGCGCGCCGAGTTATGTCATCCTAACTAACAATAGCGGTTTCGCTCACTGACACACGATGTTGTTATTGCAATGGCTGCAATATAATTTAGTTTTGGAGAGAATTCGTCCTTTTGTCTGGTTATGCACGCACCGTCTGTACAGGTGGATTTATTGGCACTTCTTTATGATGGTGCACAAGAGCGTGAATAACCTCGATTGATGCTAGCCCGCATGCGGAGCGCCCGTATATCGTCCAATTTATCATCGGGTCGAGCGGCGGCTCTCGTGGCTCCCTCGCTGTTTTTTCGGTCAACTCAATACGCAAGAAGTTGTTTTTAAAGGTTGGGTAAGAGAACGTGTCGAGAGCGGGCGAGGCGTATCACGCGAGGCGGCAGTTTCTCACACATGCAGCGGTGTTGTAACGGCATGTAGCAAGAGCGCGGTATCGGGCACAGAGAACGGCGCGCGCGCACCGAGCGTCGGCGTCGGCGGCGCGTGTGTGGGTGACGTCAACGAGCCACTTTCTCCATACTTTCGTCGCTGCTGGTGCGCTAAAAAACAGCGCTTGACTAGACGTCGACTATTAATACAACGATGCGACATCGCACGCTCTGCCGCGCGAAACGATACGGAATTATTGTTTTCTACGTACGAACCGCGTGCGTGCTAGCTATCGAGTGTTGAGCAACTCTCCCTCGCGTTCGATGCTAGATAGCTGCGGTTATTCGACGAATTATTGCCGCCATTTTTTCCAACACCTAAGTCATATTTTTTACGTTAATAACCGAGCTCCAAACGTCTCTGGCAGGCGAGGACACCACTAAAGAGATAAGCAAACACTGCTCGATAGAACAGTCACGACCCGCACAGGCGGTTCGCAAATTCAAATACTTAGCTACGATAATTCCGTCTCAAATTAAAACCCGAAACATGGAACAAGTAAAATCCATTCGCCGGTATCGCGCGCGCCTGTCTAATTAAGCTCTGTCATAGACTCTTCGAAGGCTCTATTACGAGCCGCCTCCAAACTTAGAGCGGACTATAACGCATTTGATATTCAATCGTGAATTTGCCGGGCCAGAGTGGGTTTTATGCGGGGGTAGTAAAGTCGATATCATAAGGGTGGAGCGGCGGCGGTGTGACAATTACGGCGATGCGGCCCGCCCCGCGCCGCCGCAATCGATAGGCCTACGGGGCGGCGCGGGGCGCGGGGAAGGTCATTACTTATGCAAAGCAGCAGCCAACCAGCATTGGCAACAGCGCGACCAGGCTCGGAGCACGTCCGTCGCCGACGCCGCTGACGCCGCCGCCGCCGCCGCCTACGGTCGCTGCTCCCATGCTGACCTTACTCCATCGATCTTTCAAAAAACATTTTCCATTCAAAAGGGTCGGCAACTCGCTAGTGATGCCCCTGGTCTAGTCTAGTATAGTCCATAGGCTAAGTTGACCACCATCCAACACGTAGGCCTCACGCTTATATGCCTCCATGTAGTATAAACGACGACGATTTGACGACCGATATGACGTGGTGGTGAGTATACCCGCACTCCACTCCTGAGGTCGTGGGTTCGATTTCCACACAGGACAAATCTTTGTGTGTATAAACATGAATATTTGTTCTTGTCTGGGAGTTTTTCTATGTATAATAAGTATACTTATCTTGGAACTAAATAATTGGTGTAAGTGTCTAAAAAAAACTACAATATTCATAATTACCTCATTCCATCGGTACGACCAAAGTGGCATAGTCAGTTCTCTGGTCTTCTGCCGTGGGTCCGAATCTTTTTGAATCCACAGACACTCAATACACAAGCATTGATATTTACATCTGTATGGATGTTTTCTATGTATGATAATAAACTTATTTATGAGTAGATTAGTTTGGGACAAAATTGAAATTGTTTTATCATTTAACGCCAACACAGTTATGTCGAGTTTTTAGAAACAGTACCGTTGTTTCAAAAGTAGTATTTCATCAGCGTATTGCGTTGCGAAGTTGGGAAGGACCCTAA
Organism: Musotima nitidalis; assembly: GCA_949126915.1. Taxonomy (NCBI): domain Eukaryota; kingdom Metazoa; phylum Arthropoda; class Insecta; order Lepidoptera; family Crambidae; genus Musotima; species Musotima nitidalis. The sequence goes on from OX421431.1 coordinate 8,632,234, forward strand.
TCTGAGAGGCAATAGGCTAACGGAGACGAGGCCCATTACTGAATTCGGGGCCTTTGTGCTCACCCCCGGAGCGTCCCTTCGCAAGGGTCCCCTGACTTTTGTCTGTTCGCTTTATTCAGCTACAGTTGGGTCGGATCAAAGTTTCGTTTGTGAATGCGCGATAATGAAAAGTTTTGGAAATCCCAACAAACGGTACATTGCGATTGCTTTTTGACGCTACGTTTTTGTCGCATTGGTGATGAATAAATAAATTATTGTTCTGTGAGATAATGAGGAGGGTTTGCTAACTGGTAGCCGGTTCAAACTTCAACAATACTATTGAGAGAAATCCACTTAAAACGTAACTCGTAGGGATAGCGAATCTTACGAAGTACGAAGAATTTAGTACGTATTACGAACATTGGTTATATATTTTTTTACAACTATAATTTTAAGTCTTAAACTAGTTATAGTGTGTTTATACACTAAAAGTAAAAGTAAAGTAAAAAAATATTTATTTCATAAACTATAATAGTTTAGTTACTTACATAGTACTTGAAAACGTCATGAATAAAAATGAAAAAAAAAAAAATTGAAATATTATTACACTAAATCACGAAGCTTAGATTCACTTACATGCAACAAAACAATTTAAAAACAAAAAATAATTAAGTGTAAGTGAATCTAAGTGCCAGTTCCGAGCACCCGCTCTGTAAGAAGAACTGGCAAGAAACTCACAGGCTATGCTCATTTAAATATATCCACTAAGCTAAGAATAAACAAACTAATTCTTTTTTAAATATATACATACATTCATGCCTCGTTCCCCGAAGGGGTAGGCAGAGGCATATTATACGCCCACACTTCGCCAATTACATTGTTAGTTCCACGTAATAGCTGGTGAGCCTATTGCCGCTTATCGGGAACTGTTACGTTTGCCAGAGTCTCGTCCGATAATCAGCAGGTGTACCACTTGCAGGTGTGGTTGGCATGGGCTTCTAGATGTTGGGAGGATCCCTAAACACCGAAATACATAGCGCTAAGAAAACGTGTAGGTAATGAAGTTACTGTAAAGTGTATAAGTGAAAATTACATAAACGTTTCGATAGTCCCAATAATTTTTTTTTTCAATTTTTGTCAATATTGACAACCGATTTGACGACCGATTTGGCGTGGAGGTCAGTATACCTGCACTTCACTCCAGAGGTCGTGGGTTCGATTCCCACACCGGACAAATCTTTGTGTGCATGAACATGGATATTTGTTCTGGTCTGGGTGTTTTCCTATGTATATTAAGTATGTATTTACAAATAAAAAGTATTTAAGTATGTTTATCCGTTCTTTAGTATCCATAACACAAGTTCTTAGTGATACTTATCTTGGAACTAAAGAATTGATGTGATTGTAAGAGAATATTTGTTTTTTATTATTATTATATTATTTATTTGTCAATATTTGTCAACCTTTAGCAAGTCCTCTCAATATCAACCTTAACACTCAGCGAATTCCCTTTAGAGAAGGAGAAAGGGTAAATAACACGTAAATCTCACGCATATTCAAACCTACCGCCCGCTAGCTACAAATGGCGTCATACAGTCGGTAACATCCAAAGCACGATATCGACAATCGTCTCTATTGTCAAGGGCTTTAGACCGTATTTCGATATACATGGCGCTTTGGGTGCTATACTTTTTTGACGCTGACTGTACAAGCGTCACGATCGCGGCGAGCGAAGCCACTAACTAAAGTAATTCGCGTTTTCTAAGGTCGAATGACAAGTATGCAAAACCATCTTGACATTGACAATTAGTTGCATAAAGACTGAGGTGAGACGTTGACGTTTAGTGTCCTTCATGGTTAAAAATTACTTTTAATGTATTTCTATCTGTTTTTCTTTCTTTAAAGGTATGTAAGCGCATTATATTACTTAGATTTTTATGAAAATAAATGCTCTAAGTAACTAACTGCTGCCATAGAAAGGAACATAAACATTTATAAGCTTCTCTTAATGTTAAAGCTGTAAAGTGAAAGTGAAAGTCAAAATTGTTTATTTAAGTTTGGCTCTATAAAGCACTTAGGGTGTGTTCATAAGTGAACTTTAAAAAGAAGGATTTTATTAAAGAGGAAAAGATCTCTTTAATGTTTTGTCAACTATTTAGTAAAAACTCACTTAAAGTTTGCTGCTACCACTCTTTACCTCCCCAAAATCTTTGAGCTCACAACTTAATTGTAGTAATATTAAAATTATATAAATATCGGAATGTATTTATGAAGTGTTGTGTGTAATGTGTCGCTTATCACAGCGCTTATCAGCCTTCAAGGTGACGGTCCTACGTAATGCGATTGCTTGACTCTAGATATCACAACTTTGCCAAGATTTTCATTACCTACGTTTCGTAATGCTATACGGCCAATGAGAGACGCCAGTGCTGATAGCGCTGATGCAAGTTAATTACTACAAAGCGTTTGGAAATTATCTAGAATGACAGTTTATTTATTTCTGCAGTTAAACTTTTTGTAGAGTAGATAAATTCTGCTTTATGTTTTTGTTCTTTTATATAGATAATTATATAAAGAGGTTAACTTTCTGGTAAATACTTGAGCTTTTATGGATATATTTTTTTTTATAAACTTTACGTTTACGTCACTTTGTTTTTGGATTGTAAATTAAAGTCTACATGCTCCTAGGAAACTGATTAATAAAAGTATTGCTGTCGCTGAAGAAATAAGTGTTGGATTCTATTAGAGAAAAAATCAAGGAACGTGATGTGATAAGTGTTTATCAACAAAGACGTACGAACGCGGAACAAACAGAGCGGTTGCGTTTGAGCGAGTGAAGCGCGGGAACGCCGCGGCTATTCCGTGGTACATGGAGGCCACGTGCTCGGTTGACGTTAACAAAGTTTCCCGATGCGGAGAAAACTTTGTGACATGTGAGTGGTAGATACTTACAATATGTGGCCCGGCCGCCCCGCGCTCCCCTCGCTCCGTGACTCACCGGCGCCCTCGCGGCGACGTCGCCCCGTCTACCCCCATACAAAATTTATACCCACCCTATCCAAGAACATTACTACGCCCGACAGCACAAAATACGATCTTGCTCCCCGAGAAATAAAGAACATTTTACCACCCACCTCCATCGGGCGAGACAAAGGAGCTCTACCAATTTTGCCAAAAACAAACCCTAACTCCAGAGGGATATAGTTTGTAATTTATGTGACGCACCCACTCACGTGCTCCGGGAACGCAGCGGTGACGTCAGATCGTAGGCGGCACGAGGGTGGCTATAGGATTCGTTCTAGCTTCTATAGATAACACAGTAATTTTGAAAAAAGATTTTATAAGTATGCAACATTTTTTAGTAAAATTTTTAAACTACAGGCAAAAATTTCTTTATATAAGAAAATAGCAGTTAAGATGTGAAATATGTATCTGAGAAACATTCTAAAACAGTTGAAATTAGCGCACGGCCCAGCAGCCCCAGGTCCTCAATCCCCAGCGTACCGCGAGGCTGCTCGGTCTCGAGAGCGTGTGCTCTCATCTCCTTAATTCGTCCTTCGCCACAGCCCCCTTAATTCTCCCCTGTAGCATTGCCGCGGGGAGAGAGCTCACTCTCTTGTTAACCCGAGTTCACCCCCTTATTTATGCCGCGTGGAGGCGTGCGGGGCGGCGGGTGAGGTGGTGCGGGGTGGCGGGTGAAGGCAGGGAGCTGGGTGGCGGGTGGCTGCGCGGCGGCACCCTCCGGCGAGGTCCGTGTACGGGGCCGCTATGTGTGCGTGAATTAAGAGCGAGTCGGCTTTCATTTTACTAAAGCTTCCACGCTCGTGTGCTCGCCTTTCAGACGGTGAACGCTGGTGTGTGTCCGCCCACGCGATCCGTTCTCGACCCTAAGACGGGGGGGATAAGGTCACAAACCCCTTGTCGGGGCTCGCTCGCCTTTAGCGTTTTATAACTTCAGAGGGCGAGGAGGCGGCGGAGTTTTTTGTGAGGAGAAGGACTTTTTTGACGTGCGTTTTTTACGTTTTACTCGGTTAGGGTTCGCTAAGATAACGATGTTTCACAGAGAACGAAAAGCGCTCTCGTAGAAGAAGTTTCACGCCTGATAGTTGCTTCTGGGAATCGGGAAAGTTCTAGAGTGTAGATGAGCACTAACGACAATGAGAAGTCGAAAGAGAATTATAGCGGTAACTTTCATAAAGTGACGCTGACGAAACGCTCTCTGAAGTTTGTCGGCAAGAATGGGGTGTGCGGTGGGTGGCTAAGTCTACGCACAACGTCTTCAGAGAAAGTGAAATTTAGCACAAGTTCAGAGAAATACAACCTCTTCCCCGCCCTCGGCATCCTCGGGGAGGCGAACTCGAGCGCGGCTTATAACAATTAAGTTTATTCCCTCGCAGTTTTTCTATTTGGTTGGTAACAAAAATGAGTCCAACTTTTGAGCCAACGGATGGTTCTGTTTAAACGATGTTAGGAGTTTGTGGATAGCAAAGTTTCAGAAAAGACTTTTAAAGCGAAGATAAAAAGATCTGCTTCTTTAATTTCGTTGATTAACTGCAATTTTCGCGTGTGACCATGAGAAGTACGTAAATCCAGTTCCTTTGAGTTCATCTGTTGCAGTTGGATATTAATGTCAAAAATTGCATTTGGTCGTGATGACGGTTGAACGACCGTGGGTATTGGGTTCGGCTGGTGGTTTGAGGCCGGGAGCCGGGTGCTGGGTCGCCGGGCAACGCAACTGGGTCACTCTGCCCGGGAACACCCCGCACTCCCGCCTCCCCCGCCAATTATGTACACGCTCGTTACCGGACACGCGTTTTTCAATCACATCCATATTTAATTGGGCATCGCGAAGCCGGGAAATTTGTTTTGACCGCAATGAATTACGAATATTTATTTGGATTATGTAATTACCTATTAGCCTTTTTGGTGACATCAGATTTATCATCGTCATGGTTGATGGAAGCTTCGAATGTTTTAGTTTTATCGACATTAAACTAATTTTCATTGTTAAATATTTCACAAATATTTTTTCCAAAGCCATTTTCACTATTTTTCCTATGACATCTATTACAACTGTATAATCTAACTCAGAATCCGAATTAAACTTCAAATGCTTATTTCAAATAAATAATTGCAAGTCATTGCTAGTAAAAAAATATCTCCAATAAATTCTCGCGCAACATGGAAAAAAGTTTAGATAATTCCGTCGCTAGTTGCAGGCGTGTATTGCGTTCCGCATTTCCTCCGGAACTTCTCAAGACGTCCTAACTTGTTGCATGGATGCACCGGGGTGGAGGGTGGCGCGGAGGTAGGGAAGACGCCTTCATAGTGAATGGGCGAGATGTCGTTGGCCACGTGCGCGTATGGAGATGCCCATTGATAGCCGTGACCTCGCCCTTATCGCCCGCGGGTTCTACTCGCCCAAACTATTTACAAAACGACAAAGTCACACCTCTTTTGCCGGTTTCTTCAAGAATTTGTCGATTCTTTATCACATCTATATGTCTCTGGGTTATTGGAAAAGACTATTTAGCCTATTATTGATTGGCTATTTAGCCTTACACTTCTCACTAGTAACCTAATTGTATGCAAAGTGCTAATATTCATCGCTAGTTTTACTTTTATATTATAATCCCTTGAAGTATTTATCCCTCAGCAAATTTATATTACAAAATTGTATGCAGTTCTTCAAGTAACCTAACATTCATTATTGCATTGAAAGACTTTTTTAACATACCTTAAAAGATTTGACTTGAATAGTAATCTCTGAGGTTAGAGACTTATGAAATTATCACCGTGTGACATCGAGCGCTTTAGTTCTTCAGAAGGCACGTTTTAGCCGATATTCCTAATGTTCTTCTACTGGGCGACTGGACATGACTCCGCCAATTCGATTTTGGTCCGCTGAGGGTAGTATGACCTAAACCGATTCCACCTTGATTAGTTAGAGAAGACCTCAACGCAGTAGTGTGCCGTTCATGGTCTAAGATGATAATGAAATAGCTTCGGTTACAAAACTTTTTCTTGGCTCTCTACATGCGCAAAATTTACAGCACGTCTCGCGTCGAGTCTACCACTCTTACACATTGTAGCAATGTCATTAACACTAGGCCCTTAAAATGCCACGTCACAACAGTTAGTCAATGATCGGTGGATCACTTGGCACGGACACAAGTGCATTCACGTAATTGTTAAATATATTACAGCACGAAGCCATTAGCATTTAGTGAGGGTAAGTGCAGCCTTGACATTGGGAACCGCCCTAATGTCGTCACATCGATCGCCTGAATGCGAACAAAACCATCGGGAAACACAAACAATAATAGTGTAGGGCTGCCAAGTGCCATTCATTCACGAGATGAGGTTTGAGAGTCCACTGATCGCTTTTGCTAGCTGGCTAAGGTTGTTTATTTTTTTGTTGCAAGACAATAATATTTCGTGGACTGATACAAACTTTTTTGGGTAATCTTTTTCAACGCAGCTTACTAGTATCGCAGCTAATGGGTTTAAGTATATGTGATCAGAAATATCAATCAGCGATGTACTATGTATGGGTTTTGTAAGTAAGCTCTGATGATAGGTAGAAGCAGGCTTTCTTAAAAGCTAGAGCTTTTTGGGCGAGGAATTAGACAAGTACATTATCTGTAAAACAAGAACTCTTCCCACGACAAAATGAACCTTTTTCAACAGATGTTTGCAATTTATGATGTTGCGTGTACTAGAAATTGTAGATTTATAATACATGAAACTTAAACGAGCCCTCAAGGAGGCTGCAGGTGGGGGTTTTGGCTGGCAGCCCTAACTGTCGACCGATGAATGAGCTGTAAGCGGCGCGGGCGGCGCTGCCGAGTCATTACGCGCCCCCATTAATCACTGCAACAATCGGCCGATATCTCGCTATTTACAAACGCGGGAGCACGTGCTCTGCTCGCCGTACTACGAGTGTATTGACCCATTTAGATAGCTCGACCTTCGCGCGGCCATTGTGAGCGAAAAACATAAAAATAAGTTTTATTGCTGCGTCGTTATGCGTATCGGCCGGGCCGCGTCACGCCGCCGCTCGTCAGCTGATCGCTACGTGACATTTTTATTTTATTCGCTCTCTTCCGGGGATTCTCCGAGATAAGTTGTGACGTCATTACGGTGCCCGATTTATTACAGCACGCGATGCGATGCCTCCCCGTGATTTATGCATGCGTTGCGTACGCGGTGAGTGCGCGGCATGTTTGCAACGCACGCCTGCAACCAGTCCCGACAGGCCAATGGTGAAGTAAACACACATTGCATTGAAACTTACGCTAATTTATTCGTTGAATGCGACAGGTGCGTTCATTGATAGAGATTATTGACTATCCTCTGTTGAAAACTTTTAACTATAAGTTGTTCTATTCGTTCAACATATTTCGCCAGTTGCAATTAACGCAAAAGTATGCAAAACAGAAAACTTTTAAGCAGGTTATCAATTACTTGATTGTAGACGGAAAGTTATGAATTATTAACTGAGAAATATTTATAAACTTCGCCAGGACAGTAAACATTAAAGTGATAAGTAATAATTATGACTAAAGTATTCGTTTCCTTCGATTCAGTTTTAATCATACTTTTTATAGCTTTTCAAAATTTTGTCATAATGTTTTTTTTATTAAAAAATATCGACTTCTATCTATCCCAGTTTTGATATATCATTAAAGTAGAGTTTCACGCATGCCGTTGCACGCTGTGTAGATATTTCAAAATTAATCGCTTTTCCCGTTGTTTCAATTTAGTTATTGGTATAATGAAACGACTTGGTTAGTAGTATATTAAAGCTTTCTCAATATTTGCTACAATTAATTTACATAGGTAAGAGTATATATATAGTATATATAAAGTATAACTCATGTATTCTACACAGAATCTACTTTATATAAGTATCGGTATAAGTCCGCTAAGTAATTGTCTAAGAAAACAGAATTTTGAAATTCAATCTTCTATTTTTCAATTTCCGAGATTGCAGTCTTGAAAAATTCACCACTCGCTTAAGAAAATTCCTTGGGAACCATAAGTTTGGTACGTAATGGTGGCATCTCCTCGGCTCGTAGTCGTGCAGGAAACTTCCCATCCAGCCGACATTCCGAGCGTGTTCGCGGAACAGTGCGTCACTCGATCGGCGGGCGGACAAAAACTTAAGATTTTCCCTTTCAATGCATAAATCGACCACTTTGCCATTATGGTGTTCTATGTTCTATGCTATAACATTGAATAATACTATGATTGCGTTAAGGTTATGGTGTCAAGGTTGCTTCTTAGTTGTAATTTAATAGCTCTTGTGGTTTCCGGATTACTATAAGACCTTTCAAATTTCCTTCAGCTACAACAACGACTTATGGACGAATTGTTAGCCGTTAAGTATAATCACTAAGTTTTTAGCCTCATTAATAGTATTGATATTATTTCATAGTATATAGACATGTTGCGCCGACTCCTAAACTAGGAGCAGGTTAAGACGATGATGATAATAAAACTTCACACTACAATAATAAGACAGATTACTTGTCCTTATAAAACTTTAATTATTCCAAATCTGACACTCCTATACGAAATTCAAGGGCTAAAATGGGAATAAAAACTTTTTTCTTTACGTATTGATAACCAAATTCAATACACAGCACGTGACGTGAGATGCAAGTGTCAAAACGGTCGAATAGCAAACACCGGCTGACCGATAGGCTGCTCCTGGACTGAAGCAGCTCTCTAACTGTCCAAATAAATAAATCATACATAACGTACGGCCGCTCGCACGCGCGTGCACTGTAAACAATGCGTTTCGGGAATTCCCTACTTTTTATGCGGATCGCATTCCTTAGGGATTCCTTTTGTTTGATTTTCTGCTTTTCTTGTTCATTTTTTTCACGCCTTTGTCACGCGACACCTTGAAATTCTTTGACGCCATTTACGACGTTGCATAACGGTGTAATAGATCAGACTTATTCACGGCTTATTGACGAGAGGGATTCCCTTGCTTTGTGTTAGGATTGTGGTTTATTTCAATCTGTCTGTCAATGTGATGTATTGTGAGTACTTAAGTCGTAATTTTAGCACTTGTGGTGATGTTGAAATTTATCTTACTATATATGATTATTTTTTTATTCTGTAAGTTGTATTAGGCGTGCTTATTTATAACATTGCTTACACGCTTATTCATAATATGATATTGCCTGGTTTTTTAACTTTGAAATCCTTCAGTCAGACTTGTAGGTACTATTGTACTATTATAGTAATGTTAATATTAAAAATATTTCCATATTTAAAAATGTCTTTTATAAAATGAAAGTTTAAAACGACATAATACTTACTTAAAAATGTACAAAAATGAATACATATTGAGCTGATAGAAGCGCGAAATAAAAAGCTCAACATCGGCCAGAAGCCCGAAGCGGTGGAGCGCGCAGCCAAACAGGATGTGAGACTGGTTCTCGCACACAGGCGCACGATGCGCGTGCGCACAGGCGAGCGGGTCACACACGCGCACTCGGCCTCGCCGACGCCACGGAAATTGTGCTGCCTTGCGCCTTCAAGACTCGAGTCGAGAGACTTGTATTCTACCGGTACGCCGATACCACTCGTAAAACTACGGTTTCAAATCTTTTGAGGCGATGTTTTGCTTTTGTATAGTTATGAAAAAGTTTTTGAACCCATATTTATTTAAATGATTATTTTAGACTTGAAAATAATTACTTTATGGATTTTGTTTATTAATAAGTTACGAATATATAAAATAAGATATGTCCAATAAAGATATTTAGGAAAACATACTAAAATTTATGTATACGCGAGAAACCCCAAATGCTATTTTAATATTTTAAGAGAAGTGTAAACCTCAAGATAGGTTAGTAGCAGAATTTCAATCTGCAACACTATACGAAATCATGTCTAACTAACACAAAATCTTTTGCGAAAGCAATTGAAATATTGAGCAGTGGAAATTTCACGAAACAGACATTCTGCCACTAACCCCATTCTTGTGCAAACACAATGAAAATATGCCATGAATTGATGTAATCTTCGCGATAAGGACCACAACCGTAACAGGTTTACACAAAACCGCCCTTTTCAATGAATGAAATTACCCAGACTTGGTCACGTGCTCTATTGTGCTGGAACGGGGTAATGATTAATCGGTCGTTCGATTGCCTCTCGATTTCAATGCGAATAGCGCCACTATTTCACGACTATGAAATTTCTTAGTAAAAAAACTATACACACTACTCGCTAATTTAATAGGTTGATATTCTTAGAGAAGCATAGGACGTTAATGTAGATGCAGCAGAAATTTTGTCCCTTACTGTACTTAATTATATGGATTGATCGGATTGTCCCTAAAACTTAATAATAACCATAGATAGTAATCAATAATAGGTAGACATGGTACTTTACTTAATATCAAAAACCGTCTTCAAGTCACGTAGAGTCAATCCAGGAGATTTGGCGCCACCGCGAAAAACCGCAAATAGGTTTTAGTAAAGTCTACTTTTTTGCTAGGGTAGGACTGTAACGTTTGTCCGTGACTAAATTACGAAAACACTTCATAATTTTTTAATTCTGCAAAACACTTCGGTTACCAAATTACTTGACACTGGGAAATACTCTAATCGAGAGAGTCCATATCTAAAAAAAGTCAATTCAGACCAAATAGTATTTCTATATTTGCTCCATTTTATAGATTTACTAAAACTCTAGAGCTGGCATCCGCAATTATCTACTACTTTAATAACTTGTAAAACCATTCGAAAGTGCAAAAAAACTGTTTGCTAACAGACAAGAAACATTTGCTTATAAAGCTGGTAAAGCCGCTTCAGGTCTTCATATTCTTTTTTGTCTAATCAATTTTAATCGTAGCAGAGTCAATAGTAAAAGGTCAGACTCTTAATAGACAGTTTAAAAAAAACGAGCGAATTAATAAGATTACAGTAGTTTGTTTTTAAGAGTATTAGTGCATTGTACTGATTAGTTTCTGATAGACCTATTTCTGTTTAATGAAGCTTTACCGAATTTCACTTTTCATTCTCCTGTCCCAGGGAAATAGAGCTATAAGTAAAGTTCTTGATGAAGCTCAGAATGAGTAACTATTTTTTGAATTTCATTATCTCAGCTTAGAGTTTGTTCTTATTCATTAACACCGCCTTAATTACAATTATTATAATTTTTCCTACATACCCTGAAAACGGTAGCATTAATTTGTCGTATACCTGTTGTTAATGTAGCGCCATAGCGCACCCCCGCTATGCTACCTACCCTGCTTATACCCGCTATAATAACGTATAGCGTCGTCGGTAGGTATGTGGAGTTGGCTGGGTAGAGCCGGACGGCCGCTACGCGATGTTATTATGGGGCGCCTGGTGTGCGCGCGTGCACGTGCACGGCACACACACTCAGACGGCCCCGTCCCACCCCCCACGCCGCGCCCCGCCGTCGCCCGAGCGCGCTCCGACTCGACATGGCTTAGCGCGCTGTGAAGCAATGCCGCCGCCATCTATTCCGTCTACAATGCCATAGAAAGTTCGTTCGACTCGCCTCGCCGAACGAACTTTTCCAACCTACCTTCCCGTTTCGAGAAGAGCCATTAACGTGCCGCTGTTCCGACTCGAATGCGACGTTAACCTCGCATGCAGTAGTCTTTATGGTTATAATTTTGAATAAGCAGTAACTCTGCGCCCGCTCTGAGCGGTCCGGTTATAAAACGGGGCACATATTCGAGACTAGCGATAAAATGAACGTCAGACGTTTCCAAGTTTTGAGCGGAGAGAACGAGCGAACGACGCGCCTCGCATCAGAAAAAGAACTTTACGACAAGATTAGAAAGAGCGAGCGGAGTGGCAACGGCGCGCAGCCGCGTTCCTCGGGCACGGAGCGGCAACGTGGCGCGCCAACGTCATTTACTAAATTTATTTTCATGAGCGCCAGCGCTTGGTTGGCGACGACACTGCTACGCGCTCGGCTCTCAGGCGCCGCGTGATACCGATGAAACCCAGTGGAATTGTCAGTTTCTGCATTTTAGAACTCGTTGCGCGGCTATAATGCGGATTGTAATGAACGCTGGCGGACAGCGAGCGTCGTTCACTGCACAATGGAGCGGCATATTTTCCGAACCGCGATAAAGGGGTGACGCAAAATGATTATTTGCAGCGTTGCGATGACTGGACGCTGAGTCAACCGTGCTCGCAACAGGCCAGTATCGCGATATGGCGACTTTGTCTGCATTCTGATAAATTCAAACGAATATACCTACCGTATTTAGTTGAAAAAACCTCTCTCCTTTTAGTCGTTGTGTAAGCTACTCCAAATATGGTGTTACGCAAGTACCTCGAGTTCTAGGTTACCATTTAATAACGGTAATTATTATGAAATATTGAAATAATAAGAATAGGAGCACCTAGGCAGTTTGGCGAAGACGCGTGTCCCACCTAATTGTGGCGGCAGGTGCGAAGGCATCTGCGCCTGCTGGACTTCGCCTTTAGCTATTTTATTTAATTTTCCGACGGCTGCACCGAGACACGCATCGCTCGCTCGCCCGCAGTTGCGAAACAAAGCCGGTTGGCAAGCGAGCTGGCAATGTATGTGCCCGAGGATAATAAAACGAAGCCAGCGAGGTAAAAGTCAACGCGCCTGTCGTCATTACCTGGTAGACTCATTGCAGCTGCTCAAATGATAAAGCTCGTTTTACGAGTTTACTAATGAAACAAATTTAAAATAATATTCTTCGTTGAAATAGCTTTTAGTTTTTTCATTAACATTAAACTTTGCTCTACATTAAAGATTATTGTTCTATGTTCATATTTGACAGAAAAATACTGCTCGTAAGAGACCCTTTTAGTTTTTTCCTTTACTTGAACTTGAAACTCTATGTGAAAGAAAACTGCTCTATGTCTATATTTGACAGAAGAATAATGCTTTGAGTGAATATCGTTTCATTCTTTCTGGTAGTCGGGTATAGTTGGGGTCTAAAATCCCTTTGCAATATGGTAGAGCACGGTCTTCTACCTGGATGACAGTGCAGGGGTGCATGCGGGCATTGTTCCCAAAAAAAAAACTGAGTAGGGTCGCAATACAATGAGGCCCCTTCGCAGGTACGGAGCCCGACCGTATGACGCACTGATGTGACTCTACCAACCCTAGAGACATTCTAAATCGCATACCGAACAATACGAGTAGAATTAACGTAGGATATCTTGTCGGTTTATTTTTCTCAGACCTGTTAAATAGGTTAAATGAACGTTAATACCCTTTGCAATATCATTAAGCAAACTTATTTTTATTTATTTATTATTATTCCTAAGAAATTAAATAAATTTTTTTTCTTTTTGAGCAAAGCATGTTTTTTGCTTCAAGCTGTTATTTTTTTTTTCTTAAATTGGTAAATAAATTATATAATTTATTAATTATAAACTCCTTTTCGCGATAATAAAATATTGTGATCATCAAGAATTTCTTATTTAACTTCAGCGGCTCGGATACAACCTGTTTAGACTCTGTAGTAGGCTCTACCACTGTTTAAGGTTAGAATAAATAGAAGCTACATGAAATAAGTAAGTAGCCGTGTATTCGTCCCAATTTTCCAATGTTTTCCGCCGCATCGCGCGCACGGCGACGCAGTGCCGCGCGCATCTAACGGCACTTTTCGCTCCGAACCAACTTCACCCGAATATTTCGGAGCCAGCCCACACACCATTGTTCCATTTGACGTCTCTACCATTTATTATATATAATTTATTTATACATCCGGCAACAGGCTTTGCAGGCATTTACTTATTAGATTCACTTACGTGTACGAATTTGTGATATAACTACTTTTTCTTTTTGGAATCACCAATGACTACTGAGGTTACTTACATCAAACAAATCTTATAATATGTTTACTGAAAGCTTAAGGTTCGACTTATAAATAATTTTATTGTTTAAATTCAAAGAGTAGGGGTATGGAATTCAACGAAAGTTTATTTTTTATCAAAAATTCTCTTTGAAATATTGATAACTTGTTTTGATCTGTCAATGTCAATTGAGATAGCTCTTGATTTTTTGGTATGTTTTTGTCTGAACTTTATTCGTTTATAATTTAGAATTAACTGAAAATCGGTACGTATTCATGTTCATTATCTGTAATGGGATTTTTGTTGCAATTACAGGGCTCGGGCGGCGGGTGCGGCGCCAAGCGGCGTGCCGGCTCACCGTGCGAGGGCGGCGGCAAGGTCGCGCGCTGGGAGGACTCAATAGCAAGGCTCGAGGCCGTGGCGGCCGGCGCGGGCGGGGGCGACTGCTGGCGCGCCGAGGACGAGGAGCGGCGCGCGTGTCGGCGGCGCTGGTGCGGCGGCTGGTGCGGCGCGCACGAAACCATCCGCGCCGAGAACGGCAAGTCCTATCTGGAGCTGGGCGGCGCCGCGGCGCGCGCCTGCTGCGACGGCCGCGCCGCTGGCCGCTGTGCCTCCCGGCGTTGCTACCGGGAGAGGCGGCACAAGATGATGAATCTCTGCGCGCTCAAGTTGGCCCGGTTTCGGCAGACCGCCGACCCTTCCCTGCGGCGGTCCGTCCTCGTGTGCAACACGCTGCGAGGCATCGAGAGGGAGATGGAGAGGGAGAGCGTCGAGGAGGCGCCGTTCGAGGCGGCGTGCGGGGCGGCGGGCGCGGGGGGGGTTGCAAGGTGCGAGGTGTTGAGCGCGCGGGAGGCAGCTGGCGGGCGGGCGACGCCGTTCCCGACGCCGCCGCCGCCGGACCGCGACTCGGGCTATGGCGACGAGGAGCGCACCATCGACTGGGGCTCAGTGCTCAGCCTGTCGTCTCGCTCGGCGCTGGACCCGCCCGAGGACGCGTGGCCCGACGACTGGGGCTGGAACGAGGACAGCTTCGTGCGGCTGCTGGTGCCCACGAGTTAGTGCAGTGCGCGCGGGCAGGAGTGGCCCGCGCCCCCCTGAGCGCCTGTGATACGCCGGCGCGGTGACGCCGCGCTCCTCCTCTAGTCGAGGGCGCCGCGCCGTCCGGCGCCCGATGTCCGCTGTCCGGCGCCGCGAGAGCCGTCCGGCGGCCGGTGCCGGGCCGAGTCGCCCCGCTCGCATGCGACGCGACACGCAGTCAGTAGTTAGTATTAAATAATTGCAAAAGGGAAGGTGCTAGCTTCGGACGTGACGCAGGACTGAGATGCGAGCCGAGTTATTTTTGATAGTTTTATTTTTTTTAAGTGAATTCCAAGCCGAAACTGAAGTGACATAGCTAAATGACGTTATTATAGTTTGAAAAACTCAGGTGTTTGAAATTTTTGTTGAAATTATTGTGTAATTATTAAGGTGAATTAGGTACTATATTTATTATTTCGTTGAAAGAAACGTGATAGTTTGAAATTATTTCTGTCTTGATATTTTCCCTAATGTAATCTGAACAACGAGATGACTATGATCGGGTGTAATGTTTGATTACAGAAATCCCTTTCGTAGAAGTGTGATCTTTTAAAGTAATAAATATAGTTTTAATGAACTAGGTACCTCTTCTGTTTAAGTCACTAATGTTACTTCCGTTGTCGAGTTCCACAAAGAGCACACCTCTCACGAATCAGATTTCGCGATGTACGTTCGCAGACGAAATGTGTGGACATGTGCCGCTCTCCTGAAGCACAACCTCGCGCCGGCCGCGTTGCGCCGGTCGCTACTTCATTAGAACAATGACGAACAAAACACGTCGAATTAGTACTTAATGGGATGAACTTTCACGAAATGTCGCATCCATCACTGGCCAGTGGCAGTATGTAACTGGATGTCAATTAGGTAGCCTTATCGGCGGGACTATGAAAGTGTCATGTTGTCAGCAGATTCATGCATTTGATTCATTGGAATTTGTAACACCTGACTTGAGCAAGCTCGAGTCTGGTCTAAAACTGCCCTCCTATCACATGGAATTGCTTATCATAGAACTGAATTAACACATTTCTGATGCCTCCCAACGAATATCATAGATAGTAAGGAAACAATTATTTAGGCATACAGTTAATGTTCTCATCGTTTAATTTATTTCTATACTAACCGTGAATCGCAGTTCCTAATACGAAATAAAATTATTAGTGAAGACGGTAATTTATTTGCAGCATTATTTAATTATTAGTTTTGTATTGAAATTTTGTTGGGAGGCATCCGACTGACTCTTCCTCAAACGACCCCTTGTCTTATTAGAGGTTTGACTCATCTAAATTCTATAATTGAAAATTGTAACGCACTGAATCAATCTGCCGCTATAGAAGGAAAAAATCAGAGTCTAAAGTCACTTTTGAACTTAGTTGAACATCTTTTTTGTTTTAACAGCGGCGGATTGAGATCAGTACGAGAAAATGCAATGAATTTGACACTGAGTTTATGGTTGGGGCTATACGATGTGCCATTACTCGTGACTGAATGAAGTGTAATTGGTCAGCGAGCCGCTAGTCCAAGCCCCAAGCATGACCTCGATGAAGCCAGACGCGCCATCCAAGGAATTGGGAATGCACGGACCAAACATAACTAGCACGACTTTTTAAATAGAGAAAAGTACAAATTTCAATAAAGTAGAATGCATTAGTGCTCCGGCGCATGTTTGTCCACCGTTGTCAATTACTCAATTAATTGAATTGTGATTCGGTAGCTAATGAGAGAAAACTATGTTCTTAAATTTAGTGTACATATTATATACGGAGATGGGCATTATGGCGCGGGTATCCGCGGCCGTTGTAAATACATTATTGTAAAGTAATAATTTTATTAATATCTATGTCGACTGTGGGGCCAGTCTCGGCCCCGCTCGCCGTGTTGTATTATACAACCTCTATTCTGTCCATAAACTCGAGTACATAACAGATTTACATACAAGTTACATAATAATGCATTTTAATATTATAAGATGTCACAAAAATTATTGCCAGTACAGATTGATTAGGTACACGAACAACTTTAGTCATATTTGAGTTTTGAACTCGCGCTCTGGATAACTGAATTCAGCTCAATCTATTTTAATTTTACGATTTATTTTTGCATTAGATATTTTTGTTGAACATGTCCGTATGGTTGGTTGTGATGGTTTAAATAAGTAAGTTAAACTGCTGTTTGACTGGTAGGTTCACATCCTACTACATATTTACTATAAATTTGTATTACCTGACTAAATCGAGTCGTTCGTCTCTCACTCGCGTGGCACAGGAGCTCCGTATTTTGTTACGTTAAAGGTACTTAATGTTTCTTTAGTTTACTATCTTTTTACAACCAAATATTCTATTTCTCTTACTGTATTAACTTAACAACGTCGTGTCTGTGCTATAGAGTGGGAGATCCTCCGATTGCTTGCAAAAAATGTTGTACAAACAATTTCTGATCAAACTCGTTGTCCTGTCATTTTAATGTTGTATAAATTGTATTTTGAAATGCTCAACATGAATGTGTTTGAATGCCGTTTGTTTCGGTGTATTGCAACCATTCACATTTAATTGAAACCATGGTTTTATGTTAACACTTATGAATGATGAGAAACCTACCGTTTAATTATTTCTGATTGAAAGATTTCGAAGTTGAAAGCATTACAAGACCATGGTTTCAATTACCCTGATATGGTTGTTTAAGATGTTGTATAGAAAATAAGTTGAGGCACTGTTAAATGATGAATAGTAAGATCAGATGTCATAGATGCCATAGAGTGGGTGTCTATCAGCCCAGTTGTGAGTTAGCAATAAAATTGGCAGGCTTCTGTCGGGTCCGACTTGAGTCCAGCTCTTCAAAGAAGGGCCCGTGACCTTTTCATACGTAAATTTATAAATTACAATATTGTAAGTTTAAATTAGAGTTTTTTCATTGCCATTGGTTACCAAAAATGACAGGATTTTATTGAAACATTTGAGAATAAGTATATTTTAGAAAAAAAAACAAATACTCTCATTAGGAAACGGCGAAACTAATTTTGAATTGACTTATTTTCACATCGAATTGTTAATGCGTTCCTCAGGTACGAGTTATTCAAAATTGTTTCCCCCTTTGTCTAATGTAAGATATATAATTATTGTAATATATTATGGTTTAAGCTGTTGTGTCGAAAATAACAAGAACAGGAATAATTTTGTGAAACAATGGCACAAAGAATAAACATAAATATTATATATATTATAGTAACAGAAATGTGGCTATAAGAGCAATTTTTATAATAAATATTTACTGTTGATGATACTATGGTTTTATTTTGGAACGTGTCTACAAACCTCCTTTCAAGTAGTCGTCGAAAATATGAAATTCTACCAAATCTGAACAGAGAAAAATCACATTAAAGCCTTTACATATAAAGATAGAAAAATAAAAGACTTATTAATAGATTACACACAGGTTTCATTCTTTTGGCATCTCTCTGGAATGAGCGATATATGAAATAGATAGAAGAATTAACTGTAGTTCTTTAATTTTTTCTTTAATTTTCAATTCAATGTTAGAAAGCAATAATGGGTATTTAGTGGGAGTGGGGATGTTTTATTTTATTAAGAAGACATGCACATATAAAGTAAGGGATCCTCTCTCATCAATATTTTGCAAAACCATACAGACGAAAGACAGTCCGTTAGGTATTTACTTTTGGACATAAATGAGAAGCCAAAAAGATATAATGAAATGAATAAATTTTATAAGGGCTTTCAAGGAAATAGTTAATCTACATTACAGAGGACTCACTGAGACAGAGAAACCTACATACTATGTCCATCCATCCATACATTCACGCTTGTTTCCCGAAGGGTTAGGCAGAGGAAAATTATACGCCCAAGCTTCACCAATTATATAGTTGGTCCCACGTTTAGGGATTTATTAGGTGGTGAGCCTATTGCAGCTTACCGGGCACTGTTCTTTTCGCCAGAGCCTCGTCCGGTGAGCAGGTGCACCACTTGCAGGTGAGGTTGGCTTGGGCTCCTTAGTTCTTGGTAGGATCCCTATACACCCACATACTATGAAAGTATATTAATTCGTTAGAGAATGCACACGAATCAAACAGTTTTGTAATCTAATTCTAAATATTTGAACCGGTTGCTCATAAACGTCTATGACAGTCGTTATTGGGGCGACAGTGCCTTCTTATATCCTGACAGCGGTATAAACTATAGAATGATGTTTCCTTCTGGGCTGCGGACGTGAGACAGCAGTCGCTCCTTGTAATGACTGAAATTCAGCCAAATCTGGAAAGACCAGTAAGCAGACCCTGGGCCCTAACCGTAAGTATTAGACACAAATGAGATAACTAGGTTGGTGGGGTCACAACACGATGGTGGTACAACCCATCAGGTGTACGTAATAAGACCCAATTCTCAATGACCTGTAGCATCTGTCGCTATGAATTGCAATCTATACGTAGATCCAGCTGTAGTGTCCTCATAAAAAATATAGGAATACCAGAGGCTTATTTTACGAAAGCTACTACTAAAAACTACCACTATAAAAACCTTTGATCTGGCAACAATTTTTTATTGGGGGATCTGTCACTGTCTGTAATTTGACTTTGTATGTTGGTGGCGTGTTATACCTCACACACACAAACCTCAGCAGGCATAATGCTACTACCAGGTTTCATAATGCCAACTTCGCCAAATTAAACCCTCTAAACGATAATTTAAGCGATGGATGAGGATAAAAATATACGAGTAAACTATTTTAACTGATTATGAGATTGAGAAATTTACATATTAAGTAAAGTTGTCATTTTGAGAAGATGTCATTATCAGACTAACCAAGAGACCCCGTTAGAATCGAACAGGTACAAACAAATTTACATATTAAGTAAAGTTTTCATTTTGAGAACTTTACTTTTTAAGAACTTTACTCTCGCACAAACAAGGCAACCAACTTTTATAGTAGCTTCTTCACTGCCATCATAATTTCTTAATCATGAAGCCTTCTCTCACGAAACAATGTAAGAGGAGAACGCTTAAGATATAAGCACTCGAACCATTTGGTGTGTCGTTTCTGAGTAAGACCATTAATCTTTGGAATTCTCTGCCGGCTCATGTGTTTCCTAGTTCCTATAATACTGGGTCTTTAAAACGGGGCATGGCATTTTTAGCAGGCCGTCATAAGTGGGTGCGTTTTGTACCGTTTTATTTCACGGTATGAAGCGCCTTTAGTTTTTTGGACTGCATCGACTGCTTACCATCAGGCAGGATGTAATCATTATGACGTGTCACATAAAAATAAAAAAAATCTACATAAAAGATTGTAAAGAAAAGTTGTACATTTAGACCAATATTTATGTTCTCTCTCTTTCTAAAAGCCTTGTATAAATAAAGGCTTATTTAATAATTTACGTTTTGTCATGTTCGGTCTAAGCTCGCTTGAATACCATGCAATGTTCTTTTGTGCTTCCACATATCGCCGGATCGTCTGAAACATTGAAGTTATATCTAATAAGCTTTATGGTAAAATAATTAACTACACGTTGAACTCCATTAGATGCCATCATTGTTTGTTCATTTGGCGTTCAAGGCGTAAAAGCATTCGGTCTTATCCCTCCCCCTCCTTCTCCTCCCAAATTACAAGTGCTTGTCTTAGAAATCAATTTTATATTGTGTTGATCAAAATCGGTTGGTCATTTCTTAAAAGACCAGACTTAGGAGGTCTAGGAAGTTTGTGCAATTTCTGTGACCACACCTCCAAAACAAGTTTGATTTTTCAAACCACAACAGATCATTCAAAACCTGAACATGGCCGTTTAAAGAGAGGAGGAGACGGATTGAAGGTTGGAGAGGGACAGGAAAAGAGAGAGAGGATATAATTGGTTAATTTAATAGTGTAAAATGGAATAAAATCCAACGCAGACGGCGGACTTTTTGTCAGATCTCAGTCTGTGTACGATCTCTATTTCTTAGAGCGTATAGTTATAAACAGTATGGCATTTGCAGCCGCGCAAATTGGTTATTATACGCGGGCTTTTTAAAGCCTGTGTTCATAAAAATGTTCTGTATTTGTACCGAAGTAGTCTATGCTTGAACATTTGAAGCATAGACTACTTCAGTCAACAATTCTGCTATCTTCTTTGGTCTTAATGGTTACCTAAAAGCTGTTCCGCAGACATCGCACTCATGTGGCTTCTCGCCCGTATGGATAAGAGTGTGGACCGTCCGGGCGTAGGGTCGTCGGAACGCTGCTCCACAGATATCGCAAATGTATGGCCTGGAAGGGAAATATAAATAAGTAACATAATACGGGCGCGAAAACAAACTTGACGAGTTTCTTGCTCTATAGAGGTAAGAGAAGATCAAGGTTCCATTTAAGTGGAACTCAACTCTAGAATTTGTATGTACATTGTTTTCTGAAAACAAAAATAATTGATTAAGACTACTGTAATGTTATTAAATTTTTTGAAAACTGTCTTTAATATTAGCCCAACGTTTGAATATGTTTCTACCAGTCGTCTAAAAAGTATAAACATAGATAAGTTTATGGTTTATCCGGCTCGAAGGACCATGTATAACTCAGACGAGTCTTAAGCAAAAGGACAATTCACATGGAGCCATGTACTGAGGTGAGAAGCAATGGTTGGTACCTAATGGGACATGCATTCACGAGGTATATATGCAATAATAAACATTAATTGATTGCGGGATTTAAAAACGTACAGCGACATCTATACTGTTAAAGCTAAATATCTATGATCTAACATATGATATAATTTTACAATTGACAGTAAAGTAGACCATTATTTACCATTTTTGTATTAATGAATGTGATATGCAATAAATGGTTTATAATGCAGTCCTGGTCCCACAGTGTAATCAATTTAGAGCACGTCATTTAACGACAGAAACGCTAGCTCGTCGATCAGAATTGTGTCACCGCTAGGTATTTTTAATTTGGCATAACCCTCTGTGATATGTTGAATGCAGTGTTCACGTAGATTACGGGACTGTTCGAAAAGGTTACCGCGGCCCTGGGACATAGCAGGCTCAAGAAGAAACATTGAAAGACCTGCTCTACCCACAGCGGGAGAGTGACATATCATGATTTTCCATCCGAAAAAAAAATTTGAACTACCTACTACTACTATCTTCATCAAAAACATTGTGATTACTACGACCCTCGCAAAAATCAATAAAAATAAAGAAGGAATCACAGTCTCATCATTACAACAATATATTACTTAAAACATATTTTTAAGATCAAACTGTTTTCAAAGACAAAAGAATCATTCGGGGCAACTTTATTTGACATGGGTTAATTTCATTTACGATTTCAGCTTATTGACATCTCACTATTCAGGACTCAGGCCTCTTCTCACAAGCCAAGGTTAGAGAGTATTAGGTCATACACGACCAATCGAAACCAGCTCCTCTTTAACGTAAAGCCACATAAATCTATACTGTTAAAGCTAAATACCTATGATTTGACATATGATATCAAAATTGTACAATTGAAATGTAGAGAATTGTTTAACATTTCTGTATTAAGAATACAATAACGAATAATAAATACAATTGGTATAATTAATACAATAGGTAACCATTATTTACTATCGTACTATATACTCAAGTACCTAGTTACCTAAAAAATATATACAGAAAGGTACTTGTTTATAGCACATTTCATAGGCCATGACAGACCTTCAGGCACTATAAAACTTGCAAACCGGCCGGGTAAGTGGGATAACCAGACGGCCTCTATAATAACTGTTAGCTAACAGAGTATACTAATTAGAGAAGATTTTAGAACATTTCGATTTAGCTAAAGAGTTTGCAAATCTAATAAAAAGAATAATTATCAGTTTTTGTAAGTAGTCAGGCTTTGTAAGTATTGCAGAGCCAAAATATGTTCCATAAATTCCGAAAACAGTCGCCAAATTTTTAATTGCTTTTTTTAATATGATAAATTTAGAATTTCCTTATATGCTCTATTATTGGGGCGTATAGGGATACTACCAAGAACTATGGAGCCAAAGCCAACCTTACCTGCAAATGGTGCACCTGCCGATCAACGGACGAGGCTCTGGCGAATAGAAAATTTCCCGATAAGCGGCAATAGGCTCGCCACTTATTACGTGGGACCGACCGTTTAATTGACGAAGTGTGGGCGTATACTCGTTATATATAGGGGTAGGCAGAGACCCCTTCGGGTAAACAGGCATGATATTATGTATGTATGTTTGCTCTATTATTTCACAATTACTTAGATGTATAATTACTACTACGTGGAGAACAAATGTCTGGCCATGGGACCTTCACCCGGCTGAGGCAGATTGGGCAGGCCTAGGAAGAGCTAGTTTGACGTCGTAACGGGTGACATGCGTGACAATGTTTTATCTACAAAGGACGCTGAAGACCGTGCGAAGTGAAGGGAAAAAAGCAAAAAGGCGGACCCCAGGCCAGCAGGGTGGAAACAAAGGTAAGGTTCGGATGATGATGCTTCACAGCGAACCTCAACCATTACTTTCTATCATCTTTTCCGGACGTGAAATGGTGTCACTCAAAATGGCT
Source organism: Musotima nitidalis (assembly GCA_949126915.1). Lineage (NCBI taxonomy): Eukaryota > Metazoa > Arthropoda > Insecta > Lepidoptera > Crambidae > Musotima > Musotima nitidalis. The sequence continues at coordinate 8,655,686 of OX421431.1, forward strand.
TAGAAGACTAATATATAGGATGTCATCATTTCAGCCATATAAACTAAACTACAGAGCATTGGCCTCCCCAACAGTTTACGTTATATTAAGGGTTATTTATTATTTACGGGGTTATTTCCCGTCTATTTACCCACAATCTCCACGCTGGGCAGGCGGGTTGTTGGTCGCCAAGTACGTTGTGTGGTGTTCAAGCCAGTACGTTGAATGACGCAGCAAAACGGCTTGGAAGAATAAAATTTTCGAATCTAGCCGACTGTTAATATGGGCGATGCTATCTAACGTTTTTGCATCGTCTAGGTACTTACTTATCAGGTCTTCTCACAGAGCGGGGCCTCGGAACTGGGGACCTACCGCCGAGTTCGATGGCAATCGATTATAAGGAAAAATGGATATCGAATTGATTCTGTCGTACCGCCGAACTCATGGAAATCGAAACAAAATGGCGTTCTCCATTTACCTATTGGTCTGTCACGGACTGAAGGTCATGAATGAGAGGTGGCTGTCGGCAGATTCCCCGGTACGGATTAATGAACGTAAACAAAGTTTGATCTAGATGGACTACCGGTAATCCATCTAATTCGGCGGTAGGCCCCCAGGCACTTAGATTCACTTACACCAAATTTTTATTTATTTGCATGTAAGTGAATCTAAGCTTCGTGATTTCAGTGTAGTAATATATAGTTTTTTTTAAATATTTATATTTTGTTTTGACGTTTTCAAGTGCTGTGTAATAGTTTATGAAATAAAGAACTTTTTACTTTTACTATACAAACATGGTGAATTTTGAGTATCGAATTGATTTCCGATGTGCACTCTTAAGGAATGATCTTAGTACTTACTAATTTGTTTTTTAAACGTTGCACCATCGGATCTCACATATATAAATGTGGGCCAAAGGCTAATCATACCATTTGACACATCTAGATATTTGTGCTCTAAAAGTGAACTTTGCTACAAACAAATAAATAAATAAATATTCTCTTACAATCACACCAATTATTTAGTTCCAAGATAAGTATCATTAAGAACTTGTGTTATGGATACTAAAGAACGGATAAACATACTTACATACATATATTTTTTTTGTAAATACATACTTAACATACATAGGGAAACACCCAGACCAGAACGAATATACATGTTCATGCACACAAATATTTGTCCTGTGTGGGAATCGAACCCACGACCTCTGGAGTGAAGTGCAGGTATACTGACCTTCACGCCATATTGGTCGCTACAAGTATATATAGATAGCGGCTATTATCATCATCATCATGTCAGCCCATTAACGTCCCACTGAACAGACATCTTTTTAACATTGGTATAACAAACAGTCCTCTGTGCAGAGCATGCATGGGGACTGAGGAGACAGCTGCACACGTCTTGCTGGAATGCAGGGTGGTGGCTGATTGCCGGGCGAGGTTCCTGAAGACACCAGGCAGCCTTCCGGAAGCCTTCAGCGACGTTAAGACGCTGATAGGATTCCTGGAGGAACTGGCATTGCTGGAGTAATCCAGCTCTCATCCTCCTACGCAAATTGGACGCATGGGACGTCTGATTGCGGAAAAAGCCTGCACGACAAAGAAGACGAACGTCCCACTGCTGAGCACGAGCCTCCTCTCACATACCAAGGTGTGAGGGTATTAGGTCATACTACACCACGCTGACCCAGTGCGGATTGGCGGAGGTAGGTGTACGGCGTCCTGCTGTTAGAATTTTTCTAGCCGCCTAATTTTTCTAGGCTACCAAAAATATAGATAATTGGAAAAATTTGGATATAAAATATGCCTTCTGGGAAACTAGCGTGATATGTATGATGCAGTTAAAACGTAATGTATTATATTTTCATTAACAAAAGTCCAATACAAGATAGCCAAGAAACGGGTCCTTCAATAGCTGGACTATAAAAAGCACTACTTCAAAGCTATTTTATACGAGAACAGGTGCCGAGTGCCGACTGGTTTTGTTGGCCGTATTTTATCCACCGGACATTAAATTATTTTGCCTACTTCATTTCTTTTTAGCTCGCCATTATTAGCTGCAACCTTCATATATGTATGTAATCAATTGTTTGGAGGCGAATTTAACCTGTTTGTAATATTTTATAGTAATATAAAATTGAATGTTGTTCGTTCGAAACGCAATACTTTTGCTGGACTAAGATTTATTTTATTGAAAAAAAGTTTTTTTTAACGGAGCTTAAAGTGAAATTATAAATGTATATTACGATAATATACAAATGAAAACCCAAATGGAAAGAACCAAAACAAATATTCATATTTACGCACATTAAGATTTGTTCTGTGTGGGAATCGAACCCACAACCTCAGGAGCGGAGTGCGGGTATACTCGCCACCACGCCAGTAGTATAACCTTTACATAGACACAACCCTATCGCTTCAAAAAGAAGATCGATATCGACCATCTCTTTTGTTTTATAGCATGTTAAATCATCTAATGACAACCTCCTGCTGTAGGTGGAGCAGAAGGGTGTGTCCGTTTACTGACTAAAAACCATTCGCTGCGGACCTGAAAGCAGGCGCGGTTCCAGCCTTCATCAAAGGTTGTGACTGCCACCCAAAAACGGTATTTCTTTATGGAATTTTCATCCATTTGATTTTAATAGACCGCTAAAGTGTAACGCATCAAGTCTACTAGGTTTGTGGGCATGCCCGGCGAGCCCACAACTGTACTGTAGCGCTTAGTATCAAGCTACACTACACTGACTTAATAATACATGATAAATAAACCCAAGGAAGAACCTGAACTCTTTGCCTAACTGGCGGGAGAAAAATCTAACCTTGACAATTTTTTTGACCTGTCTTTTGCGATCACGTTCCCGCCCGCAGTGAATGCGCGCGTTAGTTTTTAAGTTGACTTTCATAAGAGCTTTATTGAGTCAAACTGAAATAAATAATCTATGGTTTCAACAAGCGTATAATGGTAATTACGTTCAACAGGTGTACAGGGAACCATAGAAGCAACATTGTAATCATGTCCATTTGGTATGTGGGAATACACTCATGACCGTTGCATTTAAGGTTTAGTCTCACTCGTCAGTTCGGCTGCCTCAGTTTAATTCGCGTCGAAATATATTTTTTAATATATCTGGACAACTCACACAATGTAGCGCTTCTAGTCCCAAACTAAGCAGAGCAAGCCACACAAAAACTAAGTAACACTAAGTACAAGCCCTATACTTACTATACTTATCATAGAGAGGAAACAATGAGACTAGAAAAATATTCATGATCATCCAAACAAATATTTGTCCTATGTGGGAATCTAACCAATGACACCAGAAGTGGTGTGTAGATAATATATCTACTGACCTCCATGACATATCAGTTGTCAATTCCACTAATAAAGATTCAAAAATTAGTAAGAAATTATTAATTCTAATCTCATTGTTAATAGTCCCGGTAACCGCTAGTGTTAAGCTTAAAGCGCTTGTGTTAAAAGTAGAAAATATTCACGTGCTGATTGATTCTTTGACCTAAGGCTGAACCAATCTACGACCACCAAAAATTTATTTCACGCATAATCAAAGGGCCTGTAGCGATGCTAAAAAATAAAAAGATGAAAAAAGTTGTAGGTATGTTATTTACTAAAACAGAAAACCAACTAGTATTTAGTATTCACGTAGTAATTTAAAAGTGTTATCCAAAAATAAACCCTGAACCTAAAGTATCTCAACCGTCTTCTCTGTTGTTAGTATATAGTTTTAATTTTACCTTTACAAATACTATTTTACGATTTTAACTAGGCAGTGGCACATATGATTGGGACTAGTGGGAATATACCACATTGAAAGTGAAAGCCGGCCAAGCGGATCGCCATTACTTTTTTATAACATTTAATCTGTGAGGTGGCGGACGACTGCCGGGAGACAGAAAAAATAGTACTTCAATTATGTCTGGATACCTCCTTGTGCCTTGTAATGTTAGCAATCCATTTGTAGGAACCTAGAATTACAAAAATGGTCTGAAAAGTTTGTATACCAAGAAGCAATTGCTACAAAGACAAGATGGCAGGAGTGGTCAGAAAAGTTTATATGTGGTTTTTAACCACGAAAAGCTTACTAACGTCTGAAATGAATGCTCTATCTCGATCCAAAATTGGCTATCTGGTATGAAAAATCAATCCTCTTCTACAAGTAAAGCTTCTCAATAACTAAACTTTAGATTAAAACATTACGAACTATTGAAACCACGAAAGGCATCTATCTATCTAAAGTGGTTTCAACCATAAAAATCTTAATTATTATGTAGATTTCTACGGTTTCAACTGTCTCTGTTCTGTGGTTTAAACCTATCATCAGGTATTAATTTCTGGCGTATGAAAAGATGTTGTATTATATTTTTTACAAGACATTATGCGTATCTGTACGGGGAAAGAAGGTCGTAAGGTCCCGTTAAGGGTCAATAATTGATTGCTTACATTCCCGGCCGACCCTATATAGCTATGTGGCTTAGGTAGCCGACTAGAGTTTGTCCAGGTATGTTCTGCTCTTTAATGATAAAGAGGCTAGATCTTTCACTCCTTTTTTTTTGGATGAAAATCGTCAAATGATTTCTACTGACTAAAAACTATTCAAGTTCCTTCTTTTGAGCCTGCTATATACCCAGGCCGCGGTGAACTTTTCGAGCAAGGATCTTTTACTCCTAGTATTAAATTACTGAAGCTCACCTCCACAAAAATATGACAAGAATACAATTAAATAGTTTTCATACAATCTCATCAATTATTGAGTTCAAAGACAAGTATCAATACATACGTGTTTTGGATACCTGCTAAATAACGGATAGACACTCATAAGAACGGGGTGTATAGTGTACCCAAAGACCTAAGGAGCCCAAGGCAACCTCACCTGCAAGTGGTGCACCTGCCGATCAACGGACGAGGCTCTGATGAACAGAACAGTGCCCGGTAAGCGGCAATAGATTCGTCACCTATTAAGTGGGACCAACTATATAATTGACGAAGTGTGGGCATATAATGTGCCTCTGCCTACCCCTTCGGGGAAACTGACGTGAATGTATATATGAAGGTATACATAATTACATGTTTTATTATATATTGTTTATTTTAACTTTGTATGTATTAGATACGTACTGTTTCTATCAGGGGGTTTAAAATTGATTGTTTCTGCATACTAATATATTGTTTATTTTAACTTTAAATGTATTACTACGATTATTATTGTATTATTATGTATTAGATTCGTACTGTTTCTATCAGGGGGGTCCTATATTTAGCTTTCTGTAGTTAGATGTTTAATTTAATCCAAATAGTCCCCCAAAAATGTAAAAAAAAAAAAACATACGTTGGTACTTAATACACAAGATAAATATTCATGATCATGCTAACAAAGATTTGTCTTGCGTGGGAATCAAAGCTACTACCTCAGAAGAGGTAACAAAGTCTTCTGACCGCCACGCTATATAGTGAAATCCTCCACGTCATGTTTTACTGACAAATAATGCAATGGGTTTGTTTTTGTTGACAATGACACAGTGCTCAAACATATCAATGTATATAAACATGCGGAGCTTATAACAAACAAGTGTCCAACTGGAACAAAAATACCTGTACCATAAATATATTTAAATAGGTGTACAGGGCTCCTACTAAGATCTGAGAAGTCCAAGCCTCACATGCAAGTGGTGCACTTGCCGATTAACGAACGAGGCTCTGGCGAACAAAAAAGTGCCCGGAAAGCGGCAATAGGCTCGCCACCTATAACGTGGGACTAACAATATAAATGGCGAAGTGTGGGCGTAAAGTATACCTCTGCCTAACTAAATACATAGTTTTTATTTATTTCATTATGTGTAAAAAAATTATCCTGTAGGCGAATCGAACCTACGATCTCAGGAACAGACTGCAGCTATAATGAATAAACCTTAACGCCAAATCGTTCGTTTCTGTCACTAACAAAATGTTAAGGGTTTGTTAAAAATATTATAAGCTACAAAATCCTTAAGGACAATACATAAAAAAACATTATTTATTTTTGATCGATACCAAAACACTCCTAAAATTTGCTAAAAACAGTTAGTACAGTACATTCTAACTATGCCAGAATGACTATTGAAATAACTAAAACACAAAGGTTCCAACGCAAGTTCAACTTTCTAATAAAATAAAAGAGGTTGACAGCGCCATCTATTTCAACTGAGCGGAAAATATTTGCTATTTGTTTTCGAATCATGCCGGTAGGGGCGCTTTATAAGCTCGACTTGAGCTTGAATAATATATTCTAACTTGTAGACAGATTATTTTACTCCCATCGAAATGAACTGATGGTCCTATATTTATTTCCAATATTCTCATATCATTATTTTTACCCTCAATTCATCTCCTTATCGATCGTTCTTTTCACTACAAGTTAATATATTATAATTCATATTCATTACTCTTCTCGTCACACGCTCTTTTACTTACATACTTTATGTAGGTAGCTATAACAAAAGATCAAAAACAAACTCTCATACAAATTGGACTCTTCTAGGTCGTTCCTGGAAATATACGATGAATTCAAGGAAATCGTAAAGAGGTAGATAAGGCGATGACGAATAGCCGACCCCATATAAACTGGTAGCAGGGCAGGAAGAGTATGATGTTATGGAAGCCGTTAGACAAACCTCTTGTCGGAGCTGGAATATCAGAATACCCTCATTCCAACCTTCTTCAGAGTTGTAAGGGAAATCGTCATAGAAACCACTTATCAGTGCTGGAATATAAGATGAACTCATTTGCATATTTAATGCGCAAAGTGCCATCCCCTAATTGCGATTTGTGTACCTTTGAAAACCTACATCACTTATTGATGGAATTTGTCAGATACGCGAGCAGAATGCTTCGCTTTTGTGTACAATATAAGATGAATTCGTGGGATCACCCATCATCATCATAATTATCAGCTTTATACATTAGCCTCCCCAATAAATAACAATCTATTGCGAGTAGATATTTGCCCATAATCACCACGCTGGGCAAGCGGGTTGGTGATCGCAGTTCAAGCCAGTATATACAAGGGACGACGCTGCTGCCCATCATCCAGTAGGATTTATCTTCGTCGACTTATACGACTCCCCGTGAGGTGAGAGGGGGTGGTACTATAGGCGGGTACCACACGCCACATAAAAAGATATCTCAACAATATTTTATTGACGTCCTGTAAGCTTGAAATGGTGCCACTCATAACGGGATCACTCGATTCTAGCAAAACTGACATCAAAAACCTTTGCTAGCAACCGCTAGAGATATGTTTATTTATTTCGTACAGAGAATAGTTACGATGAGACTGGCATTAACAACAAAAGTGCTCTAAATACTTTTATAATTAAAAGAAAAATGGTGAATTTAGGGAAAATGTCATGCAAACTAGCATTAGAATTAATCTAGCACTAGAATTTAGGGAAATAGCGTTTTGGCATCGCGTGAAAAGACCCATCGCGGCCATATTTTATTTCCCAACGCCAGTGTTAATTTGAGTTTTTATGTATAGATTAAGTCGATTTTTAGATATATCTTCTTTGAATATTGCAGTTAATTGTGATGTTCTGTGTTGATTTCAAAACTCCCTAGGAGCCTCTAGTAATAGTTGATGAAAATTATTTTACATGACACTCTAAACGATTGTTGATAAAAACCTCTAATCAGCTTGTTCGCGCAGACGTGAAATATAAAGAAATGTTGATCCAAACCTCTGGTCTGTGTGTATCCTAGCGTGTTCGCGCAGACGCGCCGCGGCGGTGAAGGTCTTGGGGCAGGCTGCGCACGCGAAGGGCCGCTCGCCCGTGTGTGTCCGCCGGTGGTCGTCGCGCTCCACCTGCCACCCAACATAGGGTCACTATCCAGTACACACTACCACTTTTTACTAGATGCTCTTTATTATCTAAGAATTTGGTCGTGGTTATGTCGTGGAAATCTACGCCGAATTTTATTCAGGCATGTCAATCTGTTTGAAGTTCGTCGCAGATTTCCACGTGTGTTTATGTGTAAGGCATTGACGATCACCAACATTTTACATTAGCACTACACATGCAGTTGCGGTGCGAAGAGGGAGGGGGGAGGGTGTCACATGAAACATGACCCGACCGCCTGCCCAGCATCGTGGTGATTGTGGGCAAATATTCCTAGTATGTATTGGGGTCGGCAGTTGACTTAATGTGGCTGGAATGATGATGATAGTGACTAAGCACACGCCTTTTCTCACGAGCCATGGTGAGAGGGATTCACGTCATTCTCTACCACGCAGCCTCAGTGTAGAGTGGAGGAGGTCACACACTGCATACCACACCTGAAATTTCAGTGCGTGGCCCGTATGATCAGTTACCTACTCACCTTTATAATCGTATTTCGTGATGACGATAGATATGGTGTCGAGGTTGGTATACTTGTAATCTACTCGTAAGGGTCGATTCCCGCACCGGACAAATATTCGTGTGCATGTGATGAATAAATATTTCTGACAATTACATCAATTATTAAGTTCCAAATCAAGTGTACTTAAGAACTTGTAATAAGGATCTACTAAATAACGGATAAACATACATAAATACTTTTTTATTGTAGTATGTAAACACATACTTAATGTACATAAACTCCCAGTACGGAACAAATATTTATTTTTATGCACATAAAGATTTTTACTGTGTGGGAATCGAACCCACGACCTTAGAAGTGGATTTAAAGTATATGTATGTTTATCCTCTCTCTTGCCTAATGCCTACATAATGTACAAACTCTACTTAGTTTGAAGCTTAAATGGCTGTGCGAGATTTCCCCGTATTATATGTAATTATAATCATTATTATTTATATATTGGTGGTTAATGTCAAAACAGTGACATAAAACATAATTTATTTTATTTGTTTCAATTTCCATACCAGTTTTATCAGTAAGTGTAGCACTTATACTTAACTAGCTCAGTATGTAGCTGAATATTTAAGTTCCATACTAAAAAGGAAATTACATATTTAGTCTGGTAACCCTACACATATTAGCATTACCCAATGAATAAAAACACTGGGAACCACCACTTATCGGCACGGCAATGCTCCGCGCGCATTCATTGAAAACTGACGAGTTTTTTAAAGTTTTAAATTAAACGAAACCTCCTTAGTGGCCTGTTTTTAACTATTTATGAAAGGAGTTTTACATTAGTTTTGCTTGAAAAAAATTGAGTTCAATTGGGGAGAAAAAAAAAATTGTGACGTATCGACGAAGCACCCTTTTTTGTCATTTTACTTATTGATTAATTATAAAATTTAAGATTGGCGATAGCCCAGTGGCAAGACCCATAGCCTTTTAATTCAGAGGGCCTCGGGTTCAAACCCTGGTACACCTACGACTTTTCAAAGTAATGTGCGTAATTATCGCTTGCTTCGTGCCTCGGAAAGCACGTTAAGCCGTTGGTTGGCTGTCATAAAAATCAATGGCATAGTCGTTATTAGGAAGTCAGTGCCTGACAACTGCAGGATGTTAGAAGGCACTTATTTAACCATAGAATGAGGTTTCCATCTAGGTTGCGGAGGTCAGAAGGCAGTCGCTTCATATAAAAACTGAAGTTAAGCCAAATCTGGTTCAGACCCTGGGCCCCAAACTTAAGTCTACAGCAACCGGTAATGCTAGAATATGATAATAATCAAATAAATATATATTTTCTATAAACCTTACCTAAACCTTACTCTAAAAAGAGCTAGGCTATACACACAATTTAAACATACTTCAATTGTATAACCTAGTTTTGTCCTCGCTTGCATTTATTTTTTACACACTAAGCAGTGAATTTCGTGGAGCATCAGCTTATACCTAATTATTATTATTAAGGGAATGGGATCTCATTTTGTGACCGTGTAGGCGAAAGGCCACCTCCATTACCATTTGACACGTTTTTCCTAGAGATAAGGGGCTTATTACAAAACAAGATCTAAAGTTAGACCAGGTTTAAAACTAGTGCTGTCACTGTCTTCATCTTATCAAATAAAAGAGACAGCATAAAACCTAAATAGTTCATCGATTTAGGAATATATAGGAGTAACAATATGTTTGTATGTAAGTATTTATTATAACTATCTAATGAATTATTTTTTTTAATAATGTAATCTTTATTCTATACTACCTATCTATATTATAGTATCTTTATACTAACAGCATTAGGAACTCGAAAATCCAACTCTCAAAATTAGAGTACAGTCAGTCGCAGAGATATGTGTTAATTTTAGTAAATAAGTATAAGATTATTGATTGAGTACCTTGACTTTAAATGCCTTCGGGCAAAGATCGCAGGGGTAAGGTCTCTCGCCGGTGTGCATACGCATGTGGATCGCCAGATGGCCGGATTGGTTGAAACGCCTCCCGCAAATTCGGCATGGATAACCCTATAAATAGAAATAGGTCGATTATTTTTAATTTATTTTACCCAGAGACGAGACATTCAACTGACCACACAAGCATGTAGGCAAGTGCCTATCTATCATCAGTTGAATTTATTTAAACGTCCTGGGGCTTAGACTAAGTCGCAAAATTACACGTCATTTACGTCGGCTTATGTCAAGTTCATATTTTATATTTAGCGGTCTTTGTCTACGTTTAACTTTGTAAAATGTTGGTTACAATGTTCTGTTTCGGCCATGATGAAATAGTGAACTTGTTGTGGATAAAGTTATAAACATTGTCGTAGGTATCTACCTAAAATGAGTTTAAAATAACGTATTATAATCATTCATAGAGGCTTCAGTTTTGTTTTATTTGTAACTTCAGTCACTTCAGTAAGTTTTGCCATAAAATTGTCGGCGTCAATTTTGTGATGGAATAACGTCTGATTGTTTTAACTTTCATAATGGCTTAAGTACCTACAGGAAGATAAGATTTTAATTTATTGATTTGCAGTCCATTGTATTGTTTAATAAGTAGGTATGCGAGTATGAAAGTTCTTTCTAGAATTCTTACTGGTTTTGAAACTTTGTGCATCTTTTTATGTGTATGTAGGGCGCACATGCTTCCCAGAACCTTGTCGCATTCCTCACAGACGTACGCTGTTAGTGGGGCCCCTGAAAGGAAATGAAATAAAATAATTTATTCACATAAAATAGAGTAACATGTGGTGGTTTTCGTATATAATAGAACATCTATTTTGCCAAACGCAGGGCGTGTGAATGTCAATATAAAATAAGTAGAATTAAAAAGTCATAATAAAATAAAATTGATGTCAAAATAACAAATAATATCAAATTATATAATTTCAATTTTAGTGTTAAAATATTCTGCGAGTGAATAAAAACATTTAGTTTTAAGCCATAACTGTAGTTTTATTTTAAATATGGGTAAACTAACGGACCTGGCGGACGATCTTCTCCTCTTTTGTGTTTGTATAGCTCCCTGTAATCAAAACAATACTTAATATTCTCGTGTTCACCCATATGTATCTTATGATATTAAATCCTTAATTGTGGTTCACTTGTCAAAAAATATGGTTGATGTTTCAATTTATAAATTTCGCAGCTAGTTTTCTTAAAAAATCATAGCATTACATAATTATACGAGCCTCTATGCAAAATAGTTCGTCTAGTACGAAAAATAAGATATTATGAAATAGTTCGACGTGTTGTTAGGAAAAGTAATCAAGAAAGTGAAAAAGAAAGTAAATCACAATTTGAGTAACATTCCAAAGTTTATTTAAGCGTATCTTAAAAAAAATTCAAGACCTTACGTAACATAAATATATAAAAAAATATTGTCGCATGTCGCAAAAGCGCTCGTTCACCATTGGCTCTCACGCAAAATAGTTCGTCTACCACTTAATTGTCTTTCAATTACAGCTTTAATGCGAAGAGGCATGGTCGCAACTAGGGTTGTAACGTACCTTCGCATCCGCCTCCGCCTCCGCCTCCGTAAAATATATGCGGAGTTATAACGGAGGTGTATTTACGTTAATCGGTACAAAAACGCGCAAGCAGCGACGCTCGACGATGACCCAACCGCCCGCCGCCAAACTCTTGTTTGTCAAATATAATTTGCCTCTTCTTAATTTTGAACACTAGTTGATCTAATAAGTAATTAAAGCGTACTATCAATGTATGTACCTATTTCATTAAAATACAGACTTTATTTCATTATACTATTAGTAAATATTTTTCTATATCCACTTTCACCTCCGCCTCCGCCTCCGTTAACCTCCGCATCCGCGGAGGCAAAACTCATCGCCTCCTCATCCGCCTCCGCCTCCGCTAAGGAGGCCTCCGTTACAACCTCAATCGCAACTAACGCTGCACACTCGTCGGTCGTAAATGACTCCCACACAACCAAGAGTTTAGCCTTCAAGTCGCTCTCGATCTTGATGGATTTTTTGCGAAAGACTTTTGCCATTTTCCACCACAGGGTCTCAATCTGCGATAAGTCCTGGCTGTTAGATGGTTGGGATGCTCTTTGACAGCAGCCATGATTTTGTTGTCCTTGCAGTATAGCAGGAAGCACCGTCACCGGAAAATGTTTGAATGACGGGATGGAGGGCAGTAGACTTTCTTCCAAAATAGTTTAATATCTTTTTGCATTGATGGAACCATCCACAAACTGCATTCCGCCAACTCCTTGTGCAGACTTGCGGCCCCATATCATAAGAGACGCTGGAAATATATTTTTTTGTTTAATGCAATCAGTATAAAACGCTTTATGTTTATTTCGAACTACTTTTTTTCTTTCATTGCCCACTGTTACTTCAAATTTGGACTCGTCTCTCCATATACATACTACGCCTCTGATCAGAAGTCCAACTTAAGTGATCACGCACAAACTTCGATCTCTTTTTCTTTTGTAAGGCAGTCAATAGTGGTTTTTCTTTAGCTGTGTAAAATCCGTAGCCCATTCTTTCTTTGTTAATCATGTTGCTCTCCATTGCACCGTGAGTTCTCCAGCTCGAGCACGATGACTTTTTCTTGACAATTTTCGTAAGAATTCTGTTTTCTGCTTTACTGGTGATACGAGGTCGGCCAGTTTTCTTCAAGCAAAAGTATTTTCATTATTTTTATACTGCTGAATTATAGATTGCACTGTAGATCTGGGCAGTGTCAAATCTTTCGAGATTTAATAACTTAAATTGCCCGCCTCAATCCCACAAACTATTTGCTTTCGAAGTCCTTCACCCACTGGTTTGAAACTAAAATACTACGCAGTGGTCAAAATTACTCGGAATTACTTTCCAAACAGATATTTCGAAAAATAAAAATGAACAAGGGAAGAAAAGTATTTAACTCAATGATAGACGAACTTTTTTGCATCGATTAACAACTAGCTGAACTATTTTGCTTACCATTTGCTAGACTAAAAAGCAGTATATCTTCTTATTTAAAAGGCTGAAATAGTTTATTGCTTCATCATGAAAAAGTAACCGAACATGAGAGTAGTTTAATTTTCTGTTTACGTAGGTAAGCAGATAAAAAGTTTGAAAAAATCTTCTCGACGTTTTCGTACTAGACGAACTATTTTCCATCGGAGTCCTAACACCCGACCAAGAAAAAGGAGTGTTATAATTTGACGTGTGTGTCTGTCTGTGGCATCTTTGCTCAACAAATGTACCGATTATGACGCGATTTTTGTTCGAAAGCTGACGTAATCGAGATGTTTCTTAGTTTTAATTTATAAAGATCTGTTCGGGTGCTTTAAAGTTTTCAGCTCATTTTGTTAGCTGCGGTATTGCATTTTAAACGATTTAATAACTTAACACATGTTGTTGCTCTACTTAATTAGGGTCCGTAAGTAATTTAAAAGAATACCCTGACAGAGTTTTTCTTTTACTTATCAACTAGCACGTTGTTTGTAGTTGCATGTTTGTACCTGGCTGTAACGAAGAGCTGATTACAGGACCCACAGTTCCACATTTTATTGCTGTTCGTGTTGTTTGTATAGCTTTTTCTTCCGGTCCTGGTTGGAGTGCGCATTTGACAGGTTAATATGTGGAGGTTTAATTGCTCTGCATTAGGATATTGTACACCGCAGACTTCACAGGAGAAGCAAGCTTCTGAGCAATTTGAATTGAGGGGATCCAACTTGCAATTGGCCTAGGAATGGAAAAATCTTTTATTCATTTCACAAAGCTAAAAATTTCGTCGCTTCTTGGTGGAGTAATTCAAGAATGTGGTTTTTGAGGCGTAGGCTGAGGGTTTCATCTTGTTCTTGCTTGGTTGGTTGTAGGACTTATTCTGTATAGGACTGACTTGCAACCATGGTTTGGTTTTACGATTGTCATTAGTTAAATAAGAATTTGCACACTTTTAGTTAAGAGTACATAGCAAAGAATCCTTGAGTTCACATGCATAATGAGCCTACTTGCCTACGCCACCTGCTATTAGATGCACTTCATGTAGGTAGATATAATGAGTAGGTATCATACAAAAAAAGTAATTTGAAGGTCTTCTTTAAATTTAAAAGTTAGGTAGACGTTATAACTTTTTTAGTACCATAAATATACAGTGCCGTAGTACATGTCTTTCCTAACTTTTATCTTTGTGTATGTTCCTTATGTGCATAAATTGTTAAATAAATAAATATTTGGACATTAATAATAATACAGTCACTTGCCATGTTTTCAACGAAGTAATCATCACCCTTTTCTGGATAGCACCATTGTCGATGTCTGTCCAAAGATTCTCCATCAGCAAATAGTCCATTGCAACAATCACAGACATACATGGTGTGCAATTTTCGGGGCATAATACTTCCTTTTCCACTGGGGTCTTTACAGCATAGTTGTTCTAAAAAGCAGACGCTTAAACTTATTTTCGAAATACCCTATGAAAGTATTTTGTAGAGAAAGTCATTAATCTTACCGCTTGGTTGCATTTCTAGAGCAGTTGAAAGGACTCTATCACATAAGCTGCACACCAGCCAATCTGATTCGAAATCTATATTGTTATTATTCATTTCTAAAATTGAAAAGTTTACTTTTTATCTTAACTTCACATTAACAGAGGATCGACATTGCCATTTTACAAAAATAAATTGAAATCCCATACCATTGAGTTTACCTTCCAAACGTAGAGCATCAGTGTTATTTCCATGGTTGACTTGTTCGTTTTCTTTGTTGCTATCAACATAACCAACTGATGCATGCAACAAAATGGTGTGATCCAATAGATCTGCTTCAGATGTAAATATTTCATGACACATTACACAAGAATGAAGGGCTAGCAAATCAGGGTCACTAATTTCCGATGGCTGAAAGATAATTAACAGCATTAAGTTCGGAAGTATTAACATACCAGTCTAAATTCTAATTTATGGTTGGGAATTTAGATACAGATACTACAGGCAGAAAGAGTAGAAATATGTAAGATATAGCGATTAGCTCGAGAAGAGCAAGACAGGTAAGCAATCCAACAAAGTCGCCATAAATAACAGTTGCGCTATTATTGGTTTATTTTAAAGGTGGGAGCAGCAGGCTAAGGAAAAGCCAGCTGCGAATTCTTAAACTAAAAAAATATAGGTCACATTCAAATGACGGTTTTTGATGACCACAACATTCTAGTCAAGATCCAGTTAGTAGCGCTGAGTAGTTTAATAACTAATAATTTTATTACTTAGTCCTAACATTAAGTTTACAGTAAAAATAGATCACATCTCACCTTCTCTTTATCAGAGTTAGAACCCTCTATTGGCAATAAAAACTGATTAACAGTATTATCGTCTAATAATGTTGGCACATAGTTAAATAAATTATCGTATTGAACAAATGAATTTTGTGCATCAATATTGGTTCTTGGATCTAAGTAACCTGTATCATTTTCAATATTGAAATATCTCCCAGAATCGTTTGAATGATAAGATATACTGTTTTCTACATTAGAAATCATCTGTTCAGTCACAGCTACCAAATCATTGTTAACTACTGAATTATGATCTACTCTCTCAGAATCATTGTGCACATTACTAAATAGGAGATCTTCTGTATCATAAACTTCTTTAAGTGGGTCTGAAATGTCTTTGTATGGGTAATCAGGTGGATCAAACATTTTGAGGTGGCTAACTGAAACAAATTTTATAAATTATGATTTTTATAAACACTCTTTGAATAATTAAAATCTAATAAAAGAATTGATCCAGAATAGAGAGTTCAGTCATTTCAAATCTTATAACGACGTATAATTAAAACTGATTTGTTCTTCTGCCTTCTAAACACTTGACCAATCAATCTTCCAAAATCTTCTTTAACCAATCTGCTGCACGCAATAAAAGAACAGAGGTACTAAGCTCATAGTTATCACTTGTCAGACAAACATGCTTGGACTTATATCTCGCAAGTTTTCTTTGTGAAATTTGGAGGGAAGGGTTATTATTGTGACTGACCCCTTATTGGACACTTAGCTCAGTTTCATGTTAATTCATTGATTGTATTGGAAGATCCCTTAGTTCTACTTTAGCGGTTACGGTTTTTAAGACTTTCCAACCGATTTATCTTAATGTTTTGACCAGAACCTTGCCGAGTTTCTTGCCAACTTCTTCTTGTACTTGGCTAAATCACCTTAGTAAAACGGCGCTCTTAGATTTCACAAGTGATTCGAATAGAAGTAGTCTTTTAAGTAGTAAGTATATAGAATTTAATATTTATTAGTAAGAAATCCTAACTCTTAGGTGACCATTAGAATCTTGAGCTTTTAGTGTATAGCCATAGAATCCAAAGTAGTTAAATGGCGAAGTAACAGTTGATTCACAAGTGAGCAGTAATTCTAAGTTTGATCTCAAATCCAGGTCATGACCATACATGACCCTAATTCTTCTAACTTAATTCCTATACGTTCGGGAATTTAACCTAAAATATATACATCAGTATGTTCGCTATTTTTTGATTCGCCGTAACAAATTAACGATAACTGCTTTCTTCTCAGACATTAAGAAATTTTATTAACCCTCAAAGATTATGGGAGAAATTTAAATATTTACATATGTGCTGTGTTGATTTCGGACTATTTTTTATGGTTTTCAAATCACAAAGAGACAGCGCAACGAAATTCTTTACCTTATATTAGTGTGTTATGAACCTAAAAAGACTTAAACAAAGTTACCCTAATGATACGATTATCTATTCCTCCTTGATAGTAATTACCAGTTAGGAATGAACAATAATGGTACAAATGGTTAGTTTTATATTTTATTATAACAATAACTAAATGACTGATCTAAGAATTAAAACTAATAAAAACACTCCAAAATGTTCTTTCTCTCATATTTTTATGTAGATAAAAACAAAAACACTAAATAAATGTCTAATGAATTTAAATCAAATAAAACAACCCGCCAATAAAACCTCGTAAAAAGTTACAAAAACTTTTAAAAAGCGAACTAGCGCGTTCCGTAGTTTTTCCTATAAAACTTGGATGAATAAAGTTTTACCATAATGAAAATATATAAGCATATTTATCTTACGCATTTATTATGATGTTTTTATAAACTTAAAAACACGCTGCCACATTTAAAGAAATAAGCCTGGTTGTTCATAATATATAATGTTTTTTGTAAAGTTGGATAGCCGTTGGGGGTAAGTATAACTTATACTTGTAATAGTATTTTCATTAGTTTGCATAGTTTTTAAATTAAAGATTTTTAACCCTTTTAGAGAAAGAATGCAGTGAATCATCATTTTAAGCATTAATGAACGATATTTGGCTCTAAACTAGACATTGGACTTCTTGGCGGGAAAGTGATGTCTGCAGTTTTGTTTTATTTTCTAAAATTTGTGATATTTCGAACATAAAGTGTAATAACGGTGGATTATTAACCGTTAAGTGATTGTAAATATATACATTAGTGTGGGTAAATCAAACAAAACAGTGCAACATTACTTTTCAAATCTTCTCTCAAGGAGTCCATGTGAGATCTCAGTATAGTCCCACATTTTTACTGAGGACTCAAGGGGCTTAGGGGAGGGTATCTCATTTACAATTTATCATCTTTATCACTCATTCTCATTTACTATGAATTATATATTATTAATATATCACTTACTTGACACTGGCTAAATGTGCTAGACGCACGAAGCCATTATTTAAAATAAAGAAAGAAAGAACTAGACATTGACAGCTGATTGACATTGACATTGTTAGTGTTGTGTTGTTGTTTGAATGAGTTCTAGCCGCAACATATTTCTTGTTAATTTAAAATTAATTAAGTTAATATTTCACTATGAAAACGGATACTGTCCAACCTGCAGATAAACCCAAAATACCTTTACCAACTCTATCACAGATAAATGCAGATAGAATCACTCAAGTAAGTGTGGTTTTTAGAGGTTAAGTTTTATTACTCAATGTTTTGTAATGTATATCATTTATTGGAATTATTGTTATAGAATTATAAACATTTTAAAATTTACAAGCTGTACCTCAAATATTAAATACAGATACGCATTAAAACACCTCTAAAATCAATCATAGTTATGTGGTTGTTTCCACTAACTTTGGTTGGTTTCGACATGATATTTCTTAAAGTTTCGCATTTAAACTATTTATTTACATTGCTTTAATTCCTAAAGGTACTTCAAAGGTGTCACAGACAACTGATCTGGTAGTTTATATCTTTTATAAAAATATAAACATACAATATCATACATAACCTCATGCACTTACATCCCATAAGTGGTCAGCAGATGCCATGCTTCAGCTATTTAAAAGGAAAAAACATTAAATATTCTTGTATATCCAAAAAAAAAGGGAAAATATTAAAATTATTGGTCTTGGGGTGGTCTCCATACCTTACTGTCTCCCTCTACATAAATTAATAATATCATATATTATTGTGGACTAACATCCTGCAGCAGCATATATCACAGCATTAATAAAATGTCCTTTACTTTGTCCGCAAGTGAGAGTACGAAATTTGTCAAAATACATCTCACATCTTTTTCAAAAGTTCTATCTATGCAAATGCCATTGAATATGTACCACAATTTTAATAAATAAGATAAAGAACCTATGCCATAAATCATAGAAACTGGTTAAGGGGTATAATTGTAGGAAAGTGTTAATTTTTATTTTTATTAATTTTACAAAAGGGCTGCTCTGCTTCTCAAAGCACACACTAAGTTTGGTCCTTAATTCTATACATAAAAGTATTTAAAACTATGCAAAAAATCCTTTACTACAAACATAGTATTTGTAATGTTAAAGTAAGCTTGTTGGTTTTTACAATTTCTTACTCAAAGCACTGCTTGATTTTACTAAAACTTTATGTAAACATAGATCAAAACTTTGGAAAAGGAAATGCTAAAAATGTGAGTGGCTTTAGCAGGGTATAAATTGTAAGCAGCAAAATTAAAAGTGTAAGCTAATAATTTAAAAGTGATTATTTGTCCTCTGAGATTATTGATAAACTTGAAGGGAGACTATTGATATACTTTATCTCTTAATAAAATACGTCTAACATAAGTATGTCTTATCTGATGCAAATATTCTTTTATACACAATACAATAGATTTTCAGTTAATCATTAAAAAGGTTACTACCAAAAATATTTATGAACTTTAAGTGTAAAATGGGATGAGACAAATAGCCCCACATAATTATGTTCCCACAAAATGTATTGAATTGATTCATGTTGGTTTTATATTCCCAATTTTGTAAAGCCTACTGGTATTGTAAAATCTATGTAACACTCCTCATTGAATTATATACTAAAATACCATGGCCCTACTGTTCTCAGCTTGCTACCCAGTATTGGTCCCCACAAACGAAGGATAACCACTTACCTTATGATGCTGCAATTGTGGAGTCAATATACCATGCAGAAATCCTTGGATCCAGGTGAGAAGACTAGAGAATAATTAACTGCACACTCTTACTTTCTAAGTCAGAGCCACACTGATCAAAACAGTTGAAACTCTGAAGGTCAATGGCCTCATAGATTGGGTGCATTGACCTATTTTTATTTTTTATTTCCTTGCAAATTGCCAGTGGCATTGAATACCTAAAATGCTTTAAGTTTATGTTTTTATTTACAAAAATTAAGCAAAATTATATTTTATTAGCTTATATTTTACTTACATTATTAAGTATAAAATTATATTAAATAAAAAAGGTTTTAGAATAAGTTCATGTAGTTTGTGTGTGTGCAGTGTTTATATGTATTGAGTTTAGTACACTAAAGGAGAAAAATATACATAATATATGGAGTAAACTATGTAATTTAATCTTATTTAGAATATTTAGCAAAAACAGATCAAGGAAACCTGCCTTTATTATCATTTATACATTATTATAAAGGTATTTTTAAAGAAGACATAAATGTTAGTTTTTGTCTAGTGTCTGACAGCCAATTAAAAGTTACTAATTTGATTCATGCATTTGTAGACACATAAAATTGCTTAATGTTATGTTGTTAAAGGACCATGTAAACTAAATGACTTAGATAAACAATTTTTATAAAAAGTTAAGATATAAATAAGTGTTTGTTTATGATTAATACTTTCTATTACATAAGCTAAGCTATTCCTTATTGGTATTTATATTATAAACAAGTGAGTGGCCACCTGTGACTTTAGTGTTATTTTAGTGGCAAAAAGTTTCCTAAGATATTTCTCATAACACCAGTTCACTGTCAGAGCAAATTAAGAAAAGTCTAGCTGTTTTAAAGCATATAAAGAGTAGAAAATTTGAGTGGTTTTGACATGCCAAAATTTGTTTATGTTTGTTGGTCATTTTAAACTATTTGCGGTACTATTTTACCGTTTAAGTTAACAAAGTTAATAGCATTATTATTTATTTAGTGATCTGCAAAGTTATGAAAGGTAAACATCTGAATTCTGTTTTCTTATAACTATTTAATTATATTTTCAGCTTTGCAGTACGAAGGATCATGATGTTGGAGTTTTCTCAGTACCTGGAGAGCTACCTTTGGCCCCACTATGAAGCTGGAAAAGCCTCTCATGCTCACATGATGTCCATTGTTGTCATGATTAACGAGAAGTTCAGGGAACGGGTTCAAGCTTGGCAGGTAAATAGAATCATTCATAATACGACTCATATTCTACTATCCTTCACCAATCCTCACTGGGTTCGCATGGTGGAGAATGAACTAACTTCCTCTCACTTTGGTCTGTGGGAAGAGGCCCTTGCTCAATAGTGGGAGCTTAATGGGCTGAGATGATGACTCTATTATCCATACTAACATTATGGTCGGCGTGTTCCTAAGCAATAGAATCAGAAACGAGGACATTTGTTAGAGAGCTTGAGAAATATAATAGGAATCTGTTAGAAAGACGTATTCAACGTAATGAAAGTAATGCAACGTAAAATTCGCCAACTAAAGTAGACACATGCTCATGTACATAGCTCGAAAAAACGACTACCAATGGGGCTCTATGGTTTTTTAATAGCAACTGCGGATCCGGGAAATCTAGGAAAATCATCTACTAGTTGGACCAATGATTTGAACAAGGCGGCTCATGATCGCTTAAAGTGGAAAACATTTAGAGAGCCCTATGATGATTTTAATATATGTTTTATTATTTCAAATACCACAAGGTGGCACTGGTGGAAAGTGGTATTACTAGTGTGTTGCCGACTCTAATGAGAAATAATTAGAATAATTAATTATTTTAATAATTTACATTGAATCCAATATTTTTCTGGGATTAATTATTTGCATATTATAGGCGTTTCTCAAGAAGCCAGAACACTTCCCTGCTTTCTTCGAACAAGTTCTCAGAGCGAGTGTGAGCGAGGATAATGCCCCTCGCAACATGAGAGAGCAGACAGCATTGCTATTGTTCCTGAACCATTGCTTTGGCAGTATGGAGGTGCAGCTTTGTCGTGATCAGGTCAAACGGCTGGTCTCCCTCAGCATGTGGATTAGTCTTCAAGAAGGTGAGTCAGAGTGCAGTTAATGGAAGGCAAGCTCTTGAAGCCTTGCCGTGTGGTACCTGCCTAGAATAGGGCCACCCTCTCTCATCTCTCAGGGATTTGTAAGTCGACGAAGAGAAATCCTACCGGATGATGGGCAGCAGCGTCATCCTGGGTAGTGGTTTAAACTGCTATTGGCAACTCGCCTCCCCAGCGATATGGTGATTATGGTTACCTCCAACATGTTATCTTTTGGAGAGGCTAATGTTCAGCAGTGGACTTAATACGGCTAATATAATTATAATGATAAAGCTCTTGAAGGTGAAATAATGCATGAATAAATAATAGGATCATTACTTCTTTTGTGTCTTCTAATGGAACTATTACAGTGAGTGTACTGAAGATTTTTTTTTTAGAATATTAGATGTAGATCTTAGAAACCACCCTCATAATGTGCAGATTCAAAGCACTTGGTCCTTGAAAATATGACATACATATAATTACGCCTGTTTTCCTGAAGGGGTAGGCAGAGGCATATAATACGCCCTCATTTCGCCAGTTATGTGGTTCTTCCCACGTAATAGGTGGCGAGCCTATTGCCTCGTATCGGAAACTATTTAATTTATTATTACAGGTAGACGCAATCAAGAGTTCAAAACAGTACCAAAATGGCGTAAATATTGGCGGGCAATACAAAAGAAAGACAAACCAGAACTATTAGAGAAACTGAATTGGGAACGAAGATATTTGCAGCGACTTATGATTAAGTTTATGAGAATACTGGAGGCCATCCCCGAAGATGGCGACGTAGATGCTTACGTTGTGAGGTAAGCTTCATGTTTGCTTATTTGTAAGGCAGAAAATCATATAAAAACTGGTCAAGGGTTTTGTACCCTAAAACTGGCAGAATGTGTTTGGAACTTTTTTATTGGTTTTCTATCCTAACTCCATAAGGTTCAATTTATGTTTAATTATGGATGGGATAATGTTTAACATTGCCTTGCAAAGATTCCATTAAATTTGTACTAGCTTACATACATTTTTAAGTTTTTATACAAGCATTAGAAATACTGCGAAATTTCCTCGAGACTGGATAGGTAGGTTGGATATTTTTACGAATTTAAACCAAGTTTACATAGGTCTTGACTGTATTTTTGATTGTCAAACTCTAATTAGCACTGTTATGAACATAGACAACCGTTAAAAAATTAAGAATGCTGTCGTGTTTTATAGTAATATACAAAAAGGAACATACTCCTAATAGTCATAACATTATGCAGGTACTGCGAGCGATTCCTTGAGCTGATGATAGATTTGGAGGCCCTGTTGCCAACTCGTCGCTTCTTCAACACCGTGATGGACGACTGTCACCTCGTAGTACGTTGCCAGCTCGCGCCACTTACCCGCAGACCCGAGGGCCAGCTGTTCTTACAGGTAAGTTCTTTTTTATTAATGGCTTCTATCTGTATGAATACTTTTCCAATTTTCCAGTGAAATTTTATACGAAGTAATGGGTTCTATACTCTAATGTCATGTAGTCGAGATTAATTTAATGGCCAAAACAAAAATAGTAAACAGTTTCAGTTGCTATATATATTTTAGTCACATACTCTTTTGGTCGAGTTTATTTGAGTTTATTAAATTATCACAAATTGCAGTTCAGTTATTACCAGAGGTCGGAATTAGGTAGAGTTATTCATGTACTTACACTGATTTCACACAGCGAAAGAATATAGTGGATATGCCTCAAATCCCGGGATTAATTTTAAAGAATAGAAAAAATCCCGTTACTTTTTAATAAAAAGTTATTTACTTTTACTTTTTTAATTTAGACTACTGCACGCGCGACGTTGCCAAACTTACATCAATGATATTGGATGACCGAAGTTGCAAAATTCCAATACGCACACGCGCGATGTTGCCACGTTTATTGTTCGCACTATATAGCTTGTGAGAACAAAAGAATACAATAGCGAAAATGCGGAGCACTCCCATTTGAAATCCATTTGAAATCCCGGGAAGGTCCACATTAATATCAACATTTCGATGCAAGTACATAAATAACTCTACCTAATTCCGACCTCTGGTTATTACTTTTACTCATTGGTAACTTAACAATAAACAGAAAATCAAATGAGACTTTGCGCTTGGCAAAAGCTGCGTGTACCACGATATTAACTACACGCGGCGAATGCGACTCTCGTCATACAGATAACGATAAACGACACTCGCTATTTCAATATGTAGTCGCGCTATTTCATATTGCTCTTGTTTAAGAAAACACTATGAATATTATATGAACAAAAATTTTACTCAAATATAAATGATAGAAAAAAGGATAGTTATAGACCGCTCTTAAATTTTTAGTTATGCGTTAATTGTTAAGTGCGTACGTTCCTCTTGCAGTTCAGATTCTGAGTTTAAAATGAGACTCAAAATAATATTGCAATGGTGACGACTATGTTTATGGTTTCCGCCCACAAGCGTCAATGTCTGTCCAATTATTTTGTAGAAGAATATGAAACATAGAATTTCGAAACTTTAACGCCCACCGGCTACAAAAAGTCGATCTAGATAAGAATGACGCGATTGTCACTGTAAAATGGAACGTTCGGGAATGTACCTAGCAACACACACAGCTCAGTGACCGCGGCTGCGTACTCTAGCTCAAGACACGCACTAAGGGTGATATTAGATAGTAATTTTTTTGTTTTTTCCGAATTTCATTTGTAATTTTTCTTTTAAAGTTACACGTCTGAACACAAAACGAAGCATTATTGTTAAATTAATTCATTGATAAACCGATCCAGTAATGTTGGACATAGGCATTTGGCACTCCCACTTCGACTGAACGAAAAATTAACAGTCTAATAACAAAGAGAAAGTTCCCTAGGGTTCGGCCATTTTGTCTCGAGTCCCGCAGAGGGACAAATTAAACTTATTCCAAGACGCACGACTTTAGTCGATGACATAGAAAGAAAAGAACAAGTGAATGTTTTTTCCTGTGGAATTCTGTCAGCCGTGTGAACATAGAGTGAAAATGTAATAAAGCATTCACTTGACTGATATCACCTTTACCACGATAGCCAGCGACACAGTGACACGTGGGAGTCGCTCACAAAAGTCGCCGAAATAATTGTTGCGATTTTGTGAGCTACAAAAGTAGTACGTGGGCGATCTGCCTCATAGTGATTTCATAATGCGCTGGCGAAGTTATAGTCGACTCGATAAAGCTGTCAGTCAGCGCAATGAACACAAATTTCAACGCTTAAGACATTATGACTACTGACAAAAATATACAGCTTGGTACAATTGAATCGGTCATTTCAAAATTACCTATTATACAGCAATAGCGGCTTTATAAGAAAAGTATTATAAAATTTGAAACACACATTAAATTTATTTAATATAATTTTATTTCAAAATAAATCCGATAAAAAATACATTATTAAATGCGCAATTCACAATAATTATAATTGATAGAACATAAATCTTTATAATGAGATTACATGGTGGTATAAAAGAGAAAATAATAAAGTCAAGTGCAAAAAGCAGAGTTAGTCTTATAGGATACTTAGAGATAGATATACATAGCTGCTACTTGTAGATAGGACGGATGTGAAAGTTTCTTGTCAACAATTATAGCTTTTGATTTAACGAGGTTTCAATCACACTGACGAAACGTCAATCTAAAATGTACCCCTTATATTTACAGATTAAGGCACAAAATTCTACTGAGATGAAAGACGCGTACGCATTTTCAAAGGGCTTTTATTTTATATAAATTCAGTTTACATAATGATATGTACATAAAGCATGCAAAGCAATATTGCTTTATCTATGCACAGTTCAGAGTCGAATGATTGATATTTAAAAAAATCGTAAGAATTTGGATGCTCGCAGGCAGTCAGAAACTGAGCAAGCAAACTGCTTATTTCGACTTGAACTAATTTGCACTTAGATGTGGTTATTTTAGTTTGACGCTTCCATTCTGCGCAGTGTGCCTTGACTCCTAAGACGTTACATATACATAGATAAAGATGTAAATATTTGAGTTCATTAATATAATTAACCTAAAGTACAATTTAATGCATGTCATTTGTCCGCCTTTTATTAAAAAAAATATATATAACCCTAATCATATTGTAAAATATTATACAAAAGTATACATAGCTAAAAACAATTGTTATGGCCGATGTCACACAAAACTTCATTCGCAACAAAATCAAAAGATTTTGTGAACTAACACTCCATAATTATCAAAGGTGCATTTTGTCAAAAAGTGAAAAGGAACCAAAAATTCACACGGAATACAAATTAAAAATATATGTAAAAATTTAAGTACTTAACTTTTATGAGCACTCGTTTTTTAGGAAATTCATTTTTCAACTTAAAAATAATAATTTTGTATTACCAATGAACATTTTATACATCTATCACACACATTCTATTATACTTTATAAGAGAAGGACACTTTTTTAAGACACTTTGTGTAATATCTAATAAAGCTACTATGATCATCACAGAAATATCTTAGCGTTAGTGTCTGTTTTCAAATTCTTAAGCTTCATTTTTTATGCGAAAACTCGTTCGCAATGATATTGAGAAATGCCTATATCAAATTCACATGTGTAAGACATACGGTTTCATATTAATAATTCTAAAGATATTTTTAATGTCAGTCATTTGTCATGGAATTATAGAGATTCATTCGGGTACTTGATTTAATTAGTTATATAAACATCAATTTTATCGTTAGTCAAAATGTCTGTCGCCTGCTCATTATTAGCAAGGTAATGTATAGTTTCTGGGCTCGGACCTCCTCTGAAAGGATTGTTCTATATCACATTCCACCTTACTTTATTGTTACATTCTTAGAATTTACTTACATAATTACAGTAAATTCTAAAATATGACAGGATCTACAGTTTTCGTGCCTTCGTAGTTTACGTGCCTTCCGAAGAACGGAAGAACTTGATACGGAGCTGGTTTTTAAAGCAGTTATGGTAAATAGTTACGCGTATGAACGCTATCTTACAATAAGCTAGCCCCGAACGATTATTAATGCTTTTTGCTTTTTTACTTTAATTATAACTTCCTATGTAATCATGAGGAAGCCCAGGCGACAGTGACCTCTATGGTGTAATAATGCACTCACTTCTTATCATCTGCTTAGTTTTCTCATAGGTATTAAAATTTACAATTATTGTACTGTTAGATCTAAATACATTATTCTTAGGCAAATTTAAGACTGTTACTTAGTCGGATACTTAACTTAATAGTGTTAAAACTTTACATGTTTATGAAACTTCGAATCAGAGGTCGATTTTACCGGTACATAATGATCGGTGGCGGCGGTTATACACTAACACAGTGCTTTAATTAAAACCCTTTTAGTTATCACGTAGGTTACAGTCATAAGGTTTTATTTGATGCTATAATTTACGTCGGCAGTAAAAAAATATTTGGAGTTTCAGTAAAGTTAACTCTTAGAACGTCGACAATATGTCCCGATCTTTAGACACCTGTTCCATTGCAGACTGGTAGGCGTGCAATTTTTATCTTTTACAGCAGGAATTAGCGAAGGAAGTGTCCTCGGCGGCAGTGGCGATCCACTATTACTATATTCATATGTTTTACTCACAAAATATTAAAATTTTTTGTATGCCTCTTTAGCGAGAAGATAATTGATAGCTATAACATGAATTTTCATCCGCAATAGGGCAAGTGTCTTAATATGACTTTACCATTTACCTTTCATTGGACAAAGGCACTTAATTTTTTTTATTATTTTTCTGTTCTACCTGTTTTATGAAGCTTTAATTGTATATAGTTACTTGAAAATTTTCATTGGTTTTGTTACTGTAATCCTATAAGGATTAATATATGATGAAAACATCCTATTACCCATTAAGAGGTTCACGAATTATATCAATATTAAATAGATTCCAGCTCACCGTAATGCCTGGGGTCGAAAACCTTTACCTCTGTGTTCTTGTTAGTAATTGCCTCCGTTCATATGTGTCATCTCATCTCCCCATTCACCAGTAGGAACCGGTTGGGCATAACAACAGCTCTTACGCAGTAAAAACGTTACGTGCGATTGACTCACTATGCATACGTAAAATATTAATATGGCTTGTAGCAAATTCACTACAATGTATGCATAAATCAGTCCATCAAAGTTAAGCCAAGATAACAGCAAAAATAACCAAGATATGGTCATTATCAGGAACAGTTGAAGGAACAAGTCGAAACTAAAACAAAAATGTTGTGTCCAGTTAAAAAGCTATCAAAATCAAATATCATTTACTTCATAAACTATTACATACTATAACATACTTGAAAACATCAAATTATAATAAAAATATAAAAACAATCGAAATATTATTAACTTGAAATTACGAAGCTTAGATACACTTATATGCAACAAAACCTATAAGTGAATCTAAGTGCCAGTTCAGAGCCACCGCTCTGTAAGAACTGGCAAGAAACTCACAGGCTATGCTCTTATAAATTTATCCATTCGTTTGGTACTTGAATTACAATCTTCAATTGTCTGTGAAGCTATATATACAGTGCAATATAATATAACATAACAATATTCGTGTTTTAAGTCATTCATATTAGAATACCCTGTATGAAACAGCAGTTTAATTCCAAGCATTTTATCTGTACCTAATGTAGTGATAAAAAATACTTGATATTCGTACCATACCATATTCTTAGTATAGCTATTTATAACTACATCTAGGATTGAATCTTAGGTCATCTCAAATCAGAAAAAAAATTGGAATGGAATAAAATTATTGAGTTTGAAAGAATTATATTATGTATTTATTAGAATACGTACCATCCTTTGAGTTTGTGATGGATCCTTCCATATATATTAATTCGCTTAATCACTTTCAGAGTTGTGACGTAAAATAGTATATTGAAAATTATAGTAAATGCAACTGGGGTGAAAAATATCGCAATTCCAAGCCAACCTGAAATCAAATTATATAAAATAGAATAAAAATATAACAAGAAACATTAAAACTCCCAGTGAAATATTTTATGGCGTTCGTACATAATCCTGAATCAAACTTTAAAACCTTGGTTTAATACAAATCAAGATCTAAAGTTAAACCAGGTTTAAAACTAGAGCTTTCACTGTCTTCATTTTATCAAATAAAAGTATTGTAAGAAGCCCCATAATTTCCAATATTAAAGTTGTAGCCAAAACAATGGTGTTATAATAATGTACTGTACTGATTAGCTTTCTATGAGTAAATTAGTGACACCTAGGTTTACGAGAGGCTAGAGCCCACTTTCATAAGCTGTGACTACTACTACTACTAAGATTACGGTAAAAGTTTGATACGGTGAGGTAGTGTTGATATAATCGTGGCAACTCCTACTTAATTCGCGTTAGCAAGCTTTTTAATTCAACTCATAATTATCATCCTGATACCCTCGATATCTACTGCAGCAATATATCTAAAATTCTGTCTGCAGACTACTTCACTTAGTATAGGTTATAAATTTTTATGTTAACTGTGTAAATTGATTATTAGTCTAAATTAAAATGTACATTTCTAGTTAATGTTAGCCAATTGTTATATGTGGAGGCTTGTTATTGGCTTTTAGAATATATGTTTTAAAATTATTTAGCAGTGTTAGCTGTAAGCCCCCCAAATATTTTTATTTAATGCAAATAATAATGCAGCTAATAATGCAGCTACGAAACCTTTAAGGGGCCAATTTAATACATCGTCAGCCTAATATTGCTAATGTCCTTCGAGCAAACTTTATACAAGTTAAAGCTGTTTATGTTTAATAGTTATGGCACTAATTGAATATATGCTTTATTCCAATTCGTTCATAACTAATTAATTATTAATTTGTGGGACTTGAGATATATCCCAATCGATTAATCTCGAAATTTTACACTAGATGGCATTAAAAGTAAAATTTTGTGTTTTTAAGAGTTACGCTATTTGAAAACTGGACTAATGATATTTTTTTTATATAACCCCTTTGCTCTTGTATGTTTTCATCTCTAGTATAATCGTAATAACAAAATAAGAATTAGCAATAACGGATTGGTTATGACTGCCTTATATCTAATTTAACCACTTACCTATTGTTTCTTGTTCAAGATCATCAACAATGATAGATGAAGAAAATTGAACTTTCATTTTACGATTAGGATTTACTCCAGTGTCCAGGAGAAAATGGGCACATATAGCCATTGCTGCCATTATTATAACGCCGGACCATACCACACTAGAGTAGTAGCAATATTTACGGACATCTGTTACTCGTAGAAATACATTTCTTGATCTGAAATTGCAATAAGTTGGTTATAATAACTTTAGGGGTGAATGATAAGAAACAGCTGTTTAGTATTCAAAAGCCCGAAATTAAATCAATTTTACTTTATACGTGCCATTGTTAAAAACAAATATTTCTGAACAAATGACACTTCTGGCTCCCAAACTATATGTATTTGTATTCAGAAATCAATGAATGTAGTCCATAATTTTTATTATTATTTTGTAATAACATGGGTAAACCAAGTTATATACAAATGTACTATAAATAAACGCTATGATATACAAACTCATTTATTTTATATAATATTAAATAGTAAGTTTTGAAGGCAGTACTTACTTAAATGTTTTCCAAATATAAAATCCAAAACTGTTTAACCAAAAGAAGGCTCCCAAAAGACTGATGTATAAAATGATATCTGAAAAAGCCAGCACATATTTTGTACACGTAAACACGATATTTATCGGAACAGACTATAAACACAATTCCATCGTGATGATTGGCACTAGATAGTGTTCATCAGATTTTAATTTATGTATTTATATGTATAGGAATAGTATATGTATAGGAAGGTTTGAATATTTTTAAATATGTTTGTGACAAATAAAGTCAGAAACTACTGGACAAAGTTCGGTAATTTTCATTTATTGAATGCAACATAATCCATGAATAACAAAGAATATAACTTCAATAATGTAACCCAAGATATAAAACAGCTTCCAAATAAAAACTACTTCAGAGCATCACTTATATGATTGAGGTCACTTTCACAACTGCTGCGGCAATTTACATCTGTGTAAAGGGCTAGATGAGGCCTTTGCCAAAGGACACACAAAAAGAAACACAAATACTTAAAGAAAATAATAATAACATTTCTAGTAAGCATAAAAAATTTACAACATACCTGTGACCATAAAACTGACATGGTTACTATATTCAGTAAATATCCTTATAAAATCTGCTGCTTGACTTACAATGAGACAAACATTTATAGTAGTTATAATGTTTCCTGCCAAATCTCGCAATGTAGGCAGAATGAAATATATAATTGCCACTATAAGATACAAAATAATTGCAATTGCGTGAAATAATGGATTTAATACTTTCTTCATGAGAAAATTTGTGTCTTTCCAATCAATTTTTACTTCTGGAATGCATACTAAGGCATATTCGCCTGTTTCATTTGTTTTACTCATTATTATCTGGAAGTGAACATTATCATTGTATTGAATAATCATCATATTTTCTCAAAATGTTTATCTATAAAATTTTATCATGTCTAAACAATTTCTGCCTAGTTCAGAAGCCATAGTTTACTTTTTTCTGATTATATATGTATATTATTATTGTTTTATTTTAATGTGATGATGTCTGTAAATGGTATCTGTAAGTTTCTGGCATTATTTATAGGAATACAACTAAAACTATAGCACTGAGTAACAAGTATACACCCAGCAAAACTCTTTTTGTGATATTCAGTCATACTTTACTCAGATTAACTAAGTAAATGATGATACAGCGGCGATAGCCCAGTAGCGAGACCCCTTGCCTATCAATTTAGAGGGTCTCGGGTTAAACCCTTTATGACTTTTCGAAGTTATGTGTGTAATTATCGCTTGCTCTTTGCCTCGAAAATCATGTTAAGCCGTTGGTCCCGGCTGTCATGAACATCAATGGCAGTCGTTATTAGGAAGTTAGTGCCATCTAACAGACTGACAGCTGGTTTAACCATAGAATGATATTTCCCTCTGGGTTGCGGAGGTCAGACGGCGGTCGTTTCACGTAATAACTGAAATTCAGTCAAATCTGGTTGAACTAGTGAGCAGACCCTGGGCCATAAGCTTAAGTCTAGGCAACCGGGATAATGCTAGGATATGATGAACTAAGTAAATGAATGAAAAGCCTATATAAAGAACAGAAGAACGAAGATTAGAATTATGGTGTGTGGCATACTGCTGTTAGAATTAGTATCAAATAGAAGTTAACATTCAATTTAAAAATTATATGTCAAAGTTTGTACCTTATCCATGCAGTATTTTCTCTGGTCATAAATATATGAACTGGGTTCTTTTACTTCAGGTATTGTGATGGGGTCATGAATATTGAAACTGTTGCTTATTATAGGATCCTCCTTTATACTGTCTACGGCATGTTCATGGTGAATTATATGGTGTAGACGGCCATCAGTTAAAATATTTAATCTAAAAAAATACATATTAAAAACTAAGGCGAAATTTAATGAATATAAATGCCAAAGTATGTATTTTAGTATAAAACTTTTAATGTCTGACATGTGTTGCATGTGAAGTTACTATTTTTTACCCAATGAATAATTAACCAGCCAGGATAGCTAATTAGTAATTGTATCTAAAACTGAATTCGGTAAATACACATCTCTGATCTAGGCACACACTTTTAACTTTACTTACACTCATTTACCTTCTTATGCACACAATTCTTAATTATTGTCGTCAAATGCGCCGCATTTGCTTTTCATAGTAGAGGAGAGATCTTTATTAAAAAACACTAGTTGCATCGGAAGGTACATATCGCTAGTTTCTTTGACAAACAATAGCTATCGCTTACTATTTTGTGTAAAGCAGTAAAAATTGGTGTATGTCCTTTTGTCCAGATTCAAATGGCACAGACTAATATTACTTACTTATCTTCCATGTTTTTGAGAAAATAAATGGGTTGCATTTGTGTATTCGCACAGTCTGGCAGGCCAGTTATAAAGTGAAAGTGTTTTAATTTTGCATCAGCACCATCTTCAGTTTTAAATTGTGGGCTCCATGTACCTAAGAAGACATTTAAATATTATTTAATATAGCATTATCTGTGTTATACAAAAAACAAGCTTTAGTGATATATTAACAGGTGACCTTTTGGCCTTGGATAGATAAAATCACTGTACATGATTACTTTTTAGATAAAAAAAAGGAGAGTTTAACGTTTTCAACTTATATTGGTGTGAATTTGAATAATAAGCCAACCAAGATCATTGACGTGGCCATCCCCTAGTGAACAAATTTCACCGAGTGGTGGTTTGAAACTGGCACTTAGATTCACTTAGACTTGATTTTTATTTTTTTGCATATAACTTAATCTAAGCTTTGTGATTTCAATGTAGTA
Source organism: Musotima nitidalis (assembly GCA_949126915.1). Classification (NCBI taxonomy): domain Eukaryota; kingdom Metazoa; phylum Arthropoda; class Insecta; order Lepidoptera; family Crambidae; genus Musotima; species Musotima nitidalis. Next base: position 8,688,973 of record OX421431.1, read on the forward strand.
ATATTTAGTTTTTTTTATTTATATTTTATTTTGACGTTTTTAAGTGCTATGTAACAGTTTATAAATAAATTACATTAAATTAGGCGTTATTATCAGCATTGTTTTATTTCTACCACATTCACTGCTGAACATCAAACAGGCTTAACTGACTTACCTGTTATATATTATGATTTTTAACCTTTTACCAAGCGGTATATTATGACCATTAAATGAACCTTATACAGTTAACTAAATAAGTTAAAACCAATGAACAATTTCAAAGTAAAATATACTTAGAAGTCTCACACAGAGCTATTATCACTTAACTATGCTGAGCTTATATTATAGGTGCTATACAATGGATAAAAATACTTCAATTCTTTTTTTCACCACATATAAGTACGTAACAGATAGAGTCACCCAGCCAGATACTAATACTTGCTTCCATGCATACAAATATAAATCATAAGAAATTTATCCTATAACCTTAGCAGCAGACCTACAAGCTATTTTGATCATAAGTTTAATTAAATACTTACTTTGGTTATACAAATGAGCCAATCGGCAAGTCGAATCTACCATTATCTGATCCTGTTCACAGCATTTGTTTATCTCCGCAGAATATATTCTTTCGGCAACATCATTCAGGTTACTTTCCATTTGTTCATTCTGTTTAGCCTGCCCTATGGATAGGAATACTAGTAACAAAAAATTTCTAACATACATTTTGGTACAATATTATGTATGTATTCTCTTTGTATGTAAAATTCTCGCGACCACAACACTTAGCATTAGAAAGGTCTACAAGTCGACATCAAAAGGAGTAATGCGACACCAAAAGACTGCGTATAAATGATATTGAGATATTTGCTAAACATAGCTTCTTTGGATTTTAGGTACATAAATTCATATTTTCTGTTTGGTTTGTTTAAAAAAATGCTTAATAGTCTTACGTTACACTAAACAACACAACAACTAAAATGATCAATGATGTATAGTTTGACAGTTAACCGATGACATTTTAGTTATTCTTGTTTTACGAGCCTGGACTTAAACTTTATAAACTGTTTTTCAACTTTGCTAGTCTTAGGCCTATTCCATAATAGTTAAAGAATGAACTATCGATTAAATTTATCATTAAACATGTTTAGACATTTTTTGCCGTAGTCAAGAGACAACAATAGAGATTATTTTGACTTACCCATTAAAAGAAACACATTTTTGGCTTGTTTGAGAATTGCTTTGAACAATCAAGGCACATATATTTTTCAAAACCAATTTGAATAGTAGTATTATTGCACCTAACATAATTTTAGCCGCGAAAATAAAAGTGTATTATTTCGATTTAGGGACTAAAATAACCCTTTGTTAGTGAAGTTACGTAAAATCAAATATATAATTTTATCCAGTTTAATTTCAAAATATTAAGAGCACTCACTGTACAATATTTTTTTTCAATCAGAAATTCAAAAATATTTAATATTGTATTAAACACATTTGTAATACTACCATTTACCCCTCGTAGTAAGATGAATCGCTAAATAATTCTGTGTCTGAACTCCCAGTGACGACCGCTTTAATAATGTTATTTTCTTTAACCATTTATACATTAACTCTAGAAATAAAACTGTGTTTTGTAGAAACTTCTTGCAAGTAAAGTAAAAACGTATGCCCCATTTGCGTGATGTATTTCGTGACATTTGCTTACACCAGGCAAGAATATATTTACCTGATATTTTCGGCTGAACGCGTTCGAGAAGCTCTTCTTGGTAATTCAGGCTTTATTCCTTGGCTTTCTATTTGTTTCATAATGAAAACACAAAACTACGCGTGAATATTCGATCATATTATAAACAAACTATGTAAATATAAAATAACTTGTAATACAATATTGTGCGTTACTTCTTTGATTTTAAAGTTGATGATAATGATTGATCTAATCACGTTCGAATGGTGATTTTGAAAGCTTACGTTCTTTGACGGTCATCACGGCAAAGTTCATCCACGACCTGCTTAAAGACCCAGTTCTGAAAGACGTCTGGAAAAAATCTGCTCGCGTTTTTTAAATTTGGGCATTTAGCGAGCAATTAAAAGATCTTACTTACAACAAAAGAGTAACGGTGTTATTACAAAAAAGCTAAGCACACGTTGAACACGCGTTTAAAGAAAACGCTATTACAAAACCTTGTCTAGTGATTGCCTAAAGGTAAACACGCCTTCGAAAAACACGTTTAAATTCAAACACGGGCTGGCGCTTGTTTGGACGCATTTAACCTAAACCGTTGACATTTTTATGTATCGCTGCTACTTTTTAGTCAAATTAAATTCTTTAGCCATGGGTTAGCCATAGCCATCAAGCCTTGTCGATATGGAAGATTGACATCATTTACATACCTGTCGCTCAGATCAAGTAAAAAAAGGTAGATACCTTACGACTAATAACAAAGTGAAGCCATATTTTTAACTATGTGTGAGTTACTGAAGTGTTGCCACTTTTTGAAAATCTTCCCAGATATTACAAGTATAATTAATTAATAATAAATATAAGCGATTTACGTTAGTAAATTTACAAGAATCAATTTACCCGGTGATATACCAAATTCAAATTTTCTAACGATTTTTGCAAATTTCAGCTCTGTACGAAATAGAATTTTTATTCAATTAAAATACTTATTGTAAATATTATTACAATTATAGTATAATTTGACATAATGACAAACAGACGCAAGGCAATAAGAAAATTAGAATTTTGCGATATATCTAGACTATCAGCACTCGAACCAAGAAATTTGGGAAGTCGTTTCGAAGCAAGTGGAATTCGCTGCCGCATGTGTTTCCTATTTCCTATAATCCCGGATCTTGTAAGTGAATCGGCATTTTAGCAGGCCGTCATGAGTGGATGCGCTTTGTACCATGCTTACTTCACGGTATGAAGCGCTTTAATTTTTTATTGGACTGCATCGACTGCTTACCATCAGGCAAGATGTAGTCATTATAATGTGTATATTATTACTTGGATGCGGCAGACAAGTATTAAAAGTTTGCCTCACGTATTCATATGCCTTTGGTGAATAATAGTTAAGTGTTAGATAAAACCTCTAAAGTACTGGAGTGTACCTACTTAAAAAAAATTACGCCTTTTTTCTGTTCTTAATATTCAATAAATTTATAATTGTAATATTTTCACCTAATGAATTAAATAAATCTGGGTCTATTAAATTTAGTTTTTTTTATATTAGTAAAAATATCTTTCCTCCGTACCTCCGGACAAAAACAAACAAAAATAAAAATGATTATGGCGAATTTATTTATGCGTGCCAAAGCACCGATTTTAGTACCCACATTTTTGTTGAGTATTAGAAATACCAACTACTGGCAACACTGTCTGGTTGCGTCAACTCGGGTTATTTTGTCAATATTTTTTCCGAATAACCTACAAATTATTTTGAAACATAAAAAAAGATAGTTTTGTGTTAACTTATATGTGAAACGATATTTCTTCAGACTTTTTGTTCGCTTTAGTGTTGTTTTAGCACCCTTTAATCACACAGGACGGCATTTTATTGACAAAGTTACTACTCGGTGTCTCGGGAGATACTAACGTAAAACTACGCTCATTTTACGTATGTGTGTGCGTGAACGCGTGTATTTACACAAATGAGCTTAGTTTTGTGACTTCAGTGCTATCAATGGCCATGCGCTATCTACCTTTTTTTACTTGATCTGAGACCTGTTGACACTCAAATAAAATGCACACGAATTAATCCGAGTGACCATCAAGGTATGAACTTAAAAAAAAAAAATTGCATTTAAATTGTAACGTTCATTAACCCCCATATTCAATATTAATAAATTGTTCCCATTGTTTTTAACTTTAATAAATTTACCGTATTTTATGTCTAAATTTTGAAAGATGACAGCTGACAACTTTAGCTTTCGGTTTCATGCTGCGTTATATACGTTATATATTACGCATATTTTTTTTTAAGTAGGTGTTTTATATTCCTAATATAACCCTTTGTTGACTTTAAAGTAGTTTAAATGCATAAAATGATTATGTAACTAAAATTACACATTTTTTTTGATATGTGAAGTATTTATATTTTATAATAATGAACTCCGTTAAGTCGAACATGATTTGCTTAACTCATAATGTGAAAGAATGAATGTAAGCCTGTTAAATGAACGTATCGCTTAAAAGCGGTTTTAACTAGACTTGCTAAACAGTGTTTTTTAATAGAAAAAGTTTAACATACCTTAAACGTCATTTGAATTTTTAGACACTGTATCGCTAAACGCATGTCTAACGAGTGTTTAAAGTATTTTTTGTAATACCACCGTAAGACTTTATATTCTTTTGTTCGTTAACCCAATGAAATGGTAAATCCATCAACATAATTATCTTTATCTTTGCGTTATCCCGATAAAATTCTGAAAATACCCATTATTATTATGTATTTATTATACAAACAGCGGGTTCAGCATTAAAACACAATAGTCCCACAAAATTATTTCAATAGTTTGTCTGTGGAATCACAAGTCTCTATCATGTCATCCCTTACGACGTCAAGCCAACTGAGCCTGACCAATCTACGTCGGCCGGGTGGGGCATGGCCAGACATTTGTTGCTCACGTAGTTTTCCGGTTTTCGTAAAACGTGGCCGTACCAGTGTAGGCAACATTATTGCAATTTGTCTGCGATGTCACGGACATAAAGGCGGTTCTTGACGCGGTACTTCCGCATAACTCCGCACAACTCCGCACATCATTCGCAACATTTCACGCAGCTCTTGCTTTTGTCGGTCAAGCATATGCTACGTTTCACTGCCATGTAAAAAGTCAGAACTAATGATGTAGGTATTCATAGAACTGTCCCTTAAACTTAACCATCATTTTGCAGTCTCTGTAAACTGTATAGGTTACTGTATAATGATATATATTATACACAATCTAAGCCCAATATCGTCACTCTACTGAGCACTATCCTCCTTTCACAAACTAATGTAAGGACTTCACCACGGGCACACAGTGCGCATTGACAGAGTTTAGAGTGATTATATAATTCGAACCCTTAATTTCAAATGGCGTAATCACCAAATCGTCACTTTTCAGCAGAGCCTAAAAGAACAAAATAAGTAATATTATAATTCATATCTTTTATACTAAAAAAGTTATTCAAACGAAACTTGGATGTAATTATATGGCATCGCGAGCTTTATAACAGTTCTATGGTATTAAAAATTCAACCAATAGTTACTAAAATGATTTGTGTGTGTGTGTGGTTGTGATGTTTTTACGCCAAAAAATATTGATACCTTTCCGTTTACGACCCAAAAAAACGCTGTTCTGTAAAAAGTTATGGTGTAACAGCCTAGTTGGCATAAAGAGAATAATGCATTTTAAATAGGTAGCTATTTTAGGTTTTTTATACGTAATAAAAAAGTGAGGTAGATGCAAATAAAGTTTATTTATTACAAAATTAATATCACGTTTTTTACTTCAATTATACTAACGCAATAATTTTGTTTGAAGTTCAAACTAAAGTTATTGTGTATGTATAATTCTATGTCTTTTACGAGTAGTGTGTACAGAAGTAAAACAAACTTTTATTTTTAAAATGTTAAAGTTAGGATATAAGATCTATATTAAATTTAGGCGCTAGCAACACTCCTGCCACTTCGTTTATCTTTCAGGTTTTTAGTTTCTTCAAATAAACAATCTTCAATATGAGTGCTATTGGGCAAAAGAAATAAAACACGTCAATTTCACTATATTAATAAGAATTAAATATTTAAATCACAATCTTACGTTTCTTGAGGTTTAATTATAAATCTCAGACTTCGATTAAATTCGGTTCAACGATAACGATGAAAAACATTAACATTAAAAAAATTGCGTAATAAAAGGAATTAAACTGAGTTTTCTACAGATTCCTCTTCTTCGTCCTCTTCATCGGTTACTGCTAATACGTCGAATACACGACGATACTCTTCGTGATATATCTTTGGTATTGTACCATTATTACAAAGCTGCATAAGGTCTTTGTATTTTGACAATGATAAAGGTATTTTGTTGAGGTAAAGAGGCTTCACATTATATCTTTCTTGACACACCAAAGTACTTTCTACATTTTCAGTCTATTTCTTGCCCTACTTCAACTCCTTTAACTTTCCCTTTAATATCCTTGCCTTTTCTTTTTCCCTTACCTTTACCTTTCCCTTTATGCTTGACGGTTTCTTTTTCACATAATGTAATATTAACTTCTTGTGCATCATCTTGCATGGAGTATTTTACGTAGATTACATTGGGATTTTTCTTCTTTAATGTTACTGTTCTTATGTCTTTAAGCTTGAGATATTTTAATAAAGATGGAGTGAAGCTATAGTTAGTCACGTCTTCAAAATTCAATAAGTCTGTGTGATCTAACATCTAGCATATTTTTATAATTTCATGGGTCGTAAACGCCAAATTAAATGCAAGAAGGTAAATACCCCCTAACAGTTATTTATTTTATTTAAATTCTTAAACTAACTTGAGTCGTAAACGCCACTTTAACAGCATATCAGTCCTATAAGTCTACCTCGATAGTCAGTATTTTTCGTTTCATTATTATTTTAACTGGTGTATCGACCAACATCTTAAGAATTGTTTTTAAAAAAGTATTTACGACTAAAAAATAAGAAAATCCTTGTTTATAGACGCTAAATACGTGGGCTGTAAACTCTGATAAGACAGATCGATAGAGAGAAAAAAATGGAGTAGCACAGCATTCAAAAGTCATTTTGTCCAAAATGGTGGTTACGCCAATGGCTTATAAATAAAATATTAATTACGGTAATTTATTTATTATATGCAATGAAACACTTTTTAAGAAATACATTGATAGGAACAAGTATCATAAAACAATATTATTTTAGTATTTACATTGAGTAAATGCATTTCACTAATTATTAAATAAAAAGTATATAAATCATTAAAATATAAGTAAATAAAACTTTAATTATTTTTTTTTACAACTCGTTTAACATGCAAACTGTCCATTGAATGACATTATAATGGATTCAATTTAATACAAGATCTTTTATTGATAAATCTTATTTTATATTAATATTCACTATTTAATGACAGTGGAAATCGTTATGATATTGATTAAATGATATAATATAATTTTCAATTGAACAAAGAATCATAATAGTTAGAAAACCTAAATAAGTACAAAATATCTTATACTTATGATTTACTTCATTAATATGGCACAATTTATTAATAAATTAAAGACAAACATGCAATTTAGACATATATGTCTAAACAAATTAATAAAAAAACTTAATATAAAAAGATTGGTACCTGGGTTCAGTCTCATCGAACTGAGATTTCATTCTATTTAGTTAGAAAGCAATTTTATCAACTAGTATGAGATTATTACAGTACACCCTTCCTTGTTTAAAGAATAAAAACTTCTAAATACACAATATTTTTTCTACAAAATGGATGAGACGGCTTTATTGGACTTCGTTTCGCGATAGATTTTATAAAAACTACCATTTTATAAAACTGTATCTGGCAATAAATATCTATAGTGACATATGTCAGTGTCAAATGATTTGGCAATAATTGCTAGCTCCGGCAATTTTTTTATTATAAAGTAGTTTCCAGCTATCGAGAAACGGGCACTTGATGTTAAATTACACCGGTCATGATCAGAACATTAAAAAAAATATCCACATTGACACTTGAAATAGATCATAGTACTTTTGCTAGCTAGTTCAAACCAATTTACCTACTCTACGCATTCCACCTATATCTGGCACTGCGGTAACTCTGTCCCTACTAACTAACTACCTAGATATATCGTTACACAAAACTGGTAGTAACCATTTTCCATACTAGTTGTTCTATACATTGTAAATAGGTCGACGAGTTTATTTATATAGTAAATAAACAAACCCAGTTAGAATTATGTTACAAATTGACTTGAGTGAATTACTGTTCCATATTACCTACTGACCATGGAATCTCATTAAATTGTAGATTACGAGTATACATAAAGGTGCTTAATAAAATTGAATACTAAACTAGCTTAAATAAAACATCTCTGGCCACTTAACAATATTGCTGTACACTAAAGGGGAAAACATAACTGTGCTTTTACAAGTTTATATACTAGACTTCTTTCGAAATGCAGCCCTTGTCTAACAATTTAATGATTATATTATTACTAACTACTTTATTACTAAGCACTGAATATTTGGAAATAGAGAGACAAGCCCACAACATGATCAGTTTAGTCTGACTTCGACAGTCTCGTCTGCTAACATATGTTCATCGTCGGGATCATCGTGGGGACTAAGTTTTTCTGCCAGAGGCCTAGTGATGAACACACAGAAGTTTTCATCGGCGAGGCCGCGCATCGCCCGCCGCCTGAACACCACGAGCAGGAGGAATATTATGACTCCTTGGAGGCAGTTGAAGGTGTCCATGATTTTCCTGATTAATGAAAAATGAATTTGTGAGTTTTGATACATTCAAAACGCAATTTCTTGCCAGGATTTGGGTTTCATCATCTCAGCCTATTAACGCCGCATTACTGAAAACAAGCTTCCTCTCACCAATGAAGGTGAACAAGTGTATGGAGGAGGCTTAAGATATGGAACATATAAGGTAATCATTCAAACAACCTGAAAGCTATATGAGATGGATTGTTAAATATATTTACCAAATTATATGCGCCTCTCCATGAGCGAAGCTGGCAATCTCGAAGATCCACGAAATTCCCATTACCAAAAACAGTTTGAAAGATAGACGGAATCTGAAATAAAAAAAAAAAGTAAAATATGTCTTTCTGAATATAATAGTATGATTTAACTTCTTATCAGAGAAAAAGTTCGTCTTACCTGTGTCTAAGATTGTTCAATTTGTTGACCTCATACTTCATGGTCTGATGCCAGAGTACATATGACGAGAGCACGAACAAAACGACGTTAGCAGCGACAAGAATGGCAATTGGACCGTAAAAGAACAGCCAGGTTTCTGTGCGACCACTGAACCAGCAGTTGCCATCACCAAACCCAGGCTTTAAATGGTCTCCTTCCACAAAGTTTGTGATCAGTGCAACTATCAGAAATACTGCTGTACAACCCCAGGCGTAGATGCTGTACATAATATACTGCTTCTTTTCTGTCTTCTGCAAAAGCGCGGCGTCTCTGTAAATTAAATTGAGTAAAGGTCAAATAACCTCAACCTTGTTTCCATAAAAGTTATTCAAGAATTTAGTCCATTCAACTTTGTTCACATCCCAATCAGTATTGCGTAAATATTTTTGTTATTATGACGTATTCTGTGATAAAAAACTCGTTTTTGTCAATGATATTGATATTGTTTATTAACTTACACGACTGTCCGATAAGTGTTGATGCATATCACGTTCATCCAAAAGAATGTAGCCATCATCCACGCGTACACAAGAAAGCCTTAAAAAGACAACATTTATGCGTTACAAATTTTCATTACTTAATTTAATTTGTAAGCTATTTATAATATGAAACATTTAAAAAGAATATATTACCTGTTACCGTACAAATCTCATTTCTGAACCCTGGGTTTAGTTGTAACATTCCAAGAGACATGAAACCCAATGCCATACTGATGCATGTGCAGACGTAGCACATTCCTTGTAAGTCTCTGAAACATTTGATTGGAAGATACATTAGAGATCGGCCTTTGAGCTCTAGGTCGGTGGAAACTGATTTGACTACAGTCGCGAGCATAAAGTAGGTATATGTGGCTGGTACCATATTTTATTGTAGTATTTTGTTAGTATTCCTACAAATAAATGGTACGTAATCCTAAATGAAAATAATATCAAATCCTTCAAATAAATAATATGTAATCCTACAAGTAAATAGTATCTAATCCAACAAGTAAAATAAATTTTAACTTTTGGTCGATTTGCCTTTTACCCAGGATCTTCATTAGAAAACCTCGTTCATTTTTTAGTAAGCAGAACCGCGATCTTATGTAACCAATGAAGGTTTACTGTAGTATTTTGTTATTATGCCTATAAGAAGGTTGAAACTCGACTAGTGAAATATAATGTAAACACGTCTCAATGTTTGAGTTGGGATAATTTGCTTTCACCTTAGGATTATCATAGAGCATTATCATATACCGCGTTCATTATAGGATTCCTTTCATCCGTTTTTTGCATAGTTATTGAGAAAAAAATGAATCTCAAAATGTAAAAAAAACTTACCTCATCTGCGGAAGATATGTGTAAACTGCAATAGTCGCCAACAAGAACACAACGGAGACAAGAGTAAGGATCCCGCTGGTCTCCAAATCATTAGCCCACTGTTCTTTCTCGAAGCAAACCAATGCCACGTCCATTAATCCCAACTCCTTTCTTGACACATTGCGGTACATTTGAGCGACGCAATATCTGTAAATTTTATGGATACATATTAAAGCAATTGGTATATTATGTATTTCGCAATGGTTTTAATATTCAGTTCGAAATAAAGCAACTTTGAAATTAGGTCCATTATTATATTCTTTGCTACTTTGACAATTGCAATTGATTCTGCAGTTGAGTTCTAATGAACTTCATTGCAGAACATGGGCCTCCCAATTTGAGTTCTTTATTATTATTATCGGTTTATCGGGTGGTAGGGGTCTCTACTACGTTTGCCATATCGTTTTATATCTTTAATTGATCTTAAATGCTTTAACGCAGCAGAAAACTTAAAGAAACACGATCGTTATGTTTTAAAATTCAAGTGGCAGAATCGCTGTAACGGTCGCATTTACAATAAATTACAGTAACCCATTGAAACATGGTTCTTTTTTTCCCTCGGACAAGCAAACTTCGCAACCTCACAAGTTCCATAGCATACGTCATTGTATGGAACGTTCCACACTTACTGGCATATTTAAATATGCCGAAGGCAAACAGAAAGACAAAGATGCTATCCTTAAACCAAACAAATTTTTTTTTTTAAATATGTTTAAATCCGGTGACTTATTGTTTGTGGGTATTATTGTAGCACTAAGGTCTATTCTCTAAATAGTTTATATGGACCTAAGTACTTACAAGTTAGGATCTTCAGCAAACACGTAATTGGGGGTGTCCACAGTGGATACTTTATTCCCCTGAAGCGTGATGTCTGTGAGTAGCATTTTCCCATCGGAACAGTTGATGTCTGGGAGGGAAATGTTTCCGCAAGTGCGGTGTTCCAAGAGTTCCCCATTTGGGCAGCATGGACTCGCTGAGAGTGCCACACCGCAGCATATTATCAATATAATTAATTCCTGCGAAACAAAAAATATAATAAGACGTCTCATGCAGCACCATCTATACGTCAAATATGTGTTTAGCTTTATCTTTATTAATTTTGGAATTCGTCTTAAGTTGATCTAATAAAGATCTTTTTTGTACAAATTCTGCTCATTACATGCAGTTCACTTACATTCCTGACCACCTCATTTACAACCGCCGGGTAACATGTTCAGGTTTAAATGATTTCATAAGTTTTTGTCAATTGTGTTTTTTATAACTTGAAACACTAAGGATGTAGGAAATTCTAACCCTTGTTAGAATTGGAAAGGATATTACATCGCGGGCATCCGCTAGTAAACAATACTCTGACGGTGATTCTTTTTCACGCTTTTGCCGCTAAATAATATTTAATATTATGGTCTTTTAAGCGGGGCGTGATACGGCATTTTAGCAGGCCGTCATGAGTGGATGCGCTTTATACCACGTTATAAAGCGTTTAATTTTTTTATTGGACTGCATCGACTGCTTACCATCAGGCAGGGTGTAGTCATTATGACGTGTCACATTAAAAAAAACGATTTATATAAAATGGAAAGAATAGTTCTTATTCTGGACATCATTTTCTTTAGAAGTTGAATAAAAAGATCAAAGTTAATGTAAATTCTCAAATAAGTGATATACAAATGATCGTAATAAAATACATTGTTCCTTTGCGGGCATAAGCTAAGAGATATACATTTTACGGATACAATTTACAGTTTAATATAACTTGCATAACTTGACTTATACCATATCTCTAGAACGGGTCAACTTTATGATTTATGATTATAAGAATTCCTTTTAACGATAAGACCGCCTTTGTCCAATTTGTGTAAATATTGTTAATGTTTTAAAAATTAGGCAATGAATTGCTTATCTGTCTTTTAAATTTTCTTTAAAAGTTTTTTTCCTATCTATGAATGAAGCGTGACGTTTGTAGATGTGTCACTACATTCAATACAACGCATTACAATTTCATGATTATTCATAGAAAAATATTCCGTACTTATTTACATGACAAGATTTTCCTTTTGTCTTGTAGGTATACCAAGTATCTAACACTTAAATTTACATATGACCACATTCTAATGATATGATAAATATCAGATTATCGAGAAACAATATGACTGACGTGATTTGTATTATTTTAGATATTTTTGAGTAGGCATGTGATGATGACATCGTGATTAATGGTTCTACATACATACATTCACGCCTGTTTTCCCGAAGGGGTAGGCAGAGGCATATTAATACGCCCACACTTCGCCATTATATAGTTGGTCCCACGTAATAGGTGGCGAGCCTGTTGCCGCTTATCGGGCACTGTTTTGTTCACCAGAGCCTCGTCCGTTGATCGGCAGGTGCACCACTTGCAGGTGAGGTTGGCTTGGGCTCCTTAGGTCTTGTTAGGACCCCTACGCACTTCCCATTAGTGGTACTGTGGCTTATTTTTACAGTTACAAACATTTTATAAATGAAATTTAAAAAAAATTAAAACAACAACTAAACGGTCGGCAACGTGCTAGTGATACCAATGGTATTGCCAGCTATAGATTGTGATGACTGCTTTCCATCAGATGGGCCTGGGGCAGGCATGCCTGTGTGCCACCGTGCAATATAAATCGTTTCAGCGTTTGTCGTGTGTCGACGTCTTCGTTATTTTGAGGTTGTCAAATATTTATATCTGAAGAGCATGTCGGCTTAATAGACGGCTCCTAAATAAACCTTAAGCGATAGCTCTACTACTACTAAAGCACAGAGGATGATTGGAATACTTTTAACATAATTTTATTACTTACAAAGTTATTATTATAAAAATGTATAAATGTGAATAAATAAATAAATAATAATATTAAAAAGTTTATTGAACAAATCACATTTTCACAATACATTTGGTACACTTAAAAACCTAAACTAGGTCTAACCTGTTCTTATAGGTTGCTATGCTCTTTACCCTAAAGGCTGCGTTTAATAGATATTAGGTTGAGATAATTAAATGAATACCTACAATATATATAAATTAAAATATGAAAATAAATATACATAAATATAATTTATTTTTATGTTACTAATATGATAAATGGACAAAAATATGTAATATTTCAAAACCTGGGAGTTGGCAAATTGTTTTTCATAAGATGTCCTTTGCGCGGGAATTGTCCTAAAACTGTAATAAACCTCCAATTGATCACGATGAATTTTTGCAATGCAATGCCTGAATCAATAAATTACTTTAGTAGGATCCTAACTGATATTCGAATTAACCGATGACACATGACTCGATAATGATATAATATGACAGAATTACAATTGCAGCCTTAATAAGATTACCCTTGTTATAACCATGAAACTTTTATTGATACCTGACCCACTTCCGAAGACACGACCGTGAACCATAATCGAATCAGGTGTCGATACAATACATAATGCCAATTATCTCATTGATAACGAGACAATGATTTTATTAAGAACAAGACCTCGTTTTAGAATGTGATTCGCCAGATTTTCCACACCCCATCGTCTTCAGTACTGTTACTATATAAGCCTTTGTTATGCCCTTGCAGGGTGAAAATCAAATATTTTGTAACATCCTATACCTAAACTACATATATTGCAATAAACGTAATTGAGTTGAATGTCTGAACGCTCATATCTTTCTGATTTTAAGCTAAGGAAAGTAAGAATTATCCAGTTAGTTATCCACAGATTTTATTTATTTATATCGACATTCTTATTATTTTTTTGTACAACTTTTCTAAATGTTTTCTTTTATATTTTATTCCGCATCTTTTTTGATAACCAATAAATTATCAATTAACCTACTGTAGGTAAATATCGCTTTACTGTGACATTACAATAAACTCGATCTGTGAAAACTAAACACTTGAAAGTTTATTTGCATAGCAGTGTTACAACATGGAAAGAACGGGAAAGAGGCGTGACATTATGTTACAACATGGCCATCCATTGGAATTTTGCGCAACCACCAGCTCCCACGCCTGGCAATTGTTGATTCTACATTAAATAATAATTTAAATGTTAATGTTTCTAGAGGCCCCATTGAACGATAAGGTCAGTCCTTGGATAGGTTACTGTCGTGTGGCATTTCATATGGAACGTTTGCGTGCTTCGGTAGGCATGCTTTGACTATGGTCCCGGTTATCACAACATCTGGTAGCTGCTTGGGAGGCTTAAGGGGAGGGTGGATGTCGCTGACTATGGCGATTCAGAAGAATCACCGACACAAGTTGACACAACTACACTCTCTGTCCCTTTCCCTCGTGAGGGCGCCATCTACAGATCACTTATCGTCGCAATAATGCGCGAGCTAAAATCTACTATAAAATTACTTTTCCTATAACAACATTTAACAGTAATATGCACTGTGTCCGCGTGTGATGTCAATAGCCTTAGATAATATGTTTGTATATGAAGTTGTGTCTTGGTTTGTTCCTAAATTGAAATTGAATAATTGATTTAACAGATTTAGATCTAATTTCTTAAATGCTATCATGATGAGATGAACTTATAGTCAATTTCTTCTAAATTCCTACGATAAAGATAAAAGAATATCCCACCTCTCACCACTCAGTTAAATATCATAATAATATAAGAATACGTCAAATATTGCACTTAACATGATATAACATAGTATTGTTGTCAACAAACTATTTTACACTAAGGAAATCTTATTTTAGAAACAAAAGATAATATTACGTATATTCAAATAGAAATATATTTCAAAAAACATCGTAAACCAAATTTCCACAAAGTTGAGCCATGGCTCGGATATTCTGAGGTAACTACATAAAAATGACAAGAACACCTTTTGATGAAATAATTAGAGAACATTAGTTTAGATTATTGAAACTTTATGATGATATCGCATGCTTAAAAGAACATCGACCCATTAATAGATAGGTCAGGTTTGAGTTACTTACTTATACAGTCTTTCTATTTCTTACTGAGATCGCATCAATGTTAATCAAACGTTCAAAACACAAGCAGAATTACTAACTAATAAATCAGTATCAGCTTACAAGTAGGACAAGTATTCTTTGAAAGATCTTCTTTTGTGATGTCCCAAAAGTCGTATTTTTTGGGTTAAGTCACTATTCCATTAAGCATGCGATATATGTGAGTGATTGTCTCCTTATTTTGTGGTTAGGTGTTGTATACTATACTTATTGATATAAGACTTGCCTAATTCTTCATATGGAATATAATATATATAATCCGGCAATTATAAGTGCTTACCCATCTAATCTTGTAATTTAAATAAAAAATAAAGTGATTTCAACCTCATTGGAACAAACAGAGCCATTCCCCTAAAGCAGTAATTATTTCTGTCCCTTCTCATAAAGTCGCACAAATAAACAGCGACTTATATCCTATATTTAACGTTACTCTGTGGCGCTGGTTTATATTTAGTTACTCATACCAGTCTTGAAACGCACATAACTTCGCGAGATTAGGTTTTCAGAAATTACCGAAATAAAGCAGAGTCAATCCTTGGATGGGTGGCCATTTTATATGTAGCGCTTTATTTAATTTTTCTCTGTAGCCTTGGTGTATGTAACTACATCAGATACTGAGTAACTACTCAGTCTTGAAACGGTTGTAATTTCGCGAGATTAGATACTCGCAAGGTATTGTCGATGTTAAGCTGAGTATACGGTGGTCAGTTCATGGATGGGTTTTTTGATGAGCGATTGGTCTGGTTATTGTATATGTGGTATTCATGAAGAAAAGTTAGCGACTTGACAATTTGCAATAGCAGAACGCCACACACCTTCCGCTGCCAATGCGCACTGGGTCACCTGAATCGCTTTAACCTTGGTTTGTGGGGGTAGGTGCCCCTGCTCAGTTGTGGTCCAATAATCTCTTTATTTTACTAACCTAGTGGTAATTTCTGGTTCTAACATATTACACTGAAATCATTGGAATTGAAAAATATTATTGAGCATTGCTATTTCGTATTCGGCCATGATGATTGATTGGTGATTTGCAATAATTCAAATGTATTTATGTTTTGTTATTTGTTGGCAATTTGACACAGTTTTATAGACGGAGAGAAATAAGAAACTATTACATTTTGTACTGGCAGATAAAAAAATAAGTTCCTTATAAGCGGCAATAGGCTCGCCACCTATTACGTGGGACAACACAATTTGCGAACTGTGGGCGTATGATATGGCTTTGCTCTTTCGGGGAAACAGGCGTTATTGTATGTATGTATAATTGGTGTAATTTTCTGACAATCACACCATTTATATAGCTTCAAGATAAGTGTCATTAACCATATGTAACGGATAAACATATGTAAATCCTTTTTTATGTCAATACATATTTAATACAGGTACATGGGAAATCACCCAGACCAGAATACATAGTCATGTTAATGCACACAAAGATTTGCCCTGTGTGGAAATCGAACCCACGAACTCAGGAGCGGAGTGCGACTTTACACTAAGAAAACTAAACCTCACTTAAGAAAAGTCACATAATTCTTAAATTTCCTAACGAAAACAAACCTTTATTTAAATACAAAGGACTGACACCAAAAAAACTGCACCTTACCTCAGCCTTTTGTAGTTAAATATTTAAGTCAAATACATTTTAAGTGATATGCGTGTAATGTAAGTACCTCAATTAAAAACTTCTGCCACTGCAGTGGTCCGTAGATAACATCTAGTAAATGTGCATTACGTAGGCACTGAAAATTTTATTCCGAGTATATTTTTTGTAGTGGTAATTGTAAATACCTTATAATAACACTGTAAAAAGGCACCCTAACAAATTGGTCTCAGACGCAGTAAGTGTATTATTAGTAACAAAAGTCAAGTGGCTACCGTGACCTTCCCTTTCACGTGAGGTCGCGGGTTCGATGTCCGCGCCCAAAACTTTATTGTTATCTGATTGTTTTTTTGGGACGGAACACAAATAGAAGCGCTAGTTACGACTGTCGGAAATGATTGGTATATCATTACATTGGCCAGCGTTAAGTAAAGTCAGATAATGGATTGTCAGCTTTATTTTAGGTATATACATTATACATACATTATAAGACCGTTTCTGCATTTGTTATCGAACGCCTCCTTGCTTCGGGAGCCAACGTAAGCAGGGGTTACTCATAAATCAGAATAAGCAACTGCATAGAAGCTATGCATCTGCTAGAGGCAGCTTACCGATATTCTTTTTAGAAAATGTTCCATCAAATAAAAAAAACAAACTATCCGGCTGATTAGGAAATACTCTGCAGTTAAAATTACATTATTTTATAAACAATCTGTCGAATAAACGCTAATGGGCACTTTCTTAGGCATTATATAAAAGGTCCTAGGTGTAGTAAGTTAAAAAGAATAAAGGGGTCCCTAGACGTGTATTGTCTATGGGACCTGTCACGTTTCAGTCGCCAGCTTTCAAAACAGCTCATTTTTTTGCTTCTTGTTTTATTTTAATCGTACGAATGTCGAGCTGCAATACCTCCTTACAGTTTTTTTTTGAGAAATATACGGGCTAAAGTTAACCCAGGTTTAAAACCAGTGCTGTCACTTTTATTTCATAAAATTATGACAGTGAGGGCACTTATTTTAAACCTGGTTTAACATTACATCTTGTTTTGTAATGTAAATGTCAATTACTTTACACGCGTGTTTTGATGAAACCATCTATCCGTAATATAACGACAACCCAAAAATAATAATTGTGGAAATATCTTTTTAATAAATCCACGTAGCTTTATGATTTATGGCGATTAATTTTATCTTAATGATATAACACGACACACACTCGAGTATAGATTTTTTTTTTCTTTGTCTGTTCTCATATGAGTAATCCGGAAATATTTGCATTATTATCGCAACAAGACGATATCTCCCCAGGCTTATGCAACCCGTATGTTCCAGTCCACACAAGACTATCTATCTATTCACCATTATATTTTTCACCCACGCGTAGTAATTTCATTGTAATTAATTTATTGTGAAACAGAGTACTGTTGTTGTACTACATTGGCTTGCAAAAGAAGTATCTCACTTCTAAAATTGTACTAACTTTTTAAGTTACACAAGAGATATTTTTCAAATAAAAAGCATCTCTTAGATTTTACTAGTTTTTTAGAACGCTGATAAACGCTTTTTATTTTAAATCTTTAATTTCTATAGTTAAGAAATATTATTTTTTAATTGTCGTACCAAGTTAGTTTAAGTAGCTTTTTTCTTTTTCTAAGCGTTGACCGCTTTTTCGTATCAATTCTCGCGTTATATATATATATATTTCAATTAAGAATTGTTAAAGAATACTAGTTACCGGTTTCGCCTGTTTGACTTACAGGAACCAATAGATTTTTCTGGTGATAAATACTTGTAATAGCTTCTTTTTTTTTTGTTAGCTTCTTTTCGTAGCTTTGCCTGCGTGATCACAATATCACAAAAAAAAACATACAAATGGCCACCCTCTTTTTGCATGAAATGATGATTAATTACCAATCAAAACCTATGATATATTTTTTTCAGTGTCTCAAACCATCCCGCGCGATTTTATCTCAATTGGGTCTCAAAGTAGTTTAAACTTGAAAAAGTAGAATACAGTGTTAATTTTGCATTTTTAATTTGTATGTTAGGCATAAAAAGTTTAACTAATTCTGATAGATAGGACCTTGACGGTGGTACATTACTTCCTTTTTAATTTTATCGAATTAAGCGTGGGTCATATGTTTGTGTGTTTGCACATTTTTTACTCAATAACGTAACTTGTAAATCGTCTGTGTGAACTTTGTTTGTAGGTGTATCCTACCAACATCTTAGGACCCAAGCCAACCTCACCTGCAAGTGGTTCAACAATAGACGAGGCTCTAGCAACCATAGTTTGCCAGAGCAATTTAAACAAGTTTCGTAAGCGGCAACAGGCTATTACGAGGAACCAAAAGTAAAATTGCTGAAATATGGGCGTATAGTATGCCTACCCCCTTTCGGGAAAACAGGCGTGATGGTATATATAAACTTTGCTTAACTTTGTAGATCGTTTTCTACCGCCTGTACCCCGGGCATATAAGGTAGGTTACTTACCTCATAAAAAATCCCGGAACCCATGACAAAAACCAAATAACATAAAACTAAAATTTTTTTTTTGCTTTACAATGCTTTTGGCCCCGACGACTATGACAAGAGCAGTGGACCTAAAATTAAGGTCGTAAGTTCGATTCCTACCCGGGTTTCATAGGACGAGTTGTTTTATTCTAGTAAATAAAATCGTCGCATAAAACTAAAATACAAGCACAGCATACAAACATAGGGGTCACATCGATGTATGCTTATTAAAGTTCATTTAACCAATAGCTGATAACGGTTTATCAATAAAACACGAACATTACGAATTCATCTCATATCAAAGTACAAATTTACACGAGTGTTTATCAAAAACAAGATGACTTAGCTGACCCATAATAGTTTAGTTAGAATATTCAACAATTCTATACTAACATTATAATAACATAAAAGTTTATTTTTATTAAGTTGATTCTTGCTAAGATAGGCTATTTACTTCAATTGATATGTGATTTATCAAAAATGCTGTGTAAAACTTTAATATTTCAATGTAATTCTTATATATATAGTTTCATGTAAAACTATGACAGAACAAGTGTTCCTTGTTTTTGTGAATAATCATGTCCCCTTTAGTTCTTTGTACCTTAATTTGTCCTTAGCCAATAGCCAGTATCTTTACTCACTCACATTGTAATATAAATAAATTATTTAAATTTGTTAGAATAGGAAGACCTTTAGACCAATAGGAAGAATATGAAGATCCTTTCATATTTATTTCTCTTGGACTTGACCTTAGCAGAGATATATTATAGCACTAGTTAACCATTAAATAAATTACATCAGTTTTAAATAATAAAAACCGCATTTTCAACAGCCGTCGTTTGTTTGATCTGGGGGTGATTTTCCCCGCGGGGCTTAAATTGCTATTCCGATGGGGTAATGATAGGTGTAATTCAGAAATATATTAAATTCAATGATGTAACAACTGAGATTCAGCCAAATCTAGTTAGACCAGTAAGCTGACCTAAGCATTTAGGTCGACAGAGGCGACAGAGGTAAGAAAAATGACAGGACGACATTACAGCAAAATTTGGAAACGACTGTTTTAGGAGCTATGATGCCACAGACAGGCAAGTCAAACTTACACCACTACTCTTTTTTTCTTCGGGGGTTAAAAAGTGAAGAAAAGTCGTTTGTCTCATTCAATTACACGTCTATTAAATGAGGTGGCATATGAATGTTATAGTACATTAGGTTTCTTTTTTACTAAACACGTAAAAGCAAAGACAATAATCTCACTCATGAAATATTGCGTGATATCGTGTTCAGCACAACTTCTCGTCCGCGCATGTATTGTCACTGAGAAAGTACACTGAATGTCATTTGAAGGCAAGTTTTTTCCTTGTGTATTTATGGAGAGTGCGAGTGTAACGTATGTGATTCAGATCTATCTTGCATGATTATTATGAGGAACACTTTCATTTGTGTTTGTTTTGTTTTGATTGGGAAATTCCACTGATAATTTATTCATGGGCAACCAACAAAGCATACATTGTAACAATATACACTAAAACTTGCATTATTTTTGTCTTATTTATAGGAAGCCACTGCAAGCAAAAGTGTTATAACAATATTTTGAATTATGTATTTACTTATTAAAAAAGTATTTAAGTATGTTTATCCGTTCTTTAGTATCCATAACACAAGTTCTTAGTGATACTTATCTTGGAACTAAATAATTGGTGTGATTGTAAGAGAATATTTATAATTTGTAATCATTGCTTAGGTTAAATTATAAGTAATACGTAAGTTTTGTAAAATTAAAATTGTTAATAAATACATAAACTACTAAATAACCAACTGCGACAAAACACCCATCTCTTACCCTATTTAACATTTAATACATCATAAGTATACATTATATTAACTATCACGCAAAATAAGAGCCGGGCACAATTAGCCCTCAATCATTTATTTATCATTTAGGTATTCGATAACGGTGTAATAGTTTTCATTTCATACATATTCTTGTAAATGTAGTGAATGTTTGAAGCACGTGTTTACTATTAACAACTACACTTGTTGATCTCAAATTAGTCAGGGATCTGATTATAATTTGTCACAGCGAAACGCCGACAAAAATATGTGATGTGTTTAAAATTCATGGAATCGTTTTACGGCAAACATGAGAAATATCGCATACAAACCGTTTATATATTTACTTACTTATAAATAAACAAGTAAGTATTAATTAAACGATGGCGGTATTTTCCTGAATACAAACGACAAATTAAAAATTAACTTCTATACATATATATTATACACATATACTATTACACTTATTCTATAGTTATACACTATTACTAGCGACAGTGTATTAATTATAAAAGGCGGTCGTTTCGTAGACTGTTAGGTTAAGCGTCCGGTTGAAAGAACCAGTAGGTATCGAGTTCAAACCTCACAGATCCTATAAATAAAAATCAATTACTAGCAAAATATTAATTAAGCATATCCCATAATCAAAATAAGCTCATAATCTTAATCAAGTAATAATATCGTACGTGAATAAGAGCGGCGAGAGCCAGGGTTCAAATCACACCTATGACCAAACAAAGCAAGGTCTTTCTAATAATTGTTCAAATTTATCTAAAACCTTTATACTTTATGTTTAAAGTTCATTATCATCAGCCCAAGGACGTTAACTGTTGCTCACAACATATATTTACTTAATTAGTATTTATTACTGTAAATATTGTTCTGGGTCTAGAATAGTGCCACCCCCTCTCATCTCACGGGGAGTCGTAAGAGTCGACGAAGAGAATTCCTATCGAATGACGGGCAGCAGCGTCGCACACGCAGTTTGGTGATTATGAGCAAATACCTCCAATAAAACTGGAGAGGCCAATGTTCAGCAGTGGGCTTTATTAGGCTGATGTGATGACAGTAAATATTAGGTCGGGGAAAAAGTCTTTTCGCATAACGTAGGTATAAACTTATTATAAAATTTTTTTGACTGTACTATTTGTGTCTGGCTGGTTTTGGTAACATTAAAAAGGTTCCATTATAAAGAAAAGAAAAAAATAAAAAAAAGTTGTTTCCCGCTATTTTTCATTTGTTTTTCTCTCCGTAAAAATGAGTGAATCTAATGAAGAAATTCGATACATTTTAAAATTTTATTATAAAAAAGGCAAAAATGCAACTCAAGCAGTGAAAAAAATTTGTGATGTTTATGGACCTGATGCAGTGTCAGTAAGAGTAGCACAAATTTGGTTCAAACGTTTTCAGTCCGGAAATTTTGATGTTAAAGATGCACCTCGCTCTGGTCGCCCTGTTACGAATAAAATGGACGCCATTAATGAAAGAGTGGAGCATGATCGGCATATTAGTAGTTACGATGTAGCTGAAGAACTGGGAATTGACCACAAAACAGTTTTGACCCATTTGAAGAAAGCTGGTTATACAAAAAAGCTCGATATTTGGGTGCCACACGAGCTCACTCAAAGAAACTTAATGAACCGTGTACTCATTTGCGATTCATTATTGAGACGTAATGAAGCCGAGCCGTTTTTGAAGAGATTGATAACTGGCGATGAAAAGTGGATCACGTACGACAAGAACGTGCGATAAAGGTCGTGGTCGAAAGTTGGCCAGGCTTCACAGACTGTGACCAAATCTGGCCTAACACGAAATAAGGTGATGCTGTGTGTATGGTGGGATTGGAAGGGCATTGTTTATTATGAGCTTTTACCGCCCGGCAAAACCATCGATTCTGATCTTTACTGCCAGCAACTGATGAGATTAAAGGAAGCAGTCGAGAGAAAACGGCCGGAATTGATCAACAGGAAGGGTGTGGTCTTTCATCACGATAACGCTAGACCACACACATCTTTAGCCACTCAGCAAAAATTAAGAGAGTTCGACTAGGAGGTCCTAGTGCATCCACCATATAGCCCTGACCTTGCGCCTTCAGATTTTCACCTGTTTCGGTCTCTGCAGAATTCTTTAGGTTCTGTAAGGTTGACCTCAAGAGAGGACTGCCAAAACTATTTGTCCCGTTTTTTTGATCAGAAGTCCCAAAGTTTCTACAGTAACGGGATAATGTCTCTGTCCACAAAATGGCAGAAAGTTATTCAACAAAACGGTACATATATATTGTAAATAAATGTAAATAAACTTTTAAAAAAATGTCTTGACTTTTCATACAAAAATACGAAAAGACTTTTTCCCCAACCTATTATATCGACAGTAAACATTGATAGTTATGTTGTAACTTCCCAACAGATAATAATAACAAACATGTAGCCCTAATGACACTCTGATGCACTTTCGGTTCAATTTTGTGATAAACCATATCAGTAGGCATATTTATAGCAATACGATATACTAATGTAAGTTCCTTTTCTGACACAGAAGCCTAGGTTAATAATTGCCTTATGATTTGGTTAAAATAATTCTGTTGCTAGCAAAATTACTGAATACTTTCACCATGAGGTGAACGTCTAATTCGTCTCCCACGACTAATTAAAAAGTGATTTAGTGCTTAGATACCTTTTAAACGTTATTCTCACCTCTTTAATGGAATAGAGCAAAAAATACTAAAGACAACCCGAAAAAATTATTGAAGGAAAAGCCAAGTGAATGTGTTAACTTAAAAAAAGAACTAATTTTACAGTTTTCTCGAATACCTACTCCGCTGCAAAATCGACAAAATGACACCCCTACTATAATTTTCTGTCGATAATACGATAATACTAGATAATGTATAAGACTATTACCATATCCGTCTAATTGGTTCTAAGCTATCGTCTTACCAAGATTATAGTGACAAATAGTACACAATAGTTAACTATTTGACTAAGGATTCTGGTTAAATCTCTCAGGAATTCTATACCCATTTATTAAATAAATATTAGGAAGTAGGCCACAAAATATTGGTGTAAGGACTGTGCAAAACGCACATCATAGCTTTTTGTAAATATTTATGGTTTTGAGTAGTATTGTTTTGTTTTTAAAACAGACTTTTGAGTTGACATATTTTTTTGGGTAGATTGAATATACTGTTTGCGTGGAACCAGCTTTTTATTGAAATATGCAGTAATGTAAAAGTGACCAGAATCCTATTTATATTTTTAATATACTCAAGGGCTATGGGGTGGGCGTTTTAACTTTTCTCAACACGCTTACTTTTTTTTAATTGTCTCTTCTGCTTAACATTGACAGGATGTAGTCATATCGAGTAACAACAAAAATAATTAGGAAGGTAGACGTAGAAAAACCTTGCGAAATGAATATTAATTTTAATGGCATCATATGCATGTTCTGTGATTAATATTTCGCTCACAAAAACAGATGCTGCCAGTGAAATGTTCCACAGGCTGACCTATCCGATTACATTATCATACTTGTTACTATTTTTAATGCTTTGTACTTATTTATATAACTAACTTAGCCCCAAATCGTCCCAACACATAAGACTTTTTAATTCAAACTTAATTTGAACTAAAACGTAACAATTTCTTTGTTCGTGATGGATGACACTAAGAAAAAATTGTAATATGAAACATATTTAGGTAGAATTTGTTTAAACTATGACCATCAAAAATATATTTAAATTTTAGCACGTGTTATTCCCTAACCCCTAAATTACTAACAGATGCTCAATTAGTATTTTTGATCCGCTCAGTATTTGTAGAGGATCATTTTGTTGTAATTATTTACATGTCACTGGTGGTTACTTAATTACGTTGTAACGGCAAAATTTGGCATACAGATGGAGCATGACATGATGTAGCAACAACGTGATAACAAAATAAGATAATAACTATGATAAAATAGCCATAATTGTGTGATTTTTATGAATATAGCAATTTTTTACAATAAAATTTTATATGGTGTAGGACTACACTTAAATAATTTTAACTGAAGATTTTTTTATTTTTGAGAGGAGATTTTCCAAATTTTCACGTAATTTCGTGATATATATATATCACAAAACTGATATCCATGCAGACGGAATTTAGCCTATTGTGTAGGTGTAAACTATTATAGTAGAAATATAATGTGTCTGTTTCTTATTCAATTTGTTTTCCTGATAAATATAGACGTGACTTTTATGATATTGTTAAACGAAACCTCAAAGTCTTTGTTTAATTAATAATAATAATAATTTATTTGCTATAAAAAGTTATATATATAAAGTATAATTATGTCTTTGTGTTAAGATAATAAGTTTTTTACCTACCCTATTTGAACAACTTCGACTAATTACATAATGTACATAATATTTTCTCACCTCGTACACTATAAATCATATAATTACTGTAGATTGATTCAGATATTATTATATTAACTAATTCATAAGGCAAAATTTATTGCCAAGAAATCTTTAATCTGAAACTTAAATTAACTTACCTTCATTCCTCGATAAAAATGTTCACAAGCAACGTAAAACACTACTAGAAATAACTTCTAAACAAAACAAACTGTGGTAAGATCTTGCATACTATAATTAACTATTTTTCAAATTAAAAACGTATTATTGCTGAATCGACATTTAGACAGACGGCGCGGAACGAGATGCGCGTGCGACTGTCGTTGCATACAAATTGAACTCACCACCCGGTCTGTGGTCGGCGTTCTGCGCACACGCACGATATCGATAGAACGACAGCCGGTTAGACAAGATACACTTTTAATCACTACCCACTACGACCGGCGAATAACAGTATGCTAAAATTTTATGCAAAGAAAATAGAATTCAAACATAATTTGTTCTTAATACTTTGGCTTTTCTCCAAGGACGCTTCGCATACTGATGACTTTTTATCGTAAAAATAATAAAATATGGGATATAATATACTGATCCTCTTAAAACATACATTTATAGGAAGTAGTGGAACATAGAACCATCTCCGGTAAAATAAGAATATGCACCAAAATACTGATAATGGGGAATTTGGGGGCTATTTATGTTGTGCAAAAAGGTTAGATTAGGTTAGCAATTTACTAATTTTGATAACTCTTTAAATGTCCTCGCGTTGGTTTTGCCCGCGGCATCTAGTTAATCAGCTTTAACAGCTATCGTATTTTTGTAGACAATTTACGCTAAACTTTAATTAATACATTAAAGAGATTTAATTAAACCCGTCTAGTAGATTTAGAGATTTTCATGCATTGAGCCGATTTTTTATTTGCCTAAAATATAACCTGGAATATAATAATTATATTACAACCAAACAGAAAATGTCATTCTTAAACTGTCATTATTATGTCAAATACTGCAATAAAATGTCTTAATATACTAAATAAAAAAGATAACCTTAGTTGTAGTTCGTACGTATTTTCTTCTTTTGAAATGAAACGAAAAAAATATTGCATTTTGCACTATTGTCATATCTTAAATTGTAGTTAAGTTTTTAACGGAATCAGAAATTAAGAAAATATTTTTTAACAACAACAGCTCCCAATTTGTTACATGATGCGAAGCATGGACTGAGATGGTGATTAATAAAAATTTTACTTACAATTAATTACCTTTTTAAAGATAGATAATAATATTTTCACCTTATATTTATACAAAATTTCGATTTGCAAGAATTTGTATAAGGTTTTCATGATTTGTTTTTACACTTACCTAGATGGCTCTTAGTTATATCCTCGGCAGGTGGCGCTGTTGTCGATATCAGCACAATGTCGGGCTTGTTAGTTTGCTAGAGCATAACAGGGACATTGCTAGGATGATGAAGACTATCGTTTTAATTTTCGCATTTTATTAGTTTATTGATAGCAAAATAAAAGTGAGTGTTTAGGGGTCCTACCAAGAACTTTGTACTCCAAGCCAACCTCACCTGCAAGTGGTGCACCTGCCGAGCAACGGACGACGCTTTGGCGAACTTCAAGATCCCGGTAAGCGGCAGTAGGCTCGCCACCTATTACGTGGGACCAGCAATATGATTGGCGAAAAGTGGGTATATAATATGCCCCTGCCTACCCCTTCGGAGAAGCAAGCGTGATATAATATATTTATAATAAAAAATTTTTTTTTTTTTTTGCGCAAAATACTACAATATTCTAAGACAGATCCGTCCATTACCTACTCATTTGCATCCAAGCCATGACGTAATTTAAAATCATTTTTTTGTTAATACTGAATACTGACACACATAATGTAGGTTATAAGTTATAAGGTACACAAAACAATGGAATAAAAGAGTATTCAACATATGCATAAAAAAACAATAGGCTCGCCACCATTACGTGAGACTAATAGTATAACTGGCGAAATGTGGGCGTATAATATGCCTCTGTCTACCCCTTCGGGAAACAATTATATTATGTATGTATGTATAAAGAAACAATAGGAATTCAATAAATGAATTAATCCAATCAGTAAAACCGAAAGCAAGGCAGAATGAGAATGGATTAAGTAAATAGTAATCGTTTATTTTACTACATATTTAGTATTATGAGACTAAAACAAATTTATACCATTTCGTATTTATTATGACTTTAACCCAATATAACATACTTGTAAGGTAAATAAAAAATGCATTTTTTTCATAACACTTAGATTTATTAATTAAGCGTATGTGGTACAGTCAAAACTCAAAATCGATAAAAGCCGATTTTGCCTGTCAAAGTAGTTTACATCAATATGTTTTATGACCATTTTTTGATTATTGACCTCGCCTTGTAATAGCGGAATGCTAATATAGTTTTATAAAATACTTATTTGTGACAATATTATCTATTGCATTATAATATTAGTTAGGTTATTGTTATGACTAGAATTAGTTTTCCCATTATTATTCATAATCAATAAGAAATAAACCGAATGTTGTAGCATTCCTAACATAATCTAATAGGGTTTTTAAACATTTATATTGTATTCCAGTGCATAGATTTAATACTCAGACAGGATTAAGCACTGTCAAATGACACATTACAGAAATAAACTCTATTTGTATCGTTGGAAAACGTATTATAGGCTACTACTACTAGGCAAAAACTAGCCGAGCGAGATAGCGATTACGGAGAATCTTTGTCCCGTTCTTTCACTGGCCAGTCGATAAAAAATCGCTTACTAATAGCAGAATGTAAATTCCATGCCCCAGTGTCGCAAAATCAGAACTGAAATTTTATAGAAGAGTGTGTTAGTCTCAATGTCATAAGTTTGGACAAATCTGTCCTTGTAGTACTTGAGGTTCGATAATAAAATGCTTACAAATCATCATGTCAGCCTTATTAAGTCCACTGCTGAACATTGACCTTCCCAATAGATTACATTCTATAGGGGGTATCGCCCATAATCACCACGCTGAGCAGGCGGGTTGGTGACAGCAGTTCAAGCCAATATGCAGAATGACGCTCATGCTAATCGAATTCCCGTCATCCCGTAGGATTTCTCTTCGTCGGCTCTTACGACTTCCCATGCACACTGCTACCATCAATACCAACCACCCGTGCGAGTGGCCGACGTTTAGCGCTATATATGTATTTGAAAAAGTTTTTATTTGATACACAATTGCGGTACATCGCAAATTTCAATAACATGCAGAAATCATTTATTCATCATGATTGTTATTAAATCATACGTAGAAATTTAAATTAGATTACTTAAAATTAACACTTACAGACTACAAGGCATGCATTTTACAATAGCACACTACACATATTATACGTTAATAATATTTTTCAGATAAAATTACACATAATTTTTATATGGAAAATTTAATTTTGGCGCTTTATGGCGCTTAAAGGTTTACTCGTAAAGTCTCTTAAATAGAGGTAGTGATCAATATTGTGTGCACGGAAACATTATGCCACTTGGACATGACCTAACGATGTGACTTGCTCAACGCATATGTCTTCGTCCCCGTATGGGCCTTATATTGTTCTTTGTGATAAAAAGTGGTAATACAGTAAAGTGACAGACCATTTACTTTTACAGCTGCACCGTGAACATAATAAACACATAAAAATACGCAACAGTTTGTTCAAATATGATTTTTGGACTGAATTCAATATTTTTTACTGTCTTGCTATCCTTTGCACGCTGTATTTCGAGACAGATTTATATTAACTTCTTGTTTACACAGTTATATTTAATTAGATATAAACGAGCTTGAAACAAAACAAGGTCTAAACTTAAACCAGGTTTTAAACTAGTGCTGTCACTGTCTTAATTTTATCAAATACTTTGGACATCTTTAGTTTTTAAACTGGTTTAACTTTAGACCTTGTTTTGTAATTAGACCTTAAGTTTCCAGCAATATCTAACTCAATAACTTGCACCTGAAGAACAATTCAGATTCAATAAAAAAGAAAAAAAAAGAAAAGAAATTTAGTCATCATTTAGTCTCTTCCAATGGCACTTCCTTGGTGTGTTCCACCACGTCTTGCTCGTCGTCCTCGCCAACGGCTAGATGTTTCTCCACCGCCCCCGACATCCAGTCCAGCCAGCCGTGCTTGTACATGGCCTTCACCACCCTTCGCCTGAACGGGACCAGCATCAGGAAAATTATCAGACCTTGTAGGGTGTTGTAGATGTCTAAAATAGTCCTGGAAATTAAAATAATTGTTTCTGTCATTTTCAACTTACTAAACATTCAATTGAATTACAGTGTTTTATAAACCCTTACATTTGTCCCCGTACACTGCTAGTAGTGAGATACTATGTTAATTCATGCACATTCTCCGCGATCAGAATTGAAGATGAAGTTTGTATGCTGTACAAGTTCCTAATGTTTGTCACCATCATTTCAGCCCACTTACTTCTCAGTAATAGTTTTCATACTTTTTTAAATAACCACGCTAACTCAACGCTTATTGGCTGAGGCACGACCACCGGCTATAACCGGGACCACCGGCTAAACGTAATAACGTGCTCTTCGAATTTTAAAAGTGGTAAATACACAGGCTATGTGTCTGTGGGACTTTGAGACAGCTGTACATCCATATGAATCCATCCATCAGCATCCATCCAAGGACTAACAATCTGTTAATGCTGATCCAATCGGGTAGGTTTTCGACCAAAGCGTTTCAGTAATATCTATACTACTCGTAGTTATTTTTCTAAATTTGCTTCGAAATTTTAAGGAAATATTTGCCATTTTGGCACCTAGTGGGACGCAAGATGTAAAAGGCGTGTATTTAGATAAGCTGGTTATAGTAGGTTCAATATACATAATGTTAACGTGTCAGTTGCTAAATATTAAAGTTTATTTTATTTAAACGTAAATTTTACAAATTGAGTCGTAAATCATGTACACATCCATAAAGACTGCATGATGTAATACTAATAAAGTGTGAACCGTTACATTAAGGATATCTGCACAGTTCCCACAGATTAGCACATGTGGCAATCTGTCTTCGAGTATTTTTTTAAATGACATACCTATATTCATAAAAGAACGCATTATCGCGCCACATGACTCTTCTGCTAATCCGCACTGAGTGCGCATAGTAGAGGACCTGAATCCGCGTCAGCGTGGTAGAGTATGAAACTGAATACCTGTCACATTGCTTTGATAGAAGGGGCTTTGGTTAGACAAGACATGACTATGGTTCAAATGCAGACCAATATAGCCATTCTTTTTGTTGCTATAGCCATAATATTACCCACATATTAATAGTAATAATGGTTTGAGAATCAGCGTCGGCTTAAAAATCCGGAATTGGGTAGTTTCTTTTGGTGCACAGGTGGAACATCTTATTTAGTTGTAAGTCTTATTGTGTTGCTTAGACGTTTGTGCAACATAAATAAAAATAATTTTAATATGAAACTATACTAATAAAAAATAAATGAGAGCGGCGAGACTCATATACTTCAAATTCAAAGTTTTTCGAGTTCACCTGGATGTTACAAAATCTGTAAATTTAATTTTTAACAAAATGAGAATAACTTTGACCAATGTTTGCATTCCTGGCCAACTGATCAGAGAGATGATTTGTAACGTTTTTAAGAAATATTTTCTCGTTTTGAGGACAACTGAGGCTAACGAGTTCCTCTTAAGGACATCAAAAGCCAAACTACGTCTCGAAATGGTGGAAGGGCTAACCACTCAGAAGTATCAAGTATTAACTTATGTACCATAAGATGTATTGTTTATTTCTGTTATGTTTACCATGTGATATTGCAATTTTTTTCAGATTACTTAATAATTACAGACAATTTATAACAGTGAATTTGTTGTCTATTATATAATAATGCTATAATTATTGTACAAAAATAAATGATTATGTCCAATATTTTGAGGTAAATTTTCCTTTTAGTACGTTCATTTGTAGCGACAGGATGTATGATGGACGATTTTGCTACTAATTAGTCCGTATAACCTGTAGGTGAACGATTACCAGTTATTTTAAATAATATCTTTCGAGATATAAATATCAGTGTTATTAATTTTATACATTAACTATATAAATTAACGTCATAAACACAATGTTTGTGGAATAGATTTGTCTGTTGTCTACAAGCGAAGAGACAGCTGGGTCTTAGAAGCTTTCTTGGTCACCTTTGAGTAAACAACTTTTAAATGATAAGGGCATGATCCACGATGTCAAAATAGGAGATACTCGACAGTTACTATGTCATATTTATATGGGCTATCTGACAAGTAAACTCCAATAAGAACTTACCTAAACATTAGAAATAGGCCCTAAGTAGGATAAGTCAGTAAAACACAAATTAAGACGCTTACCATATTATGTGTGCTTTTACTGCGGAGCTGATCATTTCGAAGATCCAAGTAATGCCCATCAGAACGAACAGTCGCATTGTCATCATAAACCTAGAACAGAAATTATTTATAAATATGAAATTGAATGTCTAGCTGATCCTTAAAATGTTAATTTAGGTTCTAGTTGTTTTAAAAACTGGTTAAGTAAGATTTGCACTCGAGATTTTTTTAAATTATTGTACAATGGTGGATCCACTCATCCCGGCCGCACTGTGGCGGCTTGATCATTAACAAAGCTATCGGCAAGTGCCGCCGCAAATCCAATTTGCACTATAATTTAAAACCGCGAACGAATTGTCTCACTGCTGATGTCCTCGGTGGCAACATTACTAACGACAAAGCGGACTGTGTGGGCCGACCGTGAAATTTATCAGGAAAGAAGTAGGTTTTTAAAAGCACCTATAAATATCTTACTTATATTTCAAAGCCTTCAGCCTAGTAGTTGCGAAGGTGTTCCTCCATAAAGTCAGCGACGTGTACACGAAAATGCATACGTTGGCGATTATCAATACTGACATCACGCTGTACATGTAGTACCATTGATTTGCTGAGTCTGAAAAGGAATACACATTGTGAACAAATTTAAACATTGAGTGATATTTTCCTCTGTTTGCAGAGGTCAGACAGCAGTCGCTCTGTGTAATAACTGAAATTCATTTAAATATGGTTAGAATAGTGAGCACTCGGGTCCCTAATTGTAAGTCTAGGGCAAAACCACGATAATGCTATATACTAATGGATTATATATAATACACGTAAAGGGACAATTTGTCAAAATCTAGATTTTGCTTCAGAAATGTAAGCACCTGATATTTTCCCTCGATTCTTTTCCGAATCTGTTATACCGTTACCTTTAAAAGTTATTTTAAGTAAAGAAGTACAGCCGATATCAAATGTTATATAAGTTTGGACTTTGTTATTGTTTAAATTCTTCAGATTAAGAAGTACAGCCGATATCAAATGTTATGTAAGTTTGGATTTTGTTATTGTTTAAGTTTATTAGCTTTACTAAGTTAGCACAATTTAATTATGAAGCCTTATAAGTACCAATTAGTGGGGGGTCAGTATTAAAGTAGAAACTCCATGTGGTAGGGCTCTATATATTTATAGGACTTGTGACTGCCTTAATTTGACTCGTCAGTTGTCGATTGATCTTTTATGAATACATTTCTTTTTGCTAATAACTGTATCATTTAAGCTTATTCCTCCGAAGTAAAGAATACTCCGGATTCTTTACTTAGGTGGAAGATTAGCTAAATCTTATTGCTGAGATTATGTTAACTTGTTTCTTGTTTCACTGCCAAACTGCTGTTTGCTGTAGCATGGTAAAAGCAATAAAAAAAGTAATCGATTTATGTTTATTAGAAAGTATACTAAGATAAGTCCAGTCTATAAACTCTGGTCTAACAAATGGATTAAAGCCATTAAAGAACGGCATCCGATGAAGAGTTACAGACAAAGAAAAAAAGGAGATTATTTGAGATAAGATTGGGAGGTAGTGAGATGGCATACATTTTCTGAATCTGCTTGGCTTATCCAAACATGTCCTACAGGCGTAGCATTCCACATAATAGACTATACTATTAGCTTATAACCTTACCGTAAAACCAGCAGTGGTTGAGTCCAATACCAGGCTTGGGATGAGAACCAGGTACAAAGTTGACGATGGCCATGCAAGCCGACAGCAACGCGGGAACTCCCCATGCGTACACCGCGTACCGAACGAACTCCCTCCAATCATAGCTTACAGTGGTCGGTCGTCTGTAATTATAATTGAATCTATTAATTACACCAATTATTTAATTCCAAGATAAGTATTATTAAGAACTTGTGTTATGGATACCGAATAACGTATAAAAAAATATGAATACTTTTTTTTTCTGTAAAACTCGGCACCACACGGCACATACATACACGGGTATGTAAATAAGGTTTTTGTTTGTCTGTGTGTTTTTTTGGCTAATCTCTGTGACGGCTAGATCCAATGACTGGACTTGTCACTGGCAGAGAGTTGATGTTTTAATAATTAATATAGGCTTCTTTTTAGCCCAACAAATACTGAATAGATTTTTATGAAACTACATGCATAAATATACGTAATATACATAGATACCTACAGAATGATATAGGATAGATTTAAATCATCCCTCCAGCGGGAAGTAGTAGTGTATATGAGGAGGAGTCAATGATGTCTCAAATTTTCCTATTATTTTTATTAGACAGAATGTTTGCCACGCGGGCCGAGGGAAGAAGCTAATTCTAACTATTCCACAAATAAATCTTTTAAAACCTGTTGCTATGGATGTTCACTGTTCAACGCGCGCTAGTTTTTAAGTTTTGAACTTCATAAGAGCTCTTTTAAACAAAACTTGAATAAATGATAAACTTATCCGATTCAAAAGACGTAGTAATATAATAATCAATTGAATATTATGATTTCTTACTTACTTCATGCATAGCAGAATTTGTATTGAAATTGCATTCGTCCAAAAGAAGCTGGCAAGTATGAAATAATACGCCAAAAAGCCTGTAAATTAAGAATATAATTATGTGAAATATATGCAATGTAACAAAATTAAGAAATTCATTATGAGCACTAATTTTTGAACCTTAAGCACATAAAAAACAACTTACAATGTCGACGATCTGATTTTTTAAAATTTATTTTGAGCCCATAAAAATGTTAGGTTTCTAAACATTAGATGTAATTATGTAATGAGATAAAACAAATTATTCATAAAATATTTGCGCGGCTGTAACTACCGGTCTAAATATTAGGTCGGGGAAAAAGTCTTTTCGCATAACGTAGGTATAAACTTATTATAAAAATTTTTTGACTGTACTATTTGTGTCTGGCTGGTTTTGGTAACATTAAGAAGGTTCCATTATAAAGAAAAGAAAAAAATAAAAAAAAGTTGTTTCCCGCTATTTTTCATTTGTTTTTCTCTCCGTAAAAATGAGTGAATCTAATGAAGAAATTCGATACATTTTAAAATTTTATTATAAAAAAGGCAAAAATGCAACTCAAGCAGTGAAAAAAATTTGTGATGTTTATGGACCTGATGCAGTGTCAGTAAGAGTAGCACAAATTTGGTTCAAACGTTTTCAGTCCGGAAATTTTGATGTTAAAGATGCACCTCGCTCTGGTCGCCCTGTTACGAATAAAATGGACGCCATTTTTGAAAGAGTGGAGCAAGATCGGCATATTAGTAGTTACGATGTAGCTGAAGAACTGGGAATTGACCACAAAACAGTTTTGACCCATTTGAAGAAAGCTGGTTATACAAAAAAGCTCGATATTTGGGTGCCACACGAGCTCACTCAAAGAAACTTAATGAACCGTGTACTCATTTGCGATTCATTATTGAGACGTAATGAAACCGAGCCGTTTTTAAAGAGATTGATAACTGGCGATGAAAAGTGGATCACGTACGACAAGAACGTGCGAAAAAGGTCGTGGTCGAAAGTTGGCCAGGCTTCACAGACTGTGGCCAAACCTGGCCTAACACGAAATATGGTGATGCTGTGTGTATGGTGGGATTGGAAGGGCATTGTTTATTATGAGCTTTTACCGCCCGGCAAAACCATCGATTCTGATCTTTACTGCCAGCAACTGATGAGATTAAAGGAAGCAGTCGAGAGAAAACGGCCGGAATTGATCAACAGGAAGGGTGTGGTCTTTCATCACGATAACGCTAGACCACACACATCTTTAGCCACTCAGCAAAAATTAAGAGAGTTCGACTGGGAGGTCCTAGTGCATCCACCATATAGCCCTGACCTTGCGCCTTCAGATTTTCACCTGTTTCGGTCTCTGCAGAATTCTTTAGGTTCTGTAAGGTTGACCTCAAGAGAGGACTGCCAAAACTATTTGTCCCGTTTTTTTGATCAGAAGTCCCAAAGTTTCTACAGTAACGGGATAATGTCTCTGCCCACAAAATGGCAGAAAGTTATTCAACAAAACGGTACATATATATTGTAAATAAATGTAAATAAACTTTGAAAAAAATGTCTTGACTTTTCATACAAAAATACGAAAAGACTTTTTCCCCAACCTATTATATAGCATTAGATGTTTAACAACTTGTACATGTTCTCTATGGTGTACGGGGGATCCTACCAAGACCTAAGGATCGCAAGCCAACCTCACCTGCAAGTAGTACACCTGCCTATCAACGGACGAGGCTCTGGCCAACATAAAAGTTCCTGATAAGCGGCAGTAGGCTCGCCACCTATTACGTAGGCCTATAAGCGGCGAAATGTGGGAGTAAGCAGGCGTGATCATATTTATTTACGTATTTATGTACATGTTCTCTGTCATTATTGTGTTCTAGCAAATACATATTTGAATTTGAAACTTAATTTAAAAAGTTCAGATATAATCGTTAATTAAAAACTTAGGCATATTGTCGATGATATGGAATTAAATAGTTTACATCGTTACCTCTAGCTGCACATAGCTTCATGTCGCGGTACGGCATGAGCTTCATTATTACTAAAACCATCATTCCCAGTCCTAAGCTCCAGCAGAAGCTTATTAGACTTTTCCCTTGAAGGTCTCTGAAAAATATAATACAAACATCAATAAATATGGGCTGACTACTCAGACCTAGTTGATCATCAATTAAAAACATCATGTACAGCCGGTAAATCCGCAAACAAGAAGACGCTTTAAACCGGAACACACTAAAGATCAATTTATAGTAGGGAAAAGTTGAAGCGTCAAATTCTTAACAACTAGAGCGAAGCTGATCTAACGCTATAAAATTGGATAGAGCGAGCGCGCGATTTTGAAATCTCATTAGTAATATGTGCATCACGCTGACGAGATAAAGTTGAATTAGTTATGTTAAGTTTTGGATTGACCCTTCGATGCGCTTTGACTCTGCCCTAGTATAAATTGACCTTTAAACGCTTAACGCTACAATTTGACGTCTTTGCTAGATTATGTCCCCACTTATGTAATATAATATATAATGGCTTGAAATTCATTTGGAGTTAATCTGTTTCGACTATTGAGTTCCTAACAGATGTAATTCGGGAAGTTTTAAGACCGGAAATGTCCAGAGTTGTAAGAAAGCTGCTACATTAATATCATAAACGTGCATACAAATAAAAATTAGATATTTCCAAACTAGGTAAAATATCACATGACTTCGCTGTTCCTCTTATCTATGTTTCTATCAACACAGCTGCGTCAACACCATGTAAATAAACAGGCATCGCAAAATTTACTTTTATTTTAGGGTGATAATAATTAAACTACTTTGGCTATTTACATTATGTATAGAAAATGCCTTGTGACCCCGCTGTAATGTCAACAAACTTTATAAATCCATAAAGTAATCAATTAAAAAAATACAGGCTGTATGTTAAAACAAGAATGATTTACAAGCAGGCGCGATTTTCTATTATGCAAGTGAGGGTTTAAAATATCGTCGTGCGTGACAATAGCCGCGTAACTATAATCTCCTAAATATCGGGAATCAACTCAACACGACAACTATTTCGCTTACTCAACTCTAGGTAATAATATTAGACAGCCTTAGAACAACTATGTCAATATGACACTCGCGTTTCAGCGTTTGTCGTCGTTGTTCTGATTTCCGCAAAGTGGCGCCTGAATCAATAAATGGTTATCTAGTTCAGTATTCAATATTTTATCTAGTACCTGTTAGTGCCAGTTCTGCTTGGCTTATCTATAATAATAATATAATATCACATATGTTAGCCGCTTTATGCATTGCAATACCTTTTACGGCAAATACTAACAGTACTTCTATGCTCTTGACATCTTTTCGCCTCGAGAAATCTATTGTGAAAGCTTGTGTATCAAATAATTTAGAACAATTAATGTTATAATGCATACTAATATTATAAATGCGAAAGTAACTTTGTCTGTCTATCTCGCTTTCACGCCATAGCTACTGAACCAATTTAAGTGAAATTTGGTACACAGATAGTATAGAGCCTGAGAAAGGACATTTTTAATGCGAAAATAAGGTTGTAACGAGTAGATATACTAGAAATAGGGAGTCAAAGTTTATATGTCTTTATTCTTGAAGCTAAAAGCGTAACATTATTTTGTTAATTTTATTATTAGCTGATATAAATGTGACATTTAAACTTACTTAAACAAGATTTCCGATATAATTGAATTTCACGGTTGTTGTTGATGTTGAACTCAAAAACGACCGAACTAATTTAAAAAATAATCTTTGTACGTCAGTAATGAAAATGATAGCGCTTTAATTCAACAGCTTGCTTTTGAAGAGAGAGAACAATATAGTAATGGTCTTCAAGTTTCTTACCGTAATTCTGGAAGTCCCATGTAAATAGCAGCAGTTATGAAGAGAAAGACGACCGACACTATTAGGCAGTATCCCGAGAGCTGGTCGTTCGGTGCGTCGGATTCGCTCACGCAGACTAGTGTCGCCGGAGTCGCATTTCTTAGATCCGCGTCGCCTGCTGTGGTTTGGTTTGCTACACAAAAGCTGTATGGAAAAAAGTGTTAGAATGAATTCAAATTTTATTTGAGCAACCTCATAACTTTAAACCTTTAAACCTTTTGTATAACAAATGTTATTATAAATGCAACAGCATCACATTGTAAGTAATTAATTATTAAATGTAGTTATATTTTTCTAAGAAATTAATAAATATTAATTTGTTTCTTAGTTCAATCAACCAGCTATTTGCCGTCCAATGTTTATTATTCTAAGTTTGTTAGTATTTTTTTTTCTTCAATTTTTTTTCTTGTTTCCAAAGGCCTCTCCAAAAAGCGCCAACAAACCCTGTCTTCCTCAAATCGCATCACAGAAAAAAGTGGTTGGTAAAGGATCAGTCAGTAATACACCTACATTATAACAAGTCATCATCTCTGTTCATCATCTTGACAAATTCTGACAAAGAACCCATTTCTATTTATTTCTTTACTATGGTACCGCTCATATCTCTTTCATTGTTGTGAAAAAGTATATCGAATTTCCATTTTGTGTTTAAATGTTTGACGAATCTAAATGATCATGTTGATCTTTCTTTCTTTTTTTTTTATTTTGTTCATTAACGTCCCTCTACTTAGCAAGGGCCTCCTTTTACAAACCAAAGCTTCAAGTCGATTGGCGTAGCAAATACACTGGCCTACGGAATTAAATATAAAAATTTTAAATTTTCAATAACTTTTTAAGGAGACGAGATATACTTTATAAATAAAAAGAAGTCGAAAAGTATTCTAGGTCTATTCACTTTTATAGTTTTGGCCCACTCTGTGAAGTAGATAAAGTTAGAAGTAGGTAATCATTAGCAATATGGCTACTCAATTTAGAATTAATACAATTGTGGCGCCAGACGCGTTCAAGAGCATAAACTGGCTGTCACGTTTCAATGACGAATTCACGAAAATACTTCTCTTGGGCGACTTAAATTTAAATAAAGGGGTGTAAGCTAATTGAATTATAGACGTGAGGCTTTTAAAACGTAAATTGAGGTTTTAGGGTCATCTAACTATCTTTAAGGTCCTAAGTTTTCATAACCCAAATTTCATTTTAATAAATTAAGTTTATTCGCTTTACACGTGGCTACAATTATATAAAACTAACTCCTAGGATGTCTGCACAACGGTCACTTTTTTTGATTAGGTCTAAGTCTATTAAAAAAATCATTCTGTCAATTTCTTACTTTAAACAAATGAATGTAATGCAATGACATATGAAATAAAATTAAGGTTTGAATCAAATTTGGAACTGTTGTGAAGCCGCCCCACGCACAAACACAAGTATTATTTATCATCTTATTTTTAAAAAAAACCAGTCGGTATAATTATAAATGTATAATTAATTATAATCTAAATTAATAAATCATTACAATATTTTTTTATAACTTCATCATATACCTACAACGGACAATAAAACGTAAAAGCGTAACAAACACACTTTCGACTTTATAACTTCATTGAAGTTTGTAAAGAATTATAATTTGATTGACTGGAATATGTTTTTTACGCCTTGAATCTGCAGACGGTAGAAATAAATAAAATGGAAATGAACCGTGAAGGTCACATACCAAAATAAAACGAGACTACTAGAAATCTCGCGCAAATGCGTTATTTTTACTGTTTATTGGCCAGTTGTGTTAAATTTTGGAATTTTCACGCATGGGAACCGTCAAGACGAGAAGTTGTGCCACTTAAAGCTGGTGTCTTTATCTGCGTATTTTAACCTCGGGTCGAGCCCCAAATTTAGATAACTGATAGTATCTGGGTGGGTCGCATAGCATGTTATGTGCATTATGCATATTAAGCATAAACAGTTCGCTGACAAATAGACGAGAGTAACTTTTACATAATAATATATCATTGACGACCGATATGGCGTGAAGGTCATAGTCATAGACAAGGAAGGATACCTGCACTTCACTCCAGAGGCCATGGGTTCGATTCCCACACAGGACAAATCTTTGTGTGCATGAACATATATATCTATATATTTAGTATGTATTTACAAAAAAAATATGTATGTAAGTGTGTTTATCCGTTTTTTAGTATCCGTAACACAAGTTCTTAATGATACTTATCTTGGAACTAAATAATTGGTGTGATTGTAAGAGAATATTTATTTATTTTATTTATAATATTATTAAATTCATAAAATATTTTTATTATACAAATAAATCAAAATAATGATTGTGTGGGAATATTTTATAACTTATCATAATTATGACATAAAACCCGCCGGTTTTTTGAAATTGCTTTTACTGATTTATATTTATTGATAACAGATACATTCGTGAGAAAATACTTTAAATTATTTTTTTAAAACAATAATTATGATGATCTACGTATAAAAATCATTTTTCTCTATGCAAGATCGCGACGCAAGAGCACAATACTATCGATAGATTAAGAAATATCTTGGATATTTCACACATAGCTATTTAAAGGTTACCTGATAGATATTGCCTTTTACCATTAAGTTCGACTTATGTAAACTTTTTTATGTGAAGCGCTCGTAGCTCCGCGGTGCTCGGTGGTCGGAAACGATCACCGTAGTAAAGCAGAGTTTACATAGGTCAGTCCTTGGATGGGTGACCGTTTGTGTGGCATTTGATATCGAGCGCTTACGTGCTTCGGAAAGCACGTTAAGCCGTTGGTCCCGGTTATCACTAAATGTGGTAGTCGTTAAGCCATGTTAGAGGCCTAATTGCGCTGCTTGAAAAATTCTAACAGCAGGACGCCATACACCTGCCTCCGCCAATCCGCACTGGGTCAGAGTGGTGGAGTATAACCCAATACCCACGCACCTTGATATGTAAGAGAAGGCTCGTGCTCAGTAGTGGGATGTGAATGAACTGAGATGATGATGTTTAAATAAATAAATACATATTTAGGCCCAAACTAAACAAAAAAAGTATTAGAGAAAATATACTTTTTTATACCTATGTGCTAATCTAATAAACAAATATTTGACAACCGATATATCGTGAAGGTAAAGTATATCTGCATTCCGCGGCGTTAAAATTAAGGATGTTAGATTTTTTAAAATATTTATGGAAACTTAAC
Source organism: Musotima nitidalis (assembly GCA_949126915.1). Taxonomy (NCBI): domain Eukaryota; kingdom Metazoa; phylum Arthropoda; class Insecta; order Lepidoptera; family Crambidae; genus Musotima; species Musotima nitidalis. The sequence goes on from OX421431.1 coordinate 8,730,610, forward strand.
AACTGTATAAAATGTTCTGAAAATATAAACTGTGATTTCATTGTAACCATGGCATGTAATTCCATTTGCATTTCATTTTAAAACGAAAAATCGCCAAATACTTTTCAATTAAAATCGATAACGTCAACAATCCTTTGATGTCTCCCTTTGTTGATTCTACAAGTGCCTTTTATAATAGGAGTTGGTAAAATTTGCGTATGACTGTATAAATACAAACCTTTTATCTTCAATGGTGAGGGTTTTTTCTTTTCCTAAACGCACTATCAATCTTCCATCGCTTTCTATTGAGAAATTTATAAATTTTAATTTAGTTTTACATTGTAAACCGTTTACTGCTGTTGTTGTATTCAGTTTCGGATCCCAGCATGTAGGAGGTTTTATTTTTAACAGAACTGTATTCGACGCGCAACACTGTTTTGGGGTAACCGCCGTTGTTACCCCGAACACTACACACAGTACGAAAAGTTTCAACATTATGTCTTTTTAAAGAAAACTTTAAACTATTGTTAATATGATAAATGAAATCGTTCAACTTTTGTTATTTTGATAGCCAATTGTTTTATATACGCTCAGGTCACTTTTACAACAGTGTTTTGTTAGCACGAACACACGCGGTAAGAACTCGTGCGCACGACGCGTCCGTCCTCTCATGATAATGTGACGCCACTACAGCAGACAGTTAACAGTATTCAGTGAACCAAAGAACATTGGCGCGTCTCAAAAAAAGCCTGCACGAAAATGTTGATTATATATGTATAATGTCGTTGGCAAATTGTAGAATGCGGCGTCTTACAAAACGACGAGGCAAATTAATATTTTAATTAGGGGCACCAATAGCATAAATATAGTAATTGTACAGTACGGGTCTTGTTGATAGCATTAAAACATATACATTCACAGGATTAAAACAATAATTAAATATTTTGTTATTTTAATAAAACATTAAAAGACACATATAAAGAAAACACTAGTAGATCAAGGTAAATTGTGAATGTGTAACAAATATTTTTATTTATTTCATTGTTGCATTAAATGAAACTTATTGTGACACCTAACTGGGGGCTTTTGTATATCTGCAAGATAACACACACAAATTGCATGGGATTGCATAACAAGTTTTCATTAAAATTTTAAATATGTTCACCAAACTTACAAGAAAGAAAAAGAAAGTTTAGTAAACATTTTTTTTGTTCTATTCGTGGTCGTTTTGTAAAATGTCGCATTTTGTAATTTGCCTGCGTAATATCACAAAGTTACCTAATATACGGCTATAGAGTAGAACCGCGAATTTCTGCAAGTATTTGGTGTTATTTAGAGACCCAAAAATTCTAATGATTGCTTAATAAGTCATTTTGGATGAGTAATATGAAATAAATTATCAAAGAAAAAACATAAAACCATGATTTCTATTCAAAATATATATTATATAAATAAGTCTTAATGATAAATATGAAATCTATAAAGATGAATAAAATTGGTGTCTGTTTAAAATATGCATCTGCCTACCTTAGCTTTTTACTATAAGCATATTAAGGATGTATTCACGGTACATAAACCAAAATATACTTTTTATTTTAACAATTGTGGCAGTCTGTGTGTTTGTTCCGGCTAATCTTATGTTAATCTACATAATTATGTATACTATATGTAAAAAAAATATACTTTTTAGACTAAATGTTGATTATCTAATGTAGCGTAATTTTATTGTTTGTCCATATAAAATTAATCGATAATGTATAATTTGTCCTTGTACCTAAATATAAATCAATAACCCTATTTTTTATTGGATTTTTGAACTAATAAGCTTTTTTCTGGTTTTAGCTACTACAAATGCTTAAATTCTACGCGCGGTTCGAAATAAGCGATGAATCTGGAGACCCGATGACAGATAAAGACATGACCTTGCAACACTACTCAAGGATAACCTCGTTACAGGTAACTCTTTGTATTATAATAATACATACATACCCGAAGTGGTGCAGGTGCTTATTATACGCCCACATTTCGCCAATTATATTGTTGGTCCCACGTAATAGGTGGCAAACCTAATGCCGATTACCGGGAACTTTTATGTTCGCCAGAGCCTCGTTCGTTGTTCAGCAGGTTCACCATTTGCAGGTGAGGTTGACTTGGCTCCTTAGATCTTAGTAGGATCCCTATACACCCCTTATTTGCCTTATAAAATCACGATAAATCAACTAGTATCAACGATTGGACCCCATGCGGATTACATAAAAAAAGTAAAAATAATTAATTGTATGGAATACATTGATTAATAAAGTAAATGGCGGAGCTTACTTTTGTACCTATACATTTTACAAAAGCGCGAACAAAAAGAAAAATAAAATAATATAGTAGAAAAAATGATTGTGCACGCACGAAGCAATTATTTAAAAAAAAATAACGATAATTTCTTCTTTTACTGAAAAATTTTTTGAAAAGAGGTTTTGTTAAGGCTATATAACGTAGAAGCCGCCTCAACACAGATGCCAGTCGATCAATCAGCAGACACTCAAATCGAGTTTTTGTTTTCAGAAAGCAGCATTCGCCAAATTTCCTGACTTGCGACTCTTTGCATTGGCCAACGTTGCCAGTGTGGATACTAGAGAAACACTTCAGAAGCATTTTGGGAATCTCAGGTTTGCACAAAATTTTTTTGTTCATAATTATAAGTCATCATGTTTCTTCGTAGCCGTAAACCGTAATAGGTTCGCCTTGTGCTGTACTTTCATCGGTTTAAAAACTATGGGGCTTATGACAAAACGAGATCCAAAGTTAGACCAGGTTTAAAAGTAGTCCCCCCCGACTGGTCTCCACCTTGTCGTGGTGGGGGGCTGAGTACCTCCCGGTAGGGCGCAGGAGGCGCCAGGGAAAAGGTAACACCCAGAGATTGGCGACTCTGGGTGCCCTTAGTACTGACTACCGGGGAAGAAACTAAGAGGGACCTGTGGAGGGCGCAGCGGGCGGGCCAGGAGGGCCCGTCAAGCAGCGCCAGGAGGGACGAAGCAAGCGACAACTACGCACATAGCTCCGAAAAGTCATAAGTGCGCGCGTCCAGAATTTTAATCCGAACCATTGATCAAACTAAAAAAGTTTCAAAAAAAAAAACTTTGAACACATTAATAAGATAGTACAATTACTATTTCTCTTTCCACAATAGTGAAAAGGCTCTCCGGGCGATTGGCACTTACTTGAATCTGGTGCCAGTTGAAAACAAAGGGGAAGAGGCGTCATGGCACCGACTAGACGAAGACTTCCTTAAAGAGTTGCTGGTGAGTTGTCACTCTTTGTATATTGATCACCATCTTAGCAGTATCCCGTTTTCCCTAGATTTAAACTAAGGGCCCAGTGCCTGCTCACTGGTTTCAGATTTGGCTGAATTTCAATTACTACACGGAGCAACTGCCGTCTGACCTTCGCAACCCAGATGGAAACATCGTTCTATGGTTAAACCAGCGGACAAGATATGAGAAGGCACTGACTTCCGAATAACGACTGCCATATATATTCATGACAGTCGAGACCAATGGCTTGACGTGCTATCTGAGGCACGGAGCAAGCGATAATTACGCACATAACTTCAAGAGATCATAGGCGACCAGGTTCAATCAATTTCAATACGAGACCCACTGAAACCTCTTTGTACAATAATATAATGTAATATTGTCTGACAATGACACCAATTATTTAGTTCCAAGATAAGTATCATTAAGAACCTGTGTTGGATGGATACTAAACAACGAATAAACATACTTAAATACTTTTTTTTTGGAAATACATACTTATAAACACCCAGACCAGAACAATATATTCATTTTCATGCACACAAAGATTTGTCCTGTGTGGGAATCGAACCCACGACCTCTGGAGTGAAGTGTAGGTATACTGACCTCCACGCCATATCGGTCGACAATGATGACCCATACTAATTTCTGTATCGTACCACAAATTCACAGAACATCCACTTAGCGAATCTTATGTCGGCGTCAGTCAGATGTCCGTTATGCCATGAATCATGTTTGTTGGGATGTGAGACACACTGGAGCTTTTTCTTCTAGCTGCACTGTATCGTCGTCATTACTCAAATTAACTAGAAAAATCATTCTATATACTTCCGCAAACATCCGTAATGATTACTTTGGTAGTATTTGCTGAGTGAAAAAAAATAATGTTGAAACTGAAATTCTTGTTATTTTTACTTTATTATTTGCGATGCTGATTGATTTCGAACTGAAGTTTTTTTATATATTTGCATGTAAGTGAATCTAAGCTTCGTGATTTCAGTGTAGTAATATTTGATTTTTTTTATTTTATTTTGACGTATTCAAGTGGTATGTAATAGTTTATGAAATAAAGAACTTTTTACTTTTACAAATAGATATATAAGTGAAAAATAATTCTTAAAATCAACTAAAAACAGTAATAAAAGCAAATTTTTTTTGTGCCAAATCTTTGGTATGTGGAGTGACCCTTGCTCTTTTCTCAATAATAGTAGTATTTTTCGTTCAAATCGAGCTAATAAAAATGTGTTAATTAAGAAAATTACATGGGGAATGGGAAATACAACAACAATACCCCCCATTGTTGCGTGCAACAGATGCTGAAAAAATATGTATTGACTGTGTGCCTGTCTGTGTCTTCATATACGCATCACGCAAAACTATTAAGCACCAATCAAAAATAGAATGCAGTTGAAATCGTCCAAAAATTTTACCATTTATAAGTGTTTATTTGATTAAAATATAAGATTTTAATTTAGATTAATACGTTTTACAAATCCTGTGCATAGAATAGCTAAGATAAAACATAATTGCTTCATCATATGAGTCAACTGCTGAACATTGGCCTCCCCAATAGATTACATTATAACGGGGATATTTGCCCATAATCACCTTACTGGGCAGGCGGGTTGGTGACCCCCGTTAAAGCCAGTAAGCAGGATGAAGCTGCTGCCCATCTTCCGGTAGGTTTTCTCTTCATGGACTCTTCGACTCCCCGTGAGATGAGAGGACACTGGTCTCCACCTTGGCGTGGTGGGGGGGCTGAGTACCTCCCGGAAGCCGGGAAAAGGTAACATCCAGAGACCGACGGCTCTGGGTGCCCTTAGTACTGACTACCGGGGGGGAAACTAAGAGGGACCTGTGGAGGGCGCAGCGGGCGGGCCAGGAGGGCCCGTCAAGCAGCACCAGGAGGGTCTTAGGCAGCGGGGGCAGGGGGCCCCTGCTGTCTAGCCATGGACCTTCCGAGAAGTCGGCCACACACGCTATGGTCCCACAAGGAGATAGGAGGGGCGCGTCTACTGCGCCTCTCTGAGGAGGTCCCCCCGGTTTTGGTCCGAGGGACGTTGGCCGCAGGCGGGGTGTCAGACGCTGCAACCCAGGTACTGGCCCTCGCCTTTTTCTCAACAAGCGGCGGGCGTCGTCGGAAGATTTTTAGTGGGTATTACTGCTGGCAGTCGCGTCTGCCGGTGGTGAGCCCACTGTACACATATGAGTAACTAAAATAATTATGTTATATATATAATTGTTCTTACATACATGCTCTAAGAGATATAATGAAATCGTATTTCCGACTTACATCATTCGTTATTAGGTAAATACAAAATATCCGATTTTACCGCGTCCATTACGTTTTTACGTTCTCCAGTGCTAATATAATACATTTCATTATAAATTATAATGACGGTCTATTCAATTAAATTTGATAAACAATTACATTATTTCCGTAATATTTATTATTATTGTTCCACACATAAATAATATTTTTTCCTCATTATTTAATTTAATTGACGCAACTGTGTTTTTTGTGGAAACTATATTTTTGTCACGTTCAGTATAGACGTTGGTTTTGTCTGGTTTTGTTTTTTATTGTACTATATATTATGAATTAGAGATAAAATTTAAAAACATGTTAATAAAATAAAAAAAGCGCTCATATCGCCGCAGTGCTAGTTGGTCGGAAGCGATCACCGAATTGAAGCAGAGTTAACAGATGTCTTCTTGGATGACTGACCGCTTGTGTGGCATTTATTATCGAGTTTCAAAAGCCACGTTGAGCCATATTAGTAGCATAATTGGGCGGCTTGAAAATGTCTAACAGTAGGACACAACGCACCTGCCTCCGCCAATCCGCACTGGATCCGCGTGGTGGAATACAAGTATTCTACCAAGACCTAAGGAGCCCTTTTTTATTTTGTTTTATGTCGGTAACAAAATGCATTTACGCATTGCCTTCTGGCCAAAGGGGGACCGAAAGGTGAAGTGGTACTCACCACCGGCAGACGCGACTTCTAGCAGTAATACCCATTAAAAATCTTCCGACGATGCCCGCCGCTTGTTGAGAAAATGGTGGGGACCAGTACCTGGGTTGCAGCGTCGGAAACCCCGCCTGCGACCAACGCCCCCCGGACCAAAACTGGGAAGACATCCTCAGAGAGGCGCAGTGGACGCGCCCCTCCTACCTCCTTGTACGACCATAGCGTGTGTGGCCGACTTCTCGGAGGGTCCATGCTTAGACAGCAGACCCTCCTGGCGCTGCTTGCGAGCCCCCCTGGCCCGCCCGCTGCGCCCTCCATAGGTCCCTCTTAAATTCTTCCCCGGTAGTCAGTACTAAGGGCACCCTGAGTCGCCGATCTCTGGGTTTTACCTTTTCCCGGCCTCCGGGATGTTCTCAGCCCCCCCATCACGCCAAGGTGGGGGACCTGTCTGGGGGGCGGACCTAAGGAGCCCAAGCCAACCTCACCTGCAAGTGGTGCACCTAGCGATCAATGGACGAGGCTCTGGCGAACATAACAGTGCCCGGTAAGCGGCAATAGGCCATATTATAATGTATATATGTATGTGTTTGTGAGTTGAGACCTATGCTCAGTAGTGGATTGTTAATGGGCTGATATTATGATGATAAATTGTTTACTGTGCATGCGGTTAGGCTGTGGAATGCGTTGCCAGTCATTATTCGCACTTCCAAAATTATTTCCATTTTTAAGAAAGCATTAAAGGAACACTTCCTTGCTGCCAGCTAGCTGTACCTTTTTGTCTAATTGTTTAATTTTAGTATGTTGTTGTTTGATGTTAATCTTTTAATGTTGTTTTATTTTACTTTGTTTTGTTACGTATTTTGTGCACGTGCCTACTTTTTATTTGATTTTTCCTTTTTTCGGTCTCCTGGAAGAAATTCCTTTTAGGAATAAGCAGTGCCGTTGTACATGTCTTTCATAACTTCTATCTTTGTGTATGTTCCTTATGTGCATAAATTGTTAAATAAATAATAAATAGTCTAGGAAATTGCGCACAGCACTTCTAGGCCGAAATAAAGCGGATAGTACTATGGTAACACTATACAAACTGATAAACATATAGGACCCTAAATGTATTACGTATGAAAGACTACCGTTAGAATAAACAGAAATAATTTTTTTTTTATGTCATTAGATTTATTCATTTTTATTTCACGATTTAATATGTTATTTGATACTGATTAAACATATTTTTTTTCCTTCATTCAAGATCATTTTGTAACTTTATATATTTTCTTACAGATATCGCGTCATGAAAGACGTATTTCTCAACTAGAAGAGCTGAATTCGATGCCCCTCTATCCGACAGAAGAAGTAATATGGGACGAGAATGTAGTGCCTACTGAAATATACAGCGGGGAGAACTGTCTAGCCCTCCCTAAGTTAAACCTACAGTTTCTGACGTTGCACGACTATCTGCTGAGAAATTTCAACCTGTTTCGTCTGGAGAGTACATGTATGTATAACTGTCTGTGATGAAAATAGCATAAATAATTTTACGCTCAAATGCCCAATTATGGTTTGGCAAAAACTTATATACCTTAAGTTCTGCTGAACACAGACTTCTTATATTCCATTCTAAAAGATAATATTTTCGAGTTCTAGAGAATTGTGCTTGTCTAAAATAAATTATTATTTCCTTTCTGCTTAGATGAAATCCGACAAGACATAGAAGATGCAGTTTATCGCTTGGCTCCTTGGTAAGTGTTTTCAAACTAATAGTGAAAGTTATTCTTTTTCTTTTCTTTTATAAAGGGTGTCTCAGTAATAGTGCACTTTTTCTTTTTAAAATAAAAATAAGTATGTTATGACATATTGTGATATTTTTATTGTACTAAAGAAGACATGTTCACATGTTCCCATAGCCGTCAAATGACCCCCACGGTTCCGATGATAGGCAACTCTTTTCAGGAGAATTTCCATGACTTTTGCACAGAGATGTGGCTGTATCTCACCGATTACGCGTTGGATTACCGATTTGAGTTAGGAATTTTTTCGGGTTTATTCTCAAGAACCCGTTATTTTTTATTAATCCCAACGAAAAAAAAGTATTTTAGAAGCACCGGTAACTATGCGGTGCTAGATGGTCGGAAACGATCACCTAAGTAAAGCAGAGTTCATAAAAGGCAATCGTTGGATGGGTGACCGTTTGTGTGGCATTTAATGCCGATATCGAGCACTTCCGTGCTTCGGAAGGCACAGAAGCCGTTAATCCCGGTTTCTAACTGTGGTAGTCGTAAAACCAAGCAGGATGCTACACACCTGCCTCTGCCAATCCGCACTGAGTCTGCATGGTGGAGTCTGACCCAATACCCTACCTTGATTCGTGAGATAAAGCTCACACTCTTGGGACGTTTATGAGCTGAGATGTTCGTAAAAAGTTTTTAATCCTATGTGATCGCAACTGAAGTATGATCTGAATGTTATAACAGGCATGCCGAAGACGACAGCGTATACTTCGGTGGTTGGGCGCGCATGGCACACCCAATCAAAAGTTTTGCTGTAGTCGAAGTAGCTAAGCCGAACATTGGAGAGAAGGCTCCATCCCGGGTTCGAGCTGACGTCAGCGTGACTCTGAGCGTCCGCAACGAGATCAAACACGAATGGGAGAGCCTCAGGAAACACGATGTCTGTTTTCTGGTCACTGTTCGTCCTTCTCAGGGGATTGGTAAGTTATAGTGAAAATTTAGATTCTAGCCGCTTAGGCTTTCTTTTTAAATCTCGATTTTATTTAGTAAATGTCCTACTAACAAGAACACCTTCAACCTCATTGTTCCCATTAAACCAAAATCCAAAGCGCCTCAGAAATCTCTAAATAGACTCTCGTCTTTATTGTCCAGAGCGTTAAGGCGTGTTCCAAGATATGTGTCGTTTTGGGTGTTATCAGCTATCTGACGCTGACCATACAAATGGTAAAATACAAGAAAATATATGTTGCTTTTGTCAATAGGCACCAAATACGACTATCGCAAGAGTATGGTCGATCAAGCTGGAATCGTTTACGTGCGAGGATGCGAAGTGGAAGGCATGTTGGACGCCTCCGGCCGAGTCATAGAAGAGGGGCCCGAGCCTAAACCAGAGCTTGATGGAGATTCCAGAACATTCCGGCTGCTTTTAGACCCTAACCAGTATAGACTGGATTTGGACCGCGCCAGCAAAGGCAATGAGGTATGTAGAAAGGAAATGTTTGATTATATAAAAACTTACATACATAGCGGCAATAGGCTCGCCACCTATTACGTGGGACCAATTATGTTATTAGCGAAGTGTGGGCGTATAATATGCCTCTGCCTACCCCTACCAGGAAGCAAGCAGGCAGGGAATGTATGTGTGTATGTATCAACGAGCCAGTAAGTGAATACACGTGCTATTTATGTCCTCTACTTCAATATCAACAAATACATTTCGAATGTAACCTTGGATTTAATTTAGTGCTCTAACCAATTTCATGAGTTTATTTTTTCGCTCCGTTGTCCTCATAGTATTTACTATTTTTATCGTGAAAGAAAAGTTTTCGATTACCTTTTCTTTGTATATTATTATTATGTAATTCGACTATATAATGCTAATTCGTATAAAAAATCATTTTGTTTAATTGTAATAATTAATTATTGTTTCGATGACGCAGTAAAAGAGCGCGTTAAATAAACAGTTCTTAAATGACCTTCAATGACCGGATTTGAAATAAACTATTATAAAAATTTTTTAGCACATGTATGGTCTTATAAATTAAAAAAAGTTTTACGCGCAAACCAGCAAATTCTCTTATGTATGTATCTACTGTCTGAAGAAATAACAAATAGCTTAGATTTTTCTAAAATTACTGGGCAAAATCGATCTTAAAGATCCGGGGAATTTCTCGGGGACAAAAGATTTTTTAAATTTCCAATTTTAATTTATAAATATCTTTGGACTACTCACACATCGCATTCCAAGCCCAAAATAATTATTCTGTCTAGCTTATGTTAGCTGATAGTAGCATAGAGGAAAGATGAATCGAACATAATAAATGATGACCCCAAAACGCAGGGAAAGGTAGTTGAATGGGTCTATTCAACCCTCGATCAAAATAGATGGGTGCTATTTAACTTTCAGAGACAGATCTCGTAAATTTTTATTTTTTGGATTGACTTAGCGACATTGGGTGGTAGATACCTCAGCACCTCCATCCAAAGTATCCATAGTAATATTATAAATGCAAAAGTAACTCTGTCTGTCTCGCTTTCACGCCAAAACTACTGAACCAATTTCAATGAAATTTAGTACACAGATAGTCTAGATCCTGAGAAAGGATATAGGCTACTTTTTAATTCGAAAAAAGGTAGAAATAGGGGATGAACTATTTTATGGAAAGTCTAATTTTTTTTTAAATCTGGAAGCGTTAAACTATTTGTTGTTAATATTGAGTGTTTCCAAAAAAAATGTCAAATCATTGCAATGGGCTAAGAAACTCGACCATTTTAGTGTAAGTATAGGAATATGAGTATTGTTAAAGAAATAGGAATGTCTGACGTCATTCATTATGCATTTATTAGACAAAGACATTGCATCACCGTTAATGTTATTGGGTACTGCAATAAATTTACATACCAGCGCAGTATACTTATGTGTAATTTATTTTACTGCCGCGCCCTTCAATTCATTTGTAACGCGTACCATGAAATTTGTAATAAACGATCAAATCACTTTGTGTAGTAAGCCTTTATGTTGTCAGCGTCAGCTAAAATGTTCGTGGTACTCAATTAAATATTCACTTAAGTGATGTGATTACTAGATGACAAGCTGTAAATCTGTTTGGTTTGGATATCTTTAAATAAGATGTGATTCTCTTAATAGAAAAGTTTCTTAGATCTTGGAGATTCCGTCTAAGGACTAACTCTTTTGACCTTCTCCCGCTGTGGGTTGAGCGGGAGTGTGTGACAGATTTTTACTGACTAATAACCAACCAGGTTCCTTCTTGAGCCTGCTACGACCCAAGGCCGCGTTAACCCTTTCGAACAGTCCCGCAACAATGACTAAACTCTGTGAACTTGATAATGTGTAATCTTAATACTCAATGCGAAAGGCAAGACCCGGGGTTTTTAATAATTGGCTTATAGACGGATAGATATGGCGTCAGAGCAAAGTATACCTGTATTCTACTAGTAAGAGTTTTGGTGCTCACTGTGTTTAAATTTATTTATGTGCACGAGTACAAATAATTATCTTGGTCCCGCTGTTTTTTTATGTATAATAATAAATATTTATATATGTTTGTCCGTTGCCTAGTGCCCATAGTACAAGCTCTTCTTAGTTTGAGACTATTAGCAATGTGTGAATATCCAATAATATTTTTTTAAAAATAGGTATATAGAACACTTTCGCCCATACTCCTTTATAGCTGTTCTTCCTCATAGCAAAAAAAAATTGACACATGTGTTTTTAGCTATTTATATAATGGGTGCTAGTTTCGGCATTATTAATGAGCGAGGCACGCATAAATTCAAACATCCGATGCGAATAGCATGAATTTGTATGCGGATTTTTTATTTTTTACCACGAGAAGAGTATGTAAAAAAACGCGCGTTAGTTTATAAGTATGACATTCATAAGAGCTCTATTGAGCCAAACTTGAATAAATGAATTTTTAATTTTAATTTTTAATTTTTTAATTTTAAACTAATGTTATAGTTAGATAATATGTGTGCATATATGATGTTTGTAATATGAATAATCTCAAAAAGTACTGAGCCTATTTGAAAAAATTAAGTTTCTTTCGAAGCGTTCAATATGAGATGCCACACGAACGATCAGTCATCCAAATTACATTTGTTAACACTACTTTAATCCAGTAATCGTTTCTGACTAGGCGAATCTCACGGCAAGTATGACTTAATGTTATTATCTTTTTTTATTTTCTTTTCTGCCAGGATGTATACGAGACATTTAACATCGTAATGCGTCGGAAGCCGAAAGAAAATAACTTTAAGGCGGTACTTGAGACCATCAGGGAACTCATGAACACCGAGTGCGTAGTGCCTGAGTGGCTGCACGACATCGTGCTGGGTTATGGAGACCCTGGACAGGCACATTATACCAGGTAATAACTACCAGCTAAAAGACAACTGATATGGCGGGGAGGGGGGAAGTACTACGATCCTGATGTAGTGGTTTCTTATTCGTACAAAGATTCAAAGTGTGTACAAAGAAAATAGTATGTATGTTTGTTTATCAGTTATTTAGTTTTCATAATAAAAGTTCTTATCAATGATTAAAACCTTGCCAAGACTTTACAAGCCAAAGCCAACCGCACTAGGAATGATACACCTGCCGATCAACGGATGACGCTTTGGTAAACATAAAAGTTCTCGGTAAGCAGCAATAGGCTCGCCACCTATTACGTGGGACCAAAAATATAAACACCCCTGCCTACCCTTACGGGGGAACAGGTGGGATAGTATGTATGTGACAAATAAAACTAGATTCAAACGATTTTAGCCGAACTACGCCTACGGCTGGAGATAGGCCAAAGTAATCAGTTGAGGTTATTTTTTCTAACCTTTAAAAGGGTATTCTTATTATACTAGCTGTAAGAACTAATAGGTTTTTGTTTTTTTTTTAACGGTACCAGTTTTCATATTTGATCAAACCACGAGATTCGTTAAGGTAAATGACATCTTCCGTGATTTAATCAATTATATGTATTTTAGGTAAATGATAAAATTTTAATATCTTCCGAGGTTTGATAAAATCACTAAGGGAAATGATATAATCTTAATTTATATCACATCTCTGCAACATATAGAACATAGTAAGTACATAGATACGCATGACCATATACCACGATACAAAACCCATTTTTGAAAAAACTTTAAACTAACGCGCCCTTTGACTGTGGGCAAGAGCTTGAATAGAGAAGAATGATGCAAGAAACTACTGTGATAGAAATATTAATTTCATTTAATTCTCCTATTTATATTGCAAAGTACGTTAGACTTGTATTACATTATTTATCTGTTTTATATTTGATAAATGGTGTTGGTGTGAAATATCGAATTGTTTGTCTATATTACCGATATGGCGTGGAGGCGAGCATATCTGCACATATCTGCTGATATATCATAACGGATAAACATACATAAATACTTTTTTTTGTAGATACATACATAATACACATAGGGAACTCGCAGACCAAAACATATATTCATGTATATGCATACGAAGATTTGTCCTGTGTGGAAATCGAACCCACGACCTCCACGCCATATCGGTCGTCAAAAATTACTTGACATTAAAACATGGTAAAGATTTGATAGGTCTACAATAACTTCGATTCTGTTAACACTAGATTTGAAAGAAAAAAAAGAACTTCACAAATGCGAATGTGTACGAAATATTAATAAACTATAATGGATCGTAGATTACATGTACATTTTCTGTGACAGAGTTTCTTACATTTTAATTTGCTCGTTCTTCAAACAAATCCTCTTTATCTTATCTTCTTATCATGCATACAATAAGCTCATTGTCCTTTTTTCTTACTAAGAATATTGCAGCCGTTGACATTAGAATTTTAAGAGTTTTAACGTCAGTAATTCCTAAAACTGTAATGAGTTGTTTCTAGTAATACTCCATTGTTAGTTTTTTTGAACTATTTCAAATATTTAAACTAAAATTTGTCATTACCATATTCTTGGACAAAACTAAGCCATAAGACATGAAATTAGAAAAATATAAAAAATACTGAAAAACTTCTGCAAGACCTTTGTAGAATTTGGCCAAATCTTGATGAAGATAAATAAAATATATTAGTATAGAATATTATTTACAAAACTAATTTGTTAAAAATAAATTGTGTTATATAAACTATGGTGTTTGCTATGAATTATAAGTATAATCGTAAGATCTAAGGAGTCCAAGCCAACCTCACCTGCAAGGGTTGTCTATTGTTTGCCCGACAAGTATATGCCATAATAATCATATGCCCGAATTTCATTTGCCCCAATGTTTCGTTTACCATAAAAGACATGTGACATACTCTTGTTTGCCCGAACTTCAGATTCCATAATGATTCGAATGCCATAAATATTGTTATCCATAATTTTAATTGCACTAATATTATTTAACCGAATTTTCGGAGAACCAGAGAAAAAAAAACGTAAAAAAACCTTAAATCGTACACTTAAAATCAATGAGATATTAACTAAAAAAGGTGAATATACAAAAGAAGAATTTTTGCGAGCTTTAGCATCGAATCTGTATTTGCACTAAAAATAAAACTGTAATAAATGTAATAGTCAATCAAAAATATAGTATGATTATAATATTAAAATTGTTTTTATTTCTAATACCTACTTATCACTATAATCAATCCAAGTCGCTTCCGTACAAATTTAACTTAACGCCTTTGTTCTAATAAATAAACGATTGGCTTTCTGGCACTTCGCCGGCCGCTGCCGCGGCACGCTCGCTTCGCTCGCTCGGCTCGTGCGTTGTCTTTCATGTTTCAAACCTAACCTAACCTAATTTTATAATAATTTTAACCTATTTTATAACATTATAAGATAATATTGATATTGTTTTTATTTCTATTAAGTACCTACTTATCACTATAATCAATCCATGTGACATGGCATGTGATAATTCCAGCTTACAAACAAGTGATATTATGGAAAGTGATTTTATGGAAAACAATGATTATAACAAGTGATATTATGGAAATTAACTTTATGGGAAACAAAGTTTCTAGCACGTGACTATTATAGTAAACAATGAGTATGACATATAAATATTATGAGAAACAATAATATGTCTGTTGAATAGTATGGCAATTAAAATTCGGGCAAATGAAATTCTGGCAAGTGGGGGTATCCCCACCTGCAAGTGGTGCATCTGTCGATCAACGGACGTGGCTCTGGCGAACATAACAGTTCTCGGTAAACGGCAATAGGCTCGCAACAAGTTACGTGGGGCGAACTAAATAATTGGCGAAGTGTGGGCGTATAATACGCCTCTGCCTACCCCTTCGGGAAAACAGGCGTGAATGTATGTGAAAAACAAAATTATTTTTCACGCTCCCACGCGATTTGAACTTGTCCCGCGAGATCTCACGTAATTTTTTCGAAATCAATCCAGTAGCAGTATCAAGCAATTTCCATCGTTTTCATTTATTCGAACTTAACCTTTTTTGTAAACTAGACTGGATCCCGAAAAATTCAGGATCTTGCGGGATTGATGATTCTAATCCCGAGAGCTCACGAATTTACGATCGCGAGTCGGGATTGCATTGCCTGCATTAGAGCTGTTATACGAACTTAAGTCAGTTTCCCGTTTCATTACTCATGTGGCCAAAGCCAACATCCGGTATTTTGTACAACTATAATAACAAGTAATAAGGCTTAGGGCACTCCTACTCTCTGCCCTAACATCATGAAATCCCACCCTTGTCAAATTAACATTGGGTTTACTTCTTATATGTTCATAAAAAATATTTAAACTGCACGAGATACGAGACAAAATTTATTATAACAAATTTTTGAACTGACAGGATGCCCAACGAGATCCCAGCGCTGGACTTCAATGACACATTCTTGGACATGGAGCACTTAAGGAAGAGCTTCCCTGGGTACCAAATCAAGGTGCAGACAGACGACCCTCGCAAACTCGTCAGGCCATTCAAGTATGATCTTTTTATATTTAGTTACCAGCGGCGCCCCCGACTTCGTCCGCTTGACCTATATATAAATCTTCCCCTTGAATCACTATTTCCATTAAATAAAACCGCATCAAATAACTTTGCGTAGTTTTAAAGATCTTTGCATACATAGGGGAAAGACAGCGGAAAGCGATTTTGTCTTAAATTATGTAGTAATTTAGGAGCCCCAAAAAGGGATCCTACCAAGACCTTAGGAGCTGAAGGCCACATCACCTGCAAGTGGTGCATCTGTCGATCAACAGACGAGATTCCATTCCCTTATCCCTCAGTCACATTTGACGACCTCGAGTAAGACATGTAATAGAAGAATGACTTAGAGGTGAGAGGAAAATTCCTTCATACAAATAGCTGAGTTTAGGAATTTAAAAATTTTACAGTGTATAAATTGTATGTTAATATATAATAAAAACGAATAGTTTTGACTTTGATTTTAAAGTATAATAACGAACAATCATCATCATCATATCAGCGTTATAAAGTCCACTCCTAAACATTTGCCTTCCCAATAGATAACATTTTATTGTGGGTATCTGCCCATAATCACCGCGCTGGGCAGGCGGGTTGGTGATCGTAGTTAAGCCGGTAGGCAGAATGACGCTGCTGCCCATCATCCGGTGGGATTTCTCTTCGTCGACTCTTACGATCGCCGTGAGATTAGACGGGGAGACACTGTTCTAGGCCGGTAACACAGGGCACACAATAATATAAACATTAAAATTAATTCAACGACTAAAAGCTGAATCTATAGATTTGGCTGTGTGTATAATATTATGATAATGTATGAGGATAATGTTGTGAACAACTTTTTTGGAATTCGCGAATAGAATACATTAATAATCTCAATTTGCTAACACTCAAGGCCATCGCGACTTCATTAACTCCATTTGGGTGGGTGTCGCATTTTTATAAAGATTTCTTTGTTTTGATTCGTTCACTCACATTGAGGTTATAAAGGGTATCTATTTTT
This sequence comes from Musotima nitidalis, assembly GCA_949126915.1. NCBI lineage: Eukaryota > Metazoa > Arthropoda > Insecta > Lepidoptera > Crambidae > Musotima > Musotima nitidalis. The sequence goes on from OX421431.1 coordinate 8,747,566, forward strand.
TTGTTCAATTTTTTTTGTAGTATAATAATATAAAGCGACCTAATGATGGACGCCGCTCAACTTCGGTTTCGCTTTCGACTTTTTAGTCTCCTTAACTACTTATATAAATATAAATCTTAAATAATATAAATAATATTAATCTTAACTAATACAAATAAATAAATAAATAAATTATCACCCTACAAACTGGGCGATGTGACGTCTCAATGCCTATTCTTAATTCATATTTATATTATAAATAAAATTTGTAAAACAAAATAAAAATGTGTATATGCCTAAAAAGTTAGGATCAAGTGAAAACTTGTATTAAATTTTGAGATCTTTTGTAACTTTACTTTCCATGCACAATAAACAACTTTACTTGACTTATCCCTTCTCATCTTTTTTTTATCCCGCCAGTACTTTATAAATACAATCACCAATAATCTATTATTTTGTCAGGTTGACTTTCGAGAACGTTCTACGGAAACAACAGCTCGGTGATGAAGCTATGGAAGATGATGATGAAAGGAAAGTGATCACCGTAGAACCCCACGTCCAGCCAAAACGTGGGCCGTATTTGTACAACGAGCCCAAGAAGTAAGTATAGCAGCTCTGTTGGTATATATATTTTTATCATGTATTTTACAATTTAAAAAAATATATAGTCCATAATAATTAGACTACATTCAAAAGAAGCTTCCCCGCTTTGAGAATCGGTAAGTGAACAAGGTAATTGAGTAGTTATACTTTTCTTTTGTTTTCAGATTTAATTTTATTTACTTACTGTTCCCACGACCCGGCAAGGTTTTTTACAAAAAGGCTTATCTTAATATAATGTTTTAATAAATAAATAAATAATTTCTAACAATTACACCAATTATTTAGTTCCAATATAAGTATTATGAAGAACTTGGGTTATGGATACTAAATAATGGATAAACATACTTAAATACTTTTTTTCTTTGTAAATACATACATACATAATTAATTTACTTACCCAGACCAGAACAAATATTCATTTTCTAGCACACAAAGATTTGTCCTGTGTGGGAATCGAACCCACGACCTCGGAGCGGAGTGCAGGTATACTGAACTCTACGCCATATCTGTCGTCTCGTTTAATTAAGATATATGTTGATTTCACTTTTTAAATCTTTTATTTAAGACACGGTTACCTTTTTTCAATTACACTAATTTGGTAGTGTCTAAGATAGACCGATTGGCTTTACAAGTTGTTGCTAAGAAACATCGCGATCTAGGCTGCTTTTTAGTTTAAATGTTTGCACTGAATAAGCTTCGAAACCAAAGGCTTGATTTGAAAAATTCTTCCTCTAATAGAACGCTGCATTCTTTGTGTGTAACATTTCAATGCGTCGAGATCCCTATGAAAACTCTAAAAATATTAAATCAACATCTACCAAAGCGAATAAATCAATAGCCGTCCACTGAACACCAAATAGAAAAAGTATTGTAATTTGAGCACATTTTAAGTTTATTTAAATCATACTATGCACCATCATTGTAATCGTATCTAACTCCGTTTTAAAATAAAGAATGAGTACGTGACCTCTTTTGTATTCTGAATAAGTTCTACGATAATTAGTGCCGTATACGAATATTTTTATTGCAATTTCAACTTTATGCTAGTCAAATTTAGTGTCGGTTCGACGAAATTACGGGTTAGACTCTTCTGTGAAGAATATCAAATTCAAAATCTCATATAACTATTTTCTTGTTTTGCTTCCCGAATCTGACGACTGATATAGCTCATTGCGGGTTTTATTTAAACACAGGACAAATATTTTATTTAATATCTTTCTATGTGTTAATTTTTTTTTAAAAGTAATCTTATTATAAGCTCCCCTTAGCCTAACTAAACTAGCGATACATAGCGAACTAAGATAGCGCTGTGTGGAAATTACAGGAATAATATTCGCATCAATTTATTCACATTGTCTTACAATATATTTAATTTATACCACCAAAGTTTCACTCACTAATAAACTAAAAGTTGTACTTCGTTAATTGCTAACAAACTTAATAAAATTATCAAACTATCCTTTTTGCACATCAAAAATACTAACTAATCAAAACAATTTTTTAAGGGTCCATTTATAAATAGTCAATAAAAAGTAACAAAATTACATACAAATTGCCCAGCTTATGTCATGTTCTCAGTTCATTAAGTTTTATTATGAAATTCGTAAGACTTCCGCGTATCTTGTCATCTGTCTACTCATTCATGCTTATCTGAGAGTGTGTATTTATGTCATTGTGACGTCATGTTGAGTCATTGTAGTTTACGAATGACTGTACTATCCAGTAATCAGATCACTAGACTACGATAAGTTTTTTAGGAAATTATAATTGCTGCGGTGAAAGTCGATATACAAGTGCGAAATTTACATACATAACAAGACGGACTCTCACATAAAGTTATCCGTAATTAAAATTCATTTAATAATACAAAAAAATCTTTTTTGTAATTATTTATTTGTAATAAATTACTTATAGATATATTAAGTACTAGCGGCCGCCCCCGACTTCGTCCGCGTAACCTACATAAAAACCCTTGCTCTGATCCAGGAGGATTCTTATCCATTTAAAAAACCGCATCAAAATCCGTTGAGTAGTTTTAAAGATCTAGGCATACATAGGGGCAGACAGCATAAAGCGAAACTGTTTTAAACTATGTATTTATAATTATTATAAGTCAAAAACGAAAGTTGTTGTGCGTACACAAAAAGTTGTCCTGTATGGGAATCGAACTCACGAGTGAAGTGCGTATGGACCTCCACGCCATATTAGTCGTCGAAAATGTATGTGCAGTCTAGTAATATGAATTCATATCCCCATAAATAGAGAGATTATGATGACAAAAATGATTTAAATATTTTCTTATAATTACACCAATTATTTAGTTCCAAGATAAGTATCATTAAGGACTTGTGTTATGGATACTAAGTAACAACGGATAAACATACTGCAATACTTTTTTTTTGTAAATATATACTTAATATAAATAGAGATAAATGGATAAACATTTTATTGCTCACAAAAAGGAATCATATAATAATGTATAAAATAATACAAAGTACGCAAAAAGTCTGTTGTCTAGTACGAATAATTAAAAGTTCAGTCACAGAATGTCGTATTCGCAAAATGTCCATCGTTCATAAATCTTAAACAAGCCTTGTAGTTTTAGGTTTTTTTTGAACCAACTGAAAGCAAGTTACTTTAGAATGTCGTATTCGCAAAATGTCCATCGTTCTATAAATCTAAAACAAGCCTTGTAGTTTTAGGTTTTTTTTGAACCAACTGAAAGCAAGTTACTTTAGAATGTCGTATTCGCAAAATGTCCATTGTTCTATAAATCTAAAACAAGCCTTGTAGTTTTAGGTTTTTTTTGAACCAACTGAAAGCAAATTACTTCAGAATGTCGTATTCGCATAATGTCCATCGTTCTATAAATCTAAAACAAGCCTTGTAGGTAAGCTTGAGGTTTTTTTGGAACCAACAGAAAGCGAGTTACTTTATAAAATTTACTGATATTTTTCGTAAGATTTAAGAAATAAGCGATTTAAGTAATTTTCCAATAAGCGGCAATAGGTTCACCTATGACATGGGGCCTACAATATAATTGGCGAAATGTGGGCATACAATATGATATTATATATTTAGAAAATAGACGGGTTATCTTGCAGGGGACATTTTGCGAAAAGAACATTCTTCGGCTAGACCTTATTGAACAGAAGCTCTGATCAGTAGGTTTCTATTAAATAGTAAGAATAATTAAATTCATTTATTTGACAACAATGGTCCAATTGTTAGTAGTTTACACAGCTTAAAGACTAGTATTAGTAAATACAATATCTAATAATTATAAAAAAAAACTAAAAATCAACAAAATTATAACCGTGGCTTTTGATGCACTAATACAGACACTAAGTGCCTAATAATTGGTGTATCAAACTTATACACTAACATGTTCAGGAGTCTGTTGGGACTAGATCTCATTCTGCTTAGAAGTGAGCCCGTCTTTTTGCGAATTATTGCGCAAAGAATCTGGCCTCTGCAAACATCGCCGATGCACTGCTGCTATTAATAAACTCGTTTTGTTACAGGAACAATATCCTGTTCACGCCGACCCAAGTGGAAGCGATCCGGTCGGGAATGCAGCCTGGCTTGACACTCGTGGTCGGGCCCCCTGGAACCGGTATGTGGTGTCTTTTGGGATATAATATGTTACGAATTCAACTTTCAGCATTGTGGTCATATTGTTTTATTGCCTACCATTCAAAAAATTAAAACGCTAATAATCTATCTAGAAAATCTATATACCTATCTAAATAAAAAATTATCGCGGATATGTACGTTTGCCGTAATGCAACTTCGGAACGACTGCACCAAATTCGATAACTATTTCATGATACGTATTTTTATACTTTAATAATTTGTTTACACACAAAACACATTTTTATTTCAAAAAAGGGAATTTAACAAGATTGTACATTGGAGCTGTTTATACCTGAAGGAATCTGTTCCAGCAGTCCGAAATATGGACAAAACATTAAAAAAGTAGACGACATGTGTAACAAAAAATAAACATACAAAGTGAAAATTACTACCAAACAATTATATTTAAAAAAAGTCCTGTAAGAAATGGCTTCTCACAGCCATCTTAAATACAATCAATTCTTTATATATCATTTTCTTAAAAATCATTTTTGCAAGTGCGAATATTCGTATGTATCCCACCGTGTAACTTTTTAAAGGCACGAGCAAAAACTTTTACATTGATTGGTAAAAGAAAGCCTATGATTGCCATTTCATTTTGAGATGAAGTTTTATTTAAATTAACAATACAAAACACACACAGTAATTATTTTAAAGATATTGAAAATTGATTGCAATTATCAAAGACGGCATATTTATAATAACAGCATTGTTTTATAATCGACATGGCCCACTAATTGTGAATCATGATAGATCCTAAAGATTTGTGAAATTATTCATATCAATTTCAGTGACACCATTGAAATTGGCTTCATTAGATTAATGTCACTGTTTTAATTAGAAACATCCATTTTGTTTTCTGTTGTGGCGTCGCAGTAATGAAGCATTAAGAATATTCAAGAGTGACTGTTGATTACGAAGTGATTCTGTTGTTTTATTATTTTTAAAATTATGATGCAGATCTTATTGCAGTTTAATTGTTTATTTTTAACAATTGATGCACATATAAAACAGAATATAAAGTTACAATTATTGATATGTTATAAAAGTTACACAAAATATTTACAACGGTACTAAATTTCTTCAAGAAGACCGAAGAAGGCAAATAAAAGTAGAATTGTAAACAAAATACGTTACGAAACTTACCAATTAGTCCTGAAACATAACTTTTTGGTTGCCATAATTTCTAATGGACATTGGTTAAATATATAGCTGCCAAGGTGAAAATATGTCTTGTCCATCTAGTCAATGATGCTTATTAAAAATTGGGGTTCATTTCTGATTTTTAAATACGACCTTGCCGATGTTCGTTATTGTATGAAATAATTTAATAAATTACCGTTATAAATTACAGTTCAAAATGAATTTAAATTTTCTTTATTCATAATTCCGATCCTGATGTCGTAAATTCTATTCTCTCACAGAACAAACAATTAGTGACCATAAATACTTTTATATTTCTATTGGTTTAAAACACAAGCAATACTTGTAAGAATGCATTTATGTGTGTGCTTATTTTAGGGCTAGAAGAGCTGTGAGATGTTCAATCATATTTATTTGTTCATCATATCAGCCTTATATAGCCCACTGCTGAACATTGGCCTTCCCAATAGATTACATTCTAATGGGGGTATTTGCCCACCACGCTGGGCAGGCGGCTTTGTGATCGGAGTTCTAGTGCCAGTTCGCAGGATGACGCTTTTGCCCATCATCCGGTGCAATTTCTCTTCGTCGATCTTACGACTACCCGTGAGATATAAAGGGGTGGCTCTATTCTAGGCCTTTATTTATTATCTATGTAATAGTTCTAGAGGCTTTAAACATCATATTTATTTATTTAGGTAAAACCGACGTGGCTGTTCAGATAATCTCGAACCTGTACCACAATTTTCCGTGGCAACGCACCCTGGTGGTTACCCACAGTAACCAGGCGCTGAACCAGCTGTTCGAGAAGGTGGCTGAACTGGATGTGGATGAAAGGCATCTGCTGCGTCTGGGTCATGGTGAAGAGGCACTGCAGACCGATAAGGACTTCTCCAGGTCAGTATCTTTGTTTTAAAGGGGTAGGGAGCAACTCCGCACGGTAATCAGGCGCTGAACCAGCTGTTTGAGAACGTGGCAGAACTGAATGTAGATGAAAGACATCTGCTGCGTCTGGGTCATAGTGAAGAGGCACTGCAGACCGATAAGGACTTCTCCAGGGCAGTGTCTGTGTTTCAAGGAGAAGGGGGCAACTCCGCACTGAAATCAGGCGCAGAACCAGCTTTTCGAGAAGTCGCAGTTCTAGAATTGTGCCATCTCACGAGGAGTAAAAGAAATTCTACCGGATAAAGGGTTGGTATCACCAACCTGCCTGCTCATCGTGTTGGTTGTGGGAAAATATCCCCAATATAATAAAAACTATTGGCTCCTATGTTCAGCTGTGGACTTCGTATGACTAATATGATGATAATGAAATTTCCAACAGGCATGCTTGAGTGGGAGTGAGTGGAAATGAATTCCACTTTGTGGGAGAAAAAAATCAGCACTTTGGGAGTGTCGACAGAAGTGAAAACTTAATGCTTTGCATGTGTAAGCGTAAGGTAGATAGGAATTGAAATTACGTGTGTATATTTTGACGTACCGGTGACGGTGTGGCGAGCTCAAGGTTTTTTTAAATCCCAAAACTACTTAACGCTTTCATTTAAAATAATAATAATATAAACATTAATGTGACTGCAACGTACCTACCATCGTCTGTAAAATCATTAATCAAGAATTTATTCTCAGAAATGTTTTAAGTACACCTTAAAAATATTTCCTATAGAAGTTTTTGCAGATTCTGGACAGTCCCCTGATTCACGATCGTTGAAAGTTATTTATGTCTTATGATTCTCATATAAAATATTATCGATGATATAGGGATCCTATCAAGACCTAAGGAGCCCAAGCCAACCTCACCTGCAAGTGGTGCACCTGCCGATCAACGGACAAGGCTCTGGCGAACATAACAGTGCCCGGTAGCGGCAATAGGCTCGCCACCTATTACGTGGGGTCAACTATATTACTGGCGAAAGGTGGGCGTATAATATGCCTCTGTCTACTCCTTCGGGGAAGCAGGAGTGAATGTATTTATTATTAGTTAAAATTTAAGTTACTCCGTTCCCATAACCCAAAGCCATTAAGGAGACGGTGGATGTCGCTGACTTAGGCGATTCAGAAACGTAGCAAAGCGTCCCCGCTCCCACTGTCGGACAAAGCGTCAGAGGGGATTCCAGGTGGATTTTGTGCATCGCTAGCATATCAAAATTAATCAAAAATAATAAATAAAGAAATTTTCAAATACGAACAAACGGTTTTTTCGGTATTTAATCTACTAATATCCTGGTGTCATCAAAAAATACTTCGATTAATAGTTTGGAAGTAAAATGGCCATTAAAAAAATAGGAGACACAACTTTAAACATATCATTTTCAGAAACTAAACCGGTTATTTAATTTTTAACCACACGTTCTCATGTTATATGATGTAGATTTATGTAAACTTTTTTTCCGTACAAGGTTACAAAGAACAATAAAATTAAAAGAGCCTAATTTTAACGGTCTCACATAATTCCCCACCTTAATTTGCTTCTGCAAGGCACGGGCTTCCTTTCATGAACCGAAATCGTAATTGTCAATAGACGAGATCCTATAATTGTATATTCATATTCATGCACACAAAGAGTTTTCCTGTGGGAGAATCGAACCCACGACCTCATAGGCGGAGTGCAGTTATACTGACATCCACGCCATAATTTCCTCCTTTTTTAAATTGGTTAAAAAAGATAAAGCTAAGTGATTGTGAAAAGTAATGAACGGCCTAGGGAGCACAATAATTAGTAAATAATAAAAATTCTTTAAAAACTTCTTATCGTCTCTAAGTGAATCTAAGCTTCGTGATTTCAGGGTTAATATTAAATTTTTTTTCATATATATTTTGTTTTGACGTTTTCAAGTGCTATTTATGTAATAGTTTATGAAATAAAGAACTTTTTACTATACTTTACTTTAATAATATTGTGACAAAATTGTTATCAACATAGAATGACTCACAATTTTGGCATATTTCAAACCGACTCAATATCAATTCGTAGACATCTCGTTCAAAATTCTTTAAAAACTTCTTATCGTCTCTAAGTGAATCTAAGCTTCGTGATTTCAGGGTTAATATTAAATTTTTTTTCATATATATTTTGTTTTGACGTTTTCAAGTGCTATTTATGTAATAGTTTATGAAATAAAGAACTTTTTACTATACTTTACTTTAATAATATTGTGACAAAATTGTTATCAACATAGAATGACTCACAATTTTGGCATATTTCAAACCGACTCAATATCAATTCGTAGACATCTCGTTTTTCATTGTTATATGATTTGCATACAATAACGTCTAGCTAAATAATTTGGACCTTCCTAAAATTTAATATTTGTTTTTGTAAATGAAGATGCATATCTAATAAGATTAATACTACGTTATATAACTTTTAATTTGTATGCGAGAGAGATAACTGAAATTTCCAGTCAAACTATTAATTAAATAAATCTATCACGGTCAATAATAAAGTTACTGTTCTCTGTTTTATTAGTAACTTAGAATTAACATACTTTGTGGCTTCATCATAGCTGTGTGATCAAATCTATTGTATGACCTAACTACGTTTATCTGATGCGAAGTTTATTAATAGGCACTGATCTGGTCATAAATACTTGATAAAAAGAATTATAAAAAACGACTTTAAAAATAAACTTGTATGAAAAAGCATCCATCTACTCTATACATGATAAAACAGTAATTCTGGAGATTAAAACAAAAGAAATTTTGCATTATAATATTGGCATTGATAGATAATATAAATGACAATAATACATTTTATTCAATAACTCTTCTAATCATAATTTTTCATTTGAATTTTTACATTTACAATGCTATAGTTAGTCTATATGAGAGAGTCAATACATATGAGACTCAATTATGAGACATAATTTTTACTAGAGTAAGTGTATAGGGCTCCTAGATCTAAGGAGCTCAAGCCAACCTCACCTGCAAGTGGTAGGTACAACTGCCGATCAACAGACGAGGCTCTAACATAAAGTTCCCGGTAAACGGCATTAGGTTTGCCACCTATTACGTGTGACCAATAATACAACTAACGAAATGTGGGCGTATAATGCCTTTGCCTAATTTGGGTGAAACAGATGTTATATTATGCATGTGTTTTTACTAGAAAAAAATCACCTCGTCTGCGGTCGCCCAAATAGGAATCGACCCAACGACCAATGGATAACCGATCCACTGCTCTGTCTCTTAATTATTGTAAACTGGATCTCTAATAAAAATTGGGCACACAACTGTATCTAATTGCTTCAATTGCTTCTGCGAAGTATGTTTGCCGAAACGATTCAAACCGGGTTTTTCCAGAGTATAATTTAGGTGTTTATCTCTGAGTAACGGTATCTGTTAAAGTTTATTTACAATGAAATTGTAAGCGTGATGTTGACGTAAGAATGTTTTTCTCATAGGTAAAATGATTCAGAATATAGTTTAACCCCGTTGCAAGAAGTGGTAAATAATTTATTGATTCAGGCGTTACTTTGCGGAAATCCATTGTAAGCAAGTGATGGATTAAAAATATCTTTGTAACAATTCCCGCGCTACTATAATTTCCCGAAAAATCGAGAAACTATTCAACACGACACGTGTTTCGCCCTTACACAGGGCATCTTCAGGTAAGATAGGAGCCTCAGAACAACGATGTCTTCACGAACAACGCTGAAACGAGAGTCAAATATATTCCCACCATAAATTTATAGAGTTGAGTTAAGGTAGAAAACCAATTAAAAATTTCAACATGTTAAAGTAAAAAGTTCTTTATTTCATAAACCATAGCATTGACAAACGTTAAAATGAAATATATAAAAAAATACATATAAGTGAATCTAAGTTCCGTCTAAGTTCGTTCTAAGTTCCGAAAGTGTGAAAGCGATATCGATAGAAGAGTGAATTCTGGAAACATGTTGAATGGGGCACTTCACGCCTCTGTAAGCAGTCAGAAAGTGTCTGAAAAGGCACGTCTGGCAGTTCATAGAGGTGTGTTGGTACCTACACTAATGTATGGAAGCGAATGTTGGTTATGGCAGAAGAAACATGAGAGTAAGATTAATGCAGTAGAGATTAGATCACTCAGAAATATTCTTGGTGTGAAATTGAGTGATAGGATAAGGAATGAAGTGATAAGGGTTGAAGCTGGTGTTAAAGAAGATATAGTGACAAGAATTGAGAAAGGTATGCTTAGATGGTTTGGACATGTTGAGAGGATGAATAAAAGTAGATTAACGAAAGTGATTTATGATGGACAAGTGGATGGAAGTGTTGGGAGGGGAAGACCACGTAAGACCTTCCATGACCAAATACAAAAAATGTTAGAGAAAGGGCAGGTCAAAAGTACCCTAAACCGACGGGCGTGTATGAGGAGGTTAATGAGTGTGAATGAAGCTAAAAGTGTGTGCCAAGATCGTAGCAAGTGGAAGGATGTGATCTCTGCCTACCCCTACGGGAAAGAGGCGTGACATTATGTATGTATGTAAGTTCCGTCCTTTAAAGGGTTAAAAATACAATTTGATGATACTTATCTACATATGGCGCAAAGATCGCGAGCTTTTCAAAGTATCTTAATACAATTTCAGAAGCTCTCGTAGCTCCGCGGTGCAAGGTAAGTGGAAACTGTCTTCGAAGTAAAACAGAGTTCGCAAAGGACAATCCTTGAATGAGTGACCGTTTGTATGGTATGTTTGGCGCTCGATAATAAAGAGCGCTTACATGCTCCTGAATACACGTCAAGATGTTGGCCCTAGCTATATCTATAGTATGTGGTAATCCTCAAGCCAAGTTCGGGCGGATTCAACAGCGGACGCCACAGTCGTATGTAGGTTCCGAATCTCTCTTACCTTAGTTGTGAGAGGAGGCCCGTGCCCAGCGGTGGTACCTAATGGGCTGAGATGGTGATTATTATTACAATTTGCACTACATTACAGTTCAAACCTTACAGATATGCTTCGAATATCGTGAATAATTTATTTGGCGACCGATATGGCGTGGAGGATAGTATACCTACACTTCACTCCAGAGGTCGTGGGTTCGATTCCCACACAGGACAAATCTTTGTGTGCATGAATATGAATATTTGTTCTGGTCTGGGTGTTTTCCTATGTATATTAAGTATGTATTTACAAAAGAAAAGTATTTAAGTATGTTTATCCGTTGTTTAGTATCCATAACACAAGTTCTTAATGATAATTAGCTTGGAACTAAATAATTGGTGTAATAAACAGAAAAATAAATTATAATGATTAAATGATTTGGAGATCAAAATACTTGGCTCCGCTTTTAGGTTCTGTTCCCACACAGGATAATTTTTAGTGTGCATGATCATGATCACTTTTATTAGTATCACTGTCCTTAACACAAGTTCTTAATGATACTTATCTTATGACTAAATAATAGGTGTGCCGTTTAATAATTATTTATATGTTACTGAAATCAGATACGGGCGAGTGAACTACGTGCTGGCTAAAAGATTGGAGCTACTGGATCTTGTGGGGCGGCTGCAGAGGACACTTGACGCGGGCAGTGATGCCGGAGCTACGTGCGAACTGGCGCATCACTTCCATGTGTACCATGTGAGGCCACGTTGGGCCGCTTTCCAGGAGAAATGCTCCCGTGATCAGGTTAGTAAAACCTCTGAATGAAGAAACTATCTCTTGCAGAAGGATTAAATGAAGCTGGTTTAGACTGAAAACCCTTCCATCGCAAAAAATACTTTCCTTCACCAATGCTCTCGTGACAAGGTATGTGAAACTTAGGCCTAAGGAAGCTGCTTCTTGCCGTAGGCTCACCAATAAATAAAGCCAGTTCAAATCAAATCCTGACCCAATCCTAAGATGTACCTGACCAGACCTACCTTCTGTCCATTCATATAGCATTTGTAGCTTGCATTAAACTTTGCGTTAAGACTATTCAAAGATACACAAAAGTCGATGACGTAAGCATCTGTACACTATCACTGTCAATTATACCCTGACGTCATCATGCGCGTGGCTTACTTAATCTTTGTTCTGCTTTGTTTGTATTTACAGTAAATCATTCTGATTGGCTTTGCTAATCGTTATTGCGTCCGCGTAGTGTATTTAACCTAAATCCTTCGTACCTTTTATTTGAGAGAAACCCTTCTCTCTAAGTTAGTCTGAGATGATGATGATGATTACTGTTTCTCTGAAAGTATAATGTAAACAGAGAATCAGTATTAAACCTTGCTCTGATTTCAGACCAAATCAGTGGAAACTATAAGCAAAGAATTTCCGTTCCACGAGTTTTTCGACGATGCTCCAAAGCCATTGTTTCCTGGAAAGACCTACGGCGAAGACATGAAGATTGCCAAGAGTTGCTATAGGTATGTTGATTGTAACGTTCTGTGTCTAATACAACATTTAAACGTTGTATGTGTATGAGTTACCACTTTGGGCATATATTTCCAAGAAAAGGAAAAGAAATTGGACGTAGTTATGCAAAATGGATCCAACCCACAAAAACATTTTTTTGAGGTACTGCGATAAATGTCTAACTTATTAAAACAATACTAGACAGGAAGTAGATAACAATACCCAGTATTCAACAGAATTCGAAAACAAACTACAGTTTTCATATTATGCTATATCAAATTTACTAAAACTCCTCTTTAAAAAGCAAGTTTTTGTGGCTGCACATCCATTTTGCATAACTACGTTCAATTCAAGTCCAAAGATTTTGAATTTACATAGATGAAGGGAAGATTAACATCTAAGATAATGTTAAAAGTTTCTAAATTCCTGCTTTTGTTAGTAACTTCAATTAATGAGCGATAGTATCTTATCGAGTTTCCTCTTTCTAGACTGAGTCATCGCAAGATAATAATATGCAATAATGTCTCAAAATATTGTGCAAGCAACTACAAGGTTTCTAAGACTCATTTTGTTTGCAAGCTTATTAGATACAAGTATTTGAAGTATGTGCAAGAATAATGTGAACCTGAATGTATCCGAGTCCAATTCCTTTAACTTATTGCAAAATTATGTGACATTTTGGAACTCGGTCAATTCTTCTATTACCCTGTTCCTACTGTAGCGAACTGGTATACCTAATATTTAAAAGTCCTTATGAGCTTGGCTGCAAAGCACAAACTGTAATAATATTGTAAATCATTTAAATTTTCCATCCAGATACATTGACCACGTCTTTGAGGAGCTAGAAGAATTCAGGGCGTTCGAACTTCTACGGTCAGGACTGGATCGTTCCAAGTATTTGCTGGTGAAGGAAGCCAAGATCATTGCTATGACTTGTACCCACGCTGCTTTGAAACGTTCCGAGTTGGTGCAGATGGGTAAGTGAAAATGATAGTTATGTACTGGGGCCCTACCGCCGAATTCGATGAATTTCAGCTATTTCATCTAGATCTAAATTTTCTGAGGTTCATCAATCCATACCGGGTAATTTGCCGAAAGCCATAGATTATTCATGACCTTGGCAGACTACTGAAGCGACTAATTAATTAAATGATTATTATTTGCGTTTCGATGACACATTTTTAACTAAATATTAATAATTTGTAATATAATGTTAAAATAATACAGATAGAGACTGTCAAATATTACGTCAATCCTTCAAAATTTGTATCTAAATAGAGAACGCCATCTTGTATCGATTTCCGTGTTCGTGAAATCGCGTATCGTCTTCGGCGGTATGACAGAATAAATTCGAAATCGATTCTGCCTAATAATCGATTACCAGCATGTTCAGCCCCCTGAATATTTGATACACATTTTAAAACCACCTTCATACCTGCAGACTATTAGCACTTTAACCAACAAAATTCCACGATATGAAGCGCTCTTATTTCTTTTCATTACCTGCTTATTTATATTCTATTGCGACGAATCAGATTTAGAAAAACGCTCGTGAAGTAGGTACTATATGTAGGAAATGTTAATAATATTTCCAAATACATCATCTCTTGTTGACAGGATTCAAATACGACAACATATTAATGGAAGAGTCAGCACAAATTCTTGAAATCGAGACTTTCATCCCGCTCCTCCTTCAAAACCCTCAAGACGGCCGCTCCAGGCTGAAACGCTGGATAATGATCGGAGACCACCACCAACTGCCCCCCGTGGTGAAGAACATGGCCTTCCAGAAGTACTGTAACATGGAACAGAGTCTCTTTACCAGAATGGTGCGGCTTGGGGTTCCATACGTGGAGTTAGACGCGCAAGGGCGTGCTAGACCAACGTAAGTTAAAAACTCTGTTAAAAACGTGTTTAAACGCTTTAATATATACGCTACAGCTTTCTTTACTTAGGATTCTGACCAGCTTTTAGAATATATTCAAATATTATAACCACAATCACTATCAAATACGTACTTATACCTAAAAAAACATGATTCTTGTATAGAGCCCCCTTTTAATTCAAATTTGTCGTTATAGAAGAATTTTTAATGTTCTTTATTTATTAAATTTTTATGTAGGCTTACAGTGTTATTTCCAACACACCAACAAGTTAATATTAATAACAAATAATAATACAACATTAGATAGAATTAAATAACATTTTAAGGTATTTTAAAGTTTTCTTGAATACTTCTTTTTGTGAAATCTACGAAATAACGCCTTTACCATACCATTTTGCTGTCGACCCGTTAACGCTTTAAGTAGACCTCAAAGTATGGCTTAAAACAATAGTATGTTAAGATATTCAATATATTGTCATGGCCATATTTAGAATAGGCCGGCCCTGAACTAATGTCTTCTATGTATACGTCTTCATAATAGGTTGGGGAAAAAGTCTTTTCGTATTTTTGTATGAAAAGTCAAGACATTTTTTTCAAAGTTTATTTACATTTATTTACAATATATATGTACCGTTTTGTTGAATAACTTTCTGCCATTTTGTGGGCAGAGACATTATCCCGTTACTGTAGAAACTTTGGGACTTCTGATCAAAAAAACGGGACAAATAGTTTTGGCAGTCCTCTCTTGAGGTCAACCTTACAGAACCTAAAGAATTCTGCAGAGACCGAAACAGGTGAAAATCTGAAGGCGCAAGGTCAGGGCTATATGGTGGATGCACTAGGACCTCCCAGTCGAACTCTCTTAATTTTTGCTGAGTGGCTAAAGATGTGTGTGGTCTAGCGTTATCGTGATGAAAGACCACACCCTTCCTGTTGATCAATTCCGGCCGTTTTCTCTCGACTGCTTCCTTTAATCTCATCAGTTGCTGGCAGTAAAGATCAGAATCAATGGTTTTGCCGGGCGGTAAAAGCTCATAATAAACAATGCCCTTCCAATCCCACCATACACACAGCATCACCTTATTTCGTGTTAGGCCAGGTTTGGCCACAGTCTGTGAAGCCTGGCCAACTTTCGACCACGACCTTTTTCGCACGTTCTTGTCGTACTTGATCCACTTTTCATCGCCAGTTATCAATCTCTTCAAAAACGGCTCGGTTTCATTACGTCTCAATAATGAATCGCAAATGAGTACACGGTTCATTAAGTTTCTTTGAGTGAGCTCGTGTGGCACCCAAATATCGAGCTTTTTTGTATAACCAGCTTTCTTCAAATGGGTCAAAACTGTTTTGTGGTCAACTCCCAGTTCTTCAGCTACATCGTAACTACTAATATGCCGATCTTGCTCCACTCTTTCAAAAATGGCGTCCATTTTATTCGTAACAGGGCGACCAGAGCGAGGTGCATCTTTAACATCAAAATTTCCGGACTGAAAACGTTTGAACCAAATTTGTGCTACTCTTACTGACACTGCATCAGGTCCATAAACATCACAAATTTTTTTCACTGCTTGAGTTGCATTTTTGCCTTTTTTATAATAAAATTTTAAAATGTATCGAATTTCTTCATTAGATTCACTCATTTTTACGGAGAGAAAAACAAATGAAAAATAGCGGGAAACAACTTTTTTTTATTTTTTTCTTTTCTTTATAATGGAACCTTTTTAATGTTACCAAAACCAGCCAGACACAAATAGTACAGTCAAAAAAATTTTATAATAAGTTTATACCTACGTTATGCGAAAAGACTTTTTCCCCGACCTAATATTAAACTATTGTTACTATTTGACGAATGATATGGCGTCATATCGTAGGCGAACGAGGTCAGTATATCTGCACTCCGCTCCGAGGTCATGGGTTCGATTCCCACACAGGACAAATCTTTGTGTGCATTAACATGAATATTTGTACTGGTCTGATTGTTTTCTATGTATATTAAGTACTTATGTATTTACAAAAAAAAAGTGTTTAAATTTGTTTATGCGTTATTTAGTACCCATAACACAAGTTCTTATTGAAACTTATCTTGAAACTAAATAATTGGTTACTGTTAGAAATTAATTATTTATTTATATACACAACTGTTTAATATCTGTAGAAGTATATCGCGCCCTTAATTGCATTTAAATAACAAGCGCTTGTGGCTCCGTGGTATTCAGACCACTACTTAAGCAGAGTTCACAAAGGAGAAGAGATGATAATTCTAGGATGGATGGATGCATTGTGTGGCATTAATATTCAGCATTTCCCGGCTTTAGATTATACGCAATCGTTAGTTGGAAAAAATCAAACAGTATGACGCCACACACCTGCCATTGCTAATCCGCACTGAGATCGCGAGGTAGACCTGAAGTATTTTCTGAAACCTGATTTGGTTCGTGAGAGGAGATCATGAGTTAAAATGATAAGGAGTTAGATTTCGACTTACTGAACTAGCGTCATAGTTAAAGTGACAAAGTACTAAAATGTTACTAATATAGACCTAAAACCGACTTTACCACTAATGTAAAATCATAAATGCGCTTATCGCTTATTTCCTTTTCTCAAAGCCATCCAGGCATAACCACATAAATCAGAAATATCTTAATGTCTGTCGTAAAACGTGTGTGGTTTACGTCATACTTCTAAATTTACTTTAGACAGAGCTACAATTTTGGCTGGCTTATAGTTTGGCTAATATCATTCCATTGGCTATTATAAAAGCGAAAACGGTAAATCGACAGATTAATATTTTTTTTTCAGTAAGCAATAGTTATTTGCATAAAACATGTAATATCTTTATACATGCAATATATTAGAAGTAAACTATCGTCTCCGATAACGCCTGTTTTCCCGAAGAGGTAGGCAGAGGCATACTATTCCCACCAGGAGGCGCCCACACTTCGCCAATTATATAGTTGGGCCCACGTAATAGGCGAGCCTATTGCCGTTTACCGGGAACTATTATGTTCGCCAGAGTGAACATTACATTACACTTCTGAATTATATACGTATTCCTACTACATTTAATAACATTAAACAAATTATATCACAGTTGCTATGTCCATAAATGTTTGCTCACGTCACAGATGTAAGTGTGTTAAATGAAACAAAATTTAAAATCGATTTTCGTGGCAGGTAAAGGCCTTGATGTTGGTGTTTCCTATGTATATATATTTAAATATGTGAGTACAAAAAGTATGTAGTATATTTATAACAAGCCTTGCTTAGGTTCTGACTAGAAGCTGTATTCAATATTAGATTTTAGATACAAACTTTTTTCTTACGAAATTCGTCAGAACGAACGTCAGTACGAAAGTCGCGTAACTTATTTTCGCGATTAACCCGTGAAAGCGTAACAAACAAACCATCTACTATAACTTTAGTAAGAATAATATGTAACAGGTTTCCAGAAAACCTTTTAAAATAAGCCTTAGATATTTGTACTGGAAAAACGATAAATAAATTTATTTTAGCAAAAAATTACAAGAATGTGAGTCACCTATATTTCGATAATCTATAGTCTGAGTATGTTTGCGATTGAATGAGGCAATTGTGTTCTGAGTTCTGACGGAGATTTATGCATTCGATTTGAATGGGCAGACCGACGAGCAGATGGCCCTGGTAGTTAGAAGCCATGACCTCGTTTGGTTCATTCAACCTGAAAATAGCATCGGTAAGAGTGGTCTTAACCGTAATATTGAACTTCATATATGTGTTGCCGGAAAATTATGAAACTTAGAAATTGTACACAGTTTCTATAAATAATATTCCATACATATTTTGGAGATTGAAATGTTAACGCGCTGTCTAATAACAACATCCCGAAATTAAAATTAGTGATTGCTAAAAGAATTTTAGCAATTTTTTTTTTTAATTCTGTCTTCATGTGGCATCATGAGATGAATTGGTTAATTTGTTGAATGCGAGACTATTACTATTTGTAAGGACTCAAAACTAAAAATATACCTGATTAGTTCACACTGACTGACTGATACATCTTAGCCGAGCGTAAATTAATTAGTAGCATTTGAAATAAATAAATATTTCTAATACTAATTACACTAATTATTTAGTTCTAAGATAAGTATCATGAAGAACTTTTGTTATTGGTACTAAATAACGGATAAACATACATAAATACTCTTTTTTTGTAAATACATACTTATTATATAGGAAACCACCCAGACCAGAACAAATATTCTTGTTTATACACACAAAAATTTGTCCTGTGTGGTAATTAAACCCACGACCTCAGGATTATAGTGCGAGTATACCACCACCACGCCATATCGGTCGTCAAATTATTATTAAATCTTTAAAAATTTTGGTTACTATACTGTATGTAGAACATGTTTTTTGCCAAACGCAGAACGTGTAAATGGCAATATAAAATTTGTATAATCAATAGTAACACTTATTTTCTTTCTTTCTTTATTTTGTATTTTCCTTTTAGCATCTGCAACTTGTACCGTTGGCGCTACCGTGCCCTGGGTGACCTGGGCCACGTGACTCGTCTGCCGGAGTACCGCGCCGCCAACGCTGGTCTACGGTTCGACTTCCAGCTAATCAACGTTGACGACTTCAACGGAGCCGGTGAAACTGAGCCAAGTCCTTATTTCTACCAGGTTAGATTAATCAACATACATAATCTCACGCCCACATATATCCCATTTGGGGAGGACAGAAACTTAGCAAAGTTTACTTTCAGCACAGAAATCTCTAGATGAATCGTGCCAAATGCTGAGGCTCTTTGCCCGCATTAACACGAGACGAAATTCCCATAGTCGCTTTCAACGACACCCTCGGGAAAAACATCACCATCATCACAGCCCATTAACGTCTCACTACTGAGCACGAGCCTCCTCTCACATATATAGGTGTGAGGGTATTTGGTCATACTCCACCACGCTGACCCAGCGCGGATTGGCGGAGGCAGGTGTATGGCGTCCTGCTGTTAGAATTTTTCAAGCCGCCCATTAGGCCTCTAACATGGCTTAATGACTACCACATTTAGTGATAACCGGGACCAACGGCTTAACGTGCCTTCCGAAGCACGGAAGCGCTCGATATCAAATGCCACCCAAACGGTCACCCATCCCCAGGACTGACCTCTGTAAACTCTGCTCTACTTTGGTGATCGTTTCCGACCACCGAGCACCGCAGAGCTATGAGCGCTTCAAAAAGCGGGCAAAATATATAACAGTGGATTTTTTTTCCGTTAACACAGGGCATTTCAGTTCATATTTAATGAATATTAGTTAGAAGCAAAATCTTCAAAAATTACTGTTAGTCAAATGTTACTATCACATAAGCGATTTTTTGACAGATACACTTTAAGATTAATTGTTAATAGGTACTTACCCCTTTTTTTTTGTTATTTAATTTTCTGACATGTATTTTAATTTTATTGTATTTTGTAATTTTAGATGATTCATTTTTGATTATAAATAATTATACTGACATTTAATGGGGAATCATAAAACTGACATTTACATACCACAAAATGGTAAATATATTGAGACTTGGTCGAAAGACTTTATTGTAATACCATAATTTGTTACACATGTTTGGGCAAATAAATTATTATGTATTTGTTTTTATACACCACAAGGATCCTACCAATATCTAAGGAGTTCAAGCCAACCTCACCTGCAAGTGGCGCATCTGCCGATCAACAGACGAGGCTCTGGCGAATATATAAGTTCAACGGCAATAGGCTCGCCACCTATTACGTGGGACTAAGAATAAAAGTTGCGAAATGTGGGCGTATAATATGCCTCTGCCTATCCCTTCGGGGAAACAGGCGTGATTGTATGTATGTATACCTAATCCTTTATGCACATAAAACTCAAATAAATTACAAAAGGTATAAAAAAAAATTAAGTACAAAGGTGGACTTATCTCTAGGAGACATCTCTACCAGCCAACCTCAACCGTATTGTAAAAAAGTAAAACCTTGATAATTTAATATTATATCTCCATAGCAATAGCCAGTAAAAAATTAACGTCATTGATTTTTATTGTAATCAATGAAGTGTTTGTCAAATAAGAACAATGGGTATTGAATTCACGTAGGACTGACGCGCGGTGTAGTAGTAGTTTATTTTAACGTATTATAAGATTAGTACTTACGGTTTAGTTTAAATTCTATATACCTACATGCGATTAGGACTTGTTGAAACGGTCTATCTTATATAACTGGCAATTACTATGATTGATATATTTCCACAGAACTCGATAGAAGACGAGTATATAATGTAAATGCGCCTTAGGATCGATGAACATTATTCCCAAAATTTTCGACAAAACTCGGCTTAAGCTGAGTATTCATGTACAGTCAGCGTCAGATAGATCGACGCAACTGAAGTAGCCAAATCTATCTGATGAGCGTTATTTTATTTTATATAATAATAATAATGCTTTATTGTTCAGAAAAAATAAATAGTTAAAAAATATGTCACTGGTCTCCACACTAGGATTCCCTGTGTTCTCTGTCATCATGTTCAAAAATTTAAAAAAATACAATGCAACATTTATGTATAACAAATAGAAAAATTATGGTCGTGATCACGAATACAATGTTACATTATAAATTTTAATGTAAAGCAAACGACAAAGAACAAGATTAGCTATGATAATAAATATGTGATACTAAAGTGTGAATTGTGTAAGTAGTGTATTGTGTGTGTGTTATTTTTGTGTGTGTTGGTGTGATTGTGCACGTTATGTCTCCATTAAACAAATGTTTTATATGGTTGAGTGTTTTAAAGTGGTATAAACAGTTGACTGTTACTATAGTAGATACTCATTTGTTTGAAGCATTCAAAGTAGCTAATATAATATACGTTAGCATCAAAGTATTCAATTTGTTATAAGCTGTTATGGGGCTCAAAACTATATATGCAGATAAATAGTTACTTACATACATAAAATCACGCCTGTTTCCCCGAAGGTGTTGGCACAGGCATAATTATACGCCAGCGTATCGCCAATTATATAGTTCGTGCCACGTATTAGGTGGCGAGCCTTTTGCCGCTTAACGGGAACTGTTATGTCCGCGAGAGCCTCTTCTGTTAATCGGCAAGTGCACCACAGGTAAGGTTGGCTTGGGCTCCTAAAATGTTCCCCTCTAGAATCCCTATATTCTTTTCAGCTTTCAATTACCATAAATATCACGTTTCCGAAAGAAAATTCGACTCGGAATTATAAGAAAAGCTTATCTCGAAGCTTTCAATGACCATAATATGTCGTTTTATGACCATATTTAATTTTTTCTAACAGAACTTAGCAGAAGCTGAGTATGTGGTAGCAGTATTCATGTACATGCGTCTGACGGGATGGCCCGCCTCTCGCATCTCGATCCTTACCACATACAACGGACAGAAGCATCTCATAAGGGACGTGGTCGACAAACGCTGCGCTGAGAATCCTCTTATTGGACGCCCTTACAAGGTAATTTAATATTTAAATATAAGTATAGTTAGATACACATCCTTACCTGACAGCGGGCGTAAAATAAAGGTTTCCAATTGCCTAGAAGATTTGACGTATGATGTGAAAAACTTTGCGACTTTTCTGTATTTGATGCAGACACACATGCACACGCACGCGCGTGCACACAAACTTCACACACAGATACACGCGCTCGCACGTGCACACACACAGATACACACACACACACACACACACACACACACACACACACACACACACATACAAACCAATAAAACATTATTACCTAATTCAAGTTTATGTGATCATTATTTTTAACTAAATTGTTACTAATATCAACCTAAAAACTAAATTGTAAACTTTCTAGATAAAGCACACTTCAGCAATGTAAATTAATTTCTTGTTAGAAGCGAGTGAGCATACTTGCTCTTCCACACAAGTACATCTAATACTTAATGGATACATCTCACAAAGAAAATTATGTAAATATATTAAAAAAATTACGTTTTATTATTATTAAAGACGGCAATAATATGGATGTGACGTTGGTATAGTCGAGGGCGATAATTTGAATAAAAATATCGGTTGTATGCTACAATAATAAGGTAGACAAAAGAAAACAGAAAGTGACCAAATGCATAAGCATGCCGCAGTTCGATTGAGACCCGATAGTATCATCATTTCAGCCGTATAAAGCCATTATTTTGGGGGTATTTTCCCATAATTATATGGGTTTAGATTTTGGTTATCTATTTTTTCATAATTCCTAAATATCACTGTCACCGGTATTTTATTCAGAAACTGGTAATGGATAAAAATAATTATGTTGGCAATTTCTAACTGTGCTTTTACATTCTAACGCAATTTTTTCTTTCAAATAATTTGTCTAAGCAGTAACTAAAATAATGTTGGCTTAAATGTAGAACCGATTAATGTTTTACGTTTAATTGGTAAATTGATTTAAAATTATTCGAGAACCAGTTTTAATGTGATCGAAAAATATTATGCAATGTTCAATTGAAAATTTCATAATAAAATTGTTAAAATTTCGAAATAATAATAATTGTCAAGATTTAAACGGCTTCTGTGGTTTTAAATTTTGCGATAAATACATCACGACCGGTTTTATTAGTCCTTGAGCGGAACGGTTACGTGCGTAATCTGCAAGTGCACGCCCCGTATTATTGCACCACAGGCGTCCTGTTTGGAAAACATAAATGCTGTTCTTTGTATTAATAATTTAATACACAACTGGAGCTTGATTTAATTATTACTTGTCAAAATGATTATATCCACCTGATGTTAAGCAGTCGATACAGTCCAAAATGCGAACACTAATACTGTCACCATAGTTTTTAAGAGACGGTCTGAGCCCAGTAATTTCCCGTTTATAATCTAAGATGATTGTAGCTTCAGTAATAAGGTCTTCTTGTTCGGCTGTGACTATCATTATAATCCCGTTATTTTTTTTAATAACTTTTACTTTAGACATTATAGATTTGAGGACTAAATAGGACATAAGTGTATCAGCACACTCGTCGGTCGTCGGTTTCATTCCCGATTTGAACAAATATTTGTAAACATAAAAAAAAATACTTGCCTTTGTTTTGATATTCTATATGTATGTATGTATTAGGTCGGGGAAAAGGTCTTTTCGCATAACGTAGGTATAAACTTATTATACAATTTTTTTGACTGTACTATTTGTGTCTGGCTGGTTTTGGTAACATTAAAAAGGTTCCATTATAAAGAAAAGAAAAAAATAAAAAAAAGTTGTTTCCCGCTATTTTTCATTTGTTTTTCTCTCCGTAAAAATGAGTGAATCTAATGAAGAAATTCGATACATTTTAAAATTTTATTATAAAAAAAGCAAAAATGCAACTCAAGCAGTGAAAAAAATTTGTGATGTTTATGGACCTGATGCAGTGTCAGTAAGAGTAGCACAAATTTGGTTCAAACGTTTTCAGTCCGGAAATTTTGATGTTAAAGATGCACCTCGCTCTGGTCGCCCTGTTACGAATAAAATGGACGCCATTTTTGAAAGAGTGGAGCAAGATCGGCATATTAGTAGTTACGATGTAGCTGAAGAACTGGGAATTGACCACAAAACAGTTTTGACCCATTTGAAGAAAGCTGGTTATACAAAAAAGCTCGATATTTGGGTGCCACACGAGCTCACTCAAAGAAACTTAATGAACCGTGTACTCATTTGCGATTCATTATTGAGACGTAATGAAACCGAGCCGTTTTTGAAGAGATTGATAACTGGCGATGAAAAGTGGATCACGTACGATAAGAACGTGCGAAAAAGGTCGTGGTCGAAAGTTGGCCAGGCTTCACAGACTGTGGCCAAACCTGGCCTAACACGAAATAAGGTGATGCTGTGTGTATGGTGGGATTGGAAGGGCATTGTTTATTATGAGCTTTTACCGCCCGGCAAAACCATCGATTCTGATCTTTACTGCCAGCAACTGATGAGATTAAAGGAAGCAGTCGAGAGAAAACGGCCGGAATTGATCAACAGGAAGGGTGTGGTCTTTCATCACGATAACGCTAGACCACACACATCTTTAGCCACTCAGCAAAAATTAAGAGAGTTCGACTGGGAGGTCCTAGTGCATCCACCATATAGCCCTGACCTTGCGCCTTCAGATTTTCACCTGTTTCGGTCTCTGCAGAATTCTTTAGGTTCTGTAAGGTTGACCTCAAGAGAGGACTGCCAAAACTATTTGTCCCGTTTTTTTGATCAGAAGTCCCAAAGTTTCTACAGTAGCGGGATAATGTCTCTGCCCACAAAATGGCAGAAAGTTATTCAACAAAACGGTACATATATATTGTAAATAAATGTAAATAAACTTTGAAAAAAATGTCTTGACTTTTCATACAAAAATACGAAAAGACTTTTTCCCCAACCTATTATGTTTAACCATTATCTAGTACCCATGTACAAGATCTTGTTAGCTTGGAGCTACATCGCTATGTGAGAATTTATTATTAAATATCTGCTTTATATTTGATTTTTTTCTTAACAACCGTCTACTTTATTTTTTTAGGTGACAACAGTGGATAAATACCAAGGCCAGCAGAACGACATAGCCCTAGTGTCACTGGTGCGCACTAAGGCAGTGGGCCACGTGCGAGACCTCCGCCGGCTGATAGTGGCCGCCTCGAGAGCCAGACTTGGGCTCTACATCTTCGCGAGAGCCAATCTCTTCCGTAACTGCTTTGAATTGCAGCCGACATTCAATCAGGTAAGATTATCACTACATAGTATAAAACAAAGTCGCTATCCGCCGTTTGTCTCTCCCTATGTATGTATGTATCTTAAAAACTACGCAACGGATTTCGATGCGGTTTTTTTAAATATATAGAGTAATTCTTAACGAAGGTTTATATGTATAATACATGCACAATATAGTAGTGAAACACTGTCCATTTTTGAGATTTCTATTGTGATGTCGTAAATCAACTTACTTTCTTGCGCTTATATTGCAAACGCTGGCCAAGCCCTACGTGATTGGTCAAAATGATGTACCCTAGTATTGTACAACTTACAAAAGTTTACAAAAAAGTCCGCGATGGTATATGTCTATCTCTCAAGAATAACCCACAATAACCACTTTTATCTTTTACTAGAAATAATGGCTTATTTACGAAGCCATTTTAAGTATGTATAACAGAGAAGATAATTCTTATCCAACAAACATTTTAGTAAGCTTGGACAGTTAACATAGATTAAATTTGTCTTTTACATCATGTAATTTCGATCAGTACTTTACAAGATATCAAACGTATAAACTTACGCTAAATCGAAAAATTATGGTTGCGGCGGCCTTTATAGAGACATTCTGTAATTATGTAATATAGGTAACTATTCATATTAGCATGCCACCCGTGCAAAGCAGGGGCGGGTCGTCGGATGAATATTTGTTCCGGTCTGGGTGTCTTCCTATTAATAATAATATTTAGTATGTATTTAAAAGAAAAAAAAAGTATTTAAGTATGTTTATCCGTTGTTTAGTATCCATAACACAAGTTCTTAATGATACTTATCTTGGAACTAAATAATTGGTGTAATTGTCAGAAAATATTTATTTATTTATTTAAGATCAACAATACAATTCAGATTCGTCAAATTTTACAAACAAAATGAAAATACAATATTTCTGTTAACAACAATGTATTAGCTCTTTTTATAATGATTGTTATATATTTTGAAACAGTATATAGATAAAGTAGCTTTCATAAGCTAACTTATGTTATGGCTTTGGAAATAATTGAGTAAGAGTATTCTTAGAAACGTATTTTAGTTATAGAGGCGGAAAAAACACGGTTGTTTGAAAACACTAAAAGTGTTTTGCTAAATACCGGATGGGTATTTGAGTGATGGAAGTTGCTTATATTTATAGCTGGATAATTTGAGCGGTTACAAAGAATTGTTTACAGAATGTAAGATGTAATAAATAATAACTTAATATACTTTTCGTGTAAGTCCCGTAAAGTAAAGGATAAAAATTATACAGTCTATAATAGAACATGTGCTCGATCTAAACTCAACAAACGATATTAAAGATACATGGTTTTAAAGTAATAAATCTTCTATATTATTTTATAATAATATGCAGCGGATATTATAATAATACGTCACCGGTGATATAAAATCCTCTTGCCTCTTTAAATGCCTCTTTACGCTTACATGTTAACGGAATCAATCACAGACATACCTACATACATAAAATCATGCCTGTTTCTCCGAAGAGTTAGGGAGCGGCAAATTATACACGCCTGCATTTCGCCAATTATACTTTTGGTGCCACGTAGATGGAGACGAGAAGAGGAACTTTTATGATTGTCAGAGCCTCGTCCGTCGATCAGCAGGCGCACCAGATATTTTGGTTGGATCCTTATTATCTGAAGTAATCACGCATGTTAAGTACGGATCCCTAATCCATATCGACGACTCATCGGATTGTGCAACAACGTCCGTTTCATCATCAAATCGCCGACGCAGCAGAAGCGAAGCTGCATTGTTGACCGATCGCCGATACAGCAAATTAACTTTAGAGATTTAACAATAATTTTCGTCATTCCATATTCTCACATCGAATAGGTCTCACTAAGATAATTAAATGTAATTTATTTTTATATAATTAAATTAATTATAAGTAACTTTGGTTTTTTTTCGAACCATCGGCAGCAGCAAACGTAAGTCGCATGTAAATCTGTATTTGTTATGTTAATTTTTGGTGTATGTTTTGTTAGTCGCCCTTAATGTAATAAATATATTTTACAGCTAGTGGAGCGTCCTTTGGAGCTGGAGTTAGTGCCTGGTGAAAGGTATCCTGCCCAAAGATCAATAAATGCGGCTGTCCCCGCCGAGATGTTGATGCGCGTGCGAGACATGCCTCATATGGCACGCTACGTGTACGAACTTTACCTGGACACCGTGCGTCAAAAGGATTCCCGGCAAGTATGTGGATTTTGTTTAACGAGTATACAGTCAGTGTAAAATAGTATGGTAGCACCCAAAAAGTCATAAAAATGGAAGTGACCCATTTCAAAATTTTAAATTTTTGGATAGAGAAATGTGTCGGTCTCATTGACGATATTCTTCTTATTCTTTAATCATATTTTATTAGGTATGTCAACATTAAGACAAAAAAATCGTTTGTATAAAATTATTGGACTTTTCTACCTTAAATACAGTATATTGTAATTTTATATATTTAACTCATTTCACCAAAATTTTGAAATCGGCTACTTTCGTTCTCAGCGTGCGATATACATATATCGAAACACGACCTAATGCTCTTGACAATAGGGTCGTGTCGATCTTTATGGCGCTTTAGGTCCTAGCAAAAGCAAAAGCTGAATATCAGTGTTTTGCTCTCTCAGGGTAAAAAAACCCACTGAGCCGTAGCCATTCTGCAGCGCTGCGACACACATGCACACTATGCGAATGCTTTACTTTTAGTTTTTTATTGTTGTTATATTTTTTTATTATTGTAATTTTGTTTTTGTTGTTTTATATATGACGACCGATATGGCGTGGAGGTCAGTATACCTGCATTTCACTCCAGAGGTCGTGGGTTCAATTCCCACACAGGACAAATCTTTGAGTGCATGCATGCATGAACATGAATATTTGTTCTGGTTAGGGTGTTTTCCTGATCTCTGCCTAAAGAGGCGTGATATTATTATATATATGTATGTGTAGGTTTGCAAAATTAATTTTAATACCATTACACTATTTGTAACGAAAGTTTGTGTATTTCACTGGGTATTATCTAGGCACTAGCTGCACAAATAATAAAATAGTGTGTAATAAAGATTATGACTTGTAAAAATATCAACTTCTACGAAATTATATAGTAGCCATACTTTTTTTATTTTTCTAATGTTTTTGCTAGCTTAAAAATATAGCGCCTATAGCACATTCCACATAGTATCTTTGGGTAGCATTTTTAATTATTTAATAAGAATCATTAGTAGATATAGTAGATATCAGCGGCGGCGATGCAGAGTATTCGTTAGAAGGAACTTTAACTTCAAAAGCCAAAATATTTTTTAAACTTGATACACCCAAAACTTTTAAATATTATGTTCCTAGGATCAGTGGTTAAGATTTTGTATACTATAAGTTTGGCGTCGTAATTCCCGTGCCGAATCCGTTCCGTTCCGTTCGATTTTCAAGAATTCCGTTTGTAGAAAAACTCTGCACATCCACCTACGTACCAAGTATATGGTTTTATCTTCAAAAATGACGAACACCCATAAAAACATTCAACGCCTATTTCACCCCCACACTGGTAAAAATTTCAAAATGCTAGAACAAACGCCTTTTTGTTTATTATTTAGTGCCTAAATACAAAATGTAATACTTTTATTTTCAAAAATGACGAACTTCATACAACTTTCAACCCCTATTTAATTTTTATCTCTCACTGGTCGAAATTTCAAAAACGCTAGAACAAATGTTTAATAATTTCTTATCGAGTACGTAAATATTAAGTTTTATCTTTTAAAATTAAGAAATCCCATACAACTTTCCCCCCCCCCGTTTAACCCTTAACGACCCCCTTTTCGCAATAAAAAGTAGCCTATGTCCTTTCTCAGGGTCTAGACCATCTGTATACCAAATTTCATTCAAATCCGTTCAGTAGTTTTGGCGTGAAAGAGTAACAGACAGACAGACAGAGTTACTTTCGCATTTATAATATTATATATATAATATATATATATATATATATATATAATATAGTAAGGATAGTAAGGATATAATATTAGTAAGGATGTAATAAATAAAAAATTATTTATTGCTTTTAAGGGATACATTAATATGGAAAAATTAAAAATAGTGATAATCTTAAGAGCAACTGCTTTAGCTTAAGCTCGCTGCACAGAGTAGGCTAATGTGCGCAGCGCCGGTTTTCAGCCACTCCGTTTTATTGGGTTAGCCCGGGAGAAAAAACTAACCTTGACAATTTTCTTGCCCGTTCTTTTACGATCAAGCTCCCGCACGCAGTGAATGGGCGCGCTAGTTTTTAAGTTTTGACCTTCATAAGAGCTCTTTCGAGCCAAACTTAAATAAGTGATTTTGAATTTTTCAATTTAAATATGAAATTGCATTGTGTTTAGAAACCTCAACACTTGGTATAACGTAATAAATTTATTGGCAAGCTTGCTTAGAAATCGTAATCAATTACAACTTATATCTTCTAAACAGGGTGGTAGTTGGTCCGAGCCAGGAACGGCTTCATCGGCGCGGTCTCGCGACCCTCAGCGCTTCGTGGCATCCCACCCAGCCGCGGACTCCGACGATGACGAGCCTTCTGCACCAGCGAACACTTCAGCAAACACCTTCCAACCCACAGACATTGTCAACGAGATAGAAGAGCCTATGCAGCAGTAGATACTTTTTCCAGATAAACTGACGTAAAAAACTGGTTTATAAAAATATTTTTTCTAACCTTGAAGAGACAGTGAGATTTCTATAAATGATTTCCCTTGCAGAGACGCAGTAGCGTGCACACCAGATATATCCATAAAATACAGTTGTGTTTTATACAAGTTTTGTGTATTTTATTGCAATTTTGTATAAAACTCGATCGCTCATGTGGAAATCTATTGAGGAGGCTTATGTTCAGCAGCGGACTTCAGTGGCTGACATAATAATGAGGTTAAAACGACGGCTTTAGTTTGTCTCGAAGTCTACAAGTTACCCAAACAATAAAAATGTGAGATCGTTATCATATTAGGTAATCATATGACTAAGGCAACTACAAGTTTTCGACAAGTTTGATATTTTCCTGTCTTACAGGGGAAGTAGTTATATAATATTTATGACTAACAGCATCCACGCTGTATGGTTCGTAAACTTTATATAATTAGTTGGAGCCTAGCCATGCAGATCTATTAATTTTACTATCTATGTATGTAATGTGCCATGCAATAAATGATTTACTATGATTTGAGCCCCTACCTCCTCTCCGTTTAATTACTTCACTGTGCTGCCGTCCTTTAGCTAGAAAGCCGCTAAGTGTCAGAGGGTAAATATCTGAAATATAAACTCTATTGTATTACAGCAGCGTTTAAATTCCAAAAAATACTTATTGTACGTTAGCCGCAATTAACTAATGGACTACAGTGTGTTTCTAAGATCCCTTTAGATTTTATATTTTTTTATTATACTTTCTCTCTATATTGTGGTAATTTTTATATGTTTAATAATAATAATTAGATGTTACGTCGGCTTTATTTGTTTTCATTTTATAAAATTAGTTTTATATGAAATTGCAACCAAGTGTAACTGTTAATTGTATTAAGATAAGAATGTGTAAATGTAAGTAATAAGATAAATAAATTGTAAACACATAAAATGTTGAGTTATCATTTACCTCTTTTATTTGGAAGTTATTTTCATAGGCGCAATTTAGTGCGTTCGTTTTTGAGTTGACATCCGAATATAGCCTCTAAATTAACTTAACGACTACCACACATTGTGATAACCGAAACCTTAATGTGTCTATCGAAGCAAGGGAGCGCTCGATTATTATGCCACACAAACAGTCACCTATCCGGGGACTAAATTCTGTGAACTCTTTTTGCTTAACGTATCTTCCTCTAGAACCAAAATATTGTCGAGTTCCCGAAATGGGAGCATTTTATTCAAAATCCCTTCTCGAAAAATAAAGGCAATTTTTTACTAACGCTATGCGTATGATTCATTATAGGCGCTTTTGTGACTTTATATTTTTTATACGACCGATATGGCGTGGTGGCGAATATACCCGCATTCCACTCCTGAGGTCGTGGGTTCGATTCCCACACAGGACAAATATTTGTGTGGATAAATATAAATATTTGTTCTGGTCTGGGTGTTATTCTATGTATATTAAGTATGTATTTACAAAAAAAAAAAAAGTGTATTTGTGTATGTTTATCCGTTATTTAGTATCCATAACACAAGTTCTTAATGATACTTATCTTGGAACTAAATAATTGGTGTAAGTGTCAGAAATATTTATTTATTTATAATCAATGTGTGTGTAAGCTTATGGATCCGAAAAGCGGTATTTTACTAATGGCCATATGAGAGAGCTCAGAGTCGCACAATGGAAAATGCCACTGTGAGATCAAGCTGATTGAGTTAGAAATAAAAATATCCTTTATACCTGAGAAATTTAAGCTATATTTATTACTTGAAAACAGATAAGGATGCCTACGAAAACTCCAAATAATTTGACTAGACACATGGTGTGAAATATTTATTGAATAGCTATCCGCAGTGAAGGCAAAAAACTAGTACAAAAATACTGTACATATCTAAGGACGGTAACTAGTCAAAAACATCGAGGAATTGATATAATGCGTGTAATGCGTTAGCAAATGGATTTTTGGCTGAATACAAATAAGGCACATTGTTCTTAAAATGTGAAGTGGGTAACACCTGAGAGATAGAAAACAATATTAATTCAATTGAGTACCCGTGGCTTGGCATTTTAAATAGTAGAAATGTGAACCTGATTTGAAGTGTTCTCCCTGTAATACGCAACCAGAAGTGCAAGTTTAAGTTAGTAAAGTAAAGTAAAGTAAAAAGTTCTTTATTTCATAAACTATTACATAGCACTTGAATACGTCAAAACAAAATATACATGAAAAAAAAATTAATATCAACCCTGAAATCACGAAGCTTAGATTCACTTACATGCAAATAAATAAAAATTAGGTGTAAGTGAATCTAAGTGCCAGTTCCGAGCCCCCGCTCTGAGAGAAGAACTGACAAGAAACTCACAGGCTATGCTCTTTTAAATTATTTTTATTACAAGACACACACAGTGTAAATTTGATGATACTGAAAGGGTCCCCCGAAGCTGTAACCAATAAAGTAGCACTAAGGGAACCTTCCATCACAGTCAAGTAAGTATGTATTGTGAAACTGAGCTGAGCCTGTACAATAAGGGATGGTCACGACAATGATCTGGTTGACTTTTTATTCTAATATACACATACAAGTTGAAAATGTTAAGCCCAAGCTTGTGTAGTTATGGGACAGTCTTCGTCATTAAAACTGTAAAAATCGCATTTACTTCAAAACAGGTAGATAATGATGATGCAATTGATTACTTGTCAGGCAAACAAACTTGGACTTAATCTTGTATTAATAATTTGGCTAAAATAAACTACCAGGTTATTGTTGTGACTATCCCGTTTTAACAAAAGCTTAACTTCATATAAGGAAGGTACCTACTTACGTTATTTACTTTCTTTCTTAGAGGATTTCTTACTCAACCGATTTATCATATGCCATGGCGGGAAACAAAACCTTGTCGAGTTCTTGTCAGTCTCTTCGTCAAGCTGGCTGTGACCTTCATAAGTGCTTCGGAACGAAGATAAGCTTGTACACAACAAATGATTTTAATTTTTGTAGCATTCTACTGGCGAAAGAATTATGGAAATCCGTCCGAATAAAGTCGCGTCGGGAAAATCGCTGCAGTGAAGTGATGCTTCTTGACATAAGTAGGTACTTAAGTGATGTTCATAAACGCTTTGGAATTGAGCCAAGCTTGAACAAATGAATTTGAATTAATTAAAATATTACTTAATAGAAACTAAGACAAAAGAGTTATGTGCATACATACAAAATATAACGTGAGGAAATCGAACCCACGGCCTTTGCGTAGGAGAACAGTTCTTTAGGTACCGGCCTGCACACCACATTATCGTCGAATTACCATTACAAAAATAACGTTTTCCTCAATCTTAAAGCCTTATCTAATTAAAAACACGCTGAATGGCGTGCGCGAAAACAGCAAAACCAGTTTATTTTTAGATAACAACACTTGAGTCAATAAAACATATCACTCAATAATATATCTTCCTGCGTAAGTGTTAAGTATAAAGACTTTAAAATTATAAATTCTAAACAGATATTCTGCACAAAACACCGCCGATTTATTTTAATATCCTACAGTTAGGTAGGTAGTCTATAATTGTAGAACCGGTTTTAAGCACGATGGGGTTTGTCAAACGAACTAGAGAGCAAGTTTAGTCTAAGTTAGGTTATTTAAAACAGCTGTGGTCACAACCACAGCTCGTAGATATTAATTGTATATTGCATGTGTTTAAAAGCATAGAATGTGTGAGAAATCATGTATCAGTACGAAAGAAAATATGGAGGCTTTAATAGAGTAAGTATTATTCTCATGTTATATTATTTACTTAATTAGACTTAGAAAAATATTTAATATTTTTTCTAGTTGCTAAGAAAGTTATGTCGATTTAAAAACAAATACATTCGCTTTTGGTTTTGGAATATTAGTTAATCATGTTTACTTTGGTCGGATGAAGTATTGGAGATATTTTTAAATATATCTCCAATACTTCATCCGACCGTTATAAATGTTTAAATAATATATCTATTTGTCTACCTACTTTTTATAACACTCGTAATTACATTGTTTGTCGTATTTTCGTTTCATGGTTTATTAATATGAAGAATCACATGTTTCTAGACAAAATATTGAAACCTCTTATGTCCTGTCGCCCTACAAGTTATTTAACACTTTGCGGATTAAATCAATATACTCAGTATAAAGGAATACAATTATTTTCTATAGGTATATATATCGTCGCTGTAGAATAATAACCTCGTAGGTATGTAGAAATCCAAACTTTACAGAAAACGAAAAAAAGTTATTTCGTCTAAGTTTATAATGTTTTTATGTGCTTTTAACCAATGCACTAATCAACTGGATTATGCCAGAGAAATGGCATAAGAGGTTTCCTGTTTTTATATCTAACGTAGCTATTCAAAATAAAGACAATGAATTAGATTAAATAAGAATGTTTAAAATATAATTAAGTTTAATTTAGTTTCGCCGTATATAAAACAAGGGGTTTTGATAGCATTTGATAAAAATATTTTTTTTGACATATAAGGTATTTGTTCTACAGTAACTATATTGAATTCTTTGATATTTCTTTTGTACATATTGATTGATTGATTACAATGTAACAAAGAACATCGTTTTTCAAATATAGGAAAGGTCTCGGTTGAGTTAGGGTACTTATATGAGTATCAGAACGCCGATAAATAAAGTTTAATTTTGATAACAACAATTAAATTACTAAAATTTATAAATCAAATCATCATAATTTCAACCCAATAAGATACAGTACTGTGCACAGGCCTCCTTTTACTGACCATGATCACAAGATGTGAAGGATAGTTGGGGGGCCTATTATAGAAATAGACCATAATAATATATGACAAACACACAAGAAAATAAGTAATATAATAAATAAATAAATATTTAACTCTTACAATCACACCAATTATTTAGTTCCAAGATAAGTATCATTAAGAACTTGTGTGTACTTGGGGATACTAAATAACGGATAAACATACTTAAATACTTTTTTAATAGTATAATAATAATTGTAAGTATAATATATAGTACAATAATATATAAGTACAGCAGCGTTTACAGAGGTCAGTCCTTGGATGGGTGACCGTTTGTGTGGCATTTGATATCGAGCGCTTCCGTGCTTCGGAAGGCACGTTAAGCCGTTGGTCCCGGTTATCACTAAATGTGGTAGTCGTTAAGCCATGTTAGAGGCCTCATGGGCGGCTTGAAAAATTCTAACAGCAGGACGCCATACACCTGCCTCCGCCAATCCGCACTGGGTCAGCGTGGTGGAGTATGACCCAATACCCTCACACCTTGATCTGTGTGAGGAGGCTCGTGCTCAGTAGTGGGACGTTAATGGGCTGTGATGATGATGATGATGATGATAATATATAATGCAGACAATAAAAAAGACTGTTTCATATGTCTCATGCAAATAATGTTTAAAGGTAGTCTTAAAATATTTATATTTTTGTTAAACAAATCTTGAAGATTATCTTTAGTATTAAATAAATTATTAACTATGGCAAATGTTCGGCAAAGTCGTTTTCTGGTTATATTGCGTTTCTTTTTCATTGAGGCATTTCTATAAATTCTAAAATGAAGAATTGAGTTCTGAGTATTACTTAATTTTATTACAGCCTTAATTTCCTGAATAACAGTATACAGGACCCCAAAACTATTAATTCGATTTATATAAAAGAGAATGCAATTGTTTTATAATAAAAATATTTTAAAATACGTTTAAGCAATTGATGCATTTGAGATACTATAATTAACAGGGACTACTACTCCACGGTGGTAGTGGCTTAAAAATTATAACCGAAGTAAAGCATAGTTCACAGAGTCAATCCTTGGATGGGTAATCGAGCATTTCCAGAATACGGAAGTAAGCCATTTATTCCGGTTATCACTAATGTGATAGTTATTAAGTAAATCAAAAGTAAAAAGTTC
Organism: Musotima nitidalis; assembly: GCA_949126915.1. Classification (NCBI taxonomy): domain Eukaryota; kingdom Metazoa; phylum Arthropoda; class Insecta; order Lepidoptera; family Crambidae; genus Musotima; species Musotima nitidalis. The sequence goes on from OX421431.1 coordinate 8,783,484, forward strand.
TTTATTTCATAATTATTACATAGCACTTAAAAACGTCAAAACCAAATATAATTTAAAAAAAAAAACAAATGTTACTACATTGTTGAAATCACGAAGCTTAGATTCACTTACATGCAAATAAATAAAAATTAGGTGTAAGTGAATCTAAGTGCCAGTTCCGAGCCCCCACTCTGTGAGAAGAACTGTAAAGATATTGAAAGGGTTCCCAGCTGGAACCAATAAAGGGAACCCTTCATCACAGTCAAGTAATGTGAAACTGAACTGAATTTGTACAATAGGTGAAGGTCACGACAATTATCTGCTTGACTTTTTATTCTAATTCACACAAATAGGTACAAGTAGAAAATGTTAAGCCCAACAAGCCAAACGTTATGTTATAAGTTCTAACAGCCGAGTGCCAACTTTCACACGGCGGGAGATAGTCATTTAATGATTTCCATTCGAAAAACCTGGGACGTTACAGAGCTCAAATGATAAGGGATCTCATTAAGAAAATTATCTAAGACATCTTTTACATCGATTTAAAACAACCACAAATGTTCGACAAACAAAACACATTCATAAGCGTCTTTCCTAATTATATTTTCAAACTATGATAAGTTCCAGCGATTACAAAATAAATATAAAAATATCATAAAGTATTGTGATGCTCCTGTGAATATAACGTGTTGTTTGAATAAAATGTTTCGAATGAATATTAGGAAACTATTGTGGAAACGTTGCTTGAGGTATTACCATCTATTTTTATATTATAAGCTGAAGGGTTTGTTTGTTTGATTTAGTTTTTTTTGTCGTTGGCGGGAGAATAACCCAACCTTCAAGAGCTTTTTGCCTAATTCTCCCGCCCGCAGTGAATGTGCAAGTTAGTTTTTAAGTTGACGTTTCTAAGAGCTTTATTGAGTCAAATTAGAATAAAAGATTTTGATTTTAAACATGCCAGAGTCATAAACTGAAATATTTTAAAGGCTTTTTCCTCACATTAACGAGGGTAAAACTACTTTAAAGGTGTCTGTCTACCTTCTAAAGTTACACTAAGCTACCGTAATAACTTAACTTTGGTAATTTGCTTTTATATGCGCATTTCTTAGCCAAAGATAACTAATTATGAACGCCTGTAAGGTTATCGGGAGGTCCAATATGTTTTCTGATAAAATTAACTAAACTTCTTGAGTATTGTGTTATTGAACGCCGGATGAATTAATCAGTGTTACTGCAAAACTAGGCAGAATGGTAGCGTCTCCGGTTTCAGGAACTGCGGTAGCGAGGTAGGTGATATTTGACCTCACTTTCTTTACTTAGCAGGTAAGTAGTGGATTTATACTTTTTTTTTAAAAACAGTAGGTACGAACGAAAAAAAAGCTATTGGTGTAAAGTGAAGTGCCACCAGTCTTGAAGTCGTCGTCGGCCCACCCGTCGTCGACGTCGTCGGTTTTCCCAAACGCGGTCTCCACTCCTACACGCGTCGGCTCCAGCGTCCGTCAGACCTAAAATAACGTTAGGTCCGGAGCCAAACGTGGAAATTTTGCTGTAGAGCTGTGTGATGGAGCGCGTGATGCTCGAGGTTCCTTTGACTGATAGAATTCTTAGTGAAGTCATTCGCCAGGGAATACAAGTTACGTTACATGTTTAAGTATATAGTTCTTCATCATTATGGTAGCATTTTACGGTTGTGCCCTGGACTTAAGCTAAAAACCCAGGGTCTCTCACTGCTCTGATCAGATTTCGCTGAAATTCAGTTATTACAAGGACCGAATCTGTCTGACCTCCGCAACCCAGTCAGAAATATTATTCTATGGTTTAGCTGGTTGTCAGGATATTAGAAGGTACTGACTTTCTAATAACGACTGGCATAGATGTTCATGACAGCAGAGGCCATAGGCTTAACGTGCTTCCGAGACACCGAGCTAGTGATAAACATTGACGTGTAACAATAGGCGTGGCCATAATTATTCAGCTAAATCAAACCAGTGAGTAATACCTTGGGTCCTAAGCTTAGATTGATGGCACAACCATGATAAATGCTCTAGAGATGAATATGTATGTAATTTGTTATCCAGGTCTATCCAAGATGAGTTGCGGACACAGGTGCAGGAGATGCGTCGCGTGCAGCCGAACCACGCGCCGCGCCTGGCCATCGTGCAGGTGGGCGGTCGCGAAGACTCAAACGTCTACATTAGGATGAAGCTGAAGGCGGCTGAGAACATCGGCATCATCGCTGAACACATCCGGCTTCCGAGGACTATCACCGAAACTGAGGTACCTAGTATAGAAGAATAACCGTATAAAACTAGTCGGCTTTGGAATTATCTGTTCGAGCATGAAAATCCCAACTCCTATAATCCCAGGTCTTTCAAACGAGGCGTGATATGGTATTTTTAAAGGCCTTCATGAGTAGGTGATAATTACGATGATTTTGCATGATATGGAGCACTTTCATTGTATTTAGACTGCATCGACTGCTTATCAGATATCATCAGACAATATGTTTGAAATAGAGAAAATAAGAAGTAATCTGCATAATATTTGAGTCCTTTCATCATCATCATCATCTCAGCCCATTAACGTCCCACTACTGAGCACGAGCCTCCTCTCACATATCAAGGTGTGAGGGTATTGGGTCATACTCCACCACGCTGACCCAGTGCGGATTGGCGGAGGCAGGTGTATGGCGTCCTGCTGTTAGAATTTATCAAGCCGCCCATTAGGCCTCTAACATGGCTTAACGACTACCACATTTAGTGGTAACCGGGACCAACGGCTTAACGTGCCTTCCGAAGCACGGAAGCGCTCGATATCAAATGCCACACAAACGGTCACCCATCCAAGGACTGACCTCTGTAAACTCTGCTGTACTTCGGTGATCGTTTCCGACCACCGAGCACCGCAGAGCTACGAGCGCTCTGCGGTGCTCGCAGATTTGAGTCCTTTAACGTCCCACAACTAGGACGGATCTGCTTTCCTAAGGAGAGAGGCATTTAGGTCACGATGTGTTTCTATGTTAGATTTAGATCTATAGGGAGCATTCTACTAGGGTCACCACTATAGGGAGCCAAGGGAACGAACGAACGCCCTGCTAAAGGGAAGATCTTCCAACGGGCGGATGGATGTGCACGGGGGCCGCGGCCTAACTGTTTTTTTTTTTATTATACATGAAGAATCTGCAATCCACGCATGCACGGGCGAGCGCTTCCGGAGCAAAGTACGTGCATCTTTGAAGAAGATGCGTATACTTCACGCTAGCTAACTTGGTTTACCGCTGTGGCGGTGGCCCAAGCTAGCCGGCTAACTCCCAGATACCTCTCGCCGGCGAGTAGGTTATGGCGGGATGACCCATAAGGGGCCGACCGGCTGAACTCCATGTGTGTGAATGCTGCATGCCTTTGATGGCCGATACAGCGCGACCGAAATGATTTGGGGAAGGCGAGACTAAGGGCCTCAAACCTAGATTACATACTAAAAGTATTTCAATTGAAGAGCAAGGCCCAACCTATGATGGTTGGGTGTTGTATATATAGCGACGAAGCTGAAGAATTCTGTTTGCGCGATTCTGTTCAATTTCTTTTGCTGAGATCAATGATGATGACTTATTATTTTCTCTATTTCATTGTGATTTGTATTCTCTTTTGGTAGTGGACACAAAATAAAGACCAAAATGTGTTTACATAGGCCATGGATATGTCTAGATTTATCGTCTTACCATAGATAGTGGCAAACTTTCGCTTTTATAATTAACTAGATCGTTCGAGATTTGTGAGCAAATAACTCATTCACAACAAATGGCTCTCGTTACATCACGTCACCATATTGTTATGACATCCCTACAACATAATCATGATCTCTGACATTACAGATAAGAGCAAGTTAGCATTGAATGTTCGACATTATTGGCCAGTAGAATTGTTTGCCTGATGCAAGAGTTTGTTTCCAAACTACGGTCAAAACAACTGATATCGTTATGAGACTTTATACACTGTATTTTGTCTGAAGCCTAATTCATATTGAAAGACATGATTAAGAACGTAAACATTACACAAACAGTGCCTATAAGACATATGAATCTACAATAATATAAAATGGCACCCGAGCCTTTTTAATGTCCGCGCCCTTAACGACAGATAACAGACACAGTTGACGAGATCTAGGAGCGAATTACTCCTTCCTTTCTTAGTAACGTCTTTTAATTTAGGTTTTTGTTTTGGATTTTATCACCAGTCGATTCAATTCGTGTGAGACAGAAGATATGCACAAATGTGATGTGAACGATTGTAGACAGCCAGCATCCAGCGTGAGCCTGCAATCTATCAATTATTCACGGCAAATAACAAATTTCCAACAAACTGCATAAATCTGTGTATACCGGCGGACAGCGCAATGCCGATATCAGATTATATAAGTAAATTATTTTTTTTCAAATATCTACAGTTGCTGCACAAGATCACGACCCTGAACGAGTCTCCCTACGTCCACGGCATCATAGTGCAGATGCCTCTAGATAGCGACGAGCCCATCGACGCACACCGAGTCACAGATGCTGTCAGTCCCGACAAAGACGTCGACGGGTGAGACACTAACCCGTAATCATCATCTCAAACCATTAACGTTCCTCTATACTTCTTGGCGGAAAAGAGAACCGTCATGTCTGCAGTTTTGTTTTATTTTTTTATAATTTGTGATATATCGAACATTAATGTGTAATAACGGTGGATTATTAACCGTTAAGTGTTTGTGAACGTACATGAGTGTTGGTAAATGAAACAAAACAGTGCAACATGACTTTTCAAATTCTCTCAATATGGCCTCCCCCTAAACATGGACTGTTTAGGGGGAGGGCATCATCATTTACCATTTATCATCTTTATCACCACTCATTCTCATTTACTTTGATTTATATATTATTAATATAATCTCTTACTTGACACTGGCTTAATGTGCTAAACGCACAAAGCCATTATTTATATAAAAAAAAAGTGCCTCTACTGAGCACGAACCTCCTCTTACACATCAGGGTGAGATGGTATTCGATTATACTAAACTACGCGCACCCAATGCGGATTGGCGGAGGCAGTAGGTGGTGTGGAGTACTGGCTGGTGGAGGCTGTTAGAAACCGAGACAAAACAGTTCTAAGCTTTCTGTTTATTTTATTTTAGGTTTACACAGAATATCAGCGTCGTGGGTCATACTGCGACACATGCTGAGCGGTGACCTTTTTGGTACAGACCAATTAGTATACAAGTTTAGTTGGTAATTGTGAATTGTTTGTGTACCAAATAAACATACTTTTTTTTTCTTTCGTTCAATGAAAAAGATGTTCCCACCAAATATGGATTGCTTAGCTAAGGTACATTGTTAGTATAGTCTTTTACCGCTTATTAAATCTAGACAACCTAAAACTGCTACAAAAAGAATATAAATTACACAAGACAAGTTGACAACCCAAACAATTTTATATAGATTAAACACCGTGAACGAAGGTCGTGCTGCAGTGGGAGACCTATCAGGCTTCATCCCATGCACTCCAGCCGGCTGCGTGGAGCTGATCCGACGGACCGGCGTGCCTATAGCTGGGAAGAACGCTGTTGTCTTAGGCCGGAGCCGCATCGTAGGCACACCAGTCGCTGAGCTGCTGAAATGGGAGCATGCAACCGTTACTGTCTGCCATTCCAAAAGCCAAAATCTGAGCGAAATTGTAAGTGATGACAAAATGTAAATTATTTCTAACTTAACTGCGGGCAGGAGCTTGAGTGGAGATAGCAAGTAATTCATTAAGTTAATTTTTCCCACCAGATAGTTTTGCTAATTAAACACGTTAAAGTTTTGGTTGTTTCCGCACATTTGTAGGAATTAACTAAAAACATAAAATGACTATAATATCATTTAGGATTAGCCTTGGACTCGACCTGCTTGGCCGAGAAACTGAAGACAGAGGATTTGTATGACATAGTATGTATGACATATTTGTATGACATTTTCATAGTAGTATGTCACTAGTCCAGATTGCTTAGCTTAGCATTAAGACTGGTTCTTAACGATGCGTGGCATCAGCCTCATCTTTTGAATCTTGGCTTTCTAACGTTCATCATCCCATGAACGTTCCACCAACAATCAAGAGCTTCCTTTCAAAAACCAGATTGTGAGTTTCAAGGCAATACTAACGTTATTAATATAAACTAACACAAAAACCTCGTTTCAGTAATGCAATTTTTCCTTGCAGACCAAAACAGCAGACATCCTGGTTGTGGCCATAGGTCGCGGAGAGATGGTAAAGGGCTCCTGGATCAAACCGGGGGCCGTGGTCATCGACTGCGGCATTAATCCTATTCCAGGTAAGAAACTTAGTACCTACCTACAAACATGCCGCGTATGCTTGTGCTTGTCAATTTTACATATCGTCGATTACCTAACAATACCGAGTAAGTTAATTTTGACAAGTTTTCAGGGTAGACAAATATCGGATAAATATTCAATGCTTAGATATATCAACTTTTTTTAAAATCTGCAAAACAAACTTACGCTAAAAAGACACTGAGATTTTGAATACACACGCTATTAAGCATTTGAAATGCTCAGTCTTCGAAATCTATATTAAGTAGAATGCGTTTTGTCTCATCAATATTCAAAAACACAAAATACTCTAATTAGCACCTAATTGTCGGCTGTCAATGGTGTGATTAATAAGTAGATTGTTGATAATGATCTCACAATAGGCGGAACTGAAGACATCCATTTTTGTTGACATAACTCGCAAAATTGAGTCCGGTTGTGCTATGCAGTTGTCGTCGGCACTCTCGCCACTAGCCATATAGTGTGAAACTATAAACCTTATCGGTTATGTGACGCTGCACTTGTATAAGGAATTGGTAAAAGTGAACATTGGTTGCTAGTTAATCCTATTTTGTTTCAAAAATATATACCTACTTATATTGATTTAATTGTGGCCTGAAGAACTTTATACTAATGGTAAGTGATATCTTTTGCATTTCATCGTATTTATCTTAGCCCATGTCAGTCTCACTGGCCTCTACTTACAAATCAATGTAATAGGGGTTGAGGTCATATTCTACCAAGCTGAGCTGAAACGAGTAATGATAAATGTCAGCTAGCTAACCGGACTTTTACCAGGGCAACCGTAAGAGATAAATTGAATGTGCGAAGGATGTTTCGGTCGGGAACGGGGTAGACGAAAGCCTCATTCTTGGCTTAACGACTGAGGCCGACGGCTTAACGTGTCTTTCAAAGCACGAAGGCGCTCGAAGCCATATTCAAAACTATCGATCTCCCAGCCAGGGACTATTTCTGATCTCGGCTTACCTTAGTCTGATAAACTTACGGGTGCTCAACAAACAATTCGTGAGCTCTTCTGTTTTGTAACTAAATCTTCTACCACGCAGAATACGAATTAAAAACTGCTTAGTACAAACAATAATATCGCCGAATGTTATAGTTAAATATTTCTGAAACAGTCCTCCCTTCCAATGAAGCGCATCGATCAAATATTTGTGTGCCTAATTCGTGAAAAGATTTCATTGGCTATCCCATGAGTTGGATTCTATTGATGCAATAGCCCGTTTGACTGTGATATCAATATCGGGTTTAGGGACTTCACAACGGTAACTACGTATAAAATAGAACAAGAAAGTCAGATACGTAGTAAAGATACACTAGAATAAATGCATTACTGACTGGCCACACGTAACGCGACTAATTATGTTTTTTTTGTAAACAAAATTCTTTAGTAAGTTTAGTTTTGTTTTACATCTAGCATTTGTATCCTTCATCCATTGTGTGATGGTAAGTAATAGCTTGCATATATGTCCTTTTGTGTTAAGCGTTGGATATGTGAAATATGAGTTGCTGGAAGTAAGCACCAACATAATAGAGTCGGTGTTCCACAAGGCAGCGTGATGTGACCTTTTTTATTTTCAATGTAGATCAATAACCTGCCAAATATGACCTACTCATCACTAAACTGTCTAGATTAATACTGTTACCTGTTTTTAATCTTTTTAAATCTTTTGGCTTTCAAATATATCCTTTTGTGTTCGGTAATTGTTTTTTATGTAAAATTTATGTCTAGCTGTAGGTAAGTAACTCCGCCAATCTGCATTGGGTCCGCGTGGTGGAGTATCTGGTAGGAGTATCCTGATCTCTGTCACCTTAGTTTGTGAGAGAAATCCCACTTGCAATAGTGGGAAGTTAATGGGCTGAGATGATGAGGTAAGCATTCTGAATAAACCAACTCATAAACATCCCTTCCAGACCCAACAAAGCAAAGCGGGCAGCGTCTAGTGGGCGACGTCGCGTACGCCGAGGCTCTTCAAGTTGCGTCTCACGTGACGCCGGTGCCCGGTGGCGTCGGCCCTATGACTGTCGCGATGCTGATGCGGAACACTGTGGCGTCGGCGCGTCGTCAGCTCGACAAGCTGCTTGCACCGTCCTGGCCACTTAGCCCGCTGCGAATCACTCCTCTGTCTCCGCCGCCAAGGTTAGCTATTTTCTCCAAACTTAGCTGCTCCCCACATAATTATATAGGTGTTCCCCATTAACTTAGCTGCATCATCGCACGTAATATAGGACGCTCTCTAACTAGTAGAAGCAATGATATTGTTTTTTTTTTTAATTTATTCAACAATTTATGCACATAAGGAACATAAAAAAGACTTTATTTAAGGATTAAGGATTAAAAAGAGAATTGTACAGTAAACATAGGATACGAGTCTCTGCGCCTTCGAATGGCAGATAAGCCAATTCAGAGCCTTGCGATAACTCGAAATGTGATCAAACTTTCTCAAACCACAAGACCTCAATCACCTACAAGACTTTTTACTGTGTGCTAATTATATTTGTGTCAGAGACGCAGCAATTAGATTTTTTACTATAATCCGCGATTAAACTTCATCGTTTTAAACCATCTACCTAATCCTAAAACATCCTACAGTGAAAACCACAAGTTGTAAATATCAATAGGTTTAGAGTAAGTAATGTTTTTAGGGTTCAATTGCGCTGGGAAAAAAGACATTAATCTAAAAAACTTCTTGTTGACAGTGACATTGTAATCGCCCGTACGCAGAAGCCAAAGGACATCTCTGACCTAGCCAACGAGATCGGTTTATCTCCTAATGAAGTATCTCAGTATGGTCGCACTAAGGCGAAGATTGCGCTCTCCGTGCTGGATCGCCTGCGCGAGCGACGGCCCGGGAAGTACATCGTGGTCGCTGGGTCAGTCTCTCCCTTACATTTATCTTTTTACTTACTATTAGCAGGGAGACAAACTAGTTTATTGCTCTATTCTTCTCCACTCAAGCTTCTGACCTTAGTAAATGAGCGCATTCGTATCTTATTTCAACATTAATTATCTAATAAGCTCAAATTTAATTGATTGTTTTAGTGTCATGACAATTCCGTATCGACTTCCCTTAGAGTAGACATTAAAGTAGTCTGTGTTCAATATATTTATTTTGGATGACGTCTAACTAATTTAGAGTAAGGTTTTTGGTAGTAATATTAATCTTTGTGTAAGACATTATTTGGTGACCATTTATCTATTTTGAAAAGCAAAAAGAATATTTGTACAATGCGTGCACTTATTCTGATGTTTGTTTATTTATTTTGGATCACAATAACTTCAGGACCCTTTTTATAAACTCAATTTAACTTTTTTTGGGTTCTTTACTTTATTTGGCGCTTAGGGTTAGGGTCCTAAAAATATTTCTGGTGTGGTGACCGCCTAAATTATACCCTATTTTAATCTTGGTAATATATAATATTACTGGGGGAATAGCACATCTCCAGGGATTAGAGCGTTGGACCGGCTTACTCTTCTTTCGATATAAATTGTATAATGGCAATCAATTCTCTTCCAAGATATTCTTTCTTTAGAATATCAATTTGAATTACCTATGAACATAGAGCTTGAACGCAGAGTTTGTATATCCTTCGCTCTTACTCTACAGTACCGGTAGGTAATTGGATACTTAAAGATTAACAAACTTACTGTATACAGGATTACCCCCACTCCTCTGGGAGAAGGCAAGAGCACAACCCTACTGGGGCTAGTACAGGCTTTAGGCGCTCACCGGGGCCGCAACGCGTTCGCCTGCATGCGGCAACCCAGTCAGGGTCCCACCTTCGGGGTGAAGGGCGGCGCCGCTGGAGGGGGATACTCTCAGGTTTCATTCTTTATACATTTTATATAGGATTCTACTATCTACTATGAGAGACACATCTATCTAGGTACAGCTAAGTTTAATAGCTCTTTAAGTTATGCGCCGCCAACTAACTATGAAATTTCTGTCACATAATTTGCAGTTGTAACATTTACAATAAAAACTGAACTTAAGGATTTATTAATTTAGAGTAGGGCTTATTAAAAAAAAGATCATGTGCTGTCTCTGTCTTCTTTGTATCAAATTAAAGTGACAGCACTTATTTTAAATCTGGTTTAAGTTTGGATCTTGTTTTGTAATAAGCCCCTGTCTGTTTAAGGGTGTCTGGCGGGGGTAGGAATCGCACTAAGTGTGCAGTTGGACGTCATAATTTGTTATATGATTATAGACAAAATACATAAAAGCTAAACTTTATACCATGGAAAATTTGAGACACGTTTTATCATACCTTTGCTACCGGATATCTGCTTAAAAGCCACCGCGACCTTTCATAGTCGTTCTTTTCTGCATATGGGTCTCATATAGCAAAACTTGCAGCCTTTTTTAAAATAACGAAGGTTTGCCAGGCTCAGACTCTTCGACCATTAGTTTTAATGATGACGATTTTTGCTTTTTGGGTCGTAATGTCAGGTGATCCCAATGGAAGAATTCAACCTGCACCTGACAGGCGACATACACGCTGTGACAGCTGCCAACAACCTTCTAGCCGCACAGCTGGATGCGCGCATATTCCACGAGCTCACGCAAAAGGACTCCGCTCTGTACGACCGCCTCGTCCCTACCATCAGGTTATATCTCTTTGTATTTCCTAGACAAATAACATCACCATGATAATAGGATTTGTGAAAAAAAAAATTTTACTTTTGAAAGAGGGGCTCTGCTGCGAAGAGTAGGTAAAATTAGTTATACAAATTTAAATTAATATCATAATATAGCCAAATGTAAGATATGTTTCCTTTGGTTTGCCTCAAAATGAAATAATAATAGTCATTTAAATAAATAATATATAAGAATTTACACCACTTTTGCTGGATTGGTCGTGGTAAAAGTGCCTTTGCGAAACCAGCGGCAATATTGTTATGCATTTTAAATTTGTCGAATTACAGTTACCAACAGTAAATATTGAGGATTATGGATCGCTCCGCCTCATGTCGAGTTTAGGAAGTAACTATGAGGGAAAAAAGGTAATGGAAGTAATAATGAGCTAAGACTATTTAAGAAAAAAAAATGTGATGAAAAAATATATGCAACAAAGTTTCTGTATCACTGACAATTAAAAGCAAAAAATAGGCTAATTGATATATACCCCGCTACGAAACTTACTGATCCGAGCTGTGTGGCACCGGGCTAGAATAGGGCTACCTCCTTTCATCCAACCGAATGGGCAGCAGCGTCATCCTGCGTACTGGCTAAATCACCAACCCGCATGCCCAGCGTGGTAAATATAGGCAAATGCCACCAATATAATAATAAAAAAAACATTTATTTTCTTTCAACAAAGGTTAAAAAACATGTACATATTTAAGTTCCTTAAAGTAAACATTAGCTACCTTTGTGAAGGACTGGTGTCTAAACTAGAGTACCTGAGTGATAGATTACCAAGCCCTCACCTTACCTGTCTATGAGTATAATTGGACACAAATAAGAGAAGAGATTAATTAATATACATTACGTAAAGAATTTGTGAGATGTGTGCGTGTGTGTGTATGTTTGTGTGTGTGTTCGTGTGAGATAATGTGAAAGTCGTGAGGGACAATACTTAGAAGGATGTCTAGAGTTAACCTAACCCTGCGGGTTTCACAAACATGTAGTGGGATATTCATATTAGTGATTTCAGTAAGTTTTCAGTTTCTTTATAATATAATTATGCAAAATAAATATAACAAACTATTGGGGAGAGCAACATTTAGCAGTGGACTTTATAAAGCTGATATGATGATCTGTTACTGTCTGATTACTGTTAATATTACAATTCCAGAGGCGTGCGCAAGTTCTCTCCAATTCAACTTCGCCGGCTGCGACGACTCGGCATTAACAAGACAGAACCGGCTACGCTGACCGATGAGGAGAAAGCTAAGTTCGCCAGACTCGACATCGATCCCAACAACATCATGTGGAATAGGGGTACGACTTGTGATATATATAAAGAATTATCTTACTTTAACGAAATTTTATTGGACATACATAGCTGATATATTCCATTACACATTTTTTTTAGCTACAACAACACTGCCGTTCATTAGCTAAAGTGCGGCTAACGTCCAATAAGTAGTTTTTGGAATTTAAACGCTGCTGTAATACAATAAAGTTTTTATTTCAGAAATTACCTTCTGACAGTTAGCGGCTTTCTAGCTAAAGTACGGCAGAACACTGTATGCAATTTTAAAACAACATTATATGCAATTAACAGCCATTTTCTGACTCCCAAACTAATTAATTGTTCGTGGTACAAGGGGGAATATAGCTCCTAGAGCGGACGGGCTACTAGACGGCATACTAAAGTAAGGCTACGCATTAATTCATTATTGCTTAAAAGAAGACAATGATAACTGCACCACTTTACTGAAACTTAATTTATTTTTTGCAATGAACCTTTTTTTTCCCACGGGCAATGTCCCTCCTTGCAATCCTTTTGGTCCTGGGCGTCCAGTCTGGGATGAAAGAGACAATGTCTTATCGCCGTCCCTTCCGGGGTATAAATAGGTAGACTAGACTTTTAAGATGCTATTCCACTTATTTTTAGTGGTGGACCTGAACGATAGATACCTCCGCAAAATAACGATCGGCCAGTCGCCCACCGAAAAAGGCTTTACCCGTGAGACGGCGTTCGACATATCCGTAGCGTCCGAGATTATGGCAATTCTGGCGTTAGGCGTAGACATCGACGACGTGAAGAGACGTCTCGCTGATATGGTGGTCGCCCTTGATAAGAAGGGAAATCCAGTCACTGCTGATGATTTGGTGAGTCAACTTGCAATTTCCAAATTTCAAAGCTTCTATTTCAGGGCATGGTTTATTATTTCTTTAAATACTTAAGCACATTATAAAACACAATAAAAACAGCACCATACCATATCCTTGCATTATCTTTATATTATTGCGGTATGGCTAAATGGAATTTCTTCCAGCAGGCCGAAGAAGGAAAATATAAAATAAAAGTAAACAAGTCTACAAAATACTTTCCAATAAAAAAAAATAAAAAAAAGTTTACTTACTAACTAAACTAGGTAATGCTTTTAGTGCAATGAAGTTATTCGCAAAAAAATCGTCTTTTTCATAATATAATTTTTAGCACGAATCATAATATAATTTTCAGGGTATGACTGGCGCTCTGCTTGTGTTGCTAAAAGACGCATTTGAGCCAACTTTGATGCAGTCTTTGGAGGGTACTCCGGTGTTGGTCCACACTGGGCCATTTGCCAATATTGCCCATGGCTGCTCGTCCATACTAGCAGACAAGATCGCCATGAAGCTGGCTGGAGAAAATGGCTATGTCGCCACAGAGGCAGGCTTCGGCTCCGATATTGGTGAGTTACATAACTCTGGTACAAGATTTTATAAGTAGCTGATCTGATTAGAACTTTGTTACACCAAGGGCTGAGTGGCTGCCGATCGCTGGGTTGGCAATACGTCTTTGGCGTCGTCCCGTTCTAGCGTTGCAACTGAGGCGTGTGTATTGACCGTGGTTTGTTGGGATTATGTGATACATTGATTGAAATCTCGGTGACAGAGTATCCGCGGGGGGTCGCTTGTGCGCGGTTTGGTCATTTATTCTAAACGATTATGATATGTCGCTACGGAGACGATGATATTGATTTATTGATGAACCAGTATTCATTCGAAATGCAAGATATTACTGATATTCTCAAGACTATCAGACAAAGTACTGAAATTAACTGAAAAATAACGATAACCGGCCACAGTCTAGCGTAACTGGGAATAGCGTTATCAAAATGACCTGGTAGTTTAAAGATGGCTTATATCAAGTCTATACATTTTATACTTATCGAAATTCGTCTTCGTTTGACCAACGTTATACAGTGTAAGCCCCCTGATCTTGAATAATTGGCGGAAAAATTGTAAAATTGTTTTAACACTGTGTAGGCATGGAGAAATTCTTCGACATCAAATGTCGCGCGAGTGGAGACCGGCCCCACTGCGTCGTGTTGGTGGCCACAGTGAGGGCACTGAAGATGCACGGAGGGGGCCCCCCTGTAACCCCTGGAGCCCCGCTACAGGAGGTCTACGTTAAAGTGAGTATACAGAAGTAAAGCGTGCGGTCTTATCACTGCATCCACTGCTTTACCATCATTAACAGTGTGATCTTTATGGCATGTAACATTAAAAAAATCTTTATTGAAAGATTTTATATCCCATACAAAAATATTCCAGTTATTAAATGTAGGTACAATTAGCGTCATTTAGTAGGCTGCACCCAAAGCGGCTTATACATATGACGCCCTGACGCTCTAGAGAATACAGACTTGTGTCGATCTTTTCGGCGCTTTCGATGTTACCAATTATGCACTGTCACTGTCTAACCAGATAGATTTATTTGCATTAACGAATTCGCAAAAGCAGCATATTGCTTCTGCAGTAGATAATAATGTAGTAGTTTAATGATTAGTAGATAAGAATGATGTGAAAGTTTTTAGTCAGGTATTTATTGTAAGCTCAGCTACTCTATCGTATTAGATTCGGTGCCTGTAAAGATAGTTGTAAATTTTATTAATAAATAAATTTAAAAAAAATATTTATAGCTTTGCTTTCTGTTTTAATTGCAAATTAATGCAAGGGCACCACTCATTTGAACTGGAATAATCTACTTAATACCCTAATATAATTCCATGAAAGTAACCGACAGACTGACAAAGCTTTAGAAAAATCCACAACAGACAGATAAACTGACAAACCTTGACAAATTGTGACAAAGAATCCATTTGCTTTTATTTCCTGATTATAATACCACTCATAATATCTTTCATTGTTGTCAAGAAGAAAAATTATGGAATTTTCATTTTGTGTATAAAAATTTGACGAATCCAAATGATCCTGTTGATCTTAAAGACAATAAAGTATTTTTTATTTTATTTTATCATTCCGCGGGCCTTTTCCCACGTATCAGGGTAAGAGGGTACGGGTTATACTAGGGTTTACGAGGACCCATTGCGGTTAGGTGTGGCGTCCTGCTGTTAGAATGTTTCAGGTCACCTAATATAGGACCTTAAACATGACTTAACAACTACCACAGATTATAGACTTAAATAAAAAATATTTATATTTGTCTACAGGAGAATTTAGAGTTACTACAGAAGGGTTTGTGCAACTTGGGAAAACACATCTCCAACGGTACGAAGTTTAAAGTACCCGTCGTAGTAGCCATCAACAGACACGGGTTTGTATACTATACTATTACACTTAATATACTATTCTCATATTTACTGTCGTGTCGTGTGTAGAAGAGATAGTCGCTTATCGAACGCTTTAGTGCTTCGAAAGGCACCTTTAACCGTTGTTATACCACCACCCAACACACACCTGCGTGGAGCACTGGATCCGCGTGGTGGAGTAATGACAGTATGCTTATAGATCGGCAATCTCATCCGCGGGGAGACAGACGGTGGCGGGGACGAGGTAAACAAGATGTCAGCGGGTAGCGGGGAAGGGGGAACTTCTCTTCGTGTGTAGCCGTGTGCTAGAATGACACGCTACCTCGTCCCCGCCACCGTCTGTCACCCCGCGGGACGGTCGTGCACGAGATTGCCGGACTAAAGTAGTTGGACTTAAATGCGCTAAGATGATAATGATGTATCTGCTATCGGAGCAGTAAAGCGTTTTGACATGAAATAGACGAAAACAATAACTGTTGTTAAGCATCGCTTACGAATTAGCATGCTTAGGTAGCAGTGGCGCGACACATAGCTTAAAAAACCGACAACCGATGCGGCGTTAAGGTTCTTCAATGGCGACCACGAAATAGCAGTCGTCATAGAGGACGGCTTCCCACTCGATGATGTGATCAAGGCAACGAAAAGCCAAGCAGCTTAATACCGATAGAAGTGGAAAATTATGGGGAAGGCTTATGTTCAGCAGAGGGTGAAGCGTTCGTAGATAGCCAGCGGATAGTTTCGCGGGACGAGGTGTTTAGAAATGATCACCGAAGTACCTAATGCTAAGTTTACAGCGGTCGGCCCTTACCATAATTAAGTGTGTTTATTTATGTAAGTATCTATAATTAGGACAACTGACAAAACTCACACAAAGACAAGGATTATACACAAAAGTTTATGGCCCAAACAATAGTGCAGTTTCCATTACAAGTTGCCACGACATTTACCTATATACTAAAAAATTACAAAATTTAGCAAACTAAATACAAAAAAACACATTTTGTTTATCCTTATGTTGAGACACAAGTTTAAGCTTAACAAGTATAAAAGCTTCAACATAACAATACTATAACAGATAAGAAGTGTAAATACCAATGTAATAGTTGTAATATAAATTAACATGTAGTGTGTTACATTAATATCAAGCACTTCCGTATTTCGGAAGACAACTAAAGATGTTGGTCCCGATTATCACCATATTTCGTACCCATCGACCCATGTTAGAGGCCCTAATGGCCTGTGCTCAAAAGAGGGGGTGTTAATGGGCACAAAATGATTTGATACCCAAATATGCCATACCTTATATCCTGTTACAGAAACGACACCGAAGCAGAGTTGGAATTAGTTCGTAAATACGCTGAGCAGAACAATGCATTCCGAGCTGTAATCTGCGACCACTGGGCCAAGGGTGGCTTGGGAGCAGTGGACCTGGCAGACGCCGTCATCGCCGCCTGTGACACAGACAACTCCTTCGAGTACCTGTATCCTCTGGATTCGCCGATAATGAACAAAGTCCAGAAGATCGCCACAGAAATGTACGGTGCTGGCACCGTTGTTTATACTGATGAAGTTCTGGAGAAGATAAAGAAGTTTACGGACATGGTAAGACTTAAATGCACAAGTTAACGCTTAAGAGCATATAAAAATTTGATGCACTTACATGCCGACCTTGATTTAACTATAGATCTATAAAGTTGTAGCAAATTTTACTTTTAGGACAAAGATATCTAGATAATAACGTTTTAAATGGTAAGCCGCTAGACCTTTTCACACGAGGAGACTGGAGAGATACACTCTTAGGATTAGGCACACTCTGTCAAGACATAGAGTAATAATAATAATAATAAATATTTTATAACAATTACACCAATTATTTAGTTTCAAGATAAGTATCATTAAGAACTTGTGTTATGGATACTAAACAACGGATAAACATACAAACATCCTTTTTTTTGTAAATACATACTTAATATACATAGGAAAACACACAGACCAGAACAAATATTCATGTTCATGCACACAAAGATTTGTCCTGTGTGGGAATCGAACCCACGATCTCTGGAGTGAAGTGTAGGTATACTGACCTCCACGCCATATCGGTCGTCGTGAGTCGTCGGAGTGATAGAATACTTTGAAGGGGCCGCAACCACGCTTACCTACTAAATAAGGATGCGGTGTGAGACAAAGATCTGATACTTGAGCTAAATGGGAAACGTATTTATCTGCAGAATACTAAACATTTCCGACGACCGCTATGGCGTGGTGGCGAGTATACCCGCACTCCACTCCTGAGGTCGTGGGTTCGATTCCCACACAGGACAAATACTTGTGTGTATAAATATGAATATTTGTTCTGGTCTGGGTGTTTTCCTATGTATATCAAGTATGTATTCACAAAAAAATAAAAAAAGTATTTATGTATGTGTTTCCGTTAGTTGGTATCCATAACACAAGTATTTAATGATACTTATCTTGGAACTAAATAATTGGTGTGTCAGAAATATTTATTTATTTCCTGATCATATCAGTTCTCGAGTGTCAAGCAACAAATATTTGTTGCACTCATATGACTTAATTTTGCTATAATTGTTTCAGGGCTACGACAAATTTCCAATATGTATGGCGAAGACGTCAAACTCTCTCACGGGTGACCCAGCCATAAAGGGTGCCCCCACCGGATTCCCATTGAAAGTGAACGGCATGTTCGTGTCAGTAGGAGCGGGGTTCGTAGTTCCCATGGTCGGTGAGGTCTCGAAGATGCCCGGTCTACCAACCAGACCCAGCATTTACGACATCGACCTTAACACGGCCACTGGAGAGATCGAGGGGCTGTTTTAATAAGATTATACAATATTTTAATGAGATACCTATTATTGAAAATTATGTTATATTGAATTTAATAAAGATGTTATCATGTTGGTTTTACTTATATATTTTTTTCTTCATAGACACTGCATTGGATTTTAAGCAGACAACCAGTGCATAGTATGATCGTTTTATTCAATTCTTCATTGCAAAACCATAATGTAAATAAAGATAGTGTTAGTATCAATCAACATTTCCCAATTTGAATTTTTTGCATTTAATATACTTATGTATAAGATCTGAGAAGATTTTTTTACTAGAAAAAATGAACGCATTTCACGGTAAACCTTTGGATAACCGGGCCACTGCTAACAGCTGAGCTACCGGGAACTCCGATGAACGCGTCGAATTCTTCTAGTACTATCGCCGCTTGAAGTGATACTAGCAATAAATCATTACTAAGGGTCCTGTCAGGCGCGCGACTAAGTGTAAGGTATTAAATAGAATTAGTGTTGTAGCTCAGTAAAATATTATACATAAACAATATTTGTTAATCAGTGGACAATATCTTTATTGTAACCTATATTTTAACAAAGATAATAACACAGATTCTGATCTCCTAAATAATTAGGAATACATCACAGGTATTTCAAACTCTTCGGCACCAGAGGTTTGAAATCATAAAACTTCTACGACATCGATAAAGATTTAAAGAGGATTTTATGTCGAAAATTTCTGTAAATCCTTATCTTACGCCAGAGCAAATACAAAAAAAAAATATTTTCGTTGGTCACTGTACTGTTATTCTCAACTAGGCCTTGTTTTGGTTGTTTTGTTGGGCGGGGCCTAATAAATCTGCTTTCTGCTCTAATCCTACACGCACTGCTTATGGTGGGTTCAATTATGTATAATTTCTCCGATCTGATAACCGACGCGTATCATATTCGCTTATTGTACGGGTTGGCTACGCATGTACATGAATGTATACGTTCGCACCTAGATACAGCCCTTGATACGCTATATTAGTGTAGCGATAGGATCGGATAAATGATACATAGCCTTCATTACACTGTTTGAATCATAGCATGACCTGTAAGTTATAAAAAAAAACGGTAGTAACTACATCTAGTATCAGCTGACTGCACCACGTAGCAATGCAGAAATGGAACAGAGAGCAGGCGAAGTTTAAACTTATCTTAACAAAACGACCTCTTTGTAATTGCTCCAGAGTAATATAAAATATGATAAGTAATGACATCTAGCGTCAGCTAGTTAAACCACTTAGCAACGTAATAGTGGGCGGAGTCTTATAACTAATGTTCACAGATAATTTATGGTAAAAGTTCTTTCTTTGAGTAATATAGATAATTATGATATTTAACTAATAATTGTGTGATTCACTGTATCAGTTACAAACTCGTAAGAATATACACTTAATCATACATTTACTTAAATGATAATTATAAACTATCATATCAACCTATAATATGACTATAATCAACATGAAAAAATAAAAAAACAAGTACTAAACCTATGTCAGTAACAAAAAACAGTAATACACAGCGTAATGAGTAGATACATTTTGAAATTCTATATTTTCTAGGAAAACGAACTTAACTAATAATAATAACAAAAAACAGTAATGCGTTTGTCAGCATCAAACTCTGATATTATAATATATAGTGTTGTAAAATAGCGCTTCGTCGCTTAAACGGTCAAGTCGGGACTCGAGTCGAAAAAGAATGCTCGATCGAACTCTAGTTGAACTTGGACGAGAGCGTTATAAATATCTCCAAGTGAGTGATTAACGAACCTTCGCTATCGTTTTTCATATAACGAGAAAAACTCAACTTAATACTTCTACATAAAACTGATAGGGAATATCAATAAATCGTCAAGAAACAATAATTTCCGATTGACTAACCACACTATGCACATGGGCAAGTCATAATGAAAAAACAATACCCTTAATAAAAATGATAACGCGTCGACTCTTCAACCCACAACTTGAACGTCCGAGCCTAGAAACACTCCCAAGTCTTTAAAGCATTTAACGGTCAAGCGTCTAAAAACCTTAGATGTTTCTAGTTAGTTAACCTTACATATATATTTCACAACACTTCATTCACATTGGTCATGTTACAAACCTAAAAGGAAATTTACTTTCAACTTTATGAGAAGTTACTAATAACTAAGTTATTTTTGGCACGCCAAGTGATCTTTCGGCATATCTACTTACACAATACCGGTCATTATTGCCAAAGCATCAATATGTATGTAACCTTAAGGACGAATCCACAGATTTAGATATACATATAGATAACGCAAGTATCACGATTTGTTTTGAAATCATGCGTGCCGACTTTCTAACCCCTACAGTGACGTCACGGACGATATTTAGTGACGAGAAATCTAAAAATGTTTCATACGTTAAGTGTTCATGTTACAGTATTTAAAAAACAACAACAGACGAGCGCAGACTGTAAGTAGCGGCGGCCGACCTGAACGATTGGTCAGGGTTCGGACACGCGAAGTAAATGCATTTGCCTTATCTATTGTATATTTATGTCTGTGTTCGAATCACATTTAAACGACACTGCTTCACACGGTGAACAAATGGACATTCAAATACAAGCTTTAAATTGTTATACATTTTACAAAAAAGCATACTACAAGTATCACGATTTGTATTGAAATCATGCGTGCTGACTTTTTAATCCCTACAGTGACGTCACGGACGATATTTAGTGACGAGAAATCCAAACATGTTTTATACGTTAAGTGTTCATGTTACAGTATAACAACAGACGAGCGCAGACTGTAAGTAGCGGCGGCCGACCTGAACGATTGGTCAGGGTTCGGACACGCGAAGTAAATGCATTTGCCTTATCTATTGTATATTTATGTCTGTGTTCGAATCACATTTAAACGACACTGCTTCACACGGTCAACAAATGGACATTCAAATACAAGCTTTAAATTGTTATACATTTTACAAAAAAGCATACTTAGTAATCTTAGTTGTATCCCTTCTTTCTTTTGTATGCGATTTTACCTACGCAAACAATCGCCATTTTGTTTAACTTACGTGCCGCCGATTATATAATATATAAATAAGTACTCTCTGAACACCCAGAGAGTACTTATTTCCGTATAAAGCTAAGTGGGTTCAATATTGAAGTTGGATTGTGTGAGCGACCTTTAGTTAAGCAAACAGTGTGCACCAGACCTTAATATCTTTGAACTTCCTATACGTTAAACTATTTTGATACAAATATGAAATGAATGTTTATAGTAACTAAGCTTACGACTCGAAAATACGGAAATCTTCCTCCTTCTCCTTGTGCCCGTTGGAGTAGAGATGTATGCGCATTGAGTGAATAGGCATCATGCCTGTACCGCAAAGCGTGCACTGGACTTCCTTATTTGACGCTATAGATGTTCTGAAAATAGATTAAAGTCTAAGTCTGAAATAGGCACTTTTGAGTTCAGTACAATCCTTGTAGATAAATTGAATTAGTTGTGAGTTTTAATCTGAAACGCTTATGGCGCCGAGCGGGAAAAATGTGAGCTATTGGTATCAACAAACACAGATATGTGAATATCGTAGTTCAAACCTATGCAAACTTGTAAGTAAGCACTTTAAGAGCAATCCTCAGTCATTTGGCATAGTGTTAAAGTTTCATAATATCCTTTGAAAAACAGATCGACACCAAATTTGTATTGGACCACTTCAGATTAATTCTGTTTCAAAAAATCTTTCATAACCTATTTTTTAAATTTATTGACATTTACGAGAAAAAATACATCGCACATCTAGTTCTGAAAGGACGCTAGAATGCCATTTTGTCAATTTGATAGTAAAACGGTTTAAAGTTTTTTTTTGTCATAAATACGATAACATTCTATTTGGTGTTTGGTTCTTTATATTGGACAGTTGTCGAATTAAAAAAAAATTTAAGCATCTAATAGGCATTAAAAAATTTAAGCATAAAAGGAAACTTGTGGCATAGTTAACTCAATTTTGCAGTTTTTTACATTTACTTCCTTTATGAACTAGATGTGCGATATATAGTATAAGATTACACAGGTTAAAAAGTACAGAAGGTATCATGTATAAAACCCTACCTTGTTAGTAAGGTCCGTAGCAGTTCGACCTCTCTCTTCAGCTTGACAAGAGTGTCCCGGCTGACTGGCCTCAACTCTTGCGGTGCATGAAGCGGGTATACTACAGCCCTTTCGACCATATCAGGCACTGTTATCTCTAGAAGTTCGTCCTCCGGTACCGATTTCCATTCCCAAGCGTTCACCACTGTTTCTGGCTCGCGATGTTTACGGCGTGTCATTAGCAAGCTGCAATTTATGACATGGTATGTAAATTTTTTAAATTACTTTTTTCTTCATAGTTCCTTTCTTGGTTTTTAAGTTATTTTGAATATTTACTGCTACATATATACATAATAAAATATATCAGAAAATATTGACAATTGCACCAATTATTTAGTTCCAAGATAAGTATCATTAAGAACTTGTGTTATGGATACTAAATAACGGATAAGTACTTTTTTTTTTTGGTAAATACATTCTTATAATACATACACACAAAAATTTGTCCTGCGCGGGAATCGAACCCACAACCGGACCGAAGAGCCGGTATTGTCGCCACCACGCCATATCGGTCGTCGAATAATATCACGCCTGTTTCCGCGAAGGGGTAGGTAGAGGCATATTGTTTGCCCGCATTTCGCCAATTATATTGTTGGTCCCACGTAATAGGTGGCTCGCCTATTCCCGCTTTTCGGAAACTTTTGTGTTCGCCAGAGCCTCGTCCATTGTTGGGCAGGTGCACCACTTGCAGGTGGGGTTGGCTTGGGCTCTTGTAGAATCCCTATACAATATTTACTGCTAGTACAGACTATATAACTAACCGCTGCGCTATGACATCAATATGAGGCGCAGCGGTGTTTGGCATTTAAAACATGGTATAGTTATGTTTAATAAGCGCTGAAATGGTCTCTGAAGTTAGGTAGATAAACAAGATCAAGCTTCAGAAGCCTCGTTAAGCCGTTGGTTCCTATTATCATCATCTCAGCCCATTAACATCCCACTACTGAGCACGAGCCTCCTCTCACATACCAAGGTGCGAGGGTATTGGGTCCACCACGCAGACCCAGTGCGGATTGGCGGAGGCAGGTGTATGGCGTCCTGCTGTTAGAATTTTTCAAGCCGCCCAATGTTCAATATGGTGTAGTAATTAAGTAAATTTGAAGTTCTTGTCGGCGACTTGAAAAAATCTGGTTGCGTCTTGAAACAGCTTGACGTTACTGTTGAGTAGCGTCCAGTGAGTACAATGAGTAACTTAACTGACTCCAGAAATCTGCATCAGGTCCGCGTGGTCAAGTATGATTTATTCTCTCGCCTAGAATTGTGTAAGATAACCCGTGGTCAGCGCTAATAGGCTGAGATAATGATTATGATTCTCCTTCTACTTACGTCATGAGATCCTTGCGTATTGTGGCGGGAACTTGCGGCCGATAAGTGTCGTCTGCCGTAGGCATATCCTGACCCTCTCCGCAGTACATCATATAGTCCATTAGATGTCGGATGTGGTTAATCTATGATAAAGATTAAATAAGTTAAATTAATAAGTTGCTCTAAATAAATAAATCAAATTTTACATTCGTAGACACAACGCCAAGAGATCTACGATTATTACTTATATTACCGGTGTACTGTATTCTGTACATACTATTTCAAGGTGATATCCAGCAAAAAGCATTTATAAAGTGCCTTGAGATATAGGCGTGAAAACATAGACAGACATCTTTAATTTTATATTCTTAATAATATTATAAATGAGAAAATTTGTTTGTTTTATTTGTTCATTTGTTATTACTCTTTTACTCATCATTGGTTCATTTGTGGTGGCCCTTAGTAGTGGGTCGTCAATGGCGTGACAGTATAATCATCTTGTGACGAAGAGTCAAGTATAAATCTTTTATTCGAATAACTTCTTATTGTTAAAAACTAAAGCGCCTATTCACTGCGGGCAGGAGCTAGATCGTAGAATACTAGGGCTGCACTATACAACTATACAAGAAGCTGTGGACGCCTATAAAACGGCAATTTTGGAGCCCCCTACTTCCGAACGGAATGGTTGCTTCAACGATTGGTTCCATCGTATGGAAAAATATGTCAAATTTCGCGGAGAACGACGTATTCAACCGACGTAAAATAAATAGTTTTTAAATAGTAATGTTGTGTCACTTCCTTGGTTCCCGAAATTTTTAGTGCCGCTCTCGTAATTACGCAAAAAACTTGATTTTTCTCTCGCAAGTTACGAAAAATAATAAGTAAAGATACAAATATATAATAAATACATATAAATATACATACATAATATCACGCCTGTTTCCCCGAAGGTGTAGGCAGATGCATACTATACGCCCACACTACGCCATTTAAATTATTGGCCTCACGTAATTGGTGGCGAGCCTATTGCCGCTTTCCGGGCACTATTATGTTCGCCAGAGCCTCGTCCGTTGATCGGCAGGTGCACCACTTGCAGGTGAGGTTGGCTTGGACTCCTCAGATCTTGGTAGGAGCCCTATACACCTGCCCAATCATCATATCCTAGCATTATCACCGTTGCCCTAGACTTAAGCTTAGGGCCCAGGGTCTGCTCACTGGTTCAACCAGATTTGACTGAATTTTAGTTATTACTGCTGCTGAACCAGCTGTCAGTCTGTTAGAAGGCACTGACTTCCTAATAACGACTGCCATAGATGTTCATGACAGCCGGGAGGGCTTGAACCTGATACCCTCTGAATTTAAAGGCAAGGGGTGTCGCCACTGGGCTATCGCTGCTTCCCAATAAGTAAAGATAATGATCACAATAATGATCAGATATCAAAGTATGGTAAGACTGACCAGCCCGATGTCTTCAACGTTGAAGTCAGCGTCGATAGTGACGAGCAAGTCGTGTTCTGGGAAGTATGGCGCGCCGTCGTCATTGCTTCCGAGGCCGCAGAGGGTGCTCACGTAGCGGGTACCGGCCATGTCGCGGCGTAACTCTGCACTGTTATCGTAAAATTACAAACATATTAAGACTGCGTTTCCACTCAATCATTCAGAGCCATCATTACACCATTCGCATACAGCAAATAACGGTACATAAGTTGAACAATGACCTTGCGCAGTAACATATTAATGGGTCTGTGCGGCAGCAACGCAAAGCTCGCGCTCATGCGTTTAGTCATTTATTTCTTTTATCTACGATTTTACCTACACAGACAACCATAAAAATGAAAATTGACGAACATGTCTTGTGTACTGACCATGCTATTCTTTTAATTCATATGTCATACAGTGTACTTAATAGGTAAATAAATAATAATTAGTAATTAGATACTTACACAGGACAGAAAAGCAAGGCGAGAATAGCGGGAAGGCCGGGGATATTGGGCATTAGTGTGGTGTGTCGCAGAGTCAACTTGCTGCTGATTTCATTCTGTCCAACATCGCCTGCTACCACCAACCTGCGAAAATACCATAACATTAAGTATATTCCTTACTGACACAACCAACCGCGTCTAAAAAAAAATTATGACATTTTACATTAAACGAAAAAATTTAGACAAATTGGTCGCGTAGTGTGCATTTTTGTAAAGGAAATCCCAACTATAAAGATTTAGGGTGTGAGATAATAAGCTTTTTGTCGTGGTTATGCCGTATGCCGTAAGTATAGCATAGGGCTTATGAGAGTTTAGCCGAAAGCTTGCTTATTTTATTGCCACTTTGAGATACAAGACAGTTTTAAAGTTAGTTGTTTGACGGTTTGAAAGTTAGATGACTCTTAAACACCACTGCAATTTCAGATAATCTGTCATTACGCAGTAGCCTTTCCTAGTTATGTACAGTATTATATACAAATCAATTTTAAGGAGGTGTATAGGGAACCTACCGTGATCTGAGGAGCCCAAGTCAACCTCACCTGCAAGTGGTGCACCTGCCTAACAATGGACGAGTCTCTAGCTAGTATAAAAGTTCCCGGTAAACGGCAATAGGCTCGCCACCTATTACGTGGGACCAACAATATAATTGGCGAAATGTGGGCGTACAATATGCCTCTGCCTACCCCTTCAGGGAAACAGGCGTGATATTATGTCTATATCTATGTGTGTTTATAGAAGCAAAAACAAACCTACAACTTAACCATCGCCACGAGCACTTGCCTATGAAATAACATTCCGTTATGAAACAGATTTAACACAAACCTTTCATAAACTTCTTGTGGCTCGGTGTCTAACAACACTGAGTTGACTGAGTTCCACTCGATCGTTACTTGCTTCTCACGACTAGCGTACATCAAATTGTGTATCGTGGTCTCCAATGGGCTGGAAAAGAGTAAAATTTTAGAACTATTTTATTGGCTTAACAAATCGATAATTTAAAAGAACATAGCCTGTGAGTTTCTTCCCAGTTCTTTTTAAAGGCTCGGAACTGGCACTTAGATTCACTTACTTATACTTTTTTTATTTTTTGCATGTAAGTGAATCTAGCTTTGTGATTTTAGTGTAATCATATTTCGGTTGTTCTTTATATTTAATTTTACGTTTTCAAATATTATGTTATAGTTTAGTAACTATATACAATTGAAAACCAATAGAGATCAACACGTGTACCGTCACATGTTGATCTCTATTGGTTTTTAACTTATTACTTTTTTACATTTACATTAACACTGAATTACTTTTTGTAGAGCAACACTCTGCAACACGGTAACATATTATACGTTTTATACTATATTAACTGCACTGTATTTAACTTTTTGCTGTCGGTTGGTACTGAGTAACACTTGGAAACGCTGCTTAACAGAAAGTAAATGCGGGTGGATGCACCGTTAGATATTAAAACTTCTCTAATTCCTTTGAAAATTACCTATAAGGCCCCTTCAAACATACGTCGGCTACGCAGTCCTTGAAATTAGGCGCTTCTATCTCTTGCAGCTGGTAGTACGCAAGTTCCAATTGCTCTTTGTTGAACGCTCGTTTCTGAGCCATATTTAACTCTGTGGCCATTTGTCGAAGGTCGTGGTTCATCTGTAAGAAGATTACTCATTTTTATTTTTAAGACTTACGAAAGGAATCGGACCATTTATAACTTGCCTCTTATATTTATTTATTATACCCATTAACGACTTGCTACTGAGCGCGGGCGTCTTCTCACATAGGAAAATGAGAAGGATTCGGGCCACCATACAGACCCAGTGTGAATAGGCGGATGCAGGTATGTGGCATGCTGCTGTCTCTAACATGGCATGATTATGCCATATTATGGTAAAGTCAGGGTCAAATAGTACCATCCAAAACACCAAATATATTGGCACACGCCCAAACGCTCTTGACGAGACGTGTGTCAACTTTAACCCTTTAACAGCCAGAGCACGTTGAAAATATTCATTAGTTTTCCACCTTAAGTTAACCACTTTTTTTTTTTACCTATACAAAATACTGTCCTTTTTTAAAAGGAGGTATCTTATATCCACTACAATCTAGCCTATCTATAGACTAATTAGTAACTTTATTTTATCATAAACTACTACATATTTCAAAACTAAGAATTTGTCCAATAACACTATTCTTATTGTTTCTATTAAGGCGAATACACTTTAGTAATGTGTTCTTAGTCACAGTATTACACTTCACTGACACTACACTATACTAACTCAAAAGGTTTTGTCCTTCTCAGTCTTCTCACTAGGTCTGTGTTGTCGAGTAGCTGGATAGCCTCAACATTTACATGGTGATGAAGTCTTCTTTCATGAGCTTCTGCACATTTCCTTATTATGCTAACAACCAGATCCACTTTAAGTTAACCACATAAGGTTCAATTTATGGACCACCGCTTGATAAAGGGTTAAGACGCTTTGGATGTTAATAACTATATGACGCTGTACCACTGTGCACACTTAGTTATGAAACATTTCTTACCTTAGAATCGTAGCTTTCTTCGCAAGACACAGCGTACCCTCGCATCAACAGTTCTTTGTTGACGCTGATCACACCATTATCAGCCAGCAGTTCAATCGATACTAATCCGTGGGTTACCGAGTATACCTGTAATTTTAATTAATTTCTCATTTCTATTGACTCCCCGCTGGTAGACTCGGGGCTCCTCTCACAAGACAAGGTAAGAAAGATTTAGGCCACTATTTGCACCTAGTTTGGAAGGTTATAATTTTTCAAACCGCCTAGAACCGCTTAACGTGGCTACCGAAGCGCAGCAGTGCTCTCCACACTAATAAAGACATGTTCGAACTTTGCTTAATTGCGATGCTTTATGATGATTACAACCGCCTAATATCGCTGGGTGGTACCGGCCCTCTCTTCTCAAGCGGAGTCGTAAGAGTTGACGAAGAGAAATACTACCAAATGATGAGCAGCAACGTCACCCTGCGTATTGGCTACAGCTGCGATTACCAACTCGCATGCCCGTGGTGATTATGGGCAAATACCCCCAATAGAATGCAATCTATTATTGGGGGAGGATAATTTTCGGCAGTGGACTTAATAAGGCTGATATTATGATGAATTTCGCTGAGCTACGACAGCTTCTCGAATCCGTTGTACATGCAGCTTAGACTGAATCAGAATAAGTACTCCAGAGCACAAGGTTGTACGCACAACATCGCAAGAGGCGGAGTCTTTCGATACACGCCGTCTCTTAGCATTCATACATACTTATTCACATTCAGCTCAATCTAAACTAAGCAACCAAGAATAGGTCTTCCTCAGCGGAATCCGACTCAAATGTCAAGTATAAAGATGTCATAACTACCACAACTTAGTTATAAAAATAGATGAAGACTATAGTTATTTCAATTCAATCACTTGGCCGCGCAGGTTTTGTCCATGCTTCAATATTCAGAATATACTCTGCAAGGTGAACGCCCTAAGCAGACCCTGGGCACTAAGCATAAGTCTAGGGTACTACAGGAATAATGCTAGGATGATGATGATGATGATAAACTATAGTGCCTTGGCGAGAAATCTAGGACAATGCAACAGTTCGTTGCAACACGCATTAGATGCGCGCGTTCTTTCCCTGGCGCCACGCCGCTAAGGACGCACTGCATCGCAAGGGGCGGAGTCTCCTCACAAACGCCTCTCATAGCATTCTTACATGCTTATCCAAATCCAGCTCAGTCTTAACCACAACCAACCAAGCAAGAATAGGTCTTCCTCATCAGAATCAGACTCGAGTGTCATGTATGAAGATGTCATAAGCACAATAATGCAGTTATAAAATAAAAAAAGACATCGGACATTAGAAAATGTTTACTAACGAACCAAGTCCGCGGTTTGAGTCGCTGTCGCTTGATCGCGCAGGATTGGCTTCAAGCTTCAAAGCCTTACCCAGCAAGGTGACCTATTAAGCCGCATAACGTTTTTGGCCAAAAACTAAAAATGCATAATGTTGATTACCATAATCGTCACTTGTCATACCGCTATAAAGCATAACGTTATAACACTTATAACGCATAACATCAAATCGCCGAATTTTGAAACGCAGAATTATTAAAAGGTATAATTTAGATATGCATAAGTAATAAAACGCATATTTTTTGTTGGACATAATTATACTGAATTATACTTATTATTATTTATAAAAATTAACAATAATAATAGTCAGGTGGGCAAATTGTATATGACTATTATAAGAAAATACTGTTTTATGGTAAGAAAAAAAAAATAACCTCAATCTAACCCAAAAAGAGAAGAAAGCTGCGTTTCAAAGAATGCTTTATAAAAATATGGCAAATGAAAATATAGATTTATATGATTATGGCTTTTATAATAATGCCTTCCAACAATTCTGCATTATTATGGTTATGCGTAGTAATATGTTATGAAAAAGAATATTATGCTTTTGGATCTTTACCATATGATGTACGAGTATGTCTTTTTAAATTATAGCAATAATCGTATGCGTTTCGAAGTGTCACCACCCTGCAATCTTACGTACCTTGGCTAGGAGTCTCGGACGAGCCAAAAGTTCGTTGCAACAAGCATTGGCAGCGCGCGTCCATTGCCCATGCGGCTCCAGTAGCGGAGATGGCGCCACGCCGCTAAGGACGCAGAACATCGCAAGCGGCGGAGTCTCCCGACACACGCCGGCTGGTAGTTCGTGCAAATTACTGAAGTTTACCCGGCCATAGTAGCCCCAGTCTATATAATGTACCTAAAAACAAGATCAACTCTGAATTGATAAGTAATCTTAAATTATCAAATTACCTAACACGGGCAACTACTTTAGCCGAGCGAGTCCATATCAAAGAGGAAAAAAGAGGGTACCCTCGTACTAAAATGTGTTGTTATAATAGCTTGCAGAATTTAACATCTCCACAGGAATGAAGCTCACATTAACCCAAGGCATTAGGTGTACTTCCTGCAATGGTACCTCCCCCAGCAAAAAATCAAATTATAAATTTCTCTTATTATCAAAAGGGCTAAACTTAATAATATCAAAAGAGAAAATTCTTTATTCAACTTGTGCTTGGATAAATCTTAAGATATCTTAATTCTAACGCACATATCAAACATACAAGTAGCTAATATAATATCTTGCTTGTTTATCTAAAATATTGCGGATCTGCGCACAACGCTTGAAGATCTCGACAGAGCTTCTCAAAGGTTAGATCTTCGAATGTGCAATGGACAAGACGAGATTCAAGTAAAATGTCAACGTGGAAGTTTATTAGAAGGCATATGTTCAGCAGTGGACTTTATATAGCTGAAATGATGATGATGATGATGATGATGATGAACGTAATATCTCACCTCAACCGTATCCCGGTTAAGCACGCGTTGCACGCGAACCCGATATATGTTAGTGCCCGATGGCGAGGCGTATGGCGCGCAAAGCACGCGGCCCGCACGCACTGCCTGCGTATATGCCAGGAGAGAACCGCTGTTTAACGCCTGGTAGAGCTGTCTTAGCTCATTCGCTGTTGACTCGTCGTCGTGCTGCACCCAGAATCTGCTTACGCTTATTTTCTGAAATATTCAGTGTTTACAATGTTTTCTTTTTTACATAAGGAATGTCTTAAGAGTATAATCGTCGCTATATTAATGTTGTAAAACATTTTTTTTTACACTTACACCAATTATTTAGTTCCATGATAAGTATCATTAAGAACTTGTGTTATGGATACTAAATAACGGATAAACATACATAAATACTCTTTTCTTTTTTTTTGTAAATACATACTTAATAGGAAAACACCCAGACCAGAACAAATGTTCATATTTATACACACAATTATTTGTCCTGTGTGGGAATTGAACCCACGACGTCAGGAGTGGAGGCGTGGTGGCGAGTATACCCATACTCGCCACCACGCCATATCGGTCGTCAAATTTATTATGTTTTTTAATATCTCAGGGTAAACACTATCCCAAGGCACGCAAGCATGAGGGTCACCTGATGGTAAGTGTTTACCACAGCTTATAGACGCTTACAACACTAGGGGGCCTTCACCACTACGTTGCCGACCTTTTAAAAACTGTATGACGCCTTTTTAAAGAACCCCATACTGTAATCTTTTGAGTAAACTTCGCTTGCATTTCTACCGCGTTGTGGAATGGGGAGCTCATTCGCTCAATCGTTTGCGTACAATGCGGTAGAAAGTATCTTTTGAAACGCATTGTACGCAAACGCGTCATTTTTAAGATGTGAGGATGAACTCTCTGCTGGTGGTTAATCACATTATCATAATAGGTTGGGGAAAAAGTCTTTTCGTATTTTTGTATGAAAAGTCAAGACATTTTTTTCAAAGTTTATTTACATTTATTTACAATATATATGTACCGTTTTGTTGAATAACTTTCTGCCATTTTGTGGGCAGAGACATTATCCCGTAACTGTAGAAACTTTGGGACTTCTGATCAAAAAAACGGGACAAATAGTTTTGGCAGTCCTCTCTTGAGGTCAACCTTACAGAACCTAAAGAATTCTGCAGAGACCGAAACAGGTGAAAATCTGAAGGCGCAAGGTCAGGGCTATATGGTGGATGCACTAGGACCTCCCAGTCGAACTCTCTTAATTTTTGCTGAGTGGCTAAAGATGTGTGTGGTCTAGCGTTATCGTGATGAAAGACCACACCCTTCCTGTTGATCAATTCCGGCCGTTTTCTCTCGACTGCTTCCTTTAATCTCATCAGTTGCTGGCAGTAAAGATCAGAATCGATGGTTTTGCCGGGCGGTAAAAGCTCATAATAAACAATGCCCTTCCAATCCCACCATACACACAGCATCACCTTATTTCGTGTTAGGCCAGGTTTGGCCACAGTCTGTGAAGCCTGGCCAACTTTCGACCACGACCTTTTTCGCACGTTCTTGTCGTACTTGATCCACTTTTCATCGCCAGTTATCAATCTCTTCAAAAACGGCTCGGTTTCATTACGTCTCAATAATGAATCGCAAATGAGTACAGGGTTCATTAAGTTTCTTTGAGTGAGCTCGTGTGGCACCCAAATATCGAGCTTTTTTGTTTAACCAGCTTTCTTCAGAAAAAAAAAAAAACGTCAAAGCCGAATGCACGGCTTTTTATTATTTAGAGCAAAATAATTAAATTTAGTGTTATTTTTCTTTGTAATTGTGCTCTAAATTATTATAATAACGATTTATAATCACTAAAACGTATTTGTTTGTTGTTTTTGGTAGTTAATCTCGTTCAAGTGCTGTGTCCCAACTTGTGACCCGCTACAGAAAACAGCTGTTTGAATTTCAAATTTACTTTGAGATATCAAATTATTGTGGATTTTTTAGCATAAACCCGGGGAGTATTTGTTTTATATTACTATCCTACTCTTATCAACTACAGTGTAGCTATTCATACGGTGTAACCAACCATTTATTCATAAATTGTACTAAAGTGTGTTAACTTAATTACACACATAAATCGACTTCAAAAGCCTCTTTGCCATCATATTATTTGATTGTTAAGATTTAGATTATCTCTCAACACAATAAACAATAAATTTTGTTAAAAATTGTTTCTTTTGAAAATAAATTTGAGTAGTTTTAAAACAACACTTACCCACTTAATTAATTTTCTAAAACCAAAATAAGTTTCTTTTAAATTTTTACTCTTAAACTCACTAATATTTCTCCAATGTTAATGGGTAATACAGGTTGTGTATTTAAAATTTAAGATATTTAACATAAAAATCAGGCACAATTTCTAATGATTGAACGTGAAATTGGATAATACATTTTATAATATCCATAAGTTAATTTATAGTCCAACTACATTTCTTCTGCTTTGACTTAACTAAGTTATATAGACACACTTAATAAACATCATCACTGCTTGCTCTGCAAAGTATAGCTTTAAAGAAACAAGAAATATATAAATACTAAGTCAAAGGACATACTTGAATCTGTTTCTTTTGTAATTTAAAATTAAACAGACAGGCTAGACTAACAAACAGTAATTCAATATTATTTTGCAATTTTAAAATAGTTACTGGTGTTTCAGCTCCAACATGCTGACTAGACGAGCAACTGCCCAAATCATGGAATCTAAACTTATGAAAAGAATTGCAGAATTGGAGAAATCAAAATTCCTTTGTGAGCAGTTGATGTCAGACAGAGATGAGAGCGAAATAGAAATTAGGAAAAATATTGAAAAAAACACACAATTAAAAAATGAGTTGTCAATTCTCTTTCAAGAACACCAAGACATTTTAAGCCAGCGTGACCAGCTACAGCATACTCTCCATGAGCTAGATAACTGTAATGCGACCTATGAAAAGGCACTAGATCGCATAAATGGCCTTGAAATAGAGCTCCGTGATGCTAATAGGAAAATTGCAAAAATGACAAAGGAACAAAAGCATCATGAAACCAAACAGCCTGAAAGTTTATTCGATGAACTTGTTGCATCACCCGGTGGATATCAAATAGATAATTCTAGCATTATAAACACAAGAATGCCAGACGAATGCCGGATGAACAACAAAAGTAGGAACAAATCAAAAAAGATTATAAAAATTAATAGATGCATAAAAAGGGCAGAAAAATCATTAAAAAATTATAATAGGTGTATTTTTAAAAATGTTGCACTAACAAAAGAAAGGAAGGATTTCATAGACTCCTTAGAAATGTATGACTCTAAACTGCAAGAGAGTAGGAAGATGTATGATCGGGACACGAAACAGTTGCAGTTAGGCGATTAGCACACGGCACCGCGCACCGCCGCGGTTGGCGGTGAAGCGGATCTCATGTCGCATTGATCTCTATTAAATCCGTCGATGCCTAACACACGTACACCGCACCGCTCGAACGCGCGATCAGGCGGTGTACGTGTGTTAGGCATCGACGGATTTAATAGAGATCAATGCGACATGAGATCCGCTTCACCGCCAACCGCGGCGGTGCGCGGTGCCGTGTGCTAATCGCCTTAGATATAAAAAACTTGCATAATTCCCTAGACTCAATTAATAAAAAATATTTATTGGCACAGAAACAAATTGCTGAACATATATTGTCAGCAAATGAATTGATTGACCTATGCAATTATAATGAAGAAAGGTTTGACTCATTAGTAAATAAGACATGTTCAAATTGCCTTTGTGACCCTGTCACTTTGAGACCAAAATGCAATGTTAAACTCACCGACCATACATTGGCCTCACCCTCGCAGGAACTATTATTAAATACTACACAGAATGTAAAAAGTAGTGCTGAAATATATGGATCAATAATGTTTTGTGATGGTTTGGAAAAAGGTTTAGGTTCCCTTGTTAGTGGTAAATTAAATAAAAAATTTAAAAACTATTGCACACCAGGCAAAAAAATTAATGAAATCATAAGTAATATAAAAATCCAAGACATTATTGATGCAAAAAATGTTATTATATTGTGTGGTGACAGTCAGTTGGTAAAAAAGAGAGATATTGTCCAAAGTATTAGTGATCTGACTCAGTTACAAATGGATACTAATTGTAAATTTATTATAAGTGCATTTCCTTATGCACAAAACTTAACCTGGGAACAAAACCAGAAAATATTTAATTTAAATTTATTAATTTATAATTTGACTTGTTATAATTCTAACATTTCATTTCTTGAAATGAATAATTTTATTAAGAATTTTCAATTGACCACAGATACTATGTACCTACCATGGAGGTATAAAAATCAGACAGCTACTCTGTTAGCTTATACTTTAGAAGATTCTGTTATACAGATGACTAGTTCTAATATTAATCTTATACAAAATGTTAGTACTGTTACTAATAATAATTTTTTGACTTCTCCCATTTTAAACTGAGAGGCAAGACAAAGGCCAGGCCCTTGGACCTAAACATAATACACCAAAACATCCAGGGCCTGACTGGCAAAGACCTTGATTTTGAACTGTTTTTGGAATGTCAGGATACATCTGTCATTTGTATTACTGAGCACTGGCTTAAAAGCAGTGAATTAAATTTTAACATAAATAATTTTAAATTAATAAGCTTTTTTGTACGAAAAACCGCTATTCATGGAGGATCCATGATATTTGTCAAGAACAGTTTAAAATGTAAAGATCGATTAGACATTGTAAATCTTTCTATAGAGCGTAATATTGAATTGTCATGTGTGGAATTGGAAAAATTTGTTATAGTATGCGTGTACCGGCCACCATCTGGCAACTTTTCTACCTTTGAATTGGCTATGGAAGATGTATTAAAAAAATTAAAATCCAAAAGTAAACACATTATAGTTTGTGGCGACTTTAACGTTAATCTTCTTGAAAAAACAGTGACAACCACACGCTTAATTTCATTATTTCAAAGCTTTAATTTAAGAAATCAGTTTTTAGAGCCAACTAGGATAACAGCACATAGTGCAACTTGTCTAGACAACGTATTTTCGGAATGTAACCCATCTTTTAAGGATCTATTGAGTTGCCTACCGTCTGACCATTGCGGGTTATTAGTGTCATTTAAATATAATCAGCCGGAAGTTCCTAAGTTAATAAAATATAGACCAATAACAAATAATCGTTTGGAGTACTATCAAAACAGTATAGATAAAAAAATAGGTTCAGTCCCATGTTCGCACAACGATCCGGGTGTTCTTTATGCTAATATTTTTGGTTTAATTAAAAATGAGTTTAATAATGTTTTTACCCTTAAGTCTACTAAACGTTTTGAGAAGCTTCAATTTTGTGAATGGGCTACAACAGGTATATATAGGAGTAGGCGGCGACTTTATGAATTGTACAACTTAAAGAATTGCAATCATAATCCAGGTTTTATTGAATATGTTAAAAGATATTCTAAGACATTTAAAAGGGTATGTATTGCAGCAAAATCCGATTTCATAAAAAATAAAATAAAGTCGTCGGATAGTAAGATCAAAACAACGTGGAATATTATAAACCGCGAATCTGGCAGGCGTGCGCCCAAAGATGATACCTTTGTCCTTAAAGATAATGATATAACTGTAGAATGTAAAGCAGAAGTAGCTAAAATATTTGGCGACTTCTTTGCGAAAATACCAATAGAGACAACTTCAAGTCTAAATTCGTCTCCTTTAGTTGCTGTATCACTTCTTTCGGAATATGTACCAGTCTGCAATTCCATCTTTGAATTTAGATATATCACATATGTAGATATTTTAAAATCCTTTAAAGAAGTAAAAATTAAAAATACGGGTGATTTTTGGGATCTGTCCACTAAAGTAATTCAATCAATAATACATTCTATTGCCCCATACCTTGCGTTCATATTTAATGAATGTATTAATCAAGGGTCCTTTCCGGACTTAATGAAACTGAGTAAGGTTATTCCTTTATATAAATCCGGTTGCAAAGAGGACAAAAGTAACTATAGACCTATTTCAATCTTACCAGTTTTAAGTAAGGTCTTTGAAAAAATTATTCTTAATCAGTTAACATATTACTTTAATTCACAAGATCTTCTACATAAAAAGCAGTACGGTTTTAGAAAGAGCCGTTCTACGGCAGATGCTGGTGCAGCTTTAATGCAGCATATTTTTGAAGCTTGGAAGTTATCGCAGAATGCTCTAGGAGTTTTTTGTGATCTGTCTAAGGCTTTTGACTGTGTTGACCACCAGACTCTAATTCTTAAATTAAAATACTATGGTATAGGAGGCTTAGCCCAAAAGTTATTGTCATCATATCTTTGTTCACGAATTCAGACGGTAGATATTAACGGAACTAGATCACCCGGGTCGTCTGTGCGTATGGGGGTCCCTCAGGGTTCAATTTTAGGACCATTTCTCTTTTTAGTTTATATAAATGATTTGCCATTTTTTATGAGTAGGCGTTGTGAGATGGTATTATTTGCTGATGATACTTCTTTAGTATTTAATATTGATCGACATAAAAAGGACTTTAGCGATGTAAACGATGCCCTTGCAGAGCTGCTTCGTTGGTTTACTGTTAACAACTTACAGCTAAATGCTAAAAAAACGAAATGTATTAAATTCACTGTTCCAAACGTAAGGAAACTCGAAACAAATATCATTATTGACGGTCAGAAACTAGATTTAGTAGATTCTACTGTTTTCTTGGGAATAACTATAGATGAAAAACTTCAGTGGGGTCAACATATTGATACTCTTGCTGGCAAACTTAGTTCCGCAGCTTATGCTATTCGCAAAATTCGCCAATTGACAGATGTTGATACGGCAAGAATGGTATACTTTAGTTACTTTCATAGCCTAATGTCTTACGGTATTCTTATGTGGGGACTAGCAGCAGATATAGAAACAATTTTTATTTTACAGAAACGGGCTGTAAGATCTATTTACGGACTAAGCTCACGGACAACTCTTAGAGAAAAGTTTGAACAAATAGGTATCTTGACTGTTGCCTCTCAATACATTTATAATAGTATAATATTTATAAAACGAAACATAGATCCCTATAACAGGCGCTGTGATGATCACAGTTTTAATACTAGAAATAGAAATAAATTATTAAATCCATTTTTACGCCTGCATAAAATTCGCAAATCGTTTATGGGGCAGGGTATACAATATTATAACAAAATTCCAAAAGATATTTTAGATTTGCCTTTTGAAAAGTTTAAGCAAACCGTTAAGACATCACTTACCTAGAAAGGGTATTACACGGTTAATGATTACGTTAATGACAAAAACGCTTGGATGTAACATTTACAATGATAAAAGTTGTGTTCTGCGGCCCTCTTTACAATATAACGATTACTAGTATTCGCATTGTCTATGTAATTTTATAATTTTAATTTTTAATTAAGACTGCTTATATACGATTTCTTGGAAATTGTTTTGATGGCTGCATAGCTTAACTGATACCATATGGTATACCACTTTACAGTAACAAAATTGTGGTTTGCAGCACATTTAAAATAATTCAGTCTTCTAATATTACTGTTATTTTTACTTAAATCCTTTTATCCATGAATTTTTAATTTTTTTTTTTTTTTTTTTCAAATGGGTCAAAACTGTTTTGTGGTCAATTCCCAGTTCTTCAGCTACATCGTAACTACTAATATGCCGATCTTGCTCCACTCTTTCAAAAATGGCGTCCATTTTATTCGTAACAGGGCGACCAGAGCGAGGTGCATCTTTAACATCAAAATTTCCGGACTGAAAACGTTTGAACCAAATTTGTGCTACTCTTACTGACACTGCATCAGGTCCATAAACATCACAAATTTTTTTCACTGCTTGAGTTGCATTTTTGCCTTTTTTATAATAAAATTTTAAAATGTATCGAATTTCTTCATTAGATTCACTCATTTTTACGGAGAGAAAAACAAATGAATAATAGCGGGAAACAACTTTTTTTTATTTTTTTCTTTTCTTTATAATGGAACCTTTTTAATGTTACCAAAACCAGCCAGACACAAATAGTACAGTCAAAAAAATTTTATAATAAGTTTATACCTACGTTATGCGAAAAGACTTTTTCCCCGACCTAATATATTATTAAAATCGTATAATGACGTTGATGAGTAATATACTCGAACAATAAATAAAATAGACCTCGCTTTTAAGTCTTTTAGGACTAAATATCTTTTTAGGATTTTAGCCTTTCAAGATTTTTTATTATGCGCCTAGTCTAAAAAAGGCTAAAAGCTAGCCCAAAGACCTTTTTAGGCTTTTATCCCGCTTTATCCCCTTAATTCATAGCTTAGCCTTAAAATAAACGTAAAATCCTATAGGCCTCGGAAACACTAGTTCGGATTGCTTGTACAAAGAAAGGACTAATCAACTCACATAGGATATTCTGAGTGGAAAATGCGTTTCATCAATTTCGGGTAAGCGAGGCACCATATGACTCAAATCCTGTTCGGTGTTCATCGTATCAAGCATAGCTCCTAATGCATTCGCACTCTCAACTCTGTATAAACAAATAAAAATATATGAAACCGTAAATATTATGTTCGTATGCCCTAGGTGTGTCGTGTGGTACCGGCCTAGAAATGTGCCAACCCCTCTCATCTCACTGGGAGTCGTAATATATATTTTTTCTGACAATTACACCAATTATTTAGTTCCAAGATAAGTATCATTAAGAACTTGTGTTATGGATACTAAACAACGGATAAACATACTTACATACTTTTTTTTGTAAATACATACTTAATATACATAGGAAAACACACAGACCAGAACAAATATTCATGTTCATGCACACAAAGATTTGTCTGGGGGTTTGTTTGGGGAATCGAACCCACGACCTCTGGAGTGAAGTGTAGGTATACTGACTTCCACGCCATATCGGTCGTAAAAGTCGACGAAGATATATATCCTACTGGATGATGGGCAGCAGCGTCATCCTGCGAATTGGCTTAAGCTGCGATCACCAACTGGCCTGCCCTGTGTAATGAATATGGGCATCTACCCCCATTATAACAACTATTGGGGAGGCCAACGTTTGCAGTGGACTTTATATGGCTGAAATGATGATGCCCTAGGTATTGTACACGGCAGCAGGTAAGTAACTAGTTTAGCAAAGTTCTATTTAATTTACACGTCCTTGGATGGAATTGCATGATGCATACGGTAAAAACCCCATAGATTTTTGTAAATGCCATGTTAGGGGTGAAAATATTTTTTATTTTTCTTGAAAATAAGTCCGACTACTAAATGGAGTTTGTTTGAATACTAACGGCAGCAGTTGTATCCTGACATCCATTTTGAGTTGGCGGCTTTTGATTGCCTTGTATATTGGCAGCACCACTTGCCCGGGAATTGTAGGGTCCTAAAAAAAAGTAGTTTTATTAGGGTGTTATTTAACGTGTCTTCAAAATTAATAAATTGCCAACCTAACCTAACCTTTTTGTGCATCAAAATTACTGATTGAGCACCTAATCACCTCATTAGATGCTCACTCAGTAATTTTGATGATCAAAAAGTATTTTTTAGAGGTTCAGTTTATTATATTCCGTTTTATTAATCAAGACAAATCTGGGATAGACGACGTTCAACGAGTTTACATATAAATACATTGTACTACTTACGCCACTGTTGTTTATGTCGCGTCTGCTATCTTGATTGTCATTAAATGTCAAAAACACCTTCCTGAAAAAAACAACAGCAACTTTCAAACAGTCAAACAAGCTTAAGAACTTTGTTTTAATAAAATTAGTAAAAATATGTCTCTAGTTATAATTTTGAGGTAATCAAATTTGATAATTTTCTGCATAATATGCAAAACAAATTTTTATTACAAACTACCAGAGTACCAATAATAATGCTGGCTTTGATTCTCCTGATTCTAGTGGAAAACCTTGTGCAAAACCTTCTAATTGCTTATAAGCAGTAATTAATATGAAAATAAATACCTGCGAGGCTCTGGCGAACATGACTGTGCCCGGTAAGCGGCAATAGGCTCGCCACCTATTACGTGGGACCAACTATATAATTGGCGAAGAGTGGGCGTATAATATGCCTCTACCTACCCCTTAGGGGAAACTGGCGTGAATGTATGTATGTATACCTGCTATTTTTATCGAATGTGACGCGTGGTTCATCCCCTATTTGTTGTCGTATGACGTTTTTGATGGCGACCGAATACACGACCCCAGGTTGTTGTTCTGGAAAGTTCTTCAAGTATACCTGATACAAAAAAGGCTGTCTATATAAGATCACGTCTAAGACACGACAGTTATTTCTTTTTGTTTTTTTATTTTGTAATCTTTGACATTTTGTTCCTTATTGCAAATTTAGAGCATTTTAAAAATATCCTATAGGATATTCAAAGTATTTTCATTCACATAAAAAAACTTTGACTTAATATAGCTCATATGATCATCTACTTAAAAACTACTACATCTCACTGCGGTCAGGAGCTTGACATTAGAAAATTTGGGCAAGAATACTTATTAAATCAATAATATTTTTGGCGCCAATGCGGCCGCTGCGATGTTTTATTTTCCACAACTAGTATAAATTGAGTTTTTATATATTAGGTCGGGGAAAAAGTCTTTTCGCATAACGTAGGTATAAACTTATTATAAAAATTTTTTGACTGTACTATTTGTGTCTGGCTGGTTTTGGTAACATTAAAAAGGTTCCATTATAAAGAAAAGAAAAAAATGGTTGCCTGTAAAGTCGTTTTTACGGGCGAAGATTTTACGTGACAACGTCTTTTTCTCGGTAGAATATTTATTGATATGAATATAATTAAATTGCACAATAGGAACAAGGAATTCTAGTGCTGCGCGCGCGGCAGACCGATCATAGTTGAGTGGGAGAGAGACGCAAGGCATTCGCCGGGCCTCTCTCTCGTTCGGTGACTCATCGTAACGTTACCGAGCGTTACACTTTTTCATAAGTGACTCCCAGCCGCAACCTAATTTAAGACGTTGTCACGTCAAAAATAAAAAAATGTTGTTTCCCGCTATTTTTCATTTGTTTTTCTCTCCGTAAAAATGAATGAATCTAATGAAGAAATTCGATACATTTTAAAATTTTATTATAAAAAAGGCAAAAATGCAACTCAAGCAGTGAAAAAAATTTGTGATGTTTATGGACCTGATGCAGTGTCAGTAAGAGTAGCACAAATTTGGTTCAAACGTTTTCAGTCCGGAAATTTTGATGTTAAAGATGCACCTCGCTCTGGTCGCCCTGTTACGAATAAAATGGACGATATTTTTGAAAGAGTGGAGCAAGATCGGCATATTAGTAGTTACGATGTAGCTGAAGAACTGGGAATTGACCACAAAACAGTTTTGACCCATTTGAAGAAAGCTGGTTATACAAAAAAGCTCGATATTTGGGTGCCACACGAGCTCACTCAAAGAAACTTAATGAACCGTGTACTCATTTGCGATTCATTATTGAGACGTAATGAAACCGAGCCGTTTTTGAAGAGATTGATAACTGGCGATGAAAAGTTGATCACGTACGACAAGAACGTGCGAAAAAGGTCGTGGTCGAAAGTTGGCCAGGCTTCACAGACTGTGGCCAAACCTGGCCTAACACGAAATAAGGTGATGCTGTGTGTATGGTGGGATTGGAAGGGCATTGTTTATTATGAGCTTTTACCGCCCGACAAAACCATCGATTCTGATCTTTACTGCCAGCAACTGATGAGATTAAAGGAAGCAGTCGAGAGAAAACGGCCGGAATTGATCAACAGGAAGGGTGTGGTCTTTCATCACGATAACGCTAGACCACACACATCTTTAGCCACTCAGCAAAAATTAAGAGAGTTCGACTGGGAGGTCCTAGTGCATCCACCATATAGCCCTGACCTTGCGCCTTCAGATTTTCACCTGTTTCGGTCTCTGCAGAATTCTTTAGGTTCTGTAAGGTTGACCTCAAGAGAGGACTGCCAAAACTATTTGTCCCGTTTTTTTGATCAGAAGTCCCAAAGTTTCTACAGTAACGGGATAATGTCTCTGCCCACAAAATGGCAGAAAGTTATTCAACAAAACGTTACATATATATTGTAAATAAATGTAAATAAACTTTGAAAAAAATGTCTTGACTTTTCATACAAAAATACGAAAAGACTTTTTCCCCAACCTATTATATAGTGATTTTTTAGAGAAAACTTCTTTAGGAACGTACACGTATACAAGTGTACGAAGGTATTGCATTGCAGTGAATTGTGATTTTCCGTCTTGACTCCAAAACTCCATGGAAACCTTTAGGAAAGTCTCCATTACTTTACTGGGGTAGGACTTTGACTTGACTGTGACAAGCTTTACTTGACATGACTTAAACTGTGACTAAATGACGAAAACGCTGCACATTGTTGCAAGATAACTTGAATTTTATAATTACTTGACACTGACATATACTCTAATCGAGTAAGTACATAATTAAAGAAAAATAAAAGAAAACATAGTAGAGATTCGATCAGTTTCCAAAAATTTGTAATTTTTTTTTTTAATATGGCTTTTTGTATATTTATAACACGTAATCAGTAACAAGCGTAGAAAAAGTATTATTATTATACCACGAGGTAACACTCAAGTCACGCCCTATTTAAAGACAAAACAATCTATTTTTCTTGTGGAGTTTAAAGGCTTATATAAAATAAGGGATTATATAAACGTACGGTGTTTCTAGGATCCAAACCGCCAAGAGTGCGTACCGCTTCTCTTTCGCGGGCCTCATCTTGCGAAACCTGCACGAAGTATTGCGGGTAGAACGCTCCAGCAATTATCACCTGACAGAAATAAATAAATTAAAATAAAAAACAAACCTGACAATTACATCAATTATTTAGTACCAAGATAGGTATAATTAAAAAATTGTGTTATGGATACTAATAACGGTTAAACATTCAAAAATATATATTTTTTCTAAATACATACAAAATATACTTAGGAAAACACCAAATATTCATGTTAATGCACACAAAGATTTATCCTGTGTGGGAATCGAGCCCACGACCTAAGGAGCGAAGTGCGGATATACTCGCCACAACGCCATACCAGTCGAAATAAAACAGAAGTTATGAAAAATACTATAAACAAAAAAAAATGTGAAGCCCTCTGTGACTGTAATTATTTTTTATAAAAAAATAAATATTTCAGACACTTACACCAATTATTTAGTTCCAAGATAAGTATCATTAAGAACTTGTGTCATGGATACTAAATAACGGATAAACATACATAAATACTTTTTTTTTTGTAAATACATCTATACTAATATTATAAAGAGGAAAGATTTGTTTGTTTGTTTGTTTGTTTGTTTGTAATGAATAGGCTCCGAAACTACTGGACCGATTTCAAAAATTCTTTCACCTTTGGAAAGCTACATTATCCCCGAGTAACATAGGCTATATTATATTTTTAAAAAAATTAGGGATCCTTACTAAAAATCCAATAATGTAACCCAAGGTGTAAAAAAATGACCTGAAAAATTCCTTACATAGCGTGCGCAGCGAAAACTATTGATGATAGAACAAAATTATGTACTACGACTTTGCAGTACTCATCATTATCTACAAAAAGTGTCCCGACAGCATATGTCTAAATATTATAGTTACGTCACAGTAAGCGGTTTTTTATTCTAAAAATTTAATTT
The DNA here is from genome assembly GCA_949126915.1 of Musotima nitidalis. Lineage (NCBI taxonomy): Eukaryota > Metazoa > Arthropoda > Insecta > Lepidoptera > Crambidae > Musotima > Musotima nitidalis. The sequence continues at coordinate 8,828,401 of OX421431.1, forward strand.
ATATGCCGCCGCTTGAAAAGGCTCTATATTTGTACCTTGGTATTAATCCTTATCAAAAAAAATAACTTTGTGTTCAAGACGGCTTCAATACCTTTTTATAACTTTTTGAATTATTCAATTCGGACATTTCATTAGGAAGATATCACGAGTTTGAAAATGCAAGTATTAGAAAAAAGTCGCGTGGTGCCGCTCACCGCGCTCAGCTAGCCAGCATGCGATGTAGGCTCCATTTAAGCGTCACTGGGGTGGTACGGGGGGGGGGAGTCAATGTAATCTATACTAATATTATAAAGAGGAAAGATTTGTATTTTTGTATGTAACGAATAAACTCAAAAATTACTGGACCGATATAAATAATTCTTTTTTCAATAGAAAGCTACATTATCACATTTATCACTGAGTAACATAGGCTATATTATAATTTCGAAAAAAATTGGGTTCCGTAAAATATTTGGGTTTTTCGGACACAAAGTGTAAAAATCAACCAAAACAGTTGCGTACGCTGCCTAAACTATAAAAGATAGAACCACAAAATGTATGAATGAATTAAAGATCTTATACCACCTACTAAAAAGTCCGCGACACACTATACCTATATATGGCGAGTCAGGCACAACCACCCTTTTTTTTATTTAAAAATCTTGATTTTTTTTGTTCTATATTTATACGCATTTATTTTACTTATGCTTTTAATCCCTATCAAAATTAATTATTTCATCACTAAGTGCAGTTTATGTAGATAATATTTGGTCTTGGAATGATCAAAATTGGACGTTTGTTTTTGAAGTTATGGCGAACTTAAATTATTACGATTTCTGCTGCACAGCGCCCTATCACGGGTCGGGGCTCCCGACCATCAGTTTATTTTGTCACCTAAAAATAATTTAATGTCAAATGTTGTTTATGGGGAAGATTTACAATAATCGCTTTAGTTATCTATCCCAAAACAACAGGTTGCTCTCCGGGACTGCCGGTAAGAGTAAAAACTAAGTATTAATTAGATTGAAATATTTTCATCATTAACAACTTCAACATCCACATAAAGTGGAGCATCCACATAAAGACACAATCTATGCAGCCTGCGGATAATGACTGCGTCGTCGATGTTAGTGTCCGTGTCTGTGAATTGATCTAGAAATCATTTTGCTGACCGTGTCTTTTCTGGGTAGGCATTTTACAGCGGTAGCCGACATCCACGCGGGCGGAGCCGCGGGCGACTGCTAGTACTTAATATACACAGAAATACACCCAGACCAGAACAAATATTCATATTAATACACACAAATATTTGTCCTTGTGGGAATCGAACCCACGACCTCAGGAGTGGAATGCGGGTATACTCGCCACCACGCCATATCGGTCGTCAAACATCGTCGTTATACAAGGCATAAAGAACAAAAAGTAAAGCGCTAGTAGCTACACGGTACAAGTGGTCGGAATTCATCGCCGGGATTTCACAAAGGTCAGTTTTTCGATAGGTGACTTGACGTGCTTCAAAACCTTAAGCTGTTAGTCCCGTTTATCCATACTTAATACATCGCCAGCGTAATTTTGAAACTGCTTACCTATGTCCTTTTGAGCAAACTATATAGTAAAAAGTAAAAACTGTTTAATTTTCATAGTTAAGGATATAGGAATTATTACTAATTGAATATAGGTGTTATCCCGAATCGTTCATAACGAATTAAATATTAATTTATAAGACTTGAGAGATTCCAATCGACAGATCTCAAAATATTACACTAGATAGCATGAAGTAAAATTTTATATTTTTTGAAGTTACGCAGTTTGAAAATTAGGTTGACGATACGTTACCCTAATATATACGAGCAACTTCTAATGGACGCCACATACCTGACTCTGCCGATTTGCATAACCATACTCAACTCTTAATTGGCCGGTAGGAACTATTTATCAAAAACTCAGAACGGGTACACCGACCTCCAACCAGGGACCCTAACGCCGAATTCGATGAATTTCAGCTATTTCATCTAGATCAACATTTTCTGAGATTCATCAATCCATACCGGGGAATCTGCCCAAAGCCATAGATTATTCATGGACTTGGCAGACTACTGAAGCGACTAATTAATTAAACGTTTGTTATTTGCGTTTCGATGACCCATTCTTACCTAAATATTAATAATTTGTAATATACCTAATTTAAAAAAAACAGATAGAGAATGGCAAATATTACGTCAATCCTTCAAAATTTGTGTCGAAATGGAGAACGCCATCTTGTATCGAGTTCCATGTGTCCGGCGGTACGATAGAATCAATTCGCAATCGATTTTGCCTAATAATCGATTACAAAGGCAAGTTCGGCGGTGGCCGACCGGCCGATATTAAAGTTCATACAAACGTCAATATGGCTTGTGGTTACTGTAGTAGAGTTACCGTCAAATCGTTGGTAACAGCCAAAGCGCCATTTATATCGGAACACGCCCTAAGAAAGTTAGGTTTTGTGACGTTGTTTTTTGTATTCGTGACATAGAGACGTGTCAACAACTTTTGACGCTGACTGTACGAGTACCATACTAACCTTAAGTACTAGTGAAAGCTCATGTTTATCCCAAGGAGAGTGCCCTCGGAAAGGTTCAATACCCTCTCGGGCGAGACGTGAACGTAATTCCCTCACAAGATCGTCCAGATCTCTTAGAGAGCGCACTTGTACGTAAAATCTTCGCGCCCATTGCACTTCGCTGTTGCCCTGCTGTTTAAAGTATTGCTGTTGTCGAAGATGTGTCCACACCTAATAACAAACAGAAAATCAGTATCCAGTTTCTATCGCAATGTAAAATACTCATCATCGTTTTAGCATTATTGCCGTTGTGGCCTAGACTTAATGCCTACATCCTGTCTGATGGAAAACCGTCGATGTAGTTTAAAATGAAAGCGCTCCGTATTGTGGGGTAAGTAAGTGTAAAATGCTAATAAATGAATAAATATTCTCTTACAATCAAACCAATTATTTAGTTCCAAGATAAGTATCACTAAGAACTTGTGTTATGGATACTAAAGAACGGACCAACATACTTAAATACTTTTTTCTTTTTTGTAAATACATACTTAATATACATAGGAAAACACCCGGACCAGATATTCATTTTCATGCACACAATGATTTGTCCTGTGTGGGAATCGAACCCACGACCTTAAGAGCGGAGAGCGGGTATTCTCGCCACGACGCCATATCGGTCGTCAATGTTCTATAAACCCATTTGAGTTCACTCCTTTGTACTGTATGGAAATATTCATTATGTTACTTTATATAATTTATTAATTATTATAATTAAAAACCGCTCTTACCTTATAAACATTCAAAAATGCTATGGAATCACTAGTGGAGCCGTCAGCCCATGTTAACTTGGAGTTGTATGCATTGAGCCTTTCACGGAACGGACTGTTGAATAAGTTCTTGACTGACATTGCGGCAGCTAAATAGAGAAAAATAGTGAGTTATTTGTATTCCTTGCACCCAGATATACCCCTAAACGTATGCCATCTTACTTATTGTATCGTACAGATCAACTAATAAACGAAAACCAATATGGCGGGTTTAATTCCTACACGGAAAAACAATTGTTTGATATTTATAATTAGAATGGATTTTTAAAAAGTGTATCTTTATCCATTGTCAAGTATAGTGCAAGCTCTGCTTAGTTGGTAATTAGAAACCCGGTGCGAGATGTCCAAGAATTATATAATATTATATTATTTATACCAATATATATGAACCAATCTATGTATATGTATAATCAACCAATATACAGGGTTACAGGTTAAGTCGACCTATTCCCGTTAAGAGCATCGTTTCTGACAATTTTGATTATGACACACCCTGTCCTAAATCTAACCGTTTTTGAGATAATTGACATTCATTGATTCCTATTAAAAATTCCCGATTTCGGACTATCAGCTTAGATAACATAAAATGTGTGAGTGTTATTATTACTATGATTGGTTCTTTACTTGTAAAATAAGATACTTTAAGACTCCAGTAACTAATATTGTAAGTAAAATAACGAAATAAGTCGTTGTGGATGATTAAAACTTAAAAACAAATATTGAAATATTGAAAATTTATTTTTCTCTAAACGATATCTAAAAAAATATTATGGCGCGTGTTTTGCAGATATGCTCAAAAATATCTACGTTTCATTAGCTATCCAACGACGTATAACAATCCAGACTTTTATAAAAAAAATCGTTAAAAAAAAACTTAGTTGCGAGCCCCCAGGTAGCAATTCTACTACCTCTCGTCTATTGTCTTAAAAGATGAATCCGGTGCGTGCGAGCGAGATACCTTACGATTTATGTAAGTGTGAGTGAGAAGAATAATGTGGACAAACGGATTTTTGTAAACAACACGTTTTTTTTTTGTTTGTTAACTCGTCATTGTTAGTCTGCTCATGCGATTCGTCCGTGGTAGATGCGATATTGGTTACCTCGATCATGATCGTGATCGTGTTGAAACCACATGTCTCTAATCAGATTAAGTGGTAAATCTTCTAGAAGGTCGCTTAGGTCTCCTCTCAGGAAATTTTCATAATGTTCCCCGTTTAAATTGTCGGGTAAAAAGTAAGGCCCAATTAAATGGTTTGAAATAATACCCATCCAAACATTCAGGCTAAATCTACGTTGTGATCCTTTTACTCTTTTCTTGTTAGGATTTCCTAGTTCTTTCGGAGCCCAATAATGAGCGTTATGGTAATTGGTTATCCCATCTTTATCGAATTTCGACTCATCCGTCCACAGTATTTTTTTAAGAAAAGTCGGGTCTTCTAGATCGGCATTTAACATAAATCTGCAGAAATCCAGTCTTCTCGCAGGATCTCCCTCTTCCATAGCATGTACCGGTGTGTAATGATATGGGTACAGGCCCGCTGTGTGAACGGTAAACCATACTTTCCACTGCGAGAGTCCCAAATCACGGGCAACAATATTAGTTGAAGTGGTTGGATCCACTAGAAATCGTTCCACTATCGCATTGTTTTCCATGATTTCTTCTTCGTCGTCATCAATCACACGTGGTCTTCCCAAATCTGTACGTCGTCTTGAAATGGAGCCAGTTTCTCGAAGTCTTCGAAAAGCTCCGTCAAACACGCTGACATCCGGTACTCGACGGCCGGGATAACGTCTTAAGTACTCATTGCGAGCATGAGCGGACACACAATTGCAGTATCCGTAACAGACAAGCATGTCAGCATATTCCTCGTTTGAATAGGTCGCCATCTTTTAATTAATTTGAATAGGTATCACGAGCACAAATCGGAGTCCAGTTTACAAGCACAGTCGTTACGAATTACAAGAAACAGTCCAGAAACAGCCAAGTCGTTAAAAAACAGAGAACGAGGTAACCAATATCGCATCTACCACGGACGAATCGCATGAGCAGACTAACAATGACGAGTTAACAAACAAAAAAAAAACGTGTTGTTTACAAAAATCCGTTTGTCCACATTATTCTTCTCACTCACACTTACATAAATCGTAAGGTATCTCGCTCGCACGCACCGGATTCATCTTTTAAGACAATAGACGAGAAGTAGTAGAATTGCTACCTGGGGGCTCGCAACTAAGTTAATTCTACGATTTTTTTATAAAAGTCTGGATTGTTATACGTCGTTGGATAGCTAATGAAACGTAGATATTTTTGAGCATATCTGCAAAACACGCGCCATAATATTTTTTTAGATATCGTTTAGAGAAAAATAAATTTTCAATATTTCAATATTTGTTTTTAAGTTTTAATCATCCACAACGACTTATTTCGTTATTTTACTTACAATATTAGTTACTAGAGTCTTAAAGTATCTTATTTTACAAGTAAAGAACCAATCATAGTAATAATAACACTCACACATTTTATGTTATCTAAGCTGATAGTCCGAAATCGGGAATTTTTAATAGAAATCAATGAATGTCAATTATCTCAAAAACGGTTAGATTTAGGACAGGGTGTGTCATAATCAAAATTGTCAGAAACGATGCTCTTAACGGGAATAGGTCGACTTAACCTGTAACCCTGTATGTATGAACATAATAATTCCTACTCTCTCTCCGATAATAATTCCCTCTCCGATATTGTTGTACCCGACAGGGATCTTGGTCAGTTCTAACTAGCTTTAAAATCTTTTGTTACACTGTGGAATGCAATAGATTTATTGAATTGAATATTTAAAAGGTCGCTCTAACAACACAAATGCGAGAATTCTAACTAGAATTTTGGTGCCAGTAAAACCTTTTATTTTTCTTAACTAGAATCATTATAAGCTGTACCCTATTCACGTAGGCTTGAGACAAAGGGTAAACAAAGTTGACAGAGAGTGAAAATGGCGGATATAACCCGACATATAATAAAATGATACATTTTGCTGTAACCCGTTTGTACTAGCCGTACTTTTCATTTAATGGTATTATACTAAGTTCCAACTTTGGGAATTGCTACATTTTAAGGTTCTTTTATATATTATAATTTTTTTATTATGTCATTAATTAATTTTTTTTTTTTAAATAAATATAGAAATGTTGCACATTTAAATTCAATATTTTAATAAATAAATTCTGACTTTCAATTCCAAACAATAAAACCTATATTGTTTTATCAAAATTTGGCTACTTCGTTTATTATTTTGGCTAATTTTATAATTTACAGTTAAAAGTGACACATTAAAAAACCTTTTTTGTTATTTGTTTACATTTTGTCTCAAGGCGAAGTTAACGAAGTATAGTTAGATATGCTTATACAGATTTCTGGCAAATATCTTGAATGCCATCATCCGATGAGCAGAACACTTATTTGAGCATGCATAAAAAATATCTATGCTGTAAAATTTATTTAAAAATATAATAAAATAATTTTAGTACCCATAATAATGCTCTCATCAAGGCAACCGTAGATATATCCTAGCATGATCATTTTGGACAGCTTCACGTCAATGGGCAGTTTCGCCATTACTCGACCCAGGTATGTTATATCTCCGTCTGAAGAACACCATTCGCCGTCCAATGTTTTCTTGAGAGCACCCATCTAAGAACAATTAAACCTTTGTTTTGCAAGACAGCGACTGTGAAAACCACATTAATCTAAGGGAGCCATTGATTACGGCTACAGATTTGTACAAAAAAACAAGGTAAGCAATTTGGCAAGATTCTATTTAAACAAGAAAAGCTACGTTAATAATAATAATAATTTACTCTTTATTGTACACCATGATAAAGATTACACATAAAAACAATAATAAAAAAAACTACTACTACTTGTAAAATAAAACAAAAAACAAGCTACAAATTTACAAATAAAATAAAATATAAACACAACAAAAAAAGAAAAACTAAACAAAATAAATTATTTAAAAAAAAACATTTAAAAATTTACATTTTAAAGAAAACCGATGGTTACTATCATAAGGAAAGGTAGTGAGTGATCCTTGACTAACGTAGACGTCTTTATAGAAATCTTAATAATATAACACTAAAAGTACTCTGCGCGCGTAAAATCGCTGGAGTACTGGTGTATCGTTGGGCAACAGTACATCCAGAACTATTAAATACATTGCCAATTGCGTTCGTTATATCGGAATCGTACCTCACTACTAATAATCAATGTAGGTACTTTGTTAAAGAATAACTTGAAGTCCGTAGTAATTGATAGCAATGTCAATCTCAAACAATTTTTAGACGACATCCATTCCTTTTCAAATTGGCGATATGTGTTCCGATAGTTTTACGCGGCACGTACCATTTCTAGTGTCTTATTATTTAGATTTCTAAGGTATTCCTACTGTACACAAACGATCATATTTTTTCATACAAAGCGCCCCTTCAACGCGCAAAAACATTGCCGTCTTGCAACACACATGTAAGTTGAAAGAGTCCTTACAGCATCCACTGAGCAAAAATTCTCCTATTTCGTGTACAACAACATACCTCTTTCAGCACGAGTGTAGTACGATGAATATTGGACATATCCGGCGGATCCATTGCTAGAGCGAGTATATCGCTAGGCGGTCCCATGTCCAACATCTTCGCTAGAAGCACCAAACGCTCTAGAGGGCACCGGACAATCTCTGGAGGGCATTCTTGAGAAAAATTATCCTGTTTCAACAAAACATTCAATTTAATTATGACTGAATATAACACATTATTACTACGGATTATTCTATACCAACATTTGCAATTATTCGTAGATTTCGTATTTCCAATTACATTACGGGAAAAATTACAAACTTTTTATCGATAAGTAACGTGTGTATCAGTACTCTCAGCTGGCTCTTATCTTAAAATCATATTACATTCAAAAGAGGATAGATTTAATTCTTTGAATCGAAAAGGCTTCGGAACTACTGGACAGATTTGAAAAAATATTTCCATAATAGAAAGCTACATTATTTGTAAGTAACATAGGCTATAATTTATTAAGCGATTTAAATTTTACTGATCCCGAAGAAAACCCCCAAGGTGTAAAATACTTAGTAAATGGTTACCGAAGAGCGAAGCGAGAGAGTGTCTCCACTTATATGGTGTTATTATAATATGTAGTCTATGATGAGTTCTAACTATACCTTCAAGATCTTTAATTCCACTTAATCAGGCGGCCTACCTGAAGGAAAGTTGGCATCGCAGTCTATGCACGTTGCATCACCAGTTGCATAACTAGCGCGTTTGAAAAGAAACCCTAATGACCCGTTTCAAGATATTATTATCTCGTGGGAAAACCTTGCCAAGGAGCTTATTCCACAAGCCATTGGTCGCGACAGAAAGTTTCTTTTAAATATAATTATACATACATTCACGCCTGTTTCCCCGAAGGGGTAGGCAGAGGCATATTATACGCCCACACTTCGCCAATTATATAGTTGGTCCCACGTAATAGGTGGCGAGCCCATTGCCGCTTACCGGGCACTGTTATGTGCGCCAGACCCTGTTCGTTGATCGGTAGGTGCACTTGCAAGTGAGGTTGGCTTGGGCTCCTCAGGTCTTGCCAGGATCCCTGTACACCTTATATAATAGAAAAATATATTTTTATATACATAATTATATGTATATAAAAAGGACTTACGTATAACTTTTCCGGTACAAGTCTGTACACCCTGCCGTCCCGCACTCGGCCCGCTCGGCCGGCCCTCTGTTCGCAGTTAGATTTTGACGCCCAAGACAGTTGCAGCGACGTGAAATTTGTGTGTTCATCAGCAACAAGGATTTTCATTAAGCAAAAATCAATTACTGGAAAATATTCGTTTAATTATTTCTGCGCCTTTACGATTAATTCAAAAGAGTTAAAAAATAAGTTAAGGATAACCCTGTTTTAGCATAAATATAGTAGATCTCTTCGCGTTAGCCTCTTTATTGGAAGAGAGATAGAATTGCGTAGATTTTTTGATAATCTATTTAGTATTCAGAAATCACGTATGTTCAAAATAAAGCCTGCTTACTGATCTAACCAGATTTGGCTAAACTTCATTTATTATATGGAGAGACTGCCATCTAACACCCACTGAATTCCACAAAACATCATTCCATGGTTAACAAAGGAATAACTGGCTCTCACAACTAATTCTCACTTCAAAAGCACTGACTTCCTAATAACTACTGACTTCATGACAGCCGGTACCTACGGCTAAACGTGCTTTTCCACGCAGGCACGGAGCAAGCGACAATTACGCACATAAATCAAAGTCAGAGTTTAATTTATGTGCGTAATTGTCCCCTCTGAAATCTATGGATGTCGCCGTTCTGTGCCTTCCTAAACCGTTGGAAGCATTAGAAAAGTTTAATTGAAACGTGCAAGAAGCTAGAAGTGTTTGGAAATGGAAGAATATGATCTCTACTTACTATGGACTAATAATATGTATGTCAGTACTTAATAACTGGATATATAACTCACTATACTTAATATCCGGTACTGTTATAGAACTCTCAGCAATGTTTGTCGCCAATATAATTTTCCTTGACCCAGGTGGAGCCCTATGGAATACTCTGACTTGCTCATCTGCAGTGATAGTGGAATGTAAAGGCAAAACTTGCCAGTGGTATTTGGTACATTCCTCATCTGTCATCTTCTTCCTATAAGCAGTAACCAAACCAAATAAAGCAACCATTTAAAGTTTACACGTTGCTATAAATACCTACGCCCTATACAATTTAAGAACTGTAAAAAATATAGAGAACTTTATTAGCATAGTTTATATTGAGATTTTGTACCTGCTTTTTTAAGACCAGTATTTTATAGATGGATCTTTTGTATAGCGTTTAATATCGCATCCATGCTTTAGAAGGTTTATCACTATAATTATGTGATATCTAATAAGCCTAAACATCGGCCGCTTCCAATAAGCATTGCATACGCGCGTGGCTTGACAAGCAAGGTGAGAGAGCGTGAATAGGTCCCAGAACTAAACCCTGAGGGACGCACGATACAAACGATTTAGTTGCTTTAATATCGACTATTGTGCTTTATAGCTCTAATTGGTTATATGGAGCGGACTAATTATTGTATTTAGTTCATCAAAAGATCTGTCTACAATTTTACAAAAGTACATACAGACATTGCGCGCCTGTTGCCCCGAATGGATAACCAGAAGCATATTGCACGCCCGAACTTAGTAATATACACTTGCGAGCAAAAGTATGGAATCACTTGCTTGAATTTGATTCCACGCGATCTTGAGTACTTAATAACTAAATAATAATAATAAAAATGATACTATTTTAAAGGTTAGAATGTAGTCTTTAAATTGATATCAAATTCATTCAAATGGCTCCATTATTTTTGGAGCTATCCTGGATTAAGTGAAGGAGGTAGGAAAAGGCAAGGATAACGGAAAAATTATGAATGAAAAAAACAACAAAAATTAATTAATAAAAACTTTATTTCGCCTAAAAACTTAATGTCAATACTTAGTGTTCCCCCCCCTCGCCCTAAGGAGAGCTCGGAGACGGTTCTTCATGGACCTGATGAGCTTCCGTATGGTATCTTGTGAGATACCTTCCCACTCTTCAATCAAAGCCGTTTTGAGCTCATATGTGTTTGAAGGAGTAGGATTTCTGGATCGAACCCTCCTCTTTAGTTCATCCCACACGTGCTCTATTGGATTCATGTCCGGGCTAAGCGCTGGCCAGTCCAATGTGGCGATGCCGACTTCCTCTAGGTATTCGGTTGTGGCACGGGAAGTGTGACAACGAGCGTTATCGTGCATGAGGACGAAGTCATCACCGATATATCCCGCATAGGGAACGACATGTTCCAGCAGAATATCGGAAATGTATCGGTCAGAAGTTAGACCGCCTCCTCGTCCCCCGCCAGGCACGAAAACAAGCTCCGTTTTACCGTCGAAAGAAATGCCGGCCCACATCATTAAAGAACCGCCTCCATAAGCCACTGTCTCAGCGAAACAGCACTGCACAAAGCGCTCCCCAGGCCTCCTGTAGACCCGACCTCTTCGATCGTTGCCGTGTAATCACATTCTGGTCTCGTCCGAGAACAGTACACGGCTCCATTCCTCAACGTCCCAATCAAGGTGGGAACGAGCGAATCGAAGGCGGGATTGTCGATGAGCTGCCGTCAGTTTCGGGCCTGTGGCAGGCCTTCTTGGGGTTAAATTAGCTTGCTTGAGTCTCCGACGAACTGTCCACTCGCTAACAGCGACCCCGCGAACATTTCGGAGCCCCTGCTGGACGTCAACACCAGTCAAATGCCGATTTCGGAGAGAAGTTGACACGATAAAACGGTCATCCCTCTCCGATGTGCACCGGCGTCGTCCAGATCTTGGTCTCGGCACAAAGCCACCAGTCTCCAGAAAGCGTTTGTACACTTTCGAAACACAAGACTGACTTATGTGGAGCTGACGTCCGACAGCTCGCTGGCTAAGCCCTTCTTGCAATAGGGCGACGATTTGGGCTGCTTCTGTAGGTGTTGTATCCATTGTCTTCGAAGTTCAAGGGTCCAAAGTTGCGGAGATGTGTACCGGTCAACGTGTGAAAGATGACTGATAAAAAAAACCGGTATCACGTCTTTTTATAGGGGATGAAGGGCGCGCAACTGGTGACGGGTTAAACAATTGAAACGCATCTTTTTTCACTTAGCCCAGGATAACTTCTGAAGTACTGGCGTTATCTGAATAATATTGGTATCAATTTAAAGTTAATTAATGAACCTTTTAAATGGTATCATTTTTATTATTATTATTTAGTTATTAAGTACTCAAGATCGCGTGGAATCAAATTCAAGCAAGTGATTCCATACTTTTGCTCGCGAGTGTAGTTGGTCTCACGTAATAGGTGGCGAGCATATTAACGCTTACTGGGCACTGTTATGTTACTGTATACAAAAGTATTACAATCAAAAAAATATTATTTGCTCAGAATTACCTTAGTGACATATCCATTAAACAGTTATAACACTCTTCAATTTCGTTAATACCAGGCAAAAATATAAGGACTGATGGTAAATCAGCATCTGCTCGGTCAGTGTATTTGTCTTCTTCCTTATCGATGTGTTCAAATGCGTTGACTAGCTTTATAACTAAATGGTACATTTCAGGAGCAATGCCTGGCTCTCCATTTTTAGGAGTGCACTGTTGCATAATCTGCAAAGTAATAATAATAATTCAATAATATTCTGCATCTGAAAGATCACCTGCAGTGCAAAATCCGTAAGACACAAACAAAAATTGTGATAAGCATATGCCAATTACAGTTTTACAAAGATCAAACTTACAACCGAACCTCTAAAACCGAACAACCTCAGTAGACTGTATGATTAATTTTAATATTAATTATAAAATCGGTTCGAATACTTTACAGCCATTTGTGGTCACGGGATGACTGACACAAGTTTAACAGGTCACTCAATAGAGAAGGTTACAAATTAAAGAACAAACTTACCGAACCAAACTTAATCAGATGATTCAAATAAAATGTTTTCACTGAAAACATAGATTTATTTTTTGCCACTTTTATGCAAGATGACATCTGCATTCCTTTGGGAGTCGGTATGAGAAAATAATCCGCAAAAGCCTTCCAGTTGAATGTGGCAGACATGAGTACTACTTTAACAGAAGGTGAGGCAGTATATAGCAGCCTTTTTACAATGAGTAGCAAGAAATCCATTTCCTGACCCCTTTCATGGACTTCATCCAAAATAACATGAGTATACTCATTCATGTTTTTGGAAGTAACTGAAATTGGAAAATTAATTTGATATTTTATATGCATCGTTTTGAGCACATGTGACGGTAAATGTAACACATTCTTATCCAAATATTGTTTGTCGATTACCACACAGTACAAAATATTTGTTTCCATTTAGTACTAAAGAAAAACATACCCAGTTTTTGGAGTAGTACTCCAGTAGTGACATAGTGAATTCTTGTGTCTGATGTAGTCTTGTTATCAAGCCCAACCTGCAAAATAATTTGCAATTAAATATTACTCTTAAAGATAACCAACCATATGTAACATAGATGTATTTTTACATTTTACCGTATTTTTTTATTAGAAGACTAATACTAATACCGTATGGGTAAGCAAATTACTTGCTTTGATGGGACACTCACATCTTGCTACATTCACACTCATCAACCTCACTTTATTCATTACATCGGTATAGGTCAGTTTGACCTGCCCTTTTTCCAAAACCTTCTGGATTTGGTCATTCAAAGTCTTTCAACGTGTTTCTCTTATAGTATTTACATCAAAGTTTAATTTAAATAGTTTCGTTAAATTAGTTATAATCAACCCCTTGATATGATCAAACTATCTATCTTTCTGAATCCTCGTTACGACATATTTAAATTGACTAGAAATAGCTAATAAAGGCTTAAAGAATAATAAACAGAAAAAGAAGAAGAGAGCAACTCAGAAATTAAATCCAGAAGCAAATTGGTTTTATTTATTTTAAGTGAATGATGAATACTAAATTATTAATATGCTGGTAAAATACAACTTAACATGTAATTTAAATATGCTTAAAGCACACCGAACTATGAGACATGTTTTATTTTAGTTCATATTGTTAGAAATTTAAAAAATCTAAATGTTTTCTGAAATTGCAAAAAGTCTTTACCATTGCCTTCTTGGCGGAAAGTAAAGAGTAATGTCTGCAGTTTTCTTTTGTTTCCAAAAAATTGTTACATTTCGAACATTAATGTTTATTTACTGTGAAATATTAGCTGTTAAGTTTTTGTGAACATACATGAGTGTTGGTAAATTAAACAAAACAGTGCAAGTTAAAAACTGATGTCAAATTATATCAACTTCTCATTTACCATTTATCATCACTTATTCTCATTTACTATAAATTAAATATTATTGATATATATTTTACTTGACACTGGCTAAATGTGCTAAATGCACGAAGCCATTCTATAAAGAAAAATAAAAAAAATACTTTATCATTATTCTAAATGAAATATAATATTGACCTGATATCCCACTAATCCTCCCACATCCCAACCACGTTCCTGTGCAACTCTCTTAGCAATAGATATAGCTGCAATCCGTCTAGGTTGTGTCACAACAATCTTGCATGGTCTACGATTCTGATAACAGTCATCCAGAAGCCACTGTGGAACCTGTGTTGTTTTACCACATCCTGTAGGCCCCTCTATAATAACTACAGGAAATCCACGTATGCGGTCTAAAATCTGTAAACATTTTAAAATTAATTCAAATCCACCTATGCTAAATCTAAAATCTTGAAACATATTAACTAATTATTACATAATTTAGATGATTCATAAATAATCATTTTTCTGAAAGCTGGTTTTGTTAATTCTGGTCCTCATTTTACAACTGATATTGTTTCTTTTATAACAAGTATAGGATAAAACTAAGCACTCATAGTGGGACTAGGTGGTCACAAAAAGCAGTAACACAAAAAGAATTTAAGCTTTTAAGACAGAAAAATATTTACAGAAAATATATTATGTGTTTTGAATATTTATTTATTTATTTATTTATTTGGTACACCAACAGATTACATGTTTACATTTAAAATTATACATTATAAGAGTTTACCTAGCATGCAACCCAATTACAGGTGAACACAACATTAAACAAAAGATAACAAAAAAGTTTGAATTAAAGACAAATAACAAACAAATATGCACACAATGAAATCCCAAAAACTGTTTCAGTGACAGGATGACTGAATTTTAAATTTAAATTTCCCAAGAGAGTCGTGATAAATATCTAAATCGCTTTCGCTACTCTCTTTGTTGTAATGGCTAAGCATTCTAGGCAATGGGGCATGTCTACCGAGGTTAGTTCGCTTTTGAGGTACAATATATGTATTCATTACCTTCCTACGCGAGTTGGGTTGTTGAGTTGGGTTGGTTGGTTGGGTTGGAGTTGGTTGCTAACATAGTACATTACTTTATAGATATCATTAAGTAAGATATATTAAAAGTATGTAATAAGTAGTAGTTTATACTCAATATTAGATTTTAGAAGTTAAAAGTAACACATGATAAAAAACAAAAGGTTTAATTCTGGGAAATAAAATTTTGTATGTTGATTAATTAGTAATTAAATTAGCACCCTCTAAGAACTGTTAATATGCACTGAAAGATGTCAAACTTGGTAAGACAACCATTATCAACTAACAAAAAGTTCAAGTAAGGTTAACCACAATTCCTCATGTAGAATACTTCACTTTAAAGACTAAGTGAGGAGAAACAGACACCACTAATATATAACAACTAACTTACATACAGAAAATTTATTTTAACAAATAGGATATGACATACCTCCTGTTTATATCCATTAATAGCAAGATTATTGTTATCTTCTTTCATCTGAAAGGAGTATTTATTGTAGACTTCAGTCATTGCCTCTTCAGTTAACTCCCCAATGTTCTGCATTGACACACCTTGCGAAGAAAGCTGCTCCATGGACTCAAAACCACCAGATGCACTCTCCCACTTTTCTCTATCCATTTCATTCTAAAAAATACAGAATTCTTTTAGAGACAGTTTATTTCTTTCAACACAAAAAAAAGAAATTTAAATTAAATGCACAAGGGCAATTACTCTGAACATAAAAATATTCAAAACTGATCACTTCTAATTTAAAAATTTCACAGGACCAAACTGGTATCTTAGGAATTTATTGCTATTTTAAGTTGTAGAAATTTAGTTTTACTTTTGATGTAGCTGCAGATACTAAATTATATTTCATTCTCTATATTGCTCTGAATATTGTTTCTTTATCGCACATAAAACACTGTTAACTTACAGAATGCCACAAACCTGCTTCGCATCAAACCAAACACCCATTGTGAGGTGGAATATGACATGAACTTCTCTCACCTTGTATTCTCATACAATGTGACTGTGCACTTTAGTGGGACGTTAAAGTGAAGAGATGGTAAACAGTTCATGAAACGCCCGTGAGACGACAACAAAACATGAATTCGGCAAAATTCTACCTTCTAACATAAATTTAAACTTCTAAAATAAAATTGTCTGTAAACTGGTTTTACCTGTAGGTAAATGTTAGTTTCTCTCTCTTTGACCTCACGGGCGTAGTCCGTTCCGCTGAGCACCATTGAATGTCGATGTTCCTCCCGACGATTCAGCAAATTCGAAGTATCTTCTTTGGTAATTCGAAACCCACCAGTTAAAGGGCCTCGAAGTTTAGTAACTTGGTCCGATGATGGGCACGGATTGTTGAAAAAAGATTTGATTTCGTCCATTATTCAAATATTTTCCTAATAATCTGGTTATCGTCGAAAATTGCAATCTACACATTCGCAGTAGGAATGAGCAAAAGCAAAACAAGCAAGGTTTAGGTACCTAAACAATTTTGTATTTTGCTAAAAGTTCAGTCAGTTGAAAACTTTTTTTCGTGTAAAGAGAAATGAGTTCATCATATACAGCCGCCGCTGAATTTGCTGGATTCTGT
This sequence comes from Musotima nitidalis, assembly GCA_949126915.1. NCBI lineage: Eukaryota > Metazoa > Arthropoda > Insecta > Lepidoptera > Crambidae > Musotima > Musotima nitidalis. The sequence continues at coordinate 8,845,309 of OX421431.1, forward strand.
TAAAATAAATAATTTTAACGTTAATCGTGTAACGTTTTTATTCATAGTTCTAAAGGCGTCAGTCTCTCAATTCTCTTGGGTCCATAACGATTATCAGCTAATCTAATTTTAACTATACTAGTCCGTCAATGGTATGTTCTGTAACGAAACGAACCCACGACCTCAAGAGCAGAGTACACGTGTGCCTTCGATCAACAATACAACTAGATAACGGGTCAGAGTCTTAAAAACGGCCGAGAAAATAACGCCTCACTTCAAAGTGGGGTCTTATTTTCGAGTTAGTTCACTTGTGATTGCGCCAACGTGCGGAAGTGCCACAATGCCTCAGTGTGTGTTCAAAAACTGTGGAAATAACTATCGAAAAAAAATGTATCGGACGGAATATCGTACTTTCGGTAAGTAAATATAATTTTATAATATAATAGATTAAATATTCGCCTTTTTAATAACATTACACTATTAACTTTGTAAAGCCAACCTACGCGCCAACATTGGCAAATGTTGGCGCGTGAGTTTGCCATAAGTTGGTTGTGTCAGAACAGTGCAGCTATGGATTTACTTTTTAAGTTATTATTAAACTTATTTGTTAACAAATAAAGTCTAATTTAGACACAATAGTCAATGTGTATAAAAAATGTTTAGATAAGAACTTCTATTTCTTATCGCTTTCTGTCATTCATGTCGTAAAAGCGTAAGTGAATGTTGACACAAACAAAAGCTTGCTTTATATATTCCAGATAAGGTGTAAGTTTGATAAAAAATATTAAAGCTAAAAGTCGTTTTGCTCCATTTCATAGGGTATACCTATATCTATTTATTCTATAGTCACTCGGTGCCATATTTGAGTTCTGTTTTTGTATGTGATGCGTTATCTAGTTGTATTGTTGATCGAAGACGTGTGCTCATAAACAGACCTTTACGCCATGTCAGTCGTAAGTCGTAAAACGGAACAAAAACGAACGAACCGGTCAAATACAGGAAAATGTTGTGTATGTTTATTCAAAATATCCAATTACTTTTTCATGGTCACCGTTCAAACAATTTGTATGACATATTTTGTGGAAAACAGAAAATCTTGTTAAATAAAAATTGTATTTAAGAACTGTATAAATGTATTGTAGGTTTCCCTACAAAAAGAACTTAATTTCATTTTTAAATATCGTTATACATTTATGGAGATACGAGGGAGATACAGGAAAATATATTTTCCGAAGCGTTTAAATTGAGGTGCCAGTTTAAAACGTTCCATACCTCTAAAGTTACTCGTTTAATTTACTCAATTATTGGGCTACAATTTAGAAAAATATGCTACAAAATGATACTCGGAACTACTATGTATGATATAGTAGTTCTGAGGTGGCAACTCAATCTAAACGTTTAGATGGACGTGCCACTTATAAATGCATGTATCTTTTGAGGCATTCCACTACAAGTTTCAAGAGCGGACCTACAATACTTCCTAAAATATTACTAAATAACAATTGAGCACAAGTCTTTTCTCATGAACCAAGGTTTGAGGGATGAAGGCCACTCTTTCTTTTACTGTAACCTATTGCGGCGAAGGTGCGGATTGGCGACATAATAATAGATCATCATCATTAAATCTTAGGATCCAAGCCAACCTCACCTGCCGATCAACGGACGAGGCTCTGGCAATCGCAAATGTTCCCGGTAAATGGCAATAGGCTCGCCACCTATTACGTGAGACCAACATTAAAACTGGCGAAATGAGGGCGTTTAATGTCTTTGCCTACCCTTTCGGGTAAAAAGGCTTAATTGTAGGTGTCATCAAATCAGCCTTATTATGGCCACTGCTGAACAACAAATTCCATTATATCTATCGGGGCGGTTGGTGATCGCAGTTCCAGCCAAGTATTCATCATCATCATCTCAGCCCATTAACGTCCCACTACTGAGCACGAGCCTCTTCTCACATATCAGGGTGTGAGGGTATTGGGTCATACTCCACCACGCTGACCCAGTGCGGATTGGCGGAGGCAGGTGTATGACGTCCTGTTGTTAGAATTTATCAAGCCGCCCATTAGGCCTCTAACGACTACCACATTTAGTAATAACCGGGACCAACGGCTTAACGTGCCTTCCGAAGCACGGAAGCGCTCGATATCAAATGCCACACAAACGGTCACCCATCCAAGGACTGACCTCTGTAAACTCTGCTGTATTTCGGTAATCGATTCCAACCACCTAGCACCGCAGAGCTACGGGCGCTTCTAGCGAAGTAGTATTACTGGAAAAAAAACGAACCTGGATAAAGAATTAAATAAAACAAAGTTATAATTTTTCCCTTCATATATTTCGTACCATACTCGGCATAACAAAAATATTCAGATCATTTTAGAATATACTCAACAACTGATAAATCCAATAATCATTTAAATTCCATAACATATGTGACACAAATAACGTATTGTTCAATTATTAATAAGTACTAACATATTTTTCGTTTTTTCAACTAAGTAATACGATAATCACAATACTTACTAAATGTATTATTGTAGTGAGAATAACAATATGACTACAAAACAAAAACACCTTTTTATTATTATGGATATAATATTTAATATAGTACGGGTAGTGACAAATCGGAATGTATGATCGAAATCTATAAAAAAAACTCAAATCTACCTTATCATGGACTCACAATGATTTACCGAGATACACTCATTAGAAAAACAATTTAACAACAATGTTATTTTAAGTGAAATTTAATATGTAAGTACATAATAAATTTAACTTAAAAAAGTATTAATATGTATTTTTGTTTGTAACATTAATAAAAAAACGTTAAAGTAATTCAACTACTATACAATGTTTAAAAGGATACATACAAAATTAAAGTTTGATAGTTGGAAAGGAATATTCACACAAAAGATAAGGTAATAAGGAAAAAATATTTTTTTAATGGCCCAGATGGTCCAAAGATATAACAATTTCTTTTTTGATATTCTTATTACCGATATGTTATTTACAAGATGACAGTAATATTTAAATATACACAATGATTTATTCAAGTGTGACGAGATTGGCCAAATCAAAAACTATGAGAACTTGCAAAAAAAAACTTGTAAGGGTTTGTCTAAATTTCAAAGCCACTGACTTTAAAAATCATGCCTTTAAGTAGACTGCAAAGTTACTATCGATTGAGATCCCATAATGTTGATCCGAGGTAATTGTTCATCTTATATGCGTCGGATTAATAATCTATTAAACCTTTCAAAATTCTAAGAAGCTTTGATGTTCTTTAAAATACGCTTCAATCGAGTTTTTCCTACTTCTCTATAGCTTTAGAATTGGCCAACCACATTAACTTAAAAAAATTACAATTATTAAAAGTTTCACTGACATGTATCGTTGTATGTAGACATGTGTGATTGCGTTATCCCTGATCTTTGGTTGAAAATCAATTTCACTTTGACTAGGCAGAACAATTAGTTGTTGCTGAGGTCACACTGGTATATCTAAAATAATATGTTTTATGCGGAACGCGCACATCCTATTTATAAAGTAAGGATTTTAAAAGACGAAAATATTTTTATTAAACAGCATTCTGATCGAAGTAAAGCTAACGAGAGAACGAGACTTGACAATAAATAGTATTAAGAAATGATTACGGAAAATAAATATTTATGTAGACTAGTCTGGCGTGCTTTAAGATGGTGTGATGGCTGAAAAACGTAACTTGTATTATGCTATTTATTTACTGTCTATTGATGACATTTGGAACATTTACTCATTTTTCATTTCGCGCCTTAATCTTATATCTGCACCCTTACTGGTGCGTTTCCACCAAAAATTTGCGAGGAATGCGTTTTTAAGAAACAATAGAGTTGCTACATTAACCTGGCTTCGCACAGCGTAGCTCTGGTGGAAACGCACCCTTTTACACTCCAGTAAATTCCGTTTTAAGGTCTCTTTTCTACACACTATCTCTTAAAAACTGAGCGGTAAAGAAAATGTACAAAACTTTTCGCATTTATGATATTACTTACCATGAATTTTCCCACTAAACTAACATATGAAGCTTTTTACACTGGTAAGAATACTGGCAATATAAAAAACATGATTTAACTTTAAAAATAAATAATAGGTCCTGAAAAAAAGCGTTATTTACGAGAATATTGTGACCTAGAGGATGGATTGAACCTAGAAGATTGATTCAAGTTATGGCCTGAATCTATCTTACCTTATCTCCCTCCTCATAAAACACGCGGACCCAATAAGGATTGGTGGAGAAAGATATGTGGCGTCCTGCAGTTAGACTTTTTAAACATACATCAATTCACGCCTGTTTCCCCGAAGGGGTAAGCAGAGGCATATTATACGCCCACACTTCGCCAATTATAGACTTTTAATGCCGCTTATTAAGGCTCTAACTTGCCTCAACGACTATCACATATAGTAATAAACGTAACAAAATTAATCGTAGACATTAAAGCATTTATCGAATACATATTCCGATAATAAAAAAAAGCATTTTAAACTATACAATATCAACAAATACTTGACAATATTTATTGTTTGACAAAATAATTATACTTTCAAATCAGACTAAAAGATTAAGTTAATTTTGGCGACGAACCAAAATAAACTTAATACTTACTTAAAATTAAGATTACATCATCACCGAATACCCACATAATATTTAAAAAAAAAAACAACTATAATATTTCAATGGTAAAGATTCAGTAGCATAACACCGATAATTGTGCAGAGTTGTAATTACAGGACGCCTCAGGCCATGCCTCATCGAGGGAAAGTAGATATTTCAGTATTGAAGGCTTTACCAAAAGATGAATTCACTTCTGTTTTAAATATAGCAATGAATTCGCTTTTGTTTGGGAAAATCGCCATTCCATTTTTCACGATCCTATATAGTGGATCGCACAATCAATTGGCAATTTTTCAAAAATGTGTTTAAAATACTCCCCTTTTATGTCCCCCCCTCCTTCTTAGGACGCCCTGTCTTAAATTTAAATAACTCGATTACTTACATAGATATGTACCAAGCAATTATATAATTTGTTACACAATAACAGGACTGACCATTTCAAGACGTTTTCATACCTGCGCACGCGCATCAGTGATTTAGTATTTTCTATATACAAAAAAATTTTTTGAAATAAAAGTACTAGTTTATCCCTTACCCTCCATTGCAAAGAGCTATTAACTAGGATGCATGTTTTTCGGAGTTGCGGGATTATTCGAAGTGTTACCACAAACAACCCCGGAACATAACTGACTCAAAAATTTAAGTGGATGGTTTTATGTCAGTAAGTTTGCATCTGAAAATTAAAAAGAATGCATGCTTTACTTGCCGTGTGAGATGTCTAAGAGTTATTTATTTATTCAACAGTGCACGTCATGAATATCACAACATGCACGTTAAACGCTGTCTACAAGCGAACGAGTTCTAGACGTGCGCAGGTCTGTAGACCTGAACTTACTCTACAATGCAATTTCGAAAAAAACCGCAGACTACAAACCGCTGCAGTAAAACGCAAGTGACTACTAGTTTCGATGTTTGGCGGGAGAACTAAGCTTGATGAATTTCTTGCCTATTTCCTCTGTCGTAAGACTCAAAATTTACTAACTTGACTCTATGGTTAAAGCAGTATAATTATGTCTACTATCAGTATATTTACAGACACATATATATATATGTCTAAATATGAGTGGTTCTCAATATATTTCATATGAAACCAGTAGTCTCGCATCTTGCTATTTATGCATTAATACCTCAACTATAAAGTTTACTATCTAAATTTGTTCATTCATATAATTTTATATAAATACAGAATGTTCACTGCCGCTTTTATTCGGATTTAACAACGTTGTGCCAATAAATAATAGTGATAATGCCAGATATTGTAGACTCAGAAATATGCTAAACGGCGTTCATTCGTTAAATGTTTAAATTTCTGCAAAATTTTGTGATTTCCCATGATTAGTCTTTTAGTAAATATGTCAATTTAAGAGAATATATATTAATCGCTCTTAAGAGCGTATTCCAAAATGATATAACACGTTGAAAGCTATTGTTCACATGAATAAAAAATTACCGTAAAGCTTTAGTGTTTTAAGGAAAAATAAAAAAGATAATAAATAGTTTAAAGGCAAAATAAAGAAATGGGAATTTATACAACAGTTAAAGAGGCTATTAATATAATAATCAAAATAAGAATTCACAAATTTTAACAGAAAATTGCAACGTTACCGCTGTTACGGGAAAAACTCTTAACTCGGAAAAAATATTTTACAATACCAATTCAAATAAACTAGTAGGGTGGTTTACCTATAAATTGCAGTGCGTAGTATTTGGTCGTTTAGGGTCAATTTTCTTTGGACGGTTGTATAGACCAGCCAAGGATGCGGCGATCAAAACCGCAACTAAAGAAATTGATATTAGATGATATGTCTTCCGCCCAGGCTACTGATGTCACCATTCTTCGGTGGCCCTGTGGAGTTACATATAAAGCTATTGAATCAGAAAATTTGGATCAACACACAAAATATGGGTCTTACCAACATTTTAGGAACATCACCAACCTCACCTGCTTTCACCTGCCGATTAACGGACGAGGCTCTGGAAAAGTTTCGCGATAAGCGGCAATAGGCTCGCCACCTTTTACGTGGGACCAGCAACATGATTGGAGAAATGTGAACATATATTATGGCTCTGCCTACCCCATCGGAGTATGTATGTACAAAATTTTCGTATACCAGTCGAGCTTATTGTACTTTTCTTTTTTAAAACTTGTCTGTAATTCATATGGCCCATTACAATGGCACATTCTGCTTAAAAGTAATCTGTTGATGCTGTATCAAAAAAATCGCTAACGCTGAGAGCGCTTCATATCGTGGAATAAGTACGGTATCGAGCGGCAATACATGTGTCATCATCATTTTAGCCATAAAAGTCAAAGTCAAATTCTCCTCAATAGTTTTTCACATCGATCGATTTCGAGCCGCCTGCATACACCATTTTCCCGCCGTCTTGATGGGTTGGAGGTCCTCCTCGACTACACCCGACGGTTCGCGATTACCATTGGAGAGCTTCGAGCTACGTGCCCCCCCCCCCCCCCCCAATTTATTATTATTTATTACTGCTGAATATAGGCCTCCCCAACAGCTGATATTCTTCTGGGAGTATTTGCCCATAAGCACCACACTGGGCAGGCCAGTACGCAGGATGACGCTGCTACCCATCAGCCGATTATAATTCTCTTCGTCGACTCTTACGACTTCCCATAAGATGATTTGGGGGGATTGAAGACTTATCTACCTTTATTATATTCACCTGTCTACTAGAGCGAGGCAGCCTCGCCAGCCGTTGTCCCTGCAAATCGAAGACTCGTACTTGACGGTTATCGTGCGGTATAGCGATCAGCCCCCCACTGCTCACTCCCACTCTGTTCACTGAAGAATCCGAGCGGATCGTCGCTAACGCTGATCGCATGTTGCGGACATCCCAGACCTATCAACAAGTAGTTAAATATAGTACGAACGAGACGGAACGTACGCTGAACTGAAATGAAGGGTGCCACAGACAGGTACAATTGTAAACAGTAGAAAGGGACAAATAGTGATTAAACGCATGCGAGTGAACGATGCGTCGCCGCGTTATTATAGTTACGCGCCACCCCCCATGCCTCTGTATAATTTGAGCGCCGCGGATTTATTGTATTAAAAGCTTTTGTTATATAGTAAAGACTCAGTCTAGATAGCGCCACTGAACTTACACTGTTACTTTTATCAAGTTTGACAAGGGGTGATAGACTATAGCTGGACATAACAATCACTGGGCAAATCTTTAATACTAATATTAATCGACCCTTAAAAAAAAATTTCTAATACTCATTCCCATATACAAAAATTCACATTTAAAATTTTATTATAAAATTGTTGTTAGTATCATTTATATTTCGAATATTATTGTTAGTAGCTTACCTTGACAGAACGATCATCAGATCCAGAAACCACTTTATCCTCACGAGTGAATACTGCTGAAGTTACACTCCTGTAATGAAAAATAATTATTTTAAATAAATCGCAGTATCGATCTAGCGAATCCATGTATAGGTATGTATATTATGTTCCGGTCGTTAAATTGTCAAAATCATGATAGGTTGTTTATAAAATGCCGCTTTTTACAAACCAATTCTTACATACATACATAATGTCACGCCCCTTTCCCGTATGGGTAGGCAGAGATCACATTCTTCCACTTGCTACGATCTTGGCACACACTTTTAGCTTCATTCACACTCATTAACCTCCACATACACGCTTGACTCTTGACACTCTTGACAGATTAATTTCATAGTAACCCTTAGGAAACAGGACCATATATTATTAAGGTAATTTCATCTCGTCGCAGCCCATTAACGTCCCACTAATAAGCACAGACCTCCTCTCACAAACCAGGGGGGAGGGGTATTTTCTGGTTTAACCCATTAATGGGCAGAAAATTATGATTTTATTTTATTGCTCGTATACCTTTTTTTTATTTTTTTTATTTACGTCGGTAACAAAATGCATTTACGCACTGTCTCCCGGCCAAAAGGGGGAGACCGGGAGGGGGTGTGGGGCTCACTGTGGCAGACGCGACCTCCGCAGTCCTACCCACTAAAAATCTTCCGACGACGCCCACCGCTGTTGAAGAAGGGGCGGGGGCCAGCACCAGGGGATTTGTAGTTTCTGGGTGTATTGCTCGTATACCTTAACTCAACTCCATAAGGATGTTTACCACTGCCTTGCAAAGGTTTAGAAAAGAGCACGCGACTTTATAAGGCATATTATACAATCAACTAATTTATCGTTCGGGCAACGACATAAAGACGAAAATCTTTAAAAAGTATGAAAACTCACTCTGTATGTCCTTGGAAGACAGACACAGAGTGTATAGGCTCGCGGAAGTCCCACAGTCGGAATGTAGTGTCCCGAGATGCTGTGACCACAAGCCGCGAGTTGTGATGGGCTGATGCGTGCGTCAACTCGTGGTCATGACCTAAATAAAAAAAAACAAAAATAAATACATTAATTGGACGCAAATAGCGTCATCTAACCTTAACTACGTACTATGGGTATACATATTTCAAACAATCATTTCAGCCTATCAACATCCCACGTCTGAGCACGGACCTCCCTTCACATATAAAGGTGAGAGGGATTTAGGTCAGTTCCATCTTCCTGTTGTCCCATACTACGTTTTCCCTGAAAAAGTCTCAGTTCTTTTCTGACACCATACAACCATCATTAAGTAGTCAGTATGATTAATGAATACTAGCCCAGCAGAATTAATACATACATACATATTGACACGACTTATTCCCGTAGGGATAGGCAGAACACATACTTACACTTGCTACAATTATAGCATTATATATACAAAAATAAATAAGGGCATAAATATAGTCCATCAAGATAGTAGGTGGGACTTCTTGGCGGGAAAATGAAGCGTCATGTCTGCAGTTTTGTTTTATTTTCAAAAATTTGTGATATTTCGAACATTAACGTGTAATAACGGTGGATTATTAACCGTTAAGTGTTTATGAACGTACATGAGTGTTGGTAAATGAAACAAAACAGTGCAATATCACTTTTCAAATTCTCTCAAGAAGTCTATGTGGGATCTCAGTATAGTCCCACATCTTTACTGAGGACTCAAGGGGCTTAAGGGGAGGGCATCTCATTTACCATTTATCATCATTATCACCACTCATTCTCATTTACTATAATTAATATATCTCTTACTTGACACTAGCTAAACGTGCTAAACGCACGAAGCCAATATTTAAAAGAAAAAAAAATAGTAATATATCTGTGTGTGGACTGTGAAAATTTTATGTTTGATTAGCAGTTGCGGGCGATTTTTCTTGAATCACTCGTATCTATTAAAAATCCGCATCAAATTCCATTGCGTAGTTTAAAAGATCGAAGCATACAATATATGGACAGCCAGCAGAAAGCGATTGTGTTAAATACTATGTGATGTTTGATGCTCAAAGAAAAAAAAAACTGACCCACTTTAATTCAACGCCATTCACCTTGAATGACATCATCTGGAGGTCAAATAAGTTGGTTAACTTATAACATAACTTTCAATGAATACTAATGTCGCATTTATAATAGTTTATCTATTTCACAACATAGTAATTTAAACTTATATCAATTAAATTTTGCTGTATCAATATTATTATCCGATCTGATCTAAAACACGCCCCTCAGAGCCATGAGCAATGCCCACTTTGGTTTTGTTAGAAACAGGACTTTTTAAATAAATAAATAAATAAATATTTTCTGACAATTACACCAATTATTTAGTTCCAAGATAAGTATCATTAAGAAATTGTGTTATGGATACTAAACAACGGATAAACATACTTAAATACTTTTTTTTTGTAAATACATACTTAATATACATAGGAAGACACCCAGACCGGAACAAATATTCATGTTCATGCACACAAAGATTTGTCCTGTGTGGGAATCGAACCCACGACCTCAGGAGTGAAGTGCAGGTATACTGACCTCAACGCCATATCGGTCGTCACTTTTTAGGACTTAAAATACGATTCCATTTAGGAAATAGTGTTTTTGAATGACATTTTATATTCGGTTGTACTTTAACAGACAATTGAAAAGTCAGACCTTGGTACAACCCTCTTATAAGACAATTTAGCTCATTGCTTTCTTGGCTGTGTTGTGATTTCTTAGTGGTACTTTACGGTTTCTAAGAGAATGTTTCAACCTATTTATCAAAACAATTTAGCGCAATATGGACCCTTAAAACTTTCTTGCTATGAGAAAGTCTAGTTTCTTGCCAATTTCTTCACGTTACAAGCTCCCGCTCCAAAAAGTTCTACTAAATTGAAGAAACATTCACAAATCTTCTAGAAATAAGCCTAATCCAAATGCATTGAATAATACCTGTGAGTACTTGCAGACAGTCCCCTGTCTCGACATCATACAAGCTGGCTGTACGGTCCCATGACGCGGTAATCACGTGATCTCCCCCAGTCAGCCAATCAGCTGCGACCACAACACCAGTGTGCCCAGTCAACTCGGTGAGAGGGGTTCGAAGCACTTCTGGACGTTCGCCACTCTCGCCTAAGCTCTCTTCCCCGCCACCATCTAGTTCCTCTTCAGATGATTGGCCACGCTGTAATGTAATAGGAAACCAAGATTTAAGGCAAGTACTAGGAAAGTTTTTAAAGAAACATACATACATACATAATATCACGCCTCTTTCCCTGAAGGGGTAGACAGACGCATATTCTTAGTCCACATTTTGGAGCAGAAGTCATTTAAGACGGATTTAATGTTATACCAAAGTTCATTTTTAGCAGGGAGATCTCTAAATGAAACATGTCAAATTGTTTGATGAAGCAGATTTTTGAATAAATGTTCAAATAATGGTATGATTGTCAACTTGGTGGGTGTTTTTTTAATGAAGGAATTTTGGGCAGTGGTGCTCTAGGATTTGTGGACCACAGTGATTTTAAACGAAAGATTAATCGGCTTTTTTTGTAATATATTTTTTTTTAACAACAATCAGTGTTTGGAGTTTGGCTTCTAAATACAAAGAGCGATAAATCTATCACCGCAATGAACTTGCTCGTCTCACATACTGCTTCATAGTGATATGGAGCAGTATGTGAGACGACTTAAATATCACCATATACTAGAGCTAGAAGATCGGCAGTAGCTTTTGGCGACAGATAAGTATATGCTTTCAATGGGAAGCCACTCTGCATGACATAAGCACAGAACGGACTTGCTAATAGTCTTAGGACTTATCGCAAAAACACACAGAAAAAGCTTTTGTTTAAATTATTTTCAGACATCAAATTAATGCAAATCAATATAATAAATGAGATTGCTAATAAATATACAATAAAAACTTATAACAGCAAACATACCGGTAAATCCCAATTGACAGCAGCCTGCCACACATGTGCAGTATTGTCCCCGCTGCTAGTAAGGGCAATGTCTCGAGATGGGTGAAACCGGATTGAGTTGACTGACCCCTGATGCCCAGTGTACTGCAGGAAACATTTTCCCCATTCCACACTCCATATGCATGCAGTGTGATCTTGAAGGAAAATATTGTGAAATTATAATTTTTACAGGCTACCTGCAATTGGTCACATTAAAAAGCAATACATACAAGTACTTTATTTAATATGGTTTGTAATGCAGTTTTAACAATATTTTCTTATTAAAAATAAAACAATCAATTAAAAAAACAAATTATATGGGCATAATATTTTTATAACAATTTGATATTTCTTGTGACATGATGATTTATTGTTCTAGTATCAATTAAATCTAAGTTAACACTGCTCAAACTTGGACTTATAAAAATAGAGAATTTGGAAAAAATTTATAAATTATACAGTAACATTTAAAGTTAAAATTGTGACCTTAAGTTAAGTAAGGCTTATTTTTCTGTCCTTTTTGTATCAAGATACTATAAAAATTATCTAATTAATTCTACCAAAAATTTCATTAAATTAAATCAAAAGTTTCTTAATTAAACTTAAGAGTGTTTTATGTAAGAATTTTATTGTTGTACTATAATATCTAGTTTTATTGTACTTACTCTGATTTGTACGTTTTGCTACCTAGCACAATTACAATTATTTACTTTATATCTGTGTTAAACTTAAAATATCACTATGAAATTATTCCTCGCTCATTACTCAAATATGGCTTTATTTGACTGCATCAACTGCTTACCATTGGGCAGGATGTAGTCATTATGAAGTGTCACATAATTTATGAGGTTAATTACCAGCTGAAGCAGTCCCTACAAGGGCCTGACCGGGTCGAGCTGAGGTGACGTCCCATATTCCATCCTTGTGTCCGGTGAACTCTCGAACAAGTTGACAGGTGTATGTTGGAGCTTTAAAACTGGACACTATCTTGCTGGTCTGCACTCTTAACTTGTGGCTGGCTTTCACTTTTTGCGAATTGCTTTGGGACACTAGAATGAATAATTATAATTATTAAAACAAGTTTGAAGTGATAGAAAGTAACACGTTGTCAGAAAATTTGGTATGTCAATTATAATTTTTCTGTTGACAGTTAATAGTGTGTCTGTAGAATAAGGTCTCGGTTGTGATAAAAAATATTAAATTGTTAAATGCACTATGTTTGTATCAGTTTATGATAAAAGAAAGTTACTAATTAGTCCAAAGACTAGACTATCTAAAGATAGGATAGATTGTAGTTGATATAAGATACCTTTTTACAAAAAGAAAAATATTTTGTAAAGGTAAAAAAAAGCATTTTACAATTTAATTTCTAACTGCAAAATTCTGGTGGTGTCATTTTTCACTATTTTCTGCCATCATGGGCAGTGTTACCAGCAATATTCTATGCCATGATTGTTTATAACATTTAAAAAGTATAATAGTCTGCTCTCTTATCTATCTACACTAGTTTCATAGCTTTGACTTATGAAACAATTTTACACTTTCTCTATATCAAAGACCATCTATATTGCTTCAACAGTTAGAGTCATGAAAAGGTAAAAGATAGACAGAGCTACTTTAGGATTTGTATTTTAAAGGATATCAAAAGGCATGAACAGTCGGAACAGTCAAGGGTCCCTAGGGATCCTAACATTATCATTAGATGTCATTTGGAATAAGAAAATTTGTAATCACTAGCATAAGACAAGAAGAGGTTCCACAATAAACTTTATGGAAGATACTGGAATTTTACACTGAATTACAAATAATGAAACTTACATTTTACTTTAGAAGGTTTTCCTGTTGATTCAAAATCAATATAATCCAAATTCTGCTTATCGCCCACATAGCTCTCTCTTTCCAATTTTTCACTGAGAATGTCTATTTTCTCTTGTACTGAAAATAAATAAGGAAAACTCTTTAAATAATTTTTTATCCTAAATCTATCCTTAATTGAACTTTATTATTTTATTGATAAAAGCCCTATGTTATCCTAACATTAGTACGTTAAGTAAGGGTTTTAAATAATGGTTACACTCACGATTTAAATTCTCAGTGTAAAGAAGGTCGAACTCTTTTTCTATCTGAGAAAATAATTCATGTAATCTAGATCTAAAAACCGGTGGTATAGATGTTTCCGAGTCTTCCATTTTAAGGTAATTAGGCATTCCATCAGTTCCTTCTGTAAGCGCTTGAAGTCTACGTTTACTAGATTTCATGGTCGAAGCACACGAATATGCTGAGGGTTCACAACATATCAACCCTCATTCTGTGTGGGTTCATATTATGTTTACCTAAATAGACCCATCCATAACTAGCAAATGAACTGATAAATCGGATGGGAAAAAATATAAACTAGATCACTTTTTAGCAAATTCTGAAAAGAGAAACGACGTCGTTTGTTTAGCAATTTTTGATACGGATTGACGAATACCACAGATAAAATTACGATAGTTTCACTCACAGACTAAAGCTAGAATCAAACCATTGTATTCGGATGCGTTTGTGTTAAAAGCTGAGACGGCGCTTCCATTTCAAACAATAAACAATTTTTTTTTAAATTTCAAAAATTATTAAAAAAAAATTATCTTAGAAAGTTTGAAATAATGTTTTCTGCTAATTCTACTTCTATGAACTACTATTTATGTAGATTATAATGCATAAAAAATATCAATTGGATATTTTTGTATGACAGTAGTAGTAGAAATAGGACGCGATATCACACTTATGACAAGTCACGATATTTAGCAAGATTTACACATTAACTAGCGTTTTTATTCCACAGACACTCTTGTTTTTCTCTTATTTTAAGTTAAGTTGTAAGGGATATGAAGATTTCATACATTCAAACAGAAATATTTTATGCGTTATCTGTCAGTTCTAACGTTATGAAGGTCAATGAAAGACGACATTGTATAGCATGGCAACATCATCTACGTCGCACAAAAAGAAAAATAATTTGTCTATGAAAAAAATGGACGGTAAGTAGTTGCGCGAGAATTTGCCAACATATCATAATTTTACATGTCGTCGGATTACCGTAATCATGTCATTTTCAGATTTATATGCAAAATATAATTGTACTTATTGTCAAGAAGAAATAAATGGGATACGTGTGCGATGTGCGGAATGTATAGACTTTGATATTTGTTTGCAGGTAAAGTATAGCGACAATGCCATTTTTGTTTATACTTTTGGCGCTAATTTTGAAAACCAAATTTGTACTAAATAATTACTTCATGTTTTCAGTGTTTTTCATTAGGTGCCGAAATTGGATCGCATAAAAATGATCATTCCTATCAATATATGGTAAGTTTGCATGTTCTAATAAAACAATAATAATTATATATATTCTATGTATTATTTACTTACACACATTTATTTAGGATTCTGGAGCATTTGGTATATTTCTGGGTCGGAGTAACTGGTCGGCTAACGAAGAAGTTAGATTATTGGATGCAATAGAACAATTTGGATTCGGCAACTGGGAAGATATAGCAAAACATATTGAAACACGAACACCTGAAGGTAAGTTTTTACACTTTTACAATATGAACTGACAGCTACCATTTTACCAGCTGTACCTGGTAAAGATGTACCTCATAGTAATAGATTTAAGTGGTTCTTGCTTGATTGATTCAATTTAAATACTGAATCTCTATTCGAACACAGTTCACTGGTTCAGTAACTCAATGGAGTGACAGTTTGGTTTAATGCATTGCAAGAAAAAGATGGCAAAAAATCAGGTTCATGTCAATGTTTTACACAATGTTTGGCCAAATGTATTGATAAACTATATGAGCAATATATTATTAACTCACTTTATCACTCTATACTTGAGTGAGTGATTTCTAAAAGATATATTTATGAAGTCCATTGATTGTTTAATCTGACCAATATTTTGTACTTGGGACCTTTCTTATGAATGTGACACATGTACATTACTGGCAGTCAAGCTATAGCTTTAAGTTGGGGAATTGTGTATACTGTAGCTACCTACATTGAGAAATTTAAATATCTAATTTCAGAGGCGAAAGATGAATATATTACAAGATATTTAGAAGGTAGCATAGGAAAAGCAACTTGGGGTAACGTGGAAAGCACGTCTCGTCCATCATTACACTGTGCTGATAAAGATGATGGGCCTCTGGGTCCAAATGCTGTCTCCAGGCTTCCAAATCTAGCAGTAACTTCAGATGAAGCTTCACAATTAGGCTATATGCCTAATAGAGATGACTTTGAAAGGGTAATTAATTTCATACTTTTCTTCACATTTAATTGATTCTTCATGCGAATGTCATACAGTCACCTACACAGACTAAGCCTTGTTGTACTAGAACATTGGTAAAGGATCTTTCTAAAATTTGCAGTGGTCTTATTGTGACATAGGCATTCACTTCACATATTTGAAAATTAATTACTTTACTTTACTTTATAAAAATAAATACTTTTAAACAAAATAAGTAAAACTAAATTTGTTAAAAAAGCCTTTAGTTTAAAGTTTAACACAAAACTTACATTTTAATTTGATTGATATTTTCGAAAAACTTACATTTATTTATATCTAAGTAAAGCTGCTTAAATATGTATAATATTGTGCTTGCATGGAAAATTTTTAATGCAAGACACTTAATAAATAAAGGCATGTTCAAAAGTAGGTCAAAATTATGCATGATAATACAGTATGATTCAGAATTCATATTCAATACGAAAAGTGCAAACTTGGTATTTACATGAAACTGAGAGCTGAATAGATCTAGTTTTATATACGAGAAACTATGTGGTTGAGAAACAATCATTTATATATATGGTCATATCATACCCTGGTTGCCCTAGACTTAATACCAAGGCCCAGGGTCTGCTTACTGGTCAAACCAGATTTGGCTGAATTTCAGTTATTACATGGAGCAACTGCCGTCTGACATCCGCAACCCAGAGAGAAACATCATTATATGCTTAAATCAGCTGTCAGGATGTTAAAAGGCACTGACTTCCTAATGACTGCTATAGATATTTATGACAGCTTGGACCAATGGCTTAATGTGCTTTCCAAGGCACGGAGCAAGCAATAATTACACACATAACTTTGAAAAGTCATCGGTGCATCACCAGGGTTTGAACCCAAGCCCCTCTGAATTTGAAGGCTATGGCTATTTGAAGGTTTCGGCACTGGGCTTTTGTAGCTCTCATTTATATATATATGGTAAATGAGTATAAGTATTTGTTACAATATGGGACAAAACATGTGCAATTTTACAGGTTCATAAAATTGGCTAAAGCAATTTCTTAATTTCACCATAATTCAGTGGTAAAAGGTATTGATAAACTTGAATTTTTAGAATCTTTTAATCTTAATAGAATACAATGATTTGTTTCAGGAACACGACCATGAAGCAGAGCAATTAGTTTCAACACTGTCATTGAATTCAGAAGATGACGAATTAGATGTCGGTGAGTATTCTAATACTTATTTTTGACTAGTTTATTATGGGTGTTATTTAACGTGTCTTCAAAATAAATAAATTGCCAACCTAACCTAACCTTTTTGTACATCGAAAATACTGATTGATCACCTAATCACCTATTAGATGCTCACTCAGTATTTTTGATGATCAAAAAAGCTTTTTTTAGAGGTTTAGTTTATTATATTCCGTTTATTATTATACCAACGGCTTCTTACTTTGCTCTTAGTAGCTATTTATTTAATTTAAAAAAAAAAACCTTTACATTGTTGGAGTTTTCGTAGGGATCCCTAATGTAAATTGCTAAATAAAATAGCCTATGTTACTCACAAAGATAATAACTTTCTTTTAGTAAAAGACTTTTAAATTAGTCTAGAAGTGTAGCCCATTGATTAAAAACAATCAAATCTCCCCTCTTTATAATATTGGTATGACATGCTTGTGCTCTAGAAAATATTAAGAAATCGGGCAATGGAGAAGACATGAATAATATATACTAGTCTTTACTCTAGAAGACTTAATTGGTAGTACTGAGTCATAGTGGACACAGCTGTTTTGACAAGATGCTCTAATAAATATGATAACTTTCATAATAATACATAGGATTTGTGTGCTGCCCTGCCACTTGTGTACTGCTATTTTTAAACCTATTGTGACTGGTGGTTACTGTTATGTTCTCCTGGAAAAATGTTTAATTAAATGCTTGAAAAGCTAGCAAATGCCAGCTGTATTGAACACCATCTGTGACACATAGTTTAAGAAATAGAACCTAATAATAATATTAAATAATAATAAAATAAAAATGTTTATTTCCTAAAGACATTGTTTGTATAATGTATATATTTAACCTAGCCCCCACACTAGGCAAAGCCTGTCCTGTGGAGGACCATATAGAGATTGAAAGTTTATAAATTTTTCTTAAATCTATTTGCTACACTATGAATACATAAGTTAACACTTTCATATTGTTATAATATGTAAAATTGTATAATGCCTGTCTTCCTCAAAGAAATATTAAAATTACATATCCTACCTCCTTATCCTTACAACTTTTTGTTACTTAATGTAAACCTGAGTCCCAAGATTATGTAGGCCGTCATGAGTGGTTGCCCTTGTTACCTAGCTTATTCCGCAGTACCAGTATCCGTACAGCGCTCTCTTTTTGTTACTTTATATAAACCTGAGTCCCATGATTATGTAGGCCGTCATGAGTGGTTGCGCTTATGGCACCTTTAGTCCATATCTTCAATCTTAGTATCTCCCAAGGTGTTTTTCCAGATCGCTGGAAGCAAGCTATAGTCACTCCAATACACAAATATGGTGATAAAAGCAAACCTTCAAATTATAGACCGATTTCCTTGCTCTCTATTTTCTCTAAACTTCTCGAAAAGGTTGTTAACAAACGTCTTAATCGTTATTTAGAAAAAAATAAATTGATCTCAGACAAACAATTTGGATTCAAGAACGGAGTCTCAACAGAGGATGCGGTATCTCTTTTGACTGATAACATATCGAAGTTCTTGGATCAAAAGGAGTCTTGTATTGGAGTTTTCATTGATTTAGCCAAAGCTTTTGATACCGTTTCTTCTCCGATTTTACTTAAAAAGTTAGAATGCCTCGGTATTAGGGGAACTCCGTTGTATTGGTTTAATAGCTATCTTACTGGTCGTACCCAATCGGTTAAAGTAGGCGACATATCTAGCTTTACACTACCCATCAACTCTGGAGTACCTCAAGGAAGCATTCTTGGCCCTAACCTCTTTATAATATATATCAATGATCTCCTAGACCTTCCTATAAATAATGCAAAAATGCTGTGCTACGCTGATGATACAGTTGTGCTCTTTCACGACACATCTTGGGGTAGGGTTTTAAAACAGACGGAAAATGGCATGTCAGTTATAGCAAGATGGTTAAGTCGAAATTTACTAACATTAAACCCTGATAAAACTTCTTTTTTAGCCTTTCACAAAACGAAAGCTTCGTCCCCAATAAACCTGTCACAAGTGGCCATACACGAATGCCAGTTAATCAGCAGTACCCATTTTGCTGCATCACTAAACCTTTCCCAAGGATCATGCAGCTGCAAGACAATAAAGAGGTCAGGCTTAGTAAAATACTTAGGAATCCAAGTAGATGAAAACCTTTCATTTAAAAATCAAATAACATACTTATCAGCACGACTTAGAAAGCTGCTTCACATTATCAAATCCCTGAGACGATCTGCTCCAATAGAGGTGCTTAATATGGTTTACATCGCGCTGTGTCAGTCTATATTGACCTATTGTATAGGCGTGTGGGGTGGCTCAAGTAAAAGCAGCTTTATCGACATAGAGCGATCACAACGGGCCGTTCTTAAAGTGATGCTCAATAAACCATTTAGATTCCCCACTGTCGCCCTATACAATGAAGCAAAAATCCTTCGTGTTCGACAACTATACATTTGGCGAGTGTGCTGTGCCCAACATAGGAAAGTTATAAATTCCCCGGAATTCCAAACTTTAATCAAAAAACGTGTTTTCCGAATCTCTACACCTACCGTTAATACTATGTTTGCAAAACGTCTCTCAACATTTTCTCATCCCTATATCTACAACAATGTAAATCGTATCTGTCCCATCAAAAACTTTACTGTCAATAAAGCCAAGCAACATCTTAAAATGTGGTTACTGACCCAAAGTTATGCTGAAACCGAAGATTTAATCCCTACCAGAAATTGACACCGATCCACGCACCCATGCAACCACACAAGCAAACACGCAAACACACACAAACACACACACACACGCAAGCACACATACACGCACACATACACATACACACGCACACACACCCAACAGACACACGCACACACACCCAACAGACACACGACACATTTTATTCTGTTTTTAAATTTTGTTATTTAAGTGTTTTCTTTTCTTTTCTATTATTCATTAGTTTATTGTTCGAACTACTTCATAGTCTTAGTCGAACCGGAGCTCTTATAACTACATTATGTACCTTAAATTGTTATTCTCTTTTTGACTACTGCAACACAGGTCTGCGAGCCTAGTGCAGAAGCCATAGTTTACAAATATCCTTGTCACATTTATTTTTCTGCTAATAAAGATTATTATTATTATTATTATTATTATTATTGTTACCTAGCTTATTCCGCAGTATCAGTACAGCGCTCTTGATTTTCTGGACTGCATTGCGCATGCGTAATTATGACGTGTCATAACGCTTCAAATTAAAACACTCTTATCAATCCTGAAGGTTAACTGGTAGAGAATGCTTTTGGCATCAAGTTCGCCTTTGTATGCCATTTATGTGCGCAATCAAGATTAATTAAATAAATGAACTCATTCTCGATTGCTTCACTTGTCTAATAATCTACTCAAAATGATTGCTTTTAATTTTGCAGCACTGAAACTAACACAAGTGGATATATATGTACGTCGATTGCGAGAGAGGACGAGAAGAAAAAGGCTTGTAAGAGACTTCCAGGTTGTCTCAGTATTTTTTAATAATCTAAGGAACAAGCAGAAGACGCTTGGTAAACTTGCCAAAGAAAAGAAGTAAGTAACTCCTCATGTTTTATATATTTTCGTTGTTATTGTTATTGGTTAGCCTGTGTCTCAAAGTTCATACGACATTGGTTTTATTAAATTTTGTGAGCAGGTTGTTTGAAATCCTGGAAAAGATAGAATAGTTGTTTTAGTATGTCAGAAATTATCCTTTTCGGAAGACCTGCAAAATAATTCACTAAATATATTTGTCAATGTTAAAAGAACTTCACGAAATAAAATATTAGAGTAAAATATTTTAATTTTTGTGAAAAAGAAAGCTTTTAAAACAAATAAAATATTTTATAATCAATTAATCACGCATTAAAGTTCAAATTTTTTTACCTCTTTTTTAAAAGCTACAGGTCTTCATAAAACATTTTTTAATCTCTTCAACTTTTTCAAAAAACAAATTTGATTTAACTTTTACAGAGAATTTATGGAGCGACTCCGCTGGACGGCGCAATTCTACGGTCGTACAGAGCAAGCCGGCGTAGTTGGGGGATTATGGCGTGAAAGGGAACTTCGAGTCAGATTAGCTGAGCTCCACAGATATAGGCTGGCGGGGGTGTGCCGGCTCGAAGAGTGCGCTCATTATGAACAACACGCGGCGAGGCGACGCCACCACCATCCGCGAGACGTGAGCTTCCGTTTCGTGGTATTGGATCGCTTTGCTATTTCATTTGCTGTCCCGCTTACTACCAATTCTGATATTAATCAATCAATCAAGCGTACAATGCTGAACACGGAGCGCCAATCATCCTGGTTATCTGCAAAACGCACCCAATTTCGATAATATAGCTGTTTTTTTGCTATTTATTAATCATCTTCAAGTAGCTTGTATGAAGTAGGCTGCGTTGTCCACCTTCCTTTAAGTGCCACCCCCAGTAATTTTGCAGTGCCTTCTAAGGCCTCTCGTCGCGTGTTCTTAGAAGCGATTTGACTATAGATTTTCACGGCGAATAAGAGATAAGGCTATGGTGAGCAAATTTCTTTGCGCTGGCCGTAACTTTAAGAACCAACTTGTAATATAAAAATAAAATGGAAATAGGGGGTAATATGGTATAGGAAACTTTCGATAAGATAGTATCTGGAAACCGGAGGCTAAAAGTATTTTTTTTATTTTTTATTTATGTCAGACATTTTTAAATTAAAATTCCTCTCACAAGGCTACTGGTCCAGTTCATATTATATTACAAATCTATCTTCATCTTCATTTGTAGAGTGTTCCTTTGTTCAAGCTTCGTTGAACTGACGCTATATGTATGCTTCGAATTGGTAGTAAGCGCGATGTTATCATTTTTACATTTGATCACTTTCTGATTTTGTTTTTTTTTTCAATGAAGAACTATGAAATTTCTTATCTATTTTATAATTATTATTTTTTTAGGGTTCCGTAGATAAATGGTGCAATTTTAATTGTGTCATGTCTATTCCGTAGATTAGTTATAAAGTGGTTATTAAATAAACGAATACGGAATCCTAAACCATATATTTCCAATCGCATATTTTTTTTCGCCGGTTTTTTGGTTCAGATAGACCATATGCATTTTTTTCCCATTATTTCATACATACCGCTTACGCTTCGCGTAGGATACTTTTTCCGACCGATGCATGATTCTATTTTAAAAGAAGAATGTATAAAAGATAAAACGATTATAAAAATAACTCATCAAAATATTTTGAAATTAAATTTAATGAAAATTTAATTACAAATAGACATAAAAATACAGCCAACATTATTTACAAAACAAACTTATTAGTTTGGCTTATTTGGTTTAGGCATATTTGCCTAAATGGCTTCCACTCAGAGTAATTTGCATATTATACCACAGTTAGATCTACGTTAGTTCTTCAGATCTAACAATGGTAGTCTCGGATTTAAGATATTTAACTCTTAAAGAAGAGAACCCGTTAACTATCAGAACATAATAAAGATTGTTAATTGATTATGTAAATCACTTTACTAAGATGTATGTATATATACTTATATTTGTTGAACGGCACAGGTACAACAGAACATCTTGCTTGCCAGTGATTTGACGTTTAAGGGCCTAAAAACCGTTCAAAATTTAAGAATTTAAGTGAAGGATTGTGGAATTTAGGTGAAGTTACGCGACGGTAACGATAACTGGTTTTATTGGCTTTGATCCCGTATAACGATTGTATTCGCCAGGGCAGCAGTGGGTGCCTGGACATCAACCAGACAAAAGAAACAACTCCGACCAGCTTGCAGCAGCTAAGAAAAAGGTTAATATTTAAGCAGTTTATTGGGCTCATCTAAAGAAAGTGATTTATGATGGACAAGTGAATGGAAGTGACCAAATCCAAAAGATTTTGGAGAAAGGGCAGGGGCCGTACCGCTTTACTTTCTGGTATTCGATTATTAGGCAAAATGGATTTCGAATTGATTCTGTCATACCGCCGAACACATGGAACTCAATACAAAATGGCGTTTTTCATTAAGACACAAAGTTTTAAGGATTGACGATCACATTAATCCTTAAAAATCCTCAAATATCAATTTGACAGATCTGTGTTTTTATTTTTATTTTATCACAAATTGTTTATATTTACGTTAAAATGTGTGATCGAAACGTCTGTCTGCCTATTGGTGTGTCACGGATTGAAGGTCATAAATAATCTGTGTCTTTCGGCAGATTCCCCGGTACGGATTATAGATAATATAGGAAATATAGATCTAGATAAAATAGCTGAAATTCATCGAATTAGGCGGTATAGCCCCAGATCAAAAGTACCCTAAACCGACGGGCGTGTATGAGAAGGTTGATTAGTGTAAATGAAGCTACGAGTGTGTGCCATGATCGTAGCAAGTGGAAGGATGTGATCTCTGCTTAAAGAGGCGTGACAATATATAGTATGCGGGTACCTAGTTTGGGGACCCCTAAGAAATGTATTTTTTACCAGTCAGTGCACTTAAAGCTGTAACTTTAAAACAATTAGATACCTTATAATTTACCCAGACCAACAAAAAATATATAAATAATATGACGACCGATATATTATAACACAAGTTCTTAATGATACTTAGGTATCTTGGAACTAAATAATTGGTGTAAGTGTCAGAAATATTTGTTTACTCATAATCTCACGCTAATATATTCAACTCTAGTCCCCAAGAGACAGGATTACCTAATTTGGAAACTACCAGTGAATCAATGTTGTATCAATGAATAATAAATGTATTAATTATTATTATTATAAAATAACCATATCGTCAGCCTAATTTACAAACTGCTTATGTCCTTTTGAGAAAACTCTAGAGGAAGAGGAAGTAAAAACTGTTTATTTTTCGTAGTTAAGGCACTTATAGGTGTAATTCCAAGTCGGTCATAACTAATTAAATATTAATTTATAGGACTTGAGAGATATTACAATATCGATTGATCTCGAAATTTTACACAATTTTTTGAAGTAAAAAAAAGTCAATTTTGTGAAAGTCAATTTTTCTTATTACATTTTTTCAAAGTAAATTTTTCATAGTAAATTTTTTCAAAGTCAATTTTTTCGTAGTCAATTTTATCATAGTCAATTTTATCAAAGTCAATTTTTTGAAAATTTTCTGATTTTGTCTTTGTGTCTGTAAACAGAGACGGCGAAAACGGCTCAAGTTCCACCAGCCCAAGGTGCACACGGGACGGAAGTACCGCATGTGGATGCTCCAAAAAGAGCTTATGCAGCGGCGCATGCTCGAGGCATCTGCTGACGAATAACGAGATACAGGTATTGTTTTATTCTATTTACGCGATTGTACTTTACAAATAAAACACATTTTTCGAAACTTAATCGCGGTTTTTTTTAACTATTTTTATACCGACGTTTTGAATACTTTATAGTCATTCGTGGTCACGGGGAGACTGAGATACAAGTATACAAGGTTACTACGCCAAAGACAAAGTTACTAATTGTTATTAATTACCGTCACTTTAGACATTATTATTACACACGGTTGGATTCACACAAAATGAGATTACTACGTCTTGAAGTCTTGTATTATGTGGTCCCCGTGACCACGAATTACTGTAATATTCAAAAGGTAGGGATGCATTCTTTCTGTTATAATTTGTGGAACTTACCACCCTTCTAGCCCGCAAGCTACGCCCTCCACTGGTCTTCCTTGTTTCTCTAAGGAAACAATCCATAACGCTGTCTTATTTATATATTTTGTCTACAGTTATGCACAGCATTAAGCCTGCCGCCAGCGCAGTACGTGACAATGAAAGGCGTGCTCCTTCGCCGACCGCCGGCACCAGACTGCGACGTAGATCTCGCCGTCAGGCATTACCTGCACACTGCTGGGTGGATACGGAACTAATATATTTAGTTATTACCCTAATTCGCATACCCGTTAACTGCATAATTATGTGCTATTTTTTCACAAAGACACTTAAAAAGTTTTTTTTTGTAAATTAATCATCTTAGTCACATGACATCCACGGCTGAACATAGGCTTCTCCAATAGATTTCCACATTGAGCGAACCTGAGTCGCCGACTTCCCGCCGCCTTGACCGGATCATTGGTCCATTAAAGAACTTTAACGCCCCATTGGTCATCGGTTCTTCTGGCTATGTGCCACGCCCACTGCCACTTCTGCTTTTGTATATCCTTTGTGTAGCCTTATAAACTCCACAACTGAACATTGGCCTTCCCAATAGATTACGTTATGTTAGGGATATTCGCCCAAAATCACTATGCTAGGCGCCCGCCTGGGATGGTGATCGCAGTTCATATCAGTACGCAGGACGACCCATCATCCGGTAGGATTTCTCTTCTTCGACTCCCCATGAGATACGAGGGGGTGGCACTATTCTGAGCCAGTACCACACGGTTTTTGCATTAATATTTTTAAAAAAAATCTAAAATTGCGTTATAGTAAATATATAAATAACTGTGATTATTTCAGAAGTATTTTTTTTGTAAATTTTGCTGAATGACTGTTGCTAACCATCAGATTGTAAAAAAAATAGCGCATATGTGGTGTTGGCTGGTTTGCGAATCAGGGAATCGAATAGATTATGTATATAGCCGCGTTAGCACAATTTAACCCTTTACCAGGTAGTGGACAATATATGACCACCATAATCTGAACCTTATGCGGTTAACTTAAGGCGGAAAACCAATGAATATTTTCAACGTGCTCTGCCTGTTAAAGGGTTAAGGACGTCAGCGACTTTAATTTGGTTGGCTATAGCCCCAGGTCTTTTAAGTGGGCGCGAAATATACAGAACGTCACGTGTGGGCGCGCTTGTAACTCTCTTGTTACTTACTTGAGTGCTCTCATGTCTTTGGACTGCATCGACTGCTCTCCGTTGTCAACGCGGCGTAATATAATTTATCACCTGATTAGATTGTATTAAATAGGGTCAGCGGACTAAAGCATTTAAGACATAATAGAGAGATGATCATGATTGTTCTGTCAGTTAGTAATAACATACATAGGAATGTAGAATAATTTTAATAAACCACCTAAAATTATTATTTAGTTTGTGGTATTCACTATGGTATATTTTCTTTGTACGGGTTACTTTATTTTAAACGTAGTAGTGTCAGAAAGGATGTGGTCGTTACGAGTATATACTAATAAAAATTGTACAGCTAGATATATGATATTGAGAATTAAAAATCTGCCAATTAAAATGTTTTCAACTTTTAAAACACTTATTTACAGTATTGATATTTTCTGGCTTGTACAGTCTGCCTCAGAAATAACTAACAAATATTAAATATACTTTATTGTCTTTAAGATCAACAGGATCATATAGATTCGTAAAATTTTACAAATAATCATTTTAGTACTTTGTATCAATTAACTAGATTGTTAGTTAATTAGGTTTGAACCACAATATCTAAGGCCGACTGTACTAGTAACCGCCTAATTAACTCAATTTATATAAATAGATTTTTTTATTATTTTTTTTGTCATTTTTAAAGTAATTATCAAAATACATTTTATATACATAGTTTGACGCCCATGCTCCCCATTTGGGTGGGTTTCATATTTAAAATAAATCTATATAGTTGTAGCATCACTTTTTTAGTATAAAGGGCTGTCCAAAACCAAAACCTAGCAAGAGACATTTTGTTTAAACAAGTTTTGTAAATTACTAATCGTAATCATCTTGGAAATATTGATTTTAGAAAACCGTGAAAATAATATTATTATATCTCTTGCTAGGTTTTGGTTTTGGACAGCCGAATTCTCTAGATGAAACGTGCGAAATAGTGAGAGGTGGCTTGCCCTTCGCCCAAATTAACACTAAGCGAAATCCTAATAGTGATAATTATATACATTACATACATATTTTCACTCCTGTTTCCCCAAAAGGGTAGGCAGAGGCATATTATACGCGCACACTTCGCCAATTAAGCTGTTGGTCCCACGTAATAGGTGTGAGCCTATTGCGGCTAACCGGGATCTGTTACGTTCGGCAAAGCCTCGTCTGTTGATCAGCAGGTGCACCACTTGCAGGTGAGGTTGGCTTGGACTCCTTAGATGTTGTTAGGTATACTATGCACCATAATTATAATTGAGGTAGATAATTTTTAATTTAAAAAAAAGCCATACAGAAAGGTTTTTTCCATAGAGTATTATTGTATTGACCCAAACAGTGTTTAGTTTATAGGAAACTGATATTAATTTAAAACCACCGGTTCAAGCTAGAAAATGTCACTTATTTTGTAATCTTGAACTAACTTAAATGCTTTAGTTCGCTGAATAAAACATTGGTCGCTGTTAGGCTGTGTCCCCAGTAGGAAAACTGTTAGCGGCCGACTGAGTTTGCGGCGTACCGATTTAGTACCCCTTGCATATATTTGAAATGGAGTGTACACAGTCTGCTAGTTTTGCGCTCATTATGCGCAGTTTGCAGCGTCGGTCTCTCAGTCTTGCAACTCAATCGGCCGCTAACAGTTTGCCTACTGGGGACACGGCCTTATAGTGACCACACTTAAAGTCTGATAAATGAACGTGTTAATGTTTAAATTATGTTCAAAAGTTATCAATAACTTAAGTTATTTATCTGCAAACATTTATCTAAATTTTATTGAATATTATGACGCATTATAGTTGTATATCATCTATCGAAATACATAATTTATTCATTTGTGGGGTAAATGAATATAAAGAATCATATTATTTTTAAATTTCATCATATTAGGGCCATGTTACACTAAACTTTAAGCATAACAAACTGAATTAGAACTAAGTATCGCTAATCGCATTTTTTGTAATAAAAAAGTTAGCATGGGCATATCGAATTCTCTTAATCGGCGGAAATACGTTAACTGACGTAACGTGACATTTGTCGCACCCACTGTATAATTTATACAGTATAATCTTGACACTATATAACTAACTTATTTGACATATTAAGTGTCAATAATATTGTTACAGAATGGAAGTGCAGTTTATGTGAAAAGCTAGTGTCGTACAAACTAAAGGAGGAACTAATAAAATCTCCATATTCGCTCAGTATTTTTAACATATGGCAACACTGCCTTGTAGAAATCAAACGAGATTTCAAGTAATTTACGTAAACGTCTTTGCTGACCATGCCATTCCATGAAAGTCTCGAGTAAAATGGCCCATTGAAGTTTCATCGTAAGCTTAATTTATCTTTTGCACATGTTATTTATAATTATTTAATTTTTCATAAGAGGTGCTTTGTGTTAAATAGAGACAACGGGTCTCAATGGTGTTTAACATTGTATTTACAAAAGGCTACTTGACCTAGGCTACTTCATATTGGGCTTACATTGTTCATCATCATCTTCGTCTGCTATTCCTCCAATGGCACGCCCCTGAGCTCAATCTACAGCTCTTATTGTTCATAATTGTTGTAATAGCCTGTAAAATAAGTGTGGAATTTTTTCACACCTGGCAACTAATAAAAATATTTCGATATAAACTCTGTCAGTCCTGTTGGTGTAAATTATCTGTGCCGTTACATCATGTATCTTGTAAAGACAGAAATTTGCTTGTAACGCTCGTACAAGCGTGTCAAAGCGAGGAACTAATAATAAAAAACGAAATTTGATATGAGTCATATAGTCTATTTTAACATACATGTTACACCCAGCATCATACCACCGTGGATCTCTTTGTAAATATTTTGTATAATTATATTATTGAAATGTATCAATACAAGCACTAAATGTGTGTGAATCGCTTGTTAACACGATATTAGTTAATTTTATAAATGAAGTGAGTAATATGAAAATGTTATGATAATTGTAAATTAATCTTGGTTTCAGTTCAGTTTTACTATAATAGTGAAATGGCACAATGTGGTAATTAATGCAGTGTGTAAGGTCTGTTGAGGTACAGGACATAGTTAAGAAGTATTGATTGATTTTCATACTGTTAAGTAAGTAATGACTCTAAAGGTCAGAGAAGACCGCAGCATAGAGGATTTTTTGATGAGAGTTGTATATTTTTTTCGTTTTTTTTGCGTTTCAATGGTATATTTACTTTTATATGAGTGTTGTCCAGTGCTCAGCCACACGTATTGCATTTTCTGAAGCAATCATGAGACCGGACCGCGTGCAGTTGACAGGGCACGTGGGGCAGTATATTAAGTGGAGCATGGTTTGGGGAGAGAAACCATAAAAAAATTAAAATAATTTCTATAAAGTGTACTACTCGACTATTTTGTATATTATGAGTGTATAATAAAAATCTCCTCTCCACTGCGGTTCGCTTGTTCTGCGTTGACCGTATAAGAGTCAATAAATAACTTTACCATAACTTCTAAAACAAGTTACGATATAATTTACCTAAGCTTTCGATAAATCTATGAAATGGGCATAGAATATCGATAGTAAGCTATTTTACTTAAATTCAGCGGTGGGCTTAATTATATGTAAAAAAAATTAAATAAAAAGTAAAAACATTCTAATGTACTTACTGTTGTTTACAGAAAGTAAGTTTCAATAATAGTAAAAACTTACGTCCTTCAGTATTAGGCCACGCCCACAAACCTTGAGCTATGTAGAGCACTTAAAAAACTTGATATTTTAGGTACATGCAAGTAGAATAACGTATCTCTTACATACCTTTATACAAGCACACTGCATAAATATTTTAGTAATAATAATGATAAAAACTAGTTGATTGGGTAAACTGAACACAGTACCTGAATCTTATAGTTGTAGGTCGGTGGGAAGAAAATAAATTATTAAACGCGAATGTGTATTTTGGCTATTTGATACAATGTAGATATAGGTATACTTCACTTAGCTGAAATTTGCTAACGCATGTAGTGTTTATATGCTGTTAAAATAACTTTTAAGACATTGAGTTTGAAAAAATGCTAGAGTGTAGTAATTTTGTGGTGTATTTGCGGTATGTAAATGTCGAATTGAAGATTTGTACGAGAATAACTAAATTAGGCTGTTGTCACACTGCTTTACGCTGTGCGAATTGAAGGAACTTGGGTATTTACGTCGGTACCAAAATGCCCTCACGCACTGCCTCCGGACCAAAGGGGGACCGAGAGAGGAGTGTGGGGCTCACTGCGGCAGACGCGACCGCCAGCAGTCCTACCCACTAAAAATCTTCCGACGATGCCACCGCAAAAAGGGGCGGGGGGCCAGTGCCTGGGTTTATAGCTTCTGGCACCCTGCCCGCGGCCAACGTCCCCCGGGTCAGAAACGGGAGGACCTCAGAGGGGCGCAGTGTGTTGCGCCACCCTACCTCTTTATGCGACCACCGGCGTATGTGGCCGAAGAATATGTTGCACCTTAGCTCAACTTCATAAGGTTTAATTTATAGTAAGAATATGTTTACCGCTGTCTTGGGTACCACTGACTTCATCTTAGAATTTCATCCGGTTGTGCCTTACATCCGTTTGGCCTCCGCAAACCAGATGGGAACATCATTCTATGGTTAAACCATTTTTCAGGCACTGACTACCTAATAACGACTGCCATAGATTGAAGTAACATAGTTTGTATAGAAAATATGTACAATGGCACGAATTTGCTTCTCAGAGTAGCCCTACTTCTGTTTGTCACAGTGAGGGGCAGTGTGATAACCGTCTTTCATCTTACTATGTCTATATATTATGTTCTGTTAATTTATAGTATTTGTGTAGATGTATAAAGTGATTAAACAAAAAGTATAATTTTTATGTTATGTAATGGCTTGTTCAACAATGTCTAATTAGAAGATACTTGCCAGTTAAAATGACTGTTTCGTATAGACTATCTGTCAAGTAAACGCAAATATTCTTAGACATTGTAAAATCTGTTTTACAATGTCTAAGAATATTTGAATATTTGCCCTAGGAGTCGTAAATTATGTTTCAAAGTTAGTCACAAAATTTATTGCAATATTTCAGCTTTTCCCAATTTTACCCATCTCCAGTATTTTTATTTACATAAAATATTCTATGTTTTAGTTCAAACTTGTAATAACTACAAAATAACATTGTTAAAGTGCAACAGAAATTATTGCAAAGGATCTGGCACATATTCTGGAGCTTCATCAACATAATTTTTTTGACATTAATAGTAGAAAGAGATGGAATTAGGATATTTGTATAAGAGCAAACGGTAGACAAAATCATTTAGTTCATTTAAGTAGAAATTTTGTTTGTTCGTTTCTAGTTAGTACACGTGTGAGCTAATCTATCGATATGATATTTTCGAATCATTGTCTTCAGACAATCTGTAATAAAAGGACCCATTGTTTGTCATTTTGATCTCGATAAATTTAATTTTGGTCTGCATTTTTCAATCAACATAAATAATTATTGATTGTAGCTTGTTCGATGTTGCTATTCCAAAAATATTATGTATAGACAGATATTTTATTAAAAAAATGTTTAGGCGCAAATTATGTAATGAATTTGTTTGTGCCAAACTTTTTTATTATTTTTAAGAGTTATATTGTTTTAGGGTTGGTTATCTCTAAATCTTGTAAAATAGTTTTTATTTGCGAAATATCTTCCTGTCATTATATCTAACTGTGTGAATTATTTTTACCAACATCCTCAATTTATCTTATTAATCGGTAAATTCATTTCAGCAAGAAATATTGTTACCATAAAGAATTAGCGTGTAATCTTTTGGCTCAAATGTACATAAAATAAAAAGTACAATTCTTCTATTTCATTTTTTACTATTGTGTAATACGGTTAACTATTTACTTAATATGGAAGTATTTTGAAATGAATTAAAATGCATTTTATGAAAAAGTTTTTTATTTTATTTAGTTTTGTTCGGATTCGGTTTGGGCATATCTTCCAAACACGCAGGGTGCGGTCTATTCCTGAACCATTGATGTCTCAGTGCCTGCGGATAGGTAATATGTTAGTTTTGAGGTTAGTAGTGAAGTTGAAGGCCGACCAATAGGAATAAAGCGGAGAGGAGTTATCTCACTCAAAATGCAAAACGGAAAAAATAAACAAAAGGCTCGACTCGAGATCATACGAGTGATACTATTTGCCGAAAAAAATAGTTCTTCGATAAAGTACCCAACTCGTTACTTTCCTTAATCCTTGCATTTGCCGAGTTCAGTAACTCGTAAACTAATTTTGAACCTAGAATTATTCTTGATTGGAAACCAGACTTTCTTAAGAAAGTTTCCGATCGTTGGATAATTCTATGCGTTGTGCGATACATAGTCATTGTTTTATGTTGTTTAAATATTTTTCTCACCTCTTTCGCCGATATCCTACTGTTATCGTCGTAACAAAT
Organism: Musotima nitidalis; assembly: GCA_949126915.1. Taxonomy (NCBI): domain Eukaryota; kingdom Metazoa; phylum Arthropoda; class Insecta; order Lepidoptera; family Crambidae; genus Musotima; species Musotima nitidalis. The sequence goes on from OX421431.1 coordinate 8,878,040, forward strand.
AAAGGACTTAGTCAAATGTAAAGCGTCAGGTTCGACTCCTGGCAAAAGTTCCTGCCAAGGCGTAGGTGCGGACTCCGGGAAGGTTATCTTGTGGTAGTCCGGTAGGTCTTTGTGACCAGGCCACGAGTCCTCTGTAGGGGTTCCAAGGTTCTGGAGTACAATTGCTAATTGCTCAATGTCAGACTCTCCCTGAAAATAATAATAAACGAATATGTCTTATGGATGAGTGTGTAAAGTATGCTAATATGTTCGAGAAGGGGATTGGTTGTATCTATGATAGATAACCCAAGTTTATGGAAGGAAAATATAAGCTGCGTCAATATCAGATAAATTGGGAGCTGGGCAGAACATCGTTTCTACTCGATTGGGACATGGCAGGCTCAATAAGAAACATGGATGGTTATTAGTCAGTAAAAGTCTGACACATCCAATCTTCCGCTCCACTCGAGACGATCGTTGATGATTTCCTATCCGAGAAAAAAGTGCAAAGATGGTGATGTTATGACGTGTTTGAGCATACTACCTACATTTTTACGCAATAACATATCAAATGGATTAAATACTTTACATCAAAATTATTAAAGACTAAGACAAGTTCATAATAAAAAAACGCAATGTAGATACAATGTAGGTACTTTAGGATGACGAGAGAAGCCATTGTAATATCTAATGAGGAATACTCACCGCAAAAAGTGGCTTCTTTGTAATCATTTCGGCAATTATGCATCCAACTGACCAAAGGTCCACTGTCTCCGAGTAAAATCTGGCTCCATATAAAAGTTCAGGAGCACGGTACCATCTGCAGTGGAAGAACGACAGCAAATTTTAGTTGGCTTCAAAATCACCACCTGTCCTATAGATCTGTTGCTAATAAATTCAATAAGAGGCGTTCAAGGCTAGATTAGTAAAGTGTTGCTGTGTAATATTAACTTTTTTTCTTTTTCTCTCCTATATCTACAGGATAAAAGTACGTAGATAACAAAAGACAACATATATGCTAGTAAATATTATTTACATTTTCTTTGTACCTACCTACTAAATATATAGAAAAATTTAGATCAATACAAATGCGAATGAAGAACATCGACCAGAATAAGCAAATGTACGCTAATGTCATTTGTTTTACTTATCGATTTAGGAACAAACTAATGTATAAGCGCGAATTTAAAATTAAGCCCAAGTATATCCTACTTACCGAGTGGCTACTTGATGCGAATAAGGTCTTCCACCATCAGGCCAGTAAAGACGAGCTAGGCCGAGGTCAGCTATTTTCAATATGCCTTCATGATTTATTAAAAGGTTTGCAGGTTTCAAGTCCTTGGGAAAAAAAAATTGGGAGTAAAGAATATGATATTTGCAATTTATAGAAATGTTAATCGAAAGAACCTAGTACCTACATGAAATTCAAAAGTCATTTATTTAAGTTTGGCTCAATAGAGCTCTTATGAATGTCATATTTATAAACTAACGCGCCCATTCACTACGGGCGGGAACTTGATCGTAAAAGAAAGGGCAAGAAAATCGTCAAGATTAGTTTTTTCTCCCGCCAGTTACAATAAAAATAACTATTATTAAAAAAAATGTGTTCTGCAGTCACAAGATCCAAAAGAAAAGAAGACAAAACTCTCTCTAGCAATATTACCATAATTACGGACAAACACAGCAGATATGAGAAGATGCATGTGTTGTAATTTAAAACTTGTTTGAGGCAAAATATCAGTCAGTAGCCTATTAAGAATTTGTAAATTATTATTACGGGCACATTCATCCGCCCTGTAGAGGATTTTCCCTTTAGTGGAGAGCATACGCTCCGCTCTCTACAGTGGTGACCGCTCCGCTTCCAGGCTACAGGTCGTTCCGGATATATATATTAGGTGCTACCAACTATTTGACGACGACTATACCCAGATTTAGATGCTAAAAGATATTACCCTATGCATAATGTAGTGCGCGTGCATATACCGCGTGCCTTTCAGAAGCATCTGCGCATACGTCTTCACCCTGGGTAGGGTCAGCTCAGCCTGGTTGTGGTGCAGCATCTCCCAAAGCCCCGAACTCATGTATTCCAGCACTAGAACCAAGCTCATGCCCCGGGGGAACATATCGTGGAGTTTTATTATCTGAGGGGATAAATACGTTAAAAAATTAATAATTAAAAAAATACACTGTCACACATTATTTCCGTAGTTGGCCAAGATTACATTCTTCCACTTGCTGGTCACTTTGGCTAAGCCCTCTTAACTGCAACTTTGGTCCATTTGTTGGTACATCCTCACGAACCAAGCTAAGAGGGACTGAGGCCATACTTCTCTTATGGATTTGGCAGATTCAGGTGTGTGGCGTCTTACGACCAACATCTTAACGTTCCTTCTGTAGCACGGAAGTCATTATTACCATATCAGCCCATTAACGTTTCGCTACTGAGCAAGAGCTTTCTCTCAAGAAGCAAGGTGAGAGGTATTGGGTCAGCCGCATACACCGGTGGTTGCACAAGGAGGGGGGCGTGACACTCTGCGCCTCTTCGAGGAGGTTTCCCCGGTTCGTGACGTTGGCCGCGGGCGGGGTGTCAGAAGCTATAAACCTTGGCACTGGTCCTCCTTTTTCAATTTAAGGACTCACCTGTGTAAACTTTGCTTCAATTGGGTGAGCATTTCCGACCACTCAATAGTTGGTAGATAATAATAGAGCTATGAGCGTTGGTTGTCGGTAAAGCCATGGAGCTAATACAGTGCTTAGTAAGCCCTATCTTTTTAGCATACAGCAGAATTTAGACGACCACAGACGGGCAGAATTGACGAGATTAAATCGATACTGACATATTTACACCTGAGAAGTTGCAGCGCTTTGATTTCCCTCATCACATTAACTGGTATACCATCCTCTAAGTTCTTTATAAGTATTTTCTTTAGCGCCACTTCACGACCAGTGGGTAAATGACGCGCTTTGAAGACTAATCCATGAGCTCCTTCCCCTATGCGACCTACCACCGAATAGTTTGATACGTCACTGTCCATTTTTTATTTAATATTATACAGAAATCTAGTGCAAATAATAAAATTATTTTAGCAAACTCAAACAATGTTTACAATTCATTTTTGACGTCCTAAATATTTGTTTAATGTAAGAGTTGCCATGGTAACGACGTCGCGTTTGAATCTATGGGCTTTTGGGGTAATTTACGACTAGCTTCTTTATAAGAACATGTCAATTTGTATATAGCTCGTCTCGTCGTGTTTATGTTTAAAGGCTCGTTGTAACCTTTTTTAATTTCGATAAAATAAATAGGCTCCAGAATGAATGGGGATTTTCTAAGGTGCTCATTGGTGACGTATGATGTGGCTTGGTGATTGGTTTTCTTCTAAGCTTTAAATGTCATAAGCTCGGTTACCACACAGAATAAATATTTGTATGCATAAACATATTTCACATATTACTTTTTTCAATGCCAAGGTGTTTGTTGCTTAATAAAATAAAACAAATTTTATGTTATTGCAAATGTCAATATTTTCTCGCCCAGTGGCGAGACCCCTTGCCTTTAAATTCAGAGGGTCTCGGGATCAAACCTCTGCCTTTTCGAAGTAATGTGCGTAATTATCGCTTGCTCCGTGTGTCGGAAAGCACGTAAATCCGTTGCTGCAGGCTGTCATCAACATCTACAGCAGTCGTTAATAGGAAGTCAGGGCCTTTTAACATCCTGACAGCTGGTTTAACCATAGAATTATGTTACCCTCTCGGTTGCGGAGGTCAGACGGCAAATTCAGTCAAATCTGGTTAAACCTGGAGCAGACCCTGGGCCCAATGATTAAGTCTGGGACAACCAGGATAATGCTAGAATATGATGATGATGCGCAGGGCCGTCTTTAAACTATTTGAGGCCCTAGGCACGTTAGGATCATGGGGCCTCTATGACCTTGAGAAAGCTCACTCACTTTTTGACAGATGGGAGATCTGTCAAAAAGTTCAAGCTATGTTGTACACGGTATAGCTATGCGCATGCAGCAAGCTAAAGATAATAAGCAAGTAGGTATTGGAGTAAGTCATCAGATTTTTCAAAATTAATGTTTTTCGGTAATACCTAAATATCGGTTATCCGTTGGTAATCTGGCAGGAAATAGGGGGCCCCATTAGATCGCGGGGCCCTGGGCACGTGCCCATAGTGCCCAGTGGGGAAGAGGGGCCTGATGATGCGATGTAAATATATTTTAAGTTGTTATTGAATGTCTTTCTCGCAAAATGGCCCTTGCGTCATAAAATTAAGACATTGTTTCAAAACTATCGCACCTTGTAACAATTTTGCTTGATAGAGCTGCCTTACACTGAAGTATCGTCTATTGACTTCACAAATAATTAATGTGAAATTGGTAACGTAATTGAGTCAATCAATATCAGTCATGTGTGTCTTTCTACTAATTTTTTTTAGTTAGGTCCTGTTATTTCTAATGTGTATTATTTTCTAAGCATCATATTTATAATGATTTTTCGCAATAGGTAGTCATATAATGCCAAATCAATTAAGTATTTATGTGGGTTACAGCTTTGTTAACATTGAGACTCATTTATCCACAACATGACAAGTTCCAATTTATTACGAAAGCAACCATTATGGAAGCTCTGTTTACATTGTGTTCAATATTTGAACAAATGCGCGGCTGGGAACTGTACTGTTAAAATTACATCCTTTTAACTTCCACGTCAGTGTACAGCAGTCTTTTACCGTAGTTGATCATGGATAGCATTCGACCTAGTTTCGTACTTTTCTTAGTATTATTGTGTAAAACTGCTAACGGTGCTTCAATACTTGCATTATTTTCCTCTCTATCGTTTTCGGATCATTTAGTGTTCAGGGGATATGTCTCTCATCTCACGCAACATGGTCATTCATTGGTGGTGATGACACCTTATCCGGGTCAGTTTCTATACCCGGATACAGAGAGAATAGTGGAACTGGATGTTGGCCCAGAATCTGGTGCATTTTGGGACGAATACAAGGCCTTAATGACAAACACTGACGATTATTTTCCGAGACAAAAAGCTATAAATGAACTGAGTTTGAAAATTGCTATTGCACAACTAAGGTCAAAACAAATGACTGCTCTCTTTATAAACCCGAATATAAAGTTCGATTTGGTTATCACAGAAGCAGATGTGCCACTTCTATATGCAGTAGCTGAAAAGTACCAAGCTCCCCACATTTCCATTACGGCGTCAAGTGGAAGCATTCACCAACACGAATCTAAAGGCAATCCTATCCATCCAGTCTTGTACATGGATGTAAACTCCCTACATACTGGAAGAAATTTAACACGTTTCCAAAAAGTCGTCGAGTTCTACCGTCTTATACGATTGAGGAATGATTACTACTATAATTTGTTACCGTTAAGTGATATTGCTGCAAAGAAGATATTTGGAATCAAACGTGATTTACAGCTTATAGAATACGATATAGACATGCTATTTGTTGCATATAATCCTGTTTTGGCTGGAAATAGACCTAAAGTTCCTGCAGTTATTCACGTTGATCGTTTGCATATTAAACCCGGACATTTGCCACCGGTAAGTTTTCTGATAAACTTTTGGCGCATGTACGTCACGGTCAGCTCCGTCTGAAGTGTAACGTGTTTAAAAATTACTCTACAAAGCGTTACATAGTTCATCATCATAATTATCAGCCTACACTTGTCCACTTCTAGACATAGGCCTCTTCAATGGCACGCCACAGAACTCGATCTCCAGATTCTTGACAATAGAGACGTGTGCCGATCTTCATGGCCCTTTAGATGTTACCAACTATATGGGGCTGACTGTCCAATCGTTCAGAAATTACCCTTTGACCTTAATACCTTTAAAAAATTATTGAATTGATTTCAAACGAGATTGCTCGTACTTTGTTCCTAATTACTTATCATAATGTTATTTAGATATTTACTACGATTTTATGTTTATGTCAACAGAACCTGCAAACGATTTTGGACGGAGCTACAAATGGAGTAGTTTATTTCAGTTTAGGGGCATTGCAGGAGTCTGAACATCTATCTTCATCTATTTTGAAGACCATTTCGGACACTTTCAGTGAACTACCATTCACAGTCATCTGGAGGATCGGCAATGTAACAAATGTTAATATTTCCAGCAATGTAATAGCAGAATCCTGGTTGCCACAACAACAACTTTTGGGTAAGGAATTTATTTTAAACTGTGGGGTGATTGACACACAGATGAAAGAAACAATAGAATTTCAATAGTGTTTCGAAAGGCTTATAAGGAAGACCAGGCAGTGCTATTGTGACAACTCGGCATATACGTAAGTATAAACTTTTTAGGTGCCATATTAAGTATTGAGTTTTTTAAGCTATTGCATTGCTTCTATCGCGGGCCTTGAGCGTGGAGACCGAATCCAGAAATTCCGTAACGAAAAAAAAACCTAATACCCCCCACTCCGACCGGCACAGCGGTGATACTTTATAGTTTTTCCATCTATCGATAAATAGCAGAACTTTTAATGACCATTGGAAATATCACGCTTGTCTCTTTAGTTCAGCAACCCGCCTTTAGGTGGCATTGGTTGTATCGGCATTACTGTTTTTTTCTTATGTATAGGTAATACACATTAATGCCGCGCAAAAAAAGTATATATGATATTATATCTATATAAATTTACATAAAAATAAATAATTATAATTGCATAACTTGATAAGAAATGCTATGCAATAGCTTTACCGAGGCAGTCTTCGAGTGCCACACGTCGTTTTTTTTTAATTTTGTATGGACTCAGTCGATTAGGTATAATAATCCAATATACAATTTTAACATTCGCAATCAATCCAACAAATTATATCGTCAGTCTAATTTTAAAACTGCGTAACACCAAAAAATATTTTTTTAAACATTTAATGCCATCTAGTGTAAAATTTTTCTATAAATTAATATTTAATAGTTATGAACGTGTTGGAATAAAACCTTTATTCAATTACCTACTATATAAAAGTAAACAGTTTGTACTTCCTCCTATAAAGTTTGGCCTAAAGGACATAGTTTGAAAATTAGGCTGACGATATATTTTTGCATACCTACCTAATTACCCTTTCATCATCATCATCATATCAGCCTTATAAGGTCCACACATTGGCCTCCCCATAGATAAAATTATTTTGAGGTTATTTGCCCGTAATCACCACGCAGTCAGGCGGATTAGTGATCGCAGTTTAATCAAATGCACAGTATAACGCTGCTTCCCATCATGCGGTAGAATTTTTCTTCGTTGACTGTCACGACTCCCCGTGAGATGAGAGGGGGTGGCACTATCCTAGGTGGGTACCCGGCACATCTTTATATTAAATTCTCATTTTTTTATAGCTCATCCGAATGTAAAGGCTTTTATTACAAGTGGTGGATCAAGATCTTTAGAAGAAGCAATATTCTATCAAGTTCCTATTGTAGGCTTCCCAATACTGAAGCCAAGGATCAATTTCATTAAGCAAATCACCAAATACAATGCCGGTGAAATAATAAATCCCTACGAACTGGATAAGGAGACATTTAAAGCTATTATTTCTGCTGTTGCTACAAATGAAGCGTAAGTACCTACTTAGTAATTTGACGCTAATTTGGTGTAGGTATAGTAAAAAAGATCTGAGCTGCTAGGAATAGCAATATAACTTCAAGCGGCATTATTGAAGTCATACTGCTGTTTTACGATAATAAGCAATTTTGGACTCTGATGCAGAGCACGTGCTCAACTTATGTGAAGGCGATGACTATAATGTGTATGTTAATGTGTAATGTTACGTGCAATATAGAAGTGAATGTTTAAATAATTATTAATAGAATGTATTTAAGCCAAAATTGTCATCCTTGACATATTGTCATATTGACTTAAAAAGCGAACATTATATTCGCCAGTAGAACGATTTTAGGTAGTTCCTGAGGAAATATTACTCCTCTTACTTTTTGTTTCTTTATTTGTTTCAGTTACAAAACCGCGATCATTAAGGTTAAAGACATGGTCTTCGATCCTGTGATATCTGCTCCAGAAAACGCTGTCTGGTGGACAGAGTACGTCTTGCGGCACTTTGGGGCAAAGCACCTACGTTCACCAGCTGTTGGAATAAGCATCTTCAAATACTTCCTTCTGGACATTTTTCTATATTTGTTACTTGGAAGCTTGATCTCGTTGTTCTTGATTTACATTACTCTACGCAGTATTGTACGAAGACTCCGTAATCGTTTCCTAGGAAGAGAGGAAGACAGCAAGTTTAAGTTATTGTAAAATGTTTTTAATCTTACCCAATGCATTAATGTACTATGTAAAATGTATCAAAAAGTTATATTGCTTTAGTTTTAATAAAATTTTCTTATTTGTGTATTGGCCAGTGTTTTTATGACTCATCTAACCTTTTTTTTTTTTTTTTTTGTTTTACGTCGGTAACAAAATGCGTTTACGCACTACCTTCCGGCCAAAAGGGGGACCGAAAGGGGGTGTGGGACTCACCACCGGCAGACGCGACTGCCAGCAGTAATACCCACTAAACATCTTCCGACGACGCCCGCCGCTTGTTGAGAAAGAGGCGGGGGCCAGTACCTGGGTTGCAGCTTCTGACACCCCACCTGCGGCCAACATCCCCCGGACCAAAACCGGGAGGACCTCCTCAGAGAGGCGCAGTGGATGCGCCCCTCCTACCTCCTTGTGCGACCATAGCGTGTGTGGCCGACTTCTCGGAGGGTCTGTCGTTAGACAGCAAGGGCCCCCTGCCCCCACTGCCTAAGACCCTCCTGGCGCTGCTTGACGGGCCCTCCTGGCCCGCCCGCTGCGCCCTCCACAGGTCCCTCTTAGTTTCTCCCCCGGTAGTCAGTACTAAGGGCACCCAGAGTCGTCGGTCTCTGGGTGTTACCTTTTCCCTGGCGCTTCCTGCGCCCTACCGGGAGGTACTCAGCCCCCCCACCACGACAAGGTGGAGACCAGTCGGGGAGGTAACTCATCTAACCTAGCTCAACACCAATAATGCTTTTGTTAAGATCAACTCTCGTAGATGCACTGCATGAAGTGTTATCGTCCGATAAATAAGAACGACGTAATTTTTTGGGAATTAAGAACTATTATTTAAAGATTTCTGTAGGACAGTTTTGCAACCATTCTTCCCCATGTGTCATTAAACTTTATTTCTGCCTCCTTTCTTTTGTAATTATGAGAATTCTATGTGACACTATCTATAAAAAGAACATTACTTCAGCATTATTTATGAAAATTATTTTTAAGTTCTAACTATAACATAGTTTTTGGGTGATGTTTTGTAGGCACACCAAATTACTTATTATTTAAGGAGTGAAATTATTGTTACAAATTAGGAACCGTCTGGACTAAGATACTCAAAAAGATTGCAAATGACCTCTGAAGAAAAGTTAGAGCAATTTAAGGAATTTACTAGCTATTTAGGGTACTGCTATGAATAAATATTTGAGGCAACTGCAGTTCAGGCAGTGTCAAGTAGAGGAGTATAAAGATCTTAGCCGGATCCAATAATTAAAAAATATAACGCCAAAAGTGACGTTTTAATATGTCACTGTCACCGTGTATTTGTTTGGGGTTTTTAGGGCTAGGATGTAAAATTTCAAAAGCTTAAAAATTTAAAATATGTATTCCGATTAAAAGCAACTCTTAGTTACACAATTTATTTGTAATTAAAACATAGTTTGTGTATCTGCCGTTACTCAAACAGTCTAAAATGAGCGCAGTAAGAACATGCCCCGGTCTGTACTGCGGCCGAACCGAGCTTGATGATGGATTATGGAGCGACTGTGGTGCCTGCCCTCGAGGATTCAGGACGAACAGCTCCAGCTATTGCATGCCTTGTGCCGATGAACCGACATTGTATGACTGGCAGTACTTAGGCTTCATGGTTTTACTTCCTATGGTCCTGCATTGGTTTTTTATTGATACTGTGTCTAATAATAACAGGTCAGTATTCTTTTTTTTGGATTGTTTTACTGGTACTATGTTTACTAAATAACATATTCTACAACATACATATTTATTTTTGTACGTATGTTTTAAAAATACTTAGGAATTACCCAGGATAAAGCAAATATCCATGTTCATATGCACACAAATGTTCCTTAGTGGGAATGAAACCCTCAACTTTGAAGCAAAGAATGGGTATTTCGACTTTCATGCCATATTTTATCAAGTAGTATCACTATTTATTTCAAGAAAGCTTGCACAATTAGTAACTTACTGTTCATATTTATTTCAGGAAAGAAGGTATCGTTCTCGAACACATCTGCGCATTTGCTGAAGTGGTATCTGGTACTTTGGCCGGCCTGCTTGTACTGCCTCCAACAGGCTCTATAGCCCTTCATGTTTGTACTCCAAAAGCTCTGTCAGACTGGTATACATTGCTGCATAATCCTCAACCAGATTATAAGGAAATATTGCATTGTACACAGGAGGCTGTTTATCCATTGTAAGTATGCTAAAGATTCTCAGAACTCTTAAAACCATTACCTGTGATGTAGATCTTATTTTATAATGTTATTGTTTAGGAAAGCTATAAATTTTCTAAATAATAACAGAACTAAAATAATAGTCATATTCACAGTTATTTTAGTTGTTGCTAATGCAACAACAACTATAATAATGCAATATGTTTGTTATGGTATAGATTCATTGCGACTTGTTTATTTTAAATGACTATATCTATATTGTGTAGAATACTGAAACAACTGCACAGTTGTTTTGTAGAACAACATCAAAGTACATCTAGTGTACATTTCCCATATTTAATTGTCTGAAAACAGGTGCTTGATTAGTTCACCAGTATTGCCAATCAATTGATTGACTGTTTAAAACAGTTAATTGACTATTTAAAACAGTCAATCAATTGTTCTAAGCTAGGTTTACTATTGGACAGTCAGTTTAATTATGTTAAAATATTTCCACCATTTAATTTAGATAACTATGCTGTATTAACACTTATATCAAAGCATAAGTTCAGATTTGGGTATATAAAAAAAAAATAGGGATTTTTTTGTGGTAACTGTACTTCTCGATTGTACTAACTGATTTGTTTCTCATGCACAGGTACACAATTGTCTTACTCATCTATGCATTCAGTTTGCTAATGACCATAGCTGTAAGGCCGTGGTTGCTCAGATGGTACTGTCAAGGATCAGGAAAGAAAGCTATTTACTGTGCTTTATACTTTTATCCAATACTTGTGCTTATTCACACTGTGGCTGCTGGCCTTATATGTAAGTAATAATTATATAAATATATTTTTTTAAATAACACCTATTATTCAGTTCATCTCAGTATCAATAAGACCTTGTATTATGGATATAGTCCCTGGCCAATTTATTAGACGCACAAATGCAAGAAACAGTACAATCATGTATCGACAGCATGCCACGTCGGATTAAGGCTCTCATAGCTGCCAACTGAGGCTCATCAAAATATTTCAAATGTCACAAATATTTTCATTTTGGTTTGATATGTAAAAATATTTTATTTATAATTAATAACGACGTTTTATTTGTAATTTCATCTCTGTTACTATGTATACCATACTTGTATAATTAATACATATGAACTTCTACACTGAAAAATAAATTTCATCAGTTAGTAATCAAAATTTGCGTAAAATCTGTAGTGCGTCTTATAAATTGGCCAGCGACTGTAGGTACAGTCAGCATCATATAGTTGATGAACTCTAAAGATCGACACACGTCTGTATTGTTAAGAGCATTAATGGCGAAATTTTATTAGTCAATAGGGCCCGCATGCCATGTATGAGACATTTCTGGAACGAGTGCCACAGGGAACCGTTTTCATTACTCGATAGGGTCCGTGTGCGGGGTAGGAGAAACTCCATGATCATCGCCAGTTATTAAAAAGAGAGACACTGAAACAGGCGTTCTTGTATGTATTGGTATTTCTTTATTTGAGATGCCTGTAATATTTAGCCTTTCCGCAATTTGTTTGTACGCATTTTCCCTTGCATCTCGGTTGCTATACAACGTACTAGTCACATTCCATAAACAATCGTAATCTCGATAGATTTCCACAAGTTTTAACATGTGCGAATCCGTAAAGCGATCAGACATTTTGCGGAGTGTCCTAATCCAACAAGCACTCGGTATAAAGCAAGCGGGGAATTGCTGCAGACGGTGTAACGAACATGTATCAACTTGTAACTTTCATTGGTTTTTATCTATCTCGCCTGCGGGGAGTCCTCGTATGCTGTATACAGAATGAGTTCACGACCAATAAAATTGCGCCATAAGGCATGTTCCGATATACATATTGCTCTAGGTGCTACCTAATATTTGACGCCGACTTTACTAAACAACAAATAAAAATGCATTAATACTTTTTTTGATAAATACGTACTACATGCTAGGAAACTCCGAGACCAAAATAAATATTCATGTTTATACCGTTACGTAGGTGATCATTTATAATCATGCAACAGTCTCATTCATGCTATAACACAATATACAGCGTGTAAAAAGACCTGAGAGCTACGTATTCTGCCCAGCATCAGGATATTTTTTTTCTTTGAGACTATACCTGGGAAATAGCCTTGTAGTTATTGAAGTTTGGAATCTTCAAATTTTTATGATTTTTGATCAAAACAAATTTGAAGCATTATTTATTTCTTAAGATTTTTTTCATAATAACTTCAGCATACTTGGACAACACATAAACGCGTTCTGTTGTGCGCTGTTGTTCTGTTGTGAGTTGTGCGTGTATATGTTGCTACTATTTGCAGTTTATTTTAATCAATAAATGAAAATCATTTCCGAACTATTCTTTTAAGATAATGTCGCTTGTTATGGTAGGATGTAGCATTTGGCTTTGATAGAAATTATTTTTTACATCCTGTATATGGAATAATGTAAATTTTATGTGAAAAAAATATGGATACCGTGACATAATAAGTAATTTCAAATTTGTTTCTGTTCCAGACTGCTCATTCCCCTACATTATTATTATAATATCAATGATGACGTCAGCATCACACTTCTCGATAAAAATCGACCAATCTGCTCCAGCTTTGCTGATTTCTTCAACAACAGTTCCACGCAATATTATAATACTATTAGGCCACTGGCTCATTCATGCCTATGGGATCATATCCCTGACTGGGTTTAAGGAGCTGTGGTACCTATCTTTAGTGCCGGCTCCAGCTCTCTTCTACATACTGACAGCTCAATTCACTGATCCGATGAAGATACACAATGACTGACAGACACCTAAAAGATTTGGAAAGTTGGTGTTGAATTGACAGTGTCTCTGTTTCAGTTATACAGGATCAAGTCAAATACAAAAAATTATGATTCTAGTTTGGCTCAATAAAGCTCTTATGAATGCCAACTGAAACAAAGTCGCCTATTCTCAGCGGGCAGGAACTTTATGTTATAAAGAAGGATTTGGATCAGATTCAGATGTAATGGCGACTGTATAATGTACATTATAATTATTTTCTTCTTCACATTGGCGATAGTGTTACAAATATAAAAGTCATTACAAAAAGAAAAGGATGTCTAGCTTCTTTGACTAGAATAATTATAACATATTATTTAATTATTTATTAGCAGTGACTTTTTTTTCTTGTAAATAATGGCTTCGTATGTTATCAGTTAAGCCAGTGTCAAGTAAAAGATATATTAATAATATATAAATCATAGTAAATGAGAACGAGTGGTAATAAAGATGATAAATGGTAAATGATATGCCCCCCCCTAAACCCCTGGATTCCTCAGTAAAAATGTGGGACTATACTGAGATCTCACATAAATCATCGGTCCTGTTTCAAAAATTTACCACCTCATGATAGGTCTGAGCGTTAAAAAAATGTTGCTCTTTAAATATCCATTCTCGATAGATTCACGTTGTATTTATGGTTAAAAAAAAACACCTTGATCCTAAAATACTGTTTAGTTGATTTGTCCTATTCATATCGTAAATTTACACGTACTTGCTATCATAAGTATAATAAGAACTAGTATCTGAAAGTCGACATTTTTTAAATCAAAATTATAGCCTGTTACTTTTTTTTCTTGTAATTTGTTGAGTATGTGGAATGGTCCTCTGGTTTTATTGTTAAATGAATTTAAGTTAAAAAGCAATTTATATATATCATAACAATACCTATATCTATTTGTAAATATTTATTCTAAGCTTTTCTGTAAATAGTAAGTTATTTAAAGTAAATTTTACATAAATGCAATGTTGTAGTTTTAATTAATTTTTTTTTTAATACTGAGTGCTTTCGAGTAATTATTAAATAGGTGTATAGAAGCGCTCGTAGTTTCGTGAGAGCCTTGGTGGTTGGAAGTGATAACGGAAGTTAAGCTGTTTATAGAAGTTAATCTTTGGATGGGTGACCATTTGTGTCGTATTTGAAATGAGCGCTTTCTTGTTAGAAGGTCAGGTAAGTTACCCTATACTGCTCTGCTTCCGTCAACCCGCACTCGGTCTGCGTAGTGGAGTGACTTATAAATCCTCTTTGTGGCCATTATTTTGATGAACGATATGGCGTGGTGGTCAGTGTACCTGCTTGTGTTGCATTTGATATCGAGCGTTTCCGTGCTTCGGAAGGCACGTTAAGCCGTTGGTCCCAGTTATCACTAAACGTGGTAGTCGTTAAGCCATGTTAGAGGCCTAATTGGGCGACTTGAAAAGTTCTAAAAGCATGACGCCCTACACCTGCCTCCGCCAATCCGCACTGGGTCTGTGTCACCACACCGTCATACTCCACCGAGTATGATAATTGTACGAGTATAGGCTGAGATGATAATGACGAAAATATACAAAACAGACCTCCAGCCCTCCCCACAACCCAAAAAACTGCCGGCTAGGGCTGCATAGGTAGAAGCTTAACAACCTATATAATAGGTTGGGGAAAAAGTCTTTTCGTATTTTTGTATGAAAAGTCAAGACATTTTTTTCAAAGTTTATTTACATTTATTTACAATATATATGTACCGTTTTGTTGAATAACTTTCTGCCATTTTGTGGGCAGAGACATTATCCCGTTACTGTAGAAACTTTGGGACTTCTGATCAAAAAAACGGGACAAATAGTTTTGGCAGTCCTCTCTTGAGGTCAATCTTACAGAACCTAAAGAATTCTGCAGAGACCGAAACAGGTGAAAATCTGAAGGCGCAAGGTCAGGGCTATATGGTGGATGCACTAGGACCTCCCAGTCGAACTCTCTTAATTTTTGCTGAGTGGCTAAAGATGTGTGTGGTCTAGCGTTATCGTGATGAAAGACCACACCCTTCCTGTTGATCAATTCCGGCCGTTTTCTCTCGACTGCTTCCTTTAATCTCATCAGTTGCTGGCAGTAAAGATCAGAATCGATGGTTTTGCCGGGCGGTAAAAGCTCATAACAAACAATGCCCTTCCAATCCCACCATACACACAGCATCACCTTATTTCGTGTTAGGCCAGGTTTGGCCACAGTCTGTGAAGCCTGGCCAACTTTCGACCACGACCTTTTTCGCACGTTCTTCTCGTACGTGATCCACTTTTCATCGCCAGTTATCAATCTCTTCAAAAACGGCTCGGTTTCATTACGTCTCAATAATGAATCGCAAATGAGTACACGGTTCATTAAGTTTCTTTGAGTGAGCTCGTGTGGCACCCAAATATCGAGCTTTTTTGTATAACCAGCTTTTTTCAAATGGGTCAAAACTGTTTTGTGGTCAGTTCCCAGTTCTTCAGCTGCATCGTAACTACTAATATGCCGATCTTGCTCCACTCTTTCAAAAATGGCGTCCATTTTATTCGTAACAGGGCGACCAGAGCGAGGTGCATCTTTAACATCAAAATTTCCGGACTGAAAACGTTTGAACCAAATTTGTGCTACTCTTACTGACACTGCATCAGGTCCATAAACATCACAAATTTTTTTCACTGCTTGAGTTGCATTTTTGCCTTTTTTATAATAAAATTTTAAAATGTATCGAATTTCTTCATTAGATTCACTCATTTTTACGGAGAGAAAAACAAATGAAAAATAGCGGGAAACAACTTTTTTTTATTTTTTTCTTTTCTTTATAATGGAACCTTTTTAATGTTACCAAAACCAGCCAGACACAAATAGTACAGTCAAAAAATTTTTATAATAAGTTTATACCTACGTTATGCGAAAAGACTTTTTCCCCGACCTAATACATACATAAACAATGACGCTTTTTCCCCGAAGAACAGAGGCATATTATGTGCCCACACTTCGCCAATTAGTTGGGCCCAACGTAATGGTAGCAAACCTATTGCTGCTTTCCGGGAACTTTCATGATTGCCAGAGCGTCGTCCGTTGATCGGCAGGTGCACCCCTTGCATGTGAGGCTGGCTTGGGCTCCTGAGATCTTCAGCTTTCGCAGGTACTTTTCGGGCACGGGTGCTTCGGGAAATATCTATGTGACGTCGCCGGGGGGAATCGACACGGTGCTGCCACAGGCGGTGGGGGCAAGGGGCCCTTGCTCCCGTGTGGAGTTGCCAGACTCCTATCGCGGCGCGTCCCCGGGTGGCGGATAGGGAAAGCCGCTCCGGCGTGAGTGGTCCCGGTTTCACATCGGCGTGGACCAAAACTGGTGGGTTTGGGCGCACCCCTAGCTGCGTCTCGGCGCAGCCGGAAAGCGGCCGTGTGTGGAGGGAGCCGCGACTCGGTCTCGGGCCCAGTGGGCGCGGCGCGTGTACGCCTCAGGGCGTGACCCCGTCCTGAACGCGGAAAGAGGAAGCTAACCTCTATAAAAAAAGGCACGGGGACGCCGTGGCCGGGACGGCCGGACGGCGGTAAAAAGAAGTCAACCTCTCTAAAAAATTACAGCAAGTCCGCAGCGACTTCGCTCTGCGATGTTGCAGTGGCCCCTGCCGCAGCTGGCCCAAGGAGAAAGGCTCAGTGGGCGCGGCGCGAGGTGCGAATCTCACTCCCTCTTCCGCTCCGCGGCCTCCTTCTGCGAGTTGCGAGTGAGCCTGCCTCACGGTGGGCTGTGCGGAGGGTGGAGATGGTGTAATCCGAAAGGAAGTCCCGTGTCGCTCTATCCAACCGCGCGAGTAGGTGTTCCTTTGTTTTTTAGTCGGTGCGAGTCCGACATAATCCAGTGTGCCTCCCCGTGGCCTATGGGTATACATAACGTTTGCGATTGAGTCCGGTCAAAATAGCTAAAAAAATAGGGGTAAGGTTACGAATATTATACGCCCACACTTCGCCACAAAATTTTTGGTCCCACTTAATTAGTAGTAAGCCTATTTCCGCTTACCGGGAAACAACTTTATGATATACTTAATTTTGTGACGAAATTTATTATCATATAATGCTTAAATGACATAAAACAAAAAAAAGTACACTCGTAGGCCACGTATTTTTTTTTAACAGCGCTTAAATAAATCGAATATTTGTTTAAAGAATGTCCACTGGGCATAAGGACAATAAAGGTAAATGTAAAACGCCTCTTAATTGCCCAACGCGACTGAACGTCCTTTGATGAGCGTTGTTTTCCTTTACAAACGGGCATTTTTCAAATATTTTTGTTTGTGGCAGCGTTAAATGAGAGTTTTCGTTTACGGCGAGCGACAATGGCTTTGGGCACCGGCTGTTATTAAAAACAGTAATTGCTTGGAGATCTTCAACTTTGTCTATTTTTGTGTCGTTTCACTTCAAGAATGGGATATTTCGTAAGACAAAAGTACACAAACAAATTAATAATAATAGCAATTTATACGCTTTATTATTAAGTCTTCCCGTAGCTTTGGGCAGCGCTCACAACCTCCCACTTCATATCATCTTGGCGGACACTTTTTTACGCTTTACTTAAAATCATTAGATTACCAGTAATTGGTATTTTATTTTATGTCATTCGCGTGAAAAATACTTTTTTTTTTGGGATAAAATTGAGCCCAATTTATGTATAACACCAGCTATCCGCCAGAGCCTGCGTGTTGTTTGTTTTAAGTTCAGTTTTATTTTTTTACAAATTTAACAAAAAGCGATTATTAATTGTAGTCATACCTAGATAGTACCTAATCAAAATTGTAAACATAATCCCGAAACAACTGCTAGAGTGGTTAGAAGATATTTCTTCTACAGATAAGACTAAGTCCACGTTAGTTAATATAGATTATGTGCAATAAAATTACTTATAAAAAAATATCAACCTGACATGTATCTATTTGAAATAAGTTCTATTACAGAGGGTGGGGTAAAAGCGGACACGCGGCTGTTGCATAAAATGAGACGAATGCCCCCATATAGTGCACTGAAAGCAAAACCGTGAACTGGAAACCCGTGAACATTCTGGAACATTGAATACGAGAAATAACGAGTGCCCAGCTGCCGACAACGAGTTTCATATACATACTTTTACGATATTTTTCAAATTGTAACAAAATATAACCTATACGTAAAAATCTTTTGTTCTCTTTACTAATAGTAAGCTATTTTAACTGACTTTTAAAAGGAACGTGATTTTATTCAAGTATTGATGTGTGATATCCCTTTTTTGTATATACTCAAACGTGATGACCTAAGTATATAGCGCTCGTAGTCGATACTAAGTGGTCAAAAATATCACCAAAGGAATAAATAAATATTCTATTCCAATCACACCAATTATTTAGTTCCAAGATAAGTATCATTAAGAACTTGTGTTGTGGATACTAAAGAACGGGTAAATATACTTAAATATCGCTTGTAAATACATGTCTAATATACATAGGAAAATATTATACGTAAATATAGTATTTTGTTTTGTAGACATTCTTTGTTCTTTCTTATCAATACTAAAAACTATTTCCCTGACTTTAAAGAGGGAGGTGGTTCTGTTTTTGACAGTATGTATACTTTTTTCTGATATGTACTCAGATATCACGACCAATGAAACGCTCGTAGCTCCTCGGTAGTAGTTGATTGGTCACGATCACCGAAGTGTGAACTTCGCTTTACTTCAGTTTTCAGAGTCCTTGGATAGATAATTGAAAACCTTGTTAAGATGTTGCTCCCGGTTATCATATGAGTTAGTCATTAGGCCATGTTAAATGAGTGGTTTGGAATATTTCAACAGCGGAACTCTGTTTCTACCAACTCGCACTTGGTACGCGTGGTGGAGTATTACTTGAAGAGAAGGCTTCACAAACCTTGGCTCGTAAGTGGAGGCTAGTGCACAATAGTGGGACGCTAACGGGCTATGTGTGTAGAACAGCGAAACTACTATGGCGAGTGTTCTGAGGAGCTTTTCGATCTCCTCCCGCCAAAGGAGAGGCCTTTCCTCTCCCGAATAACAAGTGCTGGTCTTAGAAACCATCGTCTTAAATTAAAATTCAAAAGTAATTTATTTTAGTTTGGCTCAATAGAGCTCTTCTGAATGTCATACTTATAAACTAACGCGCAACATACTGTGCAGAATATCAGGAAGTCGTTTCTGAACAAGACCACTAAGCTCTGGAATTCGCTGCCGACTCATCTCCTATGATCCCGGGTCTTTTAAGCGGGGCATGAAACGGCATTTTAGCAGGCCGTCATGAGTGGGTGCACTTTTGCTCTGCTTATTTTAAGGTATGAAACGCTTTCATTTTTTTTGGGCTATATCGACTGCTTACCGTCATGTCACATTAAAAAAAAAAATGAGGTGCCACTTATAAATTCAACTTTTAAGGCATTCTACTACAAATCCCAAGAGCAGACCGACATAGCTTTCTAAACTACTATTAAATAACTGAATAAGTCGTTTAAGATACAAAGAGTGGCACCTCAATCTGAACACATATAATGGGCTGATATTATGATAAAATTAAAAAAAAATGCCATAAAAAAGATACATAAAACAATTTCCCAGATTTCTCACTTTCGAGTTTTACCTACTGAAATCTTCACAACGATCCTGTGGTTTTACTCTTTCAAAAAATACCTAGGAAGTTTCAGCGTGTTTTCCAAAGTTGTGTTAACACAAAGTTCTCCACAATCGGGGAGCTCTCAAAGCAAAGACGCATCGTTAGTTTTGCAACTTTTTTTAACAGACTAGTGTGAAGGTAGATACTGGAACGGTAGTAAAGTTCATACGTACTTAGTTTGAACTTTACTGAGGTTTTGTTTGCATCGAGATCTCGGATTTCATTCAATTTACTACACACTATTGGCACGCCCTATAGCTATTTATGTAATGTTTGACCCTATTGATTTATTACGTCCGACTTACGCCACTAAGTACGTCGCATAGTGGAAGGGAGAGACAGACATTTAAATATAGTCATTGTATTAGGACGTGTTTTGTGGCCCACTTGATGCGTTAACGGGTCGATAAAAAACAAATTTGTTGTGTCATTTTGAAGTAATTTTTTGTGCGCTATCCGAAAAAACTATCAATTTGAAGAAAAAAGATTAACGTCATTAATATTTCCTTGCTCCTCATCTTACAGTAAGTCGTAAGAGTTGACTATGAGGACACCTATTAACCTACCGGATGATAGGCCTGTGTACTTGGCTTGCCACCGGATGCCAAGGCCTATACCAGAAGTCTAATCTCTCGGTAGACCTAGGACTTGACCAGTCACCATTCCTGGATATGACACCATGCTTGCTAATCGCCCGTAAGCTTGATAGCAGCACTTACCGGATATCACACCTCCGGACAAGACCACACAACGGCTGTACGATGGCTTGTCCAACGACGCGCCCATATTGACGGGTGCCGAGTGGAGCCGCGGCCAGGGCGCACTGCCCCGGTCCCACGCCGTGGCCCGCAAGGGTCACATTTGATAAGGCAGAACCTGCGTACTGTCTAGAACTGCGATCACCAACGCCCAGCGTTGTTATAATTACCTTCAGAATAATATAATCTATTGAGGAGGCCATTGAATGTTCAGCTGTCCACTTTTTAAAGTTAATATGATGATGATCCGCACTGGGTCAGCGTGGTGATATGTGTGAGGAGGCTCGTGCTCAATAGTGGGACGTTAATGGGCTGTGATGATGATGATGATGATGATGATGATGAAGAATATTTGCTTCTATAGCATACGTCATATTTTTGGGGAACTAATAACCGCACACCGTGTGTCCGTGGCTAGTTCGCAATTCACTTTTTTTTCATAAGTCAGGGATCTTGGTTTTTCGCGGACAAACGGCTTTCGTCGCAGGCCTTTGTGTGACATCGTAACAGACAGTAATAGAGTTAATGTTTATTGGCGTTTGACGTAACATTACAACTCCGTTGACCCTTATTATAAAATTTTATGTGTGTTTTTAAAATATGTAATTAAATATTTTTTTAAGTAGTATTAAATTAATCAAATTTATTTATATTTTATTTATCGCGAAGTTTGATGGTCTTTTGTAAAGAGTCCGTGAATCGACTTATATTATATTTAAACTCTATGCTCAATGGGTTAAAACCAAATGTTTAACCGCTGGGCTGCGACCGTTTTAATCTCAGGCCAAAGGGTATTTTCAATACGCTTAAAATTATATAGGTTACTCACTCCTTGCAGTGGTCCCCCACCACCTTACAGATTATGCTTTATGAAGACTAAATCTTTTGTATAGTTTTGTAAAAAAATAGTTTAAAAAATATGAAATAGCAATATGGCCTATATTGCTATTTCATATTTTTTAAACTTCCCCAATATATTTCGACATTGAGCGATCCTGAATGCATCCATCGGCTTCCCGCCGCCTTGACTAGATCATCGGTCCGTATGAAGCCGTCCTCTATTACGTTTAAAGTTTACGTTAGTAATAATAATACGTACACATACATAAATACATATTTTCAAGCGTATCCGTCCTCTCTACGATCCTGTGCCACATTTTTATCTTCAGTGACACTCATAAACCTTCTCGTGCACTCTAGTCGATTTAGGATAGTTCGAACCAGCCCTTTCTTATAACCCTTATAGATGGATACTTCATATTCAACGACCGATATGGCGAGTATATCCGCACTCCTCTCCTGAGGTCGTGGGTTCGATTCCTACATAGGACAAATCTTTGTGTGTATAAACATGAATATTTTTTCTAGTCTGTGTGTTTTCCTATGTATATTAAGTACGTATTTATATAAAAAAAAGTATTTATATATGTTTATCCGTTATTTAGTATTCATGGCACAAGTTCATAATGACACTTAATTGGAACTACATAATTAGTGTAATTGTCAAAAAATATTTTTTTATTTATATTGTATTCATAATAATCAATTTCAATAAGATGAATGTATTTTTGGCATAAGTACATGATCTTCGTATCATGTACTTATGCCAAAAATACTGTACAGACTTTCTTTTTAATTTGATTTACTTAAAAATAAATCTCATATACATTTATTTGGCAAGCTGCTGTGACCACGCCACAATGTCGTTGCCAAAAAGATATTTATTTATTAATTTTCAGGAATTAAAGTTGGGACTCTATAGCTTTTATATTAAAAACTAAATAGAATAACAAGAGAAAGTATTTCTGTTACTTTTTGTTGTTTTCTCCTTTAATATGAGTTGTCTGGAATATATCGCTTTAAGTGGTAAGACCACCTCATCATTTGTTTTATTTACCAACACTCGTGTACGTTCACAAACACATAACGGTTAATAATCCACCGTTAGTACACATTACTGTTCGAAATATTAAAATTTTTTGAAAATAAAACAAAACTGCAGAAATGACGCTACACTTTCCCGCCAAGAAGTCCGCCTGTCTCAATTTTCTTTTATTTTAAATAATGGCTTTGTGCGGTTTGCCCATTTAGCCAGTGTCAAGTAAGAGATATAGTAATGTCATATAAATTTTAGAAAATTAAACAAAAACCGCAGACATGACGCTTCACTTTCCCGCCAAGAAGTCTGCCTGTCTCAATTTTCTTTTATTTTAAATAATGGCTTTGTGCGGTTTGCACATTTAGCCAGTGTCAAATAAGAGATAAATTAATGTCATATAAATTTTAGAAAATAAAACAAAAACTGCAGACATGACGCTTCATTTTCCCGCCAAGAAGTCCGCCTATCTCAATTAGTCGTGCTGGCATTCATTCTTTTTTTAATTTAAAATTTGGAACATCATCAAATAATGGATGTCATTGAAGGAATGCGGCAGGTTGTGTCAGACTGACTAAAAAACGGTCATGTTCCTTCTTCTCTTGAGTCTGTTATGTTCCGGGGCCGGAGTAATTGTTTTGAACGTTCCCGCAGGCCTGTAACTTTGTCTGGTCGGTGGTATGTGCGATCTGATAACTAACCAGAGGCCTATAAAAGGTATTATTAATTTGATGAGGGTAATTATAAAAATAAATTTAATTAAAATTAATTAAACATACATACATTTACGCCGGTTTCCCCGAAGAGGTAGGCAGATGCATATTACACGCCCACACTTCGCCAATAATATAGTTGCTCCCACGTAATAGGTGGCGAGCCTATTGCCGCTTACCGGGCACTGTTATGTTCGCCAGAGCCTCGTCCGTTAATCGGCAGGTGCACCACTTGCAGGTGAGGTTGACTTGGGCTCCTCAGGTCTTGGTAGGATTCATAAACACCTTGGTTTTTTTCGTTTCTGTGCATGGGTATAATTTACCTGAATAAAGAACTTATTATAATTACAAGTAAACAAATCAAGAAGCGGGGAGTCTGGCTAACAGGCATTGTGGTTATGTTATGACACAGTACATCACGTCACCGCTGATTAGTGGTCTGGCTAGCTTCGGGTTAGCAGGCAAAAATATATTGAATATCCACCGGTAGCCAATACACTGGCCGGTCGGGGAGGGTTGGGTTGACCACCCAAGTATAGGGTTGGCAACTTTATAAATATTTCTCTAATTATTCATAAAAACATTATTGTTGGTTTATAAAAAAGTTTTTTTTATGACATTATGTTCTTTTACTAACATGGTACATATTAAAGTGGTTGGTTTTGATGAGACTGGTTGCAGTGAAAGTTTGGACTCTTGTTCATTTTGCTTTACAAAGTAAAGAAGTTTGAACTCAAGGATATGGACAAAGGCTATATCCCGCGTATGGTTCCTGCGATAAGTTTCAGTTCACAGAATGAGAAGAAAGCATGCATCATCATCTCATCATCATCATCTCATCATCATCATCTCAGCCCATTAACAGCCCACTACTGAGCACGAGCCTCCTCTCACAAATTAAGGTGTGAGGGTATTGGGTCATACTCCACCACGCTGGCCCAGTGCGGATTGGCGGAGGCAGGTGTATGGCGTCCTGCTGTTAGAATTTATCAAGCCGCCGATTAGGCCTCTAACATGGCTTAACGACGACCACATTTAGAGATAACCGGGACCAACGGCTTAGCGTGCCTTCCGAAGCACGGAAGCGCTCGATATCAAATGCCACACAAACGGTCACCCATCCAAGGACTGACCTCTGTAAACTCTGCTGTACTTCGGTGATCGTTTCCGATCACTTAGCACCGCAGAGCTACGAGCGCTTCATGCATCGAAAGCATGCATAGCACATGAGTAATGCGCTCCAAAAAACAAAAATGGCAATAGTCTTTTATTTAATTACACAATTTCCATCACATAACACACTTGGGATTTCTTTACATATTTTGTATCTATGATTTCTGCACACTGTTTGATGCTGCAAATACGTTACGGTACGGCGCGGTTAGTTCCATTCTTAAAGAATACGAACACTTTAGCATTCCGTCAGAGCTACTAGGGTGATATAAATATGAAATTTACTTAGTATCTCTTATAATATAAGTACACATTAATAAATAATAAAATAAATAAAGCATTTATTACGGATGCTAGATAACAGATAATTAAAACATACATAAATACATCTTTTTGTAAATACATATTATAATACGTAGGATACACCCAGACAAATATTCATTTTTATGGTGAACCAATATCGGTCCTGTAAGATAATGACTAAAAACCATTCATGTTCCTTCTTGACCCTGCTACGTCCCGAGGCCGCGGTAACCCTTTCTAACAATCCCGTCATACCATTTGCCTGACTGCCAACAATTTCTTTGTCTCGTCATTAATAATAAACATTTCATATATCTAATAAAACATTTCGAATATTTGAACAACTTGAATGGGAACCCTATTCAGGGCGGTGTCCATTAACCCCCCTGCGCACGTTTATTCGCAGAAATAGTGTGCAATAAAACGGCGAGCGACCGGCCAGTGGCCGCGGCCAGAAAAAATACAGCCTAAAATTATTCTTTTGAATTGAACCGAGGCAGATAGATGGCGCAGGTTATGGCTTTTGAAATGCTGGCGCAGACTACTCCAAAACACTGCACGCGATATTTTCTATTCAGAAAAATGCGGTGCACGCAAAATTATGTGTGCATTCGAATTTTACCAGTACCTATGTACAGTCGGACTACTCATTGTTTGCTCATCTAACTACATTTTATATCCAAGTGATGGTTTATATAATTACTTTGTTCCAATTTCAGCGCAACTGTGGCGCACAGACATCGTTGTTCTGAGGCTGTCTGATATATCATCTGAAGCGAAACACGTGTCGTGTTGGATTGTTTCTCGATTTCAGGAAATAACAATTGCGCGGAAATTAGAACAAAGTAATTGTTATAAACCATCACTGGCTTACAACGGATTTCCGCAAAGTAACGCCTGAATCAATAAATTACATATCGTATGCTTTTTTTTATTACAACACGTAACACACAAAGAAAAGAGGCAAAAACTTTAGCATACCTATGAATTTGACAAAGACAAAATTAAGTAGTAGCATAAAAATTTGTTGTCGGGTTTGCTTTTGTGAAGTGGATGTTTGTAGTTCGTAAAATAAAGTCCCGCTTTGTTGCTTTATGTTTAGCTCAAGCTACTGGCGATTGGCTAATCTACTCTAACTTTTTTCCCCAACGTTAACTCCGCTGAGATATCCTGATAGCTCATTAGCATTTCTTCCATTCAATTCATGGTGAACCTCTCCCAGGTGGTGTCCTCTGGTCATACTTCATCGATACTGATCTGCCAAATATTATGTACGGTGGATCAATCTGTCTGATAACTGTAGCAGTGTTATGTCGGATGTGATCAGTCGTTGTAATGATCTTCTAGCTTATTTATTCCTTACTTCTTTTTGTCCTGAGTCTTTTAGGCGGGTCACGAAAAGGCATATAAGCAGACCGCCTAAGTTTTTAAAACGTTCAGCACGCTAACATCATCGATTAGAAATATTGGCCAGTCACATTACAAAAAAATTAAAATGTCTTTCACCGGTAGTTTTGCTAAATATTCAAACAGGAATACGTAAAGTGCAACTTGGTGGAATATGAAGGAATATGTGTCATTTTAATTGTGCCTTCCTAGGCTTCCTCTTTCACAAAGAGTACTAACTACAACTACATCCTGCATTTTTCTGTAAATTACCTTTTAAAGTGGATGAAAAATTTTCTGTTCCAGCAAATTACTCTTGTTTTTTCGGATACCTACATTAATTACTCCGGTGCTGAAGGATTAAAAAGGCAACAGTGGGATTGGGCATATCCTAAAAAAAACTTGGTTTAACCCTTTGGAGGATTTTGAATCTTAATCTCGTAAATAGAACGTCATCATAATAATTTCTTTAAAAATTGCCCTTTTGTGTTCTAAAATTAATCTTATTACCAACAAGTTCACTTTGTGATGTGTTGCTTCTTGTGTAGGATTGAATACCAAATTTGTGCACAATGATTCGTCAGCCTAATTTTAAAAATGTTATTCGTATGTCTTTTTAAACTTAATAGGAGGAAATAAAACCTGTTTATTTTTCATAGTTGGCACTAATTGAATATAGGTGTTATTCCAAATCGTTCGTAACTAATTAAATATAAATTTATGAAATTAGACTGATGACTTAATTTATATCGCAGTTAATTCTTTCTTTTATTGTGTTTATAGTACCGTGTCCTCGCTTCGCGTCGGCAGTTTTTTTTATTAAATATTACACCTTGGGGTACATTATTGGAGTTTTCGTAAGGATTCATGTTTTTTCTAGTAATACATAGGGCATTTGTTGGTGGGGGATGATGTCTCATTATAAAATTATATAATAATTAAATAATATAATAATTTTGAAATCAGTTCTGTAGTTTTAGAGTTTATTTACTGCAAAAATATAAAAATACAAATCATTCTGATTCATAATATTAGGTAATAAATAATTACAACTATACAAATTCAAAACTTTTGAGCTCTTTGGGTTCGATTCCGACACAGCTCAAATCTTTGTGTGCAAAAACATAAATATTTGTTCTGGTCTGGGTGTTTTCCTATGTTATATATTAAGTATGTATATACGATATTCAGTATCAATGACACAAGTCCTTAATGATACTTATCATGAAACTAAATAATTGGTGTAATTATCAGACAATATTTATTTATTTCATTAATTACAACCATCTAAAAAATCTTTTTGTTTTATAACATTAGTTAATAAATAGATACAATCGTGCAAAAACGTAAAAACACAAATATTTTCTATGTATAATATTAAGCACGATACAAATTAGGAACTGCGCTATGCGACCTTTCTAGACAAATACTGTTCTTAGTTCGTTTTACTGTCGGGTGTCCATTTACTGAATTGTTTTCGCTGTTCAAAAGTGCGAAGCTATTTTATTCCCCGATATGGTTTGTCAATTATGTAAAATATTTTTTTTTTGTAAAAATGGCCAGTATTTGTCTTCGTTCGGCTATTCTGTCCACCTATCTTTGGAGCTGTTATGTATGTTCGCGTTGTGTCACTATAACTTTTTTAAATAAATAACGAAAAACTTAAATCTCATTGGATTTTTTCAATTAGGGCAAATTGATAAATTAACTAGAAATACGAAATTTTTTTTTATATTTTATGTTGGATTTTTGTATGGACAACTGCCTGTGGAGAGCTAGTCTTAATATCTACAACGACCTACGGATATAGTCTAAATGCCCGCTCTAAGGGTCTTGAACTCAACTTCTGTACAGGACAAATATTCGAGTGCATAAACGTTTTTTTCTTTCAAATATTTAATTTATTGCCAGAACTGTCTTGAAATAAATAAATATTTCTGACACCTACACAGTTCCAAATAAGTATCATTAAGAACTTCTGTTATGGATACTAAATAATGGATAAACATACTTGACTACCTTTTTTTTTGTAAATACATACTTCACATACATAGGATACCCAGGCCAGAACAAATATTCATATTTAAACACAAAGATTTGTACTATGTGGGAATCGAACCCACGACCTCAGGAGTGGAGTGCGAGTATACTTGCCACCACGCCATATCGGTCGTCAAAATTACAATACAGTTGTCTAAATTACATTTTTGTTGTTATAAATTAAAGTTAGTGCCAACAATTTGCCCATTTCGGACGAACAATAAGTTATGCAAATTGAACAACTTTTACAATAAATTACTAAGTCACATACAAGGTCACATCAGTTCTCCTACGGATATCCTCATTTCTGTTTTTGTCACGTAGGTAAACTCCGAGCATAAGCTCTCGCCATTGCACGCTGAGCGACTTTGAACTTCATTACAAAGTGCATAGGCACTCTCTCTCTCTCAGTCTCAGTACCCATACGTCATTACTGGCAACACACACTGGACGAAAACTTTTGTATTCAGACACTGAGGTATTTTTGACGAAAATATTTTACGCAGTTTCCGGGACGCAGCCCAGCCGAGCTGGATTTGACTATTGTCAATTCCAAAATTAAGATAACATTTTTATATAGATCAAATTCCAAAATAAATATAATCTAGTCTAACAGTAAACTCAGACTGCGTACGTATAGTAGTGATTAATCATAGGAAACCACTTGCAATTTCTTCAGAAGGTCAGGTTCAAAAGCGTCCCCCCCGACTGGTCTCCACCTTGTCGTGGTGGGGGGGCTGAGTACCTCCCGGTAGGGCGCAGGAGGCGCTAGGGAAAAGGTAACACCCAGAGACCGACGACTCTGGGTGCCCTTAGTACTGACTACCGGGGGGAAAACTAAGAGGGACCTGTGGAGGGCGCAGCGGGCGGGTCAGGAGGGCCCGTCAAGCAGCGCCAGGAGGGTCTTAGGCAGTGGGGGCAGGGGGCCCCTGCTGTCTAACCATAGACCCTCCGGGAAGTCGGCCACACACACTATGGTCGCACAAGGAGGTAGGAGGGGCGCGTCCACTGCGTCTCTCTGAGAAGGTCCTCCCGGTTTTGGTCCGGGGGACGTTGGCCGCAGGCGGGGTGTCAGAAGCTGCAACCCAGGTACTGGCCCCCGCCTCTTTCTCAACAAGCGGCGGGCGTCGTTGGAAGATTTTTAGTGGGTATTACTGCTGGCAGTCGTGTCTGCCGGTGGTGAGTCCCACACCGCATTTCGGTCCCCCTTTGGCCGGAAGGTAGTGCGTAAACGCATTTTGTTACCGACGTAAATCAAAAAAAAAAAAAAGGTTCAAAAGCGTAAATAACTCCATTAAGCCATGATTATTCAGTCCTAAATAAAAAAATATTGTATTCTGGTTTTGACGCCGCTGAATAGACCAGATCAAAAAGATCCAAGTCACCTGCAACGGCCGGATTGGCGACAGGTGGCAGAGAACAGAGCAGAGTGGCAAAATCTTGTTGTCGGAGGCCAAGATAAACTTCGGGTCGCTGAGCCAGTGCTGATTGATTGCTTAATGGCAATAGTCTCATCTCACAGATAAAAGACGAATCCTCGAAAACAGTATATCGAAATAGGCCCCCAACTATCCCAAATCAGTTCAATATTTCCATATAATAAAGAATTCAACACTCACAGTAAAACTCAATAGTTCGTTCCAGGCAAAACTAATTTGCTCGATAGGCACAAAATCAATGGAAAATTCTAACGGCAGCACTCCACTAGTCGGCGCTTCCAATTTTTCGCTCACCCTATTTCGGGTTTCTGAATTTACGTGGTCGATTTTTGCAGCATTTCGCCGCGGCCATTTTGAATGGTGCAACGTAATTCCGCGTTGCCGAGTCAAATTAAAACAGTGAGAATTTAATTAAATGTGTAAATGGGCACTTGTAAAAATCGCTCCGGTCTGCGGTGGCTCTTGAAATCCCTGCGTCTGACTCAACTCATTATAGGCAGATTTAATGCTTAGCTTTACCACTAGGAATAAATTAGAAGTTATTAAGTCCGACTCGGCTTCGGAAACGTAATGCCGAAGGGTTGATTATTTATTTCTTTTTAACTGAGTTAAAAAAGGAGGATGTAGGTCATATTTAACTTCCTCTTTGTTTCAGTGATATTTTTGTCAATTGTTGGACATTTGAATTCTTTTCACGAGCCTAGGTGACAAAGATTCAGGTCATACTGCATCACGCTGGTCAGCAAAGATAGGTGACGTCCTGCTGTAAGCGTTTTTTAAGTCGCCCAATAGGTACTTTTGGCTTTGGATAAATTGAACTTGGCTTAAAGTCTATCACCAATAGTGCTAACCGAGACTACCAGCTGAACGTGACTTCCGAAGCACAGACGCGCACGATATATACTTACTTATCTTGGAACTAAATAATTGGTGTAATTGTTAGAAAATACTTATTTATTTATATTTAATGCCACACAAATGGCCTGACCATTTGTGTGTACAAGGACTTTGTGATCTCTGCGTCACTGAGGAGATGGTTTTCGACCATCTAGTAACGCAGAGATAAACCCGCTACACATGTTTTATTTATTTATTAAATCAAAGTATTTTAAAAAAAGGAATAAAATAACTGAAACGTAGCAAACTTGTCTGAATATCTTGGTGTGAAGGTATGAGGTTTCTCAACAATGGGGTTTGCGGAACCACCTGCCGTCCGTGGGGAAATGAAATTGCAAGGTATGTCCCCGAGACAGGAATATGTGTGAGCAGGGTGACGAAGGGGACGCATTAGTACCTTCGCCTTATTGTGGTTTGCTAGGGGTATTTCAAAATTGCCTTGTTGACACGGTGTAACAGCTAAAGTAATCCCAGGCTTGCGATTGGACGATCATTACTATTGTTCAAAACTGTATGTGTAGCTATATGTTCTTAGTGTAAATAATAGTGCTTATGTTTGCCCAAAAGATGGCAGTGTACATAATTGGATCGCGCAAGCGTTTATTGTTTTCTGGACCCATATAGGTATTTATATTTTGCTTTCATTTCAAAACAGGTTAAATCCTTCCTGGCTTATACAAATATATAGGTTTATACAAATATATGTTCTTAGATAAGGCTCTTGTTATAATATTACATACACACAATCATGCCTGTTTTCCCGAAGGGGTAGGCAGAGGCATATTATACGCCCACACTTCGTTAATTACATTGTCGGTCCCACGTTATAGATGGCGAGCCTATTGCCGCTTGCCGGGATCTGTTCGCCAGAGCCCCGTCTGTTGATAAGCAGGTGCACCACTTGCAGGTGAGGTTGGCTTGGGCTTCGGATCTACGAATCTACCTCCTTCTTAGATTAATAGGATCCTGTAACGTGTAAATATTAAAGCTACAAATTTTGAAGCTACATATTAAAAGTTCTCAACAATGAGGTTTGTGAATTTGCCTGACATCCTTGGGGAAATGAAATTGCAAAATATGTCCCCGAGATCGGGACGTGTCTGAGCGGGTGACGGCTTGTCTGAAATAGCTATCTTCTACCTCTGCTATATTGCTGAGACATAACCTATTAATACTAACTACCGATCATGGCTTCGCTCGCGTGACCTGAAATTTTACATTTTTGTATGTATGTTTTTTTATATCTTTAGAGTTTTCGTAGGAAACCTTAATGCAAAGCAATTATCTTATATTACCCCCAAATTATCTAGCATTCTATTAGAACAAAACTGTTTCTAATCAGTCTAAGTTTCGCAGCTTATTCTATGTAATCAAACATGCTAATCCTTCCTCTTAATTATGTTAGTAAGGATAATTGTATATTTAGTTAATGCTCTTGTTGTAAAAATATTAAAGCTGTTTAACAATGATGGCTGAGGTACTTAGGGAAATTAAATTTCCCTAAGATCAGGACGTGTCTGAGCAAGGGGACGGCTCGTCCGCGTGTGAAATGGCTACCTTATGCTTCTACCATATTTATTATTGAGGTATGCCTCAACATGTATTTTTTCCCATTCAACTCGGTTCTTCGTCGTCATAGACTCATTCGCCCTTCATGTCACTGTTCATACACCTAATTCATATCTTTTTTGGTCGATCCCTTTCCCTCCACCCGGTAACATACATATTGATGACTCCTTTCGTCACGTGCTATTCGTCTGTTCTGATAACATGCCCATATACCATCGAAAAACATGTCCCCCTGGTCTGGGGGACGGCTCGGACTAAGGTAAAACCTCTGCCATTGTTATATTATTAAGGCGTGCTGTATGCTTTATAACCTATTTTAAAAGTCATCATCACCTCAGACCATTAATGTCCAATGAGCACGAGCCTTCTATTACGCACCAAGGTGAGAGGATGAAGGCCAACCTCCAACACTTGCGGATTGGCGGAGGCAGGGCATCCCTTTTTTTTTTTTTTTCGGACGGAAAATCATCGAGTGACCTTACCCGCTGTGGGTGGACCAGGAGGGTGTGTCAGACTTCTACTGACTAAAAACCATCCATGTTCCTTCTTTTGAGCCTGCTACGTACCGAGGCCTCGGTAACAGGCAGGGCATCCTGCTGCTCAATGAAGCCTAGAACTTGCCTTAACGACTATATTGAGAACCGCGAACAACATCATTACGTGCCTTCGAAATTACGAAGCAATTGATATTAAATGTCACAAACTGACAAACACAATTTTTTGATCATTCTGCTTT
Source organism: Musotima nitidalis (assembly GCA_949126915.1). Lineage (NCBI taxonomy): Eukaryota > Metazoa > Arthropoda > Insecta > Lepidoptera > Crambidae > Musotima > Musotima nitidalis. Next base: position 8,910,821 of record OX421431.1, read on the forward strand.
ATTTGGGTGATAATAATATTATATTATCAAATAATTTATTGATTCAGGCGTTATTTTGCGGAAATCCATTGTAAGCAAGTGAAGAATTAAAAATATCTTTGTAACAATTCCCGTGCTATTACGACACGTGTTTCGCCCTTACACAGGGCATCTTTAGGTAAGATAGGAACCTCAGAACAACGATGTCTTCACGTCCAACAAAATAATTAACGATGTGGTGGGCGTCTAATATGCCTCTGCCTACCCCTTCGGGGAAAAAGGCGTGAAAGTATATATATGTATGTATATATATACCTTAAAGCTTTGAGCGCTTTCTATGCATAGGATTATACATTAAATATAAAGCTGGTTAAATACCAAAGGAAGCAACTAGTAAATAACACTAAAAAAAAATTGCTTTTCTATAAAACATTTGGAAACCACAAAACAGGTTCCCTCTTCGAAAAAAATACATATTTCGAAGAAATATGTATGGAGAAATTCGTGGTATTTTTTCACGCGATGTCGATATTCCCAATACTGATAGGCGTTCGCCCACGTACGGAATTTATTGGTCTTCTAATAAAACAGACACATTTTCTGCATTCTGTCGTGCCCTCCCTAGAGGGTGGTTCGTTATTTGGTAAGGATTCGAGTAGTTTATAGGTACGGGTTATAGACGGAGGATCTGAGCGTAGATACTTAAATAAATACTGTATCATTTCACCTAGCTGTGGGTAAAAGCGAATGAAATGAAGTATAATAATAATTTTAATAATAATAATATTTTTTTTATTGCCAAAAATACATGGATATGTTAACGACTTAAGTATATTTCGAGTTTGTAGCCTCTGCTGCTGAACTAGGGTAACCTGTATTTCAGCATGCAGCGCCTCCAGTCCTATGACTTAAACATAATTTACATAAGATAACGCAGAAGGATCTCACAATATGAACTTAGAGTTCAATTAATAATAACATAGCTACATGAAAATGCTGAATTATGATGAAGTTGAGGAATTGCTTCAGACATTCTTATGAACCTCAGATGATTCATTTCTCTATCACGCATGCACGCACAACACAACACATAACGCGCGCAAACACACACACACACACACACACACACACACACACACAAACATATAAATACTTACACTCTTTTAACATGTATAGAATTGAAATCGAAATCATTGAATTGAATCATTGAATTGAAATCAATAAATCACTGTCTTCGTTTTTTCAAGAAAAGTGACAGCAATAGTTTTAAACCTGGCTTCACTTTTTTTTTTTTTTTAAATAATGGCTTCGTGCGTCTAGCACATCTAGCCAGTGTCAAGTAAGTGATATAATAATAATATATAATTCATAGTAAATGAGAATGAGTGATTATAAAGATGATAAATGGTAAATGAGATACCGTCCCCTAAGCCCCTTGAGTCCTCAGTAAAGATGTGGGACTATACTGAGATCTCACTTGGACTCCTTGAGAGAAAATTTGAAAAGTGATGTTGCACTGCTTTGTTTGATTTACCAACACTTATGTATATTCATAAACACTTAACGGTTAAGAATCCACCGTTATTACACATTAACGTTAGAAATATTACAAATTTTAAAGAATAATACAAAACTGCAGACATGACGCTTTACTTTCCCGCCAAGAAGTCCTGGCTTCACTTTAGATCTTGTTTTATAATAAGTCCCCTAGGGTCGAATACATCCTCCTTTTTACAAACTCTTTTAAACAACATTAAAAAAAAGAAGTAAAAGAAATCTAACTAAGTAAACTGCTTTGTTTCTGTGTAAAGTGAAACTCAATTAGATACTTAAAAAACAGACAGAGACTCAAGATCGTAGGCGAATAAAAACTTTTTTCTCTAGACCTAGATCGGAAGAAAATAGTTTCCCCCAGACTCGAAGGAGCTTTGTCGACGAGCTTGAAACTTCAACTTGGAAGTATTTTTAATCAGAAAGTAAGCTAATTTACAGGTGGCTGTTATAAATATTGAAAAATAATAACTTAAGTTCTTACTTTGGTACTTTCACTTTAGTATAATCATCATAGCGATTACGGGAAGTTTAATAAATACTTTATAGTATAATATTAGTTTAATATTGAATTTTATTATTTTATATTTCCATGCGACATAGAAATAATGCAATGTACCTATGTAAATAAATATAGCAAAAAAAATTTATGTTAGTAGTTATGTCCTACCTACAGATGAAAATTAATAAAAATAATAGCCTATGTAAATAATTATTCTTTAGTAATATTTACTGACAAAAATATACAATAGATAACGCAAATTCATGTTCTTCGCGTGTCCGAACCCGACCAATCGTAGAGGTTGGCCGACGCCACACAAAGCGCGCGTATGTTGTTGCTTTTTAAAATATACTGTAACATAAACGATTTTACGGATGAAACAATTATTATCAGCGGCATCAGTGTCGATAAATTAGTTTAGATTTCCCGTCACTAAATATCGGCAGTGACGTCACATTAGATGTTAAAAAGTCGGCACGCTTGATTTGAATATAAATCGTAATACTTGTATTATCTATATCTGTGATACCATCTAAACAAATAAAAGAAGGAAAGAAAGAAAGAAAATAATTTATTCTGTGACACATTATACATTGGCTTACAAAAATAAAAATTAATATACACATGTGGCACCGAAAAGGCTCATACTCAGCATATGCCGAGGGGTCACTATGGCTCCGCGGCGCTGGTCTTCCGTACAAGCATATGACAAGCCTCTAACATTTATTTTACGAATAGATTTGATTAGTTGTATAATTTATTTAGATCATCAAGGGTTTCATTTACCGCCAATTATAGCCCATATCATCATCAAGAATTTCACATTTTCAACAATCTCGTTACTTAGTAAAATCACACAAAATATGGTAATTTCTGAATAATCTATATTGTGTCTAAGTAATGACAACGGTATAGTAATCACATTTCCAATACGCAAAAGGAGGAAAAATACACAGTTCGACTCACAGAAATAGAAAATCCATCTGAAATAGATACCGCAAACCACAATTTAACTGAAGAAGTGACAGGAAATTTGGTTTGAAGTGTTCGCCAAACAGTTTATCTCAAATAAGTAATTTCAACTTACCTCCGCGAATCTGCGATTTATACGGACGCAGACGGCACTCGTATTTCTGATCGATTTTGGGAAAGAATTTTGTGGCAATTTAATTCTTTTGCCAATGACTTGTGATGCTAATAGAAAGTTTGGTATTCGTATTCCTGATTGATTTTAGAAAAGAATTTTGGTCGGAGATAAGTTTCAGACCACCTTATCGCGTTGAAGTAGTGGTGTAGTTTGCTTGTAAGCAAGTATAGTGCAAATTCAATTGTAAGTGACCGGATATTTTCTGTCTCCAACTGCTTGAGAACTTTTTAACTTGTTGAGGTGACGATCTTGGCGATTGAATAGCGACCACTCTCTTAGCTACTAAAATCTTGTGTGTTCTAGACGGAATAGGGTTTAAGAATTCTTAATGATATCAATGCTATTTGTTTTTTGACCAACGTCAAAAAAAGGAGAGGGTTCTTAATTTTATTTTCTCTGTGCTTTAATGTTTTATAGTGTTTTGGTTTACGCGTAAGTATGGATGGAACATAGATTTTGATCTAACAAGAAAATTATCTGTGAACAATATGTGTACTACATTTATATTTTGTTATTAATATACTTAACACGCTCACCGCCATGTATATCGTTTTCGATACACACTGTACTAACACTTGTGTATGTTTTTCGATAGAAGATCCTAGTCTTTAGCTTCTTTTTCGTTAAAGCGAACGGTTTTTATACTACAAAAATTTTGCTCTGGCCTAGGGGATTTTTCTGGTGTACTGGGATTGGGATTGGTAACTTTTTTTAATAAATTATTAAGAAAAAAGTATAAGGATTTTTTTCCACATAGTAAAAGTTGATAGTATTGGCTTAAAGAGCTTGGCGCTGGGCTAGTTAACCATCATCAGCCTACATATGTCCACTGCTGGAAATAGGCACGCCACTGAATTCGATCTCCAGCTCTTCGTCTCCAACCGCTGCTAGCCGATTTGCGTATGTCGTCTCTCAACCTAGCCGGAAAGCGTCCTACACTGCGCTTACCAAGACGTGGTCACCACTGCAGAACACGTCTACATCGTTTATCGGTCCTACGGCATATATGATTAGCCCACTGCCACTCAACTTGCTAATCCTATGGGCTATGTTGTTAACTACTAAGGGGCTATCCATAAATTACGTCACACATTAATCGGGTGGGAGGGGGTTGACGAAGTGTGACATGGTGTAACAAGGGGATGGGATCCTAAATTTCGTGACGCCACATTTCAAAATCCAGGTCCTATAAACATTTTGGAACTGCTGTTTTATTGTAATCATTTCTTGCTCTACAATTGCATAATATGTGACATCACACTAAGGAAGAGGAAGTCTCATAAGTGTAACCAGCTGTAACTATGACGGAGGGGGGGGGGGGGTCAAAGTCAACGAAATTCGTGTGACGTAATTTATGGATGATCTCTAATATTATAAATACAAGCACAACATCACAAAAAAATATACCAAAAAGGTAAAAAATTATATATAATATACTATTAGTATAGAAACTATTGGAACATGAATTGCGCAACCTCCCATCATGTCAGGGACAAAAAAAATGAAATAGCTTTTATTCTCCGATTGTTTTGTGCGTACTAATAATCAAGACGATCGAAACATATTATTATTACGCAATCTAGATAATTTTCTGATAGACATTGTGGATGACTTGGTAGAAAAATGAGTATAGAACGACTTGCAACTGTGTGAACTGACATAAGAAAGGTGGCTGGTAAAGGATGAACGTGTTTTGGAAAGAACCGGAATGATTGGCGCTCTTCGGTATCCCTAGTCTATAGGTTCTAGGGTGTTAAAGCCAACAACTCAATCTTGCTGAAGGTCGGCAATGTTTTCTAAAAATTACCAACTTATTATAGACCAATGAGATAAAATTTAAATACCACCATACTAGTGTACAACTGGAGCTAAAACAGATAAAGTCAGGGTGTTGAGTGGCAGTGGGTAATATTAATGCATAATCTGCCAATAAAAAAAAAGAAAGACATAAGACAAACATAAAGAAAGATGTTAAAACGACAAACATAAAGGCGTTTTGGTGGGGGAACGGAAATGGATATAGGCAACCGTTCCGTTTATGTTATTTAGCTTTCTTAAAATGATTTTTAAAATCTTGCCAAGACCTCTTGTCCAATCGCAAAAGGCCTCAAGAGGTTCCAAGAGTTTTCTGAAACCGAACACTTTGCAATCACGTTAATGGTTTTTGCTTCAACGTCACCATGTCATTCAACGTGGAATGTTGAATTATTCAGATAAGAAAGAACCGAGAGTAATGTAATGGAAATGTCTCGAAGTTTTCGTAGAAAAAAATGTAATAAAAGGGGATCTTTGTATGTCCCTATTAAAATAGCTACTGAGATACCCCGCAGGATAGGATTCAGGAGATAGCACATTTCTGGCGTGTCTCCAACGGTATTGCATATATAAAAGGTTTAATTTCAAATGACTGTCTCATATTTATTTTATGTTATGTATGTATAAAAAAGTAGGTACTTTTATCCGTTGTCTAGTACCCTGAGCACAAGCACTGCTTAGTTTTGGGCTAGAAGAGTTTAAGTTTAATTTAATTTGATCGAAATTATATAAATCGATATCCTTTCTCCTAAATCTATGTATAGGTGGAGGCGACGGGAGTGCATATGAAGGTTTAGGAAATGTCAGAGGAGTGTGAGTGAAGCTTGTGTCAGGATCGCAGCAAATCCTCCCCGACTGGCCTCCACCTTGTCGTGGTGGGGGGGCTGAGTACCTCCCGGTAGGGCGCAGGAGGCGCCAGGGAAAAGGTAACACCCAGAGACCGACGACTCTGGGTGCTCTTAGTACTGACTACCGGGGGAGAAACTAAGAGGGACCTGTGGAGGGCGCAGCGGGCGGGCCAGGAGGGCCCGTCAAGCAGCGCCAGGAGGGTCTTAGGCAGTGGGGGCAGGGGGCCCTTGCTGTCTAACGACAGACCCTCCGAGAAGTCGGCCACAAACGCTATGGTCGCACAAGGAGGTAGGAGGGGCGCATCCACTGCGCCTCTCTGAGGAGGTCCTCCCGGTTTTGGTCCGGGGGACGTTGGGCGCAGGCGGGGTGTCAGAAGCTGCAACCCAGGTACTGGCCCCCGCCTCTTTCTCAACAAGCGGCGGGCGTCGTCGGAAGATTTTTAGTGGGTATTACTGCTGGCAGTCGCGTCTGCCGGTGGTGAGTCCCACACCCCCTTTCGGTCCCCCTTTGGCCGGCAGGTAGTGCGTAAACGCATTTTGTTACCGACGTAATACTTTCTTTCCATTTGTCTTTCTCGGTCTACTCCTACGGGAAAAAGTAATATTTATCTATGTATGTCTTGGAATAGAGATCCTATTGACGGCTTACATTGTATTTTCCTTGGCTATAATCATAAAAAAACATTAATACCCATGTAAACAAAGCTTATATCTTTACCATAAATGTTTCTATTGCAGTAAATAAAATATCAGAACAAAATTAACGAATTGAACTAGAATTGGTAATACAACTAGCAATCCATCATAATTCCATCTCCGTCCAATGAGAATCGTCTATTGAATTGACTCTAATTGGGCACCCTTCAAAACAATTTTCTCTACCATCTGTAAAAGAAAAAGTCTGATAAAAACAGAAATGTACGTGTACGGGATATTAGGCAACAAAGTCTATAAGTAGCAATTTGAATAATATTAGAATCGAACTTTAAAACAGGACTAATTTTTACTTATTTATGAAGATCTTTAATTTAGAGTGTATAGGGCTCCTACCAAGACCTAAGGAGCTCAAGCCAACCTCACCTGCAAGTGGTGCACCTGCCGATCGACGGACGAGGCTCTGACGAACATAACATGGTCCGGTAAGCGGTAATAGGCTCGCCACCTATTACGCGGAACCAACTATAACTGGTGAAGTGTGGGCGTATAATATGCCTCTGCCTTTCCCCTCGGGGAAACAGGCGTGAATGTATGTATTACAGAATACTTGAAAACGTCAAAATGACATACAATAAGCAATTATAGAGCTTCGTGATTTCAGTTCATGCATATCACTTACATGCAAATAAATATTAAGTGTAAGTTAATCTAAGTGCCAGTTCCGAGTCACCGCTCTGTGTAGAAACATATTGTTGTGTCCATACTATGGAGTATATGTAAAGATCTCAGAATTTTATATCTTGTAAATAAAGAATTGTGATATTTTCAAGATACCATTATGCATTTCAAGAAAGTATGTGAGGAAGGGATAAATTTATTCACCGTCGTCGTGAAATTGAAATCTCAGGTGGTCGCCGCTACCCAGTACTTCAACCATTCTATCCTGACCTTCCTTCACCCTCCTGGTGTAAACATTACAGGGTGTTATAGGATCATTACAATGTGCTACGAAAGGTCTCTTGGACTGGTTTTGTCAATTTGCTTCTGTATTCTGCAGCTGGCTATTCATTCGGAATACCTTTATACTGATTCTTTATATCTTATTGATATTTTTAAATCAAAATGCAATGCATATGATATTTTATATAAAATTAATACCTCGTTTATGTATTTTCGAGTGAAATATATGCCAAATATATGTCTATTCTTTGTGTGTGACAAGTGATGTAACCAAAAACCATTGTTGGCATACAATTTTTTTTGGTGTTAAAGAAAACTGCAGTTAGTAGCAGGACCGCATCCCTATATGTGTGTGTTTGAAGACACAGCAATATGACGCGATTTTAAAAAATACCCACAAAATTACGGTGTGAATTGATTGATATGTATACTTCTTGACGACCGATATGGCGTGGAGGTCAGTATACCTGCACTTCACTCGAGAGGTCGTGGGTTCGATTCCCACTCAGGACAAATCTTTGTGTGCATGAACATGAATATTTGTTCTGGTCTGGGTGTTCTCCTATGTATCTTAAGTATGTATTTACAAAAAAAAAGTATTTATGTATGTTTATCCGTTATTTAGTATCCATAACACATGTTCTTAATGATACTTATCTTGGAACTAAATAATTGGTGTGATTGTAAGAGAATATTTATTTATTTATTCTTGGCGGGAAAGTGGAGCGTCATGTTTGCAGTATTGTGTAATTTTCAAAAATTTGTGATATTTTGAACATTAATGTGTAATACCGGTGGATTATTAACCGTTAAGTGTTTGTGAACGTACATGAGTGTTGGTAAATCAAAAAAAAACAGAGCAACATCAAAGCACTTTTCAAATTCTCTCAAGAAGTCCATGTGAGATCTCAGTATAGTACCACATCTTTACTGAGGTAGGTACCATAAACTTAGGTGTAAGGGCTCTCCTCTTAAACCCATTGAGTTCTCAATAAAGATTTACCATTTATCATCTTTATCACAACTCATTCTCATTTACTATAATTTATATGTTATTAATATATCTCTGAATATATATATGAAGCGCTCGTAGCTCTGCGGTGCTCAGTGGTCGGAAACGATCACCGAAGTACAGCAGAGTTTACAGAGGTCAGTCCTTGGATGGGTGACCGTTTGTGTGGCATTTGATATCGAGCGCTTCCGTGCTTTGGAAGGCACGTTAAGCCGTTGGTCCCGGTTATCACTAAATGTGACAGTCGTTAAGCCATGTTAGAGGCCCAATGGGCGGCTTGATAAATTCTAACAGCAGGACGCCATACACCTGCCTCCACCAATCCGCACTGGGTCCGCGTGGTGGAATATGACCCAATACCCTCGCACCTTGTTATGTGAGAGGAGGCTCGCGGTTAGTAGTGGGACGTTTATGGTCTGAGATGATGATGATGATGATATATCTCTTACTTGACACTGGCTTAATGTGCAAACCGCACGAAGCCATTATTTAAAAGAATAAAGTATCTAACTAGAGTGATAACCGGACCCAACTGATTAACGTTCCTTCAGAAGCACGTAAGAACTACTAAGCAACAATTTTACATTGCATTGCATTTATTGCTTAGCAGTAAAGAGTCTCAGATTTCCAAGTGCCCACTTTCGGTCATGAATTTTCTGCAAAGTTGTATTCGACATTAGCAATGTAAATGGCAAACTCATAAAATGAGAGTCGTAAACCATTTTTATAGCTCCGTTAATGATGTCCATTACTGTGTGTAAAAGAGAAATAGTTTGTACTACAAGCTGAAAGCAAAAAGTATATTATTCAAACTTAAATAGGTTTTATTGCAGTTTTACTACAGAACTACTTTTTAAGCTTAATTACGTATTTATTAAGTTAATTTGACATTGAAAATCTGCAATGGCGCGATAAAGTGTGACTAAAAACCCAACATCTTGCTTTTTGAGAGGAGGCCTAAGCCCTTGAATTAACGCGCTAAGATGCATGGTCTTTGGTTTAGCGGAAAGAATGTACTTGACGAATCTAGGGGGTTTAGTAACTTGCAGGACTGTTCGAAAGGGTTACCGTGGCCCCGGGACATAGCAGGTTCAAGAAGGAACATGGATGGTTTTTACTCAGTAGAAGTCTGACACACACTTCCCGCTCCACCCACAGCGAGAGGCGGTCATTTGATGATTTTCCATCCGAGAAAAAAAGAGATTTAGTAACATTTATAAACAAAGACAAAAAAAGGTGAAAAAGGATGTATATGGATCCTACCAAGACCTAAGGAGCCCAAGCCAACCGCACCTGCAAGTGGTGCACCGGCCGATCAACGGACGAGGCTCTGGCGAACAAAACAGTGCCCGGTAAGCGGCAATAGGCTCGTCACCTATTACGTGTGACCGAATTTATAATTGGCGAAGAAAGGATGTATGATATGCCTCTGCCTGCCCCTTCGGGGAAACAGGCGTGAATGTATGTATGTGTACAAATAAAGACGAAGTTTGTTTAGCATAATATATGGACATGACATATACAGTCGCTTAAAGACTAGACTATGGTCCACCTTATCATGTGCCCACTGGGCCCAGAAACGTGTTCCCGGAAGGTCCTTATGCGCGCTTCCCCCGTGCTGTTGCTGTGGCGGCATATTGGGTTAACAAAACATAGCTATCAGCGTGAGGAATTGATTTGTCATCGACACGACAGAAGAAGACGTAGGAATTAAATGACTGCTTATGTCAAATCCATACATTTACATATGATAGTGGCTTCACTTTACCGTCTTGGTGAAAGAAGTCCGGAGTCAAGTTGTTGGCATGTTATAGTCTTAAACGATGATGATGATTAATTGAAAATGGAAAGGTAATTTTGTTTAACTTGCTATCACACCTAAATTTAAACTGATCAAGTTGGCAGTGACAAGAATATCATCAGCCTTGTAAGTCCACTGCTGTACATAGCCTCCTCAATATATTACATTCTATTGGGGGTATTCGCCCATAATCGCCACGCTGGGCAGGCGGTTTGGTGATCGCAATTCAAGCTAGTACGCAGAATGAAGCCGCTGCCCGTCATCCGTTAGGATTTCTCTTTATCGACTCTTACGACTCCCCGTGAGATGAGAAGGGGTAGCACTATTCTAGGCCGGTATTACACGGCTAGAATATATATGTAGAAAATTAAAATTCTACACATATCTATTTGCACGGAACATGTACAGAAAACTCATCATAAGATATCAACATATCTTATCTGTACTTATCATTCACCCTTATTGTTATATTTAGAAAATTACGTGCAGCTCTCGACTGCGTGTATCGCGTTATAATAGAAACGACATTTATCTATCTATATCTCCTTACTAAATATTCTTCTAAATCAACGGGCTTAGACATCTAGACAAAACATACAGACTCATTATCGTACTTATAATAGTGAGAAAATAAAGATCACAAGTCTTATCTCTGTCCCAACTTCATCTAAGTAAAAAGGTATTTCGCTCTTTTTGTTACCAATTTACGGTGTATAAAGTATAAAACTGAGTCTTCGACGCGATCTCGAGATATATACAGGGCCTCACACAATAACGGACGTGCAGGTAGGTGGGTAATAAAAATTCCGATACAGATTCGAGACGAATTCCTCTCAGAACGAACACAAATAAGATTTGCGAGGGGGAGCCTCACACCTCACGTAAGACACCCCCCACATATGTTGTGAGGAGGATCTACGAAATTGGACATCCTAATCTGTTTCGAGACAACAAAGTTCTCATGCCTGCATTGTTGTTTTGAAAGAAAATGAAAGGAGTCGTCAGACTTGAGTATCCGGTCGTCCTTTGTACTGGCTGGTTTAATTTGTAACAAAAAAAATAGGACAAAAGAGAAAATGGCTGTCGTAGTCGTTTGATTGTATTGTTCCTGCATATTTTTTTGTACGCTTTATTTCGTATTTATATTTTAAATACATTATCTCTCCCAATCACATCCTCACTTGTAAATATTTATTGTGTCACTTTGAGCACAGAGAATCTCTTCGTGACCCTTGGCCCACACTTCGAGATCCGACTATAGTATTAATAAATTCAGTATGCAATTGCTTAACGTCAGCCTAATTTCAAACAGCTTATGTTCATTTTAGCAAACTTTTTAAGTTAAGGCACTAATTGAAAATCGGTGTTATTCCAATTTCTAATAAAATTTTTATTTATGGGTCTTGAGAGATACTTAGCATGATCAGTTAAAATATATTTTTACTGTATAGTCTAAGTAAACCTAAAAAATATTTATAAAGTTTTTTGGGATATGTGTAACAAGTGGAATCTTAAATAAAACAAAAGAGATATGAGCATTTCTCTCTATTATGCTGTAAAGCTATTCGCAGTAATTGACAGACATACATAATGTCACGTCTCTTTCCCGTAGGGTTTGGGTAGAGATCACATCCTTCCAATTCCTATGATCTTGGCACACACTCTTAGCTTCATTCACACTTAATAACCTTCTCATACACGTAGTTATTACACAATAACGGACAAGAGGACGACGAATTAATTGAGTGCGTTAGTTTTTTAGTTAACTTTCATAACAGATATATTAGGAACCACTTGAATGAAATATTTTGACTAAGACTTTATACCATACAAAACCAAACTGAGTTTAGTTACAATTTTGTAAGTTAGCTTCATGGAATTTTCTTATAACCTTTACAATTCAGCTTCTTAGCTCCATGTATGTAAGAAGTATATTTTATGAGTGCACCGCGTACGGGTGTGTCTGGCGTCGGATATTCGGATATTGGGAATAAGTTGCGGATCTTACGTGGAGCTCTCCGCGCCCAATCTACGCGCGAGGCGGTCTCGTTTATATCCTGAAGCTCCGGGCGATATGTCATTACTACTGCTGGAAAACTTGTTCACAAAATTGACGTTTACATTACTGATATTTCTATAAAAGTATTATATGACTTTATAGCTTTTTCTGTAAAGATATTTGTTAATAAAGTCGTTACTGTTAGTTTTAAGGTAATGCTAAAAATTCATCTCTCATCTCACGAGGAGTCGTAAGAGCCGACAGAGAGAAATCCTACCGGATGGGCAGCAGCATCATCCTGCGTACTGACTTGAACTGCGATCACCTACCCGCCTGCCCAGCGTGGTGATTATATAGCAGATACCCCTAATATAATAATCTATTAAGGAGGCCAAGGTTCAATAGTGAACTCTATAAGGCTAATATGAAGACGGTGATGATGATGTAATAGGCACAGATTTCAAAATTACTTTTTCTTTATATCTACACAAATTTATTTTTCCGGATGGAAAATAGATACCATAGAGTCCTAGACACGAAGCCTCACTAGATTGACCCCCTGCGCCGCTGATCGCCACTGGGGCTTGATCGCGGCGCCCGACCAGATTGACAGCCCGGACCAACGTGAAATGACTGAACAGCCATCCAACGCCGTGTCCAAATCTACAGACGCAGCTAGAGACTGCGACCAAGGGTCTCATCCCTGACTGTGCGCTGTGTCCCCAACCATTCTACGGGCTACGTTTGACAGCCCGCTTATTGAACCCGAGTCCCTCTATATTGCAATCTCTCACCACTGGACAATCGCTGTTTCTGTATAATAATAACGGAAATGAAAAAAAAAAACATTATTTTCCACACGTTTTATTGAGATAGAGGAGAGGAAGCGTGGAATCGATGAAATAACGTTATTTACGTGACTTTGAAAAATGGATTTTCAAATAAATTCAGTTCGCGTAGATGCACTGGGCTTCGTCTGCTTGTCTTACTTAAATATTTAAAAGCCAATACGGAAACCTTCAACTTTTGACTTTTTACTTACTTACAGTAATGTATATTACCTATTTAATATATAGTGGAACTGTGCAAAGCTGGGTAAAATAGTATCGTAGTTATAATTTTCAAATTATTTTGCTTACTTTGTTCAGATTCCTACACTGTACCTATTAATTTATGTACCTATACAAAAAATAGGTATTCTTTGTGTTAAAGAAAAAAATACTTCAAGTTTATTAAGGGTGTATAGGGATCCTACCAAGATCTGAGGACCCGAAGCCAACCTCACCTGCAAGTGGTGCGCCTGCCGATCAACGGACGAGGCTCTGGCGAACATAATAGTGTCCGGTATGCGGCAATAGGCTCGCCACCTTTTACGTGGGACCAACAATGTAATTAACGAAGTGTGGGCATATAATATGCATCTGCCCATCCCTTCGGGGTAACAGGCATGATTGTATTGTAAGTAGATAATTAAATATTTCTTAAAAAAAAATATTGATTTAAAGTTTACACAAAATTACCGAAAAAGTAGAATAAAATCACGCACAATGGAGCTACTCATTCTTAAAGCAATTTCTTTTAGCTTGTTCGTCATAATTTTGTCATACCAGTCCACCATACCAGAATTAAAAAACCCTGTCTTCCCAAAGCAAGGTGAAAAGGATTCGGGTTATACCTTATGAGTGCAGATTGGTGTGGGCAGGTGAATGGCGTGTTATTTTAACGTTTAACATTCATAGTAATCACCTGGGCCAATGGCTTAATATGCCATCCTAAACTCGGAAGCGCTTAATGTCAAATGCCACACAAAACAAGCCTTAGGTGGCAAGTTCTGACGTCTGTATATTCTGCTTCAGGGTCCATTTCCGATTAGTCTAGATACAAACGTGTCCTTTAAAGTTATTTTTACTTTCAAAATGTCTGGGTGTAAGAGAAAAACGTTTAAGTAACATTATTAAAATTAAAACAGTAGTCGCAAAAATCGAAACACATGGCAAACTTTATAGGCAAAATTTAGATACAAATTTAGTCCTTTCAAAGAGAATTCGCAGCGAGGCGCAAAGGTTTTTTATGAGCGCCCATTAGATGACATTACGGGACTCCCCGCCGCCCACTACGGCCGCCGAAATAATATTTTTCAAGCAGTTTGCTCGCTTTTTATTTCGCTGTGAGCGGGCAAATGAGTTTCTAAGCGTGAATAAATCTCTGTGGCCTGTTTGCGACATACGTTAAATTAGTTATTGTTTTATTGAATTTGATGTATGATTGTTTTAAAGGAGTCTTTATTTGTGACAGTTTCTTTAACAACATTTTGCATTAACAATGCTATAATATGTTATGCTATATATAGCAATGAGACAAATTTTTGTACTTAAAAAAATCAACTCGCCCGCGGTAACCCGAAGAGGAATCGAATCTCTGACCTTTGGATAACCGGTCCACTGCTCTAACCACGGAGCTACCGGGGTCTCCGATTGACGTGTTGAATTTTTCTGATACTCTCTGATTTGCATTTTAAGCAATAATTGGTATAATTGTCAGAAAATATTTATTATTTATTTATTATATTAATGCTATTATAGTTATGAGATTCAATTTTAATTTGTTTAACAAATATATATGTAGCTAGATAGCTAGATCTCTTCGGGTTAACGCAGAAGAATTATTTTTTTCTAATATAGAAAAAATTACATACATTCACGCTTGTTTCTGGCCTGCCTGGGTGCCCGCCTGGGTAGGCAGAGGCATATTATACGCCCGCACTTCGCCAATTATATAATCCCATAAATAGGTGAACTTACCGGGTATTAAAAAAATGACTCATAATTATTATCTTATTTACTTTTATCATAATTAATCATTAGTATTATATTATTTATTTTGCTATTACTGTTAAACATTGGTTTAGTTTTATTCCTGTTTTGTTACGTTCATTCACTAACATAAATAATGTGACTAACACTAATGGATCATGTAATAAATAAATTTTATTATTTTTCATAAAATGTAATTTGGAAGGGTCGGGGTGCCAGAATCTTGCCAAGTTCTTCCTATAGAGCTCTTGTCCTAAAGAAGTGGCGTTCTTAGTTATAAGTGTTAAGTTGATATCTCGCAAAGTATTGTAAGCTTGTTTTAGAGACGACACTTTTAAACTTGTTGCTTTGTCTATGGAGACATCTTAATCTCCTACTGAAAAATGATGGTAAATATCCGAAACGTCTGAACAAAAATAGTTAAACAGCGACTAAATTCATGAAAAGTTTTTTTATATGATATGTATAATCACGCAAATAGAAGAAAACAGTAAAAGCAATTGTCATTTTATTACGACCTACATTTCAAAACCGAGGGAAACACTCATATAAAGTAACTACCGTCAACTATCCTTAAAAGTGCACTTTCGCGAAACGGCAAAAACAACTTACATTTATTTCCGACACTTGTGATTGGACGATATTGCACAAGTTTAGTGTTTGTGACTGTAAGGAAAAATCGTAAATTGAGTCCGCGAGAAAAAACCTAAAAAAAGTTTACTGCTTTATTCCACGGAGTTCTGCTTCGTATATAGTTTTACGACACAGTGTAAGTATTTACTTGGGCTCGCCTCAAGTCTATAAAAGGAATTGGAAAAACCTTCTTAATCTAGTGAAGTGGGGAGTTATTGTTCACTCTAGGGACTTATTGTATGGTAACAATAAGTTTCCTAAACGAACAGTTCGCAATCTGATAAAAAAGCTTTCTGATGAGTTTTAGATGATTGGTTTACTTGAGTAATCTATAAATTAGTTATAGATCAATAATCTCTTGAACTTAGGGATCCTACTAAGTTCTTAGGAGCCCAAGGCAACTCACTTGCAAGTGGTGAACCCGTCGATTAACGGACGAGGCTCTGGCATACAATAAAGTTCCCGGTAACCGGCAATAGCCTCGCTACCTATTTATGTAGGACCAAATATATCATATCCTAGCATTATTCCGGGCAGCCTAGATGTAAGCTTAGGGCCCAAGTCTGCTTACTTTTTTTTTTTTTGTTTTACTTCGGTAACAAAATGCGTTTACGCACTACCTTCCGGCTAAAGGGGGACCGTAAGGAGGTGTGGGACTCACCACCAGCAGACGCGACTGCCAGCAGTAATACCCACTAAAAATCTTCCGACGACGCCCGCCGCTTGTTGAGAAAGAGGCGGGGGCCAGTACCTGGGTTGCAGCGTCTGACACCGCGTGCGGCCAACGTCCCCCGGACCAAAACCGGGAGGACCTCCTCAGAGAGGCGCAGTGGACGCGCCCCTCCTACCTCCTTGTGCGACCATAGCGTGTGTGGCCGACTTCTCGGAGGGTCTATAGTTAGATAGCAGACGCCCCCTGCCCCCACTGCCTAAGACCCTCCTGGCGCTACTTGACGGGCCCTACTGGCCCGCCCGCTGCACCCTCCACAGGTCCCTCTTAGTTTCTCCCCCGGTAGTCAGTACTAAGGGCACCCAGAGTCGTCGGTCTCTGGGTGTTACCTTTTCCCTGGCGCCTCGACCACGACAACCACGACGACCACGACAAGGTGGAGACCAGTCGGGGGGCCAGGTCTGCTTACTAGCCTATCCAGATGTCGACTGAATTTCCGCAACCCAGAAGGTAACATCATTCTGTGGTAAAACCAGCTGTCAGGATGTTAGAAGGAACTGACTTAAAACCTAATAACGACTGCTATAGATGTTCATGACAGCCGGGACGGCTGCGGCTTGACGTGCTTTCCAAGACACGGAGCAAGCAATAATTACGCACATAACTTCGAGAAGTCATAGTGCGTCACCAGGGTTTGAACCCAAGACCCTCTGAGTTTGAAAGCTATGGGTCTCGCCTCTGGGCTATCGCCGCTCAGACTAGACGTGGTATCAAATATAAAAGGCGAAATGTGGGCATATAATATGCCTCTGCCTACCCATTCGCAAAAACAGGCGTGATATTTTATATGAGTAGGCTACTGAGGGTATGAACACATGTATACACATAATATTAATATTTACACCTATCCACTATATATTATTTCTTTATAATTATAATAATATTTATTTAACTAATAATATGCTTAAATATAATATTGACATTGCATCGAGGTGTGTATTGGTTTTTCGATTTCGATTAACCCTATCGATACGCACGACCATCGCACTAACCCGTGCTACCGGCACGTAAGTCTAGCGATGTCAAAATTTGGAAGCGATAGCTGCGCATAGAGTGAGTGACAGAGTACGACTGGAGAGCCAATAAGCGCTTACGCACGTTCTTTCCTTCCCTTGCGATACCTTATTGTCAGCGCTAGACTTTCGTGCCGCCTACTATACCTCATACCTGCGCCCGGGCAGCCGCGCGCTTGGGGGCACGCTGCTTTATGCCATATACTATTTTTACGTTATTACTAGCTTATCACCTCTCTTCGCATTATATAATCTTTCTTACAGCACTAATTATAAAAAAAAACCAACAGCGTTTCAGCTCCAATTTATCAATCATAATATTTACGTGCCTTTAAGACTTATTCCGTTATTGAATTTAAAACACAGTGATGTAGTGGAGTGTAAGCGTTTACCTTTTCGCATTATGTGTATGACGGGTGGTTGATTAATTTCCGCGGCGCGGCGCTGTTTCCGCCAGAGCCTCCGCCCACCTGCCTCCTTCTCACCGAGGATACGATATTACATTTTATGTTACCTACGTAGAAAGCGATTTAATTATTTTACCTATGTTACATATTTGTGTTAAAATATTTGTATATAGAAATCCTTCCAAGACCTAAGGAGCCCAAGCAAACCTCACCTGCAAGTGGTGCACATGCCTATCAACGGACGAGGCTCTGGCGAACATAACAGTGCCCGGTAAGCGGCAATAGGCTTGCCACCTATTACGTGGGACCAACTATATAATTGGCGAAGTGTGGGCGTAAAATATGCCTCTGCCTATCCCTTCGGGGAAACAGGCGTGAATGTATGTATGTATATCTTTTGTAAATTCCCTAGATTTATTTTGGCGACCGATTAAGCGTGTAGGTTAGTATGCACTGCACCTGCACTCCGCTCCTGAGGTCGTGGGTTCGATTCCCACACAGGACAAATCTTTGTGTGCATGAATATAAATATTTGTTCTGGTCTGGGTTGTTGTTTCCTTTGTATATTTAGCAAGTATTTACAAAAAAATTCTTTGTGATACTTATCTTGCAACTAAGTAATTATGGTAATTGTTAGAAATTATTTATTTATTTCTTTTTATCGGCCTAAAGATATGAATTAGCTTGCTATGTCTATGAAAACTACGAAAGCACTGAGTGTAGTGTCGAATTAAGTGACATACATAATAATAATTATGCGCCCATATATCTTATTTGAAGTGGGCAGAAACCTTTGGGCTACAACTCTTAAAAATGTGATTTGTGGAGTTTTAGCAAAGTTTACTTTAAGCATAGAGATCTAGATGGAAAGAGTCGAGGTGGTAGACAAGATACCACTCGCTTAGTCACTTTCTATGGCGCTCCCGAGCTAGACATGGAGTGCAAGACCTCTTTGGAAGTGCGGCTAACATCATAAGAAGTGGCCCTTGATATCAACTTAAGGTGGGGAGTTATGTGACATTGCTGAAATTGTGATTCATTCATTTTATTGTTCTTTGTCATCTTGTAAGGACAAAAAAAATTGGAATAAATCTACATCATAACACATGAGAACGAGTGGTTCAAAATAAAATAACTCGTTCAGTTTCTCAATATTACATATGTAAAGTTGCGTCTCGTCTTTTTTTTCGACCATTTTACTTCTAAGCAATAATTGCAAGTATTTTTAATGACTCTGTTTTTAGTAGATTAAATAAAGAAGAGATCGTTTGTTTGATTATGCCAATTTCTTTATTAATTGTTCAAATTAAATTAAAATAGTTTATTGCAAACACAGGTTACAGGATAGGTGTTACAGTACAGGTTTAGATTTAGCTGTGGTCTGCCTCAGGAGCGTACAAAAGTTGCGATTTCATATAACACGAAATCAGATTTTATGGATTTTAAAAGTAATACTAACAAGTCGGACATTGTCAAAAGTTTATAGTGATAAGTCGTTTAAATATTCTTTGACATTATAATAGCAGTTTCCTATCAATAGTTCACGTAATTTCAACTTACAGAGATTAAATATAAATATTTCTGACACTAACACCAATTATTTAGTTCCAAGATAAGTATCATTAAGAACTTGTGTTATGGATACGAAATAACGGATAAACATACATAAATACTTTTTTTTTTTGTAAATACATACTTAATATACATAGAAAAACACCCAGACCAGAACAAATATTCATATTTATACACACAAATATTAGTCCTGTGTGGGAATCGAACCCACGACCTCAGGAGTGGAATGCGGGTATACTCGCCACCACGCCATATACCGATATGGCGTGGTGGCGAGTATACCCGTCAGATTGTTGTTATATCTTTGATGAATTTATATATATAATCGATGCACGAAATCCAGCTAGAATATCCTCTACCGCTAGCACGAAGACGTCTTACTAGGCTTCCGAAAGTCAGCGACATGCACCATCCCCTTAAAAAGTTTTCATACTACAAGCCCCCGGCGTAAATCTACTAATAGATTTTGTGAAGAAATATATTCTCTCCTATAATAAAATTAATAATTTCTAACAATGAGAAAACACCCACATTATATTTACGATATTATCTTATTGAGTATTTTATCTTAAAAAACTACTTTAAATTTATCATGGCTTAGTAGAAGAATCAAAAACTCTGAAAGAAATAAACGCTTGCTATACTTTCGCAAAATAATATGAAAATTATTTAAGGTCGAGGCTTGGTTTTCTTACTTCAGAATTACGTTCGCTAAGGGTCAAGTATTGCGGATTGCGAACTTTGAAGGATCTGCGAATATCACGGAATAATGAGAGGTGTAGACGAGCGACAAGAAATAAAATATATAACGTGCGTACAAATAAACAACACACTTTGCTAACAGTCCACTATTTTGAAGTGTCCAACGTATTTCAAAAGGCTAGTTGTACACCAGTAGGTATTACACAATCGGATTTCGCATTATGTAAATTTTACAGCAGAGCGTTATAAAGATTCAAACGTAGTTACTATTTGTTATAGTACAATGAGGGCGGTAGTGCTATTTCAGGCACATGTTTTAAACGCCCATAGGCGATTTAAGAGTTCTACTAAATTTTGGAAATTGCTTGCTACATTCTGGGATTGTCAATTTAATTCAGCAATAATATTTTTTTTGTCTGTTCTTTCTTATGAAATTCTGTCTTTGTGTAGCTGGAGATAACAAACTCATTGTTGGGTCGAACGCTTTTTCACGATTAAATTATTCCATGGCATACACTTCGTCGCTATGTCGTAAACGTGAGAACCAAGAGGAACGGAACACCCGTTGTGCTCCTATGACTCGTTGGGTACTTGCAGAAGAGATTTCTTTTGAGTCGCTTACTCAGCCCTAAAACTATTTTATTAAAATATATTTTCTCTTTGAAGGATTTACAGTCTAATTTCCAGTTGGTTTGCAATATATACTTAATCCTATTGCCATTTACATATAGTTTTGAACACAATAACTAAATTTCTAATTGAATAAATACCTCATCGAAACTTTATGCAAAGCCCAAATACAAACAAACTTTGTAAATGACTTTAATTTTATTACTTGGAGTAGGAAAGAACTTATTGCTTATAAATTTCCTTACTGCATCTATACTAGAACAATATAAGTCAATATCTTCGAAATATTGATTAAAGTTGGACGCTCTTATTACAAACGTATATTTGCGGTATTTCGTTTTAGCAGATTCCGTCAAATTTATTTTGAGATATGGAGTGTAAGACAAGGTGTTGGTGGCTGACAGAACCTTCTTTTTCTTTTTCGTCGGTTATAAAATGCATTTACGCACTGCCTTCCGGCCAAAGGGGGACCGAAAGGGGGTGTGTTGCTCACCACCGGCCGGTACCGTCAGCAGTAATCTTCCGACGACGCCTGCCGCTTGTTGAGAAAGAGGCAGGGGGCCAGTATCTATGTAGCAGCGGCTGACACCCCGCCCGCGGCCAACGTCCCCCGGTCTAAAACCGGTAGACCTCCTCAGAGAGGCGCAGTGGACGCGCTCCTTCTACCTCCTTGTGCGACCATAGCTTGCCAGCTAGCATTAGCTCTACTCTGCTCTATTCGGGGGCTAAGTACTCAGCCCCCCCACCAAGGTGGAAATCAGTGGTAGGTAACAGAACCTTTCATAGCTTACCTACTTACCTACTTTTATTAGTATCAAGCTCTCGCTTCGGAATAAAGCCTAGTTTCAATTAATTATTTAATTTTTGAAGTTGTAGAAAAGATCGAAATAAATACCCACAAAATGGACAGATGATTTGATAAAGGTCGCAGGATCGCGCTGGACTGTTCGAAAGGGCTTCCGCGGATTTGGGACGGGCAGGCTCAAGAAGGAACATGGATGGTTTTTAGTCAGTAAAAGCCCGACACACTCTCCCACTTCACCCACAGCAGGAGAAGGTCATTAGATGATTTTACATATAAATAAAAAAAAGAAAAAAAAGGATTGCGGTGGATGCAGACCACCTGCAGTCACAATGGAAATATATGAGGAAAGCCAATGTTCAGCAGTGGGCTAATGATTATGACAAAAGATCCGAATCAATGGTCAAAGCGCGCTGAAGGATTTTCTGTGGTAACCAACCAAGATATGATAAGATGAGAAGATATCAAATGTTAAATCACATTAAAATCTCGTCTGCAAAACCTTACACCGTATTGTGAAAACAAATAAAGAAGCTGGAAAACTCTTGGCGGCTTTTCCCCGAATGGCCCATTCTGAGCTTTGGATCGAAGGTTTGGGGCTTCGAGTGCCTAATTAACTAGTTGGGCTCCCAACTAAGTACTTAACAGGATTATCAAATGAACGAATCAGTGGCTCTGCATGTAGACGTTCCTTGGGAAAATACTGTTTTAGACAAAATCATATGCTTTTTTGAGTTGTTAATCCTTTGTAAGGCAGTGGTGAACATATTCCTACCACAAATTGAAACTCATAAGTTAAGGTAGAAAATCGAAAAAATCTTTAACATATTCTGCCCGTTATACCTAAGCTATTAGAGACTAAATTCTATTACTTACAACGATTGTAGTTAGGTTCTACCGTTCAAGAATAAATAAATAAGTTATTATCCTTGATCTTAGTCTAAGAATGAGTAACTGTATATTTAAGTGGCATTTAATTTCGAGCGAATGAAGCCTTTATTACTAGAGTATTAGTATTTATTACTAAATGTAAAAGCTGTACGGCACGCACATGCTGCTGCCAATAGGTACGCACTGGGTTCGCGTTTCAGTTTTGGAGTATGACCTGAATTACTCACACCGTGGTTTCTGAGAGAAGGCTCGTGGTTAGTAACGTTATAGAAAGAGATGATGATAAAGACAGATATTTTTCACGCATAAACTGCCAACAGCACGTATTGGGGATAGCCGCTGTTTAGCCGTTTATCTATATGTCAGCAAGCACAATTCCATTACAAAATCAAACTGAATGTTTATGTATCTCTTGCCACTATTTTCAATATAACTATATACATACTTTCACGCCTGTTCCGCCGAAGGAGTAGGTAGTATGGTACTATACGCCTACACTTCGCCAATTATATTATTGGTCCCACGTAATAGGCGAGCCTATTGTTGCTGAACGGGATCTGTTACGTTCGCCAGAGTCTCGTCTGTTGATCGGCAGGTGCACCACTTGCAGGTGAAGTTGGCTTGGGCTCCTTAGATGTTGTGGATGGAAGGATGCTAACTATTAAAAATACTTGGTTTTTTCCTTGAATCTGTACGATGGTTCGGAACCATTAGTGTGTTTGTATGTCTTTATCACACAGCACTGAATTTAACACGCTCGATTCATGTTTATCGCCATTGCTACAGATTCTCATAACTTCGCATCGCTTAAATAATCCGATTACGTTCATTATTTTCAGATAAAGCGCATAAAAATAACGAAGCCCGGATTTAAGGGATACAAAGGCCATAATTATGTGTGTTATCGGGTGGCGTTGTGCGGGTAGTTGTGCACTAAATGGGTAGGTACAGAAAATCCGAACCAAAAATTTTGGTAAGTCGCTATTTTTACAAGTCCATACCTCTGATCACTGGCATTATCTTCTGACGGCTTCTCAGCTCATTTTGGAGAAGAGTAAAATTACATTTCTGCAAGCTGACAAGAGTGAGTGCGCTTAATTGTTACTGAGCTTATTCAACGGTATAGAGCGATTTGATATATGATCGACTGCTTGCATCTGACACCATGTGGTCAAGATACAAGTCACGATATACACACACAAAAGATGACTTTTTATGCTATTTCACTAGTAGCCACTGAAAAGAGTTCTCACGAACCAGGGTCACGATTCTGCTAGAATTTGAAGCCACTCAGTTAAAGTCAGACTCAAGACCAACAGCTTAACGTGCCTTCGTTCATTCGTTTTATTTGGACAGTAATAATATAAAAATAACAGAGCCAGGTAATAATAGAGCGTCTCTTTAAATAACTGACCATATTTTTTGGGTAAAAAGTAGCCATATTTAAAATGAATCCGTGGTCAGGTGAAGTTACAATTTAGCTATTTACCGATTTCATCTAGTTTGGCCCACCCTTTAGGTTTTTACATTGTAAACGTAATAAACAGTGGCGGTTTATTACAATTCTTTTCTCACGAGGCGATTTGAATCTCTTATAGCGGAAAACAAAATAAACTAGGCTCTCTGCAAGTGCCTATTTCATAGACAGGATAATAAGCTGTCAGTAATAATGACTCATGCGCGTTCATAGCAGACGTAAAATACTCAATGCATCCCGTATGGCAACAGGGCCTCAGGGTACTATTTTAAGTTTCTTCAAGTGCTATTCAATATGCTTATTGAATAAGTTCCTATTCGTTTCTAATAAGCCATAATTATGTGTGTTATTGATAGGCGTTGGGCGGGTAGTTGGACAGTAATTAAGTTAAGGTAGTTTATTAAGTACCATAGCTTTTCTTATGTTTGATTTGTCGATTTAAATTCAGTAAGCCTTTTTAATTGCAGACAAAGAAAAGTTAGCTATAATTTATTGTATAAATTTGTATTACACATACAGGTTAAGATTTCTTATTAATAGGCACTAATTAAGTTTAGGCAGTTTATTAAGTAGCATAGGTTTTTTTTTGTTTAAAGTAAAGTAAAGTAAAGTAAAGTAAAGTAAAGTAAAGTAAAGTAAAGTAAAGTAAAGTAAAGTAAAGTAAAGTAAAGTAAAGTAAAGTAAAGTAAAGTAAAGTAAAGTAAAGTAAAGTAAAGTAAAGTAAAGTAAAGTAAAGGTATCTAGGTTTTAAATTTAAAATTCCATATCTTTCATATAAACGGCGCTGTGCGAAATTTCATTTACTTCCTCTTGATGTGCGTAGAAACATTTTTGATCTGCGTTATTTATTGAAAATTGCTCAATCCAAAGTTAATTGTCCTGAACTTCTGTGTCAACTGTATATTAATGTACCTCCCCGACATTGTCGTCCGAGATATCTACTCCATGTTCCAACCCACCGTAGTGTTTATCGTGGCAACTCCTACTTAATTCGCGTTAGCAAGCTTTTTAATTCAACTAATAATAATCATTCTGATACCCTCGATATCTACTGCAGCAATATATCTATAATTAATAAAATTCTGTCTGCAGACTACTTCACTTAGTATAGGTTAGTGAATTTTTATGTTAACTGTTTAAATTGATTATTAGTTTAAATTAAAATGTACATTTCTAGTTAATGTTAGCCAATTGTTATATGTGGAGGCTTGTTATTGGCTTTTAGAATATATGTTTTAAAATTATATAGCAGTGTTAGCTGTAAGCCCCCCAAAGAAAATAAAATAAAATAAATAAAATAATAGTAAAGTAAAGTAAAGTAAAGTAAAGTAAAGTAAAGTAAAGTAAAGTAAAGTAAAGTAAAGTAAAGTAAAGTAAAGTAAAGTAAAGTAAAGTAAAGTAAAGTAAAGTAAAGTAAAGTAAAGTAAAGTAAAGTAAAGTAAAGTAAAGTAAAGTAAAGTAAAGTAAAGTAAAGTAAAGTAAAGTAAAGTAAAGTAAAGTAAAGTAAAGTAAAGTAAAGTAAAGTAAAGTAAAGTAAAGTAAAGTAAAGTAAAGTAAAGTAAAGTAAAGTAAAGTAAAGTAAAGTAAAGTAAAGTAAAGTAAAGTAAAGTAAAGTAAAGTAAAGTAAAGTAAAGTAAAGTAAAGTAAAGTAAAGTAAAGTAAAGTAAAGTAAAGTAAAGTAAAGTAAAGTAAAGTAAAGTAAAGTAAAGTAAAGTAAAGTAAAGTAAAGTAAAGTAAAGTAAAGTAAAGTAAAGTAAAGTAAAGTAAAGTAAAGTAAAGTAAAGTAAAGTAAAGTAAAGTAAAGTAAAGTAAAGTAAAGTAAAGTAAAGTAAAGTAAAGTAAAGTAAAGTAAAGTAAAGTAAAGTAAAGTAAAGTAAAGTAAAGTAAAGTAAAGTAAAGTAAAGTAAAGTAAAGTAAAGTAAAGTAAAGTAAAGTAAAGTAAAGTAAAGTAAAGTAAAGTAAAGTAAAGTAAAGTAAAAAGTTCTTTATTTCATAAACTATTACATAGCACTTGAAAACGTAAAAACAAAATATACATAAAAAAAATTTTTTTTTAATATCAACCCTGAAATCACGAAGCTTAGATTCACTAACATGCAAATAAATAAAAATTAGGTGTAAGTGAATCTAAGTGCCAGTTCCGAGCCCCCGCTCTGTGAGAAGAACTGACAAGAAACTCACATGCTATGCTCTTTTAAATTATTTTTATTACAAAACACACACAGTGTAAATTTGATGATACTGAAAGGGTCCCCCGAAGCTGTAACCAATAAAGTAGCACTAAGGGAACCTTCCATCACAGTCAAGTAAGTATGTATTGTGAAACTGAGCTGAGCCTGTACAATAAGGGATGGTCACGACAATGATCTGGTTGACTTTTTAATCTAATATACACATACAAGTTGAAAATGTTAAGCCCAAGCTTGTTTATCCGATAAGTAATCAATCATTAACAGCATAATACCCCTTTTGAAGAAACTGCTTTTAAACTACAGTTTTAAAAGTTGCCAATGGTAGAACAATTATTTCCTGCGGAATTTTATTATAAAATCTGATACTATTACCCAAAAATGAATTTTTTGTTTTGTGAAGTCGACAATTTGGCAGAGAGAGCTTATTTCTATTCCTAGTATTAAAATTATGTGCTTTTGAATTTTTATCAAATGTATTAATGTTTTTGCGAACATACATTATATTATCGAACATATACTGAGATGCAACCGTTAATATGTTAATTCTTTTAAACATCTCTCTGAGAGAATCTCTGGACTTAAGATTATAGATAGCTCTTATGGCGCGCTTTTGTAATACAAATATATTATGTATGTCCGCAGCAGATCCCCACAATAACATACCATATGACATAATGCTATGAAAATAGCTAAAATAAACTAATCTAGCTGTTTCTTCGTCTGTTATGAGTCTTATCTTTTTGATGGCATAGCATGCTGAGCAAAGCCTTCCGGACAAATCCATTATATGGGGGTTCCACTGCAATTTAAAATCAATATTGATGCCTAAGAACTTTGTATCATTTAATAACTCGATATTCTTGCCATTCATTGTCAAGTTAGTTGAGACTTTTGTAACATTAGGCAATGAAAACTTTATACATTTAGTTTTACTTGCGTTCAGAGATAGATTGTTAACCGTAAACCAATGTAAAACCTTCGCAAGAGCATTATTTATCACGTCAGAATGATCCTTGCCTCTGTTCACTTTAAATATCAGAGACGTATCGTCAGCAAACAAAACTGTTTCGCATAGATCTCTAGTATATAAAGGTAGATCGTTAATATAAATTAGAAACAATAAAGGGCCTAAAATAGAACCTTGTGGAACTCCCATAAGCAATGGCGCGCCAGAAGACTCGACTCTATTAATAACTACTTTTTGAGTTCTGTCACTCAAGTAAGATTTAATTAATTTTAAAGATTTTTAAGATTTAATTAACACCATAATATGTCAATTTAGCTAACAAAGTAGGATGGTCAACGCAATCGAATGCCTTCGAAAGATCACAAAATACTCCAATTGCATCCTGCCTGTCCTCCCAGGCGTCAAATATATGCTTCATTAGGGCTACACCAACATCTGTAGTGGATTTACTCTTAGTGAAACCATACTGCTGAGAATGAAATAAGGAATTCAGAGAGAAATGACAAAGTAATTGATTAAAAATAACTTTTTCAAATATTTTACTAAGAGCTGGGAGTACTGATATTGGTCTATAGTTAGTAGGATCAGACTTCTCACCAGCTTTAAAAAGAGGTATTACTTTACTGTATTTCATTAAACTTGGAAATGAACCATCATCAATACATTGATTAAAAATGACTGCCAACTGAGGAGCAATAATATTAATGATAGATTTAATAATGTTGGTTGAGATTCCCCATAAATCCTCAGTTAATTTTAAATTTATTGTATTAAAAGTATTAACTATTGTAGACCCATCAATATGTCTAAAACTAAATAATTCACTACAAAGAGGTACATTGTCTTCAAGAAGAAAGACTGCACGCTGAGTAGAGGAGTCAAGTGCTTGAGTTGTCTCTAATGGTATATTCACAAAGAAATTTCGAAATGCGTTGGCCACCTCTTCTTCTTCTACAATATCTTTATCATCGACTTTAAGAGTTATCATGCTATGATTATCCTTGTATTTTCCAGATTCTTGGTTTATGACATTCCATGTAGCTTTAATTTTATTTTTGGAATTTATAATTTTATTTTTAAGATGCATTGACTTAGCAGTGGTGCAAACAAGTTTGAACAATTTTGAATAATTTCTAACATATTGAATAATTTTTTTTTTCTCGATTAAATTTTAGTAATATGTTAGCCTTTTTATTTGCAGACAAGGACAACTTAGCGATTAATTATTGCATAAATTTGTATAACACATAGAGGCTAGGCTCTCTGCAAGTGCCTATTTCATAGACGGTAAAATTAGCTGTCAGTATTGGTGAGTCATTCTCTTTCATAGCGGACGTAAAATACTCAATGCATCCCGCATGCCAATACGGCCTCAGGGTAAAGTTCAAAGTTACTTCAAGCGCTACTCAATATGTCGATTGGCCGGCTTCCTATATCGTTCTCGTAGCCTTTATTGTTTTGCACATAAAGTCCAGAGTTCGATAGTTGTCGTGGAGCCCCTGCATGATCAGACTAAGCTTGTTTAATCAACTGGCCTTGACTACGAAACAACGGATTTGCATTTCTATCGAAACGAGAGACGATACTGAATTCTGTGATGCTGTCAAGCATAGCTTAATAAATGGCTAAGATATGAATACTATTTATACTATACAAGACATAATGTTCTACGTGCAAAGTATATTCATAAATGCGGAAGTAACTCTGTCTATCTGTCTCGCTCTCATGCTATAAGAACTAAACCAATTTAAATTAAAATTTAGAACACTGATAGTCTAGAGCCTGAGAAAGGACATAGGCTACTTTTTAATGCGAAAAAAGGTTGTAAGTGGTAGATCAAAGTTTTCCCCCCCCGACTGGTCTCCACCTTGTCGTGGTGGGGGGGCTGAGTACCTCCCGGTAGGGCGCAGGAGGCGCTAGGGAAAAGGCAACACCCAGAGACCGACGACTCTGGGTGCCCTTAGTACTGACTACCGGGGGGGAAACTAAGAGGGACCTGTGGAGGGCGCAGTGGGCGGTTCAGCTCAGCAGCGCCAGGAGGGTCTAGGCAGTGGGGGCAGGGGGCCCCTGCTGTCTAACCATGGACCCTCCGGGAAGTCGGCCACACACGCTATAATCGCAAGGGGAGGTAGGAGGAGCGCGTCCACTGCGCCTCTCTGAGGAGGTCCTCCCGGTTTTGGTCCGGGGGTCGTTGGCGGCAGGCGGGGTGTCAGAAGCTACAACCCAGGTACTGGCCCTTTCCCAACAAGCGGCGGGCGTCGTCGGAAGATTTTTAGTGGGTATTACTTGGCGGTCGTGTCTGCCGGTAGTGAGTCCCACACCCCCTTTCGGTCCCCCTTTGGCCGGAAGGCAGTGCGTAAATGCATTTTGTTACCGACGTAAAAAAAAAAAAAAAGGAGATTTTTTTTTCTTCCCCGACTGGTCTCCGCCATGTCGTGGTGGGGGGGGGGGTGGGAGGCTGAGTAGCTCCCGGTAGGGTGGAGGAGCCGCCAGGGAAAAGGTAACACCCAGAGATCGGCGACTGTAGGTGCCCTTAGTACAGACTAAGAGGGACCAGCGGCGGGGCAGGAGGGCCCGCCAAGCAGCGTCGAGAGGGTCTTAGGTGGCGGGGGCGAGGCTGCTGGCCCCTGCTGTCTAACTATAGACCCACCGAGAAGTCAGTCACACACCCTTTGCACTGCCCTCTAAGAAAGTCCTCCCCGTTGGACGTTGGCCGCGAGGTGTCCGACGCTGTAACCCAGGTCCAGAACATGTCCCCTCCCGCCTCTTTTTCAACAAGCGGCGGGCGCCGTCAGAAGATTTTGATCGCGGTCGCGTCTGCCGATGGGGAGTCCCACACCCCTTTTCGGTACCTCTTTGGCCGAAAGGCAGTGCGTAAGTGCAAGTGTTACCGACGTAAAAAAGGGGATCAAAGGTTTTATATCGAAAGTTTCATTTTTGAAGTTAGAAGCGTTAAAATTGTTTTGTTAGGTAAATTATTAGCTGATATAAACATGATATTTAAATTAACTTAAACAAGATGCGCAATATAAACAAACTTCGATTATATGCGTTATAAAATTATGACGTGACAACGTCTTATAATTCGATAGAGCCGGCTGCACGCACGAAAAAATATGACTCTTGCGACGTTACCTCGCTCTGAGGCGTTCCATGTAAGGCTTGAAGTGCAAGCGAGAACGCGGAACGAGCGACAAAGAAGCACAATCGGCCTTTGCGTTCGGCAGCGTTCGACATCCGTCTCTCTCCTACTTGAGTGAGCGATGCGTCTGCGTGGACAGCTGCTTTATTAAACAAATGAAATTAAAATTTTCTTTTGAAAAATGCTACCATTCCATCAGTATTTTCTTAAGACGACGTTCAACTATCATCAGTAAACCGACTCTACAGACAACCAATTTTTATTGTATAGAGATAATAATATGGTAAACTGTGTGAATATTTTTTTTCTATAAATAGGAAATTCGTATTCCAATGTTTTGTATTAATGATTTATTTATTCATGATGCACTCAGTAGGGAACGATTAACTAAGACTAAGACTCAATATCTTTATAACTCACCACAAATCATAAGAAGAACGATAATTAATTTAAAGAATTAATATTGTTATGTTGATTTTTACAATACGTTTTTGAAATAATGTTTTAGTAAATTTATCATTTACTGATGTTTCGTTTCAACATAGCAATATTACTACTAGGCATATTATTAACATTACAGTTTTTTTGTCATTCACTGCCAGTGAAAAAAACTCGGCTATTACAAAACTTACTTTTTTTTATGTACCAACTAATAACGTTTGGCACAAAGGCCTATTTTGATAATTATTTTGTTTATTTAATGCGCTATATTTCGCGAATAGTTTCATTATAATGCTTTATTACGAACCACCACTTAGAGCAAACGAAATTTTCATTTGAAAATCGAATCATATCCGAGCTTAATTCTTTTTTTTTCCCAAATGGCAATTAAAATTTTGCCAGTGCCAGTCTAGCTTATTTCATTTGTCTTAATTATTATATGAATAATGACTGTGAATTATTTATTTGCCTGTATTAATGAGGACAGAAAACTTCAAATTAAAAGGAAAATCTACTTCATAATATCATCATCAGCTTATGGAAGTCCTCTGCTGAACATTACTTTGCACCATTATCTTACTTTAAACAGGCGGCTGGTCTTTTAAATTAGTTATGAACTCCGCTGGTGGCCAGGGTACCCCCTGGTGCAGCATTACATCCCTCCTTCCTCTTACTACCGCAAGCGGACCACCGTACAGGTTCATTAAATATTTTTCTATATAAATGTTTACCCCAATATTTTCTTATATTATTATAATTCAATACTTGTACCTGAAAAGAGGCACACTATATATTGTCTCCGCGGCCGCAAGTGGGTCTACGCTTTCGACATCAAAAAACGCCACTCAGGTCTGTATTGTGTAAAATTTATACATCCGGGGAAGGGTGAACGTTAGTGTGGCGTTTGATTTTAAGCGCTTCCGTGCTTCGGAAGGCACGATGAGCCGTTTGTCACGGTTTTCACGATATGAATAGTCGTGAAGCCATGTTTGGGGCCTAATTGGGCCGCTTGGAAAATTTTGAACAGCCGAACGTCACACACACACGCCTCTACCAGTCCACACTGGATTAGCGTGGTAGATGGTGGTAGTTGGATAATAGAACGTTAATGGGCTGAGATATAGATGAGGATAATTTAAAATCGAATGTTCAAACAAACAAACGAATGCTCGTGGTGAGATATCACCGTTAAAACTTTCGTATAACATCAAATGTAATGAGATCTCGCGTGACTATGCAAAGCTTGTTTGGAATCACAATGCAGTTTGGTTTGTGCTTGGTTCTAGTAAACACAGAAACAGCAGATAATTAGTGTGCTAATCAGCCGTGAGCTGGCCCGGCGCAACGGATAGCCGCCGTGTGACGTCACAAAAGCCCATTCAGCAATAGGGTTGACAGGTTTGCATTTGAGCCATCGAGAATTGGAAAATCACATCAAAACTACTGGTTCTAGTTTTACAAAACTAGAGCGAATTTGTACAGGTAATTTCTAAGCTTTCATTTGTGAATGAAATAAGTTATAATCAGCTGAAGCTGGTTAGACCAGTGAGTAGATCCTGGCCCTAACCTACAGTCTAGCGCAACTGGGATACGGCTAGGATAAGATGACTGCGGGACTGTTTGATAGGGTTACGGCGGCTTCGCGACATAGCAGGCTCAAGGAAATGGCTCAGGAACATGGATGATTTTCAATCAGTAAAAGTCTGACAAACCCTTCTGCTCCACCCACAGCGGAAGACGGTCAATGTGATAATTATTCATCCAAAAAAAATAGAAATAATAATGAATTTTTAAGCTTGAATTCGTAAAGAAATAAGTATTAAATTATAAACAATATGCTAGATTAAGCTAAATATAGCACTACTACTATACTACTATTGTTATTATCATATTTATTGTGAAAACAAAAGTAATTTAGTTTTCTTAGTTTAGGTAGCTAACACTTAAATAAACTCAATTACTAACCCTACGTAAGTTGGGTGAGTAAGTAAAGATAGTGTAATCAGGCTCTAATCATATAAAGGTTCTGTAAAAAGTTCGAAGATATTTTTATCATAATTAATTTCATTGATATGCTAATGAGATAAATAGTAGCCAACCCTAGCATACGTGTTTATCGGACGAGTCATGCGTGAATGGCTATCCTTTCGCGATTGTCTTCCGCAGCCGGAGCGGGCGTCGCGTCGCGTCGTGTCGCATCCCGGCGTGTCGTATGACGTCGACTCGCTGGATGCTAATCTGCAAAGTGAATCTTCCATTGTTATTTTGTACGCTGTTAATATAGTCCTCATTCGTATGGGACTACAAACCGGTTTGAAAAAATGAGAATGTTCTTTTAATTGTGGTTATATAATTGTGAATTCCTTTGTTTTGTTAAAAGCTATAAGAATTCGTTTGTCGTAATATGAGAAGAGTTATCAATATGAATGTAAGGGTGGCGGGAAAGAGGACGCCTGAAAAGAGATGGGTTCAGTGTGTAACAGTCAAAGTCAAACCCAATTATTAAAGCATATAGTCTTCATTCAGCTCAACATAAAAACTGACGTTCACATTCACTGCGAGCGGGAGCTTGATCGTAAAAGAACGGGCAAGAAAATCGTCAAGGTTGATTGAAGAAAGGTATGATCGAGAAGGGGGGCATCAGTAGATACACCCACGATACACATCTTCTACTCTGATCGGAGGAGGACGGACGAAGGAGGTTTGTACAATGACTTCTGTTTTGTTATTTATCATACTGTATGACGTATACTCATACATAATACCACACCTATTTCCCCGAAGGTATAGGCACATTATACGCCCACAGGTGTTAATAAGTGGCGGCAGTCCCACGTGATAGGTGGCAAGCTTATTGCCGCGTATCGAGAACTTTTATGATCGCCAGAGTTTCGTCCGTTGCTCTGCAGGTGCACCACTTGCAGGTGAGGTTAGCTTGGGTTCCTTAAATCTTGGTGGGATCTCTATTTATATTAATGTAAACAGAACTTTATGGTATATTTATGTTCAACAAATCATATATATACAGTGACTGCTTGTTGCTTAACTCACAATTTTTTAAATCACTGGAAAGGTTAGAGTAATATTACATATAAACTCAATACTCAATATCTTTATTGTTCTCCACAAACAGTTACAATAGAATGTTAATATTATTACAATTCGCTGTGGACCCTGTCTGGCACACCAAGTAGAAGGAAGGACGATATATGCTTTAAATTATAATAAAAAAGTGGATTTAATGTTGTTAATTTATAATTATTGCTTAGATTGAGTTGTGTAGTACGGAAGTTTAGTTATGTTTACATAAATAAATAATAAATAAATAAATATTTCTGACACTAACACCAATTATTTAGTTCCAAGATAAGTATCATTAGGAACTTGTGTTATGGACACTAAATAACGGATAAACATACATAAATATTTTTTTTTTGTAAATACATTCTTAATATACATAGGAAAACACCCAGACCGGAGCAAATATTTATTCACAGAAAGATTTTTCCTGTGTGGGAATCGAACCCACGACCTCAGGAGTGGAGTGCGGGTATACTCGCTACCACACCATATCGGTCGTCAAAACATAATAGGTTGGGGAAAAAGTCTTTTCGTATTTTTGTATGAAAAGTCAAGACATTTTTTTCAAAGTTTATTTACATTTATTTACAATATATATGTACCGTTTTGTTGAATAACTTTCTGCCATTTTGTGGGCAGAGACATTATCCCGTTACTGTAGAAACTTTGGGACTTCTGATCAAAAAAACGGGACAAATAGTTTTGGCAGTCCTCTCTTGAGGTCAACCTTATAGAACCTAAAGAATTCTGCAGAGACCGAAACAGGTGAAAATCTGAAGGCGCAAGGTCAGGGCTATATGGTGGATGCACTAGGACCTCCCAGTCGAACTCTCTTAATTTTTGCTGAGTGGCTAAAGATGTGTGTGGTCTAGCGTTATCGTGATGAAAGACCACACCCTTCCTGTTGATCAATTCCGGCCGTTTTCTCTCGACTGCTTCCTTTAATCTCATCAGTTGCTGGCAGTAAAGATCAGAATCGATGGTTTTGCCGGGCGGTAAAAGCTCATAATAAACAATGCCCTTCCAATCCCACCATACACACAGCATCACCTTATTTCGTGTTAGGCCAGGTTTGGCCACAGTCTGTGAAGCCTGGCCAACTTTCGACCACGACCTTTTTCGCACGTTCTTGTCGTACGTGATCCACTTTTCATCGCCAGTTATCAATCTCTTCAAAAACGGCTCGGTTTCATTACGTCTCAATAATGAATCGCAAATGAGTACACGGTTCATTAAGTTTCTTTGAGTGAGCTCGTGTGGCACCCAAATATCGAGCTTTTTTGTATAACCAGCTTTCTTCAAATGGGTCAAAACTGTTTTGTGGTCAATTCCCAGTTCTTCAGCTACATCGTAACTACTAATATGCCGATCTTGCTCCACTCTTTCAAAAATGGCGTCCATTTTATTCGTAACAGGGCGACCAGAGCGAGGTGCATCTTTAACATCAAAATTTCCGGACTGAAAACGTTTGAACCAAATTTGTGCTACTCTTACTGACACTGCATAAGGTCCATAAACATCACAAATTTTTTTCACTGCTTGAGTTGCATTTTTGCCTTTTTTATAATAAAATTTTAAAATGTATCGAATTTCTTCATTAGATTCACTCATTTTTACGGAGAGAAAAACAAATGAAAAATAGCGGGAAACAACTTTTTTTTATTTTTTTCTTTTCTTTATAATGGAACCTTTTTAATGTTACCAAAACCAGCCAGACACAAATAGTACAGTCAAAAAAATTTTATAATAAGTTTATACCTACGTTATGCGAAAAGACTTTTTCCCCGACCTAATACATATCAT
Organism: Musotima nitidalis; assembly: GCA_949126915.1. Taxonomy (NCBI): domain Eukaryota; kingdom Metazoa; phylum Arthropoda; class Insecta; order Lepidoptera; family Crambidae; genus Musotima; species Musotima nitidalis. Next base: position 8,946,388 of record OX421431.1, read on the forward strand.
GTAATGCGTTATTCCTATAAAAATAGGCAAATATCACATATTCCACGTTTTTAGTTTCATGCACACCCGTTTATTTGATTTTCAATATTCGTAGATTCGTTTTTAAAATTAACACTTTACAAGAACCAAATCTAATTTTATCTCTTAAAATTTATTTCTTACCCAATTATTATTTTATTCAATGATAATTTATTGATTCAGGCGGTACTTCGCGGAAATTAATTGTAAGCAAGTGATGGATTAAAAATATCTTTGTAACAATGCCTCCGCAACTATAATTTCCCGAAAGATTGAGAAACAATTTAACACGACACGTGTTTCGCCCTTACACAGGGCATCTTCAGGTACGATAAGCCTCAGAACAACGATGTCTTCACGGCCAACGCTAAAATGAGAGTGAAAGTTGTCGGAAAATTATAGTTGCGCGGGAATTTTCACAAAGATATTTTTAATCCATCACTTGCTTAATTCAATGAAAGAAATGTACACAGTAAATTAATGCTGTATATAATTAGATATATAAGGTCTTATTACAAAACCGATATTTAAAGTTAGACCAGGTTTAAATCTAGTGCTGTCACATGATATAACCATAAACCTGGTCTAAATTTAGATCTGATTTTGTAATCATTCCTCATGTAAAAAATTACTTATACTATAAGAGTGCTTTTTACACCAGTATAAAAGTATTCAATAAATTGCCTTTGGAAATTAAAGAATTAAATCTACCAAAGTTTAAATACAAATTAAAAGCCTGGCTAATAAATAAACCTTTTTACAATTTGAATGAATACTTTTTTACGAATAATATTAAGTAACTAGTTGTAAGTTGTATAAATTGCACGCCCGCAACGGGTACACTTTTGTTACTAATGTAATGCATGAACACCAGCAAAATGTACACAGTCTTAGCAATAAAGATCTATTCTATTCTATTCTATTATAATCAGCCCCATAGTGTGTAAACGAAAGCTAACAAAGCAAGCCTTCGAGAAAGCCCAGGCAAGATGCAGTTTGGTAAGAAGATACTAACAATATGTAGAAAGCCACATATTATACATATTGTTGAATAGTTTACTGAGTTGAACATCCCAGACGTAGTACTCTCCCCATGGGCATAAACCACTTGAATTTCCAATATTCCATGCTAACTGCTGATCTACACTGATTCAATTATATCGGGTGAGCCATAGAGCTAGGCGTTTTACTAGTTGACTGAATCTGAAATCTTAACAACAGTCCCATGTAATACAATGTCATAGTGTCATAGTATTTTCATTAAAAAAAAACTTTAATAAGTTCGTATGAAATATTAAATTTACTAAAATTCTGTGTTGGAGAATTATACATAATATCACGCCTGTTGCCTCAAAGGGTAGGCAGAGGCATATTATACGCCTACATATCGCCAGTTATGTTATTTGTCCCACGTCACAGGCCAAAAGGTCACGAGCCTATTGCCGATTACCGGGAACTTTTATGTTCGCCAGACCCTCGTCCGTTGATCGACAGGTGCACTACTTGCAGGTGAGGTTGCATGGGCTCCTCAGATCTTAGTAGGAGCCCTATACACCCGGATTCTAACCTTGGGTGTCATGGCAAGTGCAGATATTTTTACTTGATAAAATAAAAATGTAAAGTAAAATAAGATGAACCCATTAAATTTTTGTAACCTATTAAGTATGTTATAATTCTTTACGTTCATCATTGAAAATTAATAAAATATAAGCTTGATCACAGTGTCCCCCGGGGGCCTCCGTTCTTGACTTGCCATCTTCTAGCCATCACCGGGAAACCTAACATAAATAATAAATACATAAATAAATATTTTCTGACAATTACACCAATTATTTAGTTCCAAGATAAGTATCATTAAGAACTTGTGTTATGGATACTAAATAACGGATAAACATACACAAATACTATATTTTTTTCTAAATTCATACTTAATATACATAGGAAAACATCCAGACCAGATCAAATATTCATGTTCATGCACACAAAGATTTGTCCTGCGTGGGAATCGAACCCACGACCTTAGGAACTTAACATAGGATTCAGTGTCTGTATTTTATTGTTAAATTGTGAAAGTATCAATAAAGTTTTGCGGACATAAATATAAAAAATATATACCTAAAAAAATTGTTTAAAAAAAAACAAGTTGTTTCCGTAGATGCTCGCAGATCTTGTTAATAACGTAACGTAGTACCTGGCTTAATAGAATTCCTCGTTTATTCAGAAGAATAAGGCTTCATTCTAGTCGGAGACAATGGGTACTTAAATCATATTCAACCAACTGAGCTGACCAGCTTATTTCGAGTTGCTAAGTGCCACAACGCTGTTTTTAAACTGGGTTTGTGTCACAAATGAAAAAATATTACTATCCTTTGTGTTGTGTATTCGAATAAAATAATCTAAATAGGTTAGGTATGCAATTTTCCTCTGTCAATCAGCAAAATGTCCGCGTGGTGGAGTATAAATAACCTCAATTCCATTAACCATGGTTTGTGTAAGGAGGCGCAAGTTGATATTAGTACTTTATTATGCGAAGATAAGAATTCAGTTTTTATTCAGTTACGCTGAAGTAAGATTAAGGTAGGAAACATGGCGTAGGAATTGCGAGTTCGACGGACAATGACAACCAACTGGTCTCCACCTTGACCTTGTCGTGGTGGGGGGGCTGAGTACCTATCGGTAGGGGAAAGGTACACCCAGCGGGGGGGGTTGTAAATTTTAAAATTTCCGTAATAAAAGTTGCGGAAACAGAAGCAGAAACTGATGTTGAAAATCGCGCGGAACTTCCGCACTTGCGGAAACAGAAACAAAGATCCGTTGCATCTCTAATGAAGACTAAGGTAGTTCAAGATTTATTTTAACTAAACTTTCCAAAAATTCTATTAGGTTGTTAATATGGACAGGTTTGACAAACTACTTTGAGAAATGCTTACATAATTGTTATTAATGATTGTAAATATTGAACGTCCTTAGGCCGATCATGATAATGAAGAATAAGGAACTGAATGATTTTCTTTATTACTTCTACTGTTATCAAACTTTAGACAAAAAAAAACCCAATGCATTAGGTTGTTGATATAGACAGGATTGAAAAATTGTTACAAAAATTGTAATTTAGCAGTAAACGTCCTTAAGCTGATGATGATGATGATGGAGGCTAAGGAAATTCAAGATTTCCCTTTTTACGCTTAAACTAAAAAACAAAATCAAATTTAAGATCAAATGAGTAAATATAAATATAAAGTTGGTTATGAAAAGTCGTTTATTACAGACTTAAAAACTTATTCATACTCTCCAGGAACTATGTTGACAAGGTCTATTCTCTGTGATGGTCGACCACCGAATGCCTGCTTGACTCCCCTTTTAACGAAACCCATGAGCCGAGTGAGTGAGTTGAACGAACGAACGAATGAAAACCGTTCTAGCGCCATGTGGTGGAAAAAGGAAGTCAAATCAGCATCAATAATTACAAAGTCAATACACAGACAACCTATATAAGTCTCAAAATATAATTAAACTACTATGGATGCTAACACAATACATTTGGTTGTTCACTATTTTACACTATTTTTCAAAGTATTTTGCCAAACATGTCTTTGACAAAATACTTGGAAAAATTGTTACAAAATGGTTACTACACATTTCTCATATTACTAAGTCTATGGAGCGAACAATCTGAAAAGTAAACAGACAGACTTCGACTCAGAGAACGCAGCCCAAGTTGAGGTTTAATTAAAACTGAAAGAGTGCATAGAATACCTATTTAAAGCGAGAAAACTCGCGGACTCCATTTATACTTTGTGGGCTTTTTATACAGACTAATGTAATGTAATAAACTGTATAACTTATAGCTACTGCTTTTTAATTAAGTTATTTTTCATTTCTATTTATGAAAAGAGTTAAATTCGTTGCTAGTGTGTAGGTGCACGTATGCGTGTGATTACCGGAGGCAGGTGAATGGCGTCCTTTTTAAAACGTTTTTATTAGCTTTACATGTGTGTTTTTGTATGTGGTCCGCTTTCAGTTGTAAGCCGCCGCTCGCCACTCGCACAGTAAGAGGAAAGAGGGATGAGATGCTGTACCAGGGAGTCGCCCTGGCCACCAGCAGCAAGGGAAGGGAATGCTGTACCAGGGGGTTCCTCGGCCACCAGCAGGAAGGGAACGAACTGTACCGGGGTGTAGCCCCGGCCGACAGTAGAAGATGTAGAGAGAGGAATGAGACCCAACACGGACGGTTGAAATCTAATTTATTGCAGATAATTGTAAGGTTTTTATATGAATACACACAGACAGACAGTATGTTATCAAATTTTCCGGATGGATCCCGCTATGAGTGGAGCAGAAAGGTGTGTCAGATTTTTACTGACTAAAAATCATCCTTGGAAATGGCGTCCTGCTGTAAGTATTTCAAAATCCGTCCAATAGACTGACTTAAAGTCTAACAAAAATAGTGGTAGTGGTAAACGGGTCCAACAGCTCAACTTATCTTGCAAAGGGCGAAAAAGCTGAGATAAATACGACACAAACGTTCACCTATTGACTTCTGTGAACTATGCTTATCTTCAATAATCCTGTACAATCTTCTAGTCTCGCTAGCTAGCTAGTCAGTTCTACGAGCGCTTTATGTGTTCTTTTGAAGCTTTAGTATTACTGTTTCCTTTCCCCTTTTTACAGTCCACACTGTCCTGTGCCTAATTGAGCTGTTCACCCATCCAAGTACTGATCTTTGTATGCTCAATGAAACTTTAGTAGTTGTGACCAACGACAAAGTCTCGCGGAGTAACGAGCGCTTTACGCGGATGTATTAATTTTCTATTACTATTTCCTTTTCCTCTTTTCTACCTAAAGAGTTCCTACCAAGATCTTAGAAACCCAAGCCAACCTCTGAGAATGGTGCACCTGCCGATGAACGGACGAGGCTCTGACGAACATTACAGTTACCGGTAAACGGCAATAGGCTCTTCACCTATTACGTGGGACCAACATTATAATTGGCGAAATGTGGGCGTTGATTATGTCTCTGCATACTTCTTCGGGGAAACAGGCGTGAATTTATGTATTTATTTAGTGTATAATAGTCGAGTAAATATAATAAAACAATATCTTCTTTTTTAATATAGCGTTATATCTATCACGATAATTTCGTCCAGTAGTCAGTAGCGAGAACACTAAATATTTCGGCACCAATCCTTACAACAAGTAAAGAGTCATTAAATTTTAACAAGATTGTAACAAAAAACAAAGGAAAGTGTTGCATAGTTCCAGTCATTACGTTTTTAATTTGAGCAACTGCCGAGGAGGCGACGCGAACAACTTCTTTTGTTACTGTACAATTTTAAAATTCACTTTTTATTCAACAGCGAAACTGAAACTTGCGTTTGTGACGCAAAATGTTCTCTAAATGTTTTAAAAGTATCCACTACTAGTGTATATACCGCGCCTAGTACAACACAGGCAAAAAAGGTATGTACCTACTTGGTAATATTTTTATAAATACCACATATTCCCTCATAAGATTCTTTTTTTAAATAATCATCATATCCTAGCATTATCCCGGTTGCCCCAGGATTAAGCCCAAAGTCCAGGGTCTGCTCACTGGTCTAAAAAGATTAAGCTAAACTTCAGTTATTACATGGAGCGACTGCCATCTGAACTCCACAACCCAAAAGGAAACAACATTCTATATTTAAAACAGATTGTCAGAATACTAGATGGCACTGACTTCCTAATAACCACTGCCATAGATGTTCATGACAGCCGGAACCAACGGCTCAACGTGCTTTTCGAGGCACAGAGCATGCGATAAATACGCACACAATTTCGAAAAGTCATAAGTGCGTCACCAGGTTCTGAACCCTAGACCCTCTGAATTAGAAGTGTCTGGGTCTCGCCATTGGGCTATCGCATCTCCATTCCTCCCTTATTAAATGATTATGTTCATATATATATAATAGGTTGGGGAAAAAGTCTTTTCGTATTTTTGTATGAAAAGTCAAGACATTTTTTTCAAAGTTTATTTACATTTATTTACAATATATATGTACCGTTTTGTTGAATAACTTTCTGCCATTTTGTGGGCAGAGACATTATCCCGTTACTGTAGAAACTTTGGGACTTCTGATCAAAAAAACGGGACAAATAGTTTTGGCAGTCCTCTCTTGAGGTCAACCTTACAGAACCTAAAGAATTCTGCAGAGACCGAAACAGGTGAAAATCTGAAGGCGCAAGGTCAGGGCTATATGGTGGATGCACTAGGACCTCCCAGTCGAACTCTCTTAATTTTTGCTGAGTGGCTAAAGATGTGTGTGGTCTAGCGTTATCGTGATGAAAGACCACACCCTTCCTGTTGATCAATTCCGGCCGTTTTCTCTCGACTGCTTCCTTTAATCTCATCAGTTGCTGGCAGTAAAGATCAGAATCGATGGTTTTGCCGGGCGGTAAAAGCTCATAATAAACAATGCGCTTCCAATCCCACCATACACACAGCATCACCTTATTTCGTGTTAGGCCAGGTTTGGCCACAGTCTGTGAAGCCTGGCCAACTTTCGACCACGACCTTTTTCGCACGTTCTTGTCGTACGTGATCCACTTTTCATCGCCAGTTATCAATCTCTTCAAAAACGGCTCGGTTTCATTACGTCTCAATAATGAATCGCAAATGAGTACACGGTTCATGAAGTTTCTTTGAGTAAGCTCGTGTGGCACCCAAATATCGAGCTTTTTTGTATAACCAGCTTTCTTCAAATGGGTCAAAACTGTTTTGTGGTCAATTCCCAGTTCTTCAGCTACATCGTAACTACTAATATGCCGATCTTGCTCCACTCTTTCAAAAATGGCGTCCATTTTATTCGTAACAGGGCGACCAGAGCGAGGTCCATCTTTAACATCAAAATTTCCGGACTGAAAACGTTTGAACCAAATTTGTGTTACTCTTACTGACACTGCATCAGGTCCATAAACATTACAAATTTTTTTCACTGCTTGAGTTGCATTTTTGCCTTTTTTATAATAAAATTTTAAAATGTATCGAATTTCTTCATTAGATTCACTCATTTTTACGGAGAGAAAAACAAATGAAAAATAGCGGGAAACAACTTTTTTTTCTTTTCTTTATAATGGAACCTTTTTAATGTTACCAAAACCAGCCAGACACAAATAGTACAGTCAAAAAAATTTTATAATAAGTTTATACCTACGTTATGCGAAAAGACTTTTTCCCCGACCTAATATATAAAAAGCGGAGGTGCATAGGGATCCTACCAAACTTTAGAAGCCCTAGCCAAGCAACCTCACCAGCAAGTGGTGCACCGATCAACGGACGAGGCTCTGGCGAACATAAAAGTTCCCGAAAAGCAGCAATAGGCTCGCCACCAATTACGTGGGACCAGTTATATAATTGGCAAAGTGTGGGTGTATGATAAGCCTCTATGAAGGTATATATGAGCACGTTTGTTTCCAGTATTAATTGGAAGATCTCCATTCATAACCAGACTGAACAATCTTGATTTCGGGAACATTTTTATAACACTATTAAATTCTCTCAGGCTCTTTACCTTACAGACTACATGGTACTAAGTGTTTAGAGTAGACTATATGAATAAACGATTTCGGGGTTGCGGGAATGTTCTAAGGGTACGTCCACACCTGGCGAATGTGCTGCGAATGGGCAGCTCGCTAGACTCATGCAGACTGCGCGAGTCCATTTTATGTTCGTGCAATAAGAGGCGCACCAAACTTCTGTACTGACGGCATTCGCGGCGCATTCGTGACATGAGGACGCACACTTACATATTCGCGTGACAGAGCAGGCTGTAAAAGGATCATGAATGTAATAAATAAATAAAAAGTATTTAATGATTTTCCATCCGAAAATGAGACTATACGAACGCTTGCATCATTTGCACTCTGCCGATTCTCTAAAACTATTTCACAACTTTTATGCAGTACCTATGCAAAGCTAAGTTGAACTAATAATAATAACTTTTATTCTCACCATAGTCAACATTTTACAACAAATGTAAATAAAATATTATAAAGGAGGTAGGCCACAAGAATCATATACTAGTAAAATACAGCGAAATGGAAATACACTGTGAGGACTATGGTGGGTTATTAACCCTCCGCCCTATACAATGGTCAAGAATTTCTTTTTACATTTAAGTAATCTACACTTTTAAACGAAATAAATAACTACATCCTTTCAACAAACACTCCTATTTACAGCCTCAAACTAAGCAGAGCCTGTTCTGTGGCGATAACTTTTTCCGGAAAACGTCTGTAGAGAGTTATTTTCCCTGTTACTTCAAAACTTCAAAAATCATTTAATTTATAAACTCTAGTTGGTAATGACATAGTACTCGAAAACGGCAAAATTACATATAAATATAAAAAACCAATCGAAATATGGTAACACTGAAATCACGAAGCTTAGATTCACTTACATCTATCAAAACAATAAAAGAACTAATAATATTTAAGTGTAAGTGAATCTAAGTGCCAGTTCCGAGCCACCGCTCTGTAAGAAGAACTCGCAAGAAAATCACTCTTTTAAATTTATCAATTGGTTTGGAACTTTAATTACATTAGGTCGTACGTACGCGATAAAAATATCTTTTAAAACACGCAATAAGCGACCAATTTGGTTTCAAACTGTGGGAACGAATTAGTTCCCTCACAAAATGTTTGCAAGCTGTGAATTAACTTCATAGGAACTTGTTGCCGTCGTTACGTAGCTAGATGATAAGCTGAGGGGTGGTAGTTTTACGACAGACGTAACGTAACAGTGGGGGAGGGTTTATGGCCCTCACTTCCACCGTGGCTTGGTCCGTTTATCACTTTCCAATAATTTATGTTGCCTATACCTTCGGCCGTGATATTCTAGTTCCAGTGAAAAGATTTGTTTCAGAGATTCTTGGGAGTGACATAAACTATATATATATTTTTTAAATTTATTGTACTTAATATATTAACAATATAATTCTTGTTATAAGCCACTCACTTAAACCACCACGGTTGTTTGTGTGTGTGAGTTCACAACTTATTTAAAGAAGTAAGATTAATTTACAATTTTTGTGCAAATGCAAATTCAAATTTACAAGGAATAGCTTTACAATATATAAGCTTTACAATTTTTGGTATATATATATAAATATACCTTATATTTATTAATAAATAGCTTCACCATATACAGATACAAAAATAGACGTCTGTGAAGGTTTTCAGAAGGAAAGCCTTTAAGGATCCCTGATAGAGCTGGTTTTCTACGTATTTGGCCAGTATCATATTTATATTATATAAAAAGTACCTATATATAATTTTATGCAGTAAGATGCCAACGTAAACTCTTTCAAGTTTTACCGGACATCAGTGTTGTCGACTTAATTACAATACCTACATATACAAATATGTTTAATCCTACGAAAACACCAAATAATGTATCCAAAGGTGTACAATAAGAAATATATATCGAAGCGAAACGAGAATGTACTACTAGTAATCACAAAGAAAAAGATAAACTGTTATCTTTATCAAAGAAAAAGTCCTAGCATATTAAAATCGTAATAAATTCTTACATGTTTTTGTGTTTATATGGGTATGTGTTTTTATGTTTATGAGGTTATGTTATATTACATTCTGTTTCTATCACTGGGGCCCTATAATTGGCTTTGTGAGATAGCTATCTACATCTAAAATATGTTCGCACGCATGTGTGATACCAGCTCCTATTGACTCGAGTATTTTAAGTAAAACAAGAAATGATATTTATGCTGGCCCTCATGAGTGAGTATGGCGACTTGCTGTTAAGTATTTTTTAGTTCCCCAGTGTATGGCGACTTGCTGGTTGGTTTTTCAAACCCCCTAGTATATGGGGAGTTGTTTTTAGATTTTTTCTAGTTGCTCAATTCAACTAGGCTTCATAATATACACTACCTCACACAGTGGGACTACCGTATATATCCTAATACCCATATTGTTCGAATCAGAAAAAGGCTACATGCAATTCGTATAAAAAAATATTATCCGCTTCTCAAGCTATCAAGGGAAATATTACATAACATTAAATTTATATAAAGGCGAGCTACATTTTAGCAGAATTGAGATATTAAAAATAGAACCACGTTACCTGTGGAAGAGGCTGAGATTTATCGCGCAGCTGGCGAGCGGTTCCGCAACAGGATATTTATTAACTCGAGAAGACACCGCGGGCTCAACTTTATAAACTCAGCTTTATAAACTTAAGTAAGAAAAGAAACCTGTTTTATTACTCAAACGTGTCGCCTAGCGCGTACGTGTACAAACCTTCTTTTTAGTCTTAAAAGGTTAGGTCTTAAGTTGTACTAATGTATATTTTGTGCCCGATTTTATGTGGACGATTCGCGACTTTTCATCTAGGGTAACTTGGGTACTTGGATAATATTGTGGTTACTGTAATTAGATGATAATTAAACAGTAGTGAAGCCTGGGCAAAGGGTAAGTACCTAGTATGACATATGGAAATAACTTTTTTAATTTAAATTTAAAATTCAATTAGAGAATAATGCTAAGTTAAGATTTTATTTCTAAGAAAAGCAGCGGATTTGCAACAGGATATTTATGAACTCGAGAAAACACAGCGGGCTCAATTTTATCCAAGCTTTATAAACTTAAGTAAGACTAGCAAACTGTTTTATTACTCTTACGTGTATCCTAGCGCGTGCGTGAACGGAGCATTCGACCTTTTTTAGTCTGAGGTGTTAATTTTAACTAATGGTGTTCCTGTGTCCGATTTCATGGCTTCTTTTTAAGAAATCGATTCGGTATAATTGGTTAAGGTACTCCATATTGTGCTATATGAACGGTAACAAGCGCACTCACTCATGATGACCTGTTTAAATGCCGTTTCAGGCCTTGCTTGTAAGGTAAACTAAATGATTAGGAAAGATTTTATTTTTATTAATCCCTTATTGCACATAAAAACATAATTACATTACAAAAATAGTACTTAAAAACAAAAGTACAAAGGTGCAGGTTTCAATGTTTTTAATGAATAAGTTTAAAAACTACTGGACCGAATTACAAAATTAATCGACTATTAAAATTCTGCATTATTCCTGAGTGACAAAGGCTATATTTATAACGACAAAAAAAAATGGAGATTCATACGAATATCAAGCAGTAAAATCTCTGATTAACAGCTACCGAAGTGAAGCGTGGGCGTGCCAAGTATTTTTTATAAAAAATAATTATTTTCAAGAGAGTCACAGGACAAATCATTGTATGCATGAACATGAATATTTGTTCTGGTCTGAGTGTTTCCTATGTATATTAAGTATGTATTTACTAAAAAAACTAAAATTCAAATATGTTTATCCGTTCTTTAGTCCATAACACAGGTTCTTAATGATATTTATCTTGGAACTAAATAATTGGTGTTACTTTTTGTGTGAATCGTAACGTGTACCTACCGTGAACTAGTATAATTAAACGCGATTAAAATCCTCAAAATGTGTTCTATTAAGTATTTGCAACAATCGAGTACGTAATTATAAAATAAAACAGTAAATAAAAATTAATGAAATAGCTTATGCAGCTTAAAACTTACACTAAATCCTAAATAATCCCTTCTTCAAATCTTTGAATTGAATGAAAGACACTAAAACTCAAACCATAACGGTGATAGCGTAAAAATATTATTCCAAGGATTTGCACTAGTGTCTAGTATTTTAGGAAAAGGTATTGCGCGATAGGAAATGGCTAGAAATGCTAGTTTCAAAGTTAGTTTATGGACCTGTTTGTACCGAGAACGAGTTGAGTCCAAACAGCGCAGTCTGATATATAGTTTCTTGGTTTTGTTTCGAAAGAGAGGTTAAATGTTTTGTAAACAAAAATTTCAAAGATTTAGTTTAGCAACATCGCATTAGCTTTATTGAAATACTCGTACTACCGACGCAACACGAACTAGCTGTAAAACAGCTGATTAATAGATTTTTCCGATTCTTGAAGCTACGTAAGGTATTGGCTTAGCGCTGGTGTAGCTCCTTTAATTTTTGACTTGTTTCAAGTAGTGCTTGTGCTGCTCTTTCATATTTAAATAATATACTTAGGTATACAAAACAATTTTTGATGTATAGAAATATATAATATTATGACTAAATATATATCGCTAAGATAAGTATCATTAAGAACTTGTGTTATGTATACTAAATAAATAACGGATATTTTTTTTGTCTTTTTCTTTTGGCACTAAATAATCTGTGTAATTGTCAGAATTATTTAGATTGTAGGACATTTATTCTCATAAAAACAATAAGTTCACTTATAATGAGATACATAATTATTGTATAATAAGGTATTTTTTTTATTTATATATATCGCTATAATCAGCATTAAGTAAAAAGTAATAATGAATAAAATAAAAACTATAATATATACTTCATTGTCTTTAAGATCAACAGGTTCATTTATATTCGTAATTTTTTTTACAAAAAAATTCAATAATTTGTTAAACAACAATGAAAGAGATATGAGCGGTACCATAATCAAGAAATATAAGTAACATGGATCCTTTGTCATAATTTGTCAAGGTATGTCAGTTCATCTGTCTGTTGTGGTTTGTTTTCAAGATTTGTCAGTATGTCGGTGATTCTTATAGAGGGAAGGGGATTGTCCGCCAGTCTGTCGGTGACTCTAATGAAGCTTCCAAAAAGCAACGAGTTTGATGTTTTCTTTCAATCCTTCAGGTCTTGCTTACATTTACCGTTCAAAATTATGTTTTCCTACACTGTAATGACCACCGCTGATAAAAATTAAAGATTTAAAAGTACCTAGTAAAAGTTTATTTATATCTTAAACTATTACATAACACTTAAAAATGTCAAAATTACATAAAAAAATTAAACAAACCTAAACATAACTTCACTGAAATCACGAAGAATGCATAAATAATTTTGTGTAAGTGAATCTAAGTGCCAGTTCCGAGCCACCGCTCTGTGAGAAAAACTGGTAAGTAACTCACAGGCTATGCTCCTTTTAATTATCAACCGGAAATGGCAATGAGCGGAACACACCGCCCGAAGAACTGACGTCCAATAGGTTATTGGTTATATTGTGCTTGTTAAGAACCAATATAATTGATGCACTAAGCGACTTTTGGTAAATAAATCAAACAAAACAAGCAAACCTACATCGCGTCGAAACTACTTAAAGAAGCACTTGCTATCAAGCTAGTCATTATGATTGTTGTATTATTATTTTTTCCCTTGTTTTTATTTATATATATAAGTAGGTTTATAAATCTGATATATAACTTATATCATGTATATGTGTAATGTTATATTCTAGTGTCATATTAATGCCCGCAAACTATCTCTCTAACTTCAGTTAAGGATGACTGGAAGAGATTATTTTAGACACATTTAGGCACATCGTCTTATTCACGACAGGCTATTTTTTGGTTTTGTTTTTAGAATACATAATATAAAGGCTGCCTTAGAGGACGGCCTCTTTCCCGATGTTCGACAACCGATGATTTGGTCAAGTCGGCTCAAGATCGGTCGTGGAAAATATTTGACGACTTCAGCAGTGCACTTCGTTTGTCTTTCAATCGATATCCTTTATAGGACGAAGCAATTCAGATTTCCATCAATCTGTGCATTACAATGTGGATCATAAATAAAGGCCCTGAAACAAATGTCCCTTATTACCAGTCGTCGAGATGAAACATTGAATCAGTTATTTTGAAAGTATGTTTTTATAACTTGTTTATATTAAAGTAATTTAAAGACAGACATTGTGCTGATACTGGTGTGTTTACAGACATTATTACTTTTAAAACTCAATTTTTATTTTTAAATTATGCGGTGAAAGAAAGTAGAATGCATCGAATTTTTTTACCAGCTCTTTCGGTTAAACGTTTAAAAGTATATAGAGTTTGATATAGTAGATTTCTAAGCATAATAATTAGAACCAAAAAAACCTATGGCAAAATGGTCCAACATTTTTAGGAATGATCAGATCTTTCTGTGGCGAATAACCTGTCTATCGCGGAGCAATCTACGCACGGGAGACGAGCGGGCAGGAACCAGCGGTCGGCGTCGCCAAGCAGTCTGGCCGGCCCACCGTATTTCAGTTCCATTGCGATTCCACCGACAGAAACGCGCGACTCCCTTTAGTTAAAATCATGTAAATCCTAGAACTTATAATAAACGACACAGTCTAATATTGTCCGGCTTATGACCAATTAAGAAGTACCACTTATTGACACGGTTTGATGTTTTATAACTTTCGAAACGGATATTTGCATATAACGTTGGTAAAGTCCTGCGCTTGCTTGCAAAGTCTTTAAAGACGACTCTTGTGTATAAAGAGAATTTATTTTCAGAGACAAAAAAAAGGTAAGTCACTTACATGAAAATATAAACGAGCTTAATGTAATCTTAAAATTAGATAAATATCACCGAACAGCTTAATATGAAAATCAAAAAATCAAATTTCATTAATTCAAGTTTGGCTCAATAGAGCTCTTATGAATGTCATACTTATAAACTAACGCGCCCATTCACTGCGAGCGGGAGCTTGATCGTAAAAGAACGGGCAAGAAAATCGTCAAAGTTGGTTTTTTCTCCCGCCAGTTACATAATATATACATAATATTAAAACAATTGTGTTCTGCAGTCACAACAATTTAAAAGAAAAGAAGACAAAACTCTGTTTAGCATTTTTAACATAATTACGGATAAAAATTACGGATATTAATTACTTAACTAATAATGTTTGGTTACTCGCTTAGCGATCTTATTCTCAACTAGATAGAGTGAGAGAGGTTTCCTTAAACAGTGAATATAGTCGAGATTTAAAAACGCCAAACGAGCTTCCATTTTTAACATCAGATGGCAAATTGTTGTACATTTGGGCTCCCTCGTAACTGGTGTTTTTTTCGCGTAATTCGTACGCGTTTTTGGTAATACAAGTAAACTTGGCATACGAAGACTGCGCTTGGTAATAAGAGATTTTTTATGAAAGTTACACTGGAATGGATGGTTTTATCTATAACTTTTCTTACTAATATGCAAGTACTAAATACTTAAAGTTGTTTAATATTCATCAATGTAGTTTCTTCAAAGATTTTTAAGTTGGTGTGAAATATGGAAAGCCGAATAGTATTTTGATGATTCTTTATATCAATTGAACTCTCAATTCAATTGCAAGAAAAGCTTGACAGTCAGCAACTGGTCACATCTAACAGACGTGTTTAGTTTATAGAGTGTATAGGGACTCTACTAAAGTAAAATCTTTAAGTTGCCATTCATTTGGTTGTTTCAAAGAACCTAAATTCGTAATACATAAATTACCTGCAAATTTATCACTTACAAACCGATTGAGTGGTAACGCTTAGGTCCAAAATGTAGTACAGGTTTACGTCCAAAATTTTAATTGCTACACCCAAGTCAGCTTTATGTTATGTAAATACTTTCTAATGGGATCTTTAAATACCTGCTGCTGCTTAAACGGTTCAGAAGACCTGCGCTTGCATGCAATGTTATAATGACTATGTAGCATGAAATAATATAATTTATTCACCTATGTGCTGAAAAGTCTTTACAGGTCATATTATATTTCTACACGAGTTTTTGTACAACTGTATAATGAATGGAGACTTTAGGAAGGTATCCCACTTCTGATATACAAATCCAATTGATTTTATTTTATACAGGACTTTACAATTTGCATACATGTAAATAATACAAAACAAGCAGCATGGAAGAACAATATCGTTAGCTGAATTCTCAAACAGCTTATGTCAATTTGAGCAAATTTTGTAGGAGGCAGTAAAAAATGTTTAATTTTTAATGTTAAGGCACTAATTCCTTTCAATAATCCAATTCTGTCATAAGTAATTAAGTAATTACATATGTATTTATAGGACTTGAGAGAATCCAAACGATAGATTTCGAAATTGTACGCTAGATGGCATTAAAAGTCAAGTTTTGTATGTTTTGGACTTACGTATGTAATGTATGTAAAAAAGCGCTCGTAGCTCTGCGGTACTCGGTGGTCGGAAACGATCACCAAAGTACAGCAGAGTTTACAGAGGTCAGTCCTTGGATGGGTGACCGTTTGTGTGCAATTTGATATCGAGCGCTTCCGTGCTTCGGAAGGCACGTTAAGCCGTTGGTCCCGGTAATCACTAAATGTGGTAGTCGTTAAGCCATGTTAGAGGCCTAATGGGCGGCTTGATAAATTCTAACAGCAGAACGCCATACACCTGCCTCCGCCAATACGCACTGGGTCAGCGTGGTGGAGTATGACCCAACACCCTCGCACCTTGATATGTGAGAGGAGGCTCGTGCTCAGTAGTGGGACGTTAATGGGCTGAGATGATGTATATAAAAACCTGCATGTAAAAAATTTGTCTGACGACTTATAGTTTATGTTTGGTCGACTGTCCCAGGTTTGTACCAAATGTGTGTTCAGCATTTAATCAGCTGTAATGCTGACGCTGTTTTGTAACTGGATCCCCCGATATATCCCTGGATATTTGCATCAACTTGTACCAGAGTAACATGTAAGTAACATGAGTAGACAAAGTAATATCATTCTTTCACTTATGTGCTCTAGTATGCAGGGACTAGAATTGAATTCACAATTCAATCGCCAGAAAAGCTTTACGCTGTGGTCATATCTAATAGAAGTGTATAGCTTCAATCCCTCCCGACTTCACTTGAATAATGCAGACGGCGCGGCGGCGATGCGGAGAGCTAGGTTTAATAAAGTAAAATCTTCTCGTGAAAATGACTTGGCTTGTCTCAAAGAGTTCTTATGATAGACTTATGTTTAAATACATAGACATCCTACTCTTTCTTCATCGTTTTATCACATTTCATGTTTTATTGTATTTTAAAGGCAACACTACAGCTTTTTATCATACATAAAGTTATCTAATAATTTACATATAGAGCTTATTTTTCTTATTTTATTTTATTCAGTAACTACAGGTTATAACAACTTATTTATAACATAGTCCCACAAAACCGTGAGTTTTAACTGCGGGGTCTGATTCTCCGTACATTTTTCGTTTCTATATTAATTAATTTTTAGTTGTAAGACAGCCAATACATTAACAAAATAACGTAGCTAACGTAAAAAAATATATATGAAATCTAAATAGTATTGTTTTATTTTTCTCTTAAATGTAGACTTACTAAATGAACTATAAAAATTTTGATGAATAAAAACGTGAGAGAAGGCTCGTGCTCAGTAGTGGGACGTTAACGGGCTGAGATGATGATGATGATAAATAGGCATGAACTGCTTATGCTATGACGTGAATCTACATCTTAACATACATACAATCACGCCTGTATCCCCGAATGAATAGGCAGATAAATATAATTAGCCCACACTTCGCCATTTTTAATTTTGGTTCCACGCAATAGGTGGCGAGGCCATTGCCGCTTACCGGAATCTTTAATTTAGCTAGAGCCTCGTCCGTTGATCGGCAGGTGAGGTCTCCTAAGCTGTTATGAGAAACCCAATACACCCATGTTATAAATAGGAACATGTAAAGAAATTGTATCGCACATATATTGAAAAGATAAACCAAATCGACGCCAAAACTGCTTGGGCGGAAATACTTTTTTCTTTGAACGTACACATTGGAATCGTAAAAGCAAGATTATTTTCTAGGAAATGATGTGCGACAAATAGGAACCATTAGGAGAAAATGTGTTTTGGGAAACGGTTGGGAATCTCATCGACTAAGGTGTCGGGGGCGTTTTATTGATTGTTTCTTTTATATGTAATGGTGTTGTGAAAATGATTTTTACTTTTGTACTTGGGAAGTTTGGCTTTTGACGTAAGCACTCTTTGGTTTTGTTTCTTCATATACATTATGTAATCTGTAGTGTGATGAACTGTTGACGGGGGCGATAGGCAGTTGAAATAAAGAAAGAAATATATTTATTTCAACAACAACAAACAACACAAAGACAAAAACTACGAACTTAAAATATCTACATACACAACAAATACATTTGCTATTTGTGCCCATAACAAAGAGTTGTTTCTAATTATAGTACAAAGTAAACCAATTCAGCAAATTTTCGGTCTCAAAGACTGTCACAATGCAGATCTTCCATCTATGTGGTATCTTAGAATAATAACACCTAGAACGATAGTTCCCTACAAAGCGGTCTTTCAAAAGCGAGGCAAGAAAAAAATCTATGTGTGCGTAAGATACTTGTATTTACGCTCGACGAAACGCACACAGTGAAACAAATCATGTTGTCATTTCATTCCATTTTCCCTAAAAGTAGGGAAGTTGAAACTTCTACACTTTAGCTTAGCTATTCATTGCATTTAGTTTATGCGAAAAACCACTTACTTTATAATTTCATTAAAAATGTATATATATTTATCCTGCGTGGGGTGAATAATTTTTCACTAATTATTTATTAAATATATTTAGAGCTATGAAACTCTTAAATTGTTATAGTTAGTCAACTGTTTTATGTAGATAGACCAGAATCGAATAAAACTATTACACCTTTTTAAGATGTGATTTATGCCATATCAATTGAAATCAATCAATGAAAAAAAAAGATTTTTGTGTTATCGTATATTAAAGAAATTATTCCACGCGAACAAAGTCGCGGGCCGAAGGTAGCAGATAATTGTCAAATAACATTTGTGCAATTTAATTTATTGAGACGTGTTTCACTTACAACAAAATGTAGGAGATTTTTTCCCCTTAATGGCAACATTTTCATTAACTGTCACGTAACAAATATTGAAATTATTTTTTTCATTTTAATGAATGTTTAACTTAATAATTTAAGTTCAAACGCATAATTTACCCTGTAACGTTATGTTAATATGTTTCTTGTGCTTTTCCGACGTATTGTGATATCCGTTCATAGCGCAAACCGTCATTTTTAATAAAATTATCAGGAGTAGTTTTCAATACGACACGACCTTGAGCACTGACGGGCCGCGTAACAAACTTAGCCAAAATGGCTAGGTTTTAGTTGCCTCACTTTGACGACGCGCACTGGGCTTCTAGGTGTAATTATTCTAAGTGTGGTATATAATATATATATGTAATATATGCTAGGACAATTTTTTTGTTTATATCACCTAAATTGCAGACGTCGGATAATAACAAGAATAAGTTCCTTATTCAGGTAAGTTATACCCACGCAAAGAAAAGAAAACATCAAATAGAAATTAAAAATATGATACAGTTAATATATATACATTTAGTTCAATTTAAAAAAAACAAAAACAAATTATTTTTAAATAAGATAAAATAATAATAATAATTAATAAAATGATAACATTTTATCTATAAAGACAAAATTTTTATTGTAATATAAATACTTACTTTTCTTTACTTTATAATTTATACAAACAAAATAAATTACATACTTCGCACAAATCCCGAACATTTGGGCAAAGAATGGTTATTTCCCCGAACACTTCTGTTGAAATTTTATTTGAAAGAAAATTAAAACATCGTTTAAAATTTATAATTGCTTGTTGGGTTATTATATATGAATTTTTAACTCATATTTATATTAGTTTGTTATTTTGCCTTTAATAAAAAATGTTTTTCCCTGTCAACAAAAGGAACCGGGTTACACCCGGACAATTTTTAAAATCCCCTGCCGAACGGCCGCCGGACTCCCTTCAGATTAGGACAAATCCGGGAAAACCCGGTCAGGTTATTCTATTATATTATATATATGTAATATTATAATATAATACTCATACTACTCATTTGTGGATGTAAAACAAAGATGATGTTGGTGTGCCTAATAAATAAAATAATGAAATATATACCAAGCAGATTATTTTATATTTATGTTAAAGTGGTGTGCTACAACAAACACTAAAAAACAGAATAAAATTAAATTTTACGGAGCTTCAATACAAAAACGTGAATTTTTTGCTCGTTTTGGCTCGATAATGATAACGGCAGCAGGTAGACGCTTGATTCTAAATGCCGCACAAGCGGTCACCTGTCGAAGTACCTTTGTGGACGCCCCTTAACTTCGATGATCGTTTCCTATCTCTTAGTCACGCGGAGCTACGAGTGCTCATGCACATTTCATTCATCATATTTTATTAAAAAAAAAATATATTAAAAAATTCTATATTTATCAGTATTTTTAATTGGACATGCTTCTGGTATGCGAGCAAAAAATGGAAAGATTGCAAATTATTAAAGTCGTATTGGCAATCGATAGCCCGGACGAGCGGCATCGAGTGGCGTACTGGTAATAAAAGAGTGATCGATGTAAGCCATTTAGGGTACAGTCAGATACCAACATACCAAACATTTGAAAAAAATATTATTAAATATTTTTCAAAAATAATTATTCCCTTGCATTATTGTGGTTGCCCTAGACTTAAACTTAGGACTCAGGGTCTGCTTACTAGTTTAACCAGATTTGACTGAATTTCAGTTATTACATGTAAGGACTGTCGTCTGACCTTCGCAATCCCGAAGGAAACATCATTCTGTGGTAAACCAGCTGTCAGGATGGTAGACGGCACTGACTTCCAAATAACGACTGCCATAGAGCAAGCGATAATTACGCACATAGTTTCGAAAGGTCATAAGTGCGTCACCAAGGTTTGACCCCAAGCCCCTTTGAATTTGAAGGCTATGTTTCCCGCCTCTGTGCTATTTAAGCTCATATAATTTATAAATATTTTTCAACAATGAAACAGCAAAATGTGTGCTCAGACGACTCCAAGAAGTAATTGTGTCATACGTTATGTATTGATTTTTAACATATCTCCGTGTGCAATGGATAATTAATAACTTTTAATTAAATTTGTTGTATTTTGATTTTGTATAGGGATCCTCCCAAAACCTAAGGAGTCCAAGCCAACCTCACCTGCAAGTGGTGCACGGACGAGGCTCAGGCGAACATAACAGTGCCTTGTAAGCGGCAATAGGCTCGCCACCTATTAAGTGGAACTATATAATTGGCAAAGTGTGGGCTAATATGTCTCTGCATACACCTTCGGGGAAACAGGCGTGAATGTATTTATGTATAAAAAAAAAGATATAATTTCTCTTCTGTAAAGTGAAGCTGACATTTTTGCATTATAAATTGGATTCTCATATTATACTTGTGAATGAAATCAATTCAAGCGTATCAGTTCCACTTAGTGTGGAACTAATACATTTATTTTCATTATTAAGCAGTTAGAAAACGTCTTGTCTAAATGTCTTGGCGAGAGACAAACCCTTTACGAGCTTCACTAAAGTTAGTAAAGTGGCGTTCATAGATTTAAATGTCATCCCCACAAGTCCTTACGTTAAATGAAAATTAATTACTAACATTGTCTTAGACTAGACTAGTTGGTATAAGGTAGGTACCCCTTCTTGTAAGAAGGAAGGTATGATATAAAAATAACGTTTAAAAAACTTAACGTTTTATTTTTTATTCTATTTGGGGGGTTTACTGTTGCTTCTAAAAGCCAGTAACAAGCTTTCACAGATAACAGTTGACTAGCATTAACTAGAACAGCTATACATTTAACTTTAGATTTTTTTGTTTTATGTGACATGCCATAACGACTACATCAGAGCGCCCACTCATTACGGCTGAAATGATCCCGGATTATAGGAACTAGAAAACAAATGAGCCTGAATGAGAATAATATAGTCTTACAAAGAAACGACTTACCAAAATTTCTTGGTTCGAATGCTGAGCGCAGGCCGCCTCTATCAAGGTAAAGGGATTCAGGGCATCCTCCACCGCGCGAACGATGCTTTCTCAACCCATTTATATTACAATTTTCATAAGACTGGAAAATTATGTGGTTTGCAGCACATTCATATTTCTTCTTTAATGTTGTCATAATCCTTTGAGTATTTCATGTTCTCTCAAATGCCTGGTGGTGGTGGCATACAGGAAGGCAGGGGCCTTCCGTTCCCTAAAACGGATTAGTGCGGGTTGGTCTGTTTATTACTGGTTAATATATAGTCTGCCACAGTATGTGGGTGATTTCTAATACCAGCACGTGTTGTTCGGGAGAGGGAAGGAGATTACCAATTAATTAACTTAGATAACATACTACTTTACTCAGTTCTTCGGAATGAAGCCTAGGAAACGTAACACGAATAAAGAAATTAAGAAAAGGAGTGTTTTCATTTGTCTTTACTTATTTATTTTTTGTAATAAACAATACGACAAATAGAAATTTATCAAACCGCAGTCAGAAACACAGAGAGCTTTAGGTTGCGGCGGGCCCGCCCTCTCAATCAATCATTTGTTCCGTTTCAGACAGTATTTTTAACATTGTTATTGATCACCGTTGTGGTGAAGTAAGTATTTGATAAGAACTGTATTTTACTGAAACAGAAGAAAATGTTGATGTTCATATACTAATAAGTTAGGTTCTGTTTGGTATTTATTAAATTACTAACGGCCGTCTGCGACTTCGCCAGCGTATTCTAGATTTAAACCTTCCTCTTGAATCACTGTATCTATTTACATAAAC
The DNA here is from genome assembly GCA_949126915.1 of Musotima nitidalis. Classification (NCBI taxonomy): domain Eukaryota; kingdom Metazoa; phylum Arthropoda; class Insecta; order Lepidoptera; family Crambidae; genus Musotima; species Musotima nitidalis. The sequence continues at coordinate 8,968,900 of OX421431.1, forward strand.
CGCATCAATATTAGAATTTAGCCTAGTTATAAAGATCATAGAAAGGAACAGACAAAGGAAAGCAGCTTTGTTTTATATTATGGAGTAATAGTGATTATCCCTTAAACAGGCAGAGTACGTTGAAAATATTAATTGGTTTTCCACCTTAAGTTAACCGCATAAGGTTCAATTTGTTGTGGTCATTTATTGACCACTGCCTGGTAAAGGGTTATTGTTTTATGAGACGAAATTTTTCGTAGTAACAATCAACTCGTCTGCAGTGGTCTGAGTAGGAATTGAATCTACGACCTTTGTGTAACTGGTCCACTGATTTAACCGCTGAGTTACAGGAACTCCGTTAGACGCGCTGAATCTTTCTACTACTTTTTTATTTGCGTTTCAAGCCCTAACGCGGGCTTACGTCACTGTAAAAATTACGTTTTTTTAGATCTTATTTAGAGTATTTGGCAGTCTCCAGTAATACAATTAATCTAGTTATTTGCATCAATGCAGCATTCGTCATTCTGTGCAGTTGACGTCAAGTAAAGATCTTCATAGTCGAGTTAAGTCATAGTCAAGTCCCAGTAAACTGAAAGCTTCTAGGGAGTATTGGATTCAATAGGGAAATCACAATTCAATGCCATTGCATTGCAATGTACACACGTGTAGGAAAGTGACACACTTGTCACTTTCCTACACTTTTTTTTAATTTTTCAAATAATGGCTTCGTACGTTTAGCACATTTAGCCAGTGTCAAGTAAGAGATATATTAATAACATATAAATCATAGTAAATAAGAATGAGTTGTGATAAAGATGATAAATGGTAAATGAGAACCCCTCCCCTAAACCCCCTGAGTCCTCAGTAAAAATATGGGACTATACTGAGATCTCACATGAACTTCTTGAGAGAATTTGAAAAGTGATGTTGGCGTTTTTTTTGATTTTCCAACACTCGTGTAAGTTCACAAACACTGAACGGTTAATAATCCACCGTTATCCTTTCCTACACTTGTGTGCATTGAAAAGAAGTTATGTCTAAAAATCCACAATATTTACACATAAAAACTTGTTTTGGGAAATCAATATTGCCGCGATCTGTCTTTGCGCCAAAACTTCATTATTTATTATTATTTACAGTCAGTTGTTCTCTACTTTTATTCACGTGGTTAATTATATCCGAGCATTATCCCGGCTGTGTCCTAGACATACGCTTAGGGCCAATGGGTCTATTCACTAGTCTGACTAGATTTGGCAGAATTTCAGCTATTACACGGAGCGACTGCCGTCTGACCTTCGTAATCTAGAAGTAAACATAATTATATGTTTAAAACAGTTGTCAGAATAAGAAGGCACGTATTTTCTAATAACGACTGCTATAGGCTTTTTTATCTACGGTTTAACGTGCTTTTAAGACAATAAAGTATATTAATGACAACCTATATGGCGTTGAGGTCAATATACCTGCACTTCACTCATGAGGTCGTGGGTTCGATTCCCACACAGGACAAATCTTTGTGTGCATGAACATGAATATTTGTTCTAGTCTGGGTGTTTTCCTATGTATATTAAGTATGTATTTACAAAAATAAAATAAAAAAGTATGTAAGTATGTTGATTTGTTCTTTAGTAACCATAACACAAGTTCTTAGTGATACTTATCTTGGAACTAAATAATTGGTGTGATTGTAAAAGAATATTTATGTATTTATTTATTATCTTATTTTACTTTCCGAGGCACGGAGCAAGCGTTGTTATTGAATATACCTCATGTAATATTTGAATTTATTTTGCGCAATAAAGAATTTATTTATTTTAATTAATATTTTATACTGACCCTTAGCGACAGCGAAATTTTATATTAGTGATAATAGTAAACACATTAGAATAACCAACTATGACCTGGTTTCTTAAGTCAAATAGATGCGTCTTGTGTTCCTTTGGAAGTAGAAGTGTTCCTAATCGCATCGCGTAGCAGTGCCAACAGGTGGTTAATAAGGCTCTAGCTGTTTGGAGCTCGAACTACTCCAAACACTTAAGCAATTGAGTCACATGGCTTCAGTCCTATTATATCTCTGGTGTCAAGGAAAAAGCAGATAAGTAAAAAAAAAAGAAAAGATTTTGCACCTATTGGTACAAAACTTGAATATGTGGCACGGCAAAAAGAAGGTTAGTCAAAACATTTTATATGTAATATAAATTTAATTGACACCACAGATATTTTCTCTGCGTCTAAAATTGGCATTTTTCTTTTTGGTTAACTTTTTTTCCATTCAATTCATTTTTCTTAGTTATGGACTCACTTACTTAGAGTATTTGCCAGTGTCAAGAAATGAAATTAAAAAAAAATATGCAAAAATGCAGCGTTTTTGTTTTTAAGTCACAGGCTAAGTCAAGTAAAGTCCGTCAAAGTCGAGTCAAGTTAAAGTTAAACTCCTGGAAAGTAATGGAGACTTTACTAGAGGCTTCTATGGTTTTAGAACCAACGCGGAAAGTCACAATTCACGATAATTTACTACTTTCCCATACTTCTGTATGTTGCCGGAGAACTTATATACAATCCACCATATTTACAATTTCAAACTAGCAACTAAAATACTACCGCGATGTCTTTTTTCGCGTTGGCGAGGGAACTTCATATTCAACATTTTAATTAATAGATTGTTTTTTTATTTTATTCTTCTTTCAGACATCTGTTAGTAAAACTATTAAGCAAACTTATTTACTATAATAGATGAGAAAGCGTGTTTTAGATACATTTAGAACTTTTTCGGTCTGAGGTTATTTTATGTTATCAATGTAGCATTTACAACAAATGGGTAAAAATCCCGTTAATCCTTCGTGGTCAGCTTAAAGCACTTGCAGTAACAGAGTTTTTAGGACAGGGGAACAGGTTGGAGTAGCCGTTGGTGGTTTCAAGCAATGGTTCTCTTTACTACCTCCCCTGTAGACTACCTCTCTTTCTCTCTCTATACACTGCCATTTATTATTATTTTGATTATTAATTTATGTTGTATATTATTTTCATTTAGATTTTTAATATAGATTTTCATACTATTTTAAATGTTGTACCTACCTACTAAAATTAGTTATTTAAATAATAGCTGTTTTGATATTAACCAATACGAGAAAGAAATGTTATTATTTTTAAAATTAAATCGCACTGTTTCTTTTGGGTTCACGTCTAAAGTATATGATTATTGAAGAATGATTATTATTATTTAAGCGCTTGTGTTATTGGTGGATTTACGTCTTTAGAAATCGGCGAGGTTTGAATTCGGTGCCCAATGATTCTTTTACAGAAAGCTCACTCTCAAAGTATAAACTGTCGTCATACGATACCTTACAATAAGGCACGAATGAATAATGTTTATGCTGTATCCATTTTCAGTAAGTGTTGTCTGAAATGAATATGCCCGCGGTTTCATCCGGGGATGTCACCTAATACATTCCAAGTATTCTTAAAATTAGGATGTTTTCCTATGTTAAAAGCATCACGAATCATTCTAGATCAAAACGAATTTCTTTGAGAATATCAAATATAATCTTACGCCCATATATTCTCATTGGGTGGCTTAAAACTTCAAAATTGCATACATAAATTCACGCCTGTTTCTCCGAAGGGGTAGGCAGAGGCATATACATCCACACTTCGCTAATTGTAAGGTTGGTCCCACGTAATAGGTGCCGAACACATCTATATGCTGAGAAAAAGAAGAAGAAGATGAAGTATGTACAATCGCGTAAATAAAAGAAAATAATATTTTGTGTAATTTTTTGTAATAAAAAGAAGTTCAAGTGAATTTTAATGAAATAAGAATATCCTCGTCTATTAGGGAAGATGGTCTGTTGGGAGTTGTGCCACTTACCAGAACTGGCTATTTTCGGAAGTGCTCTGACTCTTAATTTAATAAAGTTTAAGTTACTGTGCATAGGGAACCTAATAAGATCTAAGGAGCCCAAGCCTACCTCAACTGCAAGTGGTGCACCTACCGATCAACGGACGAGGCTCTGGCGAACAAAATAGTACCCGATAAGCGGCAAAAGGCTCGCCACCTATTACGTGGGACCAACTATATAATTGGCAAAGTGTAGGCGTATTAATATGCCTCTACCTACCCTTTCCGGGAAACAGGCGTGAATATGTATGTATGTTCAAATTGCTAAGACTTTGATTTTTTTATGGATGTATAGGGATACTAACAACATGTTAGGTGCCCAAGCCAACCTCACCTGCGAGGCGACCAACAATAAAATTGTCGAATGTGGGCGTATCATATGCCTCTGTGGGCACCTTCGGGGAAACATATGGGCATAACGTGGCTTCTGACGCACGGAAGCGTTAAATGTCTAATGTCACACGAAACCATCTAAGAACCGACATCCATAAAGTCGAGCTACTTAACTTCAACAATTATTCCCGATCATCGAAATTCGTCCCTCGCACTTCGACCGAACAAAATACATTTACACACCAAAAAATCATAACTCACAAATCGAAATATCCCGCCGAAGCTCAACTACAGAACGGAATAGTAGAAAGGAATGGTGCCTATAAAAGCCTTTCCACCCTTCTAAAAATACGTAAATAGAAGTGTAGAACGTTCGTTCGGCGGCGCACACACGCCCGGCTCACATACGGCGAGTAAACGACGCGAAATGGGAAAAAAGTTAAATATGTATGAGTGCGGGTAAATATATAAATCGGTATATAGGAGCGGGTTTATATAAAATAGGTGCGCGCTGAATCGCTTCTTTCGTCCGGCCTCAGTCGCGTTTTGACCGCGCGCGGACGAGGTCGTGGCACGCGCGGTAATCACCATGCTTTTCGGAAGTGTTATAAAATAAAACTTGACTCAAAAAGGCGTTTAAAAATGGATGATTTTAGTGGTTTAGTCATGTGTTTCCTTAACTTGAGGCCGTGAGAAGTTTAATTAAAGTTTCTTGACAGTAGGTAAGTGTTCGAAAAGTTTTGAGAGTTTGACGAAGTAACGAATTACATTTGTAAGAAAGTTTCTTTTTAACTTTTTTACAGGTCTTTCACGTTCTTCTCTTGTTGTCAGTTAGAAGTGCTTATTGCGAAAAGGCACTCGGGTTATTTTTAAGGAAAGATTAGTAATACGCAAAGAATTCCTTATATTGAAGTAGTTGTTAAGTGTCTTTTCGCAAACATCTGGAGCTTTAATCAGGAAGAAGCGATGCTTTATTTTACCATTGTTTCGTTTATTTTTGTTTGTAGACAACTTTTAAATCTATAAATGTGATCATTTATTATAAGGTTTTTTTTCTTTGTTATTTTCATTGATAAACAAGGAACAAATATAACATACATAATATCGCGCCTGTTTCCCCGAAGAGGCAGGCAGTTCGCTCTGATTTCGCCTATATGTGGCGAGTAATAAGTGGCGAGCCTTTTGCCGCTTACTGGGAACTTTTAAGTTCGCCAAAACCTGAATGAGGCTTGGGCTCCTCAGAATACATTCCTCCCTATCCATCAAATAGAACACAGAAAATAAATATGACCATTTAAATAATTGAGTATTCTCAAATAATGTATAAATTACTTATGAATTTATCATGGTTATCAAGTGTTTTGTAAATAAAAATATAAATTTAAAAATTCTGTGATTTTCATTTTATGTTGTGTTCAAACAAACAATGTATAAATTAAATATGAATTTATTATGGTTATCAAGTGTTTTGTAAATAAAAATATAAATTTTGAAAATTTTGTGATTTTCAACTAGTGTGTTGTTTCACGAAACAAAGAATTTTCAGATAAAAAAAATTCATAAATATTTAAGATTTACACACAGGGTATTTTACCGCGAGTTTATAATTCTGTGCAAGAACTGCGGGCGCTAGCCAGTAATCACTAAATATATCAGTAATGTAACAACTTTCGGCTGTCTATCTGTACCTATGTATGCTTACATCTTTAAATCAACGCATCGGATTTAGATGCTGTTTTTATTCAATAGACAGTTATTTAAGAGAAAGGTTTATATGTAGTAAAACCTCTAGTAAATGAATATTCTGAGACATATTCACAGCGCACATCATCTCATCTTATACACTGTCCTGAGTGGGAATCAAACCCACGACCTCAGGAGCGGAGAGCGGTTATACTCGTCATTAGCATTATCCTGGTTGCCCCAGACTAAAGCTGCTCACTTTAAAAAATATATGGAGCGACTGCCATCTGATCTCCACAAACCAATAGGAAACATTATTATATGGTTTAACCAAACAATACATACATAATATCACGCTTGTTTCACCGAAGAATTTATAGTTGGTCCCACGTAATAGGTGGCGAGCCTATTGTCGCTTGTCGGGCACTTTTATGTTCGCCAGAGTCTCGTCTGTTGATGGGCAGTTGCACCACTTGCAGGTGAGGTTGGCTTGGACTCCTCAGATCTTGGTAGGAGCCCTATACACCCTATATGTAGAAATTACATAGAGCGACTGCCATCTGACCTCCACAACCCACTGTTTTAATCATTCTCTGGGTAAACCAGTTGTCAGAATATTAGAAGGCAACCAAAATTGTCGTCATTACCCTTGATGACATAGTGCTATTAATGAAAAAAAGAAGAACGACTGCCATAGATGTTCATGACAGCCGGGACCAACGGCTTAACGTGCTTTCTGAGGCACAGCTCAAGGAATACGAGCGGTTACACTCGCCACCACGCCATCGTTCATCAGTAGGTACCGATACTATGGGTAGGTAGACAACGGATGCTAAAATACTTATTTAAGCTCATATTTATATTGGATAGGACCATACCTCCACGAAAACAGATATTAGTATATGCATAAGCACATAAAATATGTAATCCTCAGAAACGGAGAGAATATACTCACGTCCGAGCCATATTGGTTGTCATGATATGATTGAATATAGACAAGAACACTTTATTTATAATAGATCTTTTAAGCAGGGCGTGAAACGGCATATTAACAGGCCCTCATGAGTGCGCTTGGTACCATGCTTATTTTACGGTATGAACGGCCTTATTTTTTTTTTGGACTTGATTCGACTGCTATCATTAGGCAGGATGTAGTCATTCTGCCCCCCCGACTGGTCTCCACCTTGTCGTGGTGGGGGGGCTGAGTACCTCCCGGTAGGGCGCAGGAGGCGCTAGGGAAAAGGTAACACCCAGAGACCGACGACTCCGGGTGCCCTTAGTACTGACTACCGGGGGGGAAACTAAGAGGGACCTATGGAGGGCGCTGCGGGTAGGCCAGGAGGGCCCGCTCAGCAGCGCCAGGAGGGTCTAGGCAGCGGGGGCAGGGGGCCCCTGCTGTCTAACCATGGACCCTCCGGGAAGTCGGCCACACACGCTATGGTCGCAGGGGGAGGTAGGAGGGGCGCGTCCACTGCGCCTCTCTGAGGAGGTCCTCCCGGTTTTGGTCCGGGGGACGTTGGCCGCAGGCGGGGTGTCAGAAGCTGCAACCCAGGTACTGGCCCCCGCCTCTTTCTCAACAAGCGGCGGGCGTCGTCGGAAGATTTTTAGTGGGTATTGCTGCCGGCGGTCGTGTCTGCCGGTGGTGAGTCCCACACCCCCTTTCGGTCCCCCTTTGGCCGGAAGGCAGTGCGTAAATGCATTTTGTTACCGACGTAAAACAAAAAAAAAAAAAAAAAGGATGTAGTCATTCTGACGTGTCATATTAAAAAAAAAACCGCTGCTTATTTATTTCTTTTTTTATGTTAGAGTTAATAATAAATATTACTGACAACCACACCAATTATTTATTTCCAAGATAAGTATTATTAACAACTTGTGTTATGTATACTAAATAACGGATAAACGTATATTAATACAGTTTTTTTGTAAGTGTATAGTTAAAATAAATAGGAAAACACCAAGATCAGAACAAATATTTTTGTTAATGCACACAACAATTTGTCCTGTGTGGAAAACGAACCCACGTCCTCAGTAGCGGACTGCGGGTATACTTGCCACCACGCAATATCGGTCGTTGCAAATACATACATAATATGTACATTAGTGTAATATTAAATAATGTGATCCGGAATGTCTAGATGTCCTAGGTATGCATGACCTTTTCCAATGCCGGAAATATATATTATATTTTGTTTGCTCGCTTGCTGGCGGCTATTTTGATTCGCTCGAAAATTTGCCTACAACCGAACTGATCCGTAGCGAACCGTAGCACCGTAGCAGACTTACGCTACAATAGCTACGGCTAACCGTATTGATTGTGTCTACAATATAGTGGTTTGCATATAGTTCTCTAAAAACTTTTGGGCTACCCTCACTATAATTATAAATGCAAAAGTGAGTTTGTTTGTTGTCATTACTGAAACGATTCTAATGAAAGGTATTGGGATATGAGATTTAAAGTTAGTTTGTCATTACTACTCATGTTTACTAATTTGTTTTAACAATTTAGAGTAGGGTCGGAATTATTAAAATAAAAAATATCTTCGTGTGGGAACATTTTTATATTTAAGAAAATATGATTATAAATGTGTATAGGGATCCTTCCCAGACCTAAGGAGCCCAAGTCAACCTCACCTGCAAGTAGTGCACCTGCCGATCAACGGACGAGGCTCTGGCGAACATAACAGTGCCCGGTAAGCGGCAATAGGCTCGTCACCTATCACGTAGGACCAACTATATAATTGGCGAAGTGTAGGCGTATAATATGCCTCTGCCTACCCCCTCGGGGTCACAGGCGTGAATGTATATATGTATGATTATAAAGCTTGAAACTTACTTTTTGAATTTTAATTATTAAATATAGAGAGTAATATAGAGAGAAAGAGTAGAGCTCATAGGTCAGCAGTACTAGGGTGACCACATCCAGACGAATAGTAAGCGGTCGATGCTGTTAAAAAATTTATTGCTCCATACCGCGGAATAAGCCCGGCAACAAGCGCACTTGGCTGACACCAGGGTGTTTAGGGATTTTATCAAGACCTGAGGAGTCAAAGCCAACCTCACCTGCAAGTAGTGCACCTGCCGATCAACGGACGAGGCTCTGGCGAACATAACAGTGCCCGACAAGCGGCAATGGGCTCGCCACCAATTACGTGGAACTAACTAAATAATTGGCGAAGTGTGGGCGTATAATATGCCTCTGCCTACTTCTTCGGGGAAACGGGTGTGAATGTATGTATGTATGTATGTAACAAGCGCACCTACACATGACGGCCTGCGTAATGCCATTTACTATGTAGCTTGAAATTTATAATTATTTTTTTGTCAATTTCTTTTTTATCAACTCATTAAACAATAGCGTGTTTTGATGTTTAATTAGAGAGTTAAACTTAAGAGTCTATAGTAGAAATAAACCGTAAACAAGACATGAAACTGCATCATCACACTCACACATTTTACTGCCTTAAAACCATCCAAGTTCCTTCTTGAGCCCGTTATGTCAGAGCTATCAGCTACTTCTTAAGATCTTGCACTACACTAAGAAACAAAACTATAAATTCCACTTTTAAAATTGTATCATTGTTAAGAAGCTATAACATAATTGAAATTAAATAAAACTAATTTATTCACACAAAATAGAGTAACATGTGATTGGTTATATAATATATATATCAGAACTATTTTGCCAAACGCAGGTTGTGTGAATGTCGATATAATTAATAAGTGGAATTAATAGTCATGTAAAAATAATGAATAAATCATATAACATAAATTTTGGTATTAAAATATTCTGCGGCTGAACAGTTTCTTTGATAATACTGTAATTATATGTAAAAAAGGTTTTATTTCAAATCTCTAACTTCTAAAGTTCATAAAAGTAGTACATAAATTTGCTGGTCATTGAATTAGGTCTAGCTTTTGTCTTTACCAACAGCAGTACCATAACAAAAAGTAAATAAGGCTTCAAACGTCATCGTTCAACAGTTTTCTTTTACGCAACCTGTGTTTACGTGGAGCACAAAGGGCCGTTACGCGCCGACGCAATTTCCACCTGACAGTTAAATTAGGCGGCCGCCTGCGAAATGAAAGACGCGACCAACTTTCTCCGGTGTTATTGGTCGCCCCCCCCCTTTGGGAGGAAAAACATGCTTATGTTGATTTATCAGACTTTTGTCAAGCCAATTCCCTTCGTTGATTTTGTGTAGAAATTATTTGCTTGTCAATAAGTCGTTCCTAGAGCTATTGAAGTATCAGTAGTTATTTTTCTTAGGGTTTGGACTCACTCGTTTAGAGTATGTGCCAAGTTAAAGTACTCATTGGCGAGTCAAGTGAAAGTTATTCCCCAGTAAAAAATAATTTACGAGAGGCATCTATGGAGTTTTGAAGACAACATGGAAAAATCCCAATTCATTGTAAATAAATAAATATTTCTGACACTTACACCAATTATTTAGTTCCAAGATAAGTATCATTAAGAACTTGTGTTATGGATACTAAATAACGGATAAACCTACATAAATAATATTTACATGGTTATATTAAATAAATAATAATATTAACCTACATATATAATTTTTTTTTGTAAATACATACTTACATAGGGGAGAGTAACCTATATTGGACCACTTTTGACATAATGGCACATATCACCGAATCCTTTCAAGATATAAGAACGAAACATGGCTTAAAATATAACTTGAGTCAATAGCTAGATAGGATCGAATTGTTGCTATTAAAGCATAGTCGCAACTAGTAAAAAAATATCATTCATTTAAGGTTGTCGTTCAGTCCAATTTACGCAACCAGTATCTTAAATTGGACCACCGGGATCCTAAATTGTACCAACTCTCAAGAACACATAATTTATGAAAAATTAAAACTGTTTAGTATCGTGATTATATATATTTATTCTTCAAACGCAATATCTTTCAAAATGAACAATAATTTTACTTAGAAAAACCTTTGGACATCTTACTTAATCAACATGAACACAATATATCAATCTTAGTAACAATTATAAAATAATTATAAACTCAAAAATATAAAATAATCAACAAGAATGCTTCTACTGGGCAGGATAATAATAATAGTAATTCAAGTAATCATCACATATTGGGTTTGTGGTGCAGGTGTCATGTAGCCATTTCTTGCACCGCACGCATTGCAGCCACTTCACTTGGAGTCCACTTTTGTCGAAATAGTGCTTACCGCACGAAGCACACACATTTTCGTCATCTTTATCTTCGTCTTCATCATTTAGTTCGATTACAACGTCGGAATCACTTGAACTACTGGTAATTGACCTTCTTCGCTGCAGAGTCTTCTTCCTTACTTCTTCCTTCTTCACTACTTTTTTTTCGTGAGCTTTAGTTGCGCCTTGTTTTTTTGCTTTACCAGGTTTTCCTTTTCGTTGGATACTTTCTTCTAAAGATAATTTATAAGGAGATGAAGTTATTTCAGAAGCTTTTTGTACGGCTCTACCTTTTATTTGCTTTATTCTCTGGAATGGGTGACAAAATTGCCAGTGATTCTGTAATATTTTTAGTAGACGAGTCTTTTGATGTGGAGGGCTGGGAACTGCCGCTCTTCCTTTATGTGTAATATCATTATTAGCAATTTTATTAAGCAATTTAGCGTGACGCAAAATGGTTGCTTTTGGCACTTGATACTGTCCGGAGATGGCATTTATACCCATTTCTTTTTTCTTATATGCCGACAACGCTCTTCCCAAGTCTTTTTTACTCCATTTGTTATATCCATTTTTACACTTGTCGCCATCTAAAATTATTTGTATTTTATTGAAACTTTTTGACAAAAGCGGTTGCGTAAATTGGACCGGTACATTTGAGGAACTCAGGAGTGGTGCAATATACGGACCATCGTAGGTTTTCAATCGGTCAAAATAAAAAAAAATAACCTCTACGGATTTGCGTTTATTAACCGCTATTTACAACAGTATAAAACATGCTTCCTTATAGAATATCTTTCAAAATGATGACTTACCATTACAACGAATAGTTTCTTAGATAAACCCAATCAAAATTAATATCAATACTGTCCGAAAACAATTTTTTTCCATCACAGTTGCAATATCTATTGAACGTCGGTAAAAAATGGCGGAGTGTTAGTGACGCTGCAATCGCATGTTTTCTTGTTCCTAGTGTTGAAAAATTGTATCGTTTTGGTAGAAATACAGAAGTGGTCCAATTTAAGTGCCGGTTCAATATTGGTTACTCTCCCCTACATAGGACAACACCCAGACCTGAACAAATATTCATATTTATACACACTTATTTTTGTCCTGTGTGGGAATCGAACCCACGACCTCAGGAGTGGAGTGCGGGTATACTCGCCACCACGCCATATCGGTCTTCATGTATTATGCATCTTTGTAAAAGTTTGCATGTCAATAAGACGTAAATTGCAGAAACACCAACACTGTAGGAATATTAGTAGTAGAAGCATTACGCTATTGTAGCGCCCTCCTGATAGTTAATTTTTTATTTTTTATTTTAGGAAGATTTACAGCAGTACAACTATTCTAAATACAGTCCAAGTATATTTAAGCCAATTACGAGTCCTGATTTATATGACATGATATATTCATTTTTAATTATTATCATATCAGAACGTTAACGGCTCACTGGCAGTGGTGGAGTGGGCCTTACTAGAGACAGAGACTGTAGAGTTTTGGAATGAATAAGTAAAATCTTATGGAATGAATAAGTAAAATAGTTTATCGGACTGTTTAATTTTATCTTATAATATAATATTAGCAAAATCGCCTCTTAATTTACCATTGTTTTATATTTCCAAAATATGTAACTATGTACAATAAATGTTATTTCCCACGAACCACGCCAATAACGTATTACGTTTTGTCGACGAAATGCGAGCACATCAATCAAACGTATCGTCGTCTATAGAAAGAGATGAAAAGGAATCTAATATCGGACTGGTTTTCCCACACCGTTCAATCGTACAGAAATCATACAGCGATATATATTTTGTATTTGCACATAGATCATCTACTCCAATAGATGTGTCTGTACAACACCTATAATAAGAGAAGATTCCTAATTAAAAATATGCTGTTTTATAATAAGTAATTTTATTGTAACTGGCGGGAGAAAAACTGTTCTATTTCATTATACTACCCGGCCACTATGTATTTTATTTAAAACAGTATACATACTGTTACACATATACACCTATACATAGGACAATACCTATAAAACCATCTGTCAGTTGCCGTTAACACGTCGTATTGGGGCTAAGAACAAATAAAAAATAAAGGAAAACCCCATTCTTTAGGTTGAAATAGAATGAATAACTTTAAGTATTTTCAGCCAATTTCACACTTTCAGTAGTCATATCGGTCTGGTATTAGTGGCGGCCAAAAATTTGACATGAATTATGTGAAGTCACCATTTAATTTTAATATCGAGTGATGCCGTTCTCGAAATGCACATTTAAATGTTAGTCAATACAGTTAATTTTATACCATACAGTTAATTTTATTAAAACATTTTGTTCCATATTAAAAATAAAAAACAGAATTTTCAACCAAATTACATTCTAATCAGCTAAAATAATAATAATTAAAAGAACGTTACAAAAGACATAACAAATTTTTAATATAAATACTTTGATTTAGTTTTTAATTTCTACTTGAGAATATTTTTATTAATAAAAATAACAATACACAAAAAAACATAACTTCAAAATTGTAAAAGAAATAACTTTACTACACAAGATATGTTACCTGTCAAAAGGGCGATACATCAGCGTAATGCTTCTGCTTCTACTAATACAGCAATGGTGTTCTTACACCGCCCATTAATATATATAGAAGTTTTAATGAAACGAGCTAAGTCGATGAAAAATAAACCAATGTACATCACTATTCAGAGCTTATGTTGTGGGTACTATAGAAAGGATAAACATACTTTTGTTCAAAAAATCAAAATCAAAAACTTTTTATTTCATAGACTATTACATTGAAAACGTCAAAATTATAAAAAAAACAATAAAAATATAATTATACTAAAATCACGAAGCTTAGATTCCCTTGCAATCAAACAATTAAATAAACAAAAAATATTTAAGTGTAAGTGAATCTAAGTGCCAGTTCCGAGCCACCGCTCTGTAAGAAGAATTAGCAAGAAACTCACAGGCTATGCTCTTTTAAATTATCGATTAGTTAGTTACAATTTTCATTTGTCTGTTAATACATTCTTATTGTAAATCGAAAAAAACCCAACTAAAGCAAATGTGTTGGCATTTTAGAAGATCGGAGGATTCGTGTCCTTTATGAGGGCAGTTCCTTCGAGTTCTACAAAGTCAATGCCGGAGTGCTGCAGGGATCGGTGCTCCCTATTTCTTCTGCATGGTAATGACATGGTGTCCTTGAGCAATATTAATTGTTATGCGGACGCCAGTACGGTACATGAGCGGTACTTGGGTTTAAAGACAATATCCTGGTGCAAAGGCAAGACCTGGCTGCCAAAGCAAAACCGGACTCTCGACCGTGTCTCTTAAGGGAATTTGAAAATTTGGTCGAGTTTAATGCCACCAAAACCCAGTTCTCTGCATTATTTCTTGTCCAAAGGTACTCCCTTCTTTACTCCTTCCTCTCTTCAGACCTCATGGCATGAACATTGGGCAGGACCTAAACCAGGAGGGTGTTACTTTAACTACCTCCCGTAAGTTGGGTATACTCTACAAGGTGAGGCAATTTGTCACTCCCGAGCAGCGCTGTTTGTTGTATAAGACTGAAGTGCGATCGAGTATGAAGTATTCTTCCCATTTTTAGGACGGTTCTGCTAAGTACCTCCTTGATGCACTTGACAGACTGAAACTGCGACTGGTTCGCATTACAGAGAACGCTGAGGTTGCAGCCCAGTGAGCGGCAATAGGCTCGCCATCTATTACGTAGGACTAACAATAGAACTGGCGAAACGTGGGCATATAATATGCCTCTGCCAACCTTTTCGCGAAAAACAGGCGTGATATTATGTGAGTATGTATATTTTCAAACAAAGTTATAGGAGCACTTAAAACATTTAACTATTTCTAATATAATGTAGCAGTTCTGAACATTTGTCAGTCAATTTATTAGCGTTAGAAAATGTTTGTGAACATTTTTAAGAAGCAGTGTGGCAGCAGTGTGGCAGCAGTGTGGCAGCACTGTACACTTGTATTGTGCACCATTATAAAGATCACAAAAGTAAACAAAACTAAATACAATAGGCTGCCTTATCGCTTATAGCAAAATGTTTCAAACGTTGATAAACGCCAAAACGCTAAAAGAAAACGCCGTCAGTCCCGCTCTCACCATTATAATGGCGATATTAAAACGATTTGTTTCGCGCAGTCGTAATTCTCTCCTGACAGTTAAAATTAGTCGAACACTCGCAAACAAATGAAATGTCTGCTGGCCTACAGGTAAGGCTCACAGCGCACTGGGTAACGAATATAAATAAATAAATATTTTCTGACAATTACATCAGTTATTTTGTTCCAAGATAAGTATCATTTATAACGGATTAACATATAAATACCTTTTTTGTTAAAACATACTTAACATACATAGAAAAACATCCAGACCAGAACAAATATTCATGTTTATGCACACAAAGATTTGTCTTGGGTGGGAATCGAACCCACGACCTTAGGAGCGTAGTGCTAGTATACTAGCCTCCACGCCATATCAGTCTTTAAAATTTGAACAAAGAGTACTTATTATAGCCAATAGAATCAATTAGTTTGGTATAGCCGGAGAGTATTTATGCATTTAGGCGTATAGGATATAGGGGACCCTGGACGTTTTTAGTGTCTCACAGACAGTACTAAGCAACACTCTCCTGAAGCTGCTTGAGCCCACGTTACGACTTTAATGTTAGAATTAAGAATTAACCTCTTTGCTTATTATGTTATAAATAAAATATTTAAAATTAGAATAGTTCAAATTTAGGAGAATGCTGTGTACCTACGCTTCTGAAGGCCAACATAATATGTAATTTTGTGATTGTGTTATGATTTTGTATATGTTTGTATGTTTAGCTGTTAGCGTACCTATATGTAAATAAATAAATAGGCTGTTGCTATGGACGCTTGCAATCCCAGGGGCTTCATTGATTTTTCCGGTTTCAATTGAATGTTTGCCGGTAAAGGATTTTTAAAAACAAATCGATGGTACTTTTTATATCGAATGGTGGCATATAAGGCTGGGGCTCACTAGCGCGTTACATGATTTACGTTTGCCGTATTCAAGTGGAGATGCCAACGTGTTCTTTCATAACACAATGTGGCACTCAGCCATCTGATATGAAATGCTCACCGCAGCCTATTGACTTTCGCAATCCCAGGGAATTACTAGCGCGTATACAATTGAAGCCCATAAAGGATTTTTTAAAACGGATCAACGCGGTTTTAGGATTGTGTAAATACTAATGTAGGCTTCTTTTATCACCACGTACTGGGAAAGAGGTCAACGGATATAACAGGAAATAGGTCGCCGAATGGGTAGTGTACGCGTGACAGTTGCAACAGAGCAGCTATACATAGTACGGGATAGTTTTCAGGGAAAAAATCGTTAAAACTGATACAACAGTCCGTTACGTTTGTCCACTCGTGCTGTACAAGGAGATACGAGCGAATATATTTGCGTACTTTAAATGAATTTAAACATGATTAAAATGGACTCTAATGGTATTATTACATAACAACATTTAAAGTTAGACCAGGTTTAAAACTTTGCGAGGTGGGAGGGGGCTGAGTTCCTCCCGGAGGCCGGGAAAAGGTAACACCCAGAGGTTGTCGATTCTGGGTGCCCTTAGTACTGACTACCGGGTGGGAAACTAAGAGGGACCTGTGGAGGGCGCAGCCGGCGGGCCAGGAGGGCCCGTCAAGCAGCGCCGGGAGGGCCATAACCATAGACCCTCCGAGAAGTCGGCCACATACGCTATGGTCGAACAAGGAGGTAGGAGGGGCGCGTCCACTGCAGCTCTTTGAGGAGGTCCTCCCGCTTTTGGTACTGGGGACGCTGGCCGTAGGTCTGACACCCAGATGCTGTAACACAGGTACTGCCCCCGCCCTTTTCTCAACAAGCGGTGGGCGTCGGCGGTAGATTTTTAGTGGGTATTACTGCTGGCAGTCGCGTCTCCCAGTGGTGAGCCCTTAAATGCTAATAGCGTGATACTAGGTGGCCGGAACTGACCACCGAAATAAAGCAGATTTTAAAGAGTTAATTCCTTGATTTGTTTGGTTCTCAATATTGAGCCTCGTTGGTTAAACTTTTAGTCCTGGTGTATCACTATGTGTACAAATAAACATAGTAAATAAGTACACAGAAAAAGAAACGATTAAATTTACACAAGCCAAATACAACATTAAACCATGTACTGAAACGGTGTCCACTCAGCACACTGTCGGACACCATAGGATGTCACGACGCTGATCTTCCGTGGACACCTAGGCATGAAGTGTTACTACGCGCAGTATTTGAGAAATGCATCTCTTTAAATAATTAAAAATAAATTATAATAAATATATAAGGTAGTTTGTGTAAAGAATGGAATACTATAGTTATAAGTTTAAATAAAATTTTATTAAAACACAGCCTTAGCGTACATCGCCGTTTCGTTTACAAAGAGTTGTTTTTGGGCTGTGCTTATATTTCAATCATAACGAGCGTTCGCCTCGTCGAGCTAGCAAGAGGGTTATTTTACCCAGCTGTTAAATTTGTGAACGCACTCGGAAGCCAATTAATTTGTTTAGAAGTTCTCGTGTTACTCAAATTGTTATTGTAATATATAGGTATAATTTCTAATTGAGAGACGTTTTGAGAGTTTAAGTTAAAGCTTCTGTAATTAGATACGTAATGTTAAAAAGTCAGGGTTATGACTTAAAGTGTTTCGGTAATAACAAAATGTTTATGTGAAAACCATGTAATTTTTTTCCAATAACAAAAGTGAGATTTTGGTTTGTTATAATTTACCACCTATATATTATATACCTATATATACCTATATATATTATATTATTTATTAATATAGTATAAAATATTAATAGAGTATTAGCGAGTGCATAGGGGTCTTACTGAGATGTTAGGATCCCAAGCCAATCAGTTGCCAATTGGTTGGATATTGGTCCCACGTAATAGTTGGCAAGCCATTGTCGCTTATCGAAAACATTTGTGATTGCCAGAGCTTCGTCTGTTGATCGGCAGGTGCACCACTTGCAGGTAAGGTTGGGTTGGGCTCCTCAGATCTTGATAGGAGTCTTAAACACATCATACAAAATATAATTTGCCAAATAACATACGTCAGAAAGCGATCGACTTAATAATGAAAACAACCGAGTCAGTTATTTAATAGGGTAGCTTATTACTTGGCACTGCACAAGAGCCGGCTCCGGTTGACCGACAAATTATGTTCAACGCCGTAATAACATGCAATTTAAACTGAGATTAGAGAGGCATCTCCGACGAGCTTGCCGCATTCAATTATGCCAAGTACTAGCATAATTCAATTATGCTAGAATTTTTGTATGCTTAGGTTGAAAGAGATTTATTGCTGTAGTTTTTTTTTAATTTGTCTTACCCACTTGCACGTTTACACACACACATTATTATTCACACGCTGTATCTTTGTTTCCTATATATATAAATGAAATAGGTATGTTTATAAAAAATATAAGTTTTATTTCATGTATATGTCACCGTAAAATTGTAAATAACGTTAAATTATAATCTATCCCGCGATATTGTAATCTGTCGAAAAATTGTGATCCGAAACAAACTGCTCACAATTTAACGCATTATTTTTCGATAGATTATAATCTATCGAAGACAAACCGTCAGATTATAAAATGGCATGCGAAAGAATGCACCTCGCGCTCTGATTGGTTGAACTTCATGGTCCCCGCTCAGCCGCCCGTCGTCGCCATCTTCGGTTGTTATTAGTCAAAATTCATTCGTTGTGAAATGTTAACAAACAGTGTTTTGGTGATTTAAAACAGATTTTGTGTTAATAATAATAACGCATTGTATTATAATAAGTTGTAGGGAGTGTTAACGGACCTGTGATAACCTAAAGAAGTGCAGTTAAATAATAAATAAGAGAGTGGTTGGCTGGTCTTGATGGCAAGACCAGCCAATCATGGACAGGCTTTAAACAGTTGACAATTTAACGCGCGACAGATTGTGATTTAACGGTTTGTCTTTGATAGATTATAATCTATCGAAAAATAATGCGTTAAATTGTGAGCAGTTTGTTTCGGATCACAATTTTTCGACAGATTACAATATCGCGGGATAGATTATAATTTAACGTTATTAACAATCTTACGGTGACATATATAACACATCATCATTATATCCTAGCATTATCCCGGTTGCCCTAGACTTAAGCTTAGGGTCCAGGGTCTACACACTGGTCTGATCTGGTTTGTCTGAATTTCAGTAATTTTTAGAATTGATATTTCTAACACAAGTTCTTATTAATACTTATTTCGATAAATAAATAGAAAAAGATAAAGATAAATAAAAAATATGAACATAAAAGAATTATAACTATTGTAAAGACTTTGTAAGTAGTCAATGTTTTTAGTTTAATTGTAAGGTGATCTTGATAGAGTAAGATAACCTAATTGGTTCAATCGGTCTATGTCAATAATATCCGAAAATTGTAAGAAGAGTTAAATCAATTTAAATATAGACTAAAGCACTTTTGAAAGAACAGCAACTTTAAACTGCAATCTTTCTAACTGAAAAGTACATTCCAAATCACAATTCCCAATTCCTAAGCTTCGAACTTCCAAATCACACTATTTGAAACGACCCTTTGTTCCGTTTGTAATACAAAATGTATTGACATTTGTGCTTAAATATTCAAGGCTTCCGATATTCCCTGAGGCTCAATAGTAATGAGTATTGAAAAATTAAAAAATCATGACGGTTATACTATGTACTGAGAGGTATTTATGTCGAAATTAACGAAGTTAATGTAGAACTTTGGATAACAATAATAGAAAAGCTCTTAAATACTAAAAGGTCGAAACGATCACTGAATTAAGGCAGATTCCTTACACATCCTTGTATGGGTGGCATTGTCAACGAGCGCTTTCGCCCTTCGGAAGGCACTCTAAGATATACAGGATTATTTGAACAGCATCAACAACCTCGCAGTACTAGATAGCTAACATCATTAACATCAATGTTAGTTGTACGACTTGTGACTTTTCTATACACAAAATAATTTTCAATTGAATTTTACGTCTGAATGTTGCTTGAACTTTGCGACATTGTTCATCATAATATCCTAGCATTATCCCGGTTGCCCTAGACTTAAGCTTAGGGCCCTGGGTCTGCTCACTGGTTCAGCCAGATTTGACTAAATTTTAGTTATTACGTTTAGCGGCCAGCTGTCAGTCTATTAGAAGGCACTGACTTCCTAATAACGACTGCCATAGATGTTCATGACAGCTGGGACCAACGGCTCAACGTGCTTTTTGAGGCACGGAGCAAGCGGTAGTTACGCACATTACTTAGAAAAGTCATAGGTGCGCTACCAGGGTTTGAACCCGAGACCCTCTGAATTAAAGACAAGGGGTCTCGCCATTGGGCTATCGCCGCTCAACTCTGCGACATTGTTGATGTTTTAAAAATAAATAATGACTTTATCCTGCCTAATGGTAAACAGTAAATAATTATTAACAGTAATCATTATTACAAACAGCTTTTTTTTTTAAATAAAATATTTTATTTTGCTTTTTTTATAAATATTGTATTGTAAATTACTGTGCCATTGTGTGTATTCAACTTTTTGGTATTTATAAACAAATAAAATATTATCTTACATTCACACCATATTATTTAGTTCCAAGATAAGTATCAGTAAGAACTTATGTTATAGTTACTAAAGAACGGATAAACATACTTCAACACTTTTTTTTATATACATACTTAATATACATAGGATATTTATGTGCAAGTTATTTTTGTGTTATGTATTTGTCAATAATCTTATATTCTATTCTAATAATTCTCATACAATAATAGATATCTTTCTTTTGGTGTTTGACTGAAGTATTTATACACACACACACACAGCTTTAATCATTTTAACTGTAGTATAATAAAGTACGAATTGACGATGTTACCGTTATGACCCCGTGAATAAAAAACCTTGAGAATTATAAGCTTCTTATGAAAAGAAGCTGAATCATTTGACTATAAATTATATATAAGCTTTGATTTATACCTCGAAATCTTCGTTCATTATTGAGATAGGTGTTTATAGGGAGCATTGAAAGAAATTGGGTGTACTTTTGACAATGTACATACAAAAATAATGATAATGGTATTTCATTAAAGAAACCTATTTTTTTATTACTTTGACTATTGCATGGGCCATTCAAAAACTGATCAGCATTAAACTTGAAAAATAAAATAAGAAATCCCTAAGTGTAACTTTCTTAACTTAACATTATATGAAGTTTATTAGCCATAACTTTTTTTAGGTACAGACAGACGTACAAATTCAGAATTCCCTATAGACAACAAAATAATAAAACCGTTGTACACTATATAACTAGTAGCACGCCTTCCCTTTGCTCCAAAAGCTATTTATTAAATATTTTGCACTTTGATAACATTTTTTGAGCTTCCGTGGGGAATCCTATTTTTCTCTCGTCATATCCTAGCATTGTCTCGGTTGCCCTAGATTTAAGCTTAGGGCCCAGGGTCTGCCAGTCAGATTTGGCTGAAGCGACTGCCGACTGACCTCCGAACCCAGAGGGAAATATCATTCTCTTAATGTGCTTTCCGAGGCACAGAGCAAGCGATAATTATGCATATACTTCGATAAGTCATAGGTTTGGAAATGGATCTCGCTGCTAGCTGACTCTCTATTCATTAACAGAAAATCTAGGATACTTAAGGATAATAGTAGCATTTAATTGTATTGGATTTTTTGTACTCGGTCCTGAAGTTTTTGAATAAAAAATTAACAAATATTAAAAAATACTTATCTTTTATCTGTATAATATCAGTAAAACGAATGAAATAAAGATTATTCATTTTTTAATAATAATTTATATAATACAGTGAGAGATTATATCTCTCAGGATGTACTTTATTCGTTGAAATATTCCACACAGGCACACGACAAAATCCTCCATTCGGTACAACCAAAACGAACAACACGCGAACAGAGCCACGGGCGAGAAACTAGCTTGGGGATATTATGTAAATAACGAGGAAAAGTTCCTGATGTGCTGTTGGATATTCCAAATCTCTCTGTAAATTTTTACTACTATATTGTAAGGTAGAATATATTCGAAACTAGTAATGGAAGGTCATACGTGACCGTCCCACGTATATACCTTCCATGATTGGCATGACTGTATTTAAAAAAAATGTGTTAGATATAAATAAGGATAAAATAAAGATAATATTAGTTAATATCCAATATTGCCAAGGAAAACGGAGATATTGAAGTATGATTTAAAACATGTAACTATAACATAATTATGTATATAAATATTTTCTGACAATTACACCAATTATTTAGTTCCAAGATAAGTATCATTAAGAACTTGTGGACACTAAACAACGGATAAACATACTTAAATACTTTTTTTTTGTAAATACATACTTAATATACATAGGAAACACTCAGACCAGTACAAATATTTATTTCTTTAAATTTATTTATAAACAGTACATAATTACAAGCAGTATTCGGTTCACGAGATCTGTCTAACCATACAGTAATATCAGTTTAGGGTCGATATTCCCCATGGGTCCTACTATCCAATATCACATAATGTGTTTTGTATAATATTATCCCGGCTGTGTCAGGGATCTTGCTGCTAAACTGTTATTATGAACTAGCGGCCGCCGGCAGCTTTGCTCGCGTGACTTATAAGTAATTTGTAATTTTTTTGGTTAAAAAGTTGCCCAATATATTCCCTATAATATTAGTTACCTGTCATTGAAATTATCGTCAAAATCAGTCCAGCTGTTTTAGAGATTAGTGTGACTGACAGAAAGAAGAAAAAAGAAGGTATTTTTTGTTTTAAGTCCCTACCCTGTGTAATTACGGTGGATTATTACCCGCTAATCATGTCGATATCATTTGATATCGAGCGTTTCCGTGCTTCGGAAGGCACGTTAAGCAGTTGGTCCCGGTTATTACTAAACGTGATAGTAGTTAAGCCATGTTAGAGGCATTATGGGCGGCTTAAAAAATCTAACAGCAGGATGCCATACACCTGCCACCGCTAATCCGCACTGGGTCAGCGTGGTGAAGTGTGACCCAATACAATCGCACCTTGGTATATTCGAGGAGGCTCATGCTCAGTAGTGGGACGTTAATGGGCTGAGATGATGATGATGTTTACCCGCTAAGTGTTTGTAAACGTGCATGAGTGTTGGAATATGAAAAAAAACAGTGCAACATCACTTTTTAAATTCTCCATCCATGTGAGATCTCAGTATAGTCCCACATCTTTACTGAGGACTCAAGGGGTTTGGGGAGGGCATCTCATTTATCATTTTTATCACCACTCATTCTCACTTACTATGGTTTATATGTTATTAATATATCTCTTACTTGACCACTGGCTAAATGTGCTAAACGCACGAAGCCATTATTTAATAAAAGCTCTAATTTTAACGTTACAAGCAGTTATCTAGATTTTATTTAATTACATAGATCTGATGTGGGGACGGTGCTCGGTGTTCGGATATCCTACGCCAATCCGCACTGGGTCTGCGAGGTGGAATATGACCCAATACCCTCGCACATTGGTACGTGAGAGGAGGCTCGTGCTCAGTCATCATCTCAGCCCATAAACATCCCACTACTGCACACGAGTACGAGCCTCCTCTCACATACTATAGGTGCGAGGGTATTGGGTCATACTCCACCACGCGGACCCAGTGCGGATTGGCGGAGGCAGGTGCATGGCGTCCTGCTTTTAGAATTTATTAAGCCGCCCATTAGGCCTCTTACATGACTTACGACTACCACATTTAGTGATAACCGTATTGTGCTCGTGCTCAGTAGTGGGACGTTAATGGGCTGAGATGAAGACAGCGATAGTTCTAGTTTTAAGCCGGGCTTAACTTTGGATCTTGTTTTGTAATAAGCCCCCTATAGATCCAATCAAAGAATTAGACTGAGAAGTGTTTTATATTCCACATGACGCGTTAACTAGTGGATAGAAAATTATGGTTAACTTATCATTTTGAAGATTTCGCAGTGGAGTAACCTAGAAAGCTCTATGTGATCAAATTTTTAAGTATGCGAATAGGGACAGTCCCTGTGGTTTCCTTGATTTGTAAACATGTAAAATCTATTGCTAACTCATTTTTGTAATTTCAGATCGCTCCAGAATGGGGACAGTATGGCTCCTTGCTATATTAGGTAAGTCATCATCATCATTATTGAATCGTTTTAGAGTGGGGACAGTATGGTTACTGGCTGTATTACATAAGTACTTATAGTGAATACAAATCAAAACACAGTGACTTTTAACATACATTTTAAACTAAAACTTAATAAATACATGACCCCCTGTCGTATAAACTGTATACCTTAATAATGTTTAGATTTAACTTCATTTTTTTCTTTTTAGTTTTTCTTAATAATTAAGTTTTCATTACATATTTATGTCATCATTTTATTTTATTTGATTTGTTTGTGATGTTATGTCGCTATGCATTAAGTAACCACTTATTGTTATAGGAGAGCGGACTCTCCTGTCACAAGTGATCTACTCACTTAAAAGGAGAATCCAAACTCTGTATAGAAAAACATACTTTGTATATGCAATAAACATTTTTTCATTTTCATTTTCATTTTTTCATTTTTCAAAGTATTTTTCATCATCCAGGCCTAGGGTCTGCTTACTGGTTCAACCAGATTTGACTGAATTTC
This sequence comes from Musotima nitidalis, assembly GCA_949126915.1. Lineage (NCBI taxonomy): Eukaryota > Metazoa > Arthropoda > Insecta > Lepidoptera > Crambidae > Musotima > Musotima nitidalis. The sequence goes on from OX421431.1 coordinate 8,993,743, forward strand.
AGTTATAACGTGGAGCGACTGCCATCTGACCTCCGCAACCCAGAGAGAAACATCGTTCTTTGGTTAAACCAGCTGTCAGTCTGTTAGAAGGCACTGACTTCCTTATAACGACAGCCATAGATATTCATGTCAGTCGGGACCAACGGCTTAACGTGCTTTCCGAGGCACGGAGCAAGCGATAATTATGCACAGAACTTAAAAGTCATAGGTGCGCGCGCCACCAGGGTTTGAACCCGAGACTCTCTGAATTTAAAGGCAAGGGGTCTCGCCACTGGGCTATCGCCGCTCTTAACTCTTCAACATAATTATCAGCCTACATTAGTCCACTGCTGGATATAGGCCTCTCAAATGGCACGCCACAGAACCTTCAGCTCTATTTTCAGTATTCCTAACAGGTTACAATAGTTTGATTAACAACGAATAAATAAATATTAATATATTTTATTGAAGCTGACTGTACGTGCTTGTGCATACGTGTGTGTGTAAAATCTGTTAGTGACACAAGATCGCTTATGTAATATAAGCTAGCAAAGGCTTCTTGAAAGCTTCTTAATGAAACCGTCGCAGGCGTGTTGCAAAATTTGCCGTTTTATAGTACAGCTAGGCGTATTGTAAATGGTGTGACAAATTTTCGCTTGCACAGAAATAAAGTTCAATATGCTGTAATATGATGATGATGATGTGTGTTCAACCATATATCGTTATGACCACAAGCTACAATTTCAATGAAATAATGATTACTATATAATACTTACCCATTTGATATTAAAACTCAAAAATTAATGAAACGATTTCAATAATTTTTTTTATGCTAGAGTTCATTCAATTGGCATGATATTTCTGTCATGTGGTAAATTTAAATTGGGGATTATCCGAATTCAATGGCCAATGTGGTTTTTGGATAGAACAGTTTGTTTAAGCATAAATATTGAATTATAAAATTAACTCGTTAATTCCATTAATCAGGAGTAAAGGTATATTCGAGCGGAAAATTACTTTTTATCTGATATCTGCCAAAGCCATCGCGACCCAAGGTTCATAGTCGGTAATAGTTCTTATTTATAGCATCATCTCAGCCCATTTACGTCCCACTACTGAGCACGAGCCTCCTCTCACATATCAAGGTGTGAGGGTATTGGGTCATACTCCACCACGCTGACCCATTGCGGATTGGCAGAAGCAGGTGTATGGTGTCCTGCTTTTAGAATTTTTCAAGCCGCCCATTAGACCTCTAACATGGCTTAACGACTACCACATTTAGTGATAACCGGGACCAACGGCTTAACTAACGTGCCTTCCGAAGCACGGAAGCGCTCGATATCAAATGCCACACAAACGGTCACCCATCCAAGGACTGACCACTGTAAACTCTGCTGTACTTCGGTGATCGTTTCCAACCACCCAACACCGCAGGGCTACGAGCTGTTATTTATATACGGACTATAAATACAGAAATTTGCCGCTTTTATAAAATTACGAATTACTGGCAGGCCTGGGCTGTTGCGCTATCAGTACGATAGGTTATCGCTGACAACACACTACAATCCGTGTTAGAATAGAGGCACTACCTCTTATCTCACGGGGAGTTTTAAAAGTCGACGAAAAGAAATTCTACTAGATGGACAGCAGCGTCACCCTACGTACTGGCTTGAACGTGCTGATTATAGCCAAATACCCCCAAATATAATGTTATCTATTAGGGGGGCTTATATTACATACAAACATTCACGCCTGTTTCCCCGAAAGGAAAGGCAAAGGCATATTATATACACGCCCACACTTCGCCATCTACATTGTCGCTCCCACGTAATAGGTGGCAAGAATATTGCCGCTTGTCGGGGTCTGTTAAGTTCGCTAGAGCCTCGTCTGTTGTTCAGTTGGCTTGGGCTCCTTAGATGTTTGAAGGAGCCATATTCAGCAGTGGAATTTTTAAGACTGTTAAGATGACCCACTAATCACATACTTTTGTCTTAAAGCATTGAGGTATTTTTTACGAGAATGTCTCGTTTTTATAGTGTTCAAATTAGTTCGCGAAATTGTTCTTCGTGAAAAATCCGTGTAAAACGTGTGTAAACTACATGTGTTTACGTGTTTACCGTGAATTTATGACATAATCAGAACTCGCATAACTGATTATTTGCAATAATATCAAATAGCGAAAATTATACAGCCTATAACGATATTTTAATAATTACTCGATCAGGTATTGCCTATAATGGTACCCGAGAAGCTTCATTTCACACATTAATGTCACATATTTATATCTTCCAGTTGCAATTAATGGTCGTTTTGATGGTTTTATGATAATTCATCATCAAACCATGCAAGCTTTGACATTCCGACAGTATTTTAATATTTTACTATCAGAACTGTATTTTTGGCGATCAATATGACATTTCAATCATCTCATATCGTCGAGAATAGTGTAAATCCGCTTAACTAGCATTGGATAATTTCGCGTAACTAAAAAAATTTGCTAATTTAAGTTAACGCGCGTAATTGTCGCAGACCCTAAATTGTGTACTTTCAGTTAATCTTTTTACAACAAGAGATAGAACATATAATGAATTATATAATGTGTAAAAAAGAACCCAAAATTTGTTAAAATAAGACACTTATTAAGTGGGTAAACCCACTCCCTACTTTCTACCTTTTACTCCCTTGTAAAACTAGATCTATGGCAGATAGGCGTTCTTTACGTATGGTAATTTCGCGGATTTGCACTAGCCCCGACGATATGTCATCTCATATTATTATACACTTACTTTCAAATACACAGGATTTTTTTGTATTAGTTATTTCATATCAAAAATTTCTGAGTACTGGAGTAAAAACAAACAGTTTTTAGTAGTATGTTAAAAAGTTTTAAACCATTTTTCATCATCATCATATCAGCCTTATAAAGTCTACTGTTGAACATTGGCGTGCTAATAGATTAAACATTTTTATAGCTAGTACAATTACTAGTTATCCAGTATCAAATAAATGCAAATATGTAAGGACATCGTTCAGAGGGATGATGTGGAACATACTATAAAAATTTTTTTACATGTCTTAATAACTTTACAATAGTTTATAACATTGTGCTTGCATATTTAATCACTTAGTTCAAACAAAGAAAGACATGTTTAATTATACACATTTTATATACACGTCATATACACATTATATACACATTATAAACCCATTTTGTACACATCGTAAACACATTGATATAACTTTTACCAGATAAGAAAACAACATTCACATAATAAATATGCCAGGGACAGAATACTATAATTCCAATTTACTAGGATTTTAATACAATCTTCCCAAAATAACGAGCAAAATACGACATATAAACCGAACCGTATACGATGTATGCGCCTAATAAACGAGAGAATGCATATAAACAGAAAGTAATAGAAAATGCTGAGCTAAATAGTCGATGAGTGGCCGTCAAATCCATGTGTGGGGCCGGAAAAATAATTGGCAGGCTCGTTAGGGGCTACCTCTGTCATTGGCAGGCTTTGCTGCGGCCGAAGGCTTCCCTCGGCCCTATAAATAAGCTCTTTTTAGTGTTCCATACATGTTAGGGTAAATGTAAGTTCCATATTTTTGTAGTTTTCTATACACAATTATAGTTTCTCTTCGTGTTTACCGTACGTGTGATCGCTCTGGGCGACCTGTCACGAATCAAAGTTAAAGAGATTATAATTTATAGTGTTAAAAATGATTTTTTTAAACAAAAATCATACTTATTTTCCCTTATTCGAGGAAGACACACACAAGTAGTTACGCGTGGATGGGTAACTATTAATTGACGACCGATATGGCGTGGAGGTCAGAGCAATCAGATCCTGATGTCGAGGGTTTGATTCCTACATAGGACAAACCCTTGTGAACATTAATATGGATATTTGTTCTTAGTATTGTTATACGTAATGTATACCAATACCAATACCAATAGTGACCATAAAACAAGTTCATAATGGTACTTATCTTGGGACTATATAACTGTTCTAATTGTTAGAAATTATTTATTTCTTATTTTATTTCATAGGCATGAAAAGTTGTAATAGCAAACACGCCACACTCCTTCATTCGCACCGCACTAGGCCCTTTTGGTCGTACCTGAATCCTTATCACCTTGTCTCGTGAGAAAAGGTTTGTGCTCAGAAGTGGGATCACAATGGGCTGATATGATAATAACTATTCTAAGAGTAGTAATTGTAAAAAAAAACCTCCTAGTTGTGTAGTAAAATCCACAGATATACAATAGACAACGGAAGTATCACGATTTTTATTGCAGTAAAGCGTGCCAATATTTAGTGGCGAGAAATCCATACTGATTAATCGACACTGATGCCGGTGATGATACATTTTTTATACTATGTAATTGTTCATGCTACAGTGTTTAAAAAAAAACAATAGACGCGGAATGCCAAATAAGCGGACACGCGAATCACATGCATTTGCGTTATCTATTCTATATATCTGTGGTAAAATGACATATTTTTCAAACGGCCAAGGAGAAAAATATTATTAAAGATAAGCAAAAATTAAACATCCTTATTCGGTAGCTGTTATATGTATATTACGATGACAGTATCACGGTTATAATTAATTTTGCAGATAAGTGGCCTCTCGACCTATATGGCGGTATAGATTAATGGTAGATAAAAGACCTGCTAATTCAACTATTTTAGAATTATTATTTACTACAAACCTGCATAGAAAATAACTCGAAGGATAGAGGACTGATGGGGCGTTAAGGTTCTACAATAAAGACCGCGAACCGGAAAAAACTGATAGGCTTTGGAAGGATCGCTAAGCTAGGCCAAAGCCTTATTTCGAGACTTAACAACACGATGCCACTCATTTGTGCATTCGCGTGATAAAGCGTCACCTAGAGCTCTGTAACCTTAATTTATAAGTCAATAATATCACACTAAATGTACATCCTTTAATAGATGTGTATTCAATGCGGTAATGGTCTATGTTTCGGAAGCAACAAAACCGACATAGAGTAATTTGTCATCGGTCACAAAGCGACCCAGTTTCTTTATAAGTTATCCTGTCTGCGAGAAAGACGGATCGTTTCTCTCCTCACAAATTGTTAGACTGAACTTCTCGTTTTAAAAGCAGCTTCCATAACAGTGGCTTGTTTTATAGCTCACTTTCTGATGTTATTTGGTGTAAACCAAACTTTTATTTATTTTATTTAATTTATGGACAACCAGTAGCTGTTACATTATTTCTTACATCTAAACATCAAAATACACTATATAAAAGTTAAATGTACAGCATTTTAAGGTGTCACAACATGCACTAAATGTTTTGTAGTGAACCAAAAAAAAAGAAAGAAAATAATTTAAAATAATAGAGAAAAAAATTACCTAAAAGTTGCCGAAATTACCATTCAAAGATAAATTTAAAAAAAATAAGTAATTACAGATTACACACACAAATATTACTTAACCAAATATCACAAAATATTACAAAATAAACTTTGGAGACAATTGTACTTGCATCGCATCATGACCCTTCTGGTAGTCCTATGAACCCATTGTTGGATCTACCCTTTAACGTCGTCAAGCTTCACCAGGAAATTAACTATTTAGTCACCACTAAAAAAAAAAACATGGCTACTAAATAAGGGTGACTGTCCAAAACTTTTTTATCTACTAGGTAAATGTAGTGCTGTATAGATGCATTTCAGTAAACAATCAAGTCATCATTTACCTATTGTTGGATCTACCCTTTTAACGTCAAGCTTCAATACAACAAATACAAAATTGAATACAAATTAAAAGCCGGCTAATAAATAAACCGTTTTACAATTTAAATGAATACTTTTTTACGAATAATATTAAGTAACTATTTGTAAGTTATATAAATTGCACGCCCGCAACGGGCACACTGTTGTTACTAATGTAAAAAATGCATGAACACCAGCAAAATGTACACAGTCTAAGCAATAAAGATTTATTCTATTCTATTTACCAGGATACACTACCACCATTTAGTTACCATTTAAAAAAAATAGTGTATAGGGATCCTACCAAGACCCAAGGAGCCCAAGACAACCTCACCTGCCGACCAACGGACGAGGCTCTGGCGAACATAACAGTGCCCGGCTCTGGCAACAAGGCTCGCCTTTGTCTTGGTACTATATAATTGGCGACGTGTGGGCGTATAATCTGCCTCTGCCTACCCATTCGGGGAAACAGGCGGGAATATATGTATATAAATTAAACATGGCTACTACATAAGGGTGATTATTCAAAAGCTTTTTACATATTTATATCTAGTAAACGTGAATTCTGAAAAGAAGTAGTGTTTTTAGGAATCAATTAAGTCAAAAAACAGTGGCTTGTTCTAAAGCTAACTTTCTCATGCTATTTGGTGTAATCTAAACTTTTGGAGATTGATTCAATTGTACTTGAATCTCATCAAGAGCCTATGAATTCACATCCATTGTTGGGTAAAGGCTTATAACGTCGTAATTTATTGCAGGCCAGGATATGAGTTATTTTGTCAACATTGAAAAAATATTTCTTCATCGGCTGATCGTTTTTAAGAAATTATTAGTGTGAGAAAACGACCACAAAACTATTGCGTAGTGGTTTGTTTGATGTTTAATCGTTTGTAATCTTGTGATTTCTAAAAAACAACTTATTCCAGCTTCCTACGACGACCTATCTATTGTATTACTTACATATGCAAAAAAAAATTTGTTACTAACACTATATTTATAATTAAACTTTAATCGAATATAATGTTTGTAAGTCTCGTTAGCTCATATACATTATTTTTTCATTAATAAGAAATGTCCACATACTCCTGGACTCAATCAAAGCACCTAAGTACTTACTAGTAGTTTAAAGTAGGTCTAAGTCCACTTATATAAAGGCGCGGACACACCTACTTCTTTTATATGTGAAACACATACGGTTAAAGCAGAGTCTCACAAAGTTTACAAGCTCCGGGCTATACCCTCGGTAATGAAAAGATAACAAACCATTTAACGACTCATATATTTTCGCTGAAGAGCCTGCATACTGCCGCTTTCGTATTATAATAAAGCTACAGATTCTCGTGATTATACGTAATGGATACCACTTTTCATTTTATAATCGATTTTTATATTTATATAGGTATAAGCTAAGTAATTTTATTATGCCTATAATTTTATAAAAGTTATTATTTTTTATAATTTGTATGAAAATAGGACGTCGTAAAATGTACTAAAAGTTATGAATTTCAATTGTTATACTTAAAATTTCTTTTCTTTATTTTATGGCTACAATAATTTATATTTTTATAGGCAACGTAAAAACACACAATAATAGCCCCCATTAAGCTCCTTTCTTGTGGTAAACGTAAAGGTCCTAGGTGTATAGGCGAGGTTTGAACTCTGTGCCCATTGGTGTGAACGATAAGCCGATATGGCCACGACCGCCAGTTTTAATATATTAATAATTAGAATTAGCTAGGTTTATTTATTTATTTAACATTTCATACACACTCAATTGTTTAGTTATATAAGTCCTTGAAAAAAGTGATTTTTCTCGAATATTAAATATTTGAGATTTTATCCTAAATGATTTCATTTAAGATAAAATCCACTAGTTTTTATACAAATCGCAAGAATTATCGGAATTAATTCGTAAGTTTAAATAACTTAGAATTGATTAGAATAAATTTATCCTAAAAACCTTATTATTCTCATAAATCACCTTCATAAATAACAAAATCCCTTAACATAATTCACCAAAATTATATGATTTCTCCAATGAAAATTTCGCGTAAAAGTGGAACTTGGCACTTCATAAAAAGTAGCAAATTGCGTCTTGAGGTTTATCTTGGGCGAATTGGTTTTTACGATCCCCGCACCGACCGCTCTGAATATCTTCATTATATTTTATTGTTGAGTACCTGGAAGGACCTTGTAGGTAGACTTATATTTTTTCTTCTATTACGCCATTATCTATGTGCCGTGTGGTACCGGCCTAGTGCCACCCCCTCTCATCTCACGGGGAGTCGTAAGAGTCGATGAAAATAAATCCTATCAGAATCAGATGATGTGCATCAGCGTCACCCTGGTTACTGGCAAATACACCCAATAGATATAAAACTTTGATGATTCTTTAATTATTTAATTATTTTATTTTATTATTATTATTATTATTGGAAAATCGAACATCCTACGATGTTTTTAATCTGTTACATATTTAAACGCCACGACAAGTGTTCGCAATTAGCTATTATTTAATTTTCAAACTGATTATTTATAGACACAGCCTCAAGTTTGTTTTTGGCAAGGTACTGCTTTTAATAATTCATAAGAGTTATTTGAAGTTCACAAGTGACGGTTTGGAAAAGGTAATTAGGTAGTCATGGCAACACTCCTCATGGAGAAACGAGAAATTCCTTTTGATGGAACTGGCAACATTATATTTGATGTCTCGATTCCACCCCGCCACATTGAGCAAGTTTACTGTGCGAAAAAATAACGATGGTATTAATCGTGTTTATACCTGAGTAAAAGCGACACGAAATTAAAGAATATCTTTCTATTTTCTTTTGTGTATGTGGAGAACTGCTACCATACAAGCTCGAACATTTTGCTCCGTGCCTCAAAAAGCACGTTAAGCCGATTGTTCTGGCTGTCATGAACAACTATGGCAGTCGTTATTAGGTTAACACTGCCTTCTATTATCCTGACAGCTGGTTTAACCAAAGTATGAAGTTACTCTCTGGGTTGCGGAGATCAGACGGCATTCACTCTGTGAAATAACTGAAATTCAGCCAAATATCTGGTTAGACCAGTGGCAGACCCTGGACCAGAAGTCCAGGCCACAACCGGGATAATGCTAAAGTGATAAGATTTTGACGGGATTCAAAGACGACACATGCTCACAAGTGATATTGCACAGTTACGCTTAGGTAGAGATTTCTTGTAAAATGTGATATGGTCAAAGGAACTGTCTGAAATGTAGCACAAAACTTAGATAAGTCCATAGAAGTAAAAGTTTCGGAATTTAATTTAAGAACGCATGTTCACACATATTAATATTTGCTTGTAAGTGTACTAAGTGGCAATAAATATCTTATTAAATACAGACTTTGTTACACTGTCCAACTTGCGACTTGTAAGGACTTATCTCTGTTTTGACATCTTGACGGGAAAGTGAAGCGGCATGTCTGCAGTTTTGTTTCATTTTCTAAAGTTTGTAATATTTTGAACATTAATGGGTAATAACGGTGGATTATTGAACGTTATGTGTTTGTGAACGTACATAAGTGTTGGTAAATGGAACAAAACAGTGCAACATCACTTTTAAAATTCTTTCAGTATAGTCCCACATCTTTACTGAGGACTCCAGGGGCTTAGGGGGAGGGCATCTCATTTACCATTTATCATCTTTATCATCACTCATTTTTATTTACTATGATTTATATGTTATTAATATATCTCTTACTTGACACTAGCTAAATGTGCAAACCGCACGAACCCATTATTTAAAAGAAAAAAAAGCAATCGATCTCTTTTATTCATCCCTACGCTCGCCATAAGCTGGGGGTTTATCCTCACAACTTAGAAATGATAGGTGCGTTGTACCTGTACGGTGCATTACAGCAAACTTTTTGCCGCTTACTCTTGGGTTATGGAATGAACTCTCTGAAAAGGTTTTCACACAGGTGTTATAGCATACAGCTCTTTAAAAAGGGCGTGAAATGGTTTCAAAGGGTTAGCGAGGTGCTAGAGATGTCCATTTTATTGCAAGCGTTCATAGGCACTGCTGACACAATAAATATATAGCATAGGTATCCTAATAAGATCTTAGGAGCCCAAAACAACCTCACCCGCAATTGGTGCACCTGCCGAACCGAGGCTCTGGCGAACATAACAGTTCCAGGTAAGCGGCCATAGGCTCCCCACCTATGACGTGGGACCAAAAATATTATTGACGAAATGTGAGCGTATATTAATACCTCTGCCTACCCCTTTGGGGAAACAGGCGTGATTGTATAAATTAATGAATGATAATAAATAACAAAAAAACCATATCACCACCAAACACAGCACAAAGTAACTGAACATAACAAAACCTTTAATTTCTTACTTTATCTTTTGAAATATTGCGTTCAAAAAGGAAAATTTGTAACAAAATATAAACGAGACGCTCACGCGACTACCAGTGTGTGTATGCCGTGAGAATCCAATTTGGGCTTGCAATAAAAGAACAAGTTGTTGCGGAAATTCGCTCCGTTTCGTACTGAGCTCCGGCTCATCACTGCCAAAGCGAAATACTATATATACCTACATACATACATACGTTGGTACATATTCTTCTAAAGCGCTCCACAGTTACTGGCTACCAATGAGATTTTTAATTAAGCTGCAGCTATTTAAATGCTATTTTAAGCTGAAATTACATCTATGTATTGTATAATAGTGAATAGTGTTTGTACAATTTTTGCTACATAGATGTCATGCGGTCGGTAAGTGACATGTCATATTAAGCTTTAACAGTATAGATGACGCTGTACGATTATAAATCGCGCAATTATTTTGTGTTTATATTCGCATATATACCCCGTAAATGAAAGTGCCTCTAGGTACTAGCAACCACAGCATCACAGATTCTAATACTAGTGAAGGTTATCACTTTGTGTGTAAAGTTGTGGAATACTAACTATTATCTCTTTTCAAAAGTAATACAAAAGTTGTATGTTCGTTGTTCTTTTACGCAAAAACTATTAAAAGAATTAAAGGAAAAGTTGGCGCGCAAATAGATCATGTATTATAATTTTTGTATTAAAACAAAACTTTAAATTCTGAACGGATAAAACCTCTTCTTTTAAAGCCCTTCATAGTTACTGGGTACCAATGGGTTTTTAATTAAGCTGCAGCTTTTTAATGCTGTTTTAAACTGAAAAGGCTTTCGTTAACTGTGTGTATGTAGTATAAAAAACAGAGTTTTGTAGTGAAGGAAATAACTTGTTCAATTTCGTACTCAAACTAATTAATACTGTTAAAGCGAGAGATTGTTAAGATTGCTGTATGTTTGTAACTCTTTTAAAGTAAAAACTATTTAATGAATTTAAATTAAAGTTGTGAAAAAAAACTATTTCCAACTAAACTTACTGTTAAGGCGAGAGATTGTAAGGATGTATGTATGTAACTCATTCACGCATAATCTACTGAATGGACTTGAATAAAATTGAGCACAAGTAAGATACATCATAATATAGATTTTTTCTAAAACACCAAATCATGATAAAACTTTAACAGATGCACAGAATCGGACCAAAATTTTACTTACTGTTTCCGGGTTTACTTATTTGTTGTTTTCCGCTGGAAAATTCTTGATTTTACCAGAGAAAATGGAAATTAACACACAACAACATTGTCAACCTTATCACCTGATGCTTCGACTGCGTTGTTGATTATCATCTTGACGTTTATATGTCATTCAGACAAATTAATTATTTATTATAATTTTCAGCAAAACAAATAATAAATTAACGAATGTATAACACATAACAGTGCCACATTAAGTCTTAGTTACTTAGCCGCTGAACAAAATACTGGTGCGTGTAATATTGTTTTTTCCTATTGAAAAGAGACGGCGGCGGTAAAAACAGACAAATTAAAGACGATGTCCCTTGGAGATATTTGTAAATAAATAATGAAGTGCACTTCACATATAAACTTCAATATCATACTTTATATGTTAAAGCACATTACTGGGTATAAACGTACGTACGTCAGCCTTTACGCGTCTCGAAGTGTATTGTATTGACATATATATGTGAAGTACACTTCATTCCCATTTAATTATATTTTTCACTAAGACCAATGACGAATTAACAAAGTGATCTGACTCATAATAGCCGCACAAAAAAATGCCAGTGCGTGTAATATTGTTTTTTTCCTATCTAAATGAGTCGGCCATGGTAAAAACAGACAATTTATTAGGCGGTGTCCCTTGGAGATATGTAAGCACATTACTGGCTATAAACTGTGGGTTGTCAGCCTTTACGCCTCTCGAATTGAGAGCCACAATGAGCCCTCGCACTAGGGGTCGCGGAATCCCGTGTGGAGTTGCCAGACTCCCATCGGGCGCGTCCCCAGGTGGCGGATAGGGGCATGCCACACATTGTGGTACCGGCATTTAAGTTCGGCGCGGACCAAAACTGGTGGGTTTTGTGGGGCGCACTCCCGGTCGCACTTCGCGGCTGGAAAGCGGCCCAGAAGGAGCTTGGCTGCGTTGCTGGAGTATGTTCGTTGTTTCCCTACCTCCTCTTCAGAAGAGGTGCCGGGAGACAACAGGAGATTCTGCGTTGAAAGCCCTAATCCTAAGCTTGCCGGCGTGGCGATGGGATGAATGGCTGGAGGGTGTCCAGTCTAGAGCGCCGGAACAGGGACCTCACCCTGTCAAAAAGGAACAATTTATGATGGCGAATCTCAAAACAAAGATTCCCCAGGAAGGTACCTGCGACGCAGGAGAATCCTTCGCGTCCTCTTCGGAGGGCGTCAGCCCCATCGTATCTGGGGGGGGCAAAGATCGCATCCTGCCGCATGGCAGTGTCGGGAAGGAGAATCGCTCCGGCGGGAGCCAAACAGTATTGGACAAAGCGCCCTGTCCGCAAATGGGTGGCGCAGTTGTAGTCTTGGAAGAAAGTATGTCCGATACCTCTGCTTCCATGACGGTGGAGCCTAGCGTGGGAAGTAACATGCTTTTCCGCAAGCGGCCCCTATCGAAGGGCGACCAGGGATCGTCCTCTGACCACGAGCGGGCCTCAGTTCGTAAAATCTCTACCAGCTCCCGGGGTGGAGTTCGAGAGCGAGGCAAGGGTAGAGGACTCGTTGCCCAGGAGGAGACCACGAATCTCGCTGAAGTGAGTTGCGAGATGGCGCATTCGGGATCCTCGGGCGAGGCGAGTGCAGCTGGGGACTCCGATCGGGAGCGTAAGGCCAAGTTAAGGTTCGAGGAAGTGGTAAAGGGTGCCGTCACCAGTGTAGCTATGAAGAAGCTTAAGTCGTCCAAGTTTAGGGCTATTGGCACGGCCTCAGCTTCCATAATGGCTGCGGCAGAGGTCAACTTCGGGGGGCCTGCGGCAGGCGAAGTTGCAGAACTGCGGGCGGAGGTCGTCCGAATGACGGCCGCAATGAAGCTCCTCCAAGAGGAGAACAGGAGGCTTCAAACGGACCTAGCCGGTCTAGGCGACTCAAACCCCCGAGAAACATCTCAGAAGGAGCTGCCACTGATCAACCAGCCGCAGCGCCCAGGCCAGCCTGCACCTGAGGTAAACCAGGTGGTGGCTTTAATTCAGAAGCAGCTGGCTGCAATGGAAAAGCGGTTCGATGGGCGGTTCGCCGCTCTAGAAAAAGCGGCACTGCGCACTACCGCATCGAGTGGACCGCCCCCAGGCTCAAGGACGGCCACATTTGCGGCAGCTGTGACGTCTAACTTTAGACCGGGTCCATCCAGTCAGTCTCCCACCAAGCCTGTGATTTCTAAGAAGGCTAAGCCAAATCTGTCAAATGTTTCGGCCACAGAGGTGCGTCAACCGCTCTTGTCCCCGAAGCCTTCATCAGCCGAAGCCGTATGGGAGATAGTCGGGGATAAGAAAAAGAGTAGAAAGGCGGCAAGAAAGAAGGCGCAGAGGCGGCGTCGCAAGGAACGAGCCGTTGCGGACAGGCTCCGTACCCCTAAGAGTGCAGCTATAGTGCTAACACTACAGCCGGAGGCAGTCAAACGGGGCGTGTCGTACCGCGACGTGATTTCCACGGCGAAGCGGACGGTGGACCTTAAAGAACTTGGCATCACCGAGGGCCTCCGGCTGAGGGTAACGGCCACCGGAGCCCGGATTCTAGAGGTCGCCGGAGCGGCTAGTGGACCTACCGCCGACGCACTAGCTGAAAAGCTCAGGGCGTCTCTTGCGGACGAGGCTCGAGTATCAAGACCCGTCAAGTGCGCGGAACTTCGCATTATGGGCCTCGACGACTCTGTTACCCAGGAAGAGGTGGTGGCTGCCATTGTCAAGACTGGTGGTTGCTATGCTGAGCAGGTGAAGGCAGGAACCATACGTCCTGACGTAACGGGCATGCAAACCATAATGGTGAGCTGCCCCGTCACAGCGGCAAAAGTAATTGCTGAGAGCCGAAGGCTCTTGGTGGGCTGGGTGTCGGCGCAGGTCAAGCTGCTGGACCCTAGGCCTTTGAGGTGCTTCCGATGCCACGTGGGGCAACATGTGGGAGCCCAATGCACCTCGGAGGTGGACCGAAGCGACCTATGTTTCCGCTGTGGTCAACCTGGTCACAAGGCCGCAGTTTGTAGCGCCATGCCGCACTGCGTCGTATGTGCGGCTGCTGGTAAGCCGGCTGACCACCGGGCGGGGAGCAAGGCCTGTGCTCCCCCCAGAGCCAGTGACAAGGGAAGGCGCTCCGCCACCACAGGCCCCAACGTCGCCGCCGCCGCCAGTAATGTCACCGCCGCTGTCAGTACCGCTGCCGCCACCGCCGCTGCAGTGAGGCCCTCAGAGGGGGCCCGGGTGGAGGCTGATATGGATTGCCAATAGCGGCCCTGTTACACCTCCTCCAGGCGAATATCAATCACTGCGCTTGCGCTCAGGATCTGTTGCTCCAGAGCATGGCGCAGTGGTCGATCCACATTGCCGTGGTAGCCGAGCCGTATTTTGTCCCGCGCAGGGATGACTGGGTCGAGGACCATAGCGGCTCGGTGGCCATCATTTCGTCAGCCGCCGCCGGTACCCCTTCCATTGAGGGTGTCAGAAAAGGACAGGGGTGCGTTGCAGCACAGTTTGGGGAGATTGTCATAGTGGGCGTGTACTTCTCTCCGAACCGAACTCTCGCCGAGTTCCACAACTCCCTCATGGAGTTAAAAGACGTCGTCGTCGGAAGCAATCCCTTTCCCGTGCTTGTTCTCGGGGACTTCAACGCCAGGAACGTGGCCTGGGGTTCCCGGTACACGAATACACGGGGTAGGATGGTGGAGGACTGGGCCCTAGAGGCAGGCCTGGACGTCCTAAATCGGGGTTCTGTTCCCACGTGTGTGCGTATGCAGGGCGAGTCCGTAGTGGACATCTCGTTCGCAAGCCCTGCACTTTCGCCACGTGCCGTTGGCTGGCGTGTTATGGAGGGGGTGGAGACTTTTTCCGACCACCGGTATATCCGGTTTGACGTCTCCGCACAGTCCTCCAGCGCGCCGGTTTTACGGGCCCCGAATGGTCCGCGTTGGGCGCTAAAGCAGCTGGACCGGGAGCTTCTCCTGGAAGCCTCCATCGTCCAGGCCTGGGTGTCATCACCGGATAGGCCTGACGATGTTAATGTTGAGGCGAAGTGGTTTCAGGAGACCATGTCGGAGATGTGCGACGTGGCAATGCCCCGGGCTCAACCAGGAAGCGCCCAACGTCAGGTGTACTGGTGGTCGCAGGAGCTAAAATTTCTTAGGAAAGCTTGCGTTGACGCGCGACATCAGTACACCAGGTATCGCAGGCGCCGCATCCGCCCTCCGGATGCGGCAGCTATTGAGGCGGAGCTGTATGAGGGATATAGAGCAGCGAAGACCACCCTTAAAAAGGGTGTCCAGCGTTCCAAGCGACTGGGCCGCGAAGAGATGCTGGAGTCTCTGAACAGGGACTCGTGGGGACGCCCTTATAAGGCTGTTCGGGATAAGTGCCGTCCCTGGGCTCCCCCGTTGACACAGAGTCTCCGGCCCCAGCTCGTGGAGAGCGTGGTGAGCGCTCTGTTCCCTTCGCGGGAGGAACATTTTCCCCCGCTCATGGCTCCGCCACTGGCGATGCTGGAAGCGGACCACATGGACGACGACGTCATCCCAGAAGTGACTGGGGTAGAACTGAGGGCGGCGGTAGTAAGGATGAAGGCCAGAAATACCGCCCCAGGGCCCGATGGCTTGCCTGGTAAGGCCTGGGTCCTGGCCTTAAAGGCTCTCGGGCCCCGACTAGAGGGGCTCCTAAGCGCGTGTTTGGAGAGGGGCCAGTTCCCAGTACATTGGAAGACTGGGAAGCTGGTTCTCATACGGAAGGTCGGGCGCCCTGCGGACACACCGTCCGCATACCGGCCCATTGTGCTGCTTGACGAGGTGGGCAAACTCTTTGAGAGAGTTATTGCAGACCGCCTCGTCGGGCACTTGGTGGGAATTGGGCCGGATCTTGCGGATAACCAGTTTGGTTTTCGCAAAGGCCGCTCGACCGTGGATGCCATCATGCGCGTGAGAGCCCTCACGACGGGGGACGCGGTGTCCCGGGGCAGGGTCGTCTTGGCAGTGTCTCTTGACATCGCTAACGCCTTTAACACCCTGCCCTGGAGTTGCATTAGGGAGGCACTTCGGTATCACCGGATGCCCACCTACCTTCGTCATATAGTCGGGGCATATCTGACGGATAGGGCCGTTATCTACCCCGGTCGCAGCGGAGAGTGGAACCGGCGAGAAATGTCGTGCGGTGTTCCACAGGGTTCGGTTCTGGGGCCGCTTCTGTGGAACATCGGATACGACTGGGTGCTGCGCGCCGACCTCCCTAGTGGCGTCAGCTTAGTGTGTTATGCTGACGACACGCTTATCCTGGCACAGGGGGGGTCGCACCAGGTGGCGGCTGAATTAATGACACGCGGGGTTGCGATAGTCTTGGAGAGAATCCGGCAACTGGGTCTCGAGGTGGCTTTGCATAAGTCCGAGGCCATGCCTTTTCATGGCCTTCGGAACGCGCCACCGTCGGGCTCCCGCCTCACGGTAGGAGGGGTTCACATCGGCGTCGAGTCGACGATGAAGTACCTGGGGCTTGTCCTCGACAGCCGGTGGAACTTTGTTGAGCATTTCCGAAGTTTGGCTCCTAGGTTGGAAAGGACTGGTGCTGCCCTCAAGCGGCTCCTGCCCAACCTGAGAGGTCCAAACGCCTCCTGCCGGAAGCTCTACGCGGGGATCGTGAGGTCTATGGCTCTTTACGGGGCCCCGGTGTGGGCGTGTTCTTTGCGGCGACGAGCCGCTCACTACTTGAACGCGCCCCAAAGGGTGGTAGCCATTAGGCTGATCCGGGGCTACCGCACGATCTCTGGCGAGGCTGCAAACCTCCTTGCCGGATTGCCGCCATGGGATCTGGAGGCGATAGTTCTCGCGCGCCTCTATGAGTGGCGCGTAGAGACACTACGTCGGAGGGAAACTCTGCTGCCACGGCAGCTAGATGCGCAGCGGACGGAGTTCCGACGCGATCTCATGGCGTCATGGAGGGAACGACTGTCGCAACCCCGTGCAGGGCTCGCCACAATAGGGGCGGTAAGTCCCATCTTTGAGGAGTGGCTGGAGAGGCGCCACGGCGTCCTCACCTTCCGCCTGACGCAGGTTCTAACCGGACATGGCTGTTTCGGTAGGTTCCTGCACAGAATCAGGCGGGAGGAAACGTCCGGGTGTCACCATTGTGAGGATCGGCCGGAGGACACGGTGGAGCATACCACCGCGGTCTGCCCCGCTTGGGCGGCGCATCGACGTGTCCTCGTAGCGGCTATCGGCGGCGGCGACCTCTCGCGTTCGGCCCTGGTGGAGACCATGGTCCGGAGCGAGAGGGAATGGGATGCTGTTGCCTCCTTTTGCGAAGCAGTCATGCTAGCAAAGGAGGCGGCGGAACGAGAGAGGCAGATTGCCTCTCGTCACGGATCCAGCCGCCGCGGGGGACGCCCGAGACGTCGGGAGCCGAGAGACGACTCCCGGCCACCGTAGGCACTGGCTTGTGGGCGGTGGGTAATGGGTAACTCGCCGCCCTTCCGCCAACTATAGGCGACAGGCCGCGTCGACGGCGCGTTCGTGTTCCACGCGCGCCTCAAAGAGATGTCAGCACACTGAGGGGCCCCTGGGGAGGGGGCCAAGTCTGCCGGGGTTGCGGGACTGTTCGAAAGAGTTACCGCGGCCTTGGTGTTACAGGCTCAAGAAGGAACATGGATGGTTTTTAGTCAGTAAAAGTCTGACACACCCTTCCGCTTCACCCACAGCGGAAGACGGTCATTTGATGATTTTCCATCCGAAAAAAAAAAAAAAAAAAAAAAAAAAAAAAAAAAAAAAAAAAAAAAGGGGTCGCGGAATGGCGCAATTTCAGATTTGAACCTCGCTATTTGCTTTTCGGGCAAGAATTTCACTTGTTTTTTCTGCTTATTTTTGTTGTATTTTTTATTTGACATTTTTTTAATAATATTTTTAAATTATAATGCAAGGATAATAACTATTTGTCTTTGTTTTTGAAATAACACGTACTAGTTAATAGGCACGTTAGTATTAAGTTATATTTACATTCATAAGTCTATGTAATTTATAATAGTTTTTTTATAACATTTAATTACATAAAATAGGGTCGCCACTTATTATGTGAAATGTGGGCGTATAATATGCCTCTGCCTACTCCTCGGGGAAACAGGCGTGATCTTATATATGTATGTAATTTCATAACGCATAGACAACAGCTCGTTATCCCAATAATTTGCAATGCCTCTATGTGGTGTCATATAGATATATAGATATAGACGACCGATATGGCGTGGTGGCAAGTATACCCGCACTCCACTCCTGAGGTTGTGGGTTCGATTCCCACACAGGACAAATCTTTGTGTGTATAAATATGAATATTTGTTCTGGTCTGGGTGTTTTCCTATGTATATTAAGTATTTATTTACAAAAAAAAAAGTATTTATGTATGTTTATCCGTTATTTAGTATCCATAACGATACTTATCTTAATGATACTTATCTTGGAACTAAATAATTGGTGTAAGTGTCAGAAATATTTATTATTTATTTTATTTTATATAACAGCTTAACAATTGCCATCGAGTGAATGAATTGCTGGTCATTGGTTTGTTTCATATGTTTTACAGAAATATATATATTATTGTAATAAATTATAAATATTTGAGTATTTTCAAAAACAGTAAGTAGTGTTACGACCATACGGCGTGGTGGGGTGTACACTTCCACTTCGATTCTGAGGTCGTGAGTTCGATTCCCACATAGGACATATCTTTGTGTGCAAGTGATGGATTAAACATATCTTTGTAACAATTTCTCGTGACTGACGTGACGGGGATAGTGACTTGTCACTCTCGTTTCAGCGTTGGTCGTGAAGACATCGTTGTTCTGAGGGTCCTATTTTATCTGAAGATGTCCTGCGTAAAGGCGACGGGTTGAATAGTTTCTCGATTTTTCGAAAAAATATAGTAGAGCGGGGAATTCCACAAAGTGGCGCCTGAATCATTAAATTATATCTTTGTGTGCATAAACACGAATAATTGTTCTGGTCTGGGTATTTTCATGTGAATATTTTGATCCGTTATTTATAAATATATATCTTTATATATCTATATTTATAATGATATATCCAAAACACAAGTTCTTAATGATACTTATCTTTAAACCAAAGGATTGGTGTAATTGTAAGGAAATATTTATTTATTTATTTAAAGAACACGCATGATATCCAAGCAATAATAATTGAAGTATTTATTCAACTGTCCTGTCGTGATGTTTTTATTGCTGCAGTAAGAGTATTTTTTCAGATGTGTTTCAGTTTTTTTCCATATGATTAAAAGTATAAGATTAAATTAAGCCAGCATCTATTAGTTAGCACCCAAGTCGGTCATTGTGGATTTCACATTGGAGGTTAACAACTATATGACGCTGCCGTACCTACATACATGTAAGGAGTGAAGTTACTGCCAAGTATTTCCTGGTTAATAGTTACTACCAAAATAATTGAAATGTACCCATAGTTAAACTAATTGTATAAGTTTTGTGGAACCATGATTGTAAAATGTTTCTTTCGATTACAAATAAAAGTTCATATCTTTCATAGATTCAAAATCAATAACGTAAAAAGAAAACCATTGTAAGCCTGGTACATCTATTACGCCGGCAGACATACTATTTCCCGCTTCCGTAGTAATGTACACCAACCTACCCATAACCAGACTTTGTCAAGTAGTCATCGGCGCGTAATCGTCGAATCGGATGTCTTTTTTTTTTCATTCGTTCGCGGTGTAAACAGCTGACCGTGGGTTCAAAGCTCTCGTTTCCTGTCGGGCGGGGAGGGGGTCGAAACAAAAGATGCTCGTTTCCTAGGGAGGGGCGAAACCTCCACAATGAAAGCATTGTTTGTGGCCGGTGACGGGAAAAACTCCGACCTCCGTGTTTCTGTGCATTTTTTATTTCTTCCTTTCTCTCTCCGCATTTTTCTTTCGCCGATGAGCTCTTTTGACCGCGCCAGCGGAATCAAACTTGTTTTGAAAGCCGACGAGGATTTTCGCTCGATGCTGAAATGTGACAGCGGTTTATCGGTGAGCTTAATGATAGTATTATTTTCTAAAAAGAAATAGCTATCTTCGATTTATTGGCTAGCTCATTATTTCACCTTCATTTCTGGAACGAAAAAGCTAGGTCGTAGGATAGGTCGTATTGAGATAATGTTTAGACAGATATTCTTTTTATATCTAAAACCTCCTTAAGGCTATCACAAAAAAAATATTGAATTTCTTTTCCTCAGTAATACTATCTTTCTTAAGCACACAAAAAAATCCTATGTGGAAATCAAACCCACGAACTCATGAGTGGAGTCCAGGTATACTGACCTCCACGCCATATCGATCGTCAAAAGTTAATAAAGGTTGCGTATTTACAACCAATAACAGTTGATTCCTTGGAGTCAAGACCGATGTTAATAAAAAAAAAAACATTAAATGGTGGATTTATATCACAAATGGCAGATGGCTTGCCAACAGTTGAACGTTTCTTTTATCTGGAAAGAAAAAAGCATCCTTCCAATACAGTATTTTTGCTTAAAAACTATTGACATATAAATAAAGCGATTTAAAAAAATATACCATGCACAACTATGACCTCCTTTTTGAAGTGACATCACTTAATAAAGCGCTAATTAGTTGCAACGAAGATGACACAAATTTTAAACCTGCTTTTGTACATAAAACCTCGTCTATAAACTTTTTCATAGGTAAACGACATCAGTCAGTTCATTTTAAGCCGGTACTATGATTAAAGTTCGTTATGGTATAGAAACACAAAACTTTTCATATTGCTTTCTTCATGGATTTAAATGTGTAGTTAATAAATAGTGCATGTGCAGTCAAGGGACATTTTATCTTGTGGAACAAAATGTCATGTCTAATAAATAAAAACATAGTATTTATCAATTTATTTCAACCTTAAAAACTCCCAAATCCTTAAATACAACTTTAAGTAATTTCTTTTTTTAACTTTAGTGGGGTCAGTCAGTCTTTTGGCATCCAATGCGTGACTGAAATCGTCATGCAATATACACGTCAATATGCATAACACGAAAGCACAACAAAAATAACAACTAGTTTAAAAGTTAACGGCACGGGCTTAAGTTGCTGCAAAGTTATTATGCTTTGTCCATTGCATTGTATTTGTAAATTGCACGCTTATAAATGTGGATTTAAAGTAAAGATTTCCGTCCGCACGCATTATAAGCGCAGCCCGTAAGCATACACAAAAAGATTATGCGTGTTGGTTAAACTGTTTATTGATAAGAGACGAAAACTCGAAGTGTCTAAGACAAAGTTCAAAATACTCTTAAATATTATTACCATAACTTTAAAAAAATCTCTTTTTGAATCGGAGTCCGCTGAAGAGGTTCAAAAAATTTCGAAAATCGCTATATTTAAAGACCATTCGACTTTGGAATTATCCCGTCGTTCCTCCCAAGTTAGAAAACGCATTATCCTAGATTCCTAGTACTGGATCGTGAAAAGGCATTTTTGTACACATAAAAAATTGTCCTAGTTTTTACCTACAGGCTATGCCTCTTGCCGGTCGTCCGCGTATTCACAAAAAACCTCCCATTGACCCTTTCTGGGCAAAGTCTTTATTTACCCCTTTTTCCTTATCAATCAGCACCACAAATTATGCCACGCTTCGTTTTCTAGCTCATATAGTCCCGGGTACTATGCAGGTTGTCATACTCATGCGGGTGCGCTTGTTATCATGATTTTTCCACAGTATGGAGCGCTTTCGTTTTGGACTGCATTGACTTCTTACCAATAAGCAGGAAGTGGTCATTAAAAGTCAAAAAGTCAAAATCATTTATTCAAGTTTGACTTAAAAGAGCTCTTATGAAAGTCAAAACTTAAAAACTGACGCGCCCATTCATTGCGGGCTGGAGGTTGATCGTAAAAGAATGGGCAAGAAAATCGTCAAGGTTAGTTGTTTCGCCCGCCAGTACAATTATTTAATTATAAAAAAATATATGTCTTAAGGTAAAACCTTCAGGCTATGACTCCTGTCGGTACCTTCAGGAAACCCGCCTTCTATGACCATTTCTAGGCCAAGTCCTTATGTATCTGTTTTTCCTAATCAATCAGGTGCGCTTGTTACAATGATTATTCCACGGTAGGAAGCTCACAAATTTTCTTAGACTACATTGATTTCTTACCAATATGCAGGTAGTGGTCACTATTCATTACAATAAAAAATGTCCTAGCTTTTATCTACAGGCTGTGACTCTTTCCGGTCGTCCGGGTACCTTCAGGAAACCCGCCTCCCCCTGACCCTTTCCGGGCCAAGTCCTTATTTACCCGTTTTTCCTTATCAACCAGTACCATTCGCAACACATTACCCAACGCTTTGTTGATGAAATTGCGGATATTAAACGGGGACAAAGTAGAATTAATAAGACAGCTTCAGAAAAGTAGAATGTGTGTTATTAGTTTCTGACGTATATGAATAATTAATGTTTTTATCAAGAGCACAAGTTATCGTTACATTAGGTTTTAGGACTATAGGTAGGGTATATAAGGTTTTAATTCCATTTTAATGTCACTGCTGTCACTATATTTAGGCGTATCACTTGTAAAATTACAATAATATTTTATAAATACTACGGTCACCGAATGTATGCATAGTTATGGGGCTGATTGAAATACTCAAAAAATTTATAGAGAGATAGAAAATTCTTCATTGTACACCAGAATATAAAAAAACACATTAAAACAAATAAACCGGCAAACGTAGCAGAGGACGACCCACCCGACGGAACGATGATTTGGTGAAGGCAGCGGGAAGCCGGTGGGTGCAGGCGACTAAGGATCGTCTCAAAGTAGGTATCTAATAGGGAGGCCTATGTTGAGATGATAATTAAAATAAATGCAAAGAAAACTGATACAATCTGCGGCTTTATCGCTTACAGCGATTTTTTCCAGATATCTTTTCCCATACCTTTGGATGAAGAGTGATAGGTAGCGTATAAACTTATAATGCATTTTTTATTTCCATAGTTGTCTAAAGCACAAATCATAAAGCACGTCGTCAAATTACAATAAGCAAAACTTTTGTTCAAAATAAGAACTAAGGGCAATTAATGCGAACTTTTTCTTTCTTATAAATAATGGCTTTTTGCGTTTAGCACATTTGGCCAGTGTCAAGTAAAAGATATATTTATGATATTTAATTCATAGTCAATGTGAATAGAATAAATGAGATGCCCTTCCCCTAAACACCTTTAGTCCTAAGTGTGGGACTTCTTAAGAGAATTTGAAAAATGATGTTGCACTATTTTATATGAAACAAACGTACTCTTTAGCAACAAAAAGCAGACATAGCTCTTCACTTTCCCGCCAGGTAGTCAACCTCGAACTTACTAGTTATGCAGCCAACATTTTTAAATTAGCAAATAGCAAACCATATAAATTAAGTTATGACAAACAGTTATCGAATTTGATATTTTTACCGACCTAAATAGATGCAGAATATTTTTATTATACACATACTGTCACAATCACGACTGTTTCCCGAAGGGTTAAAGTTGTCCCACGTATTAGGTAGCGAGCTGATTGCCGCTTACAGGGAACATTTATGTTCTCCATTTTCATATCATAATAAACTTTATGAAATAACTAGTGAACTGCTATCACCAACTAGACGGGTTGGTGGTTAGTAGGGTCAAAAAACCGTTGTTGGCTGAAATGATGATGATGATATTTTTTTATATTATTTTGTTAAATGCGCTATGTTTGCCGCCGTTGAAACGTGTATCATGTGTTCATGAATAATGAGATAATCTAAAGTCTAGTCCGTGTACAGCCTAATCGTCGCAGTTCGTTTGATGATCGGCAGGTGCACAACTAGCAGGTGAAGTTAACTTGGACTTCTAAGGTCTTGGTACATAGGAGCCCCTTACAAGTTTTTTCTTTATTTTTTTTATGTGACACGTCATAATGACTACTTTTGAATACTTTTTGATGGTAGCAGTCGATGCAGTCCAAAAAAAAAAGCGCTTCATATCGTGAAATAAGCACGGTACAAAGCGGAGTGGATGCGATTTGTACCGTGACGGCCTGCTAAAGTGCCGTTTCACGCCGCGTTTAAAAGACCCGGGATCATAACAAACACATGAGCCGGCAGCGTATTCCAGAGCTCAGAAACGACTTCCCAAATTTCTTGGTTCAAAAACAAATATTGTGAAACCATTTTCTAGGTTTATTATTAGCTGATATAAATATGATATTTAGAGTCACTTAAACAGTGAGCGCCACAGAACCAAATTTTACAGGGACGAAGTCGCGTGCGAACCACTAGTTCTAAACTAAAGATTTAAGACACTACAATATTTTATTTCGATACTAACTTAATACCAATGCAAATTTACAAATTTATTAAGCAGAGCAAATGCAACACACGAAAAATTACCCCAAGTCTTTTAGCTACAAATGGAATCTGCAGAGTTATTTCACAATGAATATTGAGAGCTTCGACGCTTCGGACCATCCTGCATCATCATCCTGCGTACTGGCTTTAACTGCAAGCCCGGGTGGGCGGGTGATGGTGATACATATATTTACGCCTGTCTTCCCGAAGGCGTAGACAAAGGCATATTATACGCCTACACTTCGCCAATTATATAGTAGTAGTATATATGTATAAGTTTTATTGAACCCAATAGAAAATATTATAAACAGTTGGTACCACGTAATAGGTGGCGAGCCTATTGCCGCTTACCGGGCACTGTTATGTTCGCCAGAGTCTCGTTCGTTGATCGGCAGGTGCACCACTTGCAGATGAGGTTGGCTTGGGCTTCTTAGGTCTTGGAAGGATCCCCCCCGACTGGTCTCCACCTTGTCGTGGTGGGGGGGCTGAGTACCTCCCGGTAGGGCGCGGAGGGTGCCAGGGAAAAGGTAACACCCAGAGATTGGCGACTCTGGGTGCCCTTAGTACTGACTACCGGGGGGGGGGAAATTAGGAGGGACCTGTGGAGGGCGCAGCGGGCGGGCCAGGAGGGCCCGTCAAGCAGCGCCAGGAGGGTGCAGGGGGGGCAGGGTGCCCCTGCTGTCTAACCATGGACCCTCCGAGAAGTCGGCCACACACGCTATGGTCGCACAAGGAGGTAGGAGGGGCGCGTCCACTGCGTCTCTCTGAGGAGGTTCTCCCGGTTTTGGTCCGGGGGACGTTGGCCACGGGCGGGGTGTCAGAGCTGCAACCCAGGTACTGTCCCCCCGCCTCTTTCTCAACAAGCGGCGGGCGTCGTCGGAAGATTTTTAGTGGGTATTACTGCTGGCGGTCGTGTCTGCCGGTGGTGAGTCCCACACACCTCTCTCGGTCCCCCTTTGGCCGAGAGACAGTGCGTAAATGAATTTTGTTACCGACGTAAATCAAAAAAAAAAAAAGTGAGCAGACCCTGGGCCCTAAGCTAAAGTCTAGGGCAACTGGGTAATGCATGAATGAATGGCAGGTGTGTGGCGTTCTGCTGTTAGAATTCGGCATTTTGAAATATAGTTATCATTATTTGAGATATATGTCAGGAGTATTGCCTGCATCCGTCTCCTCTTGGCTTGACAGAGAAGGCCCGTGCTCCGTAGTGGGTCCATCATCGATCGTTAATAGACTGAGATAATAAAAAAAATATTTAAATAAAAAAATGAACGGAAAGTCTGCGTTAAGGCTTCTACTCAGAACACCGGCTCGGGCCGCTGACTTTTGTTGAACAGCACGTGCTACACACGCATTGTGACTTCCAATGACCAAATCCATAAAGGCAGGTCAAAAGAACACTAAACCGACGAGAGTGTATAAGGAGGTTAATAAGTATCATTAAAGCTAAAAGTGTGTGCATATATCGTAGCAATAAATAAATATTTTTTGACAATTACACCAATTATTTAGTTCCAAGATAAGTATCATTTAGAACTTATGTTATGAATACTAAACAACTCATAAACATACTTAAATACTTTTTTTTGTAAATACATACTTAATATACATAGGAAAACACCCAGACCAGAACAAACATTCATGTTCATGCACACAAAGATTTGTCCTGTGTGGGAATCGAACTCACGACCTCTGGAGTGAAGTGTAGGTATACTGACCTCCACGCCATATCGGTCGTCAAAACGTCGTCGAACGTCGTAGCAAGTAAAGCAAAATGATTCTTACTTACTTTTTAAGGCGTCACTATTTGGTCTGTATGTATTTTCTAAAGTTAACAAAATTGATACCAAGTCTAAAACTCCACATTGAATATTGGTATCGACGTATTTTCCCAACTCCACGCCTTTAGTGTCGTGTAGTTGCAGCGCTGTTACGTTGCTACAATGCCAAGTCTCGCATTGTTTCTGTTCCGTAAAAGCGCTTTAGAGCGCTTTTTAGCTGCATAATGCTGTCGATAGAGCTCTTTGCATTCAATTACGTTTACGTTTGAGCGTTCAAATGCCTTAAACGAAATATGCAGTGTTTAATGGCTGCTTTACATGTATAAGTAGGGAAAACGGTTGTTGTTTGTCAGGGTTTTATTCAAGATATCTTATTTTATGAAGGGATGGTACTTTTTTTGTCTAGGGAAATATAGCGAAAAATACAGCATAGAAGCATTCATTTTGGAATAAAAATTAGTAACCAATTCCGCACACCTGCCATTGTCAATATCAGGATAGAGACACTGAACAGTGTAGCATGTGATGAAGGGTCAATACTGCCCTCTCCTCGCTCGGTCTCAAGTTGAGGGCAAATAGCAACCAAGCCGGCTGAGTGAACTCTGACTACAAAGCGAATGCTAAATGGTGTACTTGAGATCACTGAAATGAATGAATACTTATTATGGAGATCCATATCTGTTCTCCATTATCGCTTGCCACACTCCTGTCTTTGTCAATTTCCGCTAGGTGCTCGTGTTATAGTATGACTTTAACCCCTCTCACCTTATAACAATAAATCATTTAATCTCTCCTCATACAATAAAACACAATTGACACAATTTAGGTAAAAATAATATTGAGTGAATATGGGAGTCTAATGAGGCAAAAGTATTAGTCACCAGGCCCCGCACCCGCGGATTTGAATAACAATTCATTACCAATTGTCAATGAAGTACAAACATTTACATGTGTGTGGGTGTGCGTGTGTGTTGCTGTGCGTGTGTGTAGGCTTATGCGTGTTGGTGTGGGGTGTCATTAAAAGATAGTCTTGATTCGTAAGAGAAGAGTTTGAGCTCGTTCGGAGAAAATGATGCTCGTACTAAATACCATTATTTCAGTAGGTGCACAATAAACGTACTCTCACAGTCACTCACAAACCCACACATAAGCTGACCCACACTAAATATCTCTTATTAACATGTTTCATACTGGTTCCTTTTTGAATTATTGTAAACCCGTTTATTGAGTAACTAGAATTGTGAATTGAGCGTGCCCGCCTAGACATACTTTCCATAGGAACATCTCCGGGAACAGGGGTGGATGAAAACCAGCGTCGTCTGGAGTGTATGTATACACTGAACAGCACAAGCTGAGTCATCACCTTTTGCTCACTGGATTTTCGAAATTGAATTAAATTCTGGTAATATTTTTAATATTTAGAAAACTTTTAACCTTTTAATGTAAATTAACATTTATGTAAAGAGAAGCAATAAATGACATTTTTATTTCATTTTTTTTACTGCTGCTATCTTCGCCTATCTTTGATCTGACGAGCAATGAGAATAATCAAGATCGCAGGCTTACAAACTGTATTGAACCATTAAGTCTCAGGAGAGATTTTGCGTCCTTCTGTGTGTTCTACCGCTGGTATAATGGGGTGTGTTCTGAGGAATTATTTAAAATGAAGTTGACGGCCTTTTTTATCATTGCATCACTCGCCATCGGCAGGGAGTTAATCCTCAAACATTAAAAAGTACGTACGGTACGTTTTAAAAGGAACTCTCTTGCGCGTGCACTTTCGTTGTGCAATGAGCTCCCTGGTGAGGTTTCTCCAAGAGATTGGGCTCTTCAAGAAGCGCGTGAAACGGTTTTGAACTAGGCGGCAACACGCTAGTAATGTGACCAATTTCCTTCAGGTGGGCCGCTTATTTGAGTGCCCCCTGGTAGTAAAAAAAACGAATACTGGACCAAGTTTTTTCCAATTCAAAAGCTTTTACTGCAGGCCTGCGATAACACACATCATATTTATTTAAATAGTTCACACATATAAAATTTCTGTCGTTTCAACGTTGATCGTGAAGACAACGTTAATCTGAGGCTTAGTCTTATCTGAAGATGCGAAACTTCGTAAGGGCGAAACACGTGTCGTGTTGATTTGTTTCTCGATTTTTCGGGAAATTATAGTTGCGTGGGAATTGTTACAAAGATATTTTTAATTCATTACTTGCAAATAAAAGAAAGATTTATTTCATTCATAAAATTAGATACAGGGCAGGAAGTATTCCATAAAACAACGGCCTGCTAAGGGAAATACTTAAATAAAGTTGGCCAGTATGGGCATTTTATGTAAAAAATAGAAAAGGTAAGTTTTTTTTTGGCCATTAGGTTTTGGAATTATGGCCAGAGCAGCGCATTTGTTTCCAACTACTGGTCCCGGGTCTTTTAACCGGGGCGTGAAACGGCATTTTTCAGGCCAGCCAGTTACCGTGCTTATTACACGACATGGAACGGCTGCTTTTCATCAGGCAGATTGTAGTTACTACGAAATGTCACATAAAAAAAAACAATATAAATAGCAAGGCAGACAATTTAAGTTTTTCTAAACACTAAAAATAATCTCGAACAATTCTTATGCTTAAACTTAACCAATAAGGGAAACGGCAATTAGTTGCCGACTTGGAACAGATAGCCCTACTTGTACTATTTTTTAAAGGATAGCAAGGAAGTGCAGTCTCGGATAGTCGCAACAAAAATTCTAAAGCCTCGTAACAAGAGCAGTAAGGGTATAGGAGAAAATCTGAGTACCTCCCAAAGGCCGGGAAATGGTAACACCCAGAGGTTGACGACTCTGGATGCCCTTAGTATTGACTACCGGGAGGGGGGGGGGGGAACTAAGATGGAGGGCGCAGCGGGGGGGCCAGGAGGGCCCGTCAAGCAGCGCCAGGTCTTATGCTGCAGGGCAGGAGGCCCCTGCTGTCTAACCAGGGACCCTCCGAGAAGTCGGCTACACACGCTATGGTCGCACAAGAAGGTAGTCCCGCTTTCAGTCCCCTTTTGACCGAAAGGCAGTGCGTAAAGGCATGTTGTTACCGTCGTAAAACAAAAAATAAAAGTAAGCAGACCCTCGGCCCTAAGCTTAAGTCTAGAGCAACCAAAATAATACTAGAATATGGTGATGGAGATTACATACAACAATAGTCAATGAAGAAGGCATTGTTGTTAGTAACATTAAATTGCTCTTAACTTATGTAAGTAATTAATGAACAAATAAAATATGAAATTATCAGAACAAATATCTTGCAGCATAGTAGGCTCAACACTCGTGCTGCAATATTTGGAGTCCAAACCTGCAGAACAGTATCAATAATAGGAACAATCTCTCGTTTCAGCTTTGGTCCTACCTAAAGATGCACTGTGTAATGGCGAAGCACGTGTCGTGTTGAATTGTTTCTTGATTTTTAGGGAAATTATAGTTGCGCGGGCATTGTTACAAAGATATTTTTAATCCATCACTTGCTTACAATGAATTTCCGCAAAGGAACGCCTGAATCAATAAATTATTTAAATATAAACTTGCCTTGAAGTTGACTCTTCAATTATAGCTAATATATTGTTCTAGCTCGCTACTAGTTAAATAAACGTTTGCCAACCGCATAACACTAAAGCATATTCTATTAGACTTCACAAACTGAAGGCTATTTAATGCTTAATTTCCAACTTTTATCCGGCAGTTTTCTGTATTTTTCGTACGAATATTGCACTGAAATATTCGCCGACTGGCGAGCTAAAGGATAGCGAAACGAGTCGGTTGTACGTCCGGGGCACAGTGACATTATGACCAGAAGAACATCTCTCATATTTATTAAATGAACATGCATACAATCACGCCTGTTTTCCCGAAGGGATAGGCAGAAGCATATTATACAGTCACACTTCACTTTTGTTGCTCCCACGTAATAGGTGGCGAGCCTATTGCCAGTTACCGGGAACTTATATGTTTGCCAGAGCCTCTTCTTTTAATCAGCAGGTGCAGCACTTGCAAGTAAGGTTGGTTTGGAGTCTTAAGATGATGGTAGGTTAGGTACAACATTACTGACTGAAGGGTTTTAAAAATGAAGCTGATTTGTTGAGGTCATCATCACTAACATCATTTCAGCTACAAGAAATATAATCTTCTGTTATACCTATGGCCTAAGGCTTCCATATTATTTTCCACGGCCATCAATCTTGAGCCTGTCTTTGCCTCGAGTTCTGCCTTGAGTCTTTTGGATATAATGCTGATTGTTGGTCGCCATTAATAAACTTCAACACCTCATCAGTCACCAGTTTCTCAAGCTACCCCCTAAATTCTTACCATATCTGTTCTTGCTATGCTCTAACAGGGCTCCACATGTAGATCTACCTTGTATGACCATCTTATGTACGTATGTGCCACACAAGCAACCATTTAATTTAAATTGATTTTCCACGGAATTCCTCATTTCTGATTCTATCAGGTAAATAAACTTTGAGCATAAACCTAGCTCATAGATTTGGAAAGGTTACCTTTAAATAATGAATAAAACAAAGACAAAGACTTTTTATTTCACATAAAATATGTTACATGAGTGGTCTTTAACATAACAAAGACCGAATATTTCACCAGTAACTGGTACGCAAAAGAATAATGCAAACGAACAAATTTTACAAATCGAAGTATTGATTTGGTGAATCAAACACTTATCAAAAAGCTAATTCTTTAAAAAATAGAACATTAAGAACAAAACGTAGGGGGTATGGCTTTATGCAATTATTTTTAAGATGTCAGCTTAGATGCTTCCCAATAAACAAGACAGATGATGGAGAATTGATCTCAGATACCACCAAGCTTTCGAAACACTTCACTTGTTTTGTCATCTTGTGTGTAGTGGTCATAAAATTTGTACGTAGTTAAGACCGGATTGCGTGAAGTCGAATGCAGTTAGATTAAAAACCTATTTTTTTATGTCTGATTACGAGATACTTGGCATATAAGATTCAAGTTTTATATTGATCTGACATAAGACGTTAATGGTAACTTCCGTGAAGAAATAGAGTTATTTATGCAAATTCTGATTCAGTTAATCCGTTACTTCATTGCAAATTTATAGCGGATAAATAAATCTAGCTTTGAGCGCTTTACTGTTTCGTATTTTACTATAGCAGGGGGAAACGAACGTATCCCCCTGTAGGACCTCCCACCCGATTTCCAATGGATTCCTGTTTTTTTACCCCTCGTGCCCCACTCACGCGTAACACATCATGTACTAATACAATTTGCTTTGTAAATACATTGTCTGATCGTCGCGTACGAAGCTCTTGAGTGATTAGGGGAAAATGTGGAAATATATTATTAATTGTTACACGATTTCAGGTAAAGAGGGAATTTTGTTCGCGATATATTTACCTCATGTGTGATGTTGATGTTTTATAAGTACATCTTTATTGAAATGTCTTTGGAAATTATGCTTTATGATGTTTACAACAATTTTGTGTATAGGGTTCCTACCAAGACCAAAGGAGCCCAAGCTAACCTCACCGAACATAACAGTGCCCGGTAAGCGCTAATAGGCTCGCCACCTATAACGTGGGACCAACTATATCATTGGAGAAGTGTGGGAGTATAATATGACTCTGCCTTCCCCTTCGGGGGACAGGCGTGAATTTATGAATTTATATATGTTGTGATGTTAATATCATTCTTTTTAAGCAAAAATAAATCTGTCTTTGATCATCAAGCCATCTCTTTCAACAAGATATCCCTTTGTCCGATATGGTGTGGAGCTCAGTGTACCTGTAATCTTGTAATTCGCTTTCAATGTCAAAGGATTCGATTCCCATTTAGGAAAATGATTTGTTTGCCTGATTATGAATATTTGTTTCGATGTTTCCGATATAAGTATAAATATTTAAAAAAAAGTATTTGCTGCTTAAAGGTAGTCGGGGAGTCTAGAAAACCAGGATTAGGAGGAATAATAGCGCCGGAAAAATATTAACCAGTAAATATATTTCATTCTATCATCATCATCATATTATCCTTACAAAGTCCACTGTTGAACATTAGCCTCTCCAAAAGATTGCATTATATTAGGGATATCTGCCCATAACCCTGGATGACGCTGCTGCCCATCATCCGGTACGATTTCTCTTCGTCGACTCTTATGACCCCGTGAGATGAAAGCGGGTGGCGTTATTCTATGCCGGTACCACGCGGCATATTTCATTTGTTTAACATTAAAAAGTATGTACTAAATAACTATTAAAAAAAATATGTAATTGATGTATGTTTATCCCTTTTCTAGTGAGTGAGTAGTACAGCTCTGCTTATATAAGCAATATGTGATTTTCCCAAGGTTATTTACACCTTTTTGGATATAAAGAATGAAACCAACGACAGGCTGACTGACAGATACCCCCGATAAGAGTCACCGACAAACTGACAAATCTTGAGAAAAACCACAACAGACAGATAAACTGACAAACCTTGACAAATTCTGACAAAGAACCCATTTGCTTATATTACCTTATTATCAGTGATAGGAATAGGTAGTGCCTATTTGCCTAAATTTCGAAGAACAGAGACAAGAACCGGAGACTTCCTTAGGACTGAATTTTTTAAAATTATTTATTAATTTTTTTTATTTATTAAAAATTTAATTTTTTTAAAATATTTTTAAAGTCACCTAATAGATTGCGCTTGTTAAAAAACACCTTTCCCCACATGCCGCTTCCTCCAGAACCCGTTATTACAAGATGGGGTACTTGGTTGGAGGCGGTGTCATATTATGCAAAATATTACGAACAAATTAAAACAATTGTAAATCTTTTAAGAAGTTCTGACGCGCTATCTATTAGGTGTGCCAAAAATGTTCTTCAAAAGGAAAACTTGAAATCAGACGTGGACTACATTGAGGAATATTTTAAAGATATACAAATTGGGTTAAAGAAATTACAAAAATCTAATTTAACTCTAACGGAATCTTTTGAAATATTTGATCACGTGAGAACTGTGCTTAGCTGGTGTTCGTCTGATCCTATAAAAAATAAACTCGAAAATGTTATGGACAGAAATCCCGATCTAAATAAAATTAGAGACATATGTGACGCGATAACAGCAGAAAGGGATGAGCGATCATACTATATGTAGCGCCTTTAACCTCAGTCGATGTTGAAAGGTTGTTTTCAACTTGTAAATGGATTCATAACATAAAACGAAATCGCCTGACAGTTGAAAATATAGGAAAAATTATGATTGTGTATTTTAACTTAGATGAGTCATCTGACAAAGAAAATTTCGGTTCTAATACTGAACTTGACGAAACGAATCAAGATGATTAAATTAAAATTGTTCATTGTTTTTTATGGTATTTGTAACACAAATAAAGATTTTCAAATTCTTAGCAATTTTTAATGCGTCAAGATTCTATCAAAACTGAACAGTTAGTAAACTATTTAAACTGATTGACCTAAATGTTATACTCTAAAGGTTAATTGGTACTTTGATTTGAGTTAGAATTGCACCCCTCAATGTCCTTAAAATAAATGTGACATAGATAAAACTAAATTTGTAACTTAAGTTTTTTCCGTCTGTACATTTTGTTTCATGCTTTCCAATTACGTCATTTTAAAAAAATAATATAAATAATATATATTTGTTACAACAATATTCTATGTGTTTTATTTTTCCTTTAAAGTCCATTAACATAAAGCGATATCGACCGGCGATTTTTGTGCGATGTGCTAATCCACACCTTATTATTTACCACAGTTATTATTATGGAGTTATAAATTATAAATGTTATGTCTAATCGCAAACTTTAGGTGTGTAGCATATTTTTTTAATGTATTTAAGTGTTGTCCCGAAAGTCGGGACAGAATGTCCCGTAAAAAAATTTAGTCCTAAGGAAGTCTCCGATTCTTGTCTCTGTTCTTCGAAGTTTAGGCAAATAGGCACTACCTATTCATATCACTGCTTATTATGGTACCGCTCATATCTCTTTTATTGTTGTAAAAAAAAAATATCGAATTTCCATTTTGTGTGTGAATGTTTGAAGGATCTAAATGATCATGTTGATCTTAAAGACAATAAAGTATATATTTTTTTATTTTACCACCAATTCTGTGCCGCGGGTTTTTTTTGTGATTGACAGGTAATGTGTCTTACGAGATGTTACAAAGAATACAGTTCAACTATCTCCCTCCAATTGGTATACAAAAGCTTAATTTTTTGTGATAAGTTTTAGAATTTTTAATAATAATTTAAAAATTTGTAAGTAGTACAGTAAATATGTTTAGGATTCCAATATATTTTACAGACAGAATGGCTCTAATCCATTTCGTGAAGATTTAATGGATCTTTTATAACTTCTTTATTGCCCCTAAGTAATCTTAAGTGACCGGTATGCAGATTCATCTTACGGCACTTTCCTCAATCCGGCAAATAAAATATCTCGTTACTTAAGTATTTTTAGTATTGGAAGCTTTTAGAATATTTTTTTCAAAAAACGCGCCCTTTTGTATTAATAAATGTTAATAAATAAAAGATTTCTAAGATTTGAATTAATTACCTTAATTGAGTACCTACTTATTCTTATAATTTGAATATAGACCAAAATTTTGTTTTAATACAAAAATAAATAAAGTAAAGAAAGTGTTCTTAAAGTCGGCAGCGGCAAATGAATACAACACAATAGATTTTAAAATATCTATAAAATATATTAGCTTTTTATATCCTTAAAATCATAAAGAACTTGTGTTATGGATACTAAAGAGGGGATAAATATTATATACATACATATATACATTTACGCCTGTTTCGCCGAATGGATAGGCAGAGGCGGAGTTAGTTAAAAATAGGTTTAATAAATACCTTCTTGATGTCTTTGATTCTAGCTGTGCTTAATGACATGAGATTTTATTATTAACATAATATGTGTTTAAAAAGGTGTTACATTCGCCATTAAACTATTATGTAGTCTGGCAATGGAACAAGTTAAAAAAAAAATGTTATGTTATTTTGTATAGTCAAATAAAAAAAATTGATCATAAATGCGAAAATTTGGTAATTAGATAAACCTAAAATAAACCTAAAAGCTATGAGTTTTGAAATAAATACAGTTCTCAAGGTCCGACTTTTACTAAAATTTAGCATTGTAAAGCGATGTAGGAGAATACTAGTAATATTAAGACGTACAGATAGAAAGAAATGACATTTATAATGTGAATTCAGATATTATAACCTTACAATATAATAGTACAAGGAGATCTATGCACAAGTAATGCCTCACTAAGCCAAGAAATTTTCTACAGACATCGATTCTGGATATTCCTTCTTTCATATATTATCCATAATAAGAGGTTTTTCCATACGAAAAAGAGAAATGTGTATTGAGAGAAATAAGTACAGGTTATGCTCGGAAAATTGGCTCAGTTTAACAATTTGCAGAAAATAATGCCCATGTATGCTTCAGAGTCGTTCAACTGTAACATCACGTTTCTTGGTTTTGGGGTACCGTGAGTAAATTAGGAGACGGACCGATGATCTGGTTAAGGCGGCGGGAATCCAATGAATGCAGGTGACACAGGATCGCCTGAAGTGGAAATCTATTTGGGAAGCCTATGTTCAGCTATGAACGCTATACGGCTGAAATGATGATGGTGATGGGTAAATGCAGGAAAGAGATTATTGTAGTTTCTTTTTTAAGCTACAACGGTTGGCAGCGGTTAGAGGCGAACAGCTGGAGATTGAGCTCAGTGGTGTTCCACTAGAGATGCTTATGTCCAGCAGTGGACGAAGATAGGTTGATGAGGATGATGATAAAGCTGGTGCTCAAGTGGTCACCGCAGTCTAAGGGCAATACTAGGGGCATCACTAGCGCGATGAGAACATTATAATAACAGTTTCATGCCCTTTTCAGGAGCCCCAAACTGTAATCTTTTGGGAAAATCTCGCCAGGGAGCTCATTTCACATTTCAAAGGTTCCTAGTTCCTTTATACTAGTAATATTAATGTTAACAAATATTTAAACGAAAGATTACTTTAAGATCTTCGACAATGCGACAAATCTCTGTGGTTTTATTAATGTCATGTAATTAAAACGAAGGATGTATTAATTGAATAAAATGATGGTAAAAATTCAAAAAAAAAGGTATGCTGCAGAAAATTTCAAATGAAACGTACTTCACGCGTTATTGTTGTTTTTGATAAAATAGAACAGGCATATCAGAAATATAAAACATCATTGTACGATCGTATATTACTACTTGTACCAATTATAGCGACTTACGAATGACATAATTATTAAATTCGGAGGACTTATCTATATTAAATTGTTTTAACAACAAATAATAGAATCTTAGAACAATAGTACAACAGTATATTTATTTATTTATAATTGGCACATTAACAATATACAGATATTAAAATTTTAATCTTAAAAATGTACACAGCATTTGAACGAATAATAGTCTTAATTACAGTTTAATACATATTCACACAATCAAAATGATAGGTTGGGGAAAAAGTCTTTTCGTATTTTTGTATGAAAAGTCAAGACATTTTTTTCAAAGTTTATTTACATTTCTTTACAATATATATGTACCGTTTTGTTGAATAACTTTCTGCCATTTTGTGGGCAGAGACATTATCCCGTTACTGTAGAAACTTTGGGACTTCTGATCAAAAAAACGGGACAAATAGTTTTGGCAGTCCTCTCTTGAGGTCAACCTTACAGAACCTAAAGAATTCTGCAGAGACCGAAACAGGTGAAAATCTGAAGGCGCAAGGTCAGGGCTATATGGTGGATGCACTAGGACCTCCCAGTCGAACTCTCTTAATTTTTGCTGAGTGGCTAAAGATGTGTGTGGTCTAGCGTTATCGTGATGAAAGACCACACCCTTCCTGTTGATCAATTCCGGCCGTTTTCTCTCGACTGCTTCCTTTAATCTCATCAGTTGCTGGCAGTAAAGATCAGAATCGATGGTTTTGCCGGGCGGTAAAAGCTCATAATAAACAATGCCCTTCCAATCCCACCATACACACAGCATCACCTTATTTCGTGTTAGGCCAGGTTTGGCCACAGTCTGTGAAGCCTGGCCAACTTTCGACCACGACCTTTTTCGCACGTTCTTGTCGTACGTGATCCACTTTTCATCGCCAGTTATCAATCTCTTCAAAAACGGCTCGGTTTCATTACGTCTCAATAATGAATCGTAAATGAGTACACGGTTCATTAAGTTTCTTTGAGTGAGCTCGTGTGGCACCCAAATATCGAGCTTTTTTGTATAACCAGCTTTCTTCAAATGGGTCAAAACTGTTTTGTGGTCAATTCCCAGTTCTTCAGCTACATCGTAACTACTAATATGCCGATCTTGCTCCACTCTTTCAAAAATGGCGTCCATTTTATTCGTAACAGGGCGACCAGAGCGAGGTGCATCTTTAACATCAAAATTTCCGGACTGAAAACGTTTGAACCAAATTTGTGCTACTCTTACTGACACTGCATCAGGTCCATAAACATCACAAATTTTTTTCACTGCTTGAGTTGCATTTTTGCCTTTTTTATAATAAAATTTTAAAATGTATCGAATTTCTTCATTAGATTCACTCATTTTTACGGAGAGAAAAACAAATAAAAAATAGCGGGAAACAACTTTTTTTAATTTTTTTCTTTTCTTTATAATGGAACCTTTTTAATGTTACCAAAACCAGCCAGACACAAATAGTACAGTCAAAAAAATTTTATAATAAGTTTATACCTACGTTATGCGAAAATACTTTTTCCCCGACCTAATATATAAAATCACCTTAAATAATAAAATTTTAACATTAAAATTAATTCAAATATTTGTCATATAAATAGAAATAATCTAAAATATTAAATAACATAACTCTATTTATTGCAACATATATTTAAATGCTATGGGTGAACCAGCGGAATATAAAAATGCAATATGCATATCCATGTTCACTTTTAACTAAAAACAATGTTAAAAATAACGTGACCATTGAAAGGGTTTTTACAACAGAGAACCCTGAAGCACACACGGTCGTAACTCGGGGCTCTCATCTCATGCCCACGTCAATAATTGGAGCGGTTGTTCATGTGTTTTTTTTATTTTTCAGCGCTGCTTTCGCCGGGGCCCCATTGTTCGAGCTCCGAGGCCCCCACCCCGCACCACGATCCACTCTCGCCCCACGTAAAACGGTACGTATTTTTCATTGTTGCTTTAAAGCCTTATAGGTTTTGCCTTATTTATGCCCTTTATAACTCGCAGTGGAAGATAAATACCCGCGGGGCGATGTTCTGTTTTTGTCACGGTTTAATGGCTGCGCTATACTTGTACTTGAGTTAAATAAAACAATCTCGTTACTCGCACGAGGGAGCCTTTTCCCAGTGGTTTCTAGCTGTGAATTCTTTAAGATGTTTCCGGTGAGAACATTTGTTACTTATGAATGTTTTGCCCCCGGAACGCTCCTAATTGGATGCTTCTTGGAAAGTTCAGTTTCTCCAACGAAGTCTTGTTTGACGGTTCCAAATTTAGATGTAATTGTTGAGTTCTAAGAATCTCGGGTGAGTTTTGAGCTAATTTGGGGAAACGTCGAAAGTGTGGTTAAATGACAAGTTTACTATTGGTTATTAATTTCAGTTTAATTTGAGTGAAGATCGATCCTATATATTTATTATACAAATATAGAAATATGAAGATTTATATAGGGTGTATAGGGATCCTACCAAGACCTAAGGATCCCAAGCCAACTTCACCTGCAAACGGTGTACCTGCCGGTCCTAACAGTGCCCGGTTAGCGGCGATAGGCTCGCCACCTATTACGTGGGACCACCTATGTAATTAGGAAAGTGTAGGCGTATAATCTGTCTCTGCCAGCCCTTTCGGGGAAACAGGCGTTAATGTATGTATTTATATAGAAGTAGATTTAGATAGTGGCGTGTGGTATCTGCATAAAATAATGGCATCTCCTCACATCTCACAGGTATTCGTGAGAGTTGACGAAGAGAAATCCTACCGGATGAAGGGCAGCAGCATAACCCTGAATACTGACTTGAACTGTGATCACCAACCCGCCTGCCCAGCGTACTGATCCTGTACAAATACCCTCAATAGAATGTAATCTTGTGCGGAGGCTACTGTTCAGCAGTGGACTTTATATTGCTTTTTAATGACTTCTCTCCCCAGGAAAAAAAGCTTGAATTCTGCCAGTCACGTAGACAAAACCACTGACATAAACTAGTTTATTCGCAGATTCTATTAGAAGCAGCGAAAAGAAGGGGAGAGATAAAATGGATAGCTGGGATCATGAAAATGATCCCTCGAGTAATAAGAAATGATATATTTTCCCGAAAATAAACATTGACATAATGGAAATAGATACATATCCTGCTCGAGGAACTTAAGCAGTGAAAGCTTATATAGCTTCGTTTCTTTGTACAATGTTATTATTATAAGTTTACTTAATTTCTAAAAATAGAGGAGATTAAGTTCGCCTTTTATCGACATACTTCAAAATTATAAACTGATTTTGAAATTGGTGTGGCACGATGCCTTGGTTATGGCCACAATCAAACGAGCAAATTGGACTACGCTTCGTTAGACCTACCCGGAGACGTTGTAATCCTGCAATCCCAAGGAAACGCAAATGTTCAGCCCTTATAACTAGGTACTGGAAGGAAAGGAAGCTTACTTGGGAAAACCGGTCGGCAGACTCCTCAAGTGGCTCCGTAACTTCTTCTCCAGCAGTTATTCACGCACAAACAGCACTACGCGTAGGCACAAGAGTCCAGGACGTCCAGATATAGTCTATATTGAATAATCACCAATTTTCGCTGATTTTTGTCACGTTTAACGAGAGCGGCGTGTACTCGTTAGAACAGCGGCGGCCATGACACCTTTTATCTAAGTCTACCACGGCGCGGGAGTTGTGGCGCGCGGCAAATTTGAATCATTAGGAACTAGGAATCAGTAAGTGGATGGGATGAATCGCAAGGAGAAGCTATAAGGGCTTTCCATAAACCCCCCACTTGAAATTCACTAGGATTTCAAAGATAAGCATTAGAATCAAAAGTGTGCTCGAAATCGAAAGAGCTAACCAAAAATAAAAATATAAACTAACTTAAAATAACGCAATGTCTAGCTTGCTACTTAATATTAATGAAAATATATTGAAAGGTAACATTACATAGGTAACGGACAGATTTTCACCACAGGCCGGCGAAAAACGTGGCCGTTAGCAGTCCTGACTGTAACTACTCGTACAATGTTATCGCTACCAGGATGAAGTTGTACAATTTTTGCTAGTCTCCAACACGTAGATGGAAGATTAGGCTCTATAAGAATAACGAGGTCGTCAATCTTGACGTTTGGCTGAGGCAGGAACCATTTATTTTTCTGTTGAAGAGTATGTAAATACTCGCGCTGCCATGTGCGCCAGAAACATTGAGTTATTTTCTGAAGCATTTGCCAGCGAGAACGCGGACACGATACATCTTCCAACGGAATTTCAGGTAAAGTGACAAGTGGACCACCGGTTAAAAAATGTCCCGGCGTTAGAACGTCAGTTTCTCGCGGATCACTAGACAACGGACAAAGAGGTCTAGAGTTAAGTACGGCTTCTATTTTAGCGAGAACTGTAAACATTTCTTCTAAGGTCAGTGTTTGAGACCCTACTACACGTTTTAAATGATATTTAGTTGATTTAATACCGCTTTCAAAAATACTTCCAAAGTGAGGTGCGCTGGGAGGATTAAATTGCCAAATAATACGTTTGCTGGCCAAGTTGTCGGTGATCTCAGTGTGATTTTGCTTAAGCAAGTTGAACATTTCATTTAACTGCCTGTTGGCGCCGACAAAATTTGTGCCACAATCTGTTATAATTTTTTGACAGATGCCTCGTCGCGATACAAATCTATCTAATGCAGCCAAAAAGGCTTCGGTGCTGAGTTCAGTTACTACTTCTAAATGAACTGCTTTAGAAATTAGGCATACGAAAAGGCATATATATGCTTTGTATGTTCGAGCATTACGTCGTCGACTTTCTTTTAATGTAAACGGTCCGCCGAAATCAATGCCATTGGTCTGAAAACATCTTCCGGGTTGAAGACGTGAGGCCGGAAGACTACCCATCATAGGTTGACATGGAACCGGTTTCGCTTTAAAGCACACCACGCATTTGGAAAGGCGGGAACGGATCAGTAGTCTTACACCCATTATCCAAAATCTCCTTTGAATAAGATACTGCAAAGTCCTAGGACCGCAGTGAAAATATTTTAGATGGAAGTAATCTACGATTAATTGTGATAAATGACACGATTTAGGTAGAAGTAGAGGAAACACGGTCACTTCAGGGAGACTTGCGTTGCTAAGGCGACCCCCGACACGTAAAAGACCTGCAGGATCAATGTACGGAGACAATTTTTGAATAGTCTTGACGCATGGTAAGTTTTCTTTAACTTGTTCAAGTTCTTTCTCAAATTGTAAACACTGTACATGTCTAATCAAGGTACTCAATGAATTATCTAATTCGCAGATCGACAGTGGACCGACAACACGATATTCACGAGCTGACTTTGCATTTTTAATGAATCGCAGACACCAAGCAAATGTTCTTTGCAGTTTGTTGAATGAAGAGAACTTTGAAATCAAGTCGATAACGAAATCTTGAGACTCGTTAATCAATAATGTTTGTGATATCGGAGGCTTGAACTCTGGGAGTTGTTCATTTGGTATAAGAACCTTTGACGATGGCCATTCAGTGGGAAGCTGAGATAGCCAAGAGGGCCCCTTCCACCACAGATGGTGATCAGCGAGTTCTGCGCAGGTTACTCCGCGGCTACAACAATCAGCAGGGTTATCTTTAGTGGAAACGTGAAACCAGTTTACTTCATCGATCTGGTCGGTAATCTGTACGACACGGTTAGCTACATACATTTTTAGCAAATGTGGTGGCGTATGTAGCCAAGAAAGGACAGTATTGCTATCAGTGTAGGCTGCGACAGAGTCGATAGAAATTTTGTCTTTCAACAAATTGTACATGTGGCTGAGCACACGAGCTAACAGCACTGCAGAGCACAGTTCCAGTCTGTTCACTGTCACTGTACGTAAGGGAGCTACCTTTGATTTTCCTATCAACAGACTAACTTTGGTAAGGCCTGATGTGACTATACAGAGATAGACACAACAGCCGTATCCTTTTGACGAGCCATCACAGAAACCTACCATGTGGATCTGCGTAGGATTTGGGGACATTACCAACCGAGGTAGCTTAATTTGCTGTAAAGCTGATAAGTTAGCGGCAATGAAATGCCACTGCTTCGCAAGATTTTTGGGAATAGGCTCATCCCAAGAGAGGTTGAGACGCCACATTTCCTGCAGCAATAACTTCGCTGCGAATATGAGTGGTGATATCCATCCGAGGGGATCAAAGATTCGTGCGACGATAGAAAGGATCGATCTTTTGGTGAAATCGATATTAAAATTATCAGAGAATGAGTATGAGAATTGATCACTCGATGGATCCCATTGAATCCCTAAGATTTTTAGAAATTCCTGGCCTGATTCATCAAAAACCTTGGTCGATTGACGATATTCTGGAGGAATATCAGCAAGAAGATAAGGGTCGTTGCTGCTCCACTTACGGAGCTCAAATTTTCCTTTCTCGAGCAATGATATTAGATCGTTTTTTAACTCCACTGCCTTGTCGAAAGTTGACTCGCCAGTAGTGATATCATCTACAAATATCTCTTCCCGTAACACTTCAGGAGCTCGAGAAGAAAATTCAGACGTGTGGTCCTCTGCTAGTTGTTGCAGAGTTCTAATTGCAAGATAGGGTGAGCTGCTGACACCGTACGTCACGGTGTTAAGTTCAAATTCTTGTAAAGGAGCGTCCGGTCGCTCGCGCCAGAATATATGTTGATATATTCTATTTTCAGGTCGGATAAGAATTTGCCTGTACATCTTACAGATGTCTGCAGTGAACACGACAGCGTGTAAACGAAATTTTGTAACAATATCAATAATATCGATTTGAAGTTTTGGCCCTGAATGAACTGCATCATTGAGTGACTTAAGTTTCGTTGTTTGGTGGCTTGCATCGAAAACAACGCGGAGACGGGTCGTGGAACTGCTCGGCCTCACGACACCGTGGTGAGGAATAATATATGCTGATCCAGTAGACGACGGTGAGACAGGCTGCATGTGTCCTAACTGCTCGTACTGGTGCATAAAATCGACATAGTCAGCCTTCAACTCTGGTTCACGAATAAGACGTTTCTCCAAGTTGAGAAAGCGATTTAAACTCTGGCGATGAGAATCGCCTAGAGGGGGAGAATCTTCCTTAAGCATGATTGGCACGACGTAGCGGCCTTCAGGTGTGCGGTAAGTATTTTCTTTATACATTTGTTCACATACTTCTTTTTCAGGGTCAGAAAATTTTATTTTAGGAGGCTCCTCTGCTTCCCAAAATCGCTGCACTATATCATCCAGCTCACATGTGGAAGCGATGAGTGACGTCACAGGTTGGGAAGGAGAGTGGATGTGAGCGCGGTCGGATAGCAAGCCGCTGATAACCCAACCAAAGACACTAGACAGTGCACAAGGTAAGCCAGGTCCCGGGGCATAACGAGATCCAGTATATATTTTATCAAAACATTCAACACCTAACAGAATGTCTATATGACTAGCCACATCAAAGTTTTCGTCGGCTAAATCCAGGTGGTTAAAATGCTCACGTATCGAGTTAGGTAAAGACGACGATGGCATTTTAGAAGTAATTTTAGGTATAGTTACCATTGGTAAATCAAAACAAGGAGCTTCACTGCGACGAGGCATAACTGAACAAAATGTAACACCCTTTATAGTTTGAACCGAACTCTGACCTATTCCAGTCACCGCCATGTTACAATGCTGCACTGGCAACCCTAGTCGCTGAGCGCACGACGTGGTTATAAAACAATCCATTGAACAGCTGTCTATTAAGGCGCGTGCGCATTGAAGCGAACCATAAGCGTCGCGAACGCGAACCACAGCCGAACCTAATATCTTGGTTGTTCGATGTTGACTTGCCTGCGGCGCGCACGTAAGGGTCACGTTTGAGTTGACAGATTCGTAATCAGAATTCTGAGTTGGTAAATTAGTAGTATCTATATGTAACAAAGTGTTATGCTTCGAGTTACATAT
This sequence comes from Musotima nitidalis, assembly GCA_949126915.1. Classification (NCBI taxonomy): domain Eukaryota; kingdom Metazoa; phylum Arthropoda; class Insecta; order Lepidoptera; family Crambidae; genus Musotima; species Musotima nitidalis. Next base: position 9,038,404 of record OX421431.1, read on the forward strand.
CAAACAAGTTTTTTTTGATAGACAGTTGTTCAAATGATGACCGGGTCGTAAGCAATTTCTGCATAATTTTAAATCCTGAGATAATTTAATTCTAGAGGGTACGTCTAGAGACTGTAATTTGTGACATTTGTAAATAGAATGAGAAGAGTTGCAGCACGGGCAGATTACTGGTTTATCATTATTGGTTGAATTACTTTTAGTCGAGTTGGTAGAAATGACAAAAGAGGACTTCGGTGGTGGACTGTATTTAGCGTTGTTAATTTTAACAGGACGAGTTTGTTTAGAACTAGAGGAAGAAGTAGAAGTAGCCGTTGACTGACTAACTTCCAGGATTTTGACATAGTTCTGCATGTAAGTAAGTAAATCATCAAATGTTGGTATTTCTTTGGTATTCTGTAACTCGAATCGTTGACGAGTGTCATTATCTATCGTACGAGAAGCTACAAAAAATAATATGAATTCATCTAAAGATTGAATTTGTAACGCACGGAGGGCGTGTACACCTTCATAAAGTGCATTTGTTAACTTCGTTAAACTGTCGAGTGACGGTTTGTTAACCGCTTCAAGTTTGAATAACTTTTCTAAGTACGCCGTCGCGAGAATACGTTTGTTATCGTATCTATCGAGCAGCGCGTCGTACACTATGCTATAGTTAGCGGCGGTTATAGGTACGCCTTTTGCAATAGTTAGGGCGAAGCCTGAAAGACACGTTATAAGGTAGTGGAATTTTTCTATGTTTGAAAGCGCTGAATTGTTATGAATTAAGGGCAAGTAGCTATCCTTGAATGTTTGCCAGTTTTCAATGTTACCATCAAATTTCGGTGTTTGTAATTTTGGCAAGTAAGATTGGAATTTAAAATCATTGCTGGTATTTTGACAAGGAACTGTTTGCGTAGACGGGTTATCGAGCTGTAACGATTCAGCTACTTCCTGCACATTGTAATATAACTCGTCAAACGAAATTAATGCCTTATTATCTGGCGTAAATTCAGGATCTGAAGCTAATCGTTTCATATCGATTTTCTGATTAAGTTCACGAAAGTTTTCTCGAACGTTATCGATGCGTTTGTATCTAGAACGAAATGATGACAATTTCGAACTATCTATCTTGACAACTTTAGATAAGTCGTAAATAATTTGCAGAGAATAGAACTCATACTCTCGACGCTTGATCAGAGATTGTATCTCCACTTCGATAGCGGATTTGGACATTTTCACACTCTTCAACTACAATGACTAAAATACGTAAATCGTTTTTATGAATGACGTCGCCTCAACAGAATTCAAAACGGACGATTATTACGTAAACAATGACTAGTTTGACTTAACGTTATAAGTATGTAGGTATTACAATTTACTTGAAATAGGTAGCTAAGCCTAATTGTATAAGTATACCTAAATACGAACATAAGATTGAAAGAAACTACCTATTTGTTGACCAAATTATGTAGTAAAAAATGCGATTTGATTCCGAGCACAATTCAACACCAATACCTAGCTCACGTACTCAGCGGGCAGGCAAAACGACCGCAATCACAATTTACTCGTTAAATATCATAAATTAGTGATGTAGGTAGATAGAAATAAATGGAATAAGTACATAAATGGAATCTAATGAATGATTTTAGTATTTGAAATTGTTTCAAATGGCTGTATAGATTTGAAATAAAGAACATAAACTTCGTATAATTTCTAAATCGTTAGGTATAGGCGCTAGTAAATAGATAATCCGGCAAGAACGGGATCACTTAATATGGTGTGGCACGATGCCTTGGTTATGGCCACAATCAAACGAGCAAATTGGACTACGCTTCGTTAGACCTACCCGGAGACGTTGTAATCCTGCAATCCCAAGGAAACGCAAATGTTCAGCCCTTATAACTAGGTACTGGAAGGAAATGAAGCTTACTTGGGAAAACCGGTCGGCAGACTCCTCAAGTGGCTCCGTAACTTCTTCTCCAGCAGTTATTCACGCACAAACAGCACTACGCGTAGGCACAAGAGTCCAGGACGTCCAGATATAGTCTATATTGAATAATCACCAATTTTCGCTGATTTTTGTCACGTTTAACGAGAGCGGCGTGTACTCGTTAGAACAGCGGCGGCCATGACACCTTTTATCTAAGTCTACCACGGCGCGGGAGTTGTGGCGCGCGGCAAATTTGAATCATTAGGAACTAGGAATCAGTAAGTGGATGGGATGAATCGCAAGGAGAAGCTATAAGGGCTTTCCAGAAATTCTTCCTTTTGTTTTAAATAACACGAATAATTAAAAAATATATAAATTCTGTACAGGTTTTTTTTAAAGATCGTCAATGAAATCTAGAAGCGCCTCTTTACTAGAAGGCAAGCAATCTTTATATGGTTTGGCCGGACATTTAGATGATAGGTTGGAATGTTCTCTTAGAAACCGTTACCCATAAAATCATCACCATTTCAGCATATGACTATATCCACTGCTGAACATAGGCTTCCCTAATAGATGTCTACATTGAGCGATCCTGAGTCGCTTGCATCCATCGGCTTCCCGCCGCCTTGACCTGATCATCGGTCCATCGCGTGGGAGGCCGTCCTCTATTACGTTTGTCGATTCGCGGTCGCCATTGGTGAACCTTAACGCCCCATCGGGTTGTCGGTTCGTCGAGCTATGTATCTATTAGCTATTTAGTTTATGTAAGCTACCCATAAATTAGCACTTAGGAAACCATTACAGGCAGAGTCAAAGAAGTAGTATCAACAGTAAGTCAAAACAGACCAAAAGCATTGAAAAAAATACTTTTTTGTCTTTAAGATCAACATGATCATTTAGATTCGTCAAACATACACACACAAAATGGAAATTCGATATATTTTTTTAACAACAATGAAAGAGATATGAACGGTACCATAATAAATAAATAAAAGCAAATCGCAAGCATTAACAAGCGCATTCACACATGACAGCTTATATAAATTTGGGTGCGCGCCCCGCTTGAAAGACTAGGAACAAGGGAGTACTCGTATATGGGCAGAATATACTAAAAAAATGCGACGACAGAGAGAACCAAGCCGAAAGATTATTTACTTACATACTTATGGTACCTATTTAACACCAAGTAAAATATTTATACTATGTAGTATTCAAACCCACGGACCTCCGACATACAATGACCATCACCATGTGACTCATTAAAATATCATTCAACATTAAAAAAAAAACATTAAAACCGCATCGGAAAACGTTGAGATTAATGAACGATCCATTTGTTGCAACCGCTGAGCTCGCATGAAACGCTGGAGATAAAGTAAATCACTGGTACGGAACCGTGCGTGGGCCGTGGACCGTGATAGACGCAGTTCCTGCGGGCCCCTATTTATTCTGGATCATTTAAATCTATCTTGGGAAATTACAATTGTAAGGTTGTGTTTGTTACATTTGTTTCATCCGACAATTCGTACACAGGGTTGAATTTCAAAACCAATAGATTTTTTTACTTTAAGTATGGCATCATCATCTCAGGCTGTTAATGTGCCTCTACTCAGCTCAAACCTCCTTTCAAACCAAGATGCAAGTGATTCGGTCATACTCCTCGCGCGAACATAGCGCGACTGGTGGGACGTACTTTTGTTAGAATTTCAAATCGCTTATTAAAGCCTCTTAACGACTATCGTGACGTAACGTTGTACAGTGCCTTCCAAAGCCCGAAAGCAATCAATATCGGCAGGTGCACCACTTGCAGGTGAGGTTGACTTGGGTTTCTAACGTTATGATTGAATCCCCTAAGTTTTAATACTTACATATTTATTTATACTTTCTTCTTACATAGAAAGGTGCATGGGATTGAATCAAAATCTTAGAAGCCCAAGCCAACCTCACCTGCAAGTGCACCTGCCGATCAACAGACAAAGCCCTGGCAAACATAAAAATTCCTGGTAAGCAGCAATAGGTTCGCCACCTAACGTAACTTAACGTGGGACCAACCATATAAACATATAACCATTATTTTTAGTCATATATTTAGGTATTGTGAGCTCAGCTACTCTATCGTATTAGGTTTGCTGCCTGTAAAGATAGTTGTAAGTTTTATGAATGAATAAATAAAAAAATAAAAAATATTACTGGCGAAATGTGGGCTTATAATATTATAAGCTTTCCCCTTCGGAGAAACAGTCGAAAACGTATGTATCTATATTTAAGTGATATATAACTCGTGCAAAAGTAAACTTAATAATAGAGATGCCATCAAGCCAATTTTAACGACAGCTAAATTATGCGGTTTTTAGTAAGCCACATAAATGGTTACATCTATGTACTCTACTATAATTATGGTGACAGGAAAAAAGTAAAAAAACGGCTTCCATACCTTTTAAATAGTATAATATAATATAATAGTATATACCTGAAGCCATTAGAATGGAAACAAACAAAAATAAGTACAAAGTAAATTAAAAAAATCTCTATATTGGTGTATGTGCAAAATTGTAATTTATTTATTAGTATAAAATTAGTTTTAATTAGTATAAAAGAGACTGTGACCCACAGACAAACCAGTCAAACAGTTTTGTAGGATATGTTTTTATGTGACTTGCATTATTTAAAGGAAATAAACGTTTTATCTATATATCTATCAAACTTCGGTGATCGTTTCCAAATACCTCGTATCCAGTAGCCACAATCGTTGGGTTACAAGGCCATGTATTTTTTTTAAAGACGCTTAGTAAAATATGAAGTCTCGTAGGCAGCCAAACCAATCTTATAAGAAACATTCCTACAAAGTTTTTTCAGAGCTTAAGACGCTCTGTTGGGGAAAACATCATCCATCTCAAAGAAAAATTGTTCTTATTCGTGTTGCAGTTGTTGGCGTGTTTAGCTTCAATCCAACGAAATGGGGCACGGAAGGAACTAATTCCTTGAGAGAAAAAATAAAATGTGTAATAGCTTGCGACTTCTAGTTGTATTACGTTGTACTTGCTCTAAATAAAATACTTCAAGGTATAGGCGACATGAAGAAGAACATATACAACCGTTTTTATTTTGATTAAGGCTAAATTTGATTGTCAATGCTACTGCAATTAACTCATTCGTTTGCAGTTGAGTGTGACAGAAAGATGTTTTAAATAGATTGAGCACTAAACAGAATTACCTAGTAAAGGTTGTGCAAGACACCTAAATATATGTTACTTTAACGGCGACCCTGGAGTAGTGAGACACCCAACTGTAATTTCACGGTGGGCGATGTCGGCGGGCTGCCGAATGCACCCAAACAAAGGAATGGAACCCCCTGCCCATATAAGGACTGCTCTCTATGAACACTGCATGACGCCAAATGATCATGTACTTCAAATCGTATATTTAGTTTTCGTTATGAATCACGTAGATAGATTTAGAAAGCTACGAGTAGATATACGTTTATAATCATACATATTAGGTCGGGGAAAAAGTCTTTTCGCATAACGTAGGTATAAACTTATTATAAAATTTTTTTGACTGTACTATTTGTGTCTGGCTGGTTTTGGTAACATTAAAAAGGTTCCATTATAAAGAAAAGAAAAAAATAAAAAAAAGTTGTTTCCCGCTATTTTTCATTTGTTTTTCTCTCCGTAAAAATGAGTGAATCTAATGAAGAAATTCGATACATTTTAAAATTTTATTATAAAAAAAGCAAAAATGCAACTCAAGCAGTGAAAAAAATTTGTGATGTTTATGGACCTGATGCAGTGTCAGTAAGAGTAGCACAAATTTGGTTCAAACGTTTTCAAGAACATTTGAAGAAAGCTGGTTATACAAAAAAGCTCGATATTTGGGTGCCACACGAGCTCACTCAAAGAAACTTAATGAACCGTGTACTCATTTGCGATTCATTATTAAGACGTAATGAAACCGAGCCGTTTTTGAAGAGATTGATAACTGGCGATGAAAAGTGGATCACGTACGACAAGAACGTGCGAAAAAGGTCGTGGTCGAAAGTTGGCCAGGCTTCACAGACTGTGGCCAAACCTGGCCTAACACGATATAAGGTGATGCTGTGTGTATGGTGGGATTGGAAGGGCATTGTTTATTATGAGCTTTTACCGCCCGGCAAAACCATCGATTCTGATCTTTACTGCCAGCAACTGATGAGATTAAAGGAAGCAGTCGAGAGAAAACGGCCGGAATTGATCAACAGGAAGGGTGTGGTCTTTCATCACGATAACGCTAGACCACACACATCTTTAGCCACTCAGCAAAAATTAAGAGAGTTCGACTGGGAGGTCCTAGTGCATCCACCATATAGCCCTGACCTTGCGCCTTCAGATTTTCACCTGTTTCGGTCTCTGCAGAATTCTTTAGGTTCTGTAAGGTTGACCTCAAGAGAGGACTGCCAAAACTATTTGTCCCGTTTTTTTGATCAGAAGTCCCAAAGTTTCTACAGTAACGGGATAATGTCTCTGCCCACAAAATGGCAGAAAGTTATTCAACAAAACGGTACATATATATTGTAAATAAATGTAAATAAACTTTGAAAAAAATGTCTTGACTTTTCATACAAAAATACGAAAAGACTTTTTCCCCAACCTATTACATACATTCAAGCCTCTATCTCGAAGGGGTGGGCAGAGGCATATTATACGTCCACACTTCGCTAATTACATTGTCGGTCCCACGTAAAAGGTGGCGAGCCTATTGCCGCTTGCCGAGATCTGTTAAGTTCAGTTCTATTGATCAGCAGGTGTCCCACTTACAGGTGAGGTTGGCTTGGGCTCCTTAGACTTTAGTAGGACCCCTATACACTCAACTGTTTTTTTATAATCATGCACACAGGTACCTTTTGTTTGATATATTGTCTTCCACCTATAAGATTGTTATTTAATCGTTTTTTATTTCTTTCTTTCAGACTTAATAGTCTCGCAAACGCTTGTACCTACGCGGTACTGGTTGGTCGGAAATGTTGGCTTAAGATGAGAAGTGTTTACATTGATCAGTCTTTGTATGGGTGACTGTTCAGGTGGCCTATAAGATAGCCTGGAGGCACTCCGTGCATCGGAAGGCACGTTAAGTTGTTAGTAACGATAATCACTGTAAACAGGCTAGAAGTCCTATTAAGGGACTTAAAAAACACACAACTGCCTTCGCCAATCCAATCTGGGCGCGCGTAGTGGAATAAAATCTAAATCGCTCTCACCATGGCAAGTACCTAACGTGCGAGGAGGCACGTACTAACGGTTTTTATTTTCTTCCTTAGTTAAGGACTCACTCGTTTACAGTATATATTCGGAATCAAGACGGAAAATCATAATTCACTGATATGTCAATTTACTTTAGTTGTGTACATTGCCAAAGAAGTTGGATGTTATTACAAAACGAGATCTAAAGTTCGACCAGGTTTAAAACTAGTCCCCCCCGGACAGGTCTCCTTGGCGTGGTGGGGGTGCTGAGTACCTCCCGGAGGCCAGAAGGCAGTGCGTAAACGCATTTTGTTATCGACGTAAATAAAAAAAAAAAAGGTTGAAAACTAGTGCTGTCACTGTCTTCGTCTTATCAAGTAAAAGTGCCAGCACTCATTTTAAACCTGGTCTAGCTTAAGATCTCGTTATGTAATAAGCCCCCTTATGTTTAAGAACCCACCATATTCACACACAAAAACTCGGATTTGCACTAGTTTTGGATAATAAAAAACTGCAGCGATGAGTCTACTTCTGAATTGACGCCTTAACTCCTAATGGGACGTTAATGGGCTAAGATGATAAAATTTATATGCCAGTTATAAGTTAAAGTACTTGTATTTATAAACGCTGCCATAACCTAAAAACTGGGTAATTTTAGACGGTTCAAAATTATATTTACTAAAATTCAGGCCATATGTAGTCGCATCATAGGCTCTGCGAGAATAATGGTTGAGTTGCTCAAATTTATCACGGCTACTCCACTCGTATACATATTTATTCATCCATGCCACAGTAAAATGAGAACAGTAACATATATTAAGGACTTCTTGGCGGGAAAGTGAAGCGTTCTGTCAGCACTTTTGTTTTATTTTGTAAAACTTGTAAAATATACAACATTTATGTACAATGATACAAAACAGTGTAACTTAATTTTTCAATAATTTATTGATTCAGGCGTTACTTTGCGGAAATCCATTGTAGGCAAGTGATGGATTAAAAATATCTTTGTAACAATTCCCGCGCTACTATAATTTCCCGAAAAATCGAGAAACTATTCAACACGACACGTGTTTCGCCCTTACACAGGGCATCTTCAGGTAAGATAGGAGCCTCAGAACAACGATGTCTTCACGACCAACGCTGAAACGAGAGTGAGCGTATATTTAATCCATCACTTGCTTAATTTTTCAAATTCTCCTTCAAAGATTTAAAAAAAAATATAAACTGTAATATAAAAGGCTTATTACAAATCAAGATTTAAAGTTAAACCAGGTTTCAAACTATTGCTGTCATTGTGTTTATTATATCAAATAAAAGTGTTTTACTAACCCAATTTGACTACACACACCTCTGCGTTGCAGAGCTCAGCTGCTCGCGCCTGAATTACTACCCCTACGGTTTCAGATATTTATTGGGCATACCTTGCGCCATTAATTTGTACGTTATTTATTTTCCTGACATATAGGTATAGGCCGTATCCGTATCTGTATCCAATATATTAGTACAGGTAGTGATCCTCAAACAACTTGATCATATTCGGCTCTGTTAGGGAAATATGATTGATGAAGTGAGACAAGGGTAGTGATATTAAGGGCAATATAGAGTGACTAGCTTTTGAAATCGGCTTCACCCTTTTTAAGTTTAATTATGTTAGTTTTTATAAAACTTATAATATTTACATACACACGCCTGTTTTCCCGAATGGGTAGGCAGAACATATTATTTGCCCACATTTCGCCAATTATAGTGGTTTAAGAATATCTAACGGCAGAAAGAAAAGCAACCAATCCGCACTGAGCTCTGGATCCCGAGCATTGTAAAATCCCTCACGTTAAAAGGATAAGAAGATAAGGAATGAATTCACTAAACCAATCTCCTTCTGAAAAAAACCATAAAAATATGTGTGTTGCGATAAATTTTATGAACATTGGATATAGTTTTCAAAAAATTTTATGTCCATTGGAAAAAGTTATCAGAAATTTTAAAAATTCTGGAACGTAAATATTGATCATTAATCAAGTAACCTGCTCTTGATAAATGATCGTGACTGCCCCAATCGTAACGTGCTGCCAACACTGCGTGTCATCAATCACATGTCGATACATCCAAGAGACAGGTTATCCGTATGTGTACCAGTTTCCATCATGATCGATACTGAATAGAGATGATGGCTAATTTTTGTACCTTATCTTTAAATTTAATTAATTTTAAAACAAACTGAATCGTTATATTTAATTAAAAATGTTTCGTATAAATTGACGACTGATATGGCTTGGAGGTCAGTATATCTGAACTTTTCTTCGAAGTTCGTGCGTTCGATTCTCACACAGGACTAATATTTTTCTATATAATATATTTTGTTCTGGTCTAGGTGGCTTCTATGTGGTATAATTATATATTTACAAACGAATAAAAATAAGTAAGTTAATGCGTTCTTTAGTACTTCGTGCACTACGCTACACTATGCTTCCAACTCCGTTTGCTTGCAGTTTGGGGCTAGGTGGCGCTATGTGTGACATTAATCGTATTTATAACTAGAAATATTAATCTTATATTGACGTTTTGTTGAACAAGATAGATTGATCACAAATTAATCGATTTTATAAGAATATTCACGCATGTATGTATGTATGTATGAACATCGCAGCACTTGTAGAATTTCAAAAACCAGAGAACAATAATTGGATAAAATCATGCAATATATGATATTACAGAGACGATATAACTATTTTATTTCCTTGTAAATACAATAAAAAATTGTAGGAAACTAGGTTTACCGTATTTTATTTTTAAAGAGTTTTCCGTCATCTTTTATATTTTTTGCACTATCATAACAGGGTCCCCAATGAATAACATTCTATTGGGGATATTTTTCCATAATCACCACCGCTGGGTTGGTGATCTACGTTCGAGCCAGTACGCAGGGTCACGCTGCTGCCCATCATCCGGTAGGATTTATCTTCGGCGACTCTTACGACTCTCTGTGAGATGAGAGGGGCACTATTCTAGGCCGTTACCACACAGCGCCTACGAAAAGTACATTAAAAGAAATGTCCACGTTTTAGCTATCTCATTCTTCATGTCTTTATATCGAATCTTCAATATCGTGATCCATTTTTGCTTAAAGTCTTTTATTAAGGTCCACATTGCTTTGTCTGACACTGTCTTGGTCACCTTTGAAAAACTTTTATACTTCAACGTGTTTTAATAAACAACTAGGCGTATACACTATTCTAGTGTTAAAAGCCAAAGTATTAAACTTACTGTCAATTTACTGTGAAATTGTAGGTCACCAAGAAAATCTGTGGTCAGAAGCGAGATGCAAAATAAGTAACCTGATTTCAAAGAGGTTTAAAAAATTTATTATATAACTAAAATATATCTTAAAAGCTGACTAAAAGTTGACATTTCCTCAAAACGTCGAGTGCATGCATGGCACTTGTATACCCAGGAAGTCCTTATTGCTTTCAAGCAAAGTACCAGTACTGAATGGCGTTGTCTTGAGAGTTGACCGAGCTAGGATCGAGAAGCATCTCAAGTGCGAGTCTCGGCTTTGTGCGAGGTGAGAATGTATTGTTATTTGAGGGTAGCACTTTGTCGGCGTTCACAGAGTGTGTTATATTGCAGTTCCTTTCTTTCTTAGTATATCTAGTGTATGTTTTCTATTTGTTTTCGAACAAAAATATTAAAATATATTTGTTTGTTTACAGATGCCATCGATCAGAACCAGTTACTGGCACCGATTTGCTGAATTACACCAGAAATTGTAAGTATTTGTCAAAGAATAATATAAAAATTTAAGCGGGGCGTGAAACGGCATTTTAGCATGCCGTCATGAGTGGCTGCACTTTGTACCGTGCCTATTTCATTATATGAAGCGCCTTAATTTTTTGGACTGCATACCATAAGACAGGAGACACTCATTATGACGGGTCACATTCTTAGTATTACTTGTTATATATCACTTGAAATCTATATAAGGGAATTAAATTGTTTTTTGCATATATGTGAATCTAAGCTTCGTGATTTCAGTGTAATAATATTTCGATTGTTTTTAATATTGATATTTAATTTTGTCGTTTTTGATTTTAATTAACTCCTTCCACCTATTAATGGTGAATTAATACTGATTTCCGAAGTAAGTCGATCTATTGTCATATACGAGGTCTCATCCAATGAATCATTAATTTATCTAAATTAATTCAGCGGGTTAACAAGTTGACAAGGTACTTATATTTTTAACAGATTTGCATTTTTGATATTAGCATGGATAAAGCAGCTTGAGCTAAGCGTGTCAAACTCAAAGTATTTTATTTTACACGTGTCAATTGTCATTAGGCAAAATTATTATACCAAATTCATTAAACTATTTTATTAATTCTGTTGTTTTCTCTATATTTCCTATATATTCTATAAGATAGTAAGTATATATTAGAAAAGCCTATTGAGAATAATATTGACTTACAATGAGACCGATAACATTTGATCCAACAGACAAGTTCTGCGTATAGTTTTGTGGGACATTATTTTATGTTCTTAGCGACATACAATGTACCTTTTAATAAATCAATATAAAAAATATCAAGCCTATTCAGCTTTGGTAAAAACAAACGATGACTTTTCAACAAATACTTCACGAGATGAGCTCTGCGCTGGAAATGAAGCTCCCCTCTGTTTCATTCATTCGCATTCGTTCCAAGCGTATCTCATTACGCCTATGTGCGATGGAAATAAGTCCATGAGATGAACACAGAATGTTTGGCCAACACTCCGGCGTAAGTGCCGCTTCGCTCCGATTCAATTTACCCCCGAATTTAATTGCAATCGCATCGGTTTTGTATGAAAGCCTCTTGGATAGATTATCCCAAAAGCGAAAAGGTTGAGCGCTCAATTAATTTGGTTTACACATAAATATTTTCCTACTTAAAATATCCTGATAATTCAGAGTTGATTAATGATTGACTGGGATTATGAGTGTATTTACATTAAGCGATATTATGTAATGTATATCTGGATATTCCTTCTTAATTAAATTTATTTGGATTATCATCATATCCTAGCAATATCCCGGTTGCCCCAAACTAAAGTCCAGAACCCATGATCTGCTCACAGTTCTAACCAGATTATTGGATTATTTGGAGACGGAGAAATTGATCGCTATATAAACCCTTTATACACATTTACACACACACACACACGCTGACACACCCGCACTCATACACACATATTCCCATACAAACACACACATATCCTCTTAATTTCTCACAGGAAAATTGATTCAGGACACACTCTCTTAGGGCTTTCCTCTAAAAATGTACTAAATTATTTTATGTCTTTATGACAGGGATGTGACCTGGTGACCCAAGACACAGGATTTACCTAGTTTGGGCACCAGTCTCCCATATCATATCAAGCTTTGGCAAAATTGTACACCTCTTAATTTAAGTTGTTTTGTAATACGTTTAAGTAGCTTTAAGTTTCTTTGCTTTGTATGGGAGAAAATAAATAAATGTTATTATATTATTATTATTATTAGATTAGGCTAAAATTCAGTTATTACATGGAGCGACTGCAAAGTGACCTCAACAACCCACAGGGAAACATCATTGAATGGTTAAACCAGTTGTCAGAATATTAGAATGGCACTGACGTCCTAAAAACGGTTCGTAATTTAATAATAATTTATTTGGATACGCATAAAAATTACTGGTTTCGGCTATGGCTTATAAACTGATGTGTAATTATTTTAATATCACAACATTCGTGTTTATGCACACAAATATGTATCCTGTGTAGCTATCAAACTCGCGACCTTAGGATATTTCAGATGTACTAAGCCTCGCGGCATATCAGTCGTCTAAATGGGTTTTAATATTATGAGGATTAGTTAATATTCTTGATATAAAAATGTGTATAGGGCTCCTACTAAGATCTGAGGAGCCCAAACCAACCTCACCTGCAAGTGGTGCACCTGTCAATCAACGGACGAGGCTCTGACGAATATAAAAGTTCCCGGTAAGCGGCAATAGGCTCGCCACCTATTACGTGGGACCAACAATAATTAGCGAAATCTGGGCATTGAATATGCCTCTGTCTTTCCTTTCGGGGAAACAGGCGTGATAGTATGTATGTGAATAAACATTTTCGCACTAACAAATTGGTAGAAGATGTTTACAAAGAATTCCATTTCTTTTTAATACATTCTTCATATATTATCGTAGATGCAAGGAAAATGATAAAATTGTGTCAAGCTTTGACAAGGGTTCATGTGCAGAGTATGACAGATACAATTATGTGACATGTTCTTTCCAGGTCAGCGATGGCAGCCGGTATTCGAATAGGCAATCAATACGGCTGGAATCTCGATATTGATGAATTACTTTATTGATTTTCTTCTTTTTAATCTAGGAGCCAGACCTTTATGGCTTAACGATCGAATTATTTTTTCCTCTAGGATGCGGAGGTCAGACGGCAGTCGCTCTGTGTAATAACTGAAATCCAGAAAAATGAGCAGACCCTGGGTCTTAAGGTCTGGGTCTGGGTAGCTTAAGTCTAGGATATAATGACTGTATAAACACCTCATATATATTAACATTATTATTTATGTCATATAAGTTCAGACTTTTACAAAATTTGCTAACTCCTAAATATTATTCGCAGGGGATAAGAGCCCTCACTGGAAAATTTCCGAAGCTAAAACGAAAAAATACACATCCTGCAGATGCTTCGAGAAGCTTCCAGTAAACAGTAACAGCAAGACAAACAGGTAAAAACTCTATAGTCTGAAGTTTACAAGTAAGTTAAGCTTGTTAATAAGTTAGCTTGTTTTTTTTGTAAGACCAACGATCCAATTTAGGGCAGAACACACTGCGATGAGAAACGGAACGAGTAGTTGTGTTTTTAGGTGAATGCACTAAATTGGCTAGGAATTTGGTACTTACAAACAATTTTGTTAGTATCAAAGTTTGTTTATTGAGTATTGAAGAAAAAAAGCTGAATATCGAGCTTAGTGGAAGGTAGCAGAGGCCTATATCCAACAATGGACGACTGTAGATTGATGATGAAGGCACGGAAAGCACGTGTAAACACCCAAATCACAGAGCAGAGATTAGTAGTAGCGCTCTCCGTTTATTAATTTGATGAACCTGCCTTTCGTACCGAAGTCACTGGAGTGTAGTACGCGGATATTTTTTATACCAAAAAGAATTAAGCATGCTGCACACCTGAAAAAAAGTGGTCACCTCATTCATGAATACTAGGGTATACCAGCGCGTTTCCGATTTTTTAAAAATCTTTGCACATCTGTGTTTGATGTCGCTACCAATTTCAAAATAAAGAATAGAAATAGCTTTATTCTTCAAAATTATTTGGAATTAATTTATATTTAAATCAGTTAGTGTTGTTACGTTTTAATTTGTAAGCCAGTTTTATGCTCCTATTTAACACTGAATATCATGTAAAATTCAATGATTATGGCCTGATTATGTACGCTTGAGTAAAACCGATATAGTAATTTGATTATTTACTCATTTAATATGGATAATTATATTCTCTGTATCAACAGATAGCCACCCGATCACCGTATTCTCCCGTGTCAATAATTTTATAAAACATGTTACTTGCATAAACGATGCATTGTGGCGAGACACATAGCTTTCAAAATCAGTGGTTATCGCATTCAAAACCTGGTTCGCGGCACCTATGGCTTTTCGAAGTTATGTGCGTACTTATGACTTGCTCCGTGCTTCGGAAAGCACGTTAAACTGTCCCAGCTGTCATGAACATGCAATAACAAAAATTCAGCCATACCAGTGAGCAGACCCTGGGCCCTGGGCTTGAGTCTAAGGCATCCGGGATAAGGCTAGGATACGGTACTGTTACTTGCACTTAACTTGTGACTTGTCATTTAACATTATGCAGCGTTTTGGTCATTTAATCACAGTCAAGGTCAAGTAATGTCCGTCACTTAACTTAACTCGACTTCTTTACTGGTAAAACTTACCAATAAAGAAGTCGAATTAAGTTACAAGAGGCTCTATTGAGTTTTGAAATTAACATGGAAAATCACGAACCACGATAATATGAGACTTTCTTACATTTTTTACACATCTCTGCTACTCTTTCGGGATACAGGGACCCTCCCGCCTAATTTAATGGTAATCGGTTATTAGGCAAAATGGATTTCGAATTGATACGGTCGTATCGCCGAAGACATGGAACTCAATACAAGATGGCGTTCTCCATTTAAACACAATTTTTTAAAGATTGACGTGATATTTGACAATCTGTCTGTGTTTTTATGTTTTGTGGTGTGTATCAACCTTAACATAGTATATTTATTATAGTGTGTACTAACCCTAATAATCTGTATTCTTTTAAACACTTTATATTATGTGTTTTCTATACAATAAAGCCAGTATTGTCTCAACATTCGGTGTTTCAATATCTCTCAAATATCCCCGCCTTACATGGCGACCCTGCCAAAGTCCGGGCAGCGGAGCGTTGTTTAAAAATTCCTTTACCGTATAAGGATTAGACTAAAGTTACAATATGTTCGATGCGCGAATAAGATTCGATAATCTTTCACACAATTTCACGCGTTATCCGGTAATAAGTGTTATCAATAAAGAAGATGGGTACCACTAAATCCAAAGAAGAAGTGATAATTGCCCAGAACGCGGCTGGAGGCAGCAACCAGGCCTCGGTTGAAGAAATAAGGACACATATCGGGACTACAAATATTATCCTGACGGTTATACTCGCTCTGATGATGTTGGGCTTACTTTACGGTGCATATCGCATCTATAGGAGGTGTCATCTCCAGTGGATTGACCAGCAATTTCATCACCATGCGCTCCGTCGGTCATTTCTACGCGCAATACCTAAAGTTTCCGCGGCTGAGGTCAGTGTATGAGTGAAAAATAATAATGGGCATTTAGTGAAGTGTAAAATACAAGTGCGGTTAATGAACGTGGTAATAAATATAAATAACTATATGGTTCCAGCGCAGACATAACGTTTTTCATATGCCGGTTATAACTATACATATATATTCGATAAAAGTGCAACGAACTATTAAAGACAATCATTCGCGTTTCAGATTACGTTAAAAGGAGGTACAGTTAGTATAATAAAATGTATTCTGTAGTACTTATAGTGGTAAGTTATGGCATCTATCTTAGAGGCATTGTGTAATGAAATTAAAGAGATTAGAGTATATTTGATTAAAGTTGGTTCAAGTCGTAGAACTGAGAACTTACTAAATAAAAAACTTATTGAGGCAAATGAGATTTTTACGAGATATACTAATTATGTATCTGAAGTATTATATGATATTAAAAAGGGCAAGATCTCGAGTAGTGATTCCGAATTAATTCAGAAGTATATTGAGAAGTTCCAGTCTACATATAGCGATATAATTGATTTATGCAAACCTTGTCAATTACAAAGTGTTGCAACCATGGCTAAGTTCGATATTAAAGTTGCTATAAATTTGTTACCACTCATGACGGATGAGGAGAATAATACCAAACAGTTAATTGATAATATCGAATACTATAATTCTATTATTACAACTCCTGATTGCAAAATGCAATTAATTAATTTCATACTAAAGAGTAGACTATCCCAGACAGCCAAATTACGATTGGCTTCTAATTACGCTACTGTAGAAGATCTTGTAGCTGACATGAAGAAGGTTTTATTACCTCAAAAATCAGCAACAGCAATCCAAACTAAATTAAATTCCATAAAGCAGAACGATTTAAGTGTCCAAGACTATGGTAGACAAGTAACCGAACTTTTTGTTAACCTTACCATTTCGCAGGCCAAGGGCAACTCTGAAAGTTACAATTTATTAAAACCAATTAATGAGCAACATGCAATTAAAAAGTTTGCTGATGGTTTGCGGAACCGTAGACTAAGCACAATAATAACCGCCCGAAATTTCAGCTCAATTCAGGATGCTGTGCAAGCCGCACAAGATGAGGAGACGGCGTCGTCTGCGAGTTCTGGTGAAGTCTTTGGTATGTACCATAATCACAGAGGTTCAAGGGGTTTCAGGCAGAATTTTACGAGAGGACATCGGGGACATTCACACCCAACATACTCGCAGCGAACACCACAGCGAGGCGGCACTCACAACTACATCGGCGGACGTCGGGGTGGATCGAATCGGCCCTCTAACCAGCGCCAACAGCTGCATCAGGTGCCTACGCGCAGTCGCCCAAACAGAGGTAGAATTTATTATAATAATAACAGAAATGAAAGGATGCGCAACAACAACATTAACATATTATCTGAGTCGGAAGTAAAAGCAGAAACCACGGAAACAGAAAATAAGTTTTTTCGTGACTAAAATTTTGTCATGTAGCAGTAATTGCTCTATTAATTTTTCAGTAAATAATCACGTGTATAATTGGTTACTTGATACGGGCGCATCCATCTCGGTCGTAAAGTATAAACATATATTAGAACATCAAATTTCATATTACGATGATAAGATTTCTATAACAGGTATAGGTGGTAAAATAACAACTCTCGGGTATTGTTATTTAAACTTAGACGTAAATGGTTATCAACTGAGACATAAATTTTATGTGCTCGACTTCTTACCAATTATGGCGAATGGCATCATCGGTCAAGATTTCATGACTAAGTACAAGGCGATATTGGACTTTGATCATAATATAATAACATTGACTGCGTCTAATATTAAGATTGATTTGTCGTTCTCTACATTTAATTACAAGCAATTAGAAATTCCACCTAGGTGCGAATCAATTCATTATATTCCTACGGATTTTACAGATGAATGTATAGTTTGTGCGTCGGATATCAGCGATGGTATATATTTAGCAAGCGCCTTAGTTCAACCGGTGTGTGGCAGAATACCTATAAAAATATTAAACACTACTGAGCAACATTATACACTTAATGATTTTAAACCTATTATACATGATGCTAGTAATTATAGCGTATGTGCTTTTACGCGAAACGAATCAAATGCAAACCGAGTTAAAAAACTATTATCATTATTGCACTTAAAACATTTGAACGACGAGGAACAATCGTCTGTGGAAAATATATGCGCGAAGTATAACGATATATTTTACTTGCCAGGCGATAGTTTCACTACCACAAACGTGTATAAACATTCCATAACTTTAAAACCTAACGTAACACCTATATTTTCCAAGCCATATAGATTACCGCACTCACAGAAAAAAGAAATAGATACACAGATAGAAAAAATGTTGCTTGATGGCATTATAGAAGAATGTAGAAGCGAGTGGAGCAGTCCTGTTTTATTAGTTCCTAAAAAGATAGATTCTAGTGGCGAGAAAAAATGGAGGTTAGTAATAGATTACAGGAAATTAAACAATTGCATAGAAGACGACAAATTTCCGTTACCGAATATTACCGAAATATTAGATTCTTTATCAGGATGTATTTACTTTAGCCATTTAGATTTATATCAAGGTTTCCATAATGTAGAACTCGATAAAAACAGTAGAAAATACACAGGTTTCTGTTCAGGACGATACCAGTTAACAAGAATGCCTATGGGGCTAAAAACTAGTCCATCCTCGTTCTCACGAATGATGACGATGGCTATGGCGGGTCTCACTTATGAAAAATGCCTCGTATATCAAGACGATTTAATAGTATATGGTCGAAATTTATCTGAAAAGTTAAGAAATTTACAAGATGTTTTTGAGAGGTTAAGAAATGTCAATTTAAAACTTAACCCAGTAAAGTGTGACTTTTTCAAGAAAGAAATGCTTTACTTGGGACACGTAGTATCTCGTGATGGCGTTTTGCCGGATCCAGGAAAAATTGAAGTTGTTAAAAATTACCCCCCTCCAAAATCTGTGGACGAGGTCAAGCGTTTCACAGCCTTTGTTAATTATTACAGAAAGTTTATACCAAATTTCGCGGCAAAAGCCTATCCATTAAATAAATTATGTAAAAAGAATGTGCCTTTTGTGTGGGATGAGGAGTGTCAAAAATCGTTCGAAACGTTAAAACAGTGTATAATGTCTCCCCCAGTGTTACAATATCCAGACTTCTCAGAAACAAATCAATTTATAGTGCAAACGGATGCCTCGGGTTACGCAATTGGTGCGGTTTTAAGTAATAGCAATAATAATCCTATTGCGTACGCAAGTAGAACTTTAAATACTGCGGAACACCGTTACCCAACTATCGAGAAAGAATTATTAGCAATAGTATGGGCTATTAAACATTTTCGCCCATATCTTTATGGTCGTAAATTCAAAATAATAACAGACCATCGTCCTTTAATTTATCTATTCAATATGCGTGATCCGTCAAGTAGGCTTATTAAATTTCGGTTAATATTAGAGGAGTACGATTTTATAGTAGAATACGTGAAGGGTTCGGATAACGCAGCTGCAGATGCATTATCTCGGATTCCTACTTTTACGTCAGAACAATTAAAGAATATGAGTGAATATCAGATTAATGTAACGACTAGGGCACAAGCTCGAAAACTACAAGAGTCTCCCCGTGACATGACTTCTAACTGCAATTGGCCTGATCAACCAAGTGTTATTGGAAGTCATACGAAACCGAGGGAAGCGGTAGAGTTGAGATTTATAGAAAAAAATGAATTAGAGAGTTTAAGAAGACAAAATATAATAAATGTGGAAAGAAACGCGTTATGCTATGTAGAAAATAAGTCAACAATTTTTATTAATTCCGACTTCCAATCGCGATTGACGCGAGCCGCCTTCGTGAGGGAGTTAGAAATATTATGTAAAGAGATAAACGTCGACGAGATTTATATTTTGAAAAATAAGAATAATAAGATTTTTGTTGATAAATTATTAAATGAAGTTAAATCACTAGGAAATAAGTGCGCACTAAGATTTTATATATTAAACGACGTTCAACGAATAGATAATGTAGATGACAGGAAGGTCATTTTGAATGACTTCCATCTCTTGCCCACAAGTGGCCACGCGGGCATGAGAAGGATGTTCAATAATATTAAGAAATATTTTTACTGGTCAGGTTTAGAGAAAGATGTGCGACAATTTGTTAAAAAATGTGAGAAGTGTCAAAAATATAAACATGCTAGAATGGTTAAGGAACCAATGGTTATTACTTCTACGGCTAACACCGCATTCGATAAAATATACATAGATTTAGTAGGACCACTAGATAGGGACTACAATAATTATTCTTATATTTTTACCGTGCAATGCGAATTAACAAAATATGTTGTTGCTCACCCTTTAATTTCAAAACAGGCGGAGGAAGTGGCTCAAGCCTTAGTAAATTGTTTTATCCTTAAATATGGGATACCCAGAGCGATAGCAACTGACAGAGGAGCAGAGTTCATGTCTGCAGTATTCGAACAGGTTTGTAAACTTTTAAAAATAAATCACCTTAGTTCCACAGCTTACCATCACCAAACTATAGGTGCATTAGAAAATTCTCACAAACATTTAAACTCATTCTTGCGTATTCAAACAGATTGTCATCCAGAGTCATGGAGCCAATGGCTTCCATATTGGTGTTTCTCCTTTAATACTTCCGTACATACTGAAACTAAATTTACTCCATTCGAATTGGTATTTGGAAAAGTCTGTTCGCTACCAAGTAATCTAAATAACAATATAGTAGAGCCATTGTATAATCATGACAATTACCCTAATGAATTAAAATATCGCCTACAGCTATCGCAAAAAGAGGCAAAAGAGAATTTACTCAAAAGTAAAATAGCTAGGAAATTAGTGTATGATAAGTGTATTAACCCCATGGTGTATAAACCAAATGATTTAATTTTAATAAGAAATGAAAATTCTAACAAAATGGAAAGCGTATATTCAGGTCCTTATATTGTCGTCAAAGATATGACACCAAATGTACAAGTAAATAAAAATGGTAAATTGGACATAATCCATAAAAATCGCACAAAATTATTTACACCTAATAATTAATTTTAATATGTACACTCACTTCTATTTATATAATCAAATATTATAATCATTGACAATTATTAACAATGTTATGTACCAATTTTTATACGATTGACTATATTCAATTTAAGTATTAAGTTTGAAAAAAAAAATTACTTGTATTTTTTTTTTTCATTTATGGTAAGGAGGTGTGGTGTGTATCAACCTTAACATAGTATATTTATTATAGTGTGTACTAACCCTAATAATCTGTATTCTTTTAAACACTTTATATTATGTGTTTTCTATACAATAAAGCCAGTATTGTCTCAACATTCGGTGTTTCAATATCTCTCAAATATCCCCGCCTTACAGTTTATAAACATTATTACAAAATGTTTACATTTACGTTTAAATGTGTCATAGAAACGCAAAACATAATGATTTATTCAATAAGTCGCTTCACTAGTCCTCCTTTTGGTGTGTCATAGATTGAAGGTCATTAATAATCTATGGCTTTCGGCAGATTCCCCGGTACGGATTGATGAACCTCAGAAAATAATTATCTAGATGAAATAGCTGAAATTCATCGAATCAGGCGGTAGGGCCCAAGGCGTGATTGTATGCATGTAATCACAATTAACAGTAATAGACTATTAGGGTTTATTACAAAACAAGATCTAACGTTAGACCAGGCTAAAAACTTGTTCTGTCACTTCTATATGATAAAATAGACAGTGACTGGCACTTAGATTCACTTACACTTAATTATTTTTTGTTTTTCATTTGTTTTTCTAATTCGTGATTTCAGTGTAATCATATTTCTATTGTTTTTTATATTTATATTCAATTTTGACGTTTTCAAGTACTGTGTAATAGTTTATAAAATAAATGATTTTTAAAGTTTAATAAGCCCCTGAGATTATATTATCGCACCGCTTGCCATCGACTTCACACTTTGGGAGAAACTTTCGTGCGTTGTAGAAGAAACTTTATGCCGCGTATATGAAAATCGTGGAGTTCATTCTACAACGCAAGGGGCGTTGTGGAATGATTTCCACGATTTTCCTAAGAGTTTACAGCTTGGGAGTCTTCAAAAAGGGCGTGAAACGGTTTTGATGGGTCGGCAACGCGCTAGTAATGCCCCTGTTGTTAATGCTGTGACTAATGTTGCAAACATCCAAAGACTGCGGTGATCACTTTTCATTAGATAGGTCGCATGATTGAGTGACAACTAGTGGTATAAAAACAAAAAAAAATAGGCTACTTTATTTACAATTGAGTATGTAAAAGTGACTTCTTGGCGGGATAGTGAAGCGTCATGTCTTTTGTTTCATTAGTTTTGTGATTTTTCTAACATTAATGTGTAATAACGGTGGATTATTAACCGTAAAGTGTTTGTGAACGTACATGAGTGTTGGTGAATCAAACGAAACAGTGCAACATAACTTTTTAAATTCTCTCAAGAAGTCCAAGTGAGATCTCAGTATATAGTCCCACATCTTTACTATGGACTCAAGGGGTTTAGGGGATGGCATCTTAAATGTCATCTTTATCACCACTTATTCTCAATTACTATATATAAATATTATTAAAATAAATATATCTATAACTTCACACTGGTTAAATGAGCATAAAGCACAAATCCATTATTTAAAAAAAAGTGTATAAAAGCTGTCATTTTGAAAAATCAATTCATCCATTAAAGTCGAATTTACACTAGAAATTGAAACAATTCCTAGATGCGTCTTTTCCCACGTCGGCGCCGAAACTTCGCTTTTTAAACTTTACACCTCTGTGATGAAAATTTAAAAACAAACCAGTGCTCGTACGAAAAAGTTTTTATATGTGTGTAAGTGAAACTTTTTTATTTACAGCCCAAGTTCTGCGCTTAACGTCACCCGTGATGTATCGGATCCTGAGTCCCGACTTGGTAAGTTGAGAATACACAAACTTAGCTTTTAAGTTTAAGTAAATCATAATCACACTGGCATGTTCATGATACTGCATCGTGTATTTATCACGCTAATATTATAAAGAGTTTCCTCTTTACTTCATAACGCTTTAATGGCTTCAAGAGAATTGCGGATGTAAAAATTGGTCTCTATCTTTATACAATGACATAAAACAACATTTGAACGCTGAATATTGGGTGTTGTAACGTGACTATGATCAGCAGTGGACTCAGCACAGATTGATTGATTGAAAACAATAATCGAAAAATTATAACATTTTAAAAAAAAAATTAAGCCGTCCAATTAGGCTTCTTACATGACTTAATGCCAACCACATATAGTGATAACCATCTTACTTGCTTTATTTAAAATGAGGCTATTTTTTGACTAATCAAAAAAATAATAAAGATGAATGATTCGTAACTCCGCGGTTCCCCCCATACTTGAGCTACTGCCCGCAGTGAATGGTTAGTTAATAAGTTGCCGTTTGTAACAGTTTTATTGATCCAAACTTGACTGAATAATTTTTGACTCACCTTGCAGTAAATCAAGTAGTAGGAAAGTCACTAAAAGTCGTAGAGTTTTTAGTGGCACGCAGACTTCTGATTGGCAGGAGTGGTATTTATCATCACGCGGAACAATCCGGACGGTAGAGGCAGCAGTGTGGCGTCCTGCTGTTTGAAGTCCTGTTGTTCCAAGTCGATTCCGGATTCCAATGTAGTGATAAAAGGAGCCAACTGCTTCAAGTGGGGTCTGACGCAGAATGTGCACTTCGCAAAATGTACCTACCCTGGAACAAAACACGTTTATTTATAAAATTGTACGAGAAATAAATGTAAATTATAAAGGCGGCATTGCTTTCACTTGGTTATATAAAAAACCTTAACCTACTGGGCTCCTTATTGGTTTTTAGAGCAGGGGACATTTTGCGAAGTGCACAATCTGCGTTAGACCATTCAAGTGCCTTATTTAAAAATGTACTCTTCTAATTGTTTTGTACTGTATTGCAAAGGAATTCACGGACTTCCCGTAGTAAAAATTAACATATTTTAACAGAAATTAAGTTTTATTTAGACATGAAACCAATTTTCAACAGTGAATATCGAATTGAAAACTCTGGAAATAAAGTTTAGACAAGAAAACATTTTTTTTTCAAACAATGAACTTCGGTTCGAAAACTCGATGTCCAGTGTATAAACTATCGATGTCCAGGAAAAAACATATCCCGTTAGTAGAATTAAAAGTGTAGTATCATGGAAAAGATTTGAGTAAATAATTCACAATAAGCCCGCAGAGCTTAGCATAAAATATCAAAATCACGTGCGAAATTTTATTGATCACCACAAGCTGTGTATTTATAGTACGAGTACATTATGAAGCGATTTGTAATACAGTGGGGATCTCATCTCGATCTAAAGTCCATGTGGGCGAAAGGCTTGCCACCTTTCAGCATTTGACGCGTTTTACCTACAAAGCTCTGTGCTTAAAGTGAACCTTGTTATAACCACGTCTGATTCTCCGAAGGATTCACGGTATAAGCATATTATCCATCCATATTTCGCCAATGAAATTTTTGGCCATATTGCCACTTACTGGGAACTTAACTGCCAGAGCCTCATCCATTGATCAGTAGGGGCACAATTTGCAGATAAGATTGGCTTCAGTTCCTAAGGTCTTGATAGAATCCCCCCCACACATAGGTAGTCTCCCTTTTAAATCATAGTAGCAAGGTAACTTTCTGCCCATCCAAAATGTTATATGTGGACGTGAAATATTGTTTGTATGTTATTTTATACCTAAAATATAAGGAAACGGTCCGCTATTCAGGCATCTGTGAAACACTTATATATGACGTTGTAATACAAATAATATTCTCACTCTGAAATTATCCATTTAGTTGACAACGAATCCATTTAGCCTTTATTTCTTGATTATGGTACCGCTCATATCTCTTTCATTGTTAATAAAAAAATATGGAATTTCCATTTTGTTAGTAAAAAAATTACGAATCTAAATGATCCTGTTGACATATGTTGACCTTTTTTATTACAAATTTTGTTTATGTGTTTTCTGATACTTACCTAAAAATAAAATATTCCTTATTGTCCTTAAGAAAAACAGGATCATTCAACAGATAAACATTAGTAAAATAACGGCCTCCTGCGACTTTGTCTGCATAACCTATGTGTAATTTGGTTAAAAAGTAACTTAAGTTACTTATTATAACATCACCTATCTGCCACAGATACAACTGGACACAGTTAAAATTATTAAAACAAAATTGACATATGTACCGTGTAGACTTCCATATGCATTGAGTAAAAAGCGATAATTTTAATATGACAAACAGACATACTAATTTTATTTATCTATATTGATGACCCAAGTATTTAGTTTTACTTACGGTCTATATACTTTATATTATAACAGTAAATAAACATGAAAAACTCCTCTCCTCTTTTATCCCATTGTCCGTAATTTGGGTTCATAAAATATGTCGGTCGTGAGACCAGTCGAGTACTTGAAGACCTTACTCTTAATAATGTGACCCGTTGTCTTTCTTTATTTATCTACACAAGACAAATTAAACACATTGACGTTTTTCCTTCTTACATTAAGTATGTACAAACACCCTGTTTTGTAAGAAACGAAAAGAGAGAAATAATATAATGGTTACTAATTGGATAGTATAAGAATTGCCTTATTACATACATGCATACAATCACGCCTGTTTCCTCGAAAGGGTAGGCAGAGGCATAATATACGCTCACATTTTGCCAATAAAATAATTGGTTCCACGTAATGTGAGACCATTGTCGCTTACCGGGAACTGTTATGTTCGCCAGAGCCTCGTCTGTTAATCGGCTGGTGCACCATTTGCAGGTGAGGTTGGCTCGGGCTCCTAAGATCTTAATAGTACCCCTATGCACACATTTTTCTTATTGTTTCAGTAATTACACTGTTTTGAATAAAGAAGCAACAGACGCTCTTTGAAAAATGCTGTAAATATTTTTTAACACCCTTTGCAAGTTAAGAAAATTAAATGTAATAAAGAATCTTAAAGTTTGCTTGTGACGCTTTCATATCTGAAGCAGTGAACATATTCTGAAGATAATTTATATAGCGATAAGACCATAAAGATTGACATGGGCCCTGGATGCAGATCGCGATAAAATATAGGTCAAGAAGTAGCAGTAGGCCGGTCATATCTCCTGTAAGACCTATAGCCGCTGAGGTAGACGTGTCCTACAGTGGTGACCACGGCTCGGTAAGAGCAGTGAAGGTTGGAGGGCCCATGTCCAACAGTGGGGAAATATAGGTTGATGGTAATGAGGTAAAACCGCAAACTAAAACAATTAAGTTAAGAAACAACTTTCTACTAAACTACCTTGGGAAAATGATATCATTTCTTTAATACATTTTGGCAAAACAAATAACAGCCGTAATTTGAGCAGACAGCCCGTGGGAGCAGAGCTATAGCCAGGATACAAGCACGTACTAAAACAATTACGTTACACAAACATACGAAATATTTCATTGCTCACTTTAAAAGAAAAACAACGTAGCATTCCTGTTTAGTTCGTTTATGAGTTTCCCTAGTTCTCAAAGGGAGAGATATTGCGCCGGGGTGCTCGCATTTGAGGAACAAGAGTGTAATTCCCGGAGGTTTTGTCTTGCGGCAACACATTCTGCGAATGGAAAGATGTCGACGTACAAAGCGGGTCGCTGCATTTTTAAATTCGCCCCTACTGTGGCCAGTCTGTCCGGAATAAAAACTCATGCGGGTTTGCCAACTAATGGACTTTTTAAACGCGTTCCTTTTTCGGAACCGCCTACTGTATTTACATCTGAGGCCGAAATACTGGCCAAGTATTCCGATCACGCCCAGCTGGCAGTTTCTCTCCGAGTAGATTCTGTTACGATTAGTTTTAATTTCACCCGGGGGGGACAGAAACTATTTTGTACTAGCCTGGACCCGTTCGCCGTCTCTAGAGATTTATTGCGAAACTTTTTTTCACTTGTGGACTTGCCCTAAAATTGCCTTTTTACGACTTACTATATTTTTTAATAATATTTTCTCACGGTCGAGCTGCTGTAAGCTGAAATAACTTTTATATGACATTTTAGAGTGCTTATCTGTTTCCATTTACGTAAGCGGTTTTCCTAAATTGTTTTTTGGTACGGATGACTTGTCTGCAAGAAAAAAATATCGTTTCTCCTCGCGGTCACGTAATTGAAAACAGTTTTTTGTTAAACCAGCTGTTTAGATACTGGAATTTAAAAAAAAACATTTTAGTATGTAGGGTTTGTGCTGTCTTTATGTAGTGTGTATGTATGTGCAACAAAATACATGCATGTATGTTTCTCCATTCTCTTGTTTCTAATATGCAAACATTGTTTAATTTAGGGCTAGATATTTACATATTTAAAGTTATATTTTATCGGTTGGGCAGTCCTTCTACCATTTTGTTTCTCTTTACTTTTTTTATATGTACTTATTTATAATAAACAAATTGACAAGCGCTTTAATAGAACGAAGAGCCCCGCTGTGCATAAAAGTACACATTCAATTGCATAATAACTTACGAACAATAATTAAAAAAGCGCAGAGCACACAACGCGTGCTCTCAACGCGGCCTCGCTTACAAGAGACAATCGAGAATAGCAATGTATAGCGAGCAATGGGCTGCGTTTTGCGACTCCAAAGCTTTGAGAGGATGAGACATTGCGATTCATTCCCGCGTTTAAAAGCAAGACAGTAATTTTACAAGCCTTTGTCTCGCCCCAGCGGCGGCTTACAGGAAAAATATGCGCATTCAAAATGGATTTTTATCGTTTTTCAAGTGGTCGGCTTTAGTTGCGTTCTCCTCTATTTTTTCAAAGCTTATTTGCTGTCGGACTGTGTTTTGTTTCTTTTTAAAGGAAGCTGCTTTTTATGTAATCGGTATTAAATATACTTTGATATGTCTTATTATATAATTTACTTATAATTTTGATGCTAAGTGGGCTTTCGGGTCTAGTGGCGAGCTCAAAATAGATTTTTATTGATTTTCAAGTCGTCTTTAGTGACGTTCTCCTCTATTTATTCAAAGCTTGTTTGCTGTTAAAGAGCCCGAGCGTACTTTGTTTTGTTTCTTTTTGAACAAAGTTGTTTCATGCGTAATCAGAATTACGATACTTTGCGTTTTAGGTACTCTTAGATTCACTTACACTTAAATATTTTTTGTTTTTTTTATTGTTTGGTTGCAAGTGAATCTAAGCTTCGTGATTTTAATATAATTATATTTTAATTGTTTTTTTTTTATAATTTTGACGTTTTCAAGTACTATGTAATAGTTTATGAATTGAAAAGATTTTCATTTTCATTTACTTGTAACAAGTATTTACTTCTACTACGTACTACTGACCGCTTAAAACTCATGAACGGCTTAATCGATTTTGATTTGATTTGTTGGATTTTTTTAGAATAGCAGAATAAATATTAAATAGTTTAAAGAGACTTGGAATTCAAATATAGGAAGATCCATTTGCATATCTCTCTTTACATAGAAAATACTCAAATTAAGACGGTATAAAAAAATGTTCTTCTTAGTATTAGTTTTTTAGACGAAATTTGTCTAATTAATTATTTATTTATAAGACAAACAGCGTGTTGGGCATTGAAAATACAGTAGTCCCACAAAATTTTTTGCATATTTTTTCCTGTGGGAAAACGATCACACTTACAAAATAAAAAACTTAAATGTTAAGTTAAGTATGATAAAAATACTTCTTAATAGTTAAAGGTGGCCCTTCGCCCATTATCATCATATCGTAGTGTTGAGCTGCCTGAATCCTAATTTAAATTTTTCCAGTGTCAGTTAGCGAAGCCACTTTTCAGCAGCTGGAAGATGAAGTTCTTCAAACCCACTGGGAAAAGAGTATTCCTTCGCCCATATGAACACTAGACGAGATTCCAATGGAATAGTAAATTGCGAATACCATATATTAAGGCCATTGGGTACTGGCCTAAAATAGTGCCAACACCTCTCATCTCATGGGGAGTCGTAAGAGTCGATAAAGAGAAATCCTACCGGATGGTGGGCGGCAGCGTCATCCTGCGTACTGGCCTTAACTGTGATCACCAACCCGCCTGGGGGCCTATCGCCGAGTTCGATGGCAATCGATTATAAGGCAAAATGAATTTCAAATTGATTCTGTCGTACCGCCGAACTGGAACATGGAAATCGAAACAAAATGGCGTTCTCCATTTATCTATTGGTCTGTTACGGACTGAAGGCCATGAATGAGAGGTGGCTGTCGGCAGATTCCCCGGTACGGATTAATGAACGCAAAACAAAGTTTGATCTAGATGGATTACCGGTAATCCATCGAATTCGGCGGTAGGCCCCCTGCCCAGCGTGGTGATTATGGGCAAATACCCCCAATAGAATTTCATCTCTTGTGGAGGCCATCGTTCAGCAGTGGACTATAAATGGCTGAAATGATTTTCAATAACCTCGATTGATTGCAAAATCTGCAATTGTTTTGCTGCAATTTGAATGAATTGAATGTGGTAACATAGAGGGTAGTATGAATGAAAGTAATAGTAGCTCGAACGTTAAAAGGCTAATTGCCCTGTCACTACCCTGTGGCTATGTATGTGTAGGGTGTTTACGTAACGAGATTCATAGAATGACGGGTTTCTTGACAGCTGATGAAAATTTTTAGTTTAGAAAAAAATTTAAAGCTGTATCGTATGAAGGCGTATCGTTTTTTCATTTTAAATGTTAACTATTTATGTACACACAAATCATGTATAGGAAGAAAGGGAATTTTACAAGAATGTGCAATCGTGCTTATTTCAAAAAGAATCTTTTCCAGCAGTCCGAAATAAGGAAAAACATTTAAAAGTAGATGACATGTGTTACAAAATAATCGAAATAGAAAAATAACAAAAAAACATGCAAACACATAAAATTAACATACAGAGTGGCAATCACCTACTACGTACGTTTTTATCATCTACTAACTTTACAGCATTTAAAAGATTAAACAGGCCGATATTTTTGCTTTTTATTTTATTAAATTTCTGTTATTTATCAGCAATCTGATTCATTTAACTGCCCTAACGCTATCCAGCGATGGCTAATGCGAGATTTTAACAGGAGAAAGTTATAAAATGTCGAATGTAGAATGTCGCATGAAAAATTTAGTTTTGTCCAAAATAGGAAAAGTCGAAAACTATTCAGGATTTTACCTACATGATCTTAATAAAAATATGAATACAGAACTTAAGGCGATATCCTGATAGGTCAATTATAGTATACTCGTTTATACTTAGTCTTAATGGAAATCAGTTTTAAAAAAAATGGGTATTATTCTTTTCCATGGATGAAAGTAAATATTAAAATACTGATATTATTCATTATGATGGTTATGTGCAAAAGTCAGCTTTCTAAACATTTTGCGGGAAATTTTTTAGCTTGTTCCTTGATAGTGAAAGCAGATTCATTTAAAAATATTTACTTGAGCTTATTAAAACAAATAATTATGTTTAAATCACGCCAATTATTCAGCTTCATGATATGTATAGTTTGAAACTTGTGTTAGCGGTACTAAATAAATAAATAGAAATAAATATTCTCTTACAATGATACCAATTATTTAGTTCCAAGATAAGTATCACTAAGAACTTGTGTTATGGATACTAAAGAACGGATAAACATACTTAAATACTTTTTTTTGTAAATATATACTTAATTGTAAAGAAAAACACCCAGACCAGAACAAATATTCATGTTCATGCACACAAAGATTTGTCCTGTGTGGGAATCGAACCCACGACCTCTGGAGTGAAGTGCAGGTATACTGACCTCCACGCCATAACGGTCGTCAAATCGATCGCCATATCGGTCGTCAAATAACGAATAAACTTATACTTTAAATGGTAAATACAAACTTAATACCTATATATAGGAAACATTGAGATCAGAACTAATATAAATTTCTTGCACACAAAGTATTGTCCTGTGTAGGAAGGAGGCATTGTAGCGAATTGCAGATATACCTATATATACCTATATATCGGGCGCCATTAAAGAATATTGAATTATTAAGAATATTGAACATTGGGATTAAGCTGCCGTTTCATACAGGCTATTCTAATATGAATGACATAGAATATGAATATTTTTAATGGTATATTAAATTTGATTGTATAGCTTCACAGACAAATGAAGATTGTAGCTAACCAATTGATAATTTAAAAGAGTATAGCCGTTGAGTTTCTTTCTAGTTCTTTTTATAGAGCGGTGGCTCGGGACTGGCACTTAGATTCACTTAAACTTACTTACATATTTTTTTGTTTTTTAATTGTTTTGTTGCATGTAAGTGAATCTAAGCTTCGTGATTTTAGTGTAATCATTTGTCGATTGTTTATATATATTTAATTTTAAAGTTTTCAAGTACTATGTAATAGTTTATGGAATAAAAAGATTTTGAATTGAATTGAATTGCCCCGGTGTTTCAGGCTGTATCTTAATAATTTCAAAAACACAGAATTTGGATTACGGAGTACTTCTATTGCAATTTCGCATGACTAATCGATGGGCACATGATCTCTTTATTCGAGTTCCTCGTTAGATATGATTATACAAAAAAAATACATCCAGTTGGTATCCCTATGCATATTATTCAGTTGCGTTAATAAATGATTAAATAAGCACTTGCAGACCTCGAAAAATTATATGTATATTATATTTCTTTTTGTGTCATAGTATTTTTTTTTACTTCTCTGTCACAATAATATATTCTGTGGATATATAAGTGACATTCATTTAATTAACTTTCTTTGAGAAAATTTAATTTAATGACTCTTTAAATTTTTTAAAACTTTTGTTGGTGGCATAAAATCAATATAACAAATTACGCCAGAATATATTTTTTGTGTATGATGGCATGAATTCGAGCAATTGAAATATGATAGTAAGCTATAACCACGCCCTCCATTCCATTAAGCTTACTCAGGCAAATAATTCTCGACGTGCAGTTAGCCAAAGGATTCTCGTTGCTACACCCCAATTGAAATACTTCCTTTAAGTTGCCGGAACACAGCAAGACATTGAAGCAATTGATTTGTTCAAAATTAACTTCAAAAATGTATTTCGAATTCAATGCAAAATCTAAATTATTCCAAACATATACAATTTAAAAATCATAATTATAATTTTACCTACCATATTTATTACTTTATATAGGAGTTTGCTACAAGAAGTTGGAGAGAAACGCGAAATAGTTATGGTTCCAATCACGGAATGTGCTCTCAAACATGCTAAAGATAATTTCAAAATTAAAAAAAAAACAAAATCAAAAGTCATTTGTTCAAGTTTGGCTCAATAATGCTCTTATGAATGTTATACTTATAAACCAACGCGCCCATTCACTGCGGGCGGAATTTTGATCGTAAAAGAACGGGCAAGAAAATCGTCAAGGTTGGTTTTTTCTCCCTATATAAAATAAAAAATACGAAACTCTCTTTTGCAATACTACCATAATTACGGATTAACATAGCAGATATGAGCAGAAGAAGGATAAGGATATAAAAGAATATTATATTATCTATTTGTATGAAGGTAGATTAGATGTAGAGGTCTAGGTATAGACGACAGTAGTAGAAGTGTCCCTATACGACACTTTACCACTTTAGATTAATTTATATGAAACAAAATAGTTTATGCAATGTGTGACCTTATTCAGAAGAGCAGGGTACTGGGTCACTGTACTCTTGGGAAGTTCACAGTATTGATTTTATTGCGCGCACCCGAAAATATAAATGGGAATCTGTTGTCCCGCGCGAAACAACAGCGGGTTTGAGCTGCGAATTATTTTCTGCCCAGTATGTTGGGTGAGGTATGCACGTTCACGATAAGCCTATATTCTCTATAATACCCATTACAATTAACTTACACATACACTCATAATTATGATTCGCAATTCAAGTTATATTAAAGATTTATTAATTCAATTCTATGGTTTGAGCTGTAAATTATTATCTGCTCAGTACGTTGGGTGACGTATGCACGTTGACGATAAGCCTTTATTCTCTATAATACCCATTACATTTAACTATCACATACACTCATAATTATGATTCGCAATTTAAGTTATATCAAAGAATTATTAATTTAACTCTATGGTTTGAGCTGTAAATTATTTTCTGCCCAGTATGTTGGGTGACGTATGCACGTTCACGATAATCCTTTATTCTCTATAATACCCATTACAATTAACTTACACATACACTCATATTTATAATTCGCAAAACAAGTTATATCAAAGAATTATTAATTCAATTCTATGGTTTGAGCTGTAAATTATTTTCTACCCAGTATGTTGGGTGACGTATGCACGTTCACGATAAGCCTTTTTTCTCTATAATACCCATTACAATTAACTTACACATACACTCATAATTATGATTCGCATTTCAAGTTATATCAATGAATTATTGATTCAATTCTATGAATTGAGCTGTAAATTATTATCTGCTCAGTATGTTGGGTGAGGTATGCACGTTCACGATAAGCCTTTATTCTCTATAATACCCATTACAATTAACTTACACATACACTCATAATTATGATTCGCAATTCAAGTTATATCAAAGAATTATTAATTCAATTCTATTGGTTTGAGCTGTAAATTATTTTCTGCCCAGTATGTTGGGTGACGTATGCACGTTCACGATTTCAATTTACTTTCTTATATACGTATGACTATGATTCACAATTCAAATTATATAAATAAAATTCTAGATTTTGTTCACGATGAGTATTCGCATTCTCGATTATATCCATTACAGTTCCCTTAGACGTATATTTATAATAATTATTAAAGTAAAAGTAAAGTAAAAAAAATATTTTTAAATCATAAACTATTATACATAGTACTCAAAAACGTCATAATTAAAATATTTAAAAAAATCGAAATATTATTACACTAAATCACGAAGCTTAGATTCACTTACATGCAACAAAACAATTTTAAAACAAAAAATAATTAAGTGTAAGTGAATCTAAGTGCCAATTCCGAGCCACCGCTCTGTAAGAAGAACTGGCAAGAAACTCACAGGCTATGCTCTTTTAAATATATCCATTGGTTTGGTACTTGAATTACAATTCAAATTATATTTCAGAAATATTAATTCAAACCTAGGGTTTGTTCTGCAAATTATTATCTGTCCAGTGTGTTGGGTGACCTATGCCCGTTCACGGTAAACCATCACATTCTCTAGGTAAAAAAATACATTACCTACAT
Organism: Musotima nitidalis; assembly: GCA_949126915.1. NCBI lineage: Eukaryota > Metazoa > Arthropoda > Insecta > Lepidoptera > Crambidae > Musotima > Musotima nitidalis. The sequence continues at coordinate 9,072,710 of OX421431.1, forward strand.
TAAGCTTGTACTCATGACAACTATTCCCACTATAATCCACAATTCACATTTGTTGGTTGGATCAAAAATAGCTAATAATTATTGTATGCTTATTTTATTTCTAATAATTCATTCATCATCATCATCTCAGCCCATTAACGTCCCACTACTGAGCACGAGCCTTCTCTCACATACCAAGATGCGAGGGTATTGGGTCATACTCCACCACGCTTACACGCCAGTGTAGATTGGCGGAGACAGGTATATGACGTCCTGTCGTTAGAATTTTTCAAGCCGCCCATTAGGCCTCTAACATGGCTTAACGACTACAATATTTAGTGATAACCGGGACCAATGGCTTAACGTGCCTTCCGAAGCACGGAAGCGCTCGATATCAAATGCCACACAAACGGTCACTTATCGGCAAAATAAGATAACATAAAGTAATTACCATTTAAAATTACATCCCTAATATAAAACATATATTACAGCAGATTTCCACGACTAGCTATCGGTGTACGGTTACTGTGTTATTATTTGCAGTTAACTTTTCTATTATGCATTACTCTATGAATAAAGAATTAACTCAACTGAGTATGATTAAGAAAATGTCAAAACGCGGATGAAAATAGTTCGTTGTGTTGTATAAAAACGGTTATGAAAAATATGAACCACCTAAATTACATATATTAACTTATAGAACGAATAAAAACATCATATATGTCAATAACAATCATACAATACCTACTAAAATGTCGAAGAGACATTGTTGTACCCATTATTTTTAAATTCAAATAAAATGTAAATTCTTCTACGAACGAATAGTTGAAATACAAAAGTATCGCAAGTAAACTGGAGCCAAGAATCGTTTAAAAAGTATCCTTGTTTGTCTCTTTGAAACACATCCAAAAGAGAATCCTTAAAAGTTATATAAAATTCATGACACACCGCTCGCCTACGCTATAAATAAAATGATTGCCTATGGAAATTTAAAGGTTTTACTTCGCCCACAAGCAATTACTTTGGGGGATGAAGGACGCTCCTTTTCAAACACTCGTGAAAACCAATCCGACGGGTGTGACGGCTATCCTTAATTGAATTAGTCTAATTCGTTGTAGTCGGATGTTCATACATACACCGTTTGTCTGCTGTACGTTAAAAATGAGTATATGCGTTTAAAACAAATTTTAAATAATACTGCAGGCGGCTCAAGATTGATTTTTCTGAAAAGTAGTTGGGGGCCTCTGTTTGGTATTCTTCAGCCTATTAATGTTCCAATACTGCTCAAGAGCCTCATTTAACGAGATACGGTGGAAGAGATTCAGGCTCTACAACTCGGAACCAGTAGGTAAGGATGGGCGAAGGTGGCATTCTGATGCTATATCGTTCCATGCCGCCGAAAAGGACTTCTAACGTGGCTTAACAACTACACATAATTTTAGTGACATCGAGGATTAAAGGCTTATGCTTTCAATCATCCAATGAGTCAAAGGAGTGATTTCTGTTAACTCTATTTCCCTTTAGTGATAGTTTCCGATCACCTAAAAAAATGGGGCTATGAGCGTTACTAGTGTAAAACAAGTGCCTACAGGTAGGCATATAGGTTATAGATGAATTAGTGTATCTTTTCATCCAGCTTACAAACAGACGAATTAAAATACCAATCTTACCTTGCCAACACAAACTTAAGTAGGTACGTATAGTTCGACGGTGCAGGCATAAAAACTTAACAAACAGACAAAATTATTTCGTATTTCTATTAGTTGTGTCTGTTTAGAAATATTTACATTTATTTATTTATAATTTCTATGTAGCGATTACAATATAATTTGTAAAAACAAAGATTTTTGTAATTACATGGTTTTGACGTAGCACAGCCTTGTTTGTTCAGCGGTTTAATTAAATTGAGACCCATCGGATCACCCCCTGTCTGATTATAAATGTTTTATCTCTATCTGCAGGTTACGTCGTGTTGAAGGGACGGGACTCGTGTGAAACCTTATTCAAGTGCCACCATCTCCAATCAAATGGCAAGTAAGTACCAGTATATTACAAACGGCATTTAAATTACAATCTATACCCGGTGTTGGATTTGCTTTATGTCAAAATTACTATATCGCACATCGAGTTCATAAATGATGTAAATGTAGATGAAACCAGAAGAATTGAGTTGACTATGTCACAAGTTCCCTTTAATGTAGATGCATTGAGTGCGTTAAGATTTTTTTGTAATACGACAACTGTTCGATAGAGAGCGCCAAACAACAACACGAGTATGTTATCGCATAATTATTGAGTGCACAAAGATCTTTTTTGTAATTCGCGAAATGTCCGATAGAGAGCGACAAACAACAAATCGAGTATGTTATCGTATATGCATTGAGTATATAAAGGTCTTTTTTGTTATTCGATAACTATTCGAGAGAGCGCCAACAACAAATCAAGTATGTTATCGTATATGCATTGAGTGCATAAAGATCTTTTTTGTTATTCGACAACAGACCGGTAGAGAGCGCCAAACAACAAATCGAGTATGTTATCGTCGTTATAACAAACCAAATCTTTAAAGCGTTCTACTGTAACATGACATTAACGTCCTTTAAAAACTAGATGGGCGATATATTCTCTCTGATAAAGCTATTATTGTACTACACGAAGATAGAGCGGCATACTTCGCGTTTGGCGTCCTGCAGTTAGAGTTTTTCCTACCGCCCAACTAGGCCTCTAACATGGCCATGTTAGAGGCCTAACGACTACCACATTTAGTGATAACCGGGATCTACGGTTTAACGTGCCTTCCGAGGCGCAGATGCTTTTGATATAAAATGCAACACATACGGTTACTCATCCTAGGACTGACCTCTGTAAACTCTGCTTTACTTCGGTGATCGTTTCCGACCACCGAGCGCCGCGGAGCTACGAGCACTTAACTTAATAATGTCTCGGCTTAAGTAGCTAGTGCAAAGTAAAGCACAAGTACGACGATCTTCTTCCTAAATTGTGAACGCGCTATTTATAAGATCCAGCAATTAGCTGTTACCGCAGCATTCTCATTAGCGACCAACAACTCCTTCTTTATAGAAACCTTTAGGATAAGCAGAGCAAGATAATATAAATTTCCGAAAGTCTCCCAAGCCTGGTGCTTTACATCCAAACACCTAAAATTCGAGTTTAAAGCCCCAAAGTTTGAGATGGCGTCGAAACCTCACCTGAAAAGATTATCCTTACTCCAGCCGTAAGCCCAAAGTCTATTTCAAGATTTCCTGTTCAGCCACGGTGTGCTATTTCCATAATCTAAAACATATCCTTTGACAATGTCTAGGTAGACTTTATAACTGTTTACCGCATCTTTTGCATCTGCATGCTCACCGTTCATTACACTCCGCTTTAACCCAGTCATAACATAGGATATTTGGGTCGTATCACATGCAATATTGCGTCTTAAATAGGGCAGAGTAGGTTGCATAACAAGTTGATCCTCTCCGTCGCGACATCGCCCGTAATTACTTTAGACGCCGACGTCGGGCCGTCGACCTCAGCGACTTTGACCCACTTCTTACCCTAATTTTCGCGTCTCGCCCCGTAGACAACTTTATCCAGTTTAATAGCTTTGTTGGCTTGTAGCTTACGTAAAGTGTAGTTTTAAGCTAGAATGCTTATCGCGGTACTCTGTTTCTTTAAGAAAATTGGTTTTCCATTGGGATCATGTTGTAAGGTTTCTTAGAAAAGTTGCGAAAATAAATAGTCTGTTGTTTTATGAAAAGATAGGTATGATGTATATAATTTGAAAAGATATTATTGAAATTTCGACCTTAATAAGTACGTTAGCTTGTGGTAAAAAAGAACCACTGAATATGTTGTAGTAGTGGGCTTATGCCATGGCACAAGAATGGATGCAGTATTTCGACGAGATTTGAACTTGATACTCATTGGCCCTAAAAAAATATCTGTCGGGTAGTTCTCATCATAATCATCAACAATGTCTAAGCAACCTAAAGGGAATTATGGAATCTGGTCTCTAAGATGAGATTTTACCACTTTGCTCTATCCTCAGCCACCGATTGTCAGTTTGCCATTCCAGCCATTGAAGGTGAATGGAATGAGATCTATCTCAGTCTGGTCGATCCAACGATACCTTAGCGCTTCTCGTTTTGTTGACCCTGTTATGCTCTCTTCACAGCCAGAGCTCCATTCCTTCTATATGACCGAGCCAGCGCATCCTAGTTGATTTTGTCTGACCCATTATATTCTGTTCCACTACAGGTGATTCTAAGCATTTTTATCTTCTTTTAGGTACTGTTCTCTCGCATTAGATCGGCAGTGATCGCATGTGATTTGTATTTATAGAAATGTTCCACACAATGTATATTGTTGAGAATAAATGATTGAATTGAATTGAATTGAATTGATTAGTAGCGTTTGTTTGAATTTCATTTGTTTGTAACATTATTAAGTAACATTTGCTAGTTCTTTTCCAAGGATCTTTGGGATCCTTACAGTCATCTTCGATTCGATTACGTGAACTATCCTAAAACAGCAATAGCAGTATATATACATAATACAATCACGCCTTATACACATCCCACGTAATAGGTGGCGAGCCTATTGCTGTCTACCGGGAACTGCTCGTTCGTTAATCGGCAGGAGCACCACTCAAATCTTGGTAGGGTCCCTATGTACCCAATAGCAGCAGGAGATAATTAATTATATATTTATTTATTAAAGAAGCATGTTTTAACAAGTTCCTTGTTTACGAAGTAAGTAAGTCAGTAAGATTACCCACAGACATCTAAAGACTCAAAAGTAGATATTTCGCTAACCGTTTGCATCAGCACAGTTGTATTCAATGCAGCTCTTTGAAAGTTGGAAAGAGCGCAAACCCAATGAAAAGAACTGGACTCTTCCTATTCAAAGTGCATTTCAATGCTGTGGGCAGGTCTGTACCTTAACAATATTAAATACGTTGCAGTGAAATTGTAAAGGTTTTTTAGATATTTTTTGAAAAGCAAATTACATAAAATAGATGCTTATAATAGACAACAAAACAGAATTTAGACGACCGACATGGCGTGGAGGGCATTATACCTGCACTCCGCTCCTGAGATCGTAGGTTCGATCTCCACTCAGTACAAATCTTTGTTTGCATGATATTTAAGTATGATTATTCGTTCTTTAGTATCCATAACACAAGTTCTTAATAATACTTTTTTTGGAACTAAATAATTGTTGTCTTTGACTATTTATTTATTACGATGTTAAAATATATTTATTATTGAGTATGTAAATAGTGCGACTCACTTCCGGAAATAGAAATCAATAGAATTAAAATTGTGCCTGAATGTATTAGACTCGAAAAAAAATTACCATTTACCTAAGGGCACACCTAGAAAAGCATATCCCTCTGTTTTTTGAATACTAATAATTATGAGTGTATTTTGTAGGTAATCGGAGAGGATTAAATTCTGTCACTGAACATATTGAATAACTGACATTTAACTTAAAGGTTACTGCCTCAGAATAGATTTTTAAGCATTGACATAAAATTATGAAGTTTACCCGATCGCTACGCACTAAGTACGTTGCGTGTCAAAAAGAAATAAATGGGTATAAAGTTTGTAGAATGAGCTACCTTTTATGGCATAGGGCACTTAAAATAGGCGTAAAACGGTATTCAAAGGGTCAGAAACGCGCAAATGATGCCTCTGGACTTTTTTACAGAAGGAAAATTATCAAATGACAGCCTCTTGATATATGAACGTAAGTTAGGATTAGATTAAATTTAGGACAATTCTGTGTACGCTTCTAAAGGCCAACATAATTAAATATTCAATTAATTATTAAATATTCTCTTACAATCACACCAATTATTTAGTTTCAAGATAAGTATCACTAAGACACTGTGTTATAGATACTAAAAAACAGATAAACGTACTTATATTCCTTTTTTTTGTTGTAAATACATACCTGATATACATAGGAAAACACCCAAACCAAAACAAATATTCATGTTCATGCACACAAAGATTTGTCCTGTGTGGGAATCGAACCCACGACCTCTAGAGTGAAATGCAGGTATACTGACCTCCACGCCATATCGGTCGTCAAACTATAAGTTATTTTGTGGTTGTGTGATGATTTTAAATATGTTTGTCTGTTTAGCTGTTAGGGTAATATATAATAATGGTTCTGGTATTCGAATAATGTATATTTTAAAAAAACTTCTCTGGCTCCATTTCAAGCTTAGTCCAGCTCATTTAATTTCAGAATCAAACTTTTCAGATACAATTGAAATTGTAATCCTTTTGTCTCCCGGCATTGGACCTTCACATGTTTATATAAAATTTCAATTAACACAGGCCTAAAGGTATGTGTCCTATCAAAATAAAACAAAATCATTGAACGTATAGGAATGTTAATATGATTAGCATATCTACCGATAACATCAAAAGTTTAGCCTAACGTAATGTTTCTCTTCCATTACTGATCTATGATTTGGTTATTTCAGGGATGGGATAAAATAATATTATGCGGACGAAGGATAAGGCTTTATTTTCAAATTATACGAGATGTAGCATCTCATATACCTACCACACGATTTTCTTTTTGGTTACTTTAACTTGACTGAAATTAAAAAATCCTTACATTGTAAAAGCTTTTAAAGGTTACTGAATTGAGTTGTATTTAATTGCTGTTTTAGAGATACGCTGATTTTGGTGCTGTTTTGGTACTTTCTTTAGATATAGAGATATACTACACTGTTTTTTAGATTCGTGTTGAACACCTTGCAACTTGGTCGATTTTTGCGATAACCAGTGTATTATAAAGTACTTTAAATATATCGTTTGACAACCCTATTAAAGGTCTGGCAATATAAGGCCCGTCTCGGCAACAAAGCGCAAAGTTTTGACTCGAAGCATCATTTATTTAGAATAAAATCTCAATATAAATTGTTCGGGCTCTCGCCTCGCCTATCTGGCCTAAGTTTAACCGCATTCACCAACTTCTGTAGGCCAGTATGAAAGCTTATCTAAGTATTATTTGTGTTTCGTCATCATGATAAATGAAAGTAAAGTTAAACCTTTTTAATAAATGAATATTGTTCAACATCACTGACAACTTTTTGGGTACTAAAAATGAGAATACTAAACAATGAATAATAAATAGGTACAATACGCTGGCAATAACTAGAACAAGATATATTCTTGTACGCAGATATTGTGATATATGGGCATCGAACCCACGATTTTAGGTGAGGATATAATCCACATAGTAGAATTTTTTTGCCCAAGACTCGAGCTAAAGGACTAACTGGTCTAACTAAATTTGCCTGAATTTCAATGATAACATGGAGCGACTGCCATCTGACCTTCGGAACCCAAAAAGAAACATAATTTTATAGTGAAACCAGCTATCGGTATATTAGAAGGCACTGACTTCCTATAACGACTCCATAGATGTTTCTGACCGCCGGGACTAAAGTCTTATCGTGCTTTCGGAGTCACAGAGCAATCGATAATTACGCACATGACTTGAACCCGATCAGGATTTGAACCAGAGACCATCTGAATTGCATTCTCTTGGCCTCACCGCTGGGCTATCGCTGCTTCGAGTTCCTTAGAAAGCACTGTGCAAAAAGCACTCGATGCTCCGCGAGACCCAGTCTATCAGCGCAGATAAGCCGGTTACAAATATCTAACACCGAATGAGGCACTTTGACTGTTTGTTCATCTTTTTGATAACTTTTCACGTTGAAAGTACTGAAACACTGGCACTATAATTTGTCTAACACGGGTCCCTATCGGATCGCCTAATTTTTTGTACGCCTAATTTGTAATGGCACCCAAACGGAAAGCCTAAAATATTTTCGCCTAATTTCACTCTTCAGAATCTTGTTTGCCCTAATTTCACTTCGCCTAACTTTTTATCGCCACATTGTCATTTACCAAATGCGTCATTTGGCAGAACAATTCGTAATCCCTAAAGTTTACAATTCCTAAATATTAATTCGCACAAAATTAAAAATCATAAAGTACAAAACGCCTACTCATTTTTATGCAAACATGCAGCATGCAAGCATTCATGCATCATGCATGCAGACATGCAACATGCGTGCAGTCATGCAACATGTAAGCGTGCAAGCAGGCATGCAGCATGCAAGCAGACATGCAGCATGCATGCAGGCATGCACAGATTCCGTCACGGCTTCGGCGCTGCGGGACTCCGGCGGTCCCACGCGAGCTTTTCGTCGCAGATGGTTTTCGCTCACCACCGAGTCTTCGGCGAGCTCAACCCACCTGCTCCTTAGCTCGCGGGCCGCCTCGCCCTTCCGCGCCTACGCGGGCTAATATTGCACTCTAGGGTAGGGCAGACAAGACTACGTGGAATCGGGTTTGCAGCGATTCGCTTCTGTCAATTTATTTTCTCAATACAATTCTTTGCTTTTATTCCAATACATTATTGGCACATTTCATTTTAGATATGCTAAAATTAGTGCTTTTACAAATTTGCGAAATAATCGTTATGCCAAAATAAACTTATGCCAATATACTTTAGGCTATTTGACATTAGACATTCTAAAATTAGGCCTTTCAATTCTTAGGCCAAACTATAATGGTGGCAAAACTATTTTTAGGCGAAACAATTATTGTACGTTTTAAGTTTAGGCCAAAACGGTTTGGCAAAACCATATTAGGACAAACAATTTTAGGCGAACCAAAGGGCACCCGTCTAACACTCCCACGACTGTTAAGTTTCAAGAAAATATTTTGTCTTGTATTAGTATCGAACCCATGGGTTCGGGGTCACTTGGGGGTGGAGCTGGTATATCAACCTCAACGCCATATTAGTCTATACTATATGTAACCTTTTGGCCCTCAAACCGCTGAACCGTATTACTAGTATTGCAAAATACTAGTCGTAGCGCAGCACTATAATAAAGATGTAAATAATATCATTTATCTCTTTCACAGGCGACAGTTCCACGCGACGTTCCACAATGGCCGACAGAAAAGACTTCTTGGATGCAATATAATAAATGATTTGACGTTTCCAGTAAATGATTACGGTAAGTTCATTGTTTTTTATTACAATAACAATTTAATACCACAATAAGTCTATACTATACTCGGCGCAACAGTGCGTAGTCTAAAATATAAATCGTGCAGTGTTGTGCTTGCGTCGAGCACGGGCAATAAAATAAAACCTATTGTTTTATTTTATTCTAACTTTGTAAGTATTTACTGATAGTATATCATTTTAACTTTGTAAGTATTTACTGACAGTGAGGTATTGTGACGAGTATAGCTGATCCAGCAAACGCCGTTCGGTTTTATATAAATTATATTAACTATTCTGTCATTTAAATTAAAAGTAAGAGTAAAGAGTGGAAGCGTTAAACATACTTTTCGACCAATTTTTATACCTACCAAATATACTAAAATATATTGTGACCATTAACAACGTGACACGAGATATTTATCTATTATAAGATTACGGATTAGAAACCGATGGTTTTCAATACTTTCTTTATTGTATGGTTCATCTAGTTCTTAGTAAAAGGCGTATGAATAATTTTAACGTGCCAGCAATGTAAGGTCCTAAGGATCTTATTACAAATCAAAACCTAAAATTAGAACAGGTTTAAAACGAGTGCTATCACTGTCTTCATCTTATCCAATGAAAGTGACAGCACTAGTTTTAAGCCTGTTTAACTTTTGAACATGTTTTATAATGAGACCCTAGGTTTCTATACAATATTTGGCAATGGCAACCATTTGGTTGTCACTAAATGATTTACAGTAATGTATTTATCCTTAAAACATAATTGTTTGTACAAGATTTTATTTAACTCGAACCAATTTGAAAAGAAAATGTATTATGATGTAATGAAATTACCTTTCTTTTTCTAACGAACATACAATACGAATTTCAGAATCATGTTATTTTCATACAAATATTTTATTCACAATAAATATTATAAAGAAGGTTTCATCTTCAATTGTTATCGTGGTACAGAATTATCTTAGTTCATATATAATAATTCAATTTTACTTTCTCTGTGTAGATATTTTTAGATTGATACGCAGAACCGTACAGTAAATAAATTCGCCGTATTGTATTACCACAAAGCAGTACCCAGACTTCAGTGCCATTATTATACAGCCGGGCGTGAGTTCGTGTTTACAAATCTTACTTACTCATAACTCTCATTGGCTTAATTAAAAATCAAAAATTATCTTTGTCTTTCGTATCTTTACTTTCTGTTATTAATTGTGTGTTTTTCTTATTGTTTTCAAATGTGTCGTTAAGATATGTTAACTCTATTCTGTATTTACAGAAAAGAAAACTTCTTTACTGACTCAAAAAGGCAATGCTTTCCGACAGAGCTCTATTGAGCCAAACATGAATGAACATGATTTTGCCATTGGCTTTGAGTTTTAAAGGAGGAATAGCTTTTAATTTACAAAAAAATTGAACAGATAATTTTCATATAAATGAGGGTATTTTAAGAGAGAAACCACACAGAAACGTACTGTAAATGAATTCACCGTATTGTATTACCACAAAGCACTACCTAGTCTTCAATGTCATTATGATACAGTGGCCGGGCGGGCGTTCGTGTTTTTACACAAAAGAACTTAATTTACTTTTACGTACAGACGTAATTCCACAAATACAATTTGCAGGTAGGTTTTTTTATTTCGACGTGGAATGATAATTACTAACATCATTTTTCGAGGCATAAATCATTTTAACGTCTTTTCTAGCAACAGTAGACCGCGCTTTTGTTTGTATTCTAATTCTATTTTTAATTTCAATATTAGAGCTCAAACTAGCTGATGGTCAAATAAAACTATGGTTCTTGATATTAGGGGTTACCTTTTTTGTATAAGGTTACATGGCCACATACGCCCCACCTGATGAAAATGGTTACCGCAACTTATGAACGATTGTTTTTGGAGATTTACTTTCTTATAATAATAATGTTTATTTTTCTTAACAAAAACAATTGGTACATTAGCAGTATATAGATGATTATAATAATTACAAAGTAACAGTTTGTTTGTGTGAGACTGATGCCTTTGTTTGTGTGATAATGTCCTTGTTGTAAATAAGCATATGAATTAGCATGGATATCTTTTTTTCCTTATCACGACTGTTAAGAGTCCTGATACAAGCGGCTAACAAGTAATAGGTACATACAATCACGCCTATTTCCCCAAGTGGTAGACAGAGAAAAGTGGGATGGCTAGAATATCGATACAATGGTCCACAGTCACAAAACTCACAAACATGCCTTACAAACTAATTGTTACCATTAAAAACACCACAAAAATATACAGTAGTACTGTAGTAAGCTTTTTTGAAGAACAGCAGGGCTTAACAATAAGGCAGGCAATAAATTCAACTGTCTCCCAGGATGCTTAAAAAGGCCACTTTAGAAGTTTGCATTTGTGTCTAAAAGAGCATGAAATTTACGTTTCGAATAATTGTTAAGAATGTGTGATGAAACAAAACACGATTGTCAAAAAACTAACTAAAAAGTAATAAAAAAATTGTTATTAAAGTATGTTAAAGACGCATTAAGAAGCTCTCTCAATCTAATTATTATAATTTTGTTACATGAATTGATATTATAGACAACACAATTTTATTTCATTGTCCTAGAGGAAAATGCTCTCTCATCAACTGACGGGGAGTCGTAAGAGTCGACGAAAAGAAATCCTATCGAATGATGAGCAGCAGCGATATACCGCGTTACTGGCTTGAACTGCGATCACCAACCCACCTGCCCAGCGTGATAATTACGGGCCCCCAACGCTTTGCAGTGGGTTTTATAAGACTAATTTGATGAGTAGAAGTTGGTATCCGATCTTAAATTGAACAAAAAATGTGTTAGATACCGTATCATTTGCATTTATTAAAGTATCTTTTATTTAAAGCCTTTAATTTATGGTGTTTAAAACAGAGCAAGTGATTAAACATATTTAATTACCTTAGCAACAGAAAGTCGCCATTAGGAACAAATATATAATATTCGTTCGGCTTCGGTTCGTGTTCGTGTTCGGCTGTAATCGGAGTGCAGGTTTAATTATACAGAGTTTAGTTTATTTAAGAATAATGATTCCTGATTTGTACTCCGTTGCTGTACAATAAATAAATAAATATTGCCAACAACCGCTTAAATGATTTAAGACTGCGGTTACATGTTTAGCTCAGTCCATTTGCGGGCAGAATTACGAGGAGACTGATCATATATATACACTAATACTAATGGATTTACGTTCCGTCCGGAACGACGAATATTTAATTATTCAATCAATTTAGCCAGAGTAGTGCGAACTGGATGTGTGTCCGCTGATTGGGAATGACAAACTTACGAAAGACTGCCCTCACTAGAATATAATCTATCGGGGAAGTCAATGTCCAGCAGTGGACAGTCTGATATAATGTCGGTGATACGAAAGACTGTTAAAATAATACTAACGATGTCGCTTTTTGGATTGACATCCCGATTTCCATGCGAAAACGTCAGAGGTTTACCGAAATATACTTTTCGGTGGACCTCCGGAGTCTATTAATAATGTGATTTGTCTTTAACAAAAACAAGTTTTTCTATAAACTGCTTTTCGTCTGTCTTATATACAATATATAAACCTGTACCTACCAATTTGAATTACTTATGATGCCAAATAAACGTATAATATTATTATTTTTTAAGTCTAAATAAACATATTTACGGACTCAAATCCTGGCTTGTGCGACTACTTAAGTTATGTTCCTGTAGAAGTATATATTGAATATTAAATTTGCATGTAAGCCACCTAATTAAAGTCACAATCGGTGGTTAGATGTAGATAATAATGTGTAATTTAGAACTGATAACAAAAATTCATAACTGATGCAAAAAAATTGTGATGTAGAAGTGAATTATTAAACGAAACTTCTAAGAAACATCCAAAGCGACCATTTTAGAGCAGCTCTCAGTACCGCTGCCGTAAGTCCCCATTCTTTAAGTGAAACAAAGTTGCCGCCAAAGTAGTGTTCATAGTTTCTCTACTTAAGTGTATTATTTACGTGGTTTTATTTACTTGACCTGATATTCATTCTATATTCATCCTCATTTGAGCCCATTAACGTCCCACTACTGAGCAAGGGAGACACACAATTGTAGTAAATTCGAAAGTATATCTGTCTGTTACAAATATAATACAGTTTAATGTAAAGTTATTTAACCCAGAAATCATGCATAAAGTTGGCAGAATGTGCATAATAAGCTGCGATAAGAATAGGTAGTGTGATTTTGCAAAATTTCACGACGAAATTTATACGAAATTAATATGGACTTTCAATAATTTACCATAGTTTTATCTACACATGAAATGAATTTTACCAGAACTTATTACTCTTATTAGATTCTTATACAAAAATCCTTGGTAAATTTTAATTTGAATATATATAGTATGAAAAATATATTATAATTTGATAAAACCCGTGATAAATTTCTTGAGGCATTCTCCTCAATCTAGTTGCCTTTTGAGGCTTCCAAAAGGCAACTAGATTGAGAGAGTCAATGACCGACTGACTGACTGATGGACAGTCCCCTTCCCCTTTAGAATCACAACAGGCTAACTGACAGATCCCCCGATAGAGTCACTGACAGACTGACTGACTGACAATCTTGAGAAAAAACCACAACAGATAGATAAACTGACAAACCTTGACAAGTTCTGACAAAGAATCCATTTCCTTTTATATCTTGTTTATGGTACCGATCATATCTCTTTGATTGTTGTTTAAAAAAAACGAATTTCCATTTAGTGTGTAAAAAAATTACGAATCTAAATGATCCTATTGATCTTAAATACACTAAAGTATATTTAATTTTTGAACCTTAGTGGGGCATAACACATTTGACGATTTCACTAATAATCGTTTATTATTTTTTTTATTATTTATTTATTATTTAACAAAAAATTATAACATTAATTATCCTAATCCCAGTGTCACAAAAACCAACTTTGGTTTCACTGGACACTGCCACTCGCCACCATTATATTAATTTACAATTACAAATGAATAAGGTTCAAATTAAAGTTCAACGTTAAGGGTAACAATTTAGCAGGATAATAATAATAATAATAACCAAGATATTATCTACAAAAAGGCGTATCCTAATCAACCCTAAATTGCACTACCTAATCCTATCACCGATAGTAACTTATATTGTTATGGAATATAATAAACTGAACCTCTAAAAAATACTTTTTTGATCATCAAAAATACTGAGTGAGCATCTAATGAGGTGATTAGGTGCTCAATCAGTATTTTTGATGCACAAAAAGGTTAGGTTAGGTTGGCAATTTATTAATTTTGAAGACACGTTAAATAACACCCTATTGTTATCTATTCGAAGAGGAGATCGTGGCTCCCCCGTAGCTGCCCTATGCAAGGTGAACGAAAACGATCAAGTTAAGAGAAGTGAAACAGAGTTTACAGAGGTCAGTTTTCGATGGGGGACCGTTTGTGTAGCATTTTTTATCGAGTGCTTATATGGTTTGGATGGTATGTGGTAGAAGTTTGGCCATGCTAAAGGCAATATTTAGCGGCTCGAAAAGTTCTGACAAGAGGACCCCACACGCTTACCTTTCCTTATCCAGTATGACAGTATTCTGATAGTTACAATAAAAAGACTGCTGGTACTTATAGCACGGGTTGTTCCAGTTTAAGTGCCAGCTGTTTAAATCATAATTATAGAAAAACTCAAAGTAAATCTGTACGTGTAAATGTATTATATTATATTGATAATTGTAGTGCCTGTAAATTGTAAAAGTGCACAAATTGTAAACTCTCTCTTTGGGATAAATGAATATCTTTATATTTTTTCTTTAAAAAAAAACAATGCGTGTTTTCTCGCTATGGTGACCTTAGAGACTTCTTGGCGGGAAAGTAAAGCGTCATGTCTGCAGTTTTGTTTTAATTTCTAAAATTTGTAATATTTTGAACATTAATGAGTAATAACGGTAGTGTTGGTCCATATGAGATCTCATTATAGCCTTACAACTTTACTGAGGACTCAAGCTAACTACTAACTGAAATAAGTTATTATTATTATTATTTTTAATCTAATAACTGCACAGCACAACTTTTGTAGTCCTATCATTCTCCTAAATTATTACTGTGTAATATAAAGTAAATTTTGTACTGGTGGGAATTTGTTTTTTATTAAGAACGCACAGTATTATTCGAATGATTATATAGATATTAAGACGGAATTTTTGTAAATGATATATCCTTCATAAGATCAAAAATATTTGTGGTTTGCAGCACATTTCATCAATATAATGTTATTTTTGTTAACATTATTTTATCCTGTAGCTTGAGTAAGTCATGCTCACTGAAATGTCTTTCTGGTGGTGGCGTCATGCGTCGGGTCGTTACGTTCCCTAAAATATGGTTGAGCGAAACGATGGCTGGTTCATGCGTCATACTCGTGACCGGGTGCCGCCAGTGGGGACTGGTCTGCTCATGTCTACTATGTTTATTCGTAATCATGCTCATATAACTTTAAAAAAAAAATCTTCTTTTATTTTAAATCTTGTGACTGCAGAACACATGTTTTTGTAGACTTGTTAAATTTTTTTACTACTAAGTACATTTTCTTGAAACTGGCGAGAGAAAAAACTAACCTTGACGATTTTCTTGCCGTTCTTTTACGATCAAGCTCCCGCCCGCAGTGAATGGGCGCGCTAGTTTTTAAGTTTTGACCTTCATAAGAGCTCTTTTGAGCCAAACTTGAATAAATGATTATGAATTTGAATTTCAAGGGGTTGAGGGGAGGGCATCTCATTTATCATATTTGTCACAACTCATTCTCATTTACTATGTATTAAATATTATTAATATATCTCTTACTTGACACTGGCTTCATGTGCTAAAGGCGGTTGTCTATTGTTTGCCCGACAAGTATATGCCATAATAATCATATGCCCGAATTTCATTTGCCCCAATGTTTCGTTTACCATAAAAGACATGTGACATACTCTTGTTTGCCCGAACTTCAGATTCCATAATGATTCGAATGCCATAAATATTGTTATCCATAATTTTAATTGCACTAATATTATTTAACCGAATTTTCCAACGCCACGCTAAATTAATATCGAATCTGTATTTGCACTAAAAATAAAACTGTAATAAATGTAATAGTCAATCAAAAATATAGTATGATTATAATATTAAAATTGTTTTTATTTCTAATACCTACTTATCACTATAATCAATCCAAGTCGCTTCCGTACAAATTTAACTTAACGCCTTTGTTCTAATAAATAAACGATTGGCTTTCTGGCACTTCGCCGGCCGCTGCCGCGGCACGCTCGCTTCGCTCGCTCGGCTCGTGCGTTGTCTTTCATGTTTCAAACCTAACCTAACCTAATTTTATAATAATTTTAACCTATTTTATAACATTATAAGATAATATTGATATTGTTTTTATTTCTATTAAGTACCTACTTATCACTATAATCAATCCATGTGACATGGCATGTGATAATTCCAGCTTACAAACAAGTGATATTATGGAAAGTGATTTTATGGAAAACAATGATTATAACAAGTGATATTATGGAAATTAACTTTATGGGAAACAAAGTTTCTAGCACGTGACTATTATAGTAAACAATGAGTATGACATATAAATATTATGAGAAACAATAATATGTCTGTTGAATAGTATGGCAATTAAAATTCGGGCAAATGAAATTCTGGCAAGTGGGGGTATCCCGCTAAAGGCACGAAGCCATTATGAAAAAAAAAATGGTGACCTTAACTTTACCTTGGTTCATGAGAAGAGGCCCATCATCAGAATAACACACTAGAAAATTTCTATAAACATTTTGTGTGAAGTAGGTACTATCCAGTGCAGATGAATTCGCGGACATCAACTATATGTAATAAATAATTATCCGGGCTTCGATTTAAGCTCTGCTGCAGTAACTTGAGTCTAATTGCCTTGGAATAAATCCTCTTGAACCGTAATAGGACCGTATTATTTATTTTCCTCTTGCGACTGCATTCTTTGTGGATCTAGAATTTTATATTAAATCCAATCCTTCCCCTTTCCGCCTCTTTAAAGGGGTCAATTTTTCAAAGGATTAAGTATTCAATAAACAATTCAGCAAATCATATTCATCATAATAACGACCGATAAGCGTGGAGGTCAGTATAACTGCACTTCGATCCAGAGGTCGTGGGTTTGATTCCCATACAGGAAAAATCTTTGTGTGCATGAATATGAATATTTATTCTGGTCTGGGTGTTTCATATGTATATAAAGTACATTTTTACAATAAAAGTATGTTTATCCGTTCTTTACTATCCATAACACAAGTTCTTAATAATACTTGATATATGACCTTGGAACTAAATAATTGGTGTGATTGTAAGAGAATATTTATTTATTTATAATTTATTTAATTATCACTATTTCATCGATATTTTGGTCACTGGTGAACATAGGCCTAAGCAATATATTTCCAAGTTGATCGATATAGTGCCGCCTGTATCCACCGGCTTCTTGCCGCCCTGACCAGGTCATAGCCGGATCATAGTATTTTGAAAACTGTGGCTGCATATCAAGCATACGAAAACAAGTTACAGATTTCTAGCTTAGAAGGCTTAGTCACTATCATCATCATGATAGTCTTATAATAATTACTACATCCTCTCAGCAGCTCAGCAGCATTAGCGTCCCCATAGATTTCATTATTTTGGGTATATTTGCCCATAATCACCAGGCGGCAGTTAAAGCCAGTATACAGGATAATACTGCTCCATATCATCCGACTTCTCTTCGCCGACTCGTATGAACCCCTGTGGGATGAGAGGGGCTTGCAATATTCTAGGTCTAGGCTAGTATGGTTAGTATATACATTTAAAGGCTGAATTAAGACTAACATTATTTAGCACTGAGCTTAATTATTGATCGCCTGTCGAGGATAAATGCGCGGCAGTCGTAACTTATTAGTAGAGCGTTAGGTGTTCAGACAGTAACGAGCTCAAACCTCATGAATCTACTCGTGACATCAGCGCTCAATGCTTACCACCAAGGGTTAGTGAGATCAAGTGATGAATTTAAAATATCTTTGTAACACTTCCCGCGTTGAACGTGAAGACATCGTTGTTCTTAGGCTTATATCTTACCTGAAGATGCACTGTGTAAGGGCGAAACACGTGTCGGGTTGGTTCTTATTTTTTTGGGAAATTATAGTTGCGCGGAATAGTTATAAGGATATTTTTAAGCCTTTACTTGCCTGCGATGAATTCCGCAAAGAAAGGACTTAATCAATAAATTATTGGTTAAAATCAATTACTACGAGCACTTACTATATTTCCATACTTGAGAGGTTAAAAATGCAATGCATACGATTACCATTATTCAAAGACAAAGTCGCCAGAGTCTGCTAGTAAATAGAAAAGAAATTGCTGTGAGATTTTTAATAATTTCTTAGATAATTCACACAGCGCGGTCTAGCTTCAAACAAAATATATATTTTGTTCGGCACTGAAATTTCGTTATGGTTAGGGTAAACAACATTAAATCCTTACCTTCTTTTGTTTTTGTGCTTACATACTTATAATGATCAGAGATTACTCAAATTGAAATTATTTTAATGCTTGTTACAATGGTTATAAGTTTTTAATTTATAATATGGTACATGTGACACCCTGTAAGGGCGTTGAGTTAACATAATTACAGTGGTTTACGTAACTCCAGTACGCATTTTTGATTCTTCTTTCCAATTTATATCTAAAATCTAAATAAACAATTTGTCCCGGGATTAAACTGGAGCTGAGAACGGATATATAACGACAATCGAATTCTGACAAAATTATCACGAAGCTTTTATAGTTGCGGCCACTAGCGGATAATATATAACATACATTTCACTTTAAAAAGCTTTCTAAACGTAGTTGGCTGGCAATTTGACAAAAAATCCACCGAATCGAAACATTTACTTCCAATTGCATTGGAACGAACACATAAGTCTTGGCTGGAGACGTTCACTAACTAGAAAACCCACCTGCCAGCTTCGATAAAAAATAATGTATGGACTTCATAAACCGAACTCTGTTATCCTAAATTGCTTTTTATCCGCAGATGGCTAAAATGGTTCGTTCGTTGCCGCGAAGAAACAAATATATTGCGATTTGCTCCTTCATTTTCTCCCGAGGTATTTTATTGCCTTGGGGCTCTCCCATAAATTCTTTACTCAGTCAAAGAAAAAAATAAGGTCTGGCTAGCGCGGTGAATTGCGTGAAAATATTTTTAGCGTTGCTTAGTCTAACAACTTTGGTTATTTATACGTAAATATAAGTGAGTGAGACTAATATTGATTGTATGTCACTAGCTCGAAACTAGGCAGTTTTTGAAATATGAATACCTCCTTGTCATCAGATAAAATGTTTTTTTTTTTTGTAAACACAAACATACAAAAGACACAGACCAAGAAAACTACCACCCTTGGAATTTCGGAAGAACAGGTTCGAAGCTTTACGTCTGCACAATAAAATATTTTTTTGTAAATTTTACAACACACAACAAATCTTAATTATCTAATAGTGCAAATAGTCTTAGATTGAGTTACTTTCATGGTTCTACTTGATTTAATTTGTGCAACAAATATTTTTTCTATTTTTACTAAAACAAGCTGCAACACAATTTTCTCAGCAACATTGCATTTTGACAATAGGTTCAGCTTGATGCAAAATTCTATCTCACCACGAGTAGACGTGGAAGACGGTGTCGTATTTCCCCTGGGGCTAAGATATGCTTTCTAGTGTCAATGTGTAGTTGGATTTCTGCAACAACCGAGAAGATTACTTTTAGTCGTGGCTCTGAATAGAAAACTTTACAATTTTGTTGCCATATCATATATGCTACGTCGAGTGTAGATACAAATTCAGTAATGTCCTTTAAAAAGTAAAAATTCGTTTTTGAAAACAACCACAATCATACGGAATTCTTTTCGTCATAACATGTTTTTAACGATCGTTGTAAGACAATTTATAAATGATTGACTATCTGAATAAGGTAAGCGACACTACGAAAGAATTACTTTTTAACAATCAGTTCCAGCTACGTAAACTTTTAATTTAATTACTATCGACCGTACAGTAGTAAATGTATGACCTAATCACCCAACGCTGTGCTGACGACTTTAAAGACAATTTGCAGAAATAAGGATTTTTGCCTAAACACGATGCAACGTCGCAAAATGGAAAACTATGACGAACGTAATACAAACGATAATGTTTCGTCGTAGGTTTGTACTACACTAAGTCGTATCGTGCTTATGTGTGAGAGCCCTAAGAACCCTTTGGCGTACGGTTTTATTTAAGTCTTCGACGATAAGATAGATGACCACTGTTGATGGATCAGTATTAACATCAGTATTATTATTATCATCACCACGAGAAGTCCACTGCTGAACATAGGCATCTCCATTTGTTTTTCACGTCGATCGATCGTGAGCCTCTTGCACCGCTCTTTTTGCCGTTTCTTCATAGATTGGCCCTTAACGTATCTACTTATATAAAGACCATATTTTCTATTTTAATATGTTATACCAATACCTACTGGCCGGAAAATAAATATAAAAAGTTTCCGACTCGATATTTTTCCACTCGAACACCAGCTAATACAAAATGGGCGCGTCGTAATTGAATTACTAAACATTCAAAAGTGCTTCATCGAAGCCCGAAATTCAGTAATTTACCTTCTATTTTAATTTTACACAGTATTTCTCTCTTCGAATATATTTAATTATCTGTTAATAACTATTGAACGGACTGTTTGAAATATAGAGGTCCAATCAAATCTCCCGATTTGTAATACCAAAAACTTTCCAAATAGAAACCCATCGCTAATTGAAATCGATATTGGACTTCCATCAAAGTTTTGCTACAGCAATGTAAGTCTAATTGACTTGGAATAACGATAACAGTTATCTGGTTAAGTTTACAACTTGACGAATTGGCTTTCCGTGCTTAAGTTTTCCACATATCAACAACTTTATACTAAGTTGTGTGTGGTACTTGATATATTAGTTATATGTAATTTTGTTAGCTAATTGATTTCAAATATTCTAAAGACAACTTATTGTTTGTAGAACAGCAACTTAGTTTAGTACCTTAGCTAACTTAAATACATTTACGGTGGTTTCTTTATGTTAAATTGGTTTTTACATTGTACTTAGGGATACCTTTTCTGTTCCCGTGTAATGATATAACTATTTTTCTATACGATAATGTTACGTTTTTTATTTATTCCTCTTTAGGTCATAGTCATCTTAGCTCATTAACATTCTAATACTAAACACAGGCCTCCTCTAACGACAAAGGTGGAGGGAATCAGGTCAAACTCCACCACACGGACTCAGTGCGGACTGCAGGTGTGTGGCATCCCAGGGCAGGTCTCCACTTTGACGTGTCCACTGCGCCCCTCTGATGTGGTCCTCCCGGTTCTGCCCGGGGGGACGTTGGCCGCAGGCGGGGTGTCCGACGCTGCCCTTTTCTGTCATCAAGCGATGGGCATCGTCGGAAGATATTTAGTGGGTATTACTGCTGGTGATCGCATCTGCCGGTGGTGTGTCCTGCGCCTCCATTCGGCCCCCCTTTGGCCGGAAGACAGTGCGTAAAGGCATTATATTACCGACATAAAAAAGAAAAACCGGGTGTATGGCGTTTTGCTGTTAGATTATTTATAAGCCACCTTTAAGCTAGCTTTCTGATTACTATAAAATGTTGCAGCCATGCCCAAGACCTAACTTTCTTCCTAAGCACAGTAGGTGAAAGAAATTGCGAGCAGACACTTTACAAAAGAATTATAGGTAGGTCTCCGACTTAATGCTGAGACATTTTGGTACATAATAATGAAGTTGACTTTAAGAATTTTTTTTATCATAAAACGTATTGATTTTGATAAAAAAAACATCGTTTCTAACCAACGTATTATATCAGATCACAGCACAAATTCACCAAATAAGCTTACGTAAGTACTGTTTTGATGAGCAACCTCAATTGGCAATACGTAAAGAAACAAAAAAATCGTCTGTTCGCAATATTTATCATCGAAACGACCGCTATAACTTGCTGCCTGCTTGTTCAGCCATACATGGATTACGGCAGTCCGGGCTAAGGGCAGCATATGGCAGATCAATACGAATACAAATAGAGCTCGCCTCTCCAAATTTGTGATTTGTGAGGCGGGCGACGTCGGTACAGAGTGCTTTGCATAGTTAACTAAGTAGTGCAGTAATAAACTCCATACCTTTTATTTGTTTAATAACTGATATACACTCAACAATTCATTAAAGTTAAATTACAAGGATGTACAAAGATGCTGACGATTTCTAGAGGAATTTCGTGTAATATGAAATAAATTGAAAATATTAAAAAGTTTAAAATTAATATTAAAAAAATTGCATGAGTAACTTGACATGTTAGTGTGGTACCAATTTTTTTAAAGCGTTTTTCCTCTTCATGAAGGGTCTTTCGGTAATTAGACGTCTATGAACATGCGCATTAATGTTTTGTTTGATTTGGAGGTAAAACGAGTATCATAAACAAATTAAAGGTTTTTTAAATACTATTTTCGAGTTGCAACCGTCGAATGCTACTTCGCTACTATTTTTTTTACTTACTTTACATGTTTGTTAGTTTGTTTTTGCGTGTGAAAATCTGAGAATAAAGTTACTACCGTTTTCCTATGAACTGTGGCACTTACATCCACTGCCCTACAAATAGCGATCGGACGCGAATCTTTTATGCATTGTCAACCTATGCCGCATTCTATGGTATACGCTTTATAAAAGAATTAAATGAAAATGCACGCATTATTCAGATTTACCAATTATAGTAGTCGACACCAATTCAACAAAATAGCAGTAGTCTGTCCGGTGCAATTTAAGACAAAAAAACAGAAAGTAAGTAGACGCATGCGTGCGAACGACGCGTTGCTATAGTTACGCGCCACCCCGCATGCCGCACCTCAATTATGACCCGATAATATTTAACAGCGTAAAGTTCAACTTAAGGGCCCAGTATTGCGACTTATTCACGCTAGGAGAACTAATGCCATGCTTATATTTCTAGAAATGTTGCGGAAGGTACAATACCACAGCAAAACGCCATAGTTAAGAGAGAGGAGACTGGCATTGATAGCCAGAAAAGCATTTTTTTAAATTCATTACCTTATCATCACTGTTACATTATCACATTTTGCCTGACATATGTGCTACGTTGCCATCTTGAATAATTATTCCTTTCCTAACAAGTAGGGGAGTTAGGATATTTAACTCGAATCCATTTTAAGAATGGCCTGCCTATACATACACAACTTTCACGCCTGTTTCTCCGAAGGGATAGGCCGCGCCAATTTTTGGCCAATAATATTGTTGTTCCCACGTAATAGGTCGCGAGATTATTGCACCTTACCGGGAATTTTTATTTTTGCCAAAGCCTCGTCTGTTAACTGGCAATCAACCACTGCACCACTTGCAGGTGAGGTTGGCTAGGGTTCCTAATGTCTTGGGTAAGATCACCATTCCCCCGACTGGTCTCCACCTTGTCGTGGGGGGGTCTGAGTACCTAGTGGTCACTCCCTGAGACCGGAGACTCTGGGTGCCCTTAGTTTTGACTACCGGGGGGGAAACTAAGAGGGACCTGTGGAGGGCGCAGCGGTCTGGCCAGGAAGGCCCGTCAAGCAGCGCCAGGAGGGTCTGGGTCTTGTGTTTAATCTTGCGGACATAATAATTTCACCTAAAACGTCCCACTACTGAGCACGGATTTTTGAAGTTAAAAAAGAGTCCGCCTATATTCCACTTCGCTAGTCCCGTTCGGATTGGCGAAAGCAGGTGTGTAGCGTCTGGTTGCATAAAATTAATAAAAATCCATACAAACAATCACTCATCAAAGACTGACCTCTGTAAAATATGCTTAACATCGGTGATCGTTTCCGACCGACAGTCAGCAGACATTAAATTTGAAAGCAAGTGATGGATTAAAAATATCTTTGTAACAATTCCCGCGCTACTATAATTTCCCGAAAAATCGAGAAACTATTCAACACGACACGTGTTTCGCCCTTACACAGGGAATCTTCAGGTAAGATAGGAGCCTCAGAACAACGATGTCTTCACGACCAACGCTGAAACGATAGACTTCTCTCAGCGTTTGTTTGTTTCCGCAAAGTAACGCCTGAATCAATAAATTATTTGACATTAAATTTGTTGTAAGCATATAGCTTTATATGTAAGACAGACAAACCAGTCAAACGGTTTTGTGGGATATGTTTTTATATAACTTGTACTATTTAAACGAAATAAACGTATTATCTATCTATCTATCTATCTATCTATGTGTTATCAAATATAGACCCACAAAGAGGCGGATGAAAAAACAAATTTAAATTGACGCAATCTGTAACATTCAATATGAATGATTGCCGGAGAACAGATTGGAATATCGATTGGGCGAACTTAATTTACCAGTTTCACCCGAAGAGTGAACACGCTACCAAATAAGTGAACGAATGAACGAATGAGTTCCATTCACATTTTTGTTTCATTTCCCTTTCTAGAAAGGACGGGGGGAATTTCAATAGATACTGTCCGTAACACTGGCTTTTCACTACAAGATGTACTGTAAAATAAATTACATCTCAGGATATGAACTGTTATCGTTCACCATACTTTTTAACTTAAACAGAAATGTTGCCCAGTCTGGTTAGACCAGAAAGCAGACCCTGTTCTTAGCATAAGTGTGATGACCATACTTTTTGATGAAATCGTTTTTAGATAGTTATATCTATGTCGATGTAATCTGATGTATTACATCTCATGCTATAAAAAAAAATTTCAATCGATCGAGGGATTTATCATTAAATTTATATTTTAGAGCTGCCCGATTCATCCCCATATATGTACCGTGATTTTTTATAGCTCTCGAGTTACGAATTCTTTATATCCAACAATATCCTGCAAATCTCCAACATACTTTTGCTCTAAATGTAATATAAATTATATCTAAGTTTAAACGGTTTCAAATGAATTGTGAACGACAACAATTTTATTCTGAGATGTAATATAAATAGGGTCTATATCCTACCTTGGGACCCAAAGTCAACTTTACCTGCAAGTGGTGCTCCTGCCGTTCAACGGACGAGGCTCTGGCAAACATAAAATTACCCGGTAAGCTGCAATAGGCTGGCGACCTATTACGTGAGACCAAACATATTATTGGCGAAATGAGGGCGTACCTTATGCCTCTGCCTACTCCTTAGGGGAAACAGGCGTGATTGTATGGATGTATGTACAACATACAATTACATTATATCCCGTAGTGTAAGCCGAGCTTTACTCGTTGCTAGTGTGCACTTACTGTGGGACTCAAGCTTCCTTTTCGCTCTAATTTTACTCTATTGTGCTTTTACCTTTTGGACTCTTCGATTTTCGTTTCGTTACTTACGCTGAATTTACTTTCGATTGTAACATTTTCTTAGGATTCTCATTTTTATTGGTAATCAGAACATCTTTTTGTTGTGGTAAAATACTATTGTTGCCACGAGTACTGAAATTCCTTAAAAATTGTTTGAAAATAAAATAATATTTTAATGTATTGATAACGGAACAAGCGTACATCATAATGTTGATCTAGTTTAACTAGTTTTAGTGTCGTCGTGTATCATTGAATGGTGTGGCTAATGAAAGGGATTTTGGCAAGACGGTCTAGATCTGGAGTATAAAATGTTCGAAAACAATCCCGGAGATTAAGCAAAGTTCACTCCTTAGATGGGTAAAAGTATATTGTTGCAGTTAATATTGAGAGCTTTAATCCATAAAAAGACTTGAAGTGAATACAATTAATATATATTGTAATAATATGTGGCATTCGCAAAAGCAAGCAGAAGAAGAAGCAGCTCGCGGTTTATGTTAGGTCTAACGAACTTAAATTTACAAGGCGCGATTATGTGCCCCATGCACTCGGCATGCAAACTTACTGGGAGAAATCCCCAGACGCATAACAAGGTCTGATAAACTCACGCATATCATGGGACCTGTCTATATACAATTGACTGCCTCAGGACCTGTTGGCGGCCCCCACGCTTTTTTCCCCGAAGGGGTAGGCAGGGGCATATTATATGCCCACTTTTCGCCAACTATGTTTTTGATCTCACGTATTAGGTGGCGAGCCTATTGCCGCTTACCGGGAGCTTTTACATTCGCCAGAGCCTCGTCCGTTGATCAGCAAGTGCACCACGTGCAGGAGAGGTGGGCTTGACTCCTCAGAGCCCTATACACCATACATACATCACGAAAATATCTTGTTGAGCAAACGTTTTATGACATCAATGATTTTATTAAAACGCAATTAAAACTATTATCTTCTTTACAAACGACATTTTTAAGAATCTGATGTATTATTATTGAAATCTAGTTTGACATTTCCTTTATGTTTATTGACATTATTATGGACATTTTATTTTTATTCATTTTATTTATATTTAAATCAATTTGATATTCTTCATTATTTTGTTATTAATGCTAATAATGTGTGTGCTTACTTTTCTTTGACGTGTAAATTTTATTACCAATAAATAAGTGTTTGAGTATTTGCAAGCAAGATATCAAATTGGGTTTGAAGAATTTTAACAGTAGGACGCCACACATCTACTTGCGCCAATCCACGCTGGGTCTGCGTGTTTTGGAGAGGTGGCACGTGCCCAGTAATATGATGATATGATGAAAACCGGTAAATTAAAAAAACTTTTATGTTGTAAATAATTCAGTCACCTGTGTATACATTTGTTCTCAACAACTTTCAATAAGCATTGACAAAATTACATAGAGATGTAAAATTTTGACCAAACATCAGCTATACTATTCGAATTCATTTTCATACGGCCATTCGCGGTTTCCCGCCGAAAGGAAGTTAGCAAATTGGAATAGTTCGCCGTTGTTTCTTGTTAGCATCCATTTTAACGGCGCTTGTTGGGGATATGTAAAATCTAGTGTTAACGCTTGAAGGCTTTTTTAGACAATCAATCAAATGAAATTTGTATATTAATCAAGCATTGTTTGATTATATATTATTTTGAACAGATCTGGCCTAACAGACGTAAGAATGACAGGAGACATTTGTCTGCTAATAAAATTGCTCCTTTCGCTTTGTACAAATCGACCAGAAATCAGACACGAAGTATTTTTATAAATATCTGACAGATAAAAAAACAACATACAGTTGTCTGCCTACAAAATTGAGAAATTTTTATTTTGTTTAGTGATTCATCGAAATTTCATTAGAATAATCGATACACACATTAAGTAAGTAAGTAAAGTCATATACCATTTATTTAAGCTAGGTTTCCTAGGTTAACTTGATATCTTAAAACGTCATAGGACTAGACCAGGAGCTTGCTATGAGGAGATGTTAACTCTAGCGGAGTTTTCTGGAAACTTCTTCTCGTCGCGTAACAGTTTTCCCTTCCGATATAATAGGTTGGGGAAAAAGTCTTTTCGTATTTTTGTATGAAAAGTCAAGACATTTTTTTCAAAGTTTATTTACATTTATTTACAATATATATGTACCGTTTTGTTGAATAACTTTCTGCCATTTTGTGGGCAGAGACATTATCCCGTTACTGTAGAAACTTTGGGACTTCTGATCAAAAAAACGGGACAAATAGTTTTGGCAGTCCTCTCTTGAGGTCAACCTTACAGAACCTAAAGAATTCTGCAGAGACCGAAACAGGTGAAAATCTGAAGGCGCAAGGTCAGGGCTATATGGTGGATGCACTAGGACCTCCCAGTCGAACTCTCTTATTTTTTGCTGAGTGGCTAAAGATGTGTGTGGTCTAGCGTTATCGTGATGAAAGTTGCCTTCCTGTTGATCAATTCCGGCCGTTTTCTCTCGACTGCTTCCTTTAATCTCATCAGTTGCTGGCAGTAAAGATCAGAATCGATGGTTTTGCCGGGCGGTAAAAGCTCATAATAAACAATGCCCTTCCAATCCCACCATACACATAGCATCACCTTATTTCGTGTTAGGCCAGGTTTGGCCACAGTCTGTGAAGCCTGGCCAACTTTCGACCACGACCTTTTTCGCACGTTCTTGTCGTACGCGATCCACTTTTCATCGCCAGATGTCAATCTCTTCAAAAACGGCTCGGTTTCATTACGTCTCAATAATGAATCGCAAATGAGTACACGGTTCATTAAGTTTCTTTAAGTGAGCTCGTGTGGCACCCAAATATCGAGCTTTTTTGTATAACCAGCTTTCTTCAAATGGGTCAAAACTGTTTTGTGGTCAATTCCCAGTTCTTCAGCTACATCGTAACTACTAATATGCCGATCTTGCTCCACTCTTTCAAAAATGGCGTCCATTTTATTCGTAACAGGGCGACCAGAGCGAGGTGCATCTTTAACATCAAAATTTCCGGACTGAAAACGTTTGAACCAAATTTGTGCTACTCTTACTGACACTGCATCAGGTCCATAAACATCACAAATTTTTTTCACTGCTTGAGTTGCATTTTTGCCTTTTTTATAATAAAATTTTAAAATGTATCGAATTTCTTCATTAGATTCACTCATTTTTACGGAGAGAAAAACAAATGAAAAATAGCGGGAAACAACTTTTTTTTATTTTTTTCTTTTCTTTATAATGGAACCTTTTTAATGTTACCAAAACCAGCCAGACACAAATAGTACAGTCAAAAAAAATTTATAATAAGTTTATACCTACGTTATGCGAAAAGACTTTTTCCCCGACCTAATATATACATAGCGGCAAAGTTTAATCTTCCAAAACTAGTGTAATTTCGAGCTTTTAATTTTTATTTGTAAATATAGTGGACATAACTTCTTCAGCAACGTACACAAGTGTGGGAAAGTAGTATATTGCAGTGAACTCTGATTCCTCGTGGTGATTCCAAAACTCCATAATAACCTGTTTTTAAGCTATTGCATAGCTTCTATCGCGGGCCTTGAGCGTGGAGACCGAATCCAGAAATCCCGTTACGAAAAAAAAAACCTAACACCCCCCACTCCGATCGGCACAGCGGTGACACTTTTTAGTTTTTCCCTCTATCGATAAATAGCAGAACTTTTAATGACTTTTTATAATATCACGCTTGTCTCTTTAGTTCAGCTACCCGCCATTTTAATTATAATTTCATTAGTTGATAAAAAATACTATGCAATAGCTTTATTTTTTCGGATGAAAAATCATCTCATGACCTCCTCCCGCTGTGGGTGTAGCGAGAGGGTGTGTCAGACTTTTACTGACTAAAAACCATCCACGTTCCTTCTTGTGCCTTCTTGTGTTCTTCTTTCAGACAGTCTCGCAGCAAAAGTAACAATAGTACCTACTAGAGGTTACTAGTCTTTACGACTTCACTTCGATTTTACTGTAACGGACTTTACTTGACATGTCTTTAACTGTGACTAAATGACGAAAACACTTCACATTGTTGTAAATAACTTTAAATATTATTACTTGACACTGGCAAAAACTCTAATCGAATGTGTCAATACATAAGTATAAAGAAATAAAATAGAAATAATAACATCTGTTGCTTCATAAAGTAAAGTATAAATTCGGTGCACACATTCGGTAATTTATAATACTATTAACAACGATAGATGCATGTTTTAAGCAACTTTGACGACCAATATGGCGTGAAGGAATATACCTGCACTTCACTCCAGAGGTAGTGGGTTCGATTCCCACACAGGACAAATCTTTGTGTGCATGAACATGTATATTTGTTCTGGTCTGGGTGTTTCCCTATGTATATTAAATATGTATTTACAAAAAAAAATTATGTTTGTAAGTATGTTTATCCGTTCTTTAGTATCCATAACACAAGTTCTAAATGATACTTATCTTGGAACTAAATAATTGGTGTGATTGTAAGAGAATATTTATTTATTTGACTACTCGCTATCATAATGGCAAGGCGTGATTTTTTCGCTTTCCTACGATTTACAGGGTAATAAACTCGTACGTAACGGGGCTGTAAAACGAGAAGTGAGTGGAGTGAATTTTTCATAGAAACCTCACTTTTATGTGTACATACAGTCTCTTGCCGAATGCAGATATAATATTTGATGTGTATATTTTTAATGACTGTGTACGTCTGTATTCGAATAGAGAGAGAGAGAATAAATTTTAGGAGACATTGACGCCATACACCTGGACGCCACACACCTGGCCATCGCCAATCCGCACTGCGTTGTGAGGTATATTACTTGAATCGTTCTCAGTGTATGATTTGATGATTCAAATATCGCACAATTGATTTTTTTCAAGTCAGACTTTTACAGTAAGAAGTTTTTCCTGCGGTAAATCTATAACATTCGTTTTTGTACCTCTCTCTGACCCAGTTGCAGGGATTTTAGGTCGGTTTTCCATAACTTTTTCAACCTTTTGAACATTCGATATTAGTTACGGAATCAGATCTAACCTCGTTTGTAAACTTGATAATTTGCATTTGGAACATTTTGGATAGTTCGGTAATTGTGTTGTGTTTTGCAAACAGACAAAAACTAATGTTACATTGTTTAAACACAAATTTTGTGAAAGACAAAAATGGTTAATTTGGCATTATAAAGCTGTATTACATTATCAGATGACTATTTATACTATTAAAATCATAGGTCGCGATACAAAGGTCGTGAGTTCGATTTTCACCTGAGCCACTCCGGACAAGTTGATTTTTCTAGTAAAAATGTCATCATATGGTCTGGTATTTTTTACAAGACTATAAAAAAAGTGTAGAGGGTTAATAAAGATGGTGTGTAAGAAGGTGAATGAAAGTATATGTAAGCATATGTATAGCATATGTATGTATATGTAGAATATGTATGGATCCTACCAACATCCTAGGAACCTTTTTTTTTTTTGTTGTCGGTAACAAAATGCATTTACGCACTGCCTTCCGGCCAAAGGGGAACCGAGAGAGGTGTGTGGCACTCACCACCGGCAGACACGACCGCCAGCAGTAATACCCACTAAAAATCTTCCGACGACGCCCGCCGCTTGTTGAGAAAGAGGCGGGGGCCAGTACCTGGGTTGCAGCTTCTGACACCCCGCCTGCGGCCAACGTCCCCCGAACCCAAACCGGGAGGACCTCCTCAGAGACGGCAATGAACGCGCCCCTCCTACCTCCTTGTGCGACGATAGCGTGTGTGGCCGACTTCTCGAATGGTCTATGGTTACACAGTAGGGGCCCCCTGCCCCCGCTGCCTAAGACTCTCCTGGCGCTGCTTGACGAGCTTATCTGGCACGCCCGCTGCGTCCTCCACAGGTCCCTCTTAGTTTCCCCTCGGTAGACAGTACTAAGGGCACCCAGAGTCGCCAATCTCTGAGTGTTACCTTTTCCCTAGCGCCCTCTGCGCTTTACCGGGAGTTACTCAGCCCCGCCACCACGGCAAGGTGGAGACCAGTCGGGGGGAAACATCCTAGGAGCCTTTTTTTTTTTTTTTTTTTTTTTATTATCGTCTGTAAAAAAATGCTGCTTACGCACTGTCTCCCGGCCAAAAGGGGGAGACCGGGAGGGGGTGTGGGGCTCACTGCGGCCGACGCGACCACCGCAGTCCTACCCACTAAAAAACTTCAGACGACGCCCACCGCTGTTGAAAAGGGGCGAGGCACCAGTGCCCGGGTTTGTAGCTTCTGGAACCCCGCCCGCGGCCAACGTCCCCCGGATCAGAACCGGGGAGACCTCCTCAGGAAGGCGCAATGTGCAGCGCCCCCCCTACCTCTATATGCGGCCATGGCGTAACTGGCCGACTTCGGGGGGGGTCTATGGCGAGACGGAAGGGGCCCCCTGCCCCCGCCGCCTAAGACCCCCCGGGCGCTGCCTGACGGGCCCTCCTGGCCCGCCCGCTGCGCCAACGGCGTAGCCGGAGAGAGAGCGGATCCCGCTCCCTCTCCCGCTCCGCGGCCTCCTTCTGCGACATCACCACTTCGCAGAAGGAGGCCATCGCCTCCCACGCCGTCTCGCTGTCGACCATCTTTTGCATGATGGTCGGCAGCGAGAGAGCCACTCCACCCAGGGCCGCGGCTAACGTCGACCGCGGCCCCGCCCACGCAGGGCACGCCACCAAAGTGTGCTGCGCATCATCCATCGCGCAGTCACAGTGGTAAACATCCGAGGAGCCTAAGCCAACCTCACCTGCAAGTGGTGCACCTGCCGATCAATGGACGTGGCTTTGGCGCAATCAATAGTTCCCAGTAAGCGGCAAGAGGCTCGCCACCTATTACGTGGGACCGACAAAATAATTGGCAAAATGTGGATATATAGTATTCCCTGCCCACCCCTTCGGGGAAGCAGGCGTGATATTAGGTATGGAATGACAACAGATTATTGTTGTTGATTTATGACTAAGTAGGCTTAGCTATCATAATCATCATGTCGGTCTTATAGTAATTAGTGCATCCACTGCTGAAAATTCGTCTTCCCATAGATTACATTCTATTGGGGGTATTTGCCCATAATCATATCGGTGGGCAGGCTGGTTGGTGATCGCAGTTCAAACCAGTGCGGAGGATGATGCGGCTGCCCATCATCCGGTAGGATTTCTCTTCGTCGACTCTTACGACTCCCTGTGAGATGAGAGAGGGTGACACTATTCTATGCCGGTACCACACGGCTTAATTAATATAACTAGAATAAACTCCTTTTTGGAGATGGGCTTGTCAAATCAAGGTGAGAGGAAATGTGGTCCCTTAAATTGCTATACGTTCTAGTTTACTTTCATTCCATACCTAATAAATATGATGTTGATTTTTTTTAAGCAGAAGCAGACTTTTGACTGTTTTGAGTCTTATTACAAAAAAAAGATCTAAAGTTAAACTAGGTTTAAAACTAGTGCTGTCACTGTTTTCATTTTATCAAATAAAATTGACAGCATTAGTTATAAACCTGTTTAACTTTGTGTTTGACTTTAGATAGTGTTTTGTAAGAAGCCCCTTTAAGTTTAAGTATTTTATTTACTATCTCACCACCTATAAACATTTCCTATAACGCTACGGTTAATGGCAGAGATAAGGCATTTTTTTCAGACATGAAGTTTGCTTTTTGTACTATTTGTACATAAATAAATAGCAGAGTTTTGGCGCCAACGCGAAAAAAAACACATCGCGGCAATGGTTTATTTTCTAAATCTAGAATAATCCCAATATTTCATGCGAATAATTGTGCATTTTTAGACATAATCGTCATTCAGCAAGTACAGTGCGAATTGCATTAGAGGGTGCTATTTTGTATATTCGCATTCTTGAAAGCATGAACAAACAATCCATGCAAAACTGTTATTTAACTGCCGAATATCTGCTAAATCAGGCATTATGAAGAAGGCCCTTATTAAATAAATACCAGTACCTGTCATTCATAAGCCAAGCATTAGGCAATCGGGTAAAAGTCTAATTAAAACTATAATCTTACCTTCAGATGTCCCTACCAAGCGTTTTGTAACTTTATGTTTACAAGCTGCTTAATTAAATTCTGTTTTAGTTATAACTTCAGAATTCATTAACATCTCTTTACATTTCCAGTTATGTGGTGCTCATTACGGAAGAAAACTAGAGCTTACATAGAATTCCAACGGCTTAAGCGGTCGACTGGTACGTATGTTTTCCTTTTGCAATGAAACTTATTTGTTAAGAGTGTTAATGCAGTCGCAGTGGCAACTTTCAAATTTTATCTCGTGTTTATCAATTTCGTTAATTTTCGCAAGTTATTTTATGGTGGAGTTTTCTGTGCTTGAATCTTATATAAATTGGGATTTTATTGGCATTTTACAAATAATCATCGTTATAAAAAAGTCAGGTTTGACCAATAAAACTAGTTAGTAAGCCAATAAACTTAAAAGTATGCTCATATTACAAAATTCAATTTAAATGTAAAAATAAGTTTAACTTTTTTCTTATTATATTGTATATGGCATATAAGAGACAGAATTTCTACCATGAATATTAGCAGCGAAGGGGCTGAATTCAGTTGATAGAGGATAATATTGATAAATGAAAATATTGGGACAACCGCTTGACACAATTTTGCTCTTTTTCGTTAAAGTATTATAATTACAGGATATAAAAGACCGACATACGTCACGAATCCTTAGCATTTTTTATCTGACACGCCAAAATGTGTACATCCTGCCAGATGGTAAGCAGTCGATGCAGTCCAAAAAAAAATTAAGGTGCTTGATGAGTTAAATGAAAATTATCAAACAGTTTAAAACTTGACATAACATCATGTTGCCGCTGTGACGCATTTACGCTGTGAAAGGGTATTTATAAAGGTTTTTTTATTTAAATAGATTCAAGACCGGAGTTGGTGTATACGTTCATTGAGCAGGCCGTGCAGCCGGGGGCCCAGGTGGCACTCAAGTGTTCAGCGGTGGGGGACCCGCCTCCTCGCTTCAGGTGGTCCTTGGATGGACAGCCCATACCAACGCATCATGGGTATGTTGCAATTTTGTTTACTTCAACTTTCTAAACCCATGTCGATGTAGCTTGGCCCTTGTGGAACTTAGTATTCAGCGGTGAGGGATTCGCCCTCTCGCTTTAGGTGGTTCTTGGATGGTCAGCCCATATCAACGCATCATGGGTATGTAGAATTGCTTACTTTCTGTACCTTGTTTGTCATCTTATCTCGTTACCGTTTCAAAACTGAGCACGTTCTAAACCTATATCATAATCATCAGCTCAGCCCATGTCCGAACAAAGATGAGAAGTTTTCAGTCCATACTCTACTGATTGCAATCTAGTGTTCAGCGGTGGGGGATCCCCCACGTTTTAGGTGGATCTTGGACGAACAGCCCATACCTACACATTATGGGTATGTGGGATATTGGTTTACTTCTAGTATCTAACTAATCCCATAAAATTATCATCTCAG
The DNA here is from genome assembly GCA_949126915.1 of Musotima nitidalis. Taxonomy (NCBI): domain Eukaryota; kingdom Metazoa; phylum Arthropoda; class Insecta; order Lepidoptera; family Crambidae; genus Musotima; species Musotima nitidalis. The sequence continues at coordinate 9,107,661 of OX421431.1, forward strand.
CCCAACCCAAAACCAGGTTGAGAGGGTTTTAGATTTCACTTTTACTTTATTCTACTTTTATAGTACTCTACTTTTACTTCACTCTACTTTTAATTTACTCTACTTTTACTTTACTCTACTTTTAATTTACTCTACTTTTACTTTACTCTACTTTTAATTTACTCTACTTTTACTTTACTCTACTTTTAATTTACTCTACTTTTACTTTACTCTACTTTTAATTTACTCTACTTTTACTTTTCTCTACTTTTACTTTATTCTACTTTTACTGTACTCTACTTTCAATTTTTTCTTTAATTTAATCTTAGCACTTTACCGTTCCATCACTGTGCGTGGCCCTGCTTTTGTGAACCATGGCGATATGGTTTCAGTTCATACTAAACCGGTGGGGTTTAGATAAATAGCCTATTACTTTAATCTACTTTCGAATCTTACTAATATCTCATCTAAGCACTCTATCGTTTAAATACTGTGCGTCTTTCTTTCCTTTTGTGAAGCATGCAGATAGGGGTTTATGTCATACTCACCACTTGAACCCAGTGCAGATTGGTGCAGGCAAGTATATTGCGTCCTGTTGTCAGAGTTTTACCAGCCAACCTATAAGGCCATTAACTTGGCGTAACGACTACTATATATAATGACAACCGGGATCAATGGCTAAGGGTGCGTTTCTATCAGACATGTGCATGTGCGACATATGTGTAAGAACCAATAGAAGTGCTTCATTAATTCTATTGCTTCTAAACAAACACATTCCTCGCATCGTCGCACATCTCTGGTGGAAACGCACCCTTAACATATCAAGCACGGAAGGATTCTATATGAAATTCCCACACAAATGGTCGCTATTCAAGGAATGGCCTTTGTGAAATCTGCTTCACTTCGGTTGGCACAATTGAACATATTTCCACAAAGTTAATTAATAAGCAATTAAAAAAAACCAAAAAAGAGTCGGTCATCCTTAAACAAATATTTTTTTTACATTAAGCGCCTGTAACCCTAGACATAAAGGGGTGCCGTATTTACTTTTGATCAAATTGTAGATATATATATATTGTAGATTGATAATTAAAAAGATAGAATATTGTATTTATTATAAAAATTGCTATGCTATCGCATTAGGTTAAGACACCTGTTATGGTAGCATAAGATTATAAATAAATAAATTTATATTTGCTTGCTTGCTTGTATATCAAAACAGTAGCTCAGTAGACGACTGTAATTTATTACTCAAGTGGATTCACTTGCTACTTTAAGTACTCGCTTGAATAATATGCATCAATTATACCTTGCTACACATCTTTTCCGTGAGTGCAGAAAACCGAGACACCTTGCACTTCTCAAAGAGACTCAAAAATGTGCCAAAACCACTATACAAAAAAAATAAAAAATTTAATGTGACATGTCTTAATGACTACATCCGGCCCGTTGGTAAGCAGTAGATGCAGTCCAGGCGCTTCATACCGTAGAATAAGTGGCGCACCAACTCATGACGGCCATTTCACGCCCCGCTTAAAATGCCCGGCATTATAGGAACTAGGTTATGGTCTTACCCAGAAATGTCTTACCAAATTACTCGGTTCGAGTGCTGTTAGTCTGCACAGTATGTGGATGGTTCATAAGACCAGCACCTGTTGTGCAGGAAAGGAAAGGAGAGGGCGGGATGACATCAAAAAGGAGTATTAATTCTGGTTGGCCCAACACAAATTTTCTTATAAACTATTTGATTTTGTTTGGATTACTTTTATGTTTAGAAGCGTTCGTAGCTCCGTGGGACTAGCTGGTCGGAAACGATCACCTAAGTTCAGCAGAGTTTATAGTACATCTATAGATGGGACGTTATGCAGCTAGTCCCGGTTAAAACAAGGTACGAGTATGTGTGATATGTGTGGGTGCATAGGGATACTCCCAAGATGGATTAAAAATATATTTGTAACAAAGATCTTTTAATCCATCACTTCCTTACAAAGGATTTCCGTCAAGTAACGCCTGAATCAATAAATTATCCTCTCAAGACCTAAGGAGCCCAAGCTCACCTGTAAGTGGTGCGCCTGCCGATCAACAGACAAGGCTCTGGCGAACATAACAGTGCCCGATAAGCGGCAATAGGCTCGCCACCTATGTGGGACCAATTATATAATTGGCGAAGTTTGGGCGTATAATATGCCTCTGCCTACTCCTTCGGGGAAACAGGCTTGAATGTATGTATGTATATGTGGTAGTCCTTAAGCCAAATTAGACGGTCTATTGAGCGTCCAGAATAGTTCTTACAAGAGGACACACCTATCTCCAACATCGGTGCTGCGTGCCGGAGTTATGATCTGATTCCTTTACAGATTAGTTCGTGAAAAGAGGTCCGTGCTTAGAAGTGGGGTTTTAATCACCATTATAGCCATATGAAGTCCACTGTTAGACACTAGCCTCCCCAATAGATTACATAATATTGAAGGTATTTGCCCATAATCACGACGCTGGGGAAGAGGGTTGATGATCGCAGTTCATGCCAGTACGCAGGAGGACGCTGCTGCCCATCATCCGGTACGATTTCTCTCAATTGATTTTTTTGACTCGTGAGACGAGAGGGGTGACTTTTCTAGGCCGGTACCACACGGCACAGTGGGGTTTAATAGGCTGGGATAAATATGATAATAAATAAAATAAGAACTTGTATTATAGAAACTAAATAACGGATAAACATACATAAATACTTTTTTTTTGTACATACATACTTAATATATTATTATATAGAAAAACACCCAGAACAGAACAAATATTCATGTTAATGAACACAAAAAAAAATCTTGTGTGGGAATCGAACCCAAGACCTCAGGAGCGGAGTGCGAGGATACTCGCCACCACACTATATCGGTCGTCAAATGAATCGAAAAATGAATTTCATCTTTCAAAAAGTAGAATCAAGATCCAGTAGCAAAATCCCCTTTAAGATTTTGCCAATTATTTACACTTGTGGCAGAGCATCATACGAGCCTGTACAGTTCCTTTTAAAAAAAAATCTCTACTGTACTTTATCGAGAAAAGTCGAAAGCTTGAGCTGAATAAATGAAATTTTAAACCAGCCTTTACATGGACGTGACTTACATTCGGACCATTGAAAAAAATGTCTCCAGACACCTCTCTACTAACATACACTTAAATTTTAAGGTTTTACTTACAAAGCACTTTGAAATTTCAATTCAAAGTAAGATTTGTCCAGTATCAAATGCTTTTCATCTCTTTGCAACGTATATTCATACACCAGTAGTAGTTGCATTTAATAGGTTCGCAAACAATAATTTATTGATTCAGGCGTTACTTTGCGGAAATCCATTGTAAGCAAGTGATGGATTAAAAATATCTTTGTAACAATTCCCGCGCTACTATAATTTCCCGAAAAATCGAGAAACTATTCAACACGACACGTTGTTCGACCTTACACAGGGCATCTTCAGGTAAGATAGGAGCCTCAGAACAACGATGTCTTCACGACCAACGCTGAAACGAGAGTCTCGTTTCAGCGTTGGTAGCGCGGGAATTGTTACAAAGATATTTTTAATCCATCACTTGCTTAGGTTCGCAAACCTTCCCGAATGATGTTCATCTAAACAAATATATTGATTAAAATTTATTTCGTTGTAATTTCTACTTCATGTAGATAATTAGATTATGTTTTTACCAACGCGAGAATTTGTTCTTGTCAAAAATCTGTTTACTTTATTTTTATCTCACTTACCTCTATCAAAATAAATCAATCGAAAATAAACCGTATTTAACGATTTAAAATTTGTTCATCACTTATTAGTGTAAGGATCTAAAAGATGAAGATGAAAAATTTATAGGAATCCTACCAAGTTGAGTGCTTCCAACTAAACGCTGTGTTTATACGATACATTATACATTTCGCACGATAGCTGGAAATATAGATAGAAAAAAAAGATAAACCCATATGGCAGCCTGTATGTGCCTGTTTGTAATGTGCACAGGAAAGCATAAGTCTTGCCAACTGTCGCGGCATAGGCTATCACGGCACACGGCGCCGGTGTTTTAGTGCCAAATCTAGATAGATGCCACCTCTGTACATACATATTGCACGAACTGGAATTCTTGAAAAGTATTACACAATCACAGATTGTGTTCAGGATGTCAGTCACGTCGGCAGTCGACATAGCGCGAAGTATTGGGACTATAAATAGGTTGTATATAAATGCGACAAAAGTGCCTAGCAGGTCAATTGTGCAGATCTTTCAGGACTGTTTGCAAGGGTTACCGCGAACATTGATGGTTTTTAGTGAGTAAAAGTCCGACACATCCTTCCAGTCCACTTACAGCGGGAGACGGTGATATAGTGATGATACCTCAAAAAATTAACAATTGTGGGATTGGCCCATATTGTGATATTTATGTTTTGCTCCGGTTTTACCGGTGCTGCTAATAAAAATATCAACAGAGTACTCATAATTATAAATAGAAAATTGAGAACTAGAATTGTACAAAAAAAGATTATATTTGAAGATTGCCATTATATTGCACCTGCCAAACGAACAAAAAATAAAATAAAATAAAAAATCATTTATTGCTTTTAAGGGATACATACATAAACATGACAAAATTAAAAATAGTAAATTATGTAAATTTTCTTTTGAACTCGATACCTAGCTCGCGCTGAAAGAGAGCTTTATATTAATGTATGTGTTTTAATTACCTTGCTTATCACATTTATTGGTGCGATCTTATTTTTTGGACTGCATTGACAGCTTGCTAGTAGCCATGAAGTAGTAATTACGAAGATTCACATAAAAATTAAAATTCACTATTATTCATCTTCCTTCAGATTCATTTTGCTCATTTATGAAAGAAATATTCACTATTATTCATCTTTCTTCAGATTCATTTTGCTCATTTATGAAAGAAATATTCACTATTATTCATCTTTCTTCAGATTCATTTTGCTCATTTATGAAAGAAATAAAACTATTCCAAGTTAAAGTTAAATGTTTCAAGAGGTAAAATATATCCATCAATATCATCTCGGCCACATGAGGCCAATTCCCCAAATATATGCTGCCCCAACTGCTTTCCACGTCGACTAAGTTTAAGCCGCCTGCATCCACTGTCCGTCTATTTCCATCCGCTGGCTGGTTCGCGGTAATCACAGAAGTTAAACTTATTTTCAATTTGTTTTCCAAACTGTACCAAAGCTCCAAATAAAAAAAAATGCTTCTATTACTGTGCAAAGGCCTTCCATGTGACGTAATGGTTCCAACCGTAACATATATTGCTGGGTTTTATTGCCAAATCTAGATAAATGACGCGAACCTAAAAGCTGTCCAATAAAAGTTAATAAATCAAACACGAAGGAACAAAATTGTATGTACCACATCCTATTGAAAATAATATAAAAATACAGATACTGTTAGTGACTAAAATGTGGAAACATGTAAAACTTTCAAGTTCATGTGAAGTAAGCTCTGTATATCCCTAAAATTATCCGAAAGGCTATTGCAATAAGGGGTCATCCATAAATTATGTCTCATGAATTTCGTGATGTTTTGACCCCCCCTCCTTCCTTATCATAGCTGGTCACACTTGTGAGACTCCCTCCTCCTTAGTGTGATGTCACATATTTTGCAATTGTATAGCAAGAAATAATTATATCAAAATAGCAGTTCCAAAAATGTTTATAATATCTGGATTCTTTTGAATTATTGGTCGTAGGAACCATCCACATACTGTAAAATACTCGACTACTCGAATCAAGAAATTTGGTAAGTCTTTCCTCTGTAAGACTATTCGGCTTTGGAATTCTCTGCCGTTTTGTGGCGCATGAGTCCTAGCTTCTATATTCCTGGGTCTTTTCAGCAGGGCGCAAACGGAATTTATATAGGAGTGAGTGCACTACTCACCGTACTTATTCCACGGTAAGAAGTCCTCTAATTTTTATGGGCAGTTTCGGGTTAATTAAGGGTTATGCCCCTTACCTAAATGACTCCAAACTTATGTTCTTAATATCGAAATCGTTGCGTGTTGGTTCGACCGGTGGGCGCGGCGGAACTGCCTGTGCTGCCGCTATTCCTGCAATCAGCACAAACCGTTAAACCCTATAGACAGCATCGACTTCTTATCATTCTCGTCACTATCATGACCAAAGCGAAACTTTTTTATCACTCTGTTGTGGCTTATCTCCGAAACAGCTCGATCAAATTTGACAATTTTTTTTACTACAAAATTTTATAAGAAGTTGGTAAAAGACTTAGGCAACTTTTTGGACCTAAAAAGTGACAAAATATCTGTAGGTCAAGGGGACCACCACTAGTTTCTAATAAAAAAAACGGAAATAAGTCACGTGAAGTATTTCACGGAAATTCAAGAGACAAAGTAAAAAAAAAACGTGAATGTTGTTCCTGTTTTTATTTAAGTTGCTTGTGAATTTGTGTCATTACATCTGACGATGAAATGTACAGATCAACAATTTTTTTAAAACTAAATCTGAAGTGGAAAACTAACGACATTCAGCAAAGCGTATTCTATAAAACAAAAAAATATTTATGTGCAAATAAAAGAAAATCTATCTGACCAATTCGCTAGGAAACTGGAACCTAAAAAATGTTATGTAATGTAATTTTTATAAAATAAGTTCATAAAAATTACCTTTGGCAGCTAAATACTTAGTAAAGATTGTAGACTCCTGGGCAGAGTACATGGCTCTCGGCTTTGATATGAGTAATTTTACATGCTGCATACCATATGCAAACGATACATTAAAGACCTTTCACAACAGTAAGACATTCACTATATACATTTCCAATTTAACACTTATACCAATAGGCTAGAAGTCTGACTGTGAAATGTAGACCGTGTGAAACCTATTTATACTACGACTGAATACTAACAATAGATATTGATCTCGGCAAAGGAGATTTCATCTGCACTCGAAGAGAACCCGAAAGATCACAGTCAAATTCAATTTACAATGTCAATATTAAGCGATCGAGAAAATTATTTGAACAAGTTAGTATTGATTTTGTTATAGGAAGAAAAATAGCTATACAAGAGCTAAAACCAACAGTTATATTATTAAGCGGTAACAGGCTCGCCACCTATTACGTGGGACCGACAATGTAATTGGCGAAGTGTTGGCGTATAATATGCCCCTGCCTACCCCTTCGGGGAAACAGGCGTGAATGTATGTATATTATCAATTGGTAACTGTTTTTTTTTTATTAAAGCAATTCTGATGTCATCATATCCTTACTTCATATCATACCACTTAAGGTAACCAGATTTGGCTGAACATCAGATATTATATAAACGGCGATAGCCCAGTGGCGAGACCCCTTGCCTTTAAATTAGAGGGTATCGGGTTCAAACCCTGGTGGCGCCTACGACATTTCAAAGTTATGTAGGTAATTTTTGCTTGCTCCATGCCTCGGAAAGCATGTTATCGGAAAGTATGTCGGGCTATCGTGTCCTGCTAAAAGAGACCGATGGGAATTAAGAGAAGAATATCAATATTTTTTATTCGAATGCGAACGGATTAGCACTGAACATGGGAGCAGCGAGAAAGAAGTAATTTGAAATATCCAAAGTTTTAGAAATATTTTTATGTACTTAACGTTTTTTGAATAAGTTAATATTTCACTAGTCTAATATTACATGCATATAACGGTCATAGGTAACCTCTTGTTGTAATTGTGTAGTTGGAAAACAAACAATGAAAGCGTTGTCCTGAATAGAAACATATAATATTTTATCTCCAAAGATTTTTCCAAAAGTAATCGAGAAATTGTTCGTAAGCCAAAAGAAGTTTCTGACTCCATTTATTAATAGAATGTACTTTTATAAACATTCCAAGAAAATACGTTTCTCTTTAATCGCTTTATACATTCTGAGGTGGCGAATTGGAGGTTGGATTAAAAGAAGTCTAGTTTGAGGTGTTAATCTGCTGGATATCGCGAACTAGTCTAATAAGCGATCAAGCAGACTTAATCTCGATCAATTGGCACCTGTCAATTTAATAAGGGTGTTTTAGGTCAAGTCCTCGATGTGCTGGTTAATTATTCCGATGCATTCTCTTAAATAATACATACATACATTCAAGCTTGTTTTCCCGAAGGGGTAGGCAGATGCATGTTGTACGCCAACACTTCGCCAATTATATAGTCCCACGTAATAGATGGCGAGCCTATTGCCGCTTACGGGGCACTGTTATGTTCGCCAGAGCCTCGTCCGTTGTTCGGCAGGTGCTCCACTTGCAGGTGAGGTTGGCTTGGGCTCCACAGATCTTGGTAGGACCTATGCTAATGCAAGTTTGTGAAAAATTTGGGGTGTATAGGTACACCCCAAATATCTCACAAACTTATCAAAATATCAATAAATCTTGATTTTATATTGTTGCCAGGGCGATTATAACTGAAGGCAGAGAGAGCGGACCAGCCAGCATTGGAGTGAGCAGCAACTACGTACTGTCCACATTAACGCTGACCAGTGCCCGGGTGGAACATGGCGGACGATATGAGTGTAAGGCGACCAACGCGCATGGATCCATAGCGCACGGGGCCCGACTAAACGTGTACGGTGAGCACTGAATTTCCATACTTTATAAACGATGTGATAGTTTTTACAACTTCATATTAATCTGCATAAAGTCATTTGTGCTATTTTTGTGCGTGATCCTTTTTAGTCTTCATCGAAATTGCGAGACTTTACTGTGATTTTTCCACAATCTTTTCTGAACATACTACTGTCATAGTCAAATGGTGCTGAAAAGTAAATAAAGCTGATACTAACTGGATAAAGATTCTTCTGCCATACCCATAATTTACTTCTATATATCGATGAACCGGATATAATTGTTCTGAATAGTAGCTAAAACGCCGATGGTTGCTGTAAGCTTAACTCTTTATGTGTTTATAGTTTAGTAGTGTTGAGTAAGTAGGAAAAATAAAAAAATAAAAAATATTTTTTTCTAAATTTGTATATACTAAAAGTCATACACGTAATAACCAGGCCTTTTTAACTCTTCAGGTTCTAAGAATACTTATAATGGAGTGAGTTTTGGAATGTTCCAATTTGATTGATAATTTTAATTATCAACTGAAGTATGTACCTTGCACACAACTGTTCGGCTGACACTTAGCGGTTGATTTTTAACGAGAGACTTAATGAGATGTGCATACTTTTTTTTCTTTTAAATAATGGCTTCGTGCGATTTGCACATTTAGCCAGTTTCAAGTAAGAGCTATATTATTAACATATAAATTATAGTAAATGATAATGAGTGGTGATAAAGATTATACATTTATAATCAAGATTATATTTATACCATTGTAAATGAGATGCCCTCCCCCTCAACCCCTTGAGTCCTCAGTAAAGATGTGGGACAATACTGAGATCTCACATGGACTTCTTGAGAGAATTTGATAAGTGATGTTGCACTGTTTTGTTTCATTTACCAACACTCATGTACGTTCACAAACACTTAACGGTTAAAAATCCACCTTTAATTCACATTAATGTTCAAAACATCACCAATTTTATAAAATAAAACAAAACTGCAGACATGACGCTTCACTTTTCCGCCAAGAAGTCATGTGCATACTTAGTTACAGTATAGTTAGTTGTATTGTATTTTTTTTTTATAAATTATTGTATTAAAAAAATGTCTTGTCCAGGTCCTCCGTACATCAGATCGCTGGCCCCAGTGAAAGCAGTCGCAGGTTCCGAGTTGATTGTATGGTGCCCCTACTACGGTTTTCCTGTCGAGTAAGTATTTATTGGTAGGGCGCCCTCCAGCTAGGTGGAGCGACGACATACGTAAAACGGCTTGCAGCGGTTAAAGACAGCTGAAGACAGAGCTAAGGTAATGGCATTGGAGAGGCCTATGTCTAGCAGTGCACGATTCTAGGCTTTTGATGATGAAGTATTTTCCCTTTCAATTAATTTTAATTACTTTACCTTGAATTTGCGTACGAAACGAGGGCTACTTACCCAATATTTTGTAACAAGTACAAAAGGTTTTAAAGAAATAATCGCTTACATCAATATTTTAATGTACCCAATAAGTACTTTTCAAAAAAAGATTCTTAAATTGGTTGATTAATATTTCATAGATATAAAAGTGCTGTTAAATTTTGATAAGTCATAAAATGTTTAATGAAGTCGATAAAGTAAATTGTAACTCACTGATTGATGGAGCCACTGAACTAATAGGGTAAACTAGACTTATTGGGTTAAATTTGACCAGTCTATTAACTATAGTAGAACATAGAGATGCTTCCTTAGGTAAGGGGAAAGGGTTCCTAAAAAAATTTAGAAATCAGTTTTAGAATGTCTATTATAACAAACAACACAATATAAACACCTACCTACAATACACACACCATAAATCTACCCTCAAAAAGGTCAAATATGGATAGGTGCAAAGCAAGGAGTTTTTCCATGATAGCTATTAAATTACATAGGAATATAGTAAACTGCCGGCTAACTGGTGCCGTGTGGCGCCGGCCTAGAATAGCGTCACCCCTTCTCATCTCATGGGGAGTCGTAAAAATCGACGAAGAGAAATGCTACCGGATGATGGGCAGCAGCGTCATCCTGCGTACTGGCTGGAACTGCGATCACCAACCCGTCTGCCCAGCGTGGTGATTATGGGCAAATACCCCCAAATGAAAAATGGCACACACGCGTAAACGGCCCCCAGTCCCCGGCGGCCCCGCTATTCCAGATTACGGTAGCGGTCTTGGTAACGGCGGGGCAGGGGGTGCTAAGAATCACCGGCAGAGATCCGGCTACCACCCAAAACGACGACTTCTGCACCTGGCAACTTATAACACGCGCACACTGAGGACCGACGAGAAGATTGACGAGCTGGAGGAGGAAATAGAGCGGTTGCACTGGGACATTATCGGGTTATCCGAAGTCCGTAGACAGGGAGAGGATACGGTAATCCTTAAGTCCGGCAACTTGCTCTACCACCGGGAGGGCGATCGCCTGTCCCAAGGTGGTGTCGGTTTTATCGTCCGGAAGTCTATCCGTAACAACGTCGTGTCTATTCGGAGTGTGTCGACCAGGGTAGCGTACCTAATACTCAGAATCACCAAACGGTATTCGTTGAAGGTAATTCAGGTTTACGCACCGACCTCGGCACACCCTGACGAGGACGTGGAGATATTGTATGATGACATTTCTGCCGCCATTCATACTTCACCGACTCACTACACGGTTGTTATGGGAGACTTTAACGCAAGGCTAGGCCAACGAAGCGGTGACGAGCAGAAAGTGGGGCAATTTGGAATAGGGCGAAGGAACCATAGGGGACAGCGGTTGGCTGACTTCATGGAGAAGGAGGGCCTCTTTATGATGAACTCCTTCTTCAAGAAGCCACCACACAGGAAATGGACCTGGCTGAGCCCCGATGGTTTCACGAGGAATGAGATAGACTTCATCATGACCACTAAGCGACAAATATTCAATGATGTCTCTGTGATCGCCAGGGTGAAAACCGGTAGCGATCACCGAATGGTAAGGGGCACATTGAATATTAATATAAAGCTTGAAAGGTCCCGTTTGATGAGGTCTACGCTCCGACCCTCAGCTGCCCATATTCAAAACCCCGAGAACTTTCAGCTCGAGCTTCAAAATCGCTTCGCAGGTCTGGAGAACTGCGTAACCGTTGACGATATAAGCGGCGGGCTGGTTGAGACTGTCCACGTTGTCGGGTCCAAACATTATAAGACCCGACAAACTAAAACCAATAAACTGTCGACTCAAACTCTTAGTCTCATGGAAGCGCGACGAGACATGCGATTGCAGTCTTCAGCGGAAGCGTCTACCTACCGGCTCATCAATAGACAGATCTCGAAATCCTTGCGACTCGATATTCGCAAATTCAATACAAATTGTATTGAAGATGCAATAGAGAGGAACAGGGGTTCAAAAGTGTTCGCACGGGATCTATCTATTGGTCAGAGTCAGTTGACACAGCTGAAGACCAACGAAGGCAGTCTAGTCACGTCGAGACCTGAGATTATGAGGGAGATCGAAAGGTTTTATGGACAGTTGTATACCAGTACGCAAGATCCCGCTACTTGTTTGGCTAAAGACCCTAGAGCCAAACTAACCCGACATACCACCGAAGACATCCCGGACGTCAGCCTGTACGAGATTAGGATGGCCCTGAAACAACTAAAAAACAACAAGGCACCGGGGGAAGACGGGATAACAGCAGAGCTTCTGAGAGCGGGTGGTACACCAGTACTTAAGGTACTCCAGAAGCTCTTTAATACCGTCATTCTCGAGGGACGTACGCCACAGGCGTGGTCCAGTGGTGTGGTTGTCCTTTTCTTCAAGAAAGGTGACAAATCCCTTTTGAAGAATTATAGGCCAATCACGCTACTGAGCCACGTCTATAAGTTGTTTTCACGGGTCATCACGAACCGTCTCGGGCAAAGGTTTGACGACTTCCAGCCTCCCGAACAAGCCGGTTTCCGAAAAGGCTTTTCAACCATAGACCACATTCACACGCTGCGGCAGGTTATACAGAAGACCGAGGAGTATAACCAGCCACTTTGCTTAGCGTTTGTGGACTATGAGAAAGCCTTTGATTCGATCGAGAGCTGGGCAGTGTTTCAGTCCCTGCAGCGATGCCGCATTGATCATCGGTATATCGAAGTTTTGAGGAGTTTATACAGAAACGCCACCATGTCCGTACGAGTACTGGACCAGTGCACGAATCCTATCCTCTTGCAGAAAGGCGTGAGACAGGGTGATGTCATTTCACCGAAACTGTTCACTGCTGCTCTGGAGGATGTTTTCAAGCTACTGGACTGGGAAAACTACGGCATCAACATTAATGGCGAGTATATGACTCACCTTCGATTTGCCGACGACATAGTGGTCATAGCGGAGTCGCTTGTGGATCTGGGCACAATGCTCGGAGACCTCGACAGAGCTTCCCGAAGGGTAGGTCTTAAAATGAACATGAATAAGACCAAAATCATGTCAAATATCCATGTTGTGCCTACCCCAGTAATAGTGGGAAGCTCGGCCCTCGAAGTTGTCGACGAGTACGTATACCTGGGACAAAAAGTCCAATTAGGTAAGTCCAACTTCGAGAAAGAGGTCAATCGTCGAATCCAGCTCGGTTGGGCTGCGTTCGGGAAACTACGCAAAATCTTCTCGTCCAAAGTACCTCAGTGTCTCAAGACGAAAGTCTTCGACCAGTGTGTGTTGCCAGCGATGACGTATGGGACTGAGACGTGGTGCCTGACTATGGGCCTCATAAGGAAGCTCAAAGTCGCTCAGCGTGCAATGGAGAGAGCTATGCTCGGAGTGTCCCTACGTGATAGAATCAGAAATGAGGAAATCCGTAGGAGAACCAGAGTGACCGACATAGCGAAGCGCGTTTGCAGGCTGAAGTGGCAATGGGCGGGGCACATAGCTCGAAGAACCGACGACCGATGGGGCGTTAAGGTTCTTGAATGGCGACCACGAATCAGCAAACGTAGTAGAGGGCGGCCCCCAACGCGATGGACCGATGATCTGGTCAGGGCGGCGGGGAGCCGGTGGATGCAGGCGGCAAAGAATCGATCTACGTGGAAAGCAATTGGGGAGGCCTATGTTCAGCAGTGGACTTCGAATGGCTGAAATGATGATGATGATGATGATGATAGTAAACTGATCCTCCAAAACTTGCTGATTAATCATTTAATAGGGGATAAGATGGCTGAGTTAATATTTTTGATGTGCAATGTGATTAGGTTAGGTTGACAATTTATTAATTTTGATGGCACGTTAAAGAGCAACCATTTTCATACAAAATTTGTAAGCCAACGGCATCCCGGCTGCCATGGACATCTATGGCAGTCGTAATTGAGAAGTCAATGCGTTCTGACATCCTGTTTTACGTCAGATGCCAGTCGCTCCATGTAATAACTAAAATTCAGCTAAATACTGGTTAGACCAGTGAGCCGACTGCCCTGTGCTTAAGTCTATGGCAACTGGGATAACACTACACAACAGACAGATAAACTGACAAATTCTGACAAAGAACCCATTTGCTTTAATTCCTTTGTTATGGTACCGCTCATGTTTCTTTCATTGTTGTTAAGAAAATATATGGAATTTCCATTTTGTGTAAATTTTTGACGAATCTAAATGATCATGTTGATCTTAAAGACAATAAAGTATTTTTTTTATTTTTTATATAAACTAGGATATCATAGCTAGCATGATGAGTTTATTATTTTGTATAGATCAGTGAAGTGGGAAGGAGGATCAGGCGCAGACCCTCGGTATCAGCAGATGGACGGCCAACTTACCATCAGCAACGTTGACAAGAACCGGGACCGAGGCACATGGACGTGCTCAGTCCTCACTCCTGGTGGAGAACTTGCTAAAAGAGAGGTATAATATTGGTTATATGTTCACATATACGTTAAGTAAGAACTTTCCCAATTTATATATTTGTTCTGGTCTGGGTGTTTTCCTATGTATATTAAGTATGTATTTACAAAAAAAAAGTATTTATGTATGTTTATCCGTTATTTAGTATCCATAACACAAGTTCTTAATGATACTTATCTTGGAACTAAATATGTTTTTATTTCTATTTTGAATCTAAGTATAATGTACATTAAATTTTTTTTGTGATGTATACTTTTCATTAGCTTTTTAACGTTTTTAGTTGGTAACAAAGATAGTAAAGGGTTACAAAGATTTTTTTATCCTATCACTTGCTTACAATGGATTTCTTACAATATATAATACACTTACAATACAGAATAAATTACTTACAATAAGTTATTTTAGGATTGTTTAATGCAATAGCCTCACAGACCATTCAAGATGCTAACATGCTATCGTTTTATGACAGGTCCAAATGACAGTGGTATCACCACCAGTGCTGTCGCCAGTGGTGTTTCCACCTGGGTTGCGAGCTGGTGACAGGGCCCAATTGACCTGCAGCGTCACTTCTGGTGATATGCCAGTGTACTTCTCCTGGTTGAAGGATCAGATGCCAATATCCAGCGTGTTGCAGGTTTGTATAAAATTTCATTATCTGAACTATATGGAGTCCACTGTTGAACATAGGGGTCCCCAATAGTTTCCCAGTTTTAACCTTTTCCAACACAGAAGCTGATACTTAGCAAATGGTCCAATAAGTTTAGAGAGTGCCTGCAAGTTATAGTATGAGTATGAGTACGTTATATGGGTTTTATTGATTTTAGCTCTAGATGATAATTACCACACTACCTTACTTACTTTTATTTTTTTAAACTTTATCGCACACATAAAAATAATTTTACAAAATGCGAACTGAGTGCTACTAGCCATTCTCAACCATTTAACCTTTGGGTTAGCAGAAAAATATGAGGCAGTCAGAATAAGAAAACATATAAAATTACATAGAATTCTTATTACTAATAAACTACCTATACACAAAAATAAAAGTTATTATGATATGTAGACTCCATCAGATGATGACTCCTCGAAAAAGTATTTTTGAAGCAAGCTTTGCTTTCAGATTTCAGGAAAGACATTGTAAATTTTGTATAACCAAAATCGTTGAAAATTTTCTACTTTCAACAAGTGCTTCGTAACGTAAAAGTACATTCGTGCAGAATGCCTTTTTATATTTATATATATGTTTAACATATATAAAATTTTCCATTATTTACTGCAATTTTATGTGGTGTTACTAACTCTAATTTTTTTTTTAGATTTCGATAGTAAACCTTTTTGAGATCGTTAAACAACTTACTATGATTAAACTTTAAACATAGGTGGACGAAAGAGGGGCCGAATTCTACAGTATGCTGATATTCAAGAGCCTGACAGCGCTACACAGCGGCATTTACACCTGTGTCGTGACGAACACGGCGGGCAAAGCTAATACTTCCGCTGAGCTGGCTATCAAAGGTAGGGCATCCAATCAACGCCCTCCAACACGATATTAGCCTCCCAGTTAATTGCCAATAAACGGGAGAGGTTTATTTATTTAAAAAAAGTGTTTGAAATTCATTTCATATAAAGAAAGCTAGTATTTTTTCTCTTTTTCGCACGTCACATAAATTTATATATTGTCAGCTTAATTTTCAAACCGCTCGTCTTTATGAGAAAACTTTATGGAAGGAAATAAAAACTGTTTATTTTTCATAGTTAAGCCACTAATTGACTAAGGGGTTATTCCAAATAAGTAAATATTAATTTTTGGTGGTGCTAATGGTGCACCTGCCGATCAACGGACGAGGCTCTGGCGAACCTAATAGTGCCCGGTAAGCGGCAATAGGCTCGCCACCTATTACGTGGGACCAACAATATAATTGGCGAAGTGTGGTCGTATAATATGCATCTGCCTACCCCTTCGGAAAAAGTCGTGAATGTATGTATGTATTATTTTATGGGACTTGAGAGATTCCAATCGATAGATCTAAAAAAATTATATTAGTTGTCATTAAAAGTCAAGATTTTTATTTTTTTAGTCTTTGGAGTCGAAAAATTAGACTGACGATCGATATATTTATCGCAACCTAAATATCCCATTAGGGGTAGCAAAAAACATGCTGTAACTTTTTAAAAGGATATAATATTGTTGTAGGACTTCTTGGCGGGAAAGTGAAGCGTATTGTCTGCAGTTTTGTTTTATTTTTTTAAATTTGTTAGATTTCTAACATTTATGTGTAATAATGGTGGATTAATAACCGTTCAGTGATTGTGAACTTACATGAGTGTTGGTAATTGAAACAAAACAGTGCAACATCACTTTTCAAATCTCTCATAAAGTCCATGTAAGATCTCAGTATAGTCCCACATCTTTACTGAGGACTCAAGGGGCTTGGGGGGAGGGCATCTCATTTACCATTTATCATCTTTATCATCACTCATTCTCATTTACTATAATTTATATGTTATTAATATGTATTTTACTTGACACTGGCTAAATGTGCAAAGCGCACGAAGCCATTATTTATAAGAAAAAAAAATGTTGTAGCTCAGTCATTTTCAGCACATTTAGGATAATATTTAGGAGAAACATATGGTTAGACGTAGCTGACCTTTTGCCCACATTGACATCATTTCAAGAGTGAAACGAGATATGATGAAATACGCCAAAACTTTTTAATTTCAAGCGGATGTTAAATGTTCCTCTTTGTATACAGTGCCTCCATATTGGCAAATGGAACCGTCTGATGCATCCGTGCTCCTTAACGGGTCGCTCACGGTAAGCTGCGAGGCGAGGGGTCATCCGACGCCTGTCATGTACTGGACCAAATTTTCCGGTGAGATTTTTAGTCTACTTAATGCACTGTAATTATAATATTTGAATACTTAAATTTAATATTTATGGAGATTTGTAAATGGCAACAGATTAAGTATATACTTTAAACCAACTGTAAATTGGACAGTAAATATTCCTAAAAGAAAATAAAAACCTTGTTGAATATACTCTGTAACGTATAATACTACTTAATGAATTACTTACTGGCGAGACTAAACACGTGTACCTGATTGTATATTTAGATTTTTTATTTTGTTTCGGTCTGGAAGAAATTCCTTTTAGGGATAAGCAGGGCCGTTGTACATGTCTTTTATAACTTCTATCTTTGTGTATGTTCCTTATGTGCATAAATTGTTTAATAATCAAATAAATAAAGCTGGTATATGTAAAGTTTAAACAACTCCCGTGCATCTTGGATCTCCTAGAACATTAAGAAAAAGCTCAGTGCGTCACGTGTTCAGTTTGAAACGCGTTTTAGTGTCAATGGGGTAGACGTCGTTGTTATGATCTTAGGTTGTCTTAAGTTCTCACCTGAAGGAAGGCGAAATATATTGTTTCTGGAAATTAAAGTATGGGTTGTTTTCGGTTGTTTCTGGAGATTAAGGGTGCGCTAGATTTTTTACACGATCATTTCAAACTTGCACTAGCTTTCAATAGCTTTACACAACGTAACCTGAAGCTATATACATGTATTTATCCGAATACTAGCAATCCGTCTCGAAGCATGATAACAATTCTTTTCTTATCTAACTAGGAAGCACAGAAACAGCCCTAGGCGGTGTATCAGACCCGGTGGTGCTCGGGAATGGGTCCCTGAGGTTCGAGACAGCCAGAGCTGAACACTCGGGCAAGTACCGATGTCGCGCCGATAACGGGGTGCCACCCGCATTGTCCAAGACTCTCAGCGTACATATCAACGGTGAGTACATTAATAAAACTAGCATTATATACTAACAGCGCCCGTGGTGTCAACTGCGTGGTCACAAAGTCTTGGGCACCAGCTATTTATTAATAAAAGTTAGAAAATCAATTTTGTGCGAAGTTTCATATTCTTGTACTTCGCTTCAAAGGTCTTGAGTTCGATTCACAACACGAAATTGAAAAAAAATTATACAAGAAAATGTTATTTATTTTGATTATTTTTATCTTAGTCTGGATATTTTCTATGCATGTTTTTTTTTAATAAAA
This sequence comes from Musotima nitidalis, assembly GCA_949126915.1. Lineage (NCBI taxonomy): Eukaryota > Metazoa > Arthropoda > Insecta > Lepidoptera > Crambidae > Musotima > Musotima nitidalis. The sequence continues at coordinate 9,126,124 of OX421431.1, forward strand.
GCTTCTAGGATATGTTAAAATCTTCTAGAATAAGTACATACATACATTTTTTTTAAACTTATATTTAATGCAATATACTTTGTTAATGAATATATAATAATAATACATAAGTTATCCATGATATTCTGCTGCAAAATTTTCAAATGACACTTCTTCAATAAACATTTTGTAGACCACTAAATAAGACTAGAATATAAGAGATGTGGCGACCCCAATTGACGACAATATAGAAGGACTCGGGTTCAAACCCGATTATGTGCGTAATTACCGCTTTCTCAGTGCTAAGTTAAGCCCCGGCTATGGTCTATGGCAGACGTTATTAGGAACGTTGTAACTGGGATTTATGCTACGATGATTGATGTTAATATTACTCGATTGTTTAGAGCCAGCAAGATTCGAGTTGCCGTCTGCGAACGTGACATCGAAACTAGGGGATACAATACGCCTGGTGTGCGTGGCTCGAGGTGACTCGCCTCTCTCTACCTCATGGAGCCATTCTGGACGAGCTCTTCCCAACTCTGATTACAGGTATTTATAGTTCAATTCAAATTCAAAATCATTTATTCAAGTTTGGCACAAAAGAGATCTTATGAAGGTCAAAACTTAAAAACTAGCGCGCCCATTCACTGCGGGCAGGAGCTTGATCGTAAAAGAACGGTCAAGAAAATCGTCAAGTTTAGTTTTTTCTCCCGCCAGTTACAAGAAAATGTACTTAGTAGTAAAACAGTTTGACAAGTCTACAAAAACCTGTTAATTGGTAATATGAATTTGTCCTTCTTTACATTCCTTGTCCTTTTTTATTCTTGTTTTGGACCATTTTTCGTGACCGTGTGATAGCGGCAACTCTAAGTAATTCTACCAGCCGATCTCTTGCCCCAGGGTGTCGTAGAAAGGCGATTAAGGAATTGGGATCACATCTAGTGTCGATTTAGATAAAGAGATGACCACCTCTCACTATTTGACACTAGGGATTTCTGTGCAAAAATTTAACTTTGCTACAATTATTAGATCCCTTTTTAATATATATATTTTTTTATTTCAACTCTTTATTGCACATAACTAAAAAAAATATATCAAAACATTACATAAAAAAGGACATATACAAAGGCGAACTTATCTCTATAAGAGATCTCTTCCAGCCAACCTCATGAGAAGTCATATAGATATAACAAGGATAGGATACATATGCAAAATTAAATTAAAAAATAAAAACAATTTCATACGAGTATACAAAAGCAAATAATATAAACATACACAAAACGCATAATAAAATATATACATTTTATTAAATAGCAATGTCGATTTCTAATTTATATTACTGGAAATCGTACCGATTAATGTAGTAATAACAAACATTTTGATCGTGAAAAATTACAAGCAGCGTTTTTCTTGCCATTATATTATTATTGGTTGTCAAGATAACATCTAGACAACTGTTCTAATCAAAATAAACACTTTCCACGTAAATGCACACACACAAAAAAAATGTAATCTTTTAATCAAAGGACAGAATACCCGCATAATTTTACTAACAAATTCGAAGAGCAATTTTTAACACTAGAATTTATATTCAGGATGAGTATTTCCGAAACCCGAAGCACGGAAGGCTTGAGAAGCGAGCTGATGGTAGAACGCGCTGATAGAAGGGATTCCGGAGTATACAGATGTCAAGCGTCCAACCCATACGGCCGGTCTGACCATTTTGTCCATCTAGCTGTTCAAGGTACATATATTTATCTTTAAATATTATTCACCGGCACCTCCACCTGGCTTAGGTAGATAGGGCAGGCCCAGGAAAGGCTGACTTTACGTCGTAAAGGATGACAGTGCAATTATTTAGTTCCAAGATAAGTATCATTAAGAACTTGTGTTATGGATACTAAAGAACGGATAACCATTTTTTTTTATAAATAGATACTTAATATACATAGAAAAACACCCAGTGTGGGAATCGAACTCACGACCTCTGGAGTGAAGTGTAGGTATACTGACCTCCACGTCATATCGGTCTTCGGTATTAACCGGAACCAACTTTTTAATGTACCTTTATTATTACGGAACCGCTCGATAATACTAAACGATCACCCATCCAATGACTGACCTATGGTACTTCTGTTTTACTCCATTAATAATTTCCAAGGTCCAGCCATGTATTTAAATTCATAAAACATTTATTACTTTCATTAATGTGAAAAGATCAAAAATTACGCCCGATATAGCGTGGGTGTCAGTATAAATAAATATTTTTTGACAATTACACCAATTATTTAGTTCCAAGATAAGTATCATTAAGAACTTGTGTTATGCATACTAAAAATCGGATAAACATTTTTTTTTGTATATACATACTTAATATTATATTCATGTTCATGCACACAAAGATTTATCCTGTGTGGGAATCGAACCCACGACCTCTGAAATGAAGTGTAGGTATGCTGACCTCCACGCCATATCGATCGCCAACGGTAGTATACCTGCAATCCGCTCGTGAGGTGAGGTTTGATTGACACACGGGACGAATCTTTTTGTGCATTAGCACAAATTTTTGTTCTGCTCCTGGGGGTTTCCTATGTATACTAAGTATGTATTAACAAAAAAAAAATATATCCGTCATTTAGTATCCATAAAACAAGTTCTTCATGATACTTTATCTTGCAACTAATTGGTGTGGTTGTAAAAAAATATATGAATTGTTATTATAAATGAGTAATCAGTTTCTCTGATTTATGCTGCAGTCAAGAATTTATTGAATATTTTTGAAACAAAAAACACTACGTTTAATAACTTCAAAGCCTCTGTAAGAATTATTGTAAGGTAAACCTTATAAAACTTTTGATAAAAAACCACGAACTTTAAAGAATCAAATTCAGTGTAAATGCATAATTTTATTTAATACAGTCGAATAAAAACAGGAACTTCTGAATTATTTCACGGCTGTTATGGCGCATAGATCGGAAAAATACTACGTCCGATGAATACGTCCGTTCATATTGGATCATCGCTCAAAAATTCAATATTTGTTTACAAATATTTTATTTCCTAGATATTATTGATACTTAAATGAAGTGTTTTTAAATGAGTTAAGGTTCAGAATGCACAGCACAACATTTGAAAGGAAGTATATTTCTACGTAATTAGTCATGATTCGTTATTTTCAAATTATAAAAACAATTTGTGCCGTGTGGTACCGGAGTAGAAAAATGCTACCCCCTCCCATCGCATACTCCACATGCGTGGGTGGTAAGCGCCGACGAAGAGAAACCCTACCGGATGATGGGCAGCAGCGTCATCCTGCGTACTGGCTTGAACTGCGTGTTGATTAAGGGCAAATATTCTCAATAGAATGTTATCTTTTGGGGAGGCCAATGTTCAGCAGTGGACTTTATAAGGCTGATTTCAATAAGTTTTTTGACAATACTTAGATTTAGTGTAGTTTTTGGGAGCCTGATGTCCTATAAAACAGGTATGTACTAATACCAATTTCAGGCATCAGTCTCACACAAACAAACTGTCAATTGAAGTTCACTTTGTAATGATTATAATCATCTACACAATACTGCTATTGTACCAATTGTTTGTGATAAGAAAAATAAACATTATTATTATTATTAATACCTAAATTTCAAAAACCAATAAGCATTAGGTACAGATACATACTCATAAAGAAGACAAAAAGTTATTAAAAAACGTTACCGCTGTAATGGCATTTAAAACTCTTATACATAAATGTTAAACTTAGATGTTGAAGGACATTTTGACAATTTATCAGTGAGGAACGCTGAATGTCTGGAAAATGTTTCGATAAATTCCTTTGAGATGAAATGACGGGACCAAGATCTCTCGGGTCCAAATAGTTGACGAATTATTTGTTAAAGCTTACCTACAGGAAAGTTATTTCGCTATATTTTTCTAAGAAAAAATCTGTTAAGTATTTGATGTTTTTTTTTAAACATTCGATTTTAATAAGTTGGATGATACGTTTTGCAGGTCTGCTAAAAATAATCCGTTTCAATGTATAGAGGTATACGGATTCTATATCTAGTCTATTTCTCTTGTAATATTTAAATACCTTTAGTATTTATTTCATCTTTTAATTTTTTAATGGGCTTGATCGCTCTTTCTTATCTAGTGACGTATCGTTAAATTTGTTAAAAAATAGGACGCCCTCCTGCTAGTTGAAGCGAAAATATACGCAAAACGGCTGGCAGCAGAAAATTATCGTTATTTAACAAATTTCAGCAAGTGATTGATTGAAAAAATTTTTTTAACAAATCCTGCGCAATTTTCCAAAAAAACAATAAACAAATCAAGACGACACGTATTTAAAAAAAAAATTAAAAAATTATTCTATCACTTGCTTGCAATGGATTTCTGCAGAATACAGCCTGAATCAACAGCTTAGTTAATACATTTGTCGTCCACGACAGCAATGTATCTTTTGATAGTATGGACCTTGACATCTAAGTATGTATTTATTGTGGTGGATATGTACTAGGTGTAAAGTAAATTAAATATATAATTGTGTTACTCATTAAATAGATTCAGTCAGATGTAAGCCGTCGTTTGTTTGATATCACATCACCTCCCTACATGGCCACCCTGCCAGGATGCATCGCGATTGACTCTCGGGCGCGCATTCTACACCGATTGCCAAATTAGGAAAGGAATTCATAAACAAAGTACTTCGTGCACCGATGTAACAATGTTCCAGATAATTAATTTTATTACTCGATATCGCGACGCTATTTCTCGTGTTTTTGTGACGAAACAAAAAGAAGAAATATGGGTAAAAACCAATCCAAGGAGGAGACAGTAATTGTCCAGAACGCCGCCGCAGGAAATAATAATTCATCGGTAGAGGAATTGAAATTTCATCTTTCGATAATAATTTTCGGTAATTAGGTTACACTTCTTTATTGATTAACACCAAATTATCTTAATCTAGCGACAATCAGGTCCTCACAGAATTAGGGTATCAAATCTTTCCAGCTTATTTACAACAGAAGAGGATGGCAAGAAAACTTTTAATTACTAATAAAGAGAGCATACATTTGTAAGCACACATGATGGTTACTTACTGTACCTTCTAATATATTAAAGCACGTTCACCTGTAACTGATTGTGCATTAAGCTAAGTCCATATACAATGTAGGTAGTAGATAAGTTTTGATGAAGAAGTTGTCTTGATAATCGAAATAAATATAGTTGTAGAGTTGTAGGTATAGTATTTACTCCATCATTGAACATTTGCCCAATCCTAATTTCTCTACTTGTCGATATTCTGTAATACCATTTAAGGCGTTAGTTGACAAGCTATACACTCAAAAATTTCTTGATGTCATACTAGTGGTATTTTTTCATGACATTACTTTAGATTGTGATGCGATCTTATAACATATTTAGATTCAAGTAATCACAAAAATATCTAAAATTAAAAAAAAAATTAATAAAAACAAAAATTTTTTTGACTTCAAACTTACTGTTAGTACAATCTTTTAATTGTCTGGCATTAATCTATGCAATAAAATATAATACGACTTGTAATAATGTTTTCACCCATTTAGAGAGAAGCACTTACAAATCAAATTTAATATTTATTATTTGTTTAAAAATATTAATTTATTCCTTGTTTAAAAATATATAATATCCATTCTATTTATTAAAAATTTCACGATACTGAATGATCCTGTTGATTTTGAAGACAATTAAGCATATTTTATTTTGTTCAAATGTTGATTTTTTATTGAAAATTAGAAATTTGGACCCTTAAAATGGTAGGAAAATTGTACTGATTCGTAGTTCTGTATACACACATTGCACTTTCTTTTACGTACATTACCAATAGATAAGTTAAACATTCTTACTTATCACACAGAGCCACCAGAACCGCCTGCGAATTTCCGAGTTCTGGAAACCACTTCCCGGACTGTAAGACTGCAATGGAGAAGACCGTACGATGGCAACTCCCCAGTACTGGGCTACGTGGTTCAGTACAGGAAACATGACTCCACCGGCGCCGAATCTTGGAGGGACGCCCACAATCATAATGTCTCCGCTACTTCTGGCATCGACTCTTTTGCAGAGTAAGTTTATAAACATTATTATATGAAATAATCTATACTTTTGTTATACAGTGATTTTTTGACTAGAAAAAATTAACCAGTTCGCGTTGATCCGGGTTAGAGCGGTGGAGGGTTATCCGAAGGTCGTGAGTTCCTTTCTCATCTAGGCCATCGCGGACGGGTTGATTTTTCTAGTAAAAAACTCATCTTATGAGTAAGTTTATTTTGTATTCTGTGATAGTTTTGCAAACATAAAATTAATAATTTTAATTCTCTTTGTTTGAAATAATAATCTCCACCCATTTCAACAACTATTTTGTGAGCGATTAATTTAGAGATTATTGTTTATTGTGCTTTTTTGTAATTACTAGCTAATTATTTAGAAATAAATACTGCAATTTAAAGAAGGCATATGACCTCCTTTAAATTTTCCATTGTGAACGGTATATCGACATCACGCACCTTTTAGTACTGCCCACGCCTTATTATCCGAAACGTGGTCGCTATTGAAGGAACTTTCTACCGCAACGGTGTTCAGTTGTTCTCACAATCTGCTCCGGCCATTGCCACAGTAAATGTCTATTCTTGCAAACTAAGTTGACATACCTATATATTTCGCTTGCAGATTTTCTCATTATCTCTTTTTATTGTATGTAGAGCGACCGTGAGCCTTCTTTGAACTATCTAAATTACATTTTTCCGAAATAGAAACGAAGGAGCGACAATATCGGGACTAGAGCCCGCTACTGCGTACCTGGTGCGTGCGCGCACAGTGACTGCGCAGTTCGCCTCTGCGCATACTCGTGCGCTTTTGGCTCTCACGCTGCATGAACCACCTTCGCGTACTCCACTCAGTTTACGCGCATCTGCCCCCAGACCTTCTACCATTGAGCTGGCTTGGCAGGTACGCCCTTCTAGTGTATTTGTTTATATAATAAGTTAGAGAATAAGATGATGAAATACTGTTTTATATATGCATAATCACACGCCCAAAAATACTATTTGGGATGGGCAGAAACCTTGTTGCAATTACCTCAAAACGAACTATAAAGTTGAAGCAAAGTAAATAAATAAAGTTCGCCTTTAGCACAAAGATCTCTAGGTGAAACATGGTGAAAAGTTAGTGAACCCTTCGCCTACATTAACACGGGTCGAATCCAAATGAAGTACTGTTTACATTGACTTAATTTGATTCAAGTGTGCTTACTAATTTTTTTTTAATATTATAAAAACATGCAAGTCTAAACATAATCACAGCAAGCAACAGGTTAAAAATTTATATATCACTAGAGAATAACATTTGAAATTAATAAATTTAAATAGCATATAATGCATGGCTTATATAATAATATAATCAACCATACTGAAAACATACTGAAGATTTATAGGATGATAAAATAACGAAGAAAGTAACAGCTTACATTGTTTTAGGCACCGCCAGTATCATCGTGGAACGGTGAGCTCTTAGGGTACACGGTGTGGTGGTGGCCTTCGGCAGACAGCACGCTGACAGGTGGATCTAGCGTCGGTATGGAGTTCGCTACCGTTAGAGGTCAAATCACTAAGTACACCATCGAGAGCTTGGAACATTACACTCGGTAAACTACCTCAAAGGATTAAATTAAATTAAATTTATTTGAAATGTCAGTTCAGTTTGAGTTCTAGTCTTATAAACATCAACTTAATAACTAAAGCGCCTATTCACTGCGGGCAAAAAGTTGAGATACTTCAACATACTTGCATACTATCGCGCCTGTTTCGTCAATTTTGTTGTGGGCCCACGCAAAAGGTGGCGAGCCTAATGCTGCTTACTGGCACTTTAATATTTGCCATACTACGATATGAAACATACCTAAACGTCTAATGCCTCTTTTTATAAACCTTAAAAGATTCAGATAAAAAGCTACATAAAAAGATCATTTTATAAATTCATGACAACAAATTAAAAGCTAACGTGTCAATTCATTTTGGGCAGGAACATGAAGAAAACAAACCAATATGTTTACGGTTTTATAGGGATAAAACAAAATCGTAAATATAACATTACATAGGTTTTATTCTTTCTCAGGTACTCTGTCTCAGTAAGAGCTTTTAATAGCGCTGGCGCAGGTCCTGCGACTACTCCGGTTAACACTCTTACACAAGAGAACGGTAAATAAACTACTTAATGGGTATTTATTTAATATACATAATGGGTAAAATTTTATTTCTTATTTTCGTTTTTCTTAACGATAATTGAAACAAATGAGAAGTCAAAACAGAGCATATTAAAATTTATTTGACATAAAAGAGCACACTAAAGATTCAGTGGAAGGAAAATGAACATCAGAAATTATGTACGAAGTAAAGAAATGGAAAATAAAGAGCTCAAACAAGGAAAACAAATTTCCTTACAATAAGTCAGCATAAACTCATTTTAAGCCCGTTTTAAAGAACTAAAAATAGAACTGAGTGTAGATCCTCTCACAGTTCCATCAGAAATATATTCCTATGTATATTAGGTATGTATTTACAAAAAAAAAAGTATTTAAGTATGTTTATCCGTTCTTTAGTATCCATAACACAAGTTCTTAGTGATACTTATCTTGGAACTGAAGAATTGGTGTGATTGTAAGAGAATATTATTATTATTTATTATTATTATTATAATACCAAAAGCGGTGCGTTGCCGTGTCCTGACAGTACTTGTCAAAATTCTCTATATTTAAGTTTTCTTAATTATACTTATTTCAAGCCCGTTTCAAGAAATTAAAATCAGTACTACCCTCATTCTGAAACAGACCAACCAAGAGAGGTGCGTAATCGGGCCGTGCCGTCTTTGCACAGAGCCTGACCAAACTTCCTATATAAGTTAGCATATCCACACACATTTCAAGGAACTAAATCTAAAACAATAACGACCCTCATCCTCTAACAGTACCATCAGAAGGACCAAGAGCAGTGCGTTGTCGGGCCGTGTCCCCACAGAGCCTGAAGGTGGAATGGTCACCACCGCCGGCCCACGCCCATCATGGTGCACTGCTTGGTTATAAGTTGCTGTATCGACCGGAACACAGTAAGTACGGAACAAATTTTATACTATTGCTTTAATTTCAAAGGCCATAGATTTAAATTGTCGGGAATAGGTTTAAGCTAGGCTCCGTTCACAAATTACAAGCAAAAAATGTATAAAGTTCATCAATTAGAATATGGGAAGAGATTTTGTTTTAGAGTAATTATTTTTGATGTTGTTCGTAAAAACCCACGTTAGCTGAAAAATCTTAGGTGTTTGTGACTAAATTAAATGTTATATTAGCAACAAGGTATAGTACTAATAAAGTCAAGTAATTTGTCAACCGTCTTATTTGTTCTTACCAGATTGCTAATAATAACGTCTTCTATGATAGAAATAAAAAGAACGGTAACGTCTTTTACGTTTTTTCAAGTCTCTGTAAAGCAGAATAATATAGAATAGTTCTCACAATTTTTTAACGCGAGAAAAAATTGCTTAGTGGTTCACTGCTTAGAGGGTTATGTGGACAATAGCATCAGGGCAAGGTTTCGTAAGCCAAACCTAGCAGAGTTCATTAGCAGTGAAGTATATAGTTTGCCAGCTCTAAGCTGAGTGATGGCAGTTGTTTGTCGGCAGCGGCGAACTGGCTGGAGTGGGAAGTGAGGGGTGGGGGCGGATTGACGGCCGGAGCAGGAGCTGAAGTCAAGCGTGTTGCTGGAGTGGAAACTCTTCTGCTGGCACTGAGGCCGCATACCAACTACACCATACAAGCGTTAGCATATACTGCAGCTGGTGATGGTGTTCCAGCTTATCCTATACACTGCACTACGCAACAGGATGGTAAGTTTCTATTTTAATGTTATATGTCGTTAACAGTGATAGGAATAGGCTCACTGCCATCATCGTTATTATTACAGCCACATTAAGCCTACGGGTTCTTTCTGTTAGCAGAATTTTATTGTTCCGAATTCCATTTCGCAGAATGAACTTGGCAGAGTTTTCTTTAGACGAATATGCTCAAGGCAGAAAAGTTGTTTTGCAGAATTATTATTTGCTCAAATGTTTATATGTCCGAATTTTCAATAGCATACTCTTCAGATGGCAGAATTTAACTTGGCATACTACTTTCTGCAGATTTTCAATTGGAATAAATTCATTACGCCATTTATTGGAGACAGACTAACTGCACAAACCACAACTCGCCATGGTCCTTCACCGTAGTACTTGTCTGCCCTACCCCTAGAGTGTAATTTAAAAGCCGGAGGCGCGTAGGGAGGGACTGCAGCGCCGAAAACAGGGAGATACTACATGCATGAATGCATGCTACTTGCATGCTTGCTTAAAGCTGCATGCGTGCTATATGTTTGCTTGAATGCTGATGCTTGCTTGCATGCTGCATGCTTGACAAACATACAATATACAAGCATTGTGGTTTGTTAGTATTGTTTATCTACAGGGAAATAAAAATCATATGTGCCAAAAGTAGATTCTGAATACAGACTTTCTGCGATATAATAGTTCTGCCTCTTAATTATTATGGATTTTAAATATATGCCTTCAGATGTTTCTGCCTCACTAAATTCTGCGTTTTGAATATATGCTTAAAGAGACATGCCAAATGACTTTCTGCGATATTAAGTTCACTGCTGAACATAGGCCTCCCCCATAAGCTTCAAATGTGACCCGTGAATGTTGCAAGCGGCCTGCATCCGCCGTGACTTTTATCAAGTCGTCCGTTCGTCTTGCAAGTGAACGCCATGCGATACATTTCCTATCAATTAAGGCTGAAGCGTACTCTATTGAACTAAAATTCTCGTCACGACATTTATATGTCAGAGTTTTCGCGAAATACTTAAAGCTATATCTTTTAATGTTGTTTTGTAATATGTTATTTATTGAAACAACTGCATATAAGTTTTTGCTCTGTAAAGAGAAATTTGTTTAAGTGAAATACATTTTACAAACTGTGTAGAAAAATACTATACTTCTATGAACAATACTTATTTCTATATTAAACCTTAAATCACTATTACTAATCACTAACCGCTAAAGAGAAACAACATTAAAAGTTATTGCTTCAATAGTTTTCTATTATTCGAAAATTAGTTTGATTAAACGTGTTAGCATATTTTTCTTTAAATCGATAGCGACTTCCAATTACCGAGAACATAATGCAGAACTGCTGTCCACAGATAACGCATGCAGCTTAATGTGTACGAGAATTTAAATAAAGATTGAGAGAGCTTCATTTAAGTACATACAAAATTCTGAGATGATGGAATAGATGATGTTCAGCGGCGTCAGCCTACGTACTATCTTGAACTGCGATTACCAACCTGCATGCGAAGCGATTATTAAATACTTCTTAAACAATACCATTCACTAATATTATGGTGACATATATATAGCAGTGGTCTTCATATGCCTGAAAAGATAATAACAGAATCCTTGTATCAAATTCAGTGATATTAAAAACTGCATGTTAGCCAGCACTTCCTATCACTGATCATTTAGGACATCTTCTGGTTCAACTATATAAAAAACCATTTTATTGCAGCACCCGGCCCTCCTGCTGCCGTGAAAGTGGTAGCAACCTCAGTGGCATCTTTAGCTATTAGTTGGCTACCACCCAGTCGACCAAATGGGCCCATTCTCTACTATACAGTGTTTTATCGAGAACTTGGAAGGTAAGATTCATCAGTGTTTTTTTTTTTGACATTTTTAACTTATCCACGTGAGTCACCGACAGGGGACCATAAGATTTAAATTGCAACGACAAGACATGATGAAATAATATGGCCTTATGTCGCCATATACGAGTGTGCGTACATACCTATACCATTATGCATTCTTTAAATACCTCTGTTGTTCTACTTTTTCTTATATTTATAATATATTATAATTAACGCTTATTACAGTCTGATCTCTGGCACCCTTTTTTTATGGAAAATCATCATTATGTCCTTCCCCCGCAGTTGTGTCAGACTTGTACTGACTAAAAACCATCCATGTTCCTTCTTTTGAGCCTGCTACGTACTGCGGACGTGTTAACCGTGTAAAAAATTGTTTTAAGAACCGATGACTGCAACGTATTTTACGCTGTAAGAAAATCGATTCGATATCGATCCAAATATTGGTTTCGCAAAAGCATTCTCACAATGTTAAATACAGTAGGAGACACTGACTTATGTTATAGAATCTGAATATGATTCAACTATCTGCTTAGGCTTCATTAGTATAATAAAATTTCATATAAAGTCAAATTTTATAAATTTATTGTCATAGAGACCGACCACCTCAAACAACAACAGTCCAACCGGAAGATGTTGATCCATCAGTAGGTTTAGGAGGATCGACAGAGCTCCGATCCTTATCAGAGGGGTCTACTTATGAAGCATGGGTGGCTGCTCATTCTGCAGCTGGCGAAGGAGAACCTTCAGCTCCACAACCAGCTACTACTACACCTAGAGGTATTCTTAAGAGATTGCACGTTTTGGAAGGTCTTGTTGTCTTTTCACGGAAAACTACTAGAAGTTGGAAGAAATAAAAGGCATATTGTGCTTTCATGGATTTGTTGTTTGTACATTATTCCATAAGCATAACACTAGTTGGAGATTGCTGGGTACTAAAGCAATCACCGTTAAGTTAAACTCCAAATTGAAATAGCTTAATGGGCTATCATAATTTGAAAAAAAACTTCTAAAGTTGCAGCTCAATTTGGTACATTCAGTTCATTCAGATAGGATTAATAATTCGTCAGAACTAAAGTTGTATGCAGAAATCTATTAAAATTAAGATTTAATATGTATTTAGGTGAGTGTAGGCTACAACATTTACTTGTAACAGAAAAACGAGCCCCTCTATGATACGTTATTCCCTCTAGTGTATCATTCTTTTACGAACTAAACGTCGAGCACGCTCGCCTCTTTGTTATAAACCAACGAGCATATTGGTGTAATATTGCGTCGAGCGTATTTGTGTAACAATTCGTCGAGCCACGAGTGCGGGCGATGCGCGGTTACGGGGTTACGCGGAGGGAGGGGGACGAAAGACGTCCGCATTTACCGTAACATAACGCCGAACATTCGCAGGAACGTTATATTGCATGGAAATGATTTGGAAACTGAGCTTTTGCCTGTATTGTACGATTCGTAAGAATGTTACATTACATAGAAATGCTCCAGAAAATTTTATAGTCTATACCTTTTGTCTCATAGCAGGAGCAAGACTTTTATCATTCGGCGTGTGGGCAAGAGTGCAATGCGGTCATTCTTTACGGCTCGCGTGTGCCTGGAGAGGCGATCCTGCCCCAAGGGCGCGGTGGCTTCGAGGAGACAGACCAGTAACGCATGACCCGCGGACTCATCTCACTCCTCATGGACATCTTTCTATACATGGCAAGTATTTAAAAAAACGATTTTTCAAGAAATAATGATTGTGATCCATTGGCTCCTATAACTAATAACGACATTGAGTTTTAGTCTCACGGCTACACTGCATCGTAAAATCTTTCATAATGTTCTAATACCTACAATAGCAATCGAATTAATTTCCTATTTGATAAAATAATGTTTTATCACTCCTTTAACCAATAATGATTGGCTTTAATTTGGCGGCTAGCGCTGTAATGCATTACGTCGTAAAATCTGTATTTTACTTTTTATATAAAGTCTTCTGAAAAGCACAAGACTTCTTGCAAGCATATAATAATATGCATCATTCTTAATGGCATTTTTTTTTTCGGATGAAAAATCATCTAATGATTGTCTTCCGCCTTGGGTGAAGCGGAAGGGTGTGTCAGACTTTTACTGACTAAAAACCGTCCATTTTCTTTCTTGAGCCTGTAAACACCAAGGCCGCGGCAACCCTTTCGAACAGTCCCGCAACCCCAGCAGGCTTAGCCCCTGCCTAGAGGCCCCTCAGTGTGCTGGCATCTCTTTGAGGCGCGCGTGGAACACGAACGCGCCGTAGGTCTTAAAGCCTGGCCTCCAGTTAACGCAGCGATCAATACTGCAAACATTAAAACCTCAGCACCCATAAACATTTTAACCACGACGGATCAAATGCGGGCTGCACATTTAAAATGTTATGCTCTGCGCGTTCATAAAACGGTTGGTTGTTTAGCAGGACCACAATAATAATAATAATGGATTCGCTCTTGCTTTATACCATCTTGTATTTACATTAGTCCACGCAGTTTGAAGCTTATTACAAAACAAGTTCTAAAGTTAAACCAGGTTTAAAACGAATGCTATCACTTTTATTTGATAAGATGAAGACAGTGACAGCTCTAGTTTTAAACCTGGTTTAACTTTAGAACTTGTTTTGTAATAAGCCACATAATAATAATTAATAATTAACATTGCAGCTTTTGTAATCCAAGAAGTTCTTAACAATAACACTTATAGGGTAAAAAATCTCTTCTGTTAAGTTTAAAGAAAACTGTGGTCAGCAGAGCCTTCTCTTTACTGTTATTAAATTACAGTTTTCAGAAACATGACAAACAAATGATTTCGAACGACTGACAAACCTAACTCAAAGAATCAGCAGGCTGAAGTGGCCGTTGGCTTGGCACATTATTGAACTGATGGTCGTTGGGGCAGTTCTGGAATGGAGACCCATTGGTAGGAAACGTAGCGTGAGACGTCCACCTTCCTATAGACGGAATACCTGATAATCATATCAATCATCTGAGGGTCATAGGATCACCATGGAGGCCGCCAGCAATTGGTCACATTGGAAGCTATGTTCAGCAGTAAACGTCTTTGGGCTGATGATGACGATGATCATGTCTGTCAAATCTACGTCAGGGGGCCTACCGACGAACTTGCTGGTAATCGATTTTTAGGCAAAAACGATTTCGAATTGATTCTGTCGTACCGCCGAACACATGGAACTCGATACAAGATGGCGTTCTCTATGTAGACACCAATTTTGAAGGATTGACGTAATATTTGACAGTCTCTATCTGTGTTTTTTCTAATTATATTACAAATTATTAATATTTAGGTAAAAATGTGTCATCGAAATGCAAACATAATCATTTAATTAATTAGTCGCTACAGTAGTCTGCCGAGTTCATGAATAATTTATGGCTTTCGGCAGATTCCCCGGCTCGGATTTGATAAACCTCAGAAAATTTAGATTTAGATGAAATAGCTGAAATTCATCGAATTCGGCGGTAGATCCCTAGTATTCCTAAATAATCTTCTGGAACCAAGTTACAGCGAGACATGTTTTTACAAAAGTCAAAACCCAATGAAAGCTAGCCTAGTGCATGATGACCTTACAATCTATCATTTATTTTTGGCGGCAATACAGAAGTGGATGCATCAACAAGTGGAAACTATACGTGTTCAGCTCGCAACGCCTTTGGGTCTGAGGAAGTCACGTACAGAGTAGAGTGTGCATCACCACCTTCGGCTCCAGTCCTTGCCCTGGACTATGCAGCGCACAAGGAAGCTAGACTGAACTGGAAGACTACTCACCATCCTGCTGCGCCACCTCATGGTCAGTTTTAGTAAATATTTAACTACTGACTGACAGTGCCGTAACTAGGGCGGTGCCAGCAGTGCCCAGACACAGGGCGCAGACCCTGAAGGGGCGCAGAAATGACCAGACTAGTATTTAGTTTTATCTCATGCATGGTAGCTAGTAGGTACATTTTGTTTTATTGCGTACATGGTGTAGACGCGCCCTACTGTACCTAGCCTTTATTTTTAAAGTCTAGTCAGAGCATTTTTCAAGGGCGCAGTTTTGAAAACTCGCACCGGGTGCATAAAACGCTAGTTACGGCACTGCAAGAAACATTAAACGTTTCATAAAAGTACCTACTGATAGATTCATCTAAAGTTTTGTATAAGAAAAAAAAACTCTTTAAGTTTTTGAAAGGACAGGAAATTGACAGGATATGTCTCCGTTTACTATCGACATCAGATTTATTAGTTGCACTATTAAAAACTTGGCAATGAAATAAAATAAATAGATGCATTTTTGTGTTTTTATAAGTATCAAAATACTTACTCATTAACTAACCAGCTGGTTTATAAAATTGGAGAATTTACTGTGCAAACAGATATATTTTCTCTTAAGCTAGGATTTTCTTCCCAAATTCTATAAAGTTCAATTTGAAAAATAAAAGGACATCAGTACTAAACTAACCATACACGCATAATAGGTTACACAATTTGGTGGGTTCGTGTACGAGACGACACGGGAGAAGGAGTGGAGCCAGCCAACCTTCGAGATGAGGAACGGAGGCTGGAGGCTGGTGGAGAAGCAGCTAGCATAGTCTTGAGGGCCTTAGCTTGTGGAGCCACGTACTCAGTGAGGGCGGTGGCTCATTCAAGAGCGGGGCCCTCTCCTCCTTCTGCGCCCCTGCTAGTCAGGACGAAGCCTCCAGGTATATTATATCTGTCCTTACTATTCTCGGTCATAATCTTTACGACAGCCTTGGCGGGTTGGATTCCATAGTCGCTTGGCTATGAGTTGGCCACCCTCATGAGAACACTCAGGTTTATTCCCTCATTTGACAGTTTTTTATTGAGTTATTAGACTGTCATAAAACCTTTTGTTCAGTCTTAGTTTGGGAAGGCGGAGGGGAAGCTGACAATCAGTTTGATGGAGCGGAATCAGCAGTTTGGAGCAACAGCAGCTCATTGGCCATAGACGCTCGGAGGGCTGTACGTTGTGGAGCCAGACTAGTGAGACTGCAGTGGAAGAGGGTCGACGCGGGAGGGTCGGTCTCGTGGAGAGATGCTGACCTAACTTCACTGCATCATCATAGAGAGGTGGGTTTCCTATGTGAATAAGCAATGTGTTGCGATAAAAAAAATCAATGAAAACAAATGTATTTCTAAGCAGCACAAATTAAGTATAAATAATAATTATTAATACCTATTTAAAACATAAATAAGAAATAAACTAAACATAAAAAGTGCCGACCAAGAAGGGCCACATTAGCCTTGATAAGACTTAACGTTTAAATATTAGGTACATCATATACATATATACAAAACTAATTAGATTCTAAGTAGTATATATTGCCTGTATTGTGTTTATTTATGTATATGTAGTGTACTTTATTAGTGTGTAGATTTTTATAAGTTTATAAATATTATTATTTTTAGTTTGTAGCACCGCCTATAACCCTTTTTGCTAACCCAAAGGTTAACTAGTAAAGAATGCCTTCGGCGTTAAGTTCGCCTTTAATTAAAATTGTGTCCAAAAGAGATTAAATAAATTAATAAAACCAGTGATTTTAAACAATATTCGCGTTAGTGATAAAAAATAATTACGTCGATTTTGGGTTTAGCAAGAAACATCTTCTGCGTGCGTGTTCTGTATCTTTAATATAATATTTTTGAAAGTACTTATTAAATTTGCGTTTCACTATGCAGGTAGTGATAAGTGACTTGACCGCTGGTGCCTGGTACGGCCTTCGTCTCTGGACAGCAACAGAATCTGCCCGCCATCAGGCCGTGTTGTACGCGGCTACTACAACACATTCTGGAGGTAAATTTACCATTTTAAATTTATACATACATACATATATTCACGCCTGTTTCCCCGAAGGGGTAGGCAGAGGCATATTATACGCCCACACTTCGCCAATTATATAGTTGTTCCTACGTAATAAGTGGCGAGCCTATTGCCGCTTGCCGGGCACTGTTATGTTCGCCAGAGCCTCGTCCGTTGATCGGCAGGTGCACCACATGCAGGTGAGGTTGGCTTTGGCTCCTTAGGTCTTGGTAAGATCCCTATACATTTTAAATATATTCTATCCCATATTCCTGCTTTTCTTATATTCGTTTCATTACTAGGATAGGTTAGATGGACACGTGTAAACTCGGATTTTTTTGGAACTACATTAAGGAGTGTCACTTTACTAGGACTGAAGCTTACTAAGAGAAGAAGCTGGAAAGAAACTCGACAAGAAACAAAGTCTCGCGTCATATGACGCTGCCTTCATTATAATATTAAGTTCACATAAAAGGTTTTATGTGACTTTTAATTAAATAATGAATGTTACTGATAACGGGCACATAATGTTGATTGCATTAATTAATTGGTATGTTTCATTGGTTTACTACTTTAACGAATCACAAAAGTGTTTATTGACATTGAAAGCTTATATGGGGAAAAAAGGGTATAGGCGAAATTTAAACCTCTACAGATAAATATACTTTTAGCTCTTTTAAAACAAAGTATTAAAATGTCGGCTCTATATATACTTTACATACATTTTCAATTTTATTTTTTAATTAGTGGTATGTACTAACACTAAAATAAAATTTAAATGTTACTAACACTTTCTATAGACGTCTAATTTAAAATAAATTATAATTATTATATTATATAATGTCCTACACAGAAAGACTACGCCGCCCAGGAGTGTTCCAATCGGAGGGGAGCCCAATAGCCACCGTTGGGAACAGCGCGGACGCTGAAAGGGTTCTTGGCGCTGTGTCTCTAGCGTTTGCAGCGCTCGCAGCGCTAGCGGTCACCGCTTTACTTTTGGTGCTTGTAGCTAAAAGGAGGTAAAGTTACAAAACACTAACTTTTACACTTGCCGGGCTAATGATATACCTTCATATTAGGTCTGTGAGTAGAAATGCAAGAGACTCAAGAGCTTTTGTATTGCACATTTAATTGTGTGACTAGGACAGCGAGTGTTAGACATTATCGTTGTTGTTTATTTGTACTATAATAGTCAATTATGTTTTACTTCAATATTACTTCTATTTATACTTCTCTGAAATCAGATTTCGTTCCTCCACTACCTATCCATAGACATATCCATGGTAAGAAAAATAAATGCAATAAATACGTTACGAAGGATAGCTAACCTTTTCGATAGCTAGCGTTAAATAAAATTACGAAAATTGTCTTAATGTGATCGTTTTTAGGTTCTAGCGCGTCATCTACCTCTTTTAATTATAACATCATTGATATTGTATAATATAGTAAAGTAAAGTTAATAAAGTAAAAAGTTCTTTATTTCATAAACTTTTACATATAACTTGAAAACGTCAAAATGAAATAATATAACTACACTAAAATCACAAAACTTAGATTCACTTACATGCAAAAAATTATAATAATCTAAGTCCTAGTTCCGAGCAACCGCTCTGTGAGAAGAACGGAAATGAAACTTACAGGCTATGCTCTTTTAAATTATCATTTATCAATCAATAATAATAAAGAACACACAGTGAATATTAGGGATATAAGGGGGTATAAGATATATTATAAATAAATAAGGATGAAATTTAGGTATAACTTTTTGTTTAGTAAAAATTCGGTCTGAAATCATTATCCAAACGTACAAATAAATACAATTCAATTAATTTTTTTTTTTTAAGCGCTCATAGCTTTGCGGTTCTAGATAATCATAGCGATCAACAAAGCATTTAGATTTCACAGAGGACAAGCCTTGAGTAGCTAACTGTTTGTGTCGCATTTAATATCCAGCGAAAATTTTGTTACCTAGTTTCATTTCACATGTCAGCGTTTAGATAAGAAAATTATAAATAAGTAATTGCACCTTTGACACTTGTGGATTCTCCTAGTACCCTGTGGCCATGTGGCACCCAACCAGATGAAGAAACGAGGCGGTGCAGTCATTCCGTCGCCAGCACGGACAAGTCGGTCTGTCCCGAACAGCAGAACATCAGGAATTGTCAACACGATTACAAGCATGACAAGCTTTCCCCGGCTTCAGGTAACTTTCCATATATTGCTCATCTATTAACCAGCTTAGATATATATATTTTTTTTTAAATCTCTAAGATTCCGGCCTAGATAGCTTAGGATGCCTATGTCTTGTCTGTATTGCATAAATTTTGCTGTTCAGTTATTTGATCTGTTTTATCTAACTTAAGATATAATATAATAATAATATAATAATATTCTCTTACAATCACACCAATTCTTCAGTTCCAAGATAAGTATCACTAAGAACTTGTGTTATGGATACTAAAGAACGGATAAACATACTTAAATACTTTTTTTTTTGTAAATACATACTTAATATACATAGGAAAACACCCAGACCAGAACAAATATTCATGTTCATGCACACAAAGATTTGTCCTGTGTGGGAATCGAACCCACGACCTCTGGAGTGAAGTGCAGGTATACTGACCTCCACACCATATCGGTCGTCAAAAAAAGTCGTCGTTAAGATAAACCTAGTGTTGGTCTACGAAAACATGTAAAAATTAAAATGTAACGAGCATTAAAAAAATTGCCTAGTAGATATATTCGATCCAATTTCCATAAAAATTAAAACTGCAGCAAAGAATTTTTACTTTATTCATAATTCATACCTGACCTTACGAAAAGTATAAAGGCCACATATAATTTGTATTGTTCATTGTAGATGTATACGAAATAAGTCCATACGCGACATTCGCGGTGGGTGGAGAGGCGACAGCTGCAACCTTGGACCATACCCTTCAGTTTAGAACCTTCGGGCATCGGGACAATGACGCGCCTCCTCACAGGCCCTGCAGGAAGCATCCTCAACGGCACAGGGATAGAACTGCAGGTTTGTGTAGTTTATGAGGCTTTTTGATGTGATAATACAGATCAGCACTCTATTCCATGGGCTTCACTCTCGTGACTCCACGCGTGACCTCTAGTTGGTGTAGATCAGTCTTTCCCAAAAGTGGGCGATAACGCCCCCTTGTGGGCGCTGCAGGTCTCAAGGGGGGCGGTAAGAGAGCCAGAAAGAAAATGGGGGCGTTGTGTAGAGTGATTTTCTCAGTCTTCATCCTATCAAATGAAAGTGACAGCACTAGTTTTAAACCCGGTCTAACTTTAGACATCGTTTTGTAAGACCTTTAGGTTTTTATTCTATTATTTAGAGACTCGAGATCCCACAGACCAACTGTGCAAATAGTTTTGTGATACTTTTTAATCAACAACTCGCTGTTTGTGTAATAAATAAATAATGGAACACCCCTGTGTGCCATTTGTTCAGTATCGAGCGCTTTTTTGCTTAGGGTGGCACGTTAAACAAGTTTGTGTTATCACTTGTGGTCTTCATGTCATGTTTGAGGCCCTCATAATAATAAGCGTTTGTAAATATTTGTGTGAACTCTGTGTGTCAGTGGCTGATAAAAATGCTTGGGATTAAACTGCCGTTTCATACAGGCTATTCTAATATGAATGACTTAAAGCATGAATATTGTTATATTATGTTGCATTGTATAGCGTCACAGACAAATGAAGATTGTAACTAACCAATCGATAATTTAAAAGAGCATAGCCTGTGAGTTTCTTGCCAGTTCTTCTTACAGAGCGGTGGCTCGGAACTGGCACTTAGATTCACTTACACTTAAATATTTTTTGTTTTTTTAAATTGTTTGGTTGCAAGTGAATCTAAGCTTCGTGATTTTAGTATAATTATATTTTATTTGTTTTTGTTATTTTTTTTTAATTTTGACGTTTTCAAGTACTATGTCCGTGTGGCGCCGGCCTAGAATAGCGTCACCCCCTCTCATCTCATGGGGAGTCGTAAGAGTCGACGAAGAGAAATAGGACCGGATGATGGGCAGCAGCGCCATCCTGCGTACTGGCTGGAACTGCGATCACCAACCCGCCTGCCCAGCGTGGTGATTACGGGCAAATACCCCTAATAGAATGGCACATACACACAAACGGCCCCCAGTCCCCGGCGGCCCCGCTATTCCAGATTACGGTAGCGGTCTTGGTAACGGCGGGGCAGGGGGTGCAAAGAATCATCGGCAGAGATCCGGCTACCATCCTAAACGACTTCTGCACCTGGCAACCTACAACACACGCACACTGAGGACTGATGAGAAGATTGACGAGCTGGAAGAGGAAATAGAGCAGTTGCACTGGGACATTATCGGGTTATCTGAAGTCCGAAGACAGGGGGAGGATACGGTAATCCTCAAGTCCGGCAACTTGCTCTACCACCGGGAGGGCGACCACCTGTCCCAAGGTGGTGTCGGTTTTATAGTCCGGAAGTCCATCCGTAACAACATCGTGTCTATAAAGAGTGTGTCGACTAGGGTAGCGTACCTAATACTCAGAATCACCAAACGGTATTCGCTGAAGGTAATTCAGGTCTACGCACCGACCTCGACACACCCTGATGAGGACGTAGAGTTATTGTATGACGACATTTCTGCCGCCATACATACTTCACCAACTCACTACACGGTTGTTATGGGGGATTTCAACGCAAGGCTAGGCCAGCGAAGTGGTGACGAGCAGAGCAGAAAGTGGGGCAATTTGGAGTAGGGCGAAGGAACCAAAGGGGCCAGCGGCTAGCGGATTTCATGGAGAAGGAGGGACTTTTTATGATGAACTCCTTCTTCAAGAAACCTCCGCAGAGGAAATGGACCTGGATGAGCCCTGATGGTTTCACGAGAAATGAGATAGACTTTATCATGACCACTAAGCGGCAAATATTCAATGATGTCTCTGTAATCGCTAGGGTGAAAACCGGCAGCGATCACCGAATTGTAAGAGGCACATTGAATATAAATGTCAAGCTTGAAAGGTCCCGCCTGATGAAGTCTACGCTCCGACCCTCAGTCGCCCATATTCAAAACCCCGAGTACTTTCAGATCGAGCTTCAAAATCGCTTCGCAGGTCTAGAGGACTGCGTGTCCGTCGACGACTTAAGTAGCGGGCTAGTTGAGACTGTCCACGCGGTGGGGTCCAAATTTTACAAGACCAGACCCCGAAATAAAACCCAAAAAATATCGACTGAGACTCTTGATCTCATGGAAGCACGACGACATATGCGATTGCAGTCTTCAGCAGATGCATTCTCTTACCGGCGTATCAATAGACAGATCACGAAATCCTTGCGACTTGATATTCGCAGATTCAGTACTACGTGTATTGAAAATGCAATAGAGAGGAACAAGGGTTCGAAAGTGTTCGCACGAGATCTGTCTATTGGCCAGAGTCAGTTAACGCAGCTGAAGACCAACAAGGGCAATCTAGTCACGTCGAAACCTGAGATCATGAGGGAAATCGAAGGGTTTTATGGGCAGTTATATACTAGTACGCAGGATCCCGCTACTTGTTTGGCTAAAGATCCTAGAGCCAAACTAACCAGGCACTACACCGAAGACATCCCGGACGTCAGCCTATACGAGATTAGAATGGCCCTGAAACAGCTGAAGAACAACAAGGCACCGGGTGAAGACGGGATGACAGCAGAGCTTCTGAGAGCGGGTGGTACACCGGTACTAAAGGTACTTCAGAGGCTCTTTAACACCGTCATCCTCGAGGGACGTACGCCACAGGCGTGGGCCAGTGGCGTGGTTGTACTTTTCTTCAAAAAAGGTGACAAATCTCTTTTAAAGAATTATAGGCCAATCACGCTACTGAGCCACGTCTATAAGTTGTTTTCACGGGTCATCACGAACCGTCTCGGTCATAGGTTTGACGACTTCCAGCCTCCCGAACAAGCCGGTTTCCGAAAAGGCTTTTCAACCATGGACCACATACATACGCTGCGGCAGGTTATACAGAAGACCGAGGAGTATAACCAGCCACTTTGCTTAGCGTTTGTGGACTATGAAAAGGCCTTCGATTCGATCGAGACTTGGGCAGTGTTTCAGTCCCTGCAGCGATACCGCATTGACCATCGGTATATTGAAGTGTTGAGAAGTTTATACAAAAACGCCACCATGTCCGTACGCGTACTAGACCAGCACACGAATCCTATCCTCCTGCGGAAGGGCGTGAGACAGGGAGATGTCATATCTCCGAAACTGTTCACTGCTGCCCTGGAGGATGTTTTCAAAATGCTGGACTGGGGAAACTACGGCATCAACATAAATGGCGAGTATATGTCTCACCTTCGATTTGCCGACGATATTATAGTGGTCATAGCGGAGTCACTTGTGGATCTGGGCACAATGCTCGAAGACCTCGACAGAGCTTCCCAAAGGGTAGGTCTCAAAATGAACATGGACAAGACGAAAATTATGTCTAATGTCCATGTTAAGCCTACCCCAATAATTATTGGAGGCTCGGCTCTCGAAGTTGTCGACGAATATGTATACCTGGGACAAAAAGTCCAAATGGGTAGGTCCAACTTCGAGAAAGAGGTCAATCGTCGAATCCAGCTCGGTTGGGCTGCGTTCGGGAAACTGCGCTATATCTTCTCGTCAAAAATACCTCAGTGTCTTAAGACAAAAGTCTTTAACCAGTGTGTGTTGCCAGTGATGACGTACGGTACTGAGACTTGGTGCCTGACTATGGGCCTCATTAGAAAGCTCAAAGTCGCTCAGCGTGCAATGGAGAGAGCTATGCTCGGAGTGTCCCTACGTGATCGAATCAGAAATGAGGAAATCCGTAGGAGGACTGGAGTGGCCGACATAGCGAGGCGAGTTTGCAGGCTGAAGTGGCAATGGGCGGGGCACATAGCTCGAAGAACCGACGACCGATGGGGCGTCAAGGTTCTGCAATGGCGACCGCGAACCGGTAAACGTAGTAGAGGACGGCCTCCCACGCGATGGACCGATGATCTGGTCAAGGCGGCGGGAAGCCGATGGATGCAGGCGACTCAGGATCGCTCAATGTGGAAATCTATTGGGGAGGCCTATGTTCAGCAGTGGACGTCAGATGGCTGAGATGATGATGATGATGAAGTACTATGTAATAGTTTATGAAATAAAAAGTATTTTGACTTTGACTTTGACTTTGAGTACTTCTTAGCGCTAATAGCTACGCGGTGCTAGGTAGAGGATAAGTGAGGCATTAATTAGCTGAGATGATGACAACTTTTTTAACCAGAACGTCAAACTAATTAGAGCGCTTCTGTTTTTGTTTTTCTTGGTATTCTCTAATTCAAACCAAAAATCATTTATATCATAAACTATTACATAGTACTTGAAATCGTTAAAATTAAATATAAAAAACAATCAAAATATGATTACACTGAAATCACGAAATAGGTTCGTGATTTTAACAAAATGAAAATGCAAAAAATATTTAAGTGTAAGCCGGTGCACTTGCCCTCTGTTTTAAAATGAGTTTTTGTCAATCTACCTACTTTTTTGAAATGCTTGTTGTAGTTGTAAATCTAGTTCATAATATAGTTTTGTATTTCTCTGTAAGTGAATTTTATAAATTCTTTTGAAAAAATAAATGGCTTTAACCGTTATCACAATATTTACAATTTCTGTTACAAGTAATTAGGAAACTTCACCAAAAGTAATATAAAGTTCTGTATGATCTTAGCAGTGGAGAAGCACCATTCAGACTGCGAGTTGCAACAGCTGAGCCGGTACGAGAAGGTGCGTCCGCGCCACTGTGCAGCCACCTCGTACTGCGTGCCGCTGGCTCATCACGGTATGTGTCAATTGAAAACAAAGTAAACATTTTCGCCTTAATGTACGAAGCGCTCGTGAGAATATAAGCCAAACAAAGTATACAAATAAGTCCTTGAATGTGTTATAGTTAAGTTTGTTATGGAGTGATTTCGTGCTGGCCTATGGTATCAGATAGGATATGGTAGCCATTAAGTCAAGTAGGTGGCTCAACTTAAAAAAAATCAGTAGCTGGTTCCCAAGTGGCGTTTGATGTTAAACGCTTCCATCCACCGATTTTATATGCCAATATGGTCACAGGTGGGCCGTGCTCTGCAATTGGCAATTTAGCGATACGGTGGTTTGAATTATTTTAAGCAAAATATTTTCAATTACAGTCAATTCCTACTTCAATAGTACACTCAAGTAACATTTTTAAAAAAATGTTGGAGCTCTGTTCTTAGTAAGTCTGATAAGTCACTACCGCTTCTACTTATAAAGTCGTGGTCAGCAGGTGGAGGCAGTGGAAGCGGGGGCGGCGGCGGTAGCGGCGGCGGTTTCTCAGAAGTATACGCAGGCGATTCGAGCGCTGAATCCGGGCCCGGCTCGCTATCGCCCCGCACACACCACGAGCACAGCTAGCGTCGCAACCTTAGTCGTATACCATCAGACGGCACTTGAACTATTCATTTATTTCTAAACTGCCGAAAAAGTTAAACGTTTTTGTAATTTTTGTGCCAAAAAAGAAGATTTAAAATATTTAAGTCAAAAAGTTAGGAAAATTTTTAATGATTTTTTTGTGTTGACTATTTTATGTTTACACTTCTATGAAAAGAAAAACATGTCTGAAGATTTTTATAAATTTTTCAATCTATAGGAACCTCCATGCATGCTTACAATTGACTTACTATTTTGACTTTGTACTGTTCCTAAGACAAAGAATTAAAAAAATTATAGGAGTTGAAGTTGCTAAAGAAAATCCACTAGTAAATTCATACACACAAAACTATAAATTTTATATAGTTTGTCATAATCGCACTACACCACGATCAGTAAGTGTGGCAACCTCAGCCGTATATTATCAGACTGCACTTAAAGTATCGGTTTATTTGCAAACTGCCACAAAAGGATAAACGTATATGTAATTTTTGTGCCAAAATGCAATAAAGTTAGGAACATTTTAATAAATTTTTGTGACGTCCATTTTATGTTTAGACCTTCTTAAATCCTTGAATTCAAAAGAAAAATGATACTGACTGATTTATCAATTTTTCAACTCTACAACCCAAATTATGACAAGTTATACAATGCATTTTTTAATGTAGTTAATTAATTTTTAAGCAACACTAGTGCCAGAAATGTGTATAATATATCATGTTGTTCATATTCCTGTTACCAATATTCAAAGCTATGAAGAACCTTCAAAGTAGATATATGAAAAAGCTTTTTGACATTTTAAAATGTTTTCTGTCGTCTATTTCTGTTTCGTCTGCAATAGCAAATCATTAAAAGATGAGCAAGAACTAAAAATATAGGTACCAGGTTTAAAAGGTATTGTGCTGTCACTTTTATTTAAAAAAATGAAAACAGTGAGTATCTGAAACAGTCAGAAAACTAAAAAACAGTGATATAACATAAGACATATATTGTGTTTAGATCTCATTTGTTATAATTTCCATAAATATAGTTTCTATATCTACTTACCTTTTCAAACAAATCTTTTTTTAGGCGCGTTCTTTTTACGAATGTACCTACAAAGAAGGAATATTTAAATTTCTTCTCTGTGACGTCATGGCGCCAGTCCGACAAACTTAATTATGCATTCGGAAACTCAACTCGCGGCGACATTTTTAATGGAACTTTTCTGTTCGGAAACATTGAAGCGTACAAAGACGGTGGAGCAATGTCAATAGGAATTTAGTTTGCAAAATACCAAAGCATGCACGATGTGGAATGTTTGAAGAAGCTGAGTGAAGCATCTGAGATAAACTATTACGTATGGACTCTATGGAGCAAAAACCAAAATACATAACCTGTCTCGATCCAAAATTGGATATCTGCGATAGACAAATCAATCCTTTCGTCAAGTGACCAATCTTTGGGTTGAAACGTTATGAACTATGCAAACAATGAAATTCGTCTGTTAAAGATTTTTTTTAATCTCGGCTTGCGGATTAGTTATTTATTTTGGGCGTTAGTGTTTTCCAATGGATATAAGCTGGAAATTCTAAAGTTCAAAAAGAAAATTATTCAATGCCTATATTCCGTGCAAGGATTACAGCAATGACAGAGCAATGAAAATTTCAGTAAACCTATTTGAAAAAAACCCTCGGTGTAAAGTTTTAAGTAATTTTTTGTTTATTTATACCATTCAGCAAATATGTCAGTCTCAACCTATAGATCTCCCAAATAGAAATGTAATAAAAAAGAATAAACATTTTGTCAAAATATACAGAAATTATCGATGAACTGTCATTAGTCGCGACAAAATATCTAAGAGTCAATATGCTGTAACACTTGCAATAGAAAATGGCATTGCATTATGTTTTAGATAGTTCGGCTTAGAGAAACATAGCGACAATAAGTACTGGTTCCGTGTGGTATTAGGGCTCTTACACACGAGCAGAACATTGACGACAGCAGAAGCAACTGCAGTCGCCGTCACCTATCGAAAGCTCTCAGTCGAGTAGTTGCAGCAGGCTGCCACTACGGCGACGTGACGAGAGCTTGCTGAAGAAGGGGGCTAGCGGTTGCTTGTTGCCAGCGACAGCCGTCAACGCTACGACAGCACGTAGACGGCCTGTCGGCAGCTGGCCACTGCATACTAAAGTCGACTGCAGTTACGGACGTCTAAGGCAAACTGCTGTTCGTGTGTAAGAGCTCTGCGTTAACCTGAGGCTTTATCATGTATATTTTCTGTTCAATAAATTTAATGCATTACGTTTGTTCTACAACCATTGCTGCTTTTGTTCATGATCCTTGTTTGTATTTTTGTACTTTAACTTCAATGGTGACTTTATAAATGCCAAGTAAACACGATCATGACAGATTTTGATTTTCTATCAACTTTAAGGAAAAAGGCCTGCTAGGGCTACAAGTAGCAGATGAACATTTTTGGGTAATTAAGGTTATATATAACATTTATTTTATATTTTTTTAAATAGACATTTCATTTTTTTCAACGTAATTTTAATGACTGATTTTCAAGGCTTTTTATTGTCTAGTATTTTTACATTTTAAACAATCTCATCATAAATAACATATCGTGAATTTTGGCATGTACAGTCGAGGTCGTATTTACCTGCTTACTTTAAAGAAATTTATCGACCTGGTACTTGCCATTTGAGCAAGGAGAGGTTAAGATTTTGACCTTAACAGTGATGAGATGGCAATGAACTCGATAGTACATTTGATAAGACTTATCTACTATATTATTAATTTCACTACTCGTTTTTTTATTACATCACATTGTTTACAATAATGATTTAACTGCCATTTACCTAAATATACCAATAACGAAGCTAACATAATACTTACATACAATAAAATAATAAGTACAACAATAATTAAAATAAAATATAAACATATATTGAAATAGTAAATAAATAACCAACCTTGTGAATAAATAAAAGAAATTTGTTAATTGTAAGAGTGGTTTTATAGTGACACTTTCGTCAGCGCAGTTGATAAGTGTCGCAGGCTTTAGCAGCGCAGCTTTGCGACTCTCGGACTCTTTGATCATTACATAGTTTACCCACCACGCGTAATCGTTTTATGTTCGCTTACGGGCAGCGCTGTGGTACCGGCCTAGAAAAGTGCCACCCCTTCTCGTCTCACGGGGAGTCGTAAGAGTCGACGAAGAGAAATCCTACCGGTTGAAGGGCAGCAGCGTCAGCGTAAAGCAGGGTACTCATCTAGCCGTGTAGCATGTCATGTATCAGATACTGTATCAAGTGAGTACATAGGCACGAGCGCGAGGTTCGCAGGGAGATCGCAGCGAACCGCCGAGTGGCGGTATCACTGCAAGCACAAAGGCTGTTCGCAGTATGCGCGTGGGAGCTCGCAGCTAGATACGCGAACCGTGGACGAGCCGTACTCACTTGAAGGTTGTATACATAACATGCTACGTTACGTGCTACATGGCACCCTGCTTAATGGCTTGAACAGCGATCACCAACCCGCGTGCCCAGCGTAGTGGTTATGAGCAAATATGATAATAATAGAATATAATCTACTGTGGAGAATTTAATCGAATATTCAGCAGTGGACTTTATTACAGATGTCATTGTCATGTCAGACATCATTTTAGATGATTTAACATACGCGCGGACGGAAAGCGTCACTGTAAAACTACACTGAAACGTTCAAACTGTATTCAATTAACTTTTAAGGCCAAGTAATACGGTACGATTCCGAGTAGCTTTATTGACGAAAATGCGTTTTGCTACGCGGCACCGTACCGTGTAAAGCTGAATATTTACGGTTCTAAAACTGCCCGAATTCAGAGACTTAGGTCTGACGTAAGTTAAAAACTATGACTGAGAAATTGTAACTTAAAACTTTAAGAAACATTCAAGACGATTTCTTCAAATTTCAACCTAGAACTTCACACGGACAATATTTCGACTTGCGTCAGTTCTAAACCTTATTTTTTGGACTTACGTCGGTATAGAAGTCCAACCGTATTTTAGGGCCGTAATTGTCCACCTTTACGTACTCGGCTTTTATGGCGGTTTTCATACTGACCTGCGCGCTGAATAACGGAGCTACTCTAAAATACAAATCTTCCAAGAGTGACGTATGTTATGTCTAACGAGTAAATCTACGTCGAGCTTTCTACATAGTAACATGTATTTGTATGAAGCTTGTCGTCGATTTCCACGACACGATGTGTTATCGTCTTAGGTGTAAGAGCCCATAAGGACTATAAACAGTACGCGGTGGTAAATATTGCATATCAACGATTGAAAGTGGTAAATTGACCTTTGGAAGTAGTTTTTATAATTCAAGCGGGAACCAAAACATTTCATGTCCTTATTAAGTACAGTTAAGTACTGAATTCA
The DNA here is from genome assembly GCA_949126915.1 of Musotima nitidalis. Taxonomy (NCBI): domain Eukaryota; kingdom Metazoa; phylum Arthropoda; class Insecta; order Lepidoptera; family Crambidae; genus Musotima; species Musotima nitidalis. The sequence goes on from OX421431.1 coordinate 9,156,548, forward strand.
AATTTTGATAACCGATAAATCTAATCTTGATGCACACTGAATAATTTCGATAATATCATTCACTTGACATGCGATGATTTATTGATGTGTATATTTACCGCCGGTTAATATACATAAGTTAACAATTTTAAATACTAAACATCGAAACGTATAAACTGTTTGACATAAATACCAAAATAAGTGTTGAAGGTATTTGACATAAATTTAAAATACTTTATATATGTCACTCGTCTTTTATTTAAAAACGCCGGGCCATGTGAAAACTGCCAAATAAACATAGAAAATATACTGTTATTACTTTAATGAAAAATTAAGTTACATTTTGTAAATAAATATAGTAGTTAGTACGAACGTAAAAAATATATATATTCCAATTTAGAGCTTAAATTTGTAAATACACTTTTGTAGATAAATCATGAATTCTAGTCAATTTTTATTGAATGTTTCTATGACAATATGATTGTAAATGTACATAAATGAATTGATGTAAAATAAATAATTGGTTTTTTTTTATTCTTTGGCCCAAGGGCCTGCCAGAAATAAAAAAAATCGTAATTTTATAAAGGCTTCAAATTTCTGTATATACGGGCCGTATATACCTAGATAAGAGCTATAGGATATCAGGTAAAAAAAGTATCCAACGATGTGTCTCAAATTCGTTACTGTATAACGCTCATTTTTTTATATTTTGAGCACAATAATGTATGAAATTGTGACGTCATTGCCAGACACCCTTAAAGTATAGCAATTTGTAATAAAATTTTCGTTATAGAATAAAAGCTAAATTTGACATAACGTCAGTCTAATTTTAAACTGCGTTACTACAAAAAATACAAAATTTGACTTTTAATGCCGAGATTTCGAGATCTATCGATTGTATCTCTCAAGTCCCATATATTAATACTTAATTCATTATGAACGCATTGGAATAAGACCTATATTAAAATATTGCCTTAACTATGAAACACAAACGCACATAACTTCGAAAGGTCATAGGACCAGGGTTTGAACCCTGCGCATAAGTCTCGCCTCTGGGCTATCGCTAGTCCTGCAGGACTGTCCGAAAGGGTTATCGCGGCCTTGGTGTTACAGGCTCAAGAAGGAACATGGATAGCTTTTAGGCAGTAAAAGTCTGACACACCCTCCCGCTCAACCCACAGCGGGAGAAGGTCATTAGACAATATTCCATCCGAAAAAAAAATGGGCTATCGCTAGTCACTCTTTAAGGGCGCTATCATTAAGGGAATCACTTTAACATTGATTTTCTCGATGAGGTCAAGTATTATCAAGACAAATGATATTTTTATCAAAACAGTTTTTTAATACACAATAACTTAACTCAGGACAATGTTGTAATTTTTTAACTAAAAGAATATCGTTGGAACGAAATTCCTGTCCAAATTCCAATATACCGAATTCCTAGTACGCTTCAACTGGAATCCTAGCGCTTATATGTATTTTATAAATCTACGACAATGCTTTCATTTTAAGAACCATTGCCGGCTTTAATCAGGCGAGGTGTAAGTAGTCATACTAACGGTTCAATGTACGTTAAACTGCTCTCGACTTTAAAGCGTACCTGATAGATTTTGAGTTACGTAATACAGGATTGGTTCGGCTTAGTAATACTTCATGAGAGCCTATCAATGCCAATTTTTTTTTGTCAACGTAACTGTAATATTATTGTTGGTATTAAAGTTAAAAAAATATACATAACTTTCTAAAATATTACTAGCAAACGCCCACAACTTCGTATGGGTTATCTACATATAAACCTGCCTCTTGAATCATTCTATCGATTAAAAAAAATCTTATGAAAATCCGATGCACAGTTTTAAAAAGATTTTAGCATTCATAGAGACAGACAGCGGTAAGCGACTTTGTTTTATGACGACCAATATGGCGTGGTGGCAAGTATACCCGCATTCCACTCCTAAGGTCGTGGGTTCGATTCCCACACAGGACAAATATTTGTGTGTATATGAATATTTGTTCGGGTCTGGGCGTTTTTCTATGTATATTAAGTATGTATTTAAAAAAAAAAAAGTATGTATGTAAGTTTATCCGTTATTTCATGACACAAGTTCTTAATGATACTTATCTTGGAACTAAATAATTAGTGTAAGTGTCAGAAATATGTTTTTATTTATTTATTTATGGCATGAAGTGAAGAGCGTTCTTAACAAACATTAAGAAAAATGGCCGGTTTGTTTGCTATTACAATCTAAATAAATTTTATAATGACATTTGTCTATAACAATTTTATGAGGTAACATAATTGAATTCCCATATATTATCAAGAGCGTACTAACCAATTTTAAAATCTAAATTACTATAAATCACTTGTTTTTTTTGTGTTGTATAATATTATACGCCCATAAGGTAGAACGCGGCTAGAACTAACCATAATATGTAAACCAATAAAACCAATGTAACCCATGTTTTACAATAAAGATATTTGATTGATTGATTGATATTAATCTACGAGTACTACCTATATACTTAGTTACTAACAAAAATATTGTCTAATATAAGAAACTGATCGGTTAAAAATGTCTTGTTTGCTCGTTACAAATACTGATTGAGTATGTAATAGGGGATTTAACAGCTGAGTTAGTTATTTCTGATGTGCAATAAGGTTAGTTTAGGTTGGAAATTTATTAATTTTAATGTCACGTATAGATTTATAACGTTATCAATATTCTGAGTTGAATTTAACAAGCTAACGAAGCATTTTGATACCAATCGTTTTCGTGCTTCGATTTTTAACTGAACCTGAATCCCGCTATTTGTAATGAGGTTCTTGATTTCTAGTATAATTTTAATTATGTATGATTTGGACATATTTTTCGCAATCACAAAATTGGAATATAGAATATGTGTGGAACCCGATGTAATTATATGTATATTATTAAATAAATTTACTATTCATATAAAATTCTGATAGAAATACTTCATAAAGATAAGATTCAGTGTGATCATCATAATTATCTCAGCCTATTAATGCATGCATAAATACATACAATCGCGCCTGTTTACAAGCAGAGGCATAATACAAGCCCACACTTCGCCAGTTGTGTTTTTGGCCCCACGTAATAGTTGGCGAGCCTATTGCGGCTTACGGGAACTTCTAAGTTTGCCAGAGCCTCGTTAATGTCCCATTATTAGGTTCAGGTGGTACCAGCCTAGAATAATGTCACCCCCCCTCTCAAGTCACGGGGAGTCGTAAAAGTCGACGCAGAGAAATTCTACCGTATGATGAGCAGCAGCGTCATACTGCTTACTAGCTTAAACTGCGATCACCAACCCGCCTACCCAGTGTAATGATCTGTGTTAATACCTCTCCACTAGGTTATATCCTTTGGAGAGGCTTTGGGGAGGCTAGCAGTTAACTTTATACGGCTGGCATAATGACTAAGCTCAGGCCTAAAGTGAGTGAAACAGGTCACAACCCTACCACGCGGACACCGTGAGGATAGCCGGCCGGAGGCAGGTGAGTGGCGTCCCGCGGTTGAAATTTTCAAGCCACTAAAATCGTCTATTACATAATTATGGTGCTAAAAATATGGGCTCTCATATGTAGTCATGTAACTGGCGGGAGAAACTATCAAGCTTGACGAATTTCTTGCCTAGTTCTTCTACGTTTAAGCTCCCGCCTGCAGTGAATGGGCGTGTTAGTTTCTAAGACAAGGTTCATAAGAGCTTTATTGAGCCAAACTTGAAGAGAAGATCTTGAATAGAAGTCTTCCGAAGCACGGAAGCGCTCGATATCAAATGTCACCCAACCATTGACTGACCTATCAGAAATCTGCTTATCTTCCGTGATCGTCTCCAGCTGTCAAGCTTCACCGAGCTACGAACGTTTCCTATATCCAGTGCAGTAAGTGATCAAATAACATTTTATTCAATATAATTTGTAGGTAGAGTCAGATAACATCCAAAGCGCCATAGGAACCGACACACGTCTCTATTCTCAAGAGCACTAGGGCGTGTCTCGATATATGAGTAAATGGCGCTTAGGGTGCAACCAACAATTTGATGCTCACTGTACCTAATATGTAGTGCTGTAGTTCGTTTAAAATTTCATATAATATGTTTCTGTTCAAATAAATGCGAATGGACATAACCGAATAGCCATTCATTTGGTATTTTTATTTCAACTTTTCCGTAAAACATTTCATAATCCGTTCATCCAGTGGTCAAGGGGGTGGGGGCAATATCGGGCCCCACTTCGCTTCCCTCCACTCCATTTTACTATCCACTCCCTCCTCATGCTCCAGGCTACGGTCAATAAATAAAATAAAATACAGAAGGTCAGCTTTAGCATGTTATTATACCGGGTAATTTACATAAACATAATGGCTTCGTGCGTCTAGCACATCTAGCCAGTGTCAAGTAAGTCATATATTAATAATATATAATTCATAGTAAATGAGAATGAGTGATGATAAATGGTAAGTGAGATACCCTCCCCAAAGCCCCTTGAGTCCTCCGTAAAGATGTGGGACTATACTGAGATCTCACATGGACTTCTTGAGAGAATTTGAAAAGTGATGTTGCACTGCTTTGTTTGATTTACCAACACTCATGTATATTCACAAACACTTAACGCTTAATAATCCACCGTTATTAAACATTAATGTTCGAAATATCACAAGTTTTAGAAAATAAAAAAAACTGCAGACATGACGCTTCACTTTCCCGCCAAGAAGTCCACCACATGTTATATAAGTTAGTTATTTATATTTTTTTTAAATCCAAAAAAAAATTAAGTACTTAATTTGTAAGCTTTACATGTAATTTGTTTGAAGAATTCACTTAAAATGTTATTATTTTTGTTACGTAATTTTAAATCGTAAAGCATTATTGTAGAGCACAACAAAGAACTCTGATTATTTCGGAGGTATTGTTCAATGAGAATTTAATCATCATTAATCTCTGTTTCCTTCGTTTCAGCAATATTAATGTTGCACACAAATTGTTACAAATTTATTTTTATAAGTGTAATGGCTGGCTCACTGAACGTTTATGTGTGTAGTTATATAAATAAATTGTTATAAAATCTACAAATTCATGAAGTTTTATACCTTTCCGTAAAATGTTTATAGTTAATTTTGAAACTACTTTCATAATATGTAAATGTAAATGACCTGAAATTTTACATTAAATTACATATAAAAATGCATTATATGATGAAGATGGAAAGTCATTACAATTATTATTAATAATTTTATAAAGTCTGCGAACGTATGACTCTATGAGTAAAATAATATGTTGTGGTGATGTTTAACTTAGCTTACCTATACGGTTTTTACTAATAAGAACGCTTCTTTAAGGTAGAGAATATCGAGCTCTTCGTTCTAAATCATTACGTCAGCCTTATAAAGTCCGCTGTTTAAAATGGGTTCCTCAAATAGATTACTAAATCACCTCTCATGGCAGGCGAGTTGGTAATCACAGTTCTAGCCGGTACGCAGGATGACGCTGCTGCCTCTCATCTGGTAACAGTTCTGCGACTTTTACGACGACTTTTGCGACGGTCTAGAATACTAGACCGTCGCCACACAGCACACCGTTCGTTCTAATTAATTTTTAATAAAAACATCGTTATATTTATGGTAAAAGGTGGTGTAGGTACTATATCTAAGTACACCACCGAATTCAAATTTGTATGTGTTTCCCTATACACTAATTTAAATACCCTGATACTTGTTCAGTTCGCTCGAAGAAGGCTTGATAATTAAAAACATATTCAAAATAAAGTAAAGATTTTATGAAACAATGTTTCTGTATCTGCATATTCAGTGCCGCAGCCGCACACACGTAGGTCCAGGAAAAAACCGATTCACAATAAAAATACGTATTGGAACTTCAGCGCGAATCGAAAATTAATTACGGCTTGGAACGGTTCTTTTTGTAAAAAAACCCTTTGTTGTCTGTATCGATGTTTTTCCATAAGGCTTAAGCCGGTCGAATTTTTTTCTGCAACTGTTGTATAATAACACTAGTAGTATGCTGTCACTTCGCTTCGGTAGATATTTTTTTAGTATTTTACATCTTGGGTAACATTATGGCAGTTTTCGGTTATTTACAGCTTTTGATATTTACAGACAATACATCCTACTAATATGTATGGATGGATGTGTTATGTATGTGTGGATGGATGTTTGTTACTCTTTCACGCAAAAACTACTGGAGCGATTGTGATGAAACTTTGGACTAACATATAGGATACTCTTTATCCCGATATTTCCACGGAAACAGGGACCACGCGGGTAAAACCGCAGGGCGCTGCTAGTAAATACATACATTCACGCCTGGTTCCCCAAAGGGGTAGGCAGAGATACATAATACGCCCACGCTTCGCCAATTTTATTTTTGGTCCCACTTAATGGCAAGCCTATTGCCGGGATCTGATTGCCAGAGCCTCGTCTTTTAATCAGCATGTGCACCACTTGCAGGTGAGGTTGGCTTGGTCTCCTTAAGTGATAGTATACACCCTAAGTATTTACAAGAAAATGATTTTGTGTCTTGTCTACCCGTTGTCTAGTACTCGTAGCCCAACCTTCGCTTAGTTTGGGGCTAGGTGGCGTTGTGTGAAGTAAATAGATAAATAATAATACATAAATAATATTCTAATATCTTACCAATTATTTAGTTCTAAGCTAAGTATCATTAAGTACTTGTGTTATGGATACTAAACTCTTTTTTTATTATAAATACATACAAAATACCAAGACGATAAGAAATATTTATGTTCATGCACACAAAGATTTGTCCTGTGTGGGAATCGAGTGCGGCTGTGCTAGAAATGTTAAAGGGTATTTTTGTTATTTTATTAGATATGGTCTTTATTAATAGGTGTATAGGAACCCTAACAAGATCTCAGAAGCCCAAGCCAACCTTACCTGCAAGTAGTGCACCTGTCGAACAACGGACGAGGCTCTGGCGAACATAAAATATAGGCAACAGGCTCGTCCCCTAGGTCACCACTTACGTGGGATATACAACATCATAGACGAAGTGTGGGTAAAGCATATGCCTTTCCTCTCTATACCTTTGGGCGTGAGGCGTTATATTATATGTGATTATTTGAATCTTACTTCATATACTTGATAATCACCTTAAGAAAAGTGGGAATGTCTAAAAATGAGCGCTGTGGAAAGTCAGATTATTGTGGAACTTAATTTAACGCATTATTATCATAAATTTTATCGTTTTTTCTTAATTCTTCTCAAGCCCATCCAACTACATGCTTGTACACAACGATAAAGGGCATCGCTTATATGATTTATTAATAAAATTGCTAACTACACTTGTTTTCAAGATTAAACTCGCAATTGATTGCACAATTTTATCCAGAAGTTTTAAATATTTGTCAGTGATCTCTTGGTCACTATAAGATGGGATTTATGCAGCGTGTTTTACGTCATTTAGGGTAATAAGTCTAGATATCTAAACAAAATAAATATATATTTCCTTTTATTTTCCCTTACCAAAATCACTTTAAATCAATTAACATAATTCGCCAACATTGAAAGTTGATTCAGCTGTCGACATCTAGCGGCAGGAAGTGTAACTTGTTGGTTTATTACTTTGTGGATGCAGCCTTGCTGGAGTTTGGTTCTGATCTAGTAAATTTATTAGATGAATTTATTTCAGGAAAAAGTTCGTAGCACCATGAGATATTTTAAATTACAAATATATTTAGGTTAAAAACGTTTGTAAATATGTTTAGATAATTAACACACACTAAAAAAACTGGATTTTGAAAATCAGTCCACCACTGGCAGAGAAATCAGAAAAAAATCCTTAACTAAGTACAAAAAAGTACATAGATATAATCTTTGTGTATTATAAGTATGTGTTTACAAAAAAAGTATGCATGTATGTTTATCCGTAATAACAAAAAGCGATAAGTACCGTTTCATGTCTCTATTAGACACTGTGATGACACATACCTAGCCGTTTTCACATAGAAAACCATCTAATTGATACATATTAGTCATATACTAGTTTACCGTATATGTATAACAGTTCATACTGACTTTCAAGACAGTATTGGACAGTTTTTATGTAGAGATTGCAGTAGTCGTTAAGTCAATAAAAACCTATTGGCCGGCTTGTAAATTATAATTATATAATTTGACGACCGATATGGCGTGGAGGTCTGCACTTCACTCCAGAGGTCGTGGGTTCGATTCCCACACAGTACAAATCTTGGTGTGCATGAATATTAATATTTGTTCTCGTCTGGGTGTTTTTCTATGTATATTAAGTATGTATTTACAAAAAAACGGTATTTAAGTAGGTATGTTTATTCATTTATTTGTATCCATAACACAAGTTCTTAGTGATATGTACTTATCTTGAAACTAAATAATTGGTGTGATTGTAAGAGAGTATTTTTTTTTATTTATACTACTAAAACTAGGCTTGAGCTCAGTCGTCATCTCAGACCATTAAAGTCCCACTACTGAGCGCGGGCCTCCTTTAAGGTGGGAATTTATGTGAGATCGCTAAAATTGGGCTTTTAATTTGATTATTCTTTGTCATCTTGTACGGAAAAAATATAAAAAACAGTAGACGTATATTTACATCATTTAACACGTGAGAACGTTTGGTTTAAAATAAAATAACATGTGTAGTTTCTCAATATTAATATATGTTTCACGTTTTGGCTATTTTCTAATAATACAAATTCAAGAAATTTCCATTACCTGCTACTTTTTTATTTCGAAAAATAATACGGCTCACGTGACGCAATAAACCTTAGTAAGCAAAGAAAAATCTATGTCAGGTAATATTGTTAGTTAAACATAATTATTCTGTTTCTAATAAAACTCTCTAATATTTCTAGTAAAAAAAAAAAATTTATGTTACAAGTACATTCGCCTTAAAATCATAACACACTGACTTAAAGCCTATTTTACAAGTAAGTTCTTATGAGCATTTACTTGACAGATCGTCTATGTACAAACCTGTCATTTTACTCGCCAAAGAAGTCTTCCAGACATTGTGAAACAGGCCCATACATTCGTATTTATTATATTTGTGTGTCGTGGCAAACGACATTCGGAAGTCTCAATTGTATGCGTGCCACCACTTAAGTTAAGTCAGTAAGGATAGAATAAAAAAATCTACATAAGCCATAAAATAAATTTTATTCAGTTAAAATATCTGAAACAAGATACAACATTTTTTTTCTACTTTCATCATGACATTGTGACTACAACAGTGTCCTTAAAGCTCGCGTGTAAGCATCATATTGTGCATTCTACGAATAGAAGCGCTGCGTCGTTTTATTGTCCTGGGAACATGACTACCTGAAGTACCCTTCCCCTTGCAGGAATAACTTGAACGCTTCTGCTATCTTATTAGGTTGCTCCTCAAGGACCATGCCGCAGTCAGAGATGCTCAACCAGGAAGTCTTTGCCGGGTCCAATCGACCATTGAACGTCACAGTGTCCTCAACGTGGGGCGAAAGCCCCCCGGTCACGTTCAAAACCGGAACTTTTATCGTGCTGTTTTCTCGAGATATAGCCAAATCGTTTCGCCGTAAATACGAATCAATGAACATAGACAGGTTTATTGGATTCACGTGAGAGAAGCATTCCTTGTAAACATGAGCCAGGTCGTGGTTCCGATCCTCAGTGCTGCGGCCGAAATGATGCCACATTAGGTAGTCAAGAGCTCCCTGCGTCATCCCATTAGCCCGAAGCTGTCGTGTGTTTATCTTCTGGTAGAGCCACTCGGTCCAACCAGACTGCGTCGATGTACAATTAATAAGGACTAAACCATCAACTTTCTGTGCGTTTCCTAAAGCGTAGCGCGCAAAAATGTTCGCGCCAGCACCTACCCCGAACCCAATAAAAGATCTGATACCAAAATGTCCGAGGACGAAGTCTATTTGAGAAGCCAACGCATCCATGCTCGGATAGGTGAAGTCTTCAGGTAGGGACGGCGCGCCTTCCTCTTGTCCGGGCGCATTGATGTGATAGATGCAGAATTTGTCCAAAATAGATCGCATGTCGACAAAGTTGAAGAATGCTTGAAAGTTCGCCGCATAGTTGAGGCCAAGGTCATGATAAGTGATTATGGCACGCTTGCTCCGGTCCCCTCGGACGGCCACCAGAATGTCCCCCCGGGAAGTCCTCACCCTCTCCTCCACGCATGCGCCGTCGCTCTGCAATCGTCTGTCTGATGGGAAATGTAGCTGGATACTCTTCAAATCGTCTTCCAAATTGTCTGAAGACATCATGTTCAAAAGAGCGATATTTTCGTGTATGGACGTGGGCATGTTTTTATATATTTATTTCCGTCACAACCACTAAATTAACAATATGTTAAATTTAGTTCCTTGTTGAGATCTTCTTTGTTCTGTTGATTTTTATTTAATAGTTAATGAAATGTCCACTAGTTTTATTTAACTTTCCTAAGTTAATTAACGTAATCTATTAACAGGAGCTCGCAATGTACACGAGCATATTATATATCCATAACACAACTATTACGTTACACTTAAAACATTTATAATCATTAATATTTGTCACTGAATCACTGTATTGTCACTTATAGTTAAATAATATGGGGCAGTTTTGTGGGCAGGCAACTGTATTATTATGGGAATGTCTCGGGGAATAGTCAATAATGTGTGGACCGGACGAGCGTATATCCGCCCGTGCAGCCGGTTCGGAACTGTTCGTATACGCTCGGCAATTGTCGTGTCGAGCTCAACCAAGGCCACTCGCTCCAACTTCACTCCTCTCGCCGCACATGCGTAATACGCGCGATCTTTACGACAGTGAATTATAGACCTTCGTGCCGTTATTTGTATCGAAAATAGCCAACAAATCCTTACTATTTTTATTACGTTGTACCAAGTAGGCAGCGCATTTACATTTTCCCGCTAGGCAATTATTGTTCGAAGTACAAAAGAAAACTATGTTCGGAGAAATGAGCCGTTGCGAGCTTTTGAAATATGTATCAGTAAATTATGTAATTGGAATACTCGAAGTCCTTATAAATAGAACGTCTTAGTTTACTGTTATTTAAATATGAATAGATAATAATACTAGACATAGACATCTTGCTCATGTTATTAGTAGTTAGCGGTGCTTTCCCAAAGTTTTATAAAAAAATTTTTCTTACGATTTATTACAACATAGCCAAAAATCCTGAGCTATCCATTAAGCGCGCCGACATTTATCTAGTAGTATATTGAAGTTAACATATTCATTAATATTCCTGGTATACTAAAGAAAGTTGATGGTGATTTCTTTTTCGTAGATAAAATGACAGATCAGATTTAAAGACAATAAATTACTAAAATTTTCCAGAAATAATAACATGTCAATTATTGTCCACTTTTATATTATAACAGAAAATGTATAAATAAAATAATAAATAAATGCTTAAGTTTATTTTAATAAAATCTTTTTTTAAATAATTAAGTGTAAAGGGAGGATCCCTTTACACCATGACCTTAAGGAGCCCAAGCCAACACATGATACAGACCTAGCCTAGTATGGGAGTTTTATTTTTAATTTCTCCAGTGTACTTTTGTCAAATAAAGAATTATTATTATTATTATAATCTCCACGCTGGGCTGGCGGGTTGGTGATCGCTAGCAAGTACGTCTCTTCGTCGACTCTCACGACTCCCTGTGAGATTGGGTAGGGTTAAAACTAAATAACACACAAGTTACGGAATGAATTCCCGGTTGATTTGGTCACAAAACGTTTAAATAATTGTCAGTTGTCTGGTCGGGGTCAGAGTTGGATCGACCGCAACTAATTAATTACCAAGTAAAATAAATTTTATTTCATATGTATCATAATCCTGTAAGTAGAAGAAAACACTAATCTTAAAATTTCTAATTTCGTTGGTAATGAAAAAACATAGCAAAAAACTAAAAGCTTTTATAATGTAATTATGAGTTAGTAAATGCTGTATGGTAAGATCAGAAGCATACGTAAATACATAAACGTCACATCAATTATTTTGTTCAAAGAGTATAGGTTAGAAATTGTGTTATAGATAGATATTAATTATCGGATAAACGCACATAAATACTTCTTATTAGAACTAAGACACGCCGAAATGGCAATCACCTATTCAAGACATAGTTTTAAGCCAGACCCTCGGTTTTATGGTCATTTTAACTCTCTTCAACGTTGATTTGACGCTACACCATTCTTCGGTTGCTCAAGATATGTGACTAGCCTTCTGCTACTGAAGCCTACAAATTCGTGTAAAAAAACTAAACAAACTCACAAAAATGTGCTAAAAAGTGAAATTTGTAACACAAATTAAAGGTTATTTATTCTTTTGTGCACATTATGCCAAAGTTTTATCTCAGTTTTAGTCTGATTTACAAGTCACGAATTCACGGCAGACTTAAATTTATAACACTTTACACACACCCTGTTTAAATAAGTGCCGCCCCAAACGAAACACTTTTTTCTGTATAACGAGGTGCTTAACGTTTTACGACACGCAGTTAAAATTTTAGCGTCTCCCGTTAACAACATAAATAAGTATTTTGCAACATTATGAATATTATATTCTAAAAAAAAACAAAACGAAGCTTGTCTTAATCTTTCTAAAATAAAATACGGGGGGGCTTATTACAAAACGAGATCTAAAGTTAGACTAGGTTTTAAGCTAGTGCTGTCACTGTCTTCATCTTATCTAATGAAAGTGACAGCACTAGTTATAAACCTGGTATAACTTAAAATCACGTTTTGTAAGTTTATCTGATGTTACAAAATAATATTAGATGAGCTCATAGTTCAAAAAGACTACTTATGATCATTAGATCTTGAAATATAAATATAATCCGAACATAAGAAGGCCACACACCTGATCTCATTGTAGCCTATCAGCATTAGGCCCAAACATCATTCCTTCACCCTTCATCATTCGTTAGTAGTTTATGAAAGGAGGTTAAAACACAATAATATAAATGATCAGATGATGATGAAAAAGGCTGATTATGAAAATAAGTTACATTATTGGTCCCTCGTAATAAGTGGCGAGCCTATAGCCGACTACCAGGAAAGTTTACGATCATTTCATTGACATCTGTTTATGTATTAATAATAAACCAACATCTTCGTTTTATTCCACGACCATCCAGAGAAAATAAGACTTAATGACTGAGCCATTACATTTCTCTATGACTGAGCCCTTTCCCCCAGCGCCACCTACCACCGCAAACTACTATACAAAATTTCACAATTTATTAAATTTATAGGACATTGATTCAAATATTTTGCTGTTTAAGTACTATAATCACGAGCGTGTCAAACACATTAAATATTAAATACTAGAGATATTAAATTCACAAATATTTGATTCCGTTTCACACGCCATATTGGAAATAACACGAATTTAAAAACGATTTTTACTATATAAAATATATTTCTCTCATTTTCAAACTGAGCTTTGGGTGAAATGGTTTCTTTTAAGTGACCTGTTTATTAGTTTTACGATGTTTTTGTGTGCTATTTTAGTGGTACAACTTTTTATTGCAATAGCTACTTCAGAAAATGTAAACGTGACTGGTTTTTATAATTTCTAAAATACTTGAATGTGGTTGTATAGGATACCAAGACCCAAGGAGCCCAAGCCAACCTCACCTTCAAGTGGTGCACCTGCCGATCAACGGACGAGGCTCTGGCGAAAATAACAGTGCTCGGTAATCGGCGATAGGCTTGCCACCTAATATGTTGGACCAACAATATAATTGCCGATATGTGGGCGTATAATATGCATCAGCCTACCCCTTCGGGAAAACAGTTGTGACTGTATATATGTATGAATATTAGTAAACTTAAAGTGTAAAGTGTGGTGACGTGTGGATTTTTCTTCGTCGAGTCTTACGACTTTCCATAAGATGAGATTGGTACAATTCTAGGCTGGTACCACACTGCATCGTAGTCCTCACCCATGGGAAAATGTCGTATTCGATTTTTTACCGTATATAGTACGAAGTCAATCGGGAATTCCAGTTCTTGATACGATTTTATCAAATACGAAACGCAGTAGCGCTTATGTTCATGTTGTCGCGTTCAGACGACTCGCTTATCGTATTCGTGAACGTAGTCTCCGTATGGACGCGGCCTTACTGCTTTTGTTTTTTTTTACTGCTAACTCTTACACTGTTTAGTTTACAGAAAGCGCATCAAAGTTTCGTATATTGGCACCACAGTTCGTATGCCCCAAAGATGGGGAGGCATTGGTAGAGAAATCGGATAACACTGTAATCACGTATGTATTTAGACACAATTCAGTGATTGTAATTAAAAGAAAATATTTTATAAGGATTCCTCAGATCTTGGTAGGAACCAAGCCTAAGAAGCCCAATCCAACCTCACCTGCCGATCAATAAAGGAAGCTAAACACAGGTTCCGGATAAGCGGCAATAGGCTCGCCACCTATAACGCGGGGCCAAAAACATCATTGGCGAAATGTGTAATTTAACCCCTTTACCAACCCCCTTCGGGCAAACAGGCGTGAGTGTATGTATCATTCTCCTCCTCAGGAGGAACCTCATTTGCAAACTAAAACGGCATTATAGTCTTTAGGAGAGTAGAACATTGTTTCGTCCTCACTTTCATTATGATAATTTTATGCGTTACCCCGGTTGCTAATTTTCGAGCCCAGGGTCCACTTTCCTGCATCTTTTGGTTGACAAATTATTGACACGCATGTCATATCTTCATGTCATGTCATAACTTATCGACCAATTATGCCGAAGACCGTGCAAAGTAGAGAAGATAAGATGAAGAAGATGTCATCCCGTACGTCGTCAATCCAACTCTTTTTAGGGGCCTCGTATTTATGGTATTGCGTACTCACTTTAATGTGCATAAAACCAGATGTAGTTGCTATAAGATCGGTCGCGAATGTCCATGTTTTTCCATTCGTTGACCCTTCCGGCTATTCCCAATGGAACACATTTTTTCCAAACGCTTCGAGAAAAATGCAAACTTTCCTGATCGTTATTAATAATATCTAGATATGCGCTTGTACTACATAACATGAAAACTTTTTCCTTTTCTTACATTTTCTACAGTAAATTCATGGCCTGGATGAAAAGTCGTCGGGGTTCTAACGATTAAAATAGTTCCCATTAACGGGCGGAACACGATTTTTCCTTAACTCTGCTCCATAAAGCTCAATTTCCAGTAGTAATAAATTTACAACAGTGAAGGATGTAACAACCAAAAGACAGACCTGAATTTCAGGTTGCAAACAGCAGAAGAGAATCTAGAAATAGTATGGACAGTGCGCTGGTTGCCGCTGGTGAGGCCCACCCAGCAGTTCACGCTGATATTGTGGAAGACGGTGCGCGCTATGGAGAAATTGCTCAACAAGTCTCAACCTGAACCATACGTCTACGTTATTGAAAATAGTGAGGTTAGGTTATGTTGTGTAATATAAAGAATGAAATAATAATAGTATATAAAGATCCTAGGGGTGTAAAGGGATCCTACCAAGACCTAAGGAGCCCAAGCCAACCTCACCTGCAAGTGGTGCACCTGCCGACCAACGGACGAGGCTCTGGCGAACAAAACAGTGCCCGGTAAGCGGCAAAAGGCTCGCCATCTATTACTTGGGACCAACTATATAATTGGCGAAGTGTGGGCGTATAATATGCATCTGCCTACCCCTTCGGGGAAACAGGCGTGAATGTATGTATGTATGAAATAATAATAATCAATCTATATATAAAATGGTTTATACGCCTAAAGACATAGACACATTTTAGATACTATAACTGGTGTGAACTCGAGTTATTGTGTGTAAATATGATATAATTTAGATAAAACTTCTTAGACAACGTACGTAAGGGTAAAAAATTGAAGTATCGCCGTAGAAAAGTGACGTTATTCTATATGAATTGTGTTTTTCTGTGTTTTCAAAACTTCATAGGAGCTTCAGCTATACTTTTTACAACGTTACTGGGGTAGGATATGACTTCACTGCTGCAATGTCGAAGTAGCAGTATTGTTGTAACTGTAACTGATAGTAACTTTTTTCAGTAGTTGAAAAATATAATTTAATTTTTTTCTAATTGTTTCGGCTAATATCCATAACGGCTTTCTTTATTTGTACGGAAATTTTAAAAGGGTAAGAAAATTAAGGTGCTTTTTATTACGAAAAATAACAATTCCTAATTAGAAGCGACTACTTGCGACTTCCAAGTTCCAAGTAAACTTAATAACTTTTGGCTACTAAAATTCTTATAGCTCAGTAAAAGAATTGTTCACAGCCTAAGCACAAACGTGATAATAATATGCATGATAGACGTACAAATATGTAGTTATCGAAATCACTTTTAATTTAATCAACTTTTATTTTGATTTATTCAAAATTGTCCAACAAAAGAAAACGATTGTTGGTTTAAAGTTTTATCAACTCAACGTTTATGGGACATTAGTAGATTTTAAGTTTTTTTAACAAATTTTTGTCGGACTTAAGTTTCGGACTCAAAGTAGATAGAAGTGCATCATCCACGTGTTTTATTACTAATTGCAGATAGGGGCCGTTTAAATATTACGTAAGTACTGTCGGAGGGTAGGGAAGTCTAGGTTATGATTACATCATCGCTAGTTATTTACTTTTTTACCAAAATTACCAAAATTTTAAAATAAGTTTGTTATGTTCGTAAGATTATAATATTTTTGTCACTTACTCTGTTTTGTACAGTATCAGTGAAATCTAATCTCTATCCTAAATCTAATTTCTAATTATAACAAATATAATAAAATTATAATTATAACATTATAACTATTATAATATTTATAATTGAAAAATGTTTACGTGATCATAGGGGGAGGGGGTAAGAGCTTTGCTTACTTTTGCTGACAAGGGGGGAGAGGGGATTAAATAATTATAATGAATCTGCTTACGTAATATTTGAACGGCCCTATAGAAGCGCTTAATTCGCACTGCATTGTTTGCTAAACTTATTAGTATGATGCAAAATATTGTATGTACACATCAAACAAGTAAGCCAAGAAACGTGACTAAATGATTACTTTTAATATTGTAGTTATTGAAAGGTGTTAACTACATATTCAACGTCAGCGCAGTTGGGAAGAATGGGCATATGGAACTACCGAAGACATTCAATATCGATAATACTCAAGGAGACCAAAAGCTAATGATAGAGGGTCGAAATGATATGCTCTCCATCATACTGGTCGGATCCCAAGTGACATTTACTGATAAAAAATTTACGATAGAAGCTCAAGTCACTACTTGCTTTCCTACTGAAGATTTTTATGTAAGTAATTTTTCTTTTTTCTATTTTTGGATGCAGAAAATATTTTGGTTAATTTTTATTACAAGAGTTCTGTCGCCAAAATGTTAAGAACACATAATATTTTAGAATGGTTAATATTCAATTGTCAAATAATGTTTAAGGAGCTTATTATGTATAAGACCTAATTAAGTACCTAATTTGAGCGCCATAGCCATTTGAGAGCAATATATTTGACGACCGATATGGCGTGGAGGTCAGTATTCCTACACTTTACTCTAGAGGTCGTGGGTTCGATTCCCACACAGGACAAATCTTTGTGTGCATGAACTTGAATATTTGTCCTGGTCTGGGTGTTTTCCTATGTATATTAAGTACCTATGTATTTACAAAAAAAAAGAAGTATTTAAGTATGTTTATCCGTTGTTTAGTATCCATAACACAAGTTCTTAATGATAATTATCTTGGAACTAAATAATTAGTGTAATTGAATGTCAGAAAATATTTATAAAATATTTATGGGTAGTTGTAATAATTCATGTAATATTTTGATAATATATGGTATTTTTCTTCTTTTTTTACTAACAACTGCATGTTTGTATTTAACTTAAGTAGGGAATGTCACTCGTAAAACCTCAAGGGCTCCTTGGTTTACATCGTAGTGTTATTATGTTATTTTATCTATGGCTATATGTTGTAGATTTTTTTTTTGAATAGTTAAAATATGTTCGCTGGGGTCAAACTCATAAGGAATACATGATCTATTTTCATCGTAAATGCTTTCATTGATTTTTAGTTCTCCTGGACAGTTATGAGCGTGAGCTCGGGAGAAATTCTAAATATATCCCAGATAATAGGATCCCAGTTATATTTGTTGCCGTACACGCTTAAAGTTGGAGAATTGTACAATATTATCTGTAAAGTTTATCGAGACAGCAATGGAGATCTTATTACGCAGGTGGGCATTTTTTTACAAAGATACATTCAATCACGCCTGTTTTCCCGAAAGGGTAAGCAAAGACATATTACTTTACGCCATCATTTCGCCAATTGTATGGTGGTTAACGTTTACTTTTATTATTAGCCTGAGCCTCGTCTGTTGATCGGCAGGTACACCACATGCTGGTGAGATTGACTTTGGTTTGTAATATCTTGGCAGTATTTTTTAACCTCTACCGCAAACAGAAGGCTGTTACATGTCTTTGGTGTGTGTAATTATTTATTTTTAAGTAGTATTATCATCATCTTAGCCAAGTCCACTAATGAATATATGCGGAGGCATACATAGTTGTGGAAACAACTGCTTTTCGCGACGATCGGTCTAACGTCGCCTGAAACCACCAGCTCACAACGCTTGGCTAACACAGATGATTTCAAAGTTTGCCATATACCACTGTTTGTTCTCGAGGGACGTACGCCACAGGCGTGGTCCAGGTGGGTAGGTCTTAAAATAAACATGGATAAGACGAAAATAATAGCAATAGTGGGAAGCTCGGCCCTCGAAGTTGTCGACGAATACGTATGGCTGGGACAGAAAGTCCAATTTCGAGAAAGAGGTCAATCGTCGAATCCAGCTCGGTTGGGCTGCGTTCGGGAAACTACGCAAAATCTTCTCGTCCAAAGTACCTCAGTGTCTCAAGACGATAGTCTTCGACCAGTGTGTGTTGCCAGCGATGACGTATGGGACTGAGACATGGTGCCTGACTATGGGCCTCATAAGGAAGCTCAAAGTCGCTCAGCGTGCAATGCAGAGAGCTATGCTCGGAGTGTCCCTACGTGATAGAATCAGAAATGAGGAAATCCGTTGGAGAACTAGAGTGACCGACATAGCGAAGCGCGTTTGCAAGCTGAAGTGGCAGTGGGCGGGGCACATAGCTTTAAGGACCGACAACCGATGGGGCGCTAAGGTTCTTGAATGGCGACCACAAATCAGCAAACGTAGTAGAGGGCGGCCCCCAACGCGATGGACCGATGATCTGGTCAGGGCGGCGGGGAGCCGGTGGATGTAGGCGGCAAAGAATCGATCTAAGTGGAAAGCGATTGGGGAGGCCTATGTTTAGCAGTGGACTTGAAATGGCTGAAATGATGATGATGACTGTTTGTTAAGTAATAACTCCACATATCATGACAGGAAACTACCGAAAACTTATCGAATAAAGACTTTGAAACAAAACACTATTATCTATGCTGAAAAGTAGTTTAATAAGTGTTTTACAAAATGACATCTGTTTTTTTTAAATTGTCATTGTAAAATCGTGGAGTGGTAAACTATCCACAATGGATAAAAGAAATTACTCAACACATATTTAAAAGTAGTTATTGACATATTAATTTGACACAATAAATGATTATCGTACCAACTACACGAAGCGTAAAAAACGAACCTCTGTGAAACTTTCAACTGTCATTAGTCTTGATATGTACAAGTAGCCGCACCAATTATGATTGTATGTAAAAGATTATTAAATTTACTTAATAAAAAAATATAACTTTTAGTTAAAAAAACAAAACCTAACCTGAGTTGCAACTGCAGCTCCAGGCAGTTCGCAGACGCACTGTGAGCGTCTCTTTCTTCGTCTACGTGTTTTCGTTAACGTTGGGAGGACACGGCGCGGCGTTGGAGTGGCTGTTCAGCCACTGTTTTGTCCGGGTTGTCAAGTCCGGTGGGGCGCCGCGATTAAGCCCTGGGCGATCAGCGGCGCGGGTGTTATGTCCAGTGAGCTTCGTCAGTCCTGGGTCTCCTGAGGGATGAGGCTGCGGGCGTAGGCCCTGGCATCCGGTGGACGCGCATGTAGCGGCGCCAAGCCTCGGATGTGTTCGTGGCCTGACGCATCCGCACGCGCGAACATCGGTCCCGCCAGTCGACCCACGAAGGCTTCCACACTCTCAAGCCTCAAGTCCCTCGCGATCGTCACGTAGCGAGGGGCCTTGACGATTTGGCGTAGGGTAGTGTTCTGGAAGACCTCCATCTTCTTCCTGGCCTGCTTACCGGTATGCGCGCACCAGGCTGGGGCTGCGTAGGTGAGGTGGGGCGGAGGCACCGCGGAGCTGCTACGGGTCCAAAATTGACTGCAGCGCATCGGCGAGCCCGCCTGCAGTTTGCTCGTGACCACGTCGATTGAACCTTTGAGCAGTAGAGTGCTGTTCTCTTCTCAGACGAGACGAGAATGTGTTTTCTGCAACGACCGACAAACCGACGCTTCAGATACTCCTTTTTAATGATACCCAACACTATCCTCTAAATAAGGTTTAAGAAATTTTAAAGAATATTTGTAAAGGGTGAGATTTTTTTGACGGCGAGTGTACTTATTTCGTTTCAGACAAGTCTTCCATTCAAAGTGTCCTACCGAGGATTGAAAGTATATCTCAATGTTGACTACGTTATAATATCTGCTGACCACCCCTTTTCAATCGAGTCAATAGTATTGAATCACGATTATTATGAGACACCTGTAACTGTAAGTATATTTGTCACACTTATATATATTTTGTGATTAATTACACCTTTGTTCATCCGAAAATACCCTACGTATGTTCGGAAATTATTTATAATACTCTAGTTTTAAATTTTCGACTTGAAAATATTTAAAAAAATATGTTAGATAAATTGTAATTAAAAATAAATTGCTCTTTTATTATATTTTAAATTATCAGCTTCGTATACTTAGATAAAAAAATATGAAAATGTTGGTGCAAGGACAAAAGTTTACATTCAATAAATTACGACCAAAACTTTTAACTTTAAATAAAAAATTAATTGTTATTTGATTGGTCCAAACTACATCTCAAAACTTGTCCAGACTTTCAACTTCTATAATATTAATAAAAGTGGTACCGAATGGGCTACTTTGGCTAAAATCGGCCTTCAAAGAAAGCAAAGTGGAAAATTCTTAAAATATGCAATATTTGACGGTAGCGTGAAAAATGTCTTAGGGACGACCCTACGAAGCTTCGATTGCTACTCATCATTATGATTTCCATTTCAGCCCTTTAATGTACCACTACTGAGCAGGGGTCTCACAAAACATAGTGAGAGGGTTTTAGTGCATACTTCACCCACGAACCCAGTGCGGATTGGCGAAGACAGATTTATGGCTTCCTGCAGTTAGAATTTTTCAAGCCTAAAGGTCTCTAACCAGGCTTACGACTATTACATAGTTATAGTTTTAACCGGAACCAACGGCTTAACGTGCCTTCGAAGCACGGATACGCTCGACATTAAATGCCACGCAAACGGTCACCCATCCAAGGACTGACCTATGTGAACTCTGCTTAACTTTGGTAATCGAGAGAAATATTTCTAATTTCATAACTTTTCCTTTTTAGTACAAATGGGAGTGCTTATATCAGAATGAAGCCTGCAATTTCCTTGAAACTTTTGAAAATGATACGTTAATATTTCCTAACGGATTTCCTGACTTGGGAGAGTAAGTATTATATAATTCTATTGCCGAATTTGATGAATTTCAGCTATTTCATCTAGATCTAAATTTTCTGAGGTTCATCAATCCGTACCGGAGAATCTGCCGACAGCCATAGATTATTTATGACCTTGGCAGACTACTAAAGCGACTAATTAATTAAATGAGTATTATTTTCGTTTCGATGACACATCTTTACCTAAATATTAATAATTTGTAATATAATTTTAAAAAAAACACAGAGACTGTCCAATAATACGTCAATCCTTTAAAATTTGTGTCTAAATGGAGAACGCTATCTTGTATCGAGTTCCATATGTTCGGCGGTAAGACAGAATCAATTCGAAATAGATTTTGCCTAATAATTACTGGCAAGTTCGGCGGTAGGCCTAGTGGTTGATAACCGAGATAGGTTGATATTTCTAACTGATTGATGAAGTAAAGTATAGGGACTCACTATAGGGATTATCCCTATCTAGACACGCGGTAGCGTGTCAAGCCAAGTTCAAAAAACAGAACTGGCGAGCCGCACCGTGTGTTATTACACGAACCATTTGAAGCCACTTTTGACCCCCTCATAAATCAAAAACTATTTCACATAAACGTATCAAATTTGGCTTACATATTGAGATTTTCAAGATACATATGTGTTCTAAATTTCATAAGCTTATCTCAAACGGTTATTTAGATATTAATGTCCAAAAATCCTCATTTTTATTATTGACTGACTGACCTATAGATCAAAACTCTAACCCAGTTCCAGATGACCTAGAGAGTTAAAATTTGGTATGCAGATAGGTAATTAGATGAATACAAAGGAATAAATAAAAAACTGGCAATTTTTAAATAATTAGATTCTATTATGAACGCTTAACATAAATACCTAATTAGTGCATGTACCTAACTACTATAGATGTAAGAATCAGTAAGTAATCATAACCCTCATAAATCAAAAACTATTTCACATAAACGTATCAAATTTGGCTTACATATTGAGATTTTCAAGATACATATGTGTTCTAAATTTCATAAGCTTATCTCAAACGGTTATTTAGATATTAATGTCCAAAAATCCTCATTTTTATTATTGACTGACTGACCTATAGATCAAAACTCTAACCCAGTTCCAGATGACCTAGAGAGTTAAAATTTGGTATGCAGATAGGTAATTAGATGAATACAAAGGAATAAATAAAAAACTGGCAATTTTTAAATAATTAGATTCTATTATGAACGCTTAACATAAATACCTAATTAGTGCCTGTACCTAACTACTATAGATGTAAGAATCAGTAAGTAATCAAAACTCATAATAGCCGGTCTTTATGTGGTAGGCATGTGGATGAACTTAACATATAACATAACGAGTACATAAGACAGTCCTTAGGCTACAATACATTATCTTATGTTATAAGAAGATATGATATGTTATACTGTAACTTATAAATAAATTTCAGGACTGACCATTGAACTTGGCACCCATTTAGATTTCACTTCTTTTGTCGTTGAAGTCAACAACCAAGGCATTTATCATAATATTGAACTTGGCTCTCATTTCACATTTATGCTTTTAATTGGATAGTGATTTCTGCCTCTGCTACCAACGCTCTTAAGTTTCCACATCCTGATTAGTTATCTTCAGATATTCCATAATATATCCAACAGTGTACATTGTTTTCGGCAATTGTACTTTGAAGGTTGTGGGTATTTGGTATAGCTACATCTATAATTAGTGCTTATAATTATACGACTTTTATATATTGTTATAACAGACCTGAGCCTACTTGTGGCTAGTAACTATGCTGAGATAATGATATATTAACTTATTTAAAAAAAGGGCTGCATAAAAAAGGTACCTAATAGTTATTTTTTTCAGATATAAAATAAGCTTAACTGTTACCGTTTTGGACCAAACGAGTTTTGCTAATGCTACTTTGTTTAATGTGGCTCCAATTTTACCCATTTTACAGGTAAGCATTTCATTCATTGTATTCAGTTGAAATGATCAGCAAAGTTATCCAGAGTCCATAAGAGATCAATCCTTAAATGGGTGTCCGTTTGTGGGGCATCTGACATCGTAAGTTTCCGTGCTTTCCGAAAGCACATAAAGACGTTGGACCCGATTGCTATAATTTGTGCTGGTCATTAAGCCAATCCCCCGAACTGGTCTCCACCTTGACACGTGGTGGGTGGAGTGAGTTTCTACTGAAGGGGAAACTAAAAGGGGTCTGTAGAAAGCGCACCGGATGTGCCACGAGGCGGCGGGTGCAGGCCCCCTGCTGTCTTATAATATATCCTCCCAGAAGTCGGCCACACACGCTATGGTCAAACACGGAGGTAGAAGGTGCGCGACTACTGCGCCTGTCTGAGGACGGGGACGTCGGAAGACGTTGGCCGCAGGCGGGGTGACAGACACTGTGTAATCCAAGCGCTGAATAAGCGGCGGGCGTCGTCGGAAGATTTAAGTAGGTTTTACTGCTGGCGGTCGTGTCTGCCGGTGGTAAGTCCCACACCTCTTTAGTCCCCCGGAAGGCAATGCGTTAGTCGATTTAGTTACCGACTAGGGCCTGTAAGTTGGCCTAGCGACTACTACTGTTAACTGAAACCAACGGCTTCACGTGCCTTCTACTGCACGCACTAGAGCGGTCGGTATCAAAGACTGTTCCCGTCTATATAGTGCGCTAGAGCTATGAACTATTATAACATATAATTATGCAGAGTTTTGTCATGTCATTTGGTCACACTCAATGTCAAATAAAGCTCTTCATTTTCAAGTCAAAGTTCTACCCCAGTAAAATACTGGAGACTTCTTAGTGGAGGCTTCTATGGAGTTTTCGAATGAACAAGAAAAATCCCAGAATGATTCCACTTTTCTACACATGTGTACAATACTTCAAATTTGTTACCCACTCACTTTTTCGACATCTCGAAGTAACTCACGTTTAGAAAAAAAACGATGCCTCTAAAACTCGTACTGAACTCAACTCTTACTTACTTACTTTTACAGATAAATCCAGTCGATAGACTAATAAATGAAGGTATGGAAGTGAGTTTGGTAGCCAACGCGAGCAACGTGGCTCCCTCTTGTTCCATGTCATGGTACTTTGCTTCTGAGGAGTCTCTGGCTCTCATAAATCCATCTGTCACTAACGGAACGTGTGCAGATTGCGAGGTATTTTTTTAACATTATTATTACTAAGGAAGCAGTCGATGTAATGCAAAAAAGGTCGTGCACCCAATTATGACGGTGGCACCCGCTTAATAGACCCGGGAATTTCTATAGTGTATATTTCTGGAAAACACATGCGCCGGTGGTAGAGAATTCAAAATCCTCCGATCTGCCAGTGGAACGACTAATCAATCTTTTTGGTTTGAGTGCTGATAATCTGCATAGTATGATGGTGGTTTCTAAGACTCCGGATAGGAAGGGTTCAGAACACTCTCGGTAGTAATTCCAGTACAAGATACTGCAAGAAGCAACTGCTTTTCATATAATTTTTAAAGTATTCAGGACACCCTATAGACCAATGATCTGGTCAAGACGGCTGTTTGTCAGCAGGAGGTTTATGCAAGTGGTTCGAGATCGCTCGACGTGGAAAACAATTGTAGAGGCCTTTGTGCAGCAATGCATTTGAAATTGCTGAGATAATTATGTTTATTTGGAACAATTCACGTTTCAATTGGTTCTGTTAGCACCCATCATTTATTTTTTATGTTTACAGCATGGAGAACTGCTATCCGAAACTCTAACAATATTATCTCTAGAAGAGCAGTTCCTCAGTGAGTTAGCTGACTTTACCAATGAGACAGAGTGGAGGCAGGTAACGACAAGCTTGCCGGCTAAAGCGGGCCGAGCGAGGTTCGTTGCTCGTTGCGGATGCTCACTGACGTTCAGCTGCGAAACTAAAGGGACAGTATATGCTGAACTCTGGTTTCGAGTCAACGAAGGTCCTAAGCCTGCAGTTGTTATGGTAACCTCTAATAATTCTTCTCTTATTTTTACGACTTATAAGACCGTAAAATTAGATATAACATTTTACCTAAAGAATGCCATCACGTACTATATCGACATTTTATGATAAAATATTAAATCTTATTAAAATGAAGAAAGACAATAATATTACATTAATAAATCCGTAAGCCCTTCGTGATACAGTTGAAAGAGGTGGTGCTACTACGAATGGATTTTCGGTCATAATTATGATCTAAGAGGCCTAAGAGGTATCAACACAATCTAACTGGTTGTTTATTTGTTTAAACGCTTCACAGATAGTCTCATACTGCCTTAAACGCCTTGATAATTACCTAAATAACCTTGCTTCTAGATAACGCCAGACACAGGAACTGCTATGGAAACCATACTCAGAATCAGTACTCTCGCAGCGACTGATCTACAAACACCTCTACAATATTCCTTCTACTGCAGAATTGATGAGAATGAGCATCTGTTATTGGCATCTTACGTTGACCATCGGGCTGTCGAAACATTCTTGCCTTTTGTTGGTAAATATTGTCATACATTTTCTTACTTCTACAAAACGCTTACTATGTATTTATTTGTGGGCAGATTTACCTACCAAAGTACCTTGCCAAATTTTGACCAAAACATTATTTCAACTATGTCCATAAAATGAGATAGGTGACAGGACTAGGGCGTACTCAGCAGTCGACACTTGACGTGCAGCGGCAGCACTCGACACTTGTGGGGTGTGAAGGATGGGTGTTGCACCATTGGGACATGCTGCGTTGATCTTAAATAAACTGGCGAATGATGAAGGTGTAACACGCCTCGCACCAGAATTCCATCTTACTCTGTTTTTGGTTGTCATGGTGCACTCATTGAAATGAATGCCTACAGCAACTTGATTTGATCTGTCCATCGCACGTGTGACCTTCTGCGCGGCCTAGTGCCAACAACGTTTAAAGCATTAAAAAAAATCGACGGACCTTCTGTATATGGACTTTTTCACGTTTAGAAGTCGGATAAATGCAGTTAGTCTGTTGCAGTTGTTTGTCGCTAAAAAGTTCAGCGACTTTAATCAAAACTAGCTAACTTTCGTTCCCCTCCCATAGCTGGTGGCACAGAAGTATGGGTTGAAGTCTGCGACTCCCTTGGAGCGTGTTCGACTGGTGCTTCAAGAACAGTCTCTCTGTCTTCAGGCGAAGGTCGCACTGTCGACCTGCTTATAGATGAGGCAGCAGCATATTCCAGAAGATGTGAATTGGATCTTCTGAAGAGAATAGCAGTGTCTGCTCTCGTTACATATACTGTAATTATTCTTCTTCTTTCTCTTGATAGAAATTTACCTGCATAAAATTTGGGTATCGAGTATAAAACAGTATCTCCTTTAGAAAAAGAATTATCAAATTTTGAAAAACTTGAATTTATTTATTCATGGTTAGCTTTATTTTGGAGCACTTGTGAAAATCACTTAAATCTAGAAGCCCCACTTACTGCTTGCTACGAAAAATAGTTGTCAAGAAACTTAGCAAGGTTTGTCTCCCGCCAAATATTTAAATAAAGCGGTTGGTAATGTAGTGCCATAACCTAAAAGATTACCATTAAGATTATCAATGAAGTTTAATTTATTCCAGACGTATGAAGAAAGTGGACCATTGACGAAATTCACTGAAGCGATGCACAGTTCCATGTTACTTATAGACAGCAGCTGTATTGAAACACAAAACAGTAAGTTTTTGAAACTATTGTCTAGTTTGGAAAGAATTGGAATTGACATAAGCAATTACATTCAATAAATTTTATATACTACTAGCTTAAATGACTTATTAATTACTTTGCTATTATATTCATATGTGTTAGTAAATTATAGCAAATAAAATGTGTTTTCTTGTGTTTCAAAACATTTATTTAAATTATTGTAAAACTCCTCTCAGTGTATAATCCTCCACACTTCAGCAGATATTGGTCAGTACATTCGAGTTAAAGCAGAAAGCCAAATTTAAATGTCAACCTGCTGTACCTCTTAAAGGATGAACTTTAATTATTATTATTTTGCTCCCCAAATTTTACAAAGAAATCCCGGCGAGATTAAAGTGACAACTATTTAATTACAATGACTGTGGAATACAACTATGTGTTCATACAAACAACACATAGTTGTAACTAGATCCAAATGACTAGTCATTTGGATCTAGTCTAATGGTCGGCATAGGTTGGTGACCGATATGGCGTGGAGGTCATTATACCTGCACTTCACTCCAGAGGTCATGGGTTCGATTCCCACACAGGACAAATCTTTGTGTGCATGAACATGAATATTTGTTCTGGTCTGGGTGGCTGGTCTTGCTGGTTTCCTATGTATATTAAGTATGTATTTACAAAAAAAAGTATTTTTGTATGTTTATCCGTTATTTAGTATCCATAAAACAAGTTCTTAGTGATACGTATGTTTGAACTAAATAATTGGTGTGATTGTAAGAGAATATTTATATATAGCTTTATGTTATAAATGTACCTGTATAATGGTAGATATCTTTATAATATCTTTATAGGAGCAATCAGTTCGTTAAGAGAGAGTGTAGATATAGGCAGGGATATATATGGACTGCATGACCGACTCATAAACTGACAGCGACTAAATATTAAGGGTTTTAAGAGAAAAGCGGAAAGCTCTTTGTCAAGCGCTTCTTCTAAGGAACGCGTTGAAGTAATTCATTTCAGTTTATTTATGTCCCGCTACTGGGCACGGGCGTTCTCTCATCAACTGCAGATGCCTAGGGGCAAGCACATCAGGGTATGTGCTTATATTTTAAAAAATGTGACAAATACTTAATGATGGGTTCATAATTGCCTGGATTGACCATGGACAGTCATTCTTCTAAACCAGCTTGCGCGTGCCGGTGCGTTGTTATTATGATAATGTTAAGGCAACGAAGTATATCTATTATATACTGCGAACTATACATATTGCGAAGTACTCTATGCACTCTACAATATGGTTCAATCTTACACCAAGGAACATTTCAATCGTCATGGTCATTCTTGCCAGTACTTGAGTTCTTATTGTTATTGATTTGTGTTTTTATTATTTTGAACTTATTTTATGTTTTTTTTTTTCTTGCAACTTGTATTGAATAAATATTTTTCTTTCTTTCAATACAACATATTTCCACTGAAGATGTGCTAGGAGAGAATTGAAATTCTACAAATTCTCGGTTTTCCGGTGGATATTTTTTATATTATTACTTCTGTCGCAGTAGCGGTTAACTTTTTAACATTTCTATCCAATTTAATGTCGCATCGACGTCCACTTATAAATAGGACTTAAAAAATCTAAGTGCAATCAACGCCTACAAATGCAAGTGGCCACGGCTTGAGACGTCATGAATAGTAGAATTACAATCCTGTTTTAAAATCCGTAAGTGTATAACTGGTACCATACGACGACCGCGATGTACGATTGCTTTCTCGATAAATATTACTGCTTGCACTTATATCGAGGCGCGGCTAACAAGCGCTCCTTCGACGTGATTTGTTCTTCACGCACCTTCACTACGAGCGGGTTTTCTACGTCATATCAAAACACATTTACAAAAGTTTCCTTGGTGGCGTTTCATATAAATATCGTTGCTGAAAATTTGTTAATTCGCCCGATGGGTGTTCGAAAGTTGCGAGAGGTACGGACCCAACGCTCACAAACGCAAGTGGCCACGGCTTGAGACATCATGAATAGTAGAATTAGAATCCAGTTTTAGAATCCGTAACCAACCGTAAGTGTATAACTGGTACCATACGACGTCCGCGATGTACGGTTGCTTTGTCTATAAATATGACTGCTTGCACTTATGCCGAGGCGCGGCTAACAAGCCCTCCTTCGACATAATGTGTTCTCCACGCACCTTCACTACAAACGCTACACTACTTTTGACGTTCATAAGAGCTCTTTTGAGCCAAACTTGAATAAATGGATATGAATTTGAATTTGAACGGGTCTTCTACATCATATCGAAACACATTTACAAAAGTTACCTGGCTGACGTTTCATATAATTATCGTTGCTTAAAATTTGTTTATTCGCCCGATGAATGTTCGAAAGTTGCAAGACTGTACGGACAGGGTTCTCGTGGCTAGATATCTAGTTGAAACGTGTTTAATGAACAAGGGCGCGGTGATGGCTCTTGACTTTATAGTATTAAAGTATTATATCCGGGGTTAAGTTTTGTTGGTACGGCGATGAAGCACTAGGCGATCATCAGCTTCTCTATCAGCACAGTTCGCGTGTTCTGGTCAAAATCCAGATATCCCATCACGAGAGTCGCGCGTGCACTGACACCATGCTACAAATGTACAGACTGAGAAATAATTTTGAAAGAATTTCGATCCCGCCAGGTACAAATACACAGCGCATAAGTTGAATAAAAATAGCGGCTGTCTGCACACGTACAGTCGTGTAATATTAAGAAAATGACAAAGCGCAAGTGTGCAACCGACGCCATGATGTAGTTACGCGCCACCCCGAAGCCGCATCGAGTAAGACCCGCTATTGTGTTCCTGCGCATCTAAGGCCCTTGTTCAACTTACGTGACAATTTCTATTACTAACAAGGACTCCAGTGTTCTTTATTTTGGAATCCCTAGTGATCGTAGCATTGCTACAGAAACCACTATACTCGTAGACATGTGGTAGCTACGACAACTACAGAAGCCGTAGCAGCTGCGACTACGAGTCTTAGCGTGTTTGAAGGGCACCTTATACGGTACGATTGATCTTTACTACCCATCGTTTTAGACCGATCGAAACGACGAATCGATAGTGTATGTTAAGATCGTTTACGATTTTCTTAGTTAAACACGATATCGGAAATCGCAACAAAAGCTCATGCAATCATGAATATCGCAACGATTAATCGACAGTGTGACGCTTATCTCTATCGCTAATATCTAGTTACTGCGACAAACAAGCAAATCTAGTTGCTTAGTTAATTAATTAAGAAAAGACAATTCTTGTTATTACACTCATTTCATTTAGCACATGTAAACTTTCATTTGTGACCCCAAAATCCAATTAAGGGACAGGTCTATAAACCCATCTTGAAGCTATCCTTTTGTAAAGCGTGGCCGTATTTGAGCTTCAGTGTGAGCAGCGTATCACGAACATGAAAATGCTGCTCTGGATGCGCGGTGTTACCAACGAACCGCCTTAAAAACTTGCGCAACCGCTGCCGCGGTTTATATCCGTGACATCGCAGACAAATTGCAGGAATGTCACCTACGCTTTTGCGCCACGTTTGACAAAAATCGGTTAAGTAACCGATGGGGTCCAAATTTATGGCCACGGCACCGGTACATAGCTAAGACAGATTAAGTAGGCCTAGGAAAAGTTGGCTTGAAGTCGTAACGATTGACATGCGTGCCAATGGTCTATCCACAAAGGATGCTGTAGACCGTTTGTGAACAATATAATAATTGGAAGGATAATTTCACATAATACAATGTGAAATAATGTTAGGGTTATTTGAATTATAAGGACTGCTTTAAAGCTGTGCTAGTGTAAAAGGGTGAAAGAATAAAAAAATATTTCTATATCATTAAGTATATTTAAAGGCATCAATAAAGTTACTTGTTTAGATAATTAGTTTTTATCACATACTATGAACAATATGAATTTCAACTTAAAAAGTCTAGAGACATCTTATCTCAGCCTATTAATTCCTTTCACAAACCTAGTTACTGGATTGCTCTCACAAACATAGGAGAAGGGATTCAAATCATTCTCCACCACGCGGGCCCAGAGCGTATTGGCGGAGCAGCAGTGTGGCGTTCCGCTGTTAAAATTTTCTAAGAACAGAGCTTCTGAATTCACTTGACCAACAGCTTTCCGGGACTTGCGCAGCAAGGAATCGCTCTATGTCAAATGCCACACATACAAAAACTCACTTATGTTAATCACTCTGATTAGCTACGGTGATTATTTCTAGTAAATCCACAGAGCATTATCGGCATAATCTTTATTTTTTTCTTAAAAATTACTCACAATATTTTTAAAAAAGTGCGTACAGAAATGAACTATATTTATATGAGAAAAGCATTTGATTTTGTCGATAACTAAAGATAAATGCAAACTTTATGCGTGTAATTACAGAGATAGAATAAATTATAAAATCATACTAACAACCACCTCGAGTACAGAAATTTTATGACAAAACAAACATTAGAGATAGCACAAAGTAAAACTGTTAAATATGGAGTATCCCATGGTAGTGCGTTAGGGCCACTGTTGTTTTTAGTTTGAATGATATTATCAATATTATACTTCATATAAAATTGTTTCTATTTCGTTATTCGCGGGAGATGGATCTTATATTTGCAATAACATTAATTAAAATGACCTAGCGCATGCAACAAATAACTAAATTCCCTACAGGCGCAGCATGTACACAACAGAAATATGTAATGATTAATACAGCAGTTGCCACACTAGAAAATATAAAAACATAAATTCATCTGGCAAAGTGAATCATCACATGGCATCATAAGTAAGTCTACTCGTGTCTGCGACTTGAAACTTATCAGTCGTGCAAGTTAAAGAGACTTCACAAGATTTCGACAACTTATTACATTCGTACGCGTAATATTCCGAACGTATGCTAGCCCTGAAAGATAGTAACATTCAATAGTTTTATTTACAGTAGTAATTAGTGTATTTTATAATAATCACCACATACATAATAAATTGCATAAACGTGTACGACACATTTCACCAGCAATTGACTTTTTATAAGATTAGCAAGATATAATTATTTTGTTTTAATATATTGTTGACATTGTAATCGTTATACATTTTTGACATAGAACTACCAAAATAATAATGAGTATAACACCCGTGTTAATACAACATACTTTTAATATGTGAATATTAGTATATTAACAATTTTATGGTCTGGTTTGGCAATAAATGTGTTTTATTTCATAAGTACTTAAAACGTTGTCTTCACCAAGTTACAAAAAAATAAATTATTTACATAATACAAGGCGTGGATATATGCAAATTATATATAAATTATTGCGATAAAAATACTATCAGAGTCTTTCCTTTATTTCATTAACGAACAAATTCTCGAAAATTTACGTAATATTAGACATGTCCCAATGACCATGACAAAATGCACGCACACCAAAGTTTGTTAGACGCAAGATGATTTTTTATGACGAGACGTTTGACGCTCGCATAATCATAGAAAGAGTGCAAAAAGGCGCGGGTAATTACCAAGAAATCGAGGAAGATAAGCTACATATATCCACGCCTTAACTTATACACTAAGAAGGTTCTTATGTTAGATGTTTTGCTTTATCAAGCCTTCTGTTGATTTCTGCAAAAAAAGAAAAAGATTTTTTTTATAATTTTAACATTTTAACACACGCGTTAGACTACACGATCTAAAATCTTTTGTATCCTTTCTCGCGGCATTTGCCTGCACAATAAAATGTTAGTAATATTTACCTGTTATTCGAAATCATCATCGGTATTTCGAATCTGAAAACAGAGAAACGTCATTGTTATTTTGAAGTACCAGCAAAATGTTTTGTTATCGTAACTTTAAGTAAATCTTTTACTCATTTTTTTAAAATGAAATTCAAGATTTAATTGACATAGAAATGTTATGGTAAGCAAAACAGTAAGACCCTGCAGTATTGATTGGTAGAAGGCGAGGTAGTATTAAGGTGAGTGTTCAGAAATGGTTCTAATATCAGAGACTATAGAAACACCACATCTTAACCCTGCCACTGAGAAAAAGTTGCATAGAAGGACGAAGCTACCAATTGCAAAAAAGCAAAGCTTTGAAAGCAAATAAGTAATCAGTAAGTAAGTAAGCAGTTTGAACACTGTTTAATGAACAGTGAGTAATCTAAAATCGAATAAAGAAATGATAGGACAAAAATTAAGAGACCAAGTTTACACCAGCCAGCGACCATAGTTTTTGTCGTTCTCGTTGCATCTCATGAAAAGATACTATTGTGAACCTATTATATTCCATCATTATCTCAGCCATTAGAAATCCACTGCTGAGCATAGGCCTCCCCAATTGGTTTCCATGTTGAGCGATCTCGAATCGTCAATATCCACCGAGGAGGCCATCCTCTACTACTATTATATTTATACAACGCTAATTGAAAACTTCAAGTTGATGTCATATATAGATATTAATAACACTTACTGCGTCATCGTCGTCACAAAATTTTAGTTTTTTTCTTTTTCTTGGCTCTACTGCATCCTGTAAAATAACATTATTATAGTCAGATTTTTCGATATTTTTTTTTGTTTTCAGTTGTTTATGTGCAGTTGTGTCATGATTTACTTACATTAACAGTCTTAAAGTAAACATATAAGCTACTTAATAACACATGAAATAAAAGGTTCATAGAAGATGTAAATGCTAACATGGTTTAATGACTAGCATAATTAAATCGTAGCAAAATGACGCTTAATGAAATGATGGGCTTATGTTATCATCCTTATCCTCTTACCATTATTTCGGTAGTGCCCTTGACGTACGCTTTGGATTTGGAACTGGACTGTTCACCGGTCCAACCTGATTTGGTTAAATTTCAGTAATTTCACGGAAATACTGCCGTCTGACCCAAACCTAGACCCAGTCGCGTACAACACAGAAAAAAACCTTAATTCTATTAAACCAGCTGTCAGGATGTTAGAAGGCACTGACATCCTACTAACGTCTGTCATAAATATTTATAACAGCCGGGACCAACGGATTAACATGATTCTCGAGGCACGGATTAAGAGATAATTATGCACCTAACTACGAAAAGTTATCAATGCACCAGGGTTTGAACTCCATAAATTGCATCTATTGGTCACATTACTTGGCTATGGCTGCCTGCCAGATTCAATATCTTATGCCAAGTCCATATATTATAAACATCTAAGCCACCAGGATGTAGTATTTAAATAAAATAAAATTATAATTTTATAAGAACCAAAACTTACAGGTTCTTTCTGTTCTTCATTACTACTGTCTGGCAGTTCTTTCAGTCGTTTCTTTGTAAGTGCCACTGAAAACAATAAAAATAAACAATTAATACTCTCCGACATTTCGCAAACCGTCACCTAGGTCAAAAGCAGATCTTGAACTATCGTCTCCTTGTTCCAGAAGGTACGAGCCAGTTTTTAAGTTGACATTCATTAGAGCATCATTGAGCCATTTGAATGATCTTTACGTTAAGCGGATGGTTCCGGTTATTACTATATGTGGAAGCCGTGACGACAGGTTAGAGCCGTTAGAGGCATAGTCAGGCGGAGGTATAATTCTAACAACAAGACGCCACACACCTGCCCTCGCCGATTTGCAATAGGTCTGCGTGGTGTTAGTTCCTTTTGCCTTAGCCCATGCTTAATAGTGGGACGTTAATGAGCTAAGACGATGAATATCATATTGTTTTACATATCTATGTGTAATGCTATTCTACCAAAATCTTAGGAGCCCAAGCTAACCTCACCAGCAAATGGTGCACTTTCCGATGAACAGACAATGCTCTATTACAAGTTCCCGGAAAGCGGCAATAGGCTCGCAACTATTACGTGTCAATATAAAGCCGAAATGTGAGCAAATAATATATAGCTCGGCTTATTCCTCTGGAGAAACAGGTGCGATTGTATGTATGTTGTTGATATTTTTATATAATTTATTGATTCAGGCGTTACTTTGCGGAAATCCATTGTAAGCGAGTGATGGATTAAAAATATATTTGTAACAATTCCCGCGCTAATATAATTTCCCGAAAAATCGAGAAACTATTCAACACGACACGTGTTTCGCCCTTACACAGGGCATCTTCAGGTAAGATAGGAGCCTCAGAACAACGATGTCTTCACGACCATCGCTGAAACGAGAGAGATCTTCACTCGAATAGTTAAATAGTTTCTCGATTTTTCGGGAAATTATAGTAGCGCGGGAATTGTTACAAAGATATTTTTAATCCATCACTCGCTTAATATTTTTATAATATATAAATAAGGAAATTAAATTACAATGTATTAGTAAGGGCAAGTCAAAAGGAGCCGAAGTTGGAGTGTATGCAAAGGCTAAAAGGATCAGATTAACGCAAATGGAAGGAAAGATCTCTGCCTAACTGCAAAAAGACAGTGTGTATCATTAATACGTATGTATCATAAAAAGTGTACTAGTTATCTTACCAACTCCCTTCAAGCGAGTAACGTCTTTTGCCAGGGCGCCGATATCGGGCTCCATCGATAAACGGATAATAATATTGATGGCCGTCGCCATAACTGTTGTCGTGCTTGCCTGCAAAAGGTATACTGATCAAACAAAAGCCCAAGATAAAACATACATGCAAAAGTTTATTTGAACTAAAAAAACGGACATGTGCGTGTTGGTTTCGCTAGGAGATGGTTCCGTATGATCAATATGTAAACTGTTCAAAGTATTATTGGCACTTCAGTGGACTCAAAGCAACAACTAAACCATAAACAAAGGACTTACGCAACGCAACTGTAAAAGCCTGTTCAGATGACGCGTTTTGAGCCACACACGCAGCGACACGTTTTGATATACATAATTTTAAACGCGCAAATCATTTCTCGCATAAAACGCGCTATTTGGATAACCTCTAAAACTCAGTTTTAAGCGTCTCCATATACGCTGTAGTTTTTTTTGTTGTTTTAAATAATGGCTTCGTGCGTTTAGCACATTTAGCGAGTGTCAAGTAAGTGATATATTAATAATATATATAAATCATAGTAAATGAGAATGAGTGGTGATAAATCGTTGAAAAATGAAATACCCTCCCGTAAACCCCTTGACAATACTGAGATCTCACATGGACTTCTTGAGAGAATTTGAAAAGTGATGTTGCACTGTTTTGTTTAACTTACCAACACCCATGTACGTTCACAAACACTTAACGGTTAATAATCCACCGTTATTACACATTAATGTTAGAAATATCACAAATTTTAGAAAATAAAACAAAACTGCAGTCATGACGATTCACTTTCCCGCCAAGAAGTCCTACGCTGTAGTTATACTGAATACGCGTACAGGTACAGTCTAACTAACAGGTGTTATCAATCTGAGCCAACTGGCTAACCTAACCGGCAAAGGGAAGAAAATCTGGACATCCCCAGATTTCCCGACACACGTCTCTATTGTCAAGAGCGTTAGGTCGTGTTACGATATGCGCTTCGGATTACATACATACATTAACGCCTGTTTCCCCGCAGAGGCATATTATACGCCCACACTTCACTAATTATATAGCTGGTCCCACGTAATAGGTGGCGAGTCTATTGCCGCTTACCGGGCACTGTTATGTTCGCCAGAGCCTCGTCCGTTGATCGGCAGGTGCAACACTTGCAGGTGAGGTTGGCTTGGGCTCCTTAGGTCTTGGTAGGATCCCTATACACGCGCTTCGGATACTATCAACTATTTGACTCTGGCTGTACAGGTGGGTTATGTACGCATTGCTGCAAGTTAAGAATAGCTTTCCTGTTTACCCGTAAATGACTACGAGTACATTGGAACGCTTTATCCGTAGGCTTAAGATTAATTTTATGGTGAATAGATAGATGTAGCCCACTGACCCCCGGCTCGCAACCCGCGGCGGCCGCCAGCTCGGCATAAGCTGCGGCTTGCTCGGCGCGACGCTCTCGCTCCAACTCTGCGTTGCGAGCCCTCCTCTGCTCCTGGAACATCACACAAACACATTAGCAGGACTACTTGCATGTGTCCACTTGCTCCACTCAAAGCTTTTAAGAAACATAAGAAGAAGAAGTCAGTGTACCAATTTCTTATAGGTACATTCTTCATGGACTGTCCGTTTGTTATGTATTTGGACAGAGATTTATGGTGAGCACCTCAACATAAATTTAGTAGTAAGTTCTCTAATGGGATCTTCCGTGATGTGTTTCTGTGCGCAAGTGTACGGACTACGAGCCACGGCTATTAAACTGGACTTCTTCTCAAATGGCTACTAACTCCAGGCGCTGGGTGCTCTCACGTAAGTTGACTAGTGAACTGCTTTTAAGTAACTAACTAGCAGTTCAGATAGTTTTAATCGCGTCATCAGATAGTTTGGGTAGGGTATGGAGTGTGTATTATGTCTTGTAAATGTATACGAAAGTAGGTATTCAAGTTTTATAAAGCTAAGTTTATCGAGTAGGGTATGCATTGCTTATTTGTCTGTATTGAGCGCATGAGTTTTGGGGTCGACCGGGAGTGCTATGTTCGGGTATCCTCAAATCAAAATGGGAAAGATCTAAAATATTGAAGAACCCAATGAGGATGGTAAATAGCCTTCTTTATCTGATGCTCCTAGAGTTAAGCTCTTTATGCTTACCACATTGCTAAAAAAATATTTAAAATGAAAAAAGGTAACCTATTTATGCAGAACGGACCCAACTACTTATAAACCAGTCTTCGCTATATTGTCTTTACTATACGGGTTAACGGGACCATCAACAATGCACTTCTAACCTTGCTATCTTCAAAAAAGATGCTCATAACGCGCGGCTATACTTCGGACTCTTGAGATTAAGACATTAAGCACCTTTTTTTTACGTTACTTATACACATTCGTTATTTAAATACAATAATTACAATATATAATGCGCATTAAATCAAAAAGTTTTGTACAGTGCATCGGAAATTCATTAACATGATATCATAGCTTTAAAATACATAATGCAATTAAAAATATTAATTTATATAAAAAATAGGTAGGTAATTCGGCAGGTAACAACAAAACTTCGGTAGGTAGTTGTTGACGTCGAAAAAAGAAAACTGTTTTATATAAAGGGCCTGCTAGAACTGGGTTAGAGCATGCGCAAACTTCCCAATGAGGAATCTGCCAGTTCTAAATTTAAGAGACGTTCAAAAGTGTATCGGTGTGAATCGGTGTAAAATAAATACATGATTTTTTAGATTTTTTTCAGAGAATATTAATGATCTTGCTCACGGAGGCTCTCGATATTAAATGTTAAATAAACGGTCTTAACATATAAGGACTGTCTTTTGAAACTATTGCTTCGCTTCGGTGATAGTTTCGGAGTATCAAAAATTGGAGAAACGAATCGTACACTATGAAGAAGACTACAAAGGAAATCGTACACTAGAAAGGAAACTATGAATTAAGTGACTATACACATGCACAGCGTCGCCGCGTTGCTATAGTTACGCGCCACCCCCCAAGCCGCACTTCGGTTGAGATCCGATATCTAAGTTCATTGAACAACATTGCTATAATTCGCATACATACCGCGCTGAATGGCTGGCG
The DNA here is from genome assembly GCA_949126915.1 of Musotima nitidalis. NCBI lineage: Eukaryota > Metazoa > Arthropoda > Insecta > Lepidoptera > Crambidae > Musotima > Musotima nitidalis. The sequence goes on from OX421431.1 coordinate 9,195,515, forward strand.
ATTCTTCCCAGCCGGCCTTCCCCGTTTTCTCTCAGCATCGTTTACCTAATAAATTAATATTTCTCATTAATCAAATATATGGAAAAGACTTATTCATGATGTACAAAAGTCATTAGACACTCGACAGTTTCAAATAAAGAACACGTAATTAAATAAATACTTTTAAATATCTAACACAGCATTTTCTAGCCGCATTGTCGATAATGCACAATATATAAACATTTGTATCGAAGAGCCCAGCCCACTATTACTCATTGTAATACAGCTCGAGCGAACAAACTAAAAATAATAATAAGCTTAATGGAACACAGACTCATTAGTAGATAGGTCAGATTTGTGTTACGCATAGTATTTACATTTTTTACTGTGATTTCATTGGTGTCAATAAAACGTTTAAAATACAAGCAGCATGATAAATTTTCATTTTATTTTTATTCTAATATTTTTTGCAAAAAATCACTTCATTTATGCATTTTCATTATAAGTCTGTAATCAAGAATAAATAAACATATAATATGTGTAATGTATTCTATCATATTAAGTTGGAGTACTTTATAGGTCTTATATTGAAATCTTAGACATTTAAAAAGACATCGTCTGTTTATATATTTTTTAAAAATAAAAATAGAAGTAAATTTGTCCTTTTTCATTATAAGTAATTAAAAAAAAACAAAAGCTCTAGCTATAGTTATAATGAATTTTATAATTTTAAGATGGAGCAATCCTTAATAGATATATGAAAACACATTCCACTAATTTTTATATATTTTTTAACGTTTAATTAATTTTCAATATTTAATTTTACTTCAATTAAAAGAAATCTGTGCTATCTGTATATAAACATTGGCTATATAATAATGTACAAACAAAGCACTTAATCGGTCTAATACTTAGATCCTAGATATTTGAAAATAAATCATACCTATTTTATACTTTTTTTTAATTAATTTATTTTAATAATTGAAAAAATCACTTAACACAAAATAAAAGTAAAATAATTAAAAAATAAAAAAACTTACGCGAATCATAATGCACAACGTAAAAATTATAATTATATAAAGTTATTAATGAAGCACTTGTTGTGAGCACAAACACTTAAGTGTCTGGAAAAATTATCCATGCGCTCTTTTATACCTGCGTGTGCGCTTCCCATCCCCATCCTTGTTAAGGCTCTTAGGACTCTCACCCATAGACAAAATACGATGTCGTATCGTCGAAATTAACGACGAGCTTCATACAAATAGACATCGAAATCGAAAGTTTTATTTATGTTTTACATTGCTATGTATCGTGTTGTATAAGAGCCTTTACAGTGAAAATAAAGGACGGGGGGACTGAAGGCGGACAATATAATATTTTACATTGAAGCGTGTTATGGAAAAAGTGGAAAGTTTGATAAAACTTCTAGATTGCGAACTCATTAAGTATTAGTACAATGAATAATAAAAAATTTATTTGTTAAGTTTAATTATAGTTTTTGAAATTTTAATTTTAAAACATGACATTAACGTTGGTAAAGTTTTTTTTAAATACTTAATTTCTTTATCACATAATTGTATGGAAAGATTCGGATAGTGCATGTTAGAAAAGCGCAGTTTTAGACTAAAACTGTTGTATATGCTCTTTAAATTTGTGAATCAGAGCATTTTAGATGAAATTGAATGATCATTAAATTTAAGTTGAGAAAAGAAAGTATTTACAAGTAAGGAAACTTCAGATGCACATACAAGCTCCCGTTGAATCCAATCAAAACTAAAGCTCTACTCTTTTTTTTATTAATGTGATACGTCATAATTACTACAACCTGCCAGATGATAAGCAGTTCAAAAATAGAAGGCGCTTCTTGCAGTGGAGAACCCACGGTTAATCATGAATAACTCATGAAAGCTAACAAGAATGCCTCTACACGCCCCGCTTAAAAGATTCGGGATTATATTAGCTAGGAATCAGATGAGAATTTCAAAGCCTAATGAACTTACACAGGAACGAATTACCAAATTTCTTCAAAGCAAGAATGACCCCCAAAACTCTGTAATATGTGCAATCGTAAATAGGAATCCTGGACAAAAACAAGAAACTTATATTTCGTACCTGTATGACAAAGTCTATAATATTAAATAACTACAACAAGAAAGAAAGAAAATATTTATTCAATACAAGTTGCAAGAAAAAGAATAACAGAAAATAAGTACAAAATAATAAAAACACAAATCAATAACAATAAAAACTCAAATGTAAGAAGTACTCAACTTGTATTGAAAAGGTTGACTCAGCAAATTGTCGAACATCACAGAGATGTCGCGATGCTGATCTTCCGTGGGCACCTTTTCAGAGTAAAGATTGGTATATCTGTTTGTAATCTGTTAGGATTAACGGAAGACCAGCGCTGTTGTGGTCCTCCACTGCAGCACATCTGAGTGGAGTCCTTTTTAAACATACTACATATATACTTATTTGTAAAAATTGTTTACTGTAATGTTTTCTTTTCTTATGTTATATGTTTAAATAAAATTTTATTTTTTGTATAGATTAGCTGAAATTTTCAGAATACTTTTACTAACAAAAAAGAAAGCTACATTCGTGTCTAAAATAGTATATCTTATTAATCGATTTAAATTAGGGATCCTTACGAACTGGTAAAAAAATGGAGGTGACGCAAGCGAAGCCGCGATTAAAAGCCATTGACTAATAATACAATATCAAAAGGGTAATTGAAAATACTCAAAATTGCAGATTAACTCAATTAGTTTTAATGAATCACGCAAAACAATTAAGAAAGTTCTTACGAAAATATTTAAAGATTAAGTCTAATAATACATAGATACCCCTTCATATAATATAAAAGTAGGTAATCAAATAATTTATAAACATAACATATTTATAATATATTCTATAATTTTTTTTTTGTCGGAGTACTTTATAGATCTCAAATTTAAATCTTAGTAATTTAAAAAGACATGTCTTCCGTTTTTAAATATAAATTATCGTTTAAGAAGTCACTTTAAACATTAATGAAAGTAAATTTATGTTAAAATTTGTAGAAGAACGAAAGTCACGGACTAAATTAAAAAAAATTTCAAGCTGAAGTAACACAATACGAAAAACTGACGACTGTTGGGGCAGAAAAGTTTTCGAAAAAATACATTTTGGGAACGCAATGTAAGACGCCCAACCGCATGATGGACGCACTGATAACGAATTAATAGGAAAGAGGTTATTATTATTTTTAATTAATAACTGAAATAATAGAACTGACCTCATCGGTGTAATAATTATGGAGAGGGCTATGCTATGCTATACATAGAGTCCTTTATATTAAACTGCTCATTTAAAAGTACTTAAAATTACAGATCAGTAGTTGATAATTAAAATATTAAGAAATAAGTCAAATAATAGGTACATCTTAATTATGTAAGTGTGATAGTTATTGAAAGGGCTATAGTTGTTTATTTCTAAGAGATCGATTCAATAATGAGCAAAGAACTAAAGTAACCAACATAGCACAAAGACAGCTTAAGCTACAGCTTAGACAGTGGACAAATCACTAAGAACTTGGGACAAGAAGGCTTTAAACAGAAACTTGATATGAGTTATAAGTTTATAAGTCTAACCGCAAGATGAAACAAAGGCCAACTTTAAAAAACAACTTAAAATTTTACTACTGGCAAAAGTCGGAACTTCTGCATGGCCACTTTGGGGACGGTCTCTCAGTGTCCGGACCGCCGTGATGTCATATTTTGTGGTAGTATTGACTTTGGTAGTGTTGGTAATATTGACTTTGTTTATTATATACGTAAGATCAATGGTTTAATTAACTGTCATGATAGTGTTTTCTTTTAAATGTTTATACTTTTATATAACTCTATACCTATTTATAAACTTGTACGTTATATTATAAATTATACACGGTATTTTGGAGGCGTCTCGTGTTACTGTTTCGGCAAAAGCTGAAAATCAGTGTTTTGCTCTCCCAGAGCAAAAAACCCACTGAGCCGTAGCCATTCTGCAGCGCTGCGACACACATGCACACTATGCGAATGCTTTACTTTTAGTTTTTTTTGTTGTTATATATTTTTTTTAATTATTGTAATTTTTTTTTATTGTTTTATATGTATGTGTGTCTTTCGTTGCAATAAAAAGTTTATCTATCAAGATGAACAGATAACTCGATAAAGTCCGCGGGATCACACTGAATGTAGGTCACCTGCATTCAAAGTCTCTATAAGGAGTTATGGGAGGCCTATGATGACCAGTTCCCGGGGTTGACGATGATGTAAAAATTTATATAGTTTTATGTGTTCTACTTCATAGTGAATTTGCGGATTGGAGTGATTTGAATCGCTCTCTCTTTGGTTTGTCTGAAGAAGCTTGTGCTCAGTAATGGGACTTCAAAGGGTTGTAGGCGCGTTTATAACTACACTTACACTACTTATATTAAAGCAAACACATAACTCTTTAAAATTCGAGTAGTGGACTGTCGTGTCAGCTGACTGTGAAGACAGTAAGGCATATAAATTCAATAGTATCTGATGACGCGATGGTTTGAAAGGCCTCAACTAGTCCTCTCAAAATACTTTGTGTCATCCTCAAAACCTATAATTTACATGCGAGCAAAAAGTTTTAATATGAGTATAATCTCTTTTAAACATTAGCTTTTATTTTGTGTATTGTTCTTTACTTCACTACTCGTCTTTACTTACCTTTTTAATCTGAAGGAAACTACACATTTTACAGCTTAATAGTATAATAGTTTTTTTAACTATACCGCGTCATAAAACACTTTTTACCTCTACACATTTTTTGTTGTACTGCGTGTGGTACTTTGGACGAAATCCTTTTTTTAAGATTGTTGTTAATTGTTTTAAGATAACGATCATTTTTACGACAGGTGCTTTAAATCTGCACATTACTCTGGTTGGTTTAATGCTGTAAGTAAACATATAATAAGAGGCGAGTGATAGAATATCACTAATAATTATGCCTAAAAAATCAGATTATTGAAACACTATCTGTGAAATTCATGCTGAACAATCGTTTATAAGACTCGTTGTGATAATATATATAAGTGTAATATCTATGTTATGACAACAATGAATCGGAACAAAAGTGAGACTTATGAATGAACCAAATCAATTGTGGGGAAGGTTTCAGATTTTCCTGATACTTACAAGAAGAATCCACACCTCACCCACATTTTAATATTTATTATTGGGGAAAAAAAGAGTTGCTTCTGTTATATGTATTATAATAATTTTAGTCAGTTTACAACTACAATTGATGAAACGAGCTCTTTTAAAACACATTTTAGTGTACGCTGGACTCATAACAGCCAATGAAAAACCTATTCCAGTTCTTCAAATGGTATCAGAATCCTCACAATGCAAAATAAATTTTCGAAATGGTTAAAATAAATGGGTAAATATACCGTTTACCCATTTCACGTACCTCTCGAGGCAATCACGAATTTATCTTTAGCTTTGCTATACGCGATCACTCAGGCTATTCCTGCGCATATTGGTACAAAAAAGTATGTTCACAACCTATTTGCTGTTTTAGAGCAATAATTGTAAATTTACCTACTACTTCATTAGACTTGACAGTGACCACTTCATAAAAACACTGCATATTTTTTTATTTTTCAAGGATGGCAAAGAAAATCGTATATTTTTTTAATATGTATCTATTTTCTCTTAAGAAGACTTACAGTCTAATCAACTAAACACAATAATATCTAAGCGAATACATAACTTATCAGAATTTGATGCATGGTCCAATTACAAAACTTTCATGAAGAAAATCAATTTATGAATAAACTTTAGAAAAAGTGCAAAAAAATGCTATATGTGATTATTAGTTCTAGACATAACTAACAAAGTATCGAATTTAGTGGGCTAAAGGTTGATTTTGTAGACTACGAATACCAAAGCTACGAAGACTACGGACGCCCGCTGCGCTACGAGCCCGTAGTTCCGTAGCGTTACACGATTACTGTAACAGCACGCGACATTTGTAGCAAACGACATGATATTTGAAATGAAATAATTATAAATGACAAGATCAATGGTGAAAAAATTCAGCTATTTAATATCATCATCATCATGTTAGCCCATATACGTCCCACTACTGAGCACGAGCCTCCTCTTACATACCAAGGTGTGAGGGTATTGGATCATACTCCACCACGCTGACCCAGTGCGGATTGGTGGAGGCAGGTGTATGGCGTCCTGCTGTTAGAATTTATCAAGCCGCCCATTAGGCCTCTAACATGGCTTAACGACTACCACATTTAGTGATAACCGGGACCAAAGGCTTAACGTGCCTTCCGAAGCACGGAAGCGCTCGATATCAAATGCCACACAAACGGTCACCCATCCAATGACTGACCTTTGTAAACTCTGCTTTACTTCGGTGATCGTTTCCGACCACCTAGCATCGCAGAGCTGTGAGCGCTTCATATGGAACAATACAATTTCCTTGATTAAATCAAATGCGATGATGGGCAGAATGTTCTAATTACGTTACTTACGTTAATGAATTTTAAGACTTACAGGGGCTTATTAATTACATAACGAGATCTAAAGTTAGACCAGATTTTGTGATTTGCCGTGTGGATTCCAATACTCCCCAGAAGCCTTTGGTAAAGACTCCACAATTTTACTGGGGTATGACCCTGACTTGACTCGACTATGAAGGACTAAACTTGACTTTGACTGTACTGAATAACGAGATGCAATTCTGAAAATAACTTGATTAATTATATTACTTGACACTCTAAACAAGTAAGCACATATTTAAGAAGAAAAAAGTAACTTTACAAAAAAGTTTTTACATATATTTTCTCTTAGCAATAGTAAAAGCTTTTCTTATTTTGGCGCTGTGTTAACAATAACGTATTGTTAATACTAATTATCAGTCAATTTCAATAATGCAACAGTTACAAGGCATCAATCAACAGAAGATTGATTCACGGTCATCAATCTTCTGTTGATTTAGTGGCGTTTTATATAACAATATATTGTCCATCCTTTCCCTTCTTTTCTTTTGATTCTTGCGACTGCAGAGCACAATTTTTTGTAGACTTATCAATTTGTTTTAATATCCAGTACATTTTCTTGTAACTGGCGGGAGAAAAAACTAGCCTTGACGATTTTCTTGCCCTTTCTTTTATGATCAAGCTCCTGACCGCAGGAAATGGGCGCGTTATTTTTTAAGTTGACTCACATAAGAATTTCATTAAGTCTAACTTGAATAAAGGGGTTTGACTTGAGTTTACTTAAAATATCGACCCCAAGTGAAGCTGCAGTGGGATTTCTCCATGCGTATGCTGAACTGGAGGTCTTTTTGACGTCATACAATATGTACTACGCGCGTCGTAATTTTTTTTATTGTACATGTTTTTTTTATCTGCATGATGCAATCCTAATGTATGTAAATATATGCTGTGTAAATGTTTATATCATCTCATATCCAAGCATTATCTCGGTTGCCCTAGACTTAAGCTTTGGGCCCAGGGTCTGCTCACTGGTCCAACCAGATTTGGCTGATGTTCAAGTTTAACATGGAGCGACTGCTGTCAGAGGGTTACATCCTTTTATGATTAAATTAGTTGTCAGGATGTTAGATGGCACTGACTTTTTAGTGACGACTGCTATAGATGTTCATGACAGCCAAGACCAACTGCTTAACGTGCTTTCCGAAACACGGAGCAAGCGACAAATACGCACATACCTTCCAAAAGTCATAGATGCCCCACCAGGGTTTGAACCCGAGACCCTCTGAATTGGAAGGATATGGGTCCCGCCACTAGGCTATGGCTACTCTTATGCTGTGTAAATGTTTATATGTTCACTTCAATCAAATCTATCAACTGTCGTGTTCATCTCGCAAACAAACGTACATCAAAACAGATTGTGAATCCGGAATTGTATTCCGCTATAGTTACAAAAATCTTAAGTACCTCAAAACTGTTGTTATTCCTAAACTTGAATGAAAGGTGCGTTCTTCAAATTCCATAATGATAATCCCTTTTTATTTTCTTTACCTGCTAAAACCCCACGTGTAGCACTGCAACGAAAGATTTATTTTACAATTTGCAAGGCGGCATATTTAACAAAATTTTAAAACAAGTCATAAAACAATTCACTTTTACTTTCATTAAGGTAGATAAAGGCGATTAGTAGAACCGTAATACAATAGATAGCAGAACAATGCACTGCTTAAAAAAATGATTTTAAGGAAATATGGATGAGCTGAAGTCTAAAGTGCTTTTTTGGTATTAGAATTTATAACTTTATTGATACTATATTACTTTATATTATCCACAATCCTATTATATCGAAATCCACATACTGTGCAGACTATCAGAACTCGAACCAAGAAATTTGGTATGTCGTTTCTGAGTAAGACCATTCCATTGGAAGGCATGAGAGAGCGAATTTTATGGGTTATATTATATTGTACTCCATCGAAATAGCTCGAACGACTTTAATGACTTATATATTTGGTGGCTATGAGAATAAGGTGAAAGCTCTCCTGCTCATGAGACATTCACTTGTCGCTGATTTTCACTCTCCAGCCTTTAATTTTTCAAGTAAGAACAGAACAGATTCTGCCATTATAGAATAGCAAAACAACATTTAAAGGCGTCAGCTAAGAAGATAATATATTATGAGCCGATTGACTTTGGAGCGCATTAATCATGTCAAAACTTCGATTGCGGTACTCAGTTGGGAAAAACACGGAATCAAACTAAAACTTAACAGCAATATCGTAATTCTTTGCGGGACTGTTCGAAAGGGTCATCTCGGCCCCGCGACCGCAATATCTGTTAATAAAAGATTACATTTTAGTACGATTAAAAAAGGACTATTTATTTTATTCTAGTTATTAATTATATTAATTGAGTTTCGTTTGATGTTATTTCGGTACTTAAACAACAAACGACCGTTTCAAAATTTATTCCCGAAAAAATACCTACGCTTTACGTACCTAAGGAAAAACATAGAATATTTTCAACTAATATTATTTCAAAATGTTCTAAGTTTAATTTAGCACTATTAATTTGGCTCATCAAAATTGAGTATCTATACTTTGATAATGTGATACAAGCTTTAGCTATCAGAAGAACATACTTAATCTATATAATATAATTATTATAGATTACAATAGATAAATTACATTTTAAAGATTAAGTGAAAGTAGACACTATCAATAAGTTAATTCTATCAAAAAGACAAACTTTTTTTCTTTCAAATCAAAATTTAAGCAGTGTATTGTTCAGCTGTCCATTGTGTTACGGTTTCACTAATCACCTTTACTTACCCTAATAAGTGAAAGAAAATAAAATGTTTTATGACTAATTATTCCATAATTTTTTTATATAATATGCCACCTCGCAAATTGTAACATACATTTTCTATTGCAATACTACATGTGGGGTTTTTGCAGTTTGGGTAACTAAAAAAGGATTATCATAATGGAATTGAAACCTAACTGAAGACAGTTGTCACCCAGACTCATCTACGTCCACTTCAAACCCAAATAGCGCGTCCTTCGTTCCTTAAGTAGACCCAAGCTTATCGAAAACTCAAAAGTATTTACAAAAGTATTGTAAAATCTCCATAGCCTAAGAGATCGACCACAATTACCCAAGTGGCTCAAAATTCGTTTACAACGGTATACTCGTCTAAATAGTGTCAAGTTTATTTGCATCCTAAAATATGTTTTGTACTTTATCTTTCGCCTGCATAACTAGACTATCAAGTTTTCATTTAACTAAATAAACTAATATCATATCAGTAACTGCGTTTTTTTTATATAAAAATCAGTTTTTTATTTTTCACTCGTACGACGGTTGACCTAACCTCCGGTTGCTATTGATTTTTATAACGTTCCCATTGTCAAGATCCATATACCCAGGTTTTTGAAGTATTTTTCGCATATATGAAGCAAAGATACTGGTACGTGTTGGTAACAATTAGGTTAACCAAAATCCTCTCACGCGAAAAACAAAAGAATATGGATTTCATACGAAACAATGTATTCGTGCAAAAATACCACACGCAGTCTTACAATTGAAAATGTCTTAGGTAAAAAGTGTATTATGACGCGCTATACGTAACAAAAAAACAATAAAAGAATTAGCTGTAAAAATTAGTACTTGCTTTAGGGTATAAAAGGTAATTCAAGACGAGTAGTGAACCCGTGTTGAACAATACAACTATTTACTAAGCTTCATTTTAAAAGTGATACTGGTAATAAAACTCATTTTTAAAATATATATAAGAAATTAACGTTAACAAACAAGTATGTTCTAATTATTAGTGCATTAAATAATAAAGATATAGCTGGCGAAAGAACATAGTTAATCTGAGTTTAATAAATAGTCGAATATATTACAAATACAATGATATAAAATACTCTACAGGTTGTAGATACTAACAAGAGATAGAAAACATTTAAAAGCTTAGGTAAAAGTAAAAGTTTAACTTCTTCTATAATAGGATTAAATACACTATCAATAAAGTTATAATATATTTTACAGTTCTCAGTAGTCATTTGGTACGACCAAAAAGCTTCTAGATTCATATGTTCTTTACAAACAAATTTTTAAGCAGTCTATTGTTTAGCTATCTATTGTATGGCGGTTTCACTAATCGCATTTACCTATCATAATGAATTTTAAGGAAAGTGAAATGTTTTATGGTCAATCGTCTCATTACTTTTTATCAAGTATGCCGCCTCGCAAATTGTAAAATATTGTTTTTATTAGAATGCTGTAAACCAAATGCTCTTTAAAAAACTGCTTTACTGCACATTTGAAAAAGGTCTTCCATGAACAATGAAGCAACTACAGATGATCCATATCATCGAATGCTTGGATGTTGATGGACTCGTGCGTGCCAAGTTACCAATTCAAGTATTGGTCAATACATAGCGTGAATATAGCGTAGATCAAAGGTCTTTAGCAAAGTAAGCAATGAAATTAGCAGTATTGAAATGATACATTCAAAGAGGTTTATTTTGTTTTACTTTGGTTTCGTTGACTATCTTTTATATAGTTGAGACTTTATCTTTGTTAGGTCTTAATATAAAGTATTATGATAATTTAGGAAAGTAAGTATACATTCGTCTAATTTAAGTTTCAAACAATATGAAATAATACAATTTATATAAAAATAAAAAGTTTGCAAGGCGGAATTTTTAACATAAAATACCTACATTACTTGAAGGTCTAAAAATAAGTTTTATAAAAAAGTAAAAAGTAGCTGTGAAGAAGAAAAAAGAAAAATTATAGAACAATAAAAAAAACTTAGTTCTTGAAGACATTATGTACGTATGTACATTATGTACGTATATGTATTTAGCACTGAACTACAAAAAGGTACCTATATAAATTTCCATAACAACATTTTTTTTATTCATCTCTCATCATATGAATTAATTTATAGTAAATAAGCTGTAATTTTCGTATCAAATACGAATCTGATATTAAATAATGAAGAGTTGGTTGTATCAGATTTTTACAATGCAATACGAGTCTCGCTGTATCATTATTTATCTGCAGTTAGCAAATTTAATGGCAAGTAAGGAATAAATTACCTATTTGACTTAGATTATCAACTTTTTTTGCCAATTATTATAAAATATCAAAATTGATTAAAACAAGTTTACTTGAAAATTTAGCGTTATTCAAATAACTTGAAATATTTATTTAATTATACAAAACTGCATAACAAATGACAGGTACATTAAAGTACCTCAACGGAAAACGCGGTGCACAAAAATGTACTGTATCCCTTCCAGGGTTGCTCACGCGCAGGTATAAAAGAGCGCAGGGATGATTTTTCGCATTATTTTAGAGTTTACCCTAGTAGTGATCAGAAGTGTTTTAACATTTCCTTTTCAATTTGTGTTAACAAGTTTTAGTGCATCATGTCGCTCGTAAGTTGAATTTGCATTAATTATTTAATTTATTTTTTATTGTTTATTTAAAGGTAGTAACTTAAAATTATAATAATTTACTCTTTATTGTACACCATGATAAGGACTATATAGAAGGAGAATACACACAAATAACAAAGAAAATTAACCAAATATATACTTATATACGTTTATTAATGTGTTCTCGTACAACAGCTACATATTAATATAGTCTTGTCTCTTAAAATTATTCTTGGTTATCAGTATTGATTTTATTTTTTAACCAATGTCCGGGAATTACACAGTATTCTAATCTACATTATGTTTTGGAACCCGGCCATCAATTTATCCCAATTAGCTACAACGATTTTGATCCGCATAAAACTAGTCGCAGATATGTATAAAAATTATTTTCTATTGTAAAGTCAATGTTTTGTATCCGCGTAAGTTACAGTTTTCAAAATATATAAAATAGTTTATATTCGTAATTTTTTTTACAAGTAAAATTTTGATGTAATTAATAATTTTGTTGCGTGAAAAATAAAATAATAATATATATATGAACTGAAAACAAATGTTAAATTGAGGTATTTTATTTAATACATCATTTAACAAGAAAATATTATTTCTTTTAAAATAATAGTTTTAAAATATAAATTAACAGTTTATATAAGCTGTTTGTAGAAATGTTCGTTATTGATTGTTATATTTTTAAATATACAAAAAAATGTATGAAAATATTAAGATTTTTATCAAGAAAAATGGATTTAAATCGTAAAATTGTTTTCTGTGAAATGCAACTCGATATCAGAAGATCTGTTTGCATAGATAGTATCAATTCTGCAAACTAAACTTAAAATATTACCAAATATGGCGAGACTACATAATTGAAAAATTGTAGCTAACGCTTATTTGTCTAGAGTACGCTACGTATTTTGCGTCTGCGCATAAAAACTTAAAGAGTATATATTTTACACAATCTAATATGTGGCGAGAAAATTCGAAGCTTTTGTTCTACTTTCTTTTCATAAAGATTAAACTCTAGTTATTTAAGCAGGACTGGGAAAACCTGTCGAAGTCCTCTTCGATGAGTAGGCAATCATCTGTATTGTGGACAAAACTTGTAGATTCTTATATAGTCGACGTAGTATTAAAAAAATTAGGCAGAAAGGCACATCATTGTTTGACATCGTTATCGAAAAGAATTAATAAAAGAGGTCCCAAGATTAAACCCTGCGGCAAACCAGAAGTAACAATGACAGTTTTATTTTTATAACCGTTTACATCTACTTTTTAGCCAGAGCAATAAATAATTTCAAATGCCGTCGTAGGCGTATTTAGTTTTAAAAGCAATGTACAACACCCCTTATCAATAAGTACTTTTCCAAAAGTCAGTTCACACAACGAACATTTAACGGTTCATTTTTGAAAAAATATTATAGATAAAACCATCAAATTTGTTGCGGTAGAACGCCGTTCTTGAATGCTATTGTCTGAGTATCTATTTGTTTATAATTTATGAATTCATATTATATAACAGTTTATTTATATAACAGGCAAATCAACCTGAGAGAAAAAGGGGCAGGCCCGCAGGAAAAAACCGTCAACCGTACAGTGCGGTATGTACTCTGTGCTTATTTTCTTACTTATACGTGTATTTAAATTCATTTTACTTAACATTCTCATAAACACAGCCGATAATTTGTTTATGCTCTGTTCTTCTAATGTTGTCAGAGAGTAATTTTGTACACGGAATAACTATTTTTATATATATTTATTCATTCAGTATTTATTTCAATAAAGATGATTAATACATCAATCGCCCTCAGTGAAATTTTGTATCTTTCAAATCTTACAGAGAATGCTTATCCCGAATGTTTCGGTAGTCATCAGAAACCTCCCTACCAAACACCTATTTAGCGGACAGTCGATTAAGAATCTATTAGGATTACTTCTACTAACGTTTCGTGGAAACTCTAAGAAGTCGGCATGCAGATAGTCCTGCTAATGTATATGTGTATGATGTTGCAGGAGCAGAGGCGAGCTCGCAACGCGGAGCTGGAACGGGAGCGTCGCGCTGAGCAAGCCGCAGCTTATGCCGAGCTAGCGGCCGCCGCGGGCTGCGAGCCTGGGGTCAGTGGGTTACTTCTTACTTATTTACCAAATTAGCTACGGACGCCTCCCAACAGGGGGACACGACAGACAACACTCAGTTATTTACCATAAGTATAATTTTAGTTTTAGGATAATCATTCAATCAGAATTTAATTAATAACTTTTTACTTAGATTGTAAAAAAGGACTAAAGATGGTGGATAAGGATCATAATTTTTTTATTAGTCCTGTTTTAATTTCAGAAGCATCCCGAGCTTTATCGTATATGAATAAAAATATTGACTTTGAGTTAGTCATTTTACATAAGTTAATTCAGTATTCTTTGTTTATGTGATTTACTTATTTGCAGGCGAACACGACGGAAGTTCTGGCTGCTGCCATAACAATGATTTCCGAGTTAATAAGGGGACCTCGGATCTGCGACCTCGAAAAAGATGTCGCACGGCTGAAGGGTGTTGGTGAGGACACTTGTGCTTTTTAAAATATATTTTCTCACGAATAAAATATTTTGACTAAAATTTATTTTCTTTCTTCCAGTTAAAAGAACAAAGAAACACCTAAAAGCTGTGCCAGCAGGTCGTCGCATTGAGGATGTTGATGAACCTGTAAGTTTAATTCTTTACTACATAACTAATTTATTAAAATATTTTTTTATTGACGATGACAATGATAAGTACGATTTTTCTGTAATTTGTTTTTTGACTACCGAACACAATAAACGATAGTTTACACAAGACTCGATTCACTGTCATCGGTCGTCGGCGCTAAGTTGTACGTCTACGCATGTATGTGATCAGGTGAAACCACGGGTGAAACAGTCAACGTCTGGGTTTCAATAATTGTCATTACTCTCAACGCATCAGCACTGATGATATAAAAATTACATATAAATATTCTCTTACAATCACAACAATTATTTAGTTCCAAGATAAGTATCACTAAGAACTTTTGTTATGGATACTAAAGGATGAATAAACATACTTAAATACTTTCTATTAGGAAATACATGCTTTATATACATAGGAAAACACAAAGATCAGGACAAAATATTCATGTTCATGCACACAAAGATTTGTCCTGTGTGGGAATCGAACCCATGACCTCTGGAGTGGAGTGCAGGTATACTGACCTCCACGCTATATCGGTCGTCATGTGTTGTATATTTTACGTTGTGATAATTTGCTGGCAGGATGCAGAAATTCATAACACAAGGAAGAAAATCAAGCTGTCAGCCCCAGACGACGCAGTAAGCGACCTATTATTCTGTTACATTATTTCATATTTTAATAGTTTAGCTGCTATGACACAATGGAACATATACCTTTTCCCACAACAAGAATCAAAGGTTTTTTTTATCTCCTGAAAAAAAGTTATATTTGTATTGTTTTGGTGGTACAGGTCGCGAGTCGCAGTTCTGGATTTCCATCAATGGTTCCAAACACTATTGAAACCTCACAAATAAATAAAATAGCATCAGATCGACAACCAGTCATCAAATTTCCGTCAACCCAAATTATACCAACTGGACATGACCAACATTCTCGGCTTATAAGTTATGAAACTCCGCCTTATGATAAGGAAGGTCAAGAAGAATTTATTGAAACATGGCCAATGAATGCCGAAGATTCCCAAGGCCATGTTCCGCCAAATATTATTGATTTTCAATCTGAAGGGCCAGGATTTCAGTTATTAAGTAAGATATCTTATTTTTAGTGTCATAGTTACCTTATCCGTATATTGTTTTGAACTATATGTTTTAATCCGTTTTTTATTCATTTTACAGCGGAAAATGACATGAGGCTTCTGAGAGAGTATGGCTGTTTAGACGATTGAGAGATATTAGTTTCAGAAATCTTTCCCATTCATTTATTGGTATTGGTTCGTTGGTATGTTCTGTTTCATACTATTCATGCAATTCACTTTATATTTCCCTTTTTGATTGCCCTTACACGTGTTAATACTTACGTGTTAATGAACATGAACATTTGAATTTATTTTTTCTCTTTCAGGTCGGGAGTTATAGCTCAGCAGTTCCGTAGTTTAATGATCGGAAGATCAGGAAGAAATTATTGAAATATGGCAAGTCAATGATTATGATTCATGCCAAGTTTCGTCTACAATTTCTGATTATCATTCTGAATGGCCAGAATATCATTTATTAAGTAAGATATATTTTTAATACTTAATCTAAAAGTACAATCATTATTTTGTTTTGATATATTGATTCGAATTATATTAAAACTTTTGTTATTTTAGTTTCCAGCTAAAGATGACATGAGGCCATTAAGGGAGTAAAACTGTTTGGGCGATTTAACATTACTAGTTTCTTGAAGTAAGTGTGACTGAATTACAAATGTTTTTCAAGTTTGATGCGTGCTACTTATTAGTACCTAAATATATTTTGATTTCTTTACTTTATTCAAACAATGTAAATAAAATATCGCTTAACCCACCTGATGGTATAACATTACTACAGTCTGCTCCATTGGTGGCTTGGTAATACCATTAAGGAATTTAGGTCTACATAACCTATTTTTGTTTTTAACCATATGAGAAAAATCTCTAATATTCTGTGTTTTGTTTTATATCTTTATTTCTGCGCTAATCCCCCCCCTTTAATACTTTACGATGGTATATATTTCAATTTCTTTCAGGTCGAAGTTGCAGCTTATTGATTGTAGATGTCGATGCTGACATTAGTTGATACCATCTATATAAAATACGTTTGAAATATCACATCATTGCGAATATTCCAGAATGACATAATCAGCAGTGTTGAAAGTGGCAGTGGAGCCAAGAATAGATGTTGAATTGAAAAAAGCAGATCTGCTTTCAGAATTGAAAAAGAAATCTAAGATCTCAAATTTCATTTCACCCAGATTTAAATGTCGAATAACGAAAAGTTAAAGCAGTAGAGAAAAAAAATTAGTGCCATCTAGTACATTGGTATCATAAGCATCAAATACTATCTAAACCACAATGCATTGATTAGATAACAAGAGTGGTTAAGAAATAGCAACTATACTGCATCAGAACTACAACCACATGATGATTTTGAAGATACGGCTCAATGAGTATTATAATTTTCTTTAACCAAGATAATATCAATAACTTTGTCGTAATCATAATTCGTCGCATGTTTCGTATAAAACTCCGCCTTACGATACGGAAATTAAACAAGAATTGATTGAAACGTGTCAATCACATGATGAAGATTGTCAATGCCAAGTTATCCCCATTATTTCAGATTGTCAGATTTTAAGTAACGCTTAAATGAATACTACATCATTGGTGTGATACCGAGACACAGAAAATAATACAATCAGCATATGTGTTGAATTTTGCATCAGAAAAGAGTTACAGAAGTTAAAGTTAAAGAGGAGCCAGACAATTACATTGACTTGAGAACGCAAAACTGAAAACTTAGTTTAGGAACGACATAAATCATTCTCGAAAGTCCTTTCATCGAGACAATCATTTCAGAAGATACTTAAAAATCCAACAAAACATGGCAAGATGATAATTCAAATTGCCAAGATTAGTCAACTAGTTTTAATAGTCACTCTGAAGACCCTGGATTTTATAAGGTATTTTTTTGTATATTAATTTATATGCTTTTAAAACAAGAAAATGGGAATATTAATTAATTATCTTATGAATCGAGTTTATTCACATTTTATTTTGTTCTGCTTAAAGGATCCAGAATTACGAAACACACCTAAAACAATAAATGGTCTGCCAACACCTAACAGAAGACACTGATGACCACAATTGTCAAGTTTCGGAAATTGCTTATAAAGGTGATACTGAATGGCAACTGCTGCAAATTTTTTTTGTTAAGTAAGATATCCTTTTACTATTTAGTGTTAAATAATCTTAATTAAATAACAGAAAAAATATTTATTTTTAATAAGAATTACTTATAGTGCCTTAGAACATAATCGCGATGTTTTTTGAAAGGGTGTGTAGACTTTGCAACATTCTCCAAAATGTGGTAATATCTTTTGAAATGTTTAATTTTTTAATATCATTTCAGTTTGCGAGTTGCAGTTCTGCAATTCCATTAATTTTACCATTGGTGTTAAACTTTATTGAAGCGCTACATCATTGGTTAAATACTCAGAAGTAGAAATTAACACTACCACAAGAAGTATTGAATAATACTCTAGAAGAGCCAAAAATGTGTATCACCGGCCTCGTCTCACTGCCATTATGAGATTTGGATTTAGTTGAAACCAGTAATGTTTCAACTAAAACTCCTACTAAATAAAGAATTGTAAAATTATTATATTCAATTCATAGTAGGTAATTGACATAAGTGGAATTTTATAGTTTAGTTCAAAGGTACATTAAAATGTCATTGATAATGCTTTTTTTATGCTGACTATTCAGCGGGACATGTTACTATATTTTATTGTTTTTTAACTTTCATGTACCGTAGTTCTGGCAAAATAAACTATTCTTATTCTTAACAAATAATGTACTTTCTTTTTTTACCCTTTTAACGGTAGTGTCTTGCTTGAAAGCGTTTAAATAAATTTTATCAATTATACTACATTAACGAATATTTTAAACACGGCGCCGTGTGGTATCTGCCTAGAATAGTGTCAAGGATTTGACGAAGAGAAATTCTACGGGATGCGACTGCGATCACCAACCCGCCTGCCTAGCGTGGTAATCTATTGGGGAGGCCAATCTCCAATAGGGACTCTTAAGGCTGATATGATAACGATCATTTATTTTTAAAGTAGGAAAGAATGATACAAATTGGTTGATGATTGTTTAGTTTAGTTCAGATTGTTAACTTTAAACGTGTTGATGATTTGATTCCTCTGTTAGTTTCATAGATACAAACACTATTAAACAACTTTGAGACAAAAAAGTATCGTCATTCTTATATTTGAGCATAGGGTGCTTGTAATTTATTAACCAATTGGAATTAGTTCAATGGTACAATCAAAAACAAGCTTCCATAAAACTTCCATCCTACCTGTAAAAAATATGTTTACGGTACGGAACTACGGACTCGTAGACCGCGTAGTCAGAATGTAGCCTATAGTCTTCGTAGCGCAGGTTCTCGTTTCAGCAATAATTGACTTGAATAATTGACAACAGGACTTTTTGGCGGGAAAGTGAAGCGTCATGTCTGCAGTTTTGTTTTATTCTCTAAAATTTGTGATATTTTTAACATTAATGAACATGAGTGTTGGTAAATCAAACAACGCATTACTTTTTAAAATTTTCAAGGAGTCCATGTGAGATCTCAGTATAGTCCTACATCTTTACTGAGAACTTAATCTCTTGATATAATTATAGGTTATATTTGTACAAGTCCCGATTGTAAAAAGGTTGCAAAATTGTATATAGATAAAGCCTATATTTTACCGCCCGGTTTAATACGTGCTTAAGCAGACACCAGCCGCAATTTAAATTCCTTGCTATATACCTTATGTTCGTAGCTCAGAATTGTTTTTAAAGGTGGTTTAAGCGTCTACGTTTAAGAAGCCACGTTGTTTGTGGTCAGACTCTTTTTCAGACATATTTATCTAAGTCTTTTTATTTTGCTTTAAAGGTCCTTCAAAGAGAAAGTACATACGCTCTTTGAGATGAAGGTTCAACAGGAACTTAGGTGGAAAGCTGATGAGTTTGGACTTAAGCCTCCAGATTGCTGTAGGCAGCAATAATGAGATGGTATCTGCCTAGAATATAGGGATCCCTAGTGTAAAGTTCCCGTTAAACGGCAATAGGCTCGCCACCTATTACGTAGGTCCAATTATATAATTGGCGAAATGTGGGCGTTTCATATGTTTCTGCCTACCTCTTCGGGGAATCAAGCGTGATATTATGTATGTGTGTGTATGTATGGAACTTGGGTTGAGAAAATTGAGTTCGTATTGTAAACACTACCTACGTAAATGTGCCGCGACTGAAGACAAACTTGATCATTTCATAGAAATTCCTCAGGGTAGCCAACACCATATGTGCCCTATATGTCAAGACAACTGGCAAAGGTATTATGTAAGCCGCGGTAAAAAGGAAGGCAAAAGAAAAAAGACAGATATTTGAAACTTCCCAAAAAACAGATGAAATGCTGAACATCGCCTTCATATAATTGCTAAAATGATGGACTCTGACGCCAGTTATGCTACTGATTATTCCAAACAGTGCTAGAATTCTGTACTGTTTTTTTAAGGGACCGTCTGATCACTTTGCGTAGAAATGGAAGACATTACGAGATTAGAGTATCGATGCCCTCTTACCACATAGTTGTACTCAGCAAACTTCGTGTAAAGAAGTCTCACTTTCCATATTGGGACATTTCTAGTAAATAGACAAGACAGTGATAACTTGCATATAATTAATTTTTATTTACCTTTTGTTTAAATTTCGTAGAGCTATTATCAGATTGTGACTTTCCAGCAAGGAAAGACACCTACACCTACACTGGGCAAAAATAGTCGTGCCCTTAAAAGTCCCCAAGTAAGACAACAATATATAAAAACGGAGTAATGAGTTACTGTTTGTTTATACTATTATTGTAACAAGAAAAATATTAGGTTGTTTATATTAAATAGGCTCCGAAACACCGACCTACCTACCTACAGAGGTACCTAAATATCGTCGTTCTAGATGTGATTGCTCGTAACAATTTTTTATGGTAAGATTAGATTTTAATGCAGAAAGCTTGAAAGAGTAATTCCGGTAATAGCTCACAAATGTCTTAAGAACTAAAAACAATTTGACGGCAAAAACAACTTTGTGTGAGACCTCGTAATAAGCACTGGTACTAGTTTAAAAAAACTATTATCTCTCTTTTGTAAAGTTTATCAGCTTGCATTTACGAGTTGTCACAACTAGACCGACGATATAGAACTTAAAATTCACTTTATACTCATTAAATATCTTAAGAAAAGCGAAAAGATAAATATTCAACCTAAAAGTATTGATGATTCAGGTTAATTAAAGATATTAGGAAAAGCAAAAAGTTTAAAAATTCAAATTAGGGTTGTAACGGAACTTCGCCTCCGCCTCCGTTACTGCGGAAGCTCCGCAAGAAATCGTACCTCCGCATCCGCCTCCGCCTCCGTAAAATATATGCGGAGTTATAACGGAGGTGTATTTACATTAATCGGTACAAAAACGCGCGAGCAGCGACGCTCGACGACGATTTAACCGTCCGCCGCCAAACTCTTGTTTGTCAAATATAATTTGCCTCTTTATAATTTTGAACACTAGTTGATTAAATAAGTAATTAAAGCGTACTATCAATGTTTGTACCTATTTCATTGAAATATAGACTTTATTTTGTTATACTTTAAGTGAATATTTTTCTATATCCACTTTCACCTCCGCCTCCGTTAACCTCCGCATCCGCGGAGGCAAAACTCATCGCCTCCGCATCCGTTACAACCCTAATTCAAATACACGAATACAAGCTTGGCTTCATTCCGAACCACTGGTCAACGTCACTTAAATCTAGTATCGCCACTTTTTTTTGTGTTAAATAATGGCTCCGTGCGTTTAGCACATTTAGCCAGTGTCAAGTAAGTGATATATTAATAATATATAAGTCAAAGTAAATGAGAATCAGTGGTGATAAAGATGATAAATGGTAAATGAGATACCCTCCCCTAAGCTACTTGAGTTCTCAGTAAAGATGTGGGACTATACTGAGATCTCACATGGACTTCTTGAGAGAATTTGAAAAGTTATGTTGCACTGTTTTGTTTCATTTACCAACACTCATGTACGTTCACAAACACTTAACGGTTAACAATCCACCGTTATTAGTAGTTATTAATTACACATTAATTTTCGAAATATCACATATTTTAAAAAGTAAAACAAAACTGCAGACTTGACGCATTACTTTCCCGCCAAGAAGTCCAAGAAATTAGTCAAAAGCTTGACAAGGTTATGTCTGCTGCCATGACATTAAAATAAATCGATTGAAACCGTAACCAATAAAGTAGCACTATAGTTCATTCGCGTTAAGAAAATAGTGACTCATCACCGACTGCCGGCCAAGCCACGCCCCCTAGCCAATTAAAACGCTAGAAATTAGTAAGGCGAGTTCACAGTGCTCAGTTGAAGTCAGACCTTCGAACTGATCGGTTGTGTATTTTGCGTACTACTTGTTTAAAATTAAATTTGGAAAATGGATATCTCACCTATTAAAAAAAATAAAAGTGGATCAATTATACATAGCGGAGAGAGACGCGTAATTTACAATGTTTATAAATATTTCAAACAGATTGATTTAAATGAGACTGTGGAGAGCATAGTAATTAAAACTGCAAGTGCATGCGGTGTGTCCGAAAACACTGTTTATAAAATTATAAAAGAACAAAAAGAAACGAATACATTGAAATCACCTGTGAAAAATAGAGCTAGACTATCCACGGTCGATAAATTAGATGAACTAGACAAATGTGCAATGAGGAGAAGAGTACACTCTATATATTTAAATAACGAGTATCCAACATTGGACAAAATAAAATGTTTAAAAAAAATGTTTAATTTTTTCTCCATTATGAATACACCCTTACCCTGCAGTTGCACTGATGAGTCACTATTTTCTTAACGCGAATGAACTATAAGAGAACCTTTCCTTTTCGAACCATTCACCGTCAAGTAAGTACCTAATGTGAAACTGAGGGGAATTTGTAAAATAGGGGATGGTCTATATCTAAAAACAAAATCTTCCAGACGAAGCCCAAAAAACATTTTGACAAGTAATAATTTAATCTGCTGCAGCCCAGGTACTGGCCCTCGCCATTTCCTCAACAAGCGGCGGGCGTCGTCGGAAGATTTTTAGTGGGTATTACTGCTGGCAGTCGCGTCTGCCGGTGGTGAGCCCAGGGGGTGTGGGCTTCCCCCTTTGGCCGGAAGGCAGTGCGTTAATGCATTCATGCGATCACTCAGTCCACACGCACACTTTGTTATCGAAATAAAACAAAAAAAAGAAGCAATAAGTTTTGTGATAGCTCTTTTTAAAACACGTGTTCAACGTCCGTTTAATTTTTTTTAAGAACACTTCTTTAAGAAAGGAACAGTGTAATTATTAGTGTTGTAATAATTAAAGACGAATAAATTGATTTTATTATTTTTATTTTAGGTACTTGCGATACGCTATACTAATATGGACGTTCCTGTATTTTTTTATTCCTTTAAGTATAAAAATAATATATTCCCCGCAGAAGAGTCTGTTAGAAACCCGGGGAATTGCATAAATTTACAAGGAGTGTGAAAATCTAGTCTCGTCAGTTTACTTAAAACTTTACACTAACGGTAAATTTTCTCTAAACATCAGAATTAAGCCCGTGAATGGCCAGTTTTAACATTTATTAATTAGAATTTTAAAGACAAGTTGGTTACTGAAGGAAATAATAACACAACAATTAACAGAGAATTTAATATTTTCTATTAAATTATTTAGTCTTCTAGAACAAAACGATTTCGTT
Organism: Musotima nitidalis; assembly: GCA_949126915.1. Lineage (NCBI taxonomy): Eukaryota > Metazoa > Arthropoda > Insecta > Lepidoptera > Crambidae > Musotima > Musotima nitidalis. The sequence continues at coordinate 9,219,015 of OX421431.1, forward strand.
GGCGTCATATAGGTCATATAATATATTGCAACTTGTACACAGAGTACATATACAAATGGTACATTACATAGTAAAGTACCAACAAGAAATCAACTCAGTTACTTAATTTCACACAAATAAGTATTTTTTTGTTAACAGTATTGTCACCAATTAACATTCAGTCTGCTAAGTAAAAATCTAAGTCATGTGAATCACTTGAAAGCAACTCTTTCTTTATTCAACTTCAATAGTGTGAGGAATCGAAGTTTAACAAAAATGGCAGTTGTATGCGCAAGTACAATCGTAAACCAGAAAAAAAGACAGGAAGAGACTAAAAGCATTAGCGCGAGCGTAGCCACGTTGCTATAGTTACGCCCCCCCCCCCTCCCTCCATGCCGCACTTCGATTGAAACCTGATCCGTATCTAAGGTTATTGTTCAACTTTTGGGCCGCGGTTTGTATCCGTTACTTTAAAATTAAATATAGTTTTTACTTATTAGGGCTATCAGAGCTTTGCATAGGTAAAAAATAATTTAGTATCTAATAAAAACCAGTTGACAATTAAGTGTTTGTGTTACAGTCTAAATTCATAACCGGCCAAAAATCTTTGAAACTATTATTAACTAAAGGCATGGTTCGAAAATCTTTGATACTCTTATTAACTATGGGCATCGGTCAAAAAGACTTTTGCCTGATTTTTGTGGTCCGATTGATCATGAATTTTGGCTGTAACTGTTTATAATAATCAAAATCAACGAATAACAAAATTTTTATTTATACTTTTATAGCTCTTATAATAAAAGTTTATATCAGTTATTAAACATGCATTGATCATTATCATTTCAGCGTAATAATGTCACACTACTGGCAGATTTAATTATTTTCATACATTATCTAGTACACAATCTAGTACATGCTTATTTTGGGGTTAGATTACCCCGTGTGAAATGTCCGAGGAATCATTGTCATACTTTTTTCGTTTCTTTTTATTTATTGGATCATATAACAAAAAGTTATATTAATAGAAACGTCAACGGAAACCGCGCAGCCGTAAGTGAATCAATCTCGTAAACGCTTTTTATGTTCAAATATAAAACAAGGAGGCGGTAAAAGTACGGCCACCTAACAAAAAGTAATGAGACCTTGACAAATACAACCAAATGTAAACGAAGATTAGAAATTATTAAGTCAAACAAACAATTAGATACCGAAATCCTATGCTATCCGCCATCTCACAAACTACAATTAGAAGTAGTTATGCAAAATGCAACCAAACTACAAAAAACAATTTTGCCTACACGTCAACATATAAACACAATTGTCATGTTAGCTAGTGTGTATTAAGATCATGTGTGTTGGTTACATTCTGCATAACTATGTCCAAATAAAGGTGATAAAAACACTTCTTTCCAAAAATATAAGTACATACTCAGATCTTTTTACACAAACGGTATACAATATCGGTAGTCAACATTAGAAAAAAAATAGATTGTTGATACTTATTAAATTTTAACAAAAATATTTTTTCTGTGAGATAAATTCAATATGAAACACAATTTATTAGAAACTTAAAAAAACACTTTATATCTGAAAATAATTTTGATAATGATATAAAATAAAATAAGACATTTAACTATATTATTTACAATATACATATTGTTTTATCAAACGTAAAACTAAATATTAGCCTTAAATAACATGTTCAAGAAGACTAAATCTTAAAACTATGATTTGTTTTATTTTAATTGAATAAACTTACATGTAGCTGTTTAACACTTAAAAATATAAATATCAAGCCATAATTGTATAAAATATATCGCACAGTCATAAAAGCACTAACACAGGAAAAAAACTGAAAAGTAACTATATTTCTCAAAATCTAGAAACAATTTGCTGTAATTTTCGATTTTTTATATTTAATTATGCTGAGTACTGCTATAAAAGTCAATATCCTTTCAGTAAAGTTCATACAGCCTAAGCATCTTTTGTTTCTGGCAGGAATGCATTCTATCTTACCAACTCAAGATAAATATGAGGCCTACTAACCATTCAATAGGAACTACAACCATATAACTCATAAGATAATATTAAGTATCTTTAGGTATGTAGAGGATGGCAAAAAAATATATACCACTGTATATGTCACAAATATATTACACATCCTAACAACATGTAAGGAGACTAACCCCACCTGCAAGTGCTCACTGATCAACAAATGAGGCTTTGGCAATTGGCTCGCCATCAACAATATAATTGGTAAAATGTGGGCGTATTATTTGCCTCTGCCTACCTTTCTGGTGATAAAGGCGTGATTATAATTATATAAGTTAAAATTATGAACAAAATATAATTTTCAGTGTCTAAAGCAAACAAATGTAACGCAGCTACAATAAAAATGTAAGAGTATTCAATTAAAAAAGAACCAGTTTACAGTAGATTTATCAATAAACTTAAAAATACTTAGAGACTAGCTAAAGAGATGTTCCACTACAGTAAGCACTGATTATAATACAGTGACGTGAATGATTCACAATGAGCTCTACTTGTTTTAAACTGTTAAGGTAATGCAAAAACTGTCTTATGTCAGGCCTGGGCGTTTAATAAAATGACGCCTTTTATGTGACCACTTTCCACCAGGTGGGCCGCTTGCTTGCCACCTAGTGATATAAAAGTATTTTTAGTTAACCCTTGGAAGCAGGACCATATAATAATGAAGTAGTATTTTATGGGTTAACAAAAAACACCTAAAGTACTAGTTGATTTCCTGCGACTTTGATTTATATTTAAGGCATACATCATTTCGCCAATTTAGAGAGCGGACTACAACATCTAAACAAAATACATAAGACTACAGTTGGATGCATTCGGACTCATTGAAACCCATCTTGTGTGGTAAAAAAAGGCAAAAAATTAGGTAAATAGGACACAGAAAAATTATTCTTTGGTATAATCATTCCATATGGTCTTTAAATACATAGATTACAGTTACCTTCTGCTGTAAGTGGAACATTCTATGAGCTTCACTGAGAGAGTTCCATCACTAAACATTAACACCATTGATCTTAAGTTTCTTAACCCTCCGAGTGGTACCCTCGCCATCAGAACTGTCCGTATCATGCGAGCTCCCCTCTGACTTGATTCCGAGACCAAGCTCATGTGCATCCATAAAGTTTCCTGTTGCCCGGGCCTTTTCTAGGGCTCTTACTGTAAACAAAATTTTAATGCGTCATTTAGAAGGTGTGCCTTGTGGTGTCGGCCTAGAGTAGTGCCACCCCCTCTCATCTCACGGCGAGTCGTATGAGACAACGAAAAGAAATCTTACTGGATGATGTGCAGCGGCGTTATCCTGCGTACTGGTTTGAATTGCGATTACCAACCTGCCTGCTCAGGTTGGTGATTATGGGAAAATACCCCCAATATAATAAATAATTGTGGAGGTCAACGTTTAGCAGTGGACTATATATGGCTGAAATGATGATGATTAGGCCCATCCTGTCTATGAGTACTAAAGTGACCGACATTGCAAGACAGATTCCCAAGCTGAACTGGCAGTGGGCAGGGCAAAAGCTCGAAGAACCGATATGTGATGGAACATTTTATAGCAATCGCGTACTAGCAAACTTGGTAGAGAATGGCTTTCTCCGAAACAGACCTTGGGCTTAACATTTTCAACTTGTATGTGTATATTAGAATAAAAAGTCAATCAGATCATTGTCGTGACCATCCCTTATTGTACAGGCTCAGCTCAGTTTCACAATACATACTTAGTTGACTGTGATGGAAGGTTCCCTTAGTGCTACTTTATTGGTTACAGCTTCGGGGGACCCTTTCAGTATCATCAAATTTACACTGTGTGTGTCATGTAATAAAAATAATTTAAAAGAGCATAGCCTGTGAGTTTCTTGTCAGTTCTTCTCACAGAGCGGAGGCTCGGAACTGGCACTTAGATTCACTTACACCTAATTTTAATTTATTTGCATGTAAGTGAATCTAAGCTTCGTGATTTCAGGGTTGATATAAATTTGTTTTTTTCATGTATATTTTGTTTTGACGTTTTCAAGTGCTATGTAATAGTTTATGAAATAAAGAACTTTTTACTTTTACTTTTAGACCGCCGCTTCAAAAACGCATGTTTGAAAAAAGATATATAAAGTTACAATAAACCTATGTTATACATATGTATTACTGAGAGATCTCTATGCAGAGCTTGCATGGGATTTGAAGAAACTGCTGCACATAACCTGTTTGACATTACTAACTGGCTTTCTGGAAGAGCTAGGTTGACTGGTTTGATCTGGCGAAATCACCCTACAACGCAAAAAGGGGGAGAGACCGCCCATACGACGAAAAGAAGACAAGAGAAGTGACGGCGCATTTGTCGCTGTATTGAGCCGTGACAAACATTATAGCTATAAATAGTGTTGCGGGACTGTTCAAAAAGGCTACTGCGCGGCCCCGGAACATAATGGGCTTAAGGAGGAAAATGGATGGTTTTTAGTAAGTAAAAGTCTGAATCCAAAATAAACCATCAGTAGTATTATATATATCAATAGTAGCTCCACCTCCATTTTTTATCGTTTTTATTGATAATCTCATTATGAAGTCACAAATATGACTTTATAGTGATAAAATACATTATTTAGTGTAGTATGAAATATCATATGATATAGATAGGGCCTTATTTTCTAAACAAATATTAAGAACTAGGGCTCAGTACTGCAACATATTATTATAGTATGTGCCATTTAAATCTGAAAAAAAGGACAAGAACCAATTTTTACCAGTATATGCAACATAATGAGCTATATCTATGGTTTTTCATAGAAACCAACAATAGTTATAATGCAAGAAGTGTTCATATAGCTCGTTTTATAATATTTCATCAGCCAAGATTGCAAGTGCAGCGCGTTTAGAGATGGTACCTATGTGAGATTAGAAATAGTGTTGTATCCAAGGTTTGTTTTCTTTTACTTTAAAATATAAATGCAAAATGTTCAAAACAATGTTAAAAAGTGCCAAACAAAATATTAATACAGATTAAACACAATTTCATAACATACAACTTACAAATATTTTGTTTATGTAAATAAACTTTTGTTCAGATTTATATGGCACGGACTGAGGGATTTATTTAACAATTCGACTTACTTTGTGCTTCAAGTAAATTGTTTTGGCGTTTCAAGTCTTCTATATCTTGCTGATGTGAATTATTTTTCCGTCTCATAAATTGGATGTACTCTGCAGCCTTTTTTAATATCTGTGCTCTACTGGCCTGAAAAATTTAAGATATTATTATTATTTACTTACAGCATTTATCATTCATTTCGACAAACTATAACATGCCACTTAGTAACAAAAAAAAATTATATTCGATACCTTCGATCTCAAAGGACGTAAAGGACATAACATAATATGTCCTTTACGTCCTTTGAGATCGAAGGTATCGTTATGATTATATTCCCTCAATTTAAATTATTGATTAAGTTAATAAAAGCCTTGACACTTTTTTGCAAAGTGAGTTTGCAGTGCAAAATTTAAACAGTTTATTACAACTACAAATTCTTATTCCTCTCAATGCTGAGAATCACAGCCACATATTATTTGTGTTTTGAATTACATGTTGCTAATTATATATTGACTATTATGACAATTTTTTAGCAGGATTGCATCTCTCTTTAATCAAGTAATCCATGGTGTGACCAATCAAAGGTATTAACTCAATTATATGGATACAGGCAGAAAAAATATGATAACAATGATTCTTACTAAAATATTTTGTCTACTTGTTCTTAGTCAGTTTTATTCCCATACAAAAGCAATAGCTTTTCTCGAAATTAAAAGTAGGACTGACTAACTGCAAAACAGTTTCACAGATGTAGAATATTGTTCCGTGTATGTTTATTTTGTGGAAATAAATAAAAAAAGTTATTGTAAAACTTTAAATATCGAAAGATTTGATTTCATACCCAATAAAATGAAAAGCAGTGAAATTTGAATGGTCAATCATAGGAATTCAACTTTAGTTGTAGTACTAATCTATTTTGCATAGAGATATAATAAAATTACATACTTTAAGGGGCAAATTAGATATTCTTGGAGTTCTCACATATTGCTTCTTGTCCTATACTAAGCAAAGCAATGTACAATATAAATACAAATATAGTTTCTATGTACATAAATATTTATAAAGCATTGAGAACACCTATGCGAAGACCAATATTTTGTATGAATGCCCACTATCAATTAGGCAGTGGGATTCCAGTAAATATACCTAGGTGGCACAAGATCAATCAAAGTGAAATAAAATATACTTTATTGTCTTTAAGATCAACATGATCATTTAGAATCGTCAAACATATACATAAAATGAAAATTCCATATATTTTTTTAACAACAATGAGAGAAATATGAGCGGTACCATAATAAAGGAGTAAAAGCAAATGGGTTCTTTGTCAGAATTTGTCAGTTTATCTTTAAGGGAAAACTATAAGGGTATGATCACCAGAAGGCTTTATATAGGTGAAATAATGAATGTAAAAAATATTTGTTCAATTTGGGACTTACTGACTCATAGTACAGGTATACTGACCTACTGCAGGTAAAAAAAATATATACTGACCACTTTCTCATTTTGCAATGCTGGAACTGATTCTCTGAGTGATGTGAAACTGTCTTTTATGTGATCTCTTCGTTTTCTTTCTAACGCATTGTGGTGAGCCCTCTTATCCGCCTGTAAAGGAAGAGCATTCATTCAATAAACACTATTCAATTTCACTCAAAATAACACCATAAAAATGTAATGCTTTATTATGTAAATTTGAAATTGAATTTTTTATGCGAAATTTTGGCACATGGTATTTTAAAATTACAAGGCTGTAAGGAACTTTACTACCCTCATAGTAAAATGATGTTACCTGAGAGTAGTACCCGCTTCCAATATTATTCCTCGTTCTAGAATCTGAGTCGTTTTCAGCCTAAAAGAAACAAAATTTATCTTTATATGTCATCAACAAACAAGGCCTACAAAATACGACCATAGAAACACTCACGTCACTTTCGATGTCTATATCGCGATCGTCGTCACTCATCATGGTTATATCACTTGTGGCACTGACTGACTAAGACACTAATAAACAATCATGAGGAGAAACACAGCTGAAGAATATTGTTAGTCATAAGTAAGTAAATTCACCTTTTAAAAACTATTTTGCACAATGGACAAGAGAACTTGTGACAGCACACGACATGAGTACCATAGATTTTTTTTTGTTCAGGTCAGTAGTCTTTATGTAAAAGGATAAGTTAATGAACCATACTGCCCAATCTCCAAATTTTTATTTATAAAGTTTCTGTAATTGAATTGGTAAATCCCTTGAAATTCAATGTGCTGACATGCGTTTTATTCTGAAAATTTTGCAAACCTTGAATATATCAGACACTTTTACAATATATTTTCCATACACTTGTCTGTATCCCTTTGGTGGAGTGTCCTCCCTCCCTGAATCTCTCACTTCACTACTTTCCTACTTATTGTAACTTTGGTTTTAAAGATGTGTTCTGAGCCCAGTAGTGGGACTATCATAGGCTGAGATAATAATTATGTCATAAAGTCATGATAAGGCAAAAAAAATAAATTTGTATGAAGTACCTAATCCAGTTTTGTTTGTACTCCGTCCAACGTTACAAAAGCGAAAGAAAAACAAATGGAGATACCTGCCCAAGAACAATTCAGTATTTATTTATTTTGTTAATTAAGAATGTTCTGAAAAAACTATCTGTCGCTATCTAATCAAAAGTAAGTTTACTTGGGCCAATATTAAAAAAATATAGTACTGGTAGGATGCCTGAAAAATGTATACAATAAATATTAAAAAGAAAACAAAGCGCGGGAGTTTCGTTTGTGATTTTTTTTTGCGTATGCGTAGGTACAAAAGAGTTCCCTTGAGTTTGCGTTAGGATTAACGCAAATTACCTACATTAAAAATGGATAGTTCGAAAGGAAATATAAATAGCTTAGAGAATATAGATCTATATAACCCGGACTTCTATAATAATTTACAAGATGAAATTGAAATTGATTTAGCGAGATTGAAAAAAAGTGTTGAAGTTGTTAGAAACTTGCGAAGTGCGTTTGTAAAATTTGCTCTATTTTTAAGGAGTTTTAACAGATATTTCTTTAAAATGTTGTTTTATTTTAGTGACTGCTGCTGAAATGGAAATAGAAACTGCAGCACTGTATCATGCAGAATTGTGGCGGGAAATACAAGATCTTCGAAGTTCTATTATTCAAGCAAAGGACAGTAATATGGTCAATTAACTTGTTTTGCAAGTAGAATTAAAATATCAATTGAAATTAGATATCGGATTTTTTTATAAAAATATAATTTAGAAAGAAAATAAGTACTTAACTGTCGATAAAATAATAATAATCTGGATTAAGTACAGCCAGCTGCACTACAGGTCAGGCGTTTTGATGCTTGTTTGTACGAACCGTTAATATACCTACTCATGAAACAGTCTAACAGTCAAACATGATATGAAACATATATGTAGGTAGGTATGTTCTAAGGTATTAACAATGTAAGTATTTGAAAATGGGGTAATAAATTATATAATTTAATGAAATAACAAAAAGTTGTTGTTCCTGAACTAGGCGATGATAATACTTAAACACAAAATAAATATATATCTCTTACCACAAAACAGAATGTAATACTGTGTTCTGTGCCTACTTATGCACAACTTGGCAAAAAGTGTGCTTTTATTCTTTCCCGTTTTCTAAATGTTTCCGTGTATGAGAAGGTTAATTAGTGTAAATGAAGCAAAAGTGTGTGCTAAGACTTAGATCGTAGCAAGTGGAAAGATGTCTGCTATCTCTGCCTATCCCTACGAGAAAGAGGCGTGACATTATGTATGTATGTTGTAGTTGGAAATGTTTGTTAAAATACAAGAACCAATCAACGGCCATGGTCAGCGACGAATATTTTTCGAAGTGTTACTAGAATAACAAATATAGTGCGCTCTAAGTAATTATTTTTCTCCCTAATTATTTTCATTATTGACTGTAGTAGGTAGGTATGTGTTGAAAAATTTTTATTAATACAAAAAACCCGAGCATCGTCCACGCCAAGCGATGGAGATCTCGGTCATCTGTCCAATCCATGGTCACAATTTTTTGGTTTAAGTTGGTACTGTACTGGTTGTACATGACCAGAATTTTTAACAAGGTGGTCCATTATATTGGTTTTGAGTAATATTAAAGACTTTGGTTCTTTAACGTATACTTCTTTAAGCAATCTATCCCTCATAGGAAAACCAAAGGATCTCTAATGCTGTTGAGCGACCTTTAATTGATGGAACAGTTATGACATGAGACGTCGGAAAAAGAAATGGAGACACATTTTATCCCAATAGATCACTTTTAGTATGTTTCTTTTAAACTGCGAGAATCTAGACCAAATTCTATAATCTCAATATAGTCGTTCGCCACATCAAAGACTGAATACCAGCGCTGCTGTTTCACCAGATGCAGCAGTATATCGAACGATGTATCGCTTCTGACAAGTAACACGTACTGTTATTTGTATTTTTACTTTGTTTTTAATTGTTTGTGTCTAATATTTTAAAGTTTTTTCTTCTGAGTTACTTTGTCAATAAAATTTTCTAATTATATGTAAGAGTAGGTATGTGTAATTTTCAAATCATTCTTTTAACCTACCTAACTAATGTTATCTTGGCTATGGGTGACAGTGAAAAGGTTACAGGCGATAAACATTGGAAGAGATAATTTTACAAGACGTGGACTGTAGTTATTGTTCCTGTTTATCTAGACAAAATAAAGTTTTGAAAATATATAGAGCTTGCGTTGTTTTGCAAAATGTTGTGCCATCAAAAACTGTCATTATGTGTCGTCTTGTTTTTTCTGATGTCTTCTATTTCTGGAAAAAATAAACAGAATTCTCCACCACATTGTACAGTGGTTAGCAAAGGTAAGTATCTAATATTATTGTTTCTCTTTGGCTTCTGATTATTCGTCAATGTCCAAGGTGTAAACGTTTGGTCCTGGTGGCTTCCACACTAAGTCCTTACAGTATACCATTGTACGTGAGGCATTGTGTCCTTTTTACTACTATCAGTGTAAATTATTATTGCTCTCTTATGCCGGAATCGTCGCGAGTATGTGTGCGTGTATAGCCCGAATACCTTTCTCACCTTAGTTCGTGAAAGGAGGCCCGTGTCATTAATAGGCTGATATTATAATTATAATAATCTTTTTATAACCAGTATGATTTAACATTTTTACAGAACATGCCGTCTGTAATTATAAATACCTAGTTACTTACTACATATTGCCTAGTAATTGCACTCATGTGTCCCTAAACATAAACGAGTAATTATGTAATTATATTTGTCATTTTATTTTCAGATACTGATTACACCTCAAAGTTTAGACTTGACTACCCTGTTGCTTACCTAATTCCGGGACAACGAGAAGCCTATCAGCAGGTAGGTCTAATAGTTTTTATTTAAAATAACTATCAAATAAATTTAAAAAATCTAGAATTCAATAGGTTTTAATCATTAAAGCCATGGTTAACCAGATTGCAAACGTCTGTCAATTCACAAATTGATAAATATTTGATGATTGACGCCTACCTAAAGTACCTTCTTTCAAGTTTTTACTTACAATAGTCATCATAGCAGTCGCAGAAATTTATAAACACCAACCAGACCAACATAATGACGTGCCATCCGAATTACAGATTATTTGATCAACGCCCGATATTAATTGCCCGATAAACAATCACCCATCCAAGGGCCGACTTCTGTAAGCTCTGCTTTAATTTATAACCTTTTCCGACCACCTAGTATCGCAGAGAAAGGTTTGGTTGTTTGGAATTCTTTCGGGACAGAAACAGCTTACATACTAAGATATCATAAAATAACCTGTTTGGATATTTCAGATGTACTGTTTGAATCCGCCGACTGTGAACAAGGCTTGGACCTCGGTGTGCGATTGGTTCGCCCCGCCTCAAGTCCAGTTTACCCTTGGCGATGACTACTTGCACGTGGTACGCCAAGACCCGTCAGGCCGATACGCCGGCAATGCTGTGATAACAACCTACCAGCTCTGTGGACATAACATCTCTCGTGTAGAAGATGACAATATGTTACCTGCTGTTACTTTTGTCAATGACAATTGAATACTTATTATATTAAAGAGGTTTTAATAATATTGCAAGGATAAGTTACGATGTAAAAGCAATCTGTAAAATTAAAATTACTTTTTCTTTTTTCCTTCTCATCTGCACATTTATTTATTATACCTTCTTCTTCAGCTTTTTTCTGTCCACCATTGGACAAATGCCTCTCCAATAAGTCTCCACCTTGGTCCATCTATCTGATATCCCGTCGACAGAGATGCCCGGCCCAGGCCCATTTTAACGTTGCTACTCTATGGCCCATATCTTTTACTTTGGTACGTTTGCGTATTATTTCATTTCGCACTCTGTCAAACAGGGTTATTATTATACCTACTATTTAATAATACTCATAATAATTTATAGCGATAATACTTATAATTAAGTTACATTGATCAAGCACAAATGAATATTATATTACATACATACATTCACGCCTGTTTGCCCGAAGGGGTAAGCAGAGGTATATTATACGCCCACACTTCGCCAATTAAAAAGTTGGTCCCACGTAATAGGTGGCGAGCCTATTGCCGCTGACCGGGCACTGTCATGTTCGCCAGAGCCTCGTCTATTGATCGGCAGGTGCGCCACTGGCAGGTGAAGTTGGCTTGGGCTCCTTAGGTCTTGGTAGGATCCCTATACCTACACCCAAATATTATGTTAAAGCGACTTTTTGATATAAGGCTTATTACAAATGATACGTGTTAGTTTTAATTATAATAAACTGTCAAATATTCACAATTATACTTCAATACTATCACATGTAGTGATAACCGGGACCTTAACCCACTTTTAACTTCATCCCATGGCCTTTTCAACCTCTTTTAGTTACAAGTTGCAAATTTACGGATACCAGTGAAAACTGTTTAATGTAATTGTCACACAAACGGTCACCCATCTAAGGACCTTTGTTTAAGCATAGGCTTTACATAACTGATTATTCCGATCTCAGTGCAGAGCTACTAGCGCTTCAAACTCATTAATTATTATCAGGAAAAAGATCAATAGGTAATTATTATGTCAGATGCAATAGCTAATTTAATTTCACAAGTTAACATGACTAATCAAAGTTTTCTAATATACATTCGTAGTTTTTTTTTTGGCCAAAACAAGTGCTTATATAAATGAATTAATGCGTGAGATGATAAGTATATTGTTGGTGGTGCAAGTATTTCTTGCAGGCAAAGGAAATGATAACAATAAAACTTTGTTAAGATTGCCTGTTGTTCAAACTTACGAGTATGGTAATGTTTTTTTAAAACTATTACAAACTGTTGATTTAAAGGCTTGAGCATAGGCACTCGACGAGCGCGCTCGTCCAACTTATACTGGAGCCTTTAGAAGATCTTCGTACAATATGCCATCACGACCCGTTTTTAAGAACATTAAAACTTAGTTTGAGGTTGAACCCCTCGGTTACTAACACTGCAGAAGCTGAACTCTTGACAGTAAGAACGCGTTAGCGTGGACCCCTAGACCAAGTGAGATATTTTATGTTTGGAGACTATCAAGGTTCAATACCTTTTTGATACTATTTGATACCTAAATTAAATTATCTAGTACCTCGACGAGCAGTGAAAAAACATGAAAAGAATGTGGCCAGACATTCTGACGTCAGGTTGTCTGGACCATATTTTTTTCATATAGTTGGAGACAATATATCTGGATTATTTATTTGTAGATATTTAATACCTTTTTAATACCTTAACATATATATTTTTTTTAAATTTTATGGCGTCTCAGAAAAATGTTACGGATGAATGAAATTATTGTGCGTGTGGTGTGAGGGCCCGTTTCTTGAAACTCTTCGAAAATATGCTTAGGATTTAGTGCTCACTTCAAAATAATTGTGCAAGTTGAAATTAGATTTTGTGAAAGTCAGACAAGCGAGTTATGAAGTAAAAAGTTGGGCTCTCAGTTCTCACATAGAGGATTGAGGGCCCACCTGTACCGGACAAACTATGGACGCTAGAGAAAAAGTCTTTACGGCAAAATCTAGCCTAAAGCCAAACAAAATTGTGCAAACAAGATATTATCGCAGATTTTAGTCCTATTTCGTAAATATGACTTGCGCGTGTTGCGATGGAAACTTTTTGAAAAATCATTGAAAATATGATTAGGAAGTGCACGCTATAAAATAATTGTGAAAGTCTAAATCAGATTTTGTGAAAGTCAAATAAGCGAGTTACTAGCTAAAAAGTTGGGCCCTCAGTTCTCATAGAAGATTGATGGCCCACCTGTACCGAACAAACTACGGAAACTAGAAAAAAAGTCTTTACAGCACAATTTAAGGTAACGCTTAACAAAAATTGTAAAAACTAAAAATTGCCGCGAAACTCTGTCTTTCTTTGTATAATATTCGTTCAAAGAGGGCCCTCAGTTCTCATAGAGGACAAAGTTTATTACGAAAATAAATTAAACCGTTAACTTACAGGTACTGTTTTAAATCGGGCTCTTGGTCCTTAATTTCTCTTGTTTTCGTGTTACACATTTTATAAAATTTGACTAAATAAATTTCGCTATAAGAAATAATAAAATTTAGTTTTATTTTTATGTTGGAAATAGGGTAACCACAATTGTATATTACAAGTGTTACATTTTAATTTTTATTCATCAGAAATAATAGTTAAAGCCATACCAATTTGTTGTTCAAAAAGCAGGACTCTTTTTAAATATCTTTTTTTCACACATCCCCATATTGTTAGGAGCTGAAAAAGAATATGCACCGTACGAAGATTTAAAAAAATACTTACTTCTACAAGAGGTATTCGAGAAAAAACAATCTCGACTTCCCTGTTTGATGACTCGTGTAAAAGGGGCTTGCAGGATTTTAGATTGTTTAATTTATGAATATGTGTGTCTATTTGGCTAGCCCCAACGAGATATTTTATATAAGGAAAATATATAAATGCTCTCTTATACATACATACATTTCCCCGAAGGGGTAGGCAGTGGCAGTATGTTATACAACCACACTTTGCCAATATGGTCGTTGGTCCGAGGTAATAGTTGGCTTGCCGGGAACTTCTGTGTTTGCTAGAGCCCCGTCCGTTAATAAGAAGTATACTTGCAGGTTAGGTTGACTCGGACTCCAGAGATAATAGTAGAATCCCTGTACGTCTTTCGTATGTCTAAAATATAACTAATACTAAAACAATTTGATAAGTCTATAAAAAATTGTGTTCTGCAGTCAGAATACTTGAAAGAAAGAAGACAATAACTCTTTATACACATAGTATCTACACTGTGTGTGTTCCGTATTGTTATATGTATGTGATTGATAATTAAAATAAGCCTGTGGGTTTTTTGTCAGTTCTTCTCACAGAGCGGGGGCTCGGAACTGTCATTTAGATTCACTTACACTTATTTTTTATTTATTTGCATGTAAGTTAATCTAAGCGTCGTGATTTCAGTGTAATAATATATATTTTTTTAATTTAAATTTTGTTTTGACGTTGTCAAGTGCTGTGTAATAGTTTATGACATAAATAAATTTTTACTTTTATAGCACATGAGCAGACCAGTTCCCACTGCAAGGCAAACCACCAAACCACCTCCTGTCGTCTTAGGGGCTGTTTCTAACGCTCAAAATGATGTACATAAGCGTATTCGTGACAATTTTCTCGAAATTTTTTCAAAATATTTTGGTATATACAACATGGCACAGAATTAACGCACACCCTCAGACACCCCAATTAGAATATTTAATTATAATTAAAAAACATGCAAAATAATTTTACTTTTATTTAATTAAATATGGTTTATTTAAGTTACTAGTTATACTCATCGAGGGCAAATCGTATGGGCATATTAGCGCTTTAGCCTACCGACCTACACACACAGAGAGACACGCACGCACACATCGCTTAGCACCGAAAAGTGCCGCAAAAAAAAAAACAAAAAATAAAAAAAAATTTTTTTTTACAAAATTACCTATTTTTTTAATATTTTTAATCGATTGAGTAGCCGATTTATAACAAACTACTTTCTTGGTGTAACCCTTATTCTGTTACATGTTGTAGTATGTAGTTTAATCATTATTCTTGTTTGTAAGAAATACATGAAATTGATGCAGAATATTTTACATAAAAAGAAATATAACACGAAAACAAGAGAAATTAAGAACGAAGGCCTCGGGCCCGAATTTTTACAAGTTTGTACTTGGAATCAACAAGGAGTGACCCGTTTCTGCTATCGCATATTTTCACAATTTATTTACTAGCCCATAGGATTTGAAACAGTACCTATAAGTTAACGGTTTAATTTATTTTCGTAATAAACTTTGTGTAATAAACGTGTGTGAGAATTGAGGGCCCACTTTAAACGATATTATACAAAGAAAGGCAGTTTTCCGGCAATTTTTGTTTTTGCAATTTTTGTTAAGCGTTACCTTAAATTGTTCCGTAAATACTTTTTCTCTAGTGTCCGTAGTTTTTTCAGTAAAGTTGTTTTTTAGTTAGTAACTCGCTTATTTGACTTTCACAAAATCTGATTAAGACTTTCACAAATATTTTAGAGCATGCACTAAATCCTAAGTATATTTTCAATGATTTTTAAGAAAGTTTCCATCGCAACACGCGCAAGTCATATTTACGAAATAGGACTAAGTTTTGCGATAATATCTTGTTTGCACAATTTTTGTTTTGCTTTAGGCTAGATTTTGCCGTCAAGACTTTTTCTCAAGCATCCATAGTTTGTCCGGTACAGGTGGGCCCTCAATCCTCTATGTGAGAACTGAGAGCCCAACTTTTTACTTCATAACTCGCTTGTCTGACTTTCACAAAATCTGATTTCAACTTGCACAATTCTTTTGAAGTGAGCACTAAATTCTAAGCATATTTTCGAAGAGTTTCAAGAAACGGGCCCTCACACCACACGCACAATAATTTCATTCATCCGTAACATTTTTCTGGGACGCCATAAAATTTAAAAAAAATATATATGTTAAGGTATTAAAAAGGTATTAAATATCTACAAATAAATAATCCAGATATATTGTCTCCAACTATATGAAAAAAATGTGGTCCAGACAACTTGACGTCAGAATGTCTGGCCACATTCTTTTCATGTTTTTTCACTGCTCGTCGAGGTATTAGATAATTTAATTTAGGTATCAAATAGTATCAAAAAGGTATTGAACCTTGATAGTCTCCAAACATAAAATATCTCACTTGGTCCAGGGGTTCTGACGCTAACTAAGAACGCTACTATGCGCGATTAGCTAGATTCAAAATATAAAATGTTGCCACATTAGAACAGGTTTCATCAGCCGTGGAACCTGGTGAAGAATGGTAAGAGAAAAAGGAAAATGTTATTATTATTCTTTCCTTTTCACAGGAATTCGAGTACATGGAGATCAAGAGGCATATAAAATCACTTTTGAAATTCCTCCTTTTAATCCAACTTACCAGCAGAACTTAACTGTAAGTAAATAGGTAGATAAGATCAGGAGAAACTATCAGGAGATCGTTGGAAATAAGAACTAAAGTTCAAAGAGTTAACAAGCTGAAGTGGCAGTAGGCAGGACACATTAGCCCTTCTGCTGGTGGTGAGGTGAGTCCCACACTCCCTTTCGGTCCTCCTTTGGCCGGAAGGCAGTGCGTAAATGCATTTTGTTACCGACGAAAACAAAAGGTACATAGCACACAGAACTGGCGGCTCTTGGGGTAAAAATATTGTAGAGTGGACATCATTTTGAAGCAGGCCGAGTGCAATCAGTCACATTAGAGGTTTATGGGGAGCCCTATGTTTAGAAGTGGGCTGGGCTGATGCTGATAATGGAATAAACGGCAATAAACTAACTTTCTTATTTTTCCAGCACACAGAAGAGAGCTTAGAACAGAAGTATACCTATGTGAAAGTTGAATATATCAATACTTTTTCTAAAATTGTGATCGAATTTGACAGTAACACGTCGACACTTACCATCCACCAGAAGTTTCCTTTCATAACAACTCCGGTTAGTGTGAAGGGGTATGCAATGCCAAAGAATCGGAAACTATGGCCGAGCCCAGCATAATTGCACAGCAGCTAGATATTATTTAAAATAATTGGTGCGTAGGGCTTAAAGAGGGAGAGGAGCGTAAAATCGTTAATAGGGGACGATCACGCAATTCACGCATCAATATGCGTAGAGGATCGTACGAGGCAGCGTTTTTTCCAGTGCAGCCAGTCCATTTTGACTTCCACAATACCTTCTAATAAGAAATTTGAGTCAATTTGTAACTGAACTGTTACTATTCCCATCAGGCATTTTCGTACAATCCATAAGGGTTCAAAATTGGTCGTATTTAAACTTTTGTTTTCTTTTATTGAAATATTTTTTAAATCAATTAAATAAAAACAATATTCTTATGTTGCTTTCTTTATCTTTAGTTTCATTTTTGTATGTCACACAAATCCTAGTTCATGGTATATCAAATCAATTATTTCTTCATTAGTTATATCGTCTTTTATGACGGAAACGCAAATTTCGTTTTTATACTGAGACGAACTCAGGCGGAAATACGTTCCCATCAAATATAAATATATTTAAACTTAAGCTCTGTTCGAATTAAGAGTTAACTCAGACTCTACATGAAGCGTATCAAATGTTAGGTGGCTAGCCATAATTTGGTTGTGGTTGGATGAGTTTTTTGAAAAGATCACTCAGTCCACACGCACACCCGTTCGCCCACATACACTAGACTAGCATTGTCTTAGTCGCCTTCTTCAACATTCTCGGGCAAGATAGATATGGGGTGATAGATTTTTTAAAGGTGCCGCTACCACCCAACTCACACACACACACACCAACACATACACTCACAAACCCACACACAAGCTCAGAGATATTAACATGTTTCATACTGGAGACTTTTTAGGATAATAATTGTAAACCCGTTTATTGAGTACCTAAGTAAAATTGTTTACTAAGCGTACATATTTCCCATAATTTCATCTCAGGGAAAAGGGGTGGCTGAAAACCAGAGCCGTCTGGAGTGTATACACTGGCAAGCACAAGCTGTGCCATAACCTTTTGCTCTCTGGACTTTCGTAGTTAAATTAAATTCTGGTTATAATTTTAATATTTGAAAAACTATAAACCTTAAAATATAAAGAAGGGAAACAATGTATTTTTATTTTATTTTATTTTTTTGGAAATTTGTATAGATGAATATACCATCAATTGAGTAGAACTGCATACTAATAGAAATTAAACCCAGTGAAAATGATATAACCAATGTCCAAGTCAACCAATCAGTTTAAGGTCCTAAGTTATATTAAAATTCGTATAATATCTATGACATAATAATATATCAATCATAAAGGAAGATAAAATAAAAAACATCTTATTGGTTTATAATTTTTTATATAAAAAAAAACTTTATTTTCACTATTGGCGACTAACAATAGTTGAGTCGTCAATTGTAAAAAAAAAATCTAACTAATAAAGGGAATTTACAATTTTTGAGGGTCAAAACTTATAAGAATAATTATCACTTTTTAGTTTGTTATATTTATATTGAATGTGTTAGTTAGTTGTGAGAGCGCATGTTGATGTCGTCGTGCCTCTCGCGCTCCGTCTCGCGGTGGTCGCCAGAGACGCGCGCACCCGCAGAAGTGCCCGCTTCGTCCCGTTTGCCCTGCGCGTGCGCTGCAGATGGCGCCGACTGTACCAGCCGACCCATCAAACTAGCGCTCTTATCCTTGCGCGGACGCGTCCACTCGTGTGATAAAACCCGGCTCAGCGTCAGTCGCAACGTTATGTCTGGCTCCAAAATATGCCGCACTATTGACATGGCCGCCGGAGACACAGTGTCACGGATTCTGGAACGGAACACCCAGTTTCGGGACATCTGATCTTTCAATAATTTGCGCAAATCTGAATCGTCGAATGGCATCGATGCGTTCAGCATGATGAACAGGATAATACCTAGAGACCACACATCTGCTAGCTTAGGGTTGTAAGGAGTCCCGCTTACCACCTCGGGAGCTGCGTAAGCGGCGGACCCGCAATAGGTTTGACTCAGCACCCTATGGTTGTCGCCATCTGTACAAAACCTCGCAAAGCCAAGATCGGCCAGTTTTACGTTGAAACGTCTCGAAAGCAATATGTTTTCACACTTCAAATCCCGATGCGCTATATTTTTACTATGGAGATACTGTAAGCCACTGGCCATCTGTCTGAACCACAGTTTCGCTTGATTCTCCGGCACGACGCCATTGCGTTTTATAAAATCCAGTAGATCTCCGTTATCAGCATAACGCATAAAAATAAACACTCTCGGGCCCCGCTGCAGAATGCTGTGTACTTGAATAATGTGAGGATTCTCAATCTTGGTAAGGATGTCGAGCTCGCGGGGGAAAAACTTTTTTAAGAAATCCTGAGGTGCTTTTTCCTTATCGAATATTTTACAAGCAAGGTGCATGCGCTTGGGGCTGGATGCATCGCAGTACTCCGCCAGGTGAACGGTGGCGTACGATCCTTGACCGATTTTCTTGCCGATAAGATAGCCTCGTTGTTCCAAGGCGTTAACCTCGGAGCTTCGAGGGCTAAGGCGCTCAGCCATTGAGCTCTATCGACTTTATCCTTACCCGTTTAGGATACATTGGACATCTCACAACTTACAGTATGTCCAAGGTTTCGGCCGTGCTCCTGTCAAAATGTTTACTCTTCGTCCGGGTAGGTTTTCACTCAACTCTCATGAAAGAGAGTAAATAAATAATAAATACAAATCGTTATAGCACGCACAAGATTTTGTCAAAATATTACGACATCACAAAGAATTTGGATATAAAAAACTCTTTCACTACTAACAAACCTCCCAAAAGACTTGTATCGCTACATGGATGAAGGTTTTTTCTTTTGTTTCTAAAATTGAAAAATATATGACAGTTACAGCTCCTGTTACTTGAGGCAAAAAGTACCTATTACTTAATTTGAACAATCTATGCCTACATTAACGAATAGTTTGAGCACTGGTCCTCAAACCGTCGGGGGAAGTAATATTTATTTCGTTTATTCTTGCTCCTGTTGAACTGTACATTATCACATTTGTACAAGTTCATCAGAAGCACAACAAATTTTAAACAGATTGTACTTAATTTAATATGAAAATATTTGTGTGCGAAAGTGAATTATAATTTTTTTTCATATCACGATCACTCAATTCCAATAACACATTTTAGCTATAATATATTAATGAATGATGTACCTACATTTTGAAAAAAATACAGAACCATTCGATTACAAAGCCAGATGTTACTCTATATATTATCTTTAAATATTTATCAAACCAGGCAATATTTACGCCAAAAAACTACATGTAATTAAAACAAGTTTTAAATAACTACTCTTTTGCGCTCAGACGACTAAGAGAAATATCATCTGTAGAGACAGCAATACTAGCATACCATGCATAAATAGCGTCCGTTCTGCAGTCAACGGTATCATGATATAGGGGAACTGTACAGATATAGATATACATTTTGAACTTCAGAAAAGATTCATTACATCTTTGTTTGGTGCTTACTACTTGGAGTAAGATCTTTATAAATAAAGCTTTACTTGTTTATAAAGATTAAACTTCACACGGTCCCTGGATTGTACATCAAACAGATTTGTATATGTGTAAAGGAAATCCAGGACATTTTGAGAAAAGACAGTTGTCTTCGACTAATGTCTCCTACCCAGAACAGGAAAC
This sequence comes from Musotima nitidalis, assembly GCA_949126915.1. NCBI lineage: Eukaryota > Metazoa > Arthropoda > Insecta > Lepidoptera > Crambidae > Musotima > Musotima nitidalis. The sequence continues at coordinate 9,239,881 of OX421431.1, forward strand.
AAGGTAGAAATCCAGATGAGGTGTCAAAACTGATATTAGCAAATAAAAATGCAAATTATATGGATACAAAAATATTTAAACTGATGAAATTCGTACGTTTACTGGACCTATATTTAAAAGAAAACTACGTAATTCGACCGTCACAAATAGCATTGGAAGTCTTTCTATGGACATCTTTAAAGGCGTTCAGTTCCTCTGTTACTTAGTATAGAGAGCGAGATAGCATAAAAAAAAATCAATGTGCTTAACAAGGCAAAGCGGTACAGCATAGTAGCTTTCGCTTTTCAAGTTGTAAATAAGGCCCAATATGGAATAACTACTGTATCATTAATGATACTTATCTTGGAACTAAATAAGTGGTGTAATTGTTACAAATTAATTATTAAGATATTGCATAGCTTCTATCGCGGGCCTTTAGCGTGGAGACCGAATCCATAAATTCCGTAACGAAAAAAACCTAACACCCCCACTCCGACCGGCACAGCGGTAATACTTTTTAGTTTTTACATCTATCGATAAAAAGCAGAACTTTTAATGACTTTTTAAAATATCACGATTGTCTCTTCAGTTCAGCAACCCGCCTTTAGGTGGCATTGGTTTTATCGAGTGGCTAAAATTTGTTTTCTGATTGGTCACCACGCTCAAAGTGTAACTTGAATTAATATCAAAGAAAAAAATAACTGCATAAATAAAAAATAAAAATAATTATAGTTGCATAAGTTGATAAAAAATGCTATGCAATCGCTTTACCGCGGCAGTCTCCGAGTGCCAAACGTCTTTTTTATTTATTATTATTATCTTTAGGCAGAAGCGCTTGCTCTCGCTTGCGCTAGCTCGATATTTTGACGCGATTCAAAGACTAGCGATGAGAAATAAATTTTTATTATATTAAATTAAGTGTTGAAGCTAGACCCTCAAATCCCAAAAAAAACGCGTTAGTGATGTTTCTGCTATTGCAAGCAACCATAGGCTGTAGTGAACGAACGTTCCATCAGATAGGCCGCATGCTTGAAAACCACTTAGATAGAACAAGTAAAATTTATAATTTCTGGCAAATAAATAAAACAGTACAAAGCAAGCAAAGTGAAAGTATTATAGTATATTCATGGAGATAGCATAGCCGCCATAGCGTTTGCTAACTAACTTTAACCAAAATGTTTTAAAATAAAAACGCAAATAATACAAACACGCATACATATATAAATAATACGTTGCAAAATACATTTTTAAAAAATCTGATATATCATTCAAGAACAGATTTTATTAAATTAGGCTTTAGCTAAATTACTATTTGTTATTTTAATGTCAGTCACTTTGACTTCAGTCTTGACGTAAGTGACAGGAGAGGGGCGATGAATTAATGTCATCGTTTTGTTGATCATTGAAATTCTCACTGAGGATTATTTAATTTTCCTTTAAAACTTCTGCTAAGTTCAAATTTCATATTTGTTGTGTTGTCTTTTAATCAAATTTAATTCCAATATGATGAACCAATATTTAAAAGAGTTGGAGCATGTATGTATTGCCAAATCCTTCAACCTGAATATTTAACTTATGTAAATATTTATCTAAATTATTCAAATTTTAGGATCCTTTTGACCCTGATGAGTTTGTGGAGAGAATGGTACGCAGGGGTATGTCAGAATCCCGCCATAAAGATGATCAGTTTGATCCTGAAATGATTCATGACATATTTACTCAAGCAATACAAGATCTAAAGGTATACAATTAAGAAAGTTTAGTAGATAATTTGTATTTGAATAAAAAATCTTTTCTCGATAGGAAAGCTACTTTAACATGTTGGTGGACACTACTACTATACCTTCCTATTGTTACTGCTTTGTTACTACTGTATTTTATATATTTCTTATATATGTAGTGTCACAACACATCTAGTAAAATATATATGTTATACGACAGTACGTCCATAGGCGAATACATTTTATAATAGTCTTGGTCATTTCTACAATGACACTACAGCATGGTGCTCCTTATATTTGTATGAAAAATCAATCATATTACGGCGACTACTGACTTTGGCAGTACTGTCCTACAACATGCTAATTTAAATGTGCCACCGCATGCTGATTGCTGTAAATTTGAGTTTATATACATAAAAGATTATCTATTCACGTATAAATATTTAAAGCTGTGCAATAAATGAGTAAGTGGCACAGTGTTGCAACTGCTTGCCGCTGACCATGCTGACACTGAGTTAAATGTACAAGAGGTAGACTTGTACACAAATTGCAGTCAGTACAAACAATAAATTTTATAAAGAGTTAAATGCAATATTGGCTTTAATAATGAGTGACTTAACTTTTAACTCAAAGAACACTCTAGCAGGCTTGAAAACTGTTGTTTAGTACTGTTCAACAGATACACTTTTTACATTCATTATCATCATCAACCCAAGGTAGTTTACTCCTGAACATAGGCCTCCCCCATAAATTTCCACAGTGACTTGTTTTGGCAGCCTGCATCCATCGTGCATTTACATTAGCATGCATATTTTTACATTATAGCAGAGAAGTGTATGAATATTTTGCCTGCACACCACTATCCCAGCTCAGTATTTCATTTTAATATTTGGGCGTAATGAAATCAAAATAAATTTGTTCATTCTTTTGGGAGCACTTGTGAATGCCACTTTAATCTAAAAGCGCTGTTTTATTAGGCAGGTCTAGTAATAATAATTAGGTAGTAATTAAAAACCAGGGTTGGGGATCAGTTCCACATCTGAAGAGATGTGGGCTGGCGGAAGCGAGATAGAACCCACATAGTGTGTAATAGCTGGGGATCCTCTTGCCGCTTACCGGGAACTTTTGATTACCGGTGTCTCATCCATTGATTGGCAGGCAGCAGCAGGTGTGAGGTTGGCTTGGTATAATCTGCATACATATTGGTCCAATTACTTCCATGAAGGACTTAAACCACAGAAATAATTCGGTGCTATACATTAGATGTCTATGTCTATTTGGCTCATCAATACACTTTGCAATACAGGTTTTACAAGAAAGGCAGGAAAGGAAATGCTCTAGACTCGAGCAAGCTGTTCAAGAAGAAGAGAAACTGTATGGAGCAAGACTCTCAGAAATAATGGATCAACACACAGTAAGTTAGTCAGTTAAGTCTAAGTTAGTACTTAAATCATTTCAATTTAAGACTGATGGCATGGAGGTCAGTATAATTGCGCAGTATACTTACTTGATTCCCTTGATTGAAAGTATATAATTTTTCATAAATTTTGCAAATAATAGAACTCTTTTTAGATGTCTTATTGCATTTTAACTTCTTTATTTTAACACAAAACAAGTTGCAACTTATGCTAACAAATTAAATAAATTTTTAAACGACTTCATAATAACGACTGTCTAGGAGGTTCTTGATAGCCAGCACCAACGGCTGAACGTGCTTTCCGAGGCACAGAGCAAGAGATAATTACGCACATAATTTCGAAGTCATACGTTAGAACCAGGGTTTGACTTCGAGACTCTGAACTTGAAGACTATTTGTCTCGCACTGGGCTATCGCCGCTTAAAACGCGATTTTCTGTTAATCAGTTCATACATACATGCAACCATAATATCACGCCTGTTTCCCCAAAGGGGTAGGCAGAGGCATACTATACGCCCACACATCGCCTTTTATATTGTTGGTCCCACGTAATTGCCACGCAAGCCTATTGCCGCTTTCCGGACACTTTTATGTTCGCCATAGCCTCGTCCGTTGATCGGCAGGTGCACCATTTGCAGGTGAGGTTGGCTCCTCAGATCTGGGTAGGAGCCCTATACACGAAATCTGTTTATGATTAAAATATTTTTTGAAAATTATATCACACTTAGAGTTCCTAGTACTCATCTCATCTTGAGTTTTTTACCATTCTAGCATTGCGTCAACGTCTTTAGCTCCTTAGATGAACGGATGTCGAGATGTGGTGGAAGAGCCCTGGATGTTGGTGAGAAACTCGGTGCTGCTAGAGCACCGAGGGCAAGGGCTGCCGCTGCGAGAGACCTGCTGTCTCATCTCACACACTTTCTCAGCCCAGGACCGGTCCTTATAGGCTTGTTCAATGATCCTAATAAGGTACAGTTTTCTCTATTCAGCAACATCAGTTTTTTTCTTATTTAACCTTTATACCAGAAAGAATTTCCTTATGCTTATTAACCGCACTTGTAAGCAATGCCATTGCTTCAGCAGAATCCTTATTTTGGAACGAAACAATTTCTGTAATCGTAAGAGAATTTATTATGGAAAAAACGATGTATTATATTATTTCCAGCTAAATGAAGCAGCAGATGTCATACAAAAGCTACACACAATATCTCAGGAACTCCCACCAGATAAGTTTGAAGTGGCCAAAAAGAAAATAGAAGCGAAATATGACGAGATAGAGAGGAATCTCATCGAAGAGTTTGTGAAAGCTCAGAATCAGGGAAATATTGCCAAGATGAAGGATATAGCCAGCATTATGACTAACTTCAAGGGCTACTCACAGTGTGTAGATGCTTTCATTGAAACTAGCCAAGTGGTATGTTGAATCACATCTATCCTTATAAACTTATGTTTGAATTTGTGCTTGATGTTATTAATGTGTATGCAAGAAGATTGCATGCAACGTAGATGAGAATATTCAGATCGATGTGTGGAGTGACTGGGATAAGATAAGAAATATGTTAGGGATAGTATGAAAATAAGACATACATACATATTGTCACGCCTGCTTCTCCTAAGGGGTGGGTAGATAAATATTATACGCCCACATTTCGCCAATTGTTTTGTTGGTACCACGTAATAGGTGGCGAGTCTATTGCTGCTTGGAATTTTTGTATTCGCCAGAGCTCAGCAGGTGCACCACTTGCAGATGGGGTTAGCTTGGGCTCCTTAGGTGATGAAAGTAAAACCTGAGACTAAATAAATTAAATAAAGCCATTTGTAAGGTATAGGTGTGTAAAGAGGAGACACTAAGAGAGACGAAAAAGAGTGTTATGTGCTTGATGAATGATATTATCGGAAAAGTGTTGGATAACTTTTTAACTTATAACCAAAGTGAACGGTAGGAATTGTCATGCTATGCTGATCCCAAATAAACTAGGAATAGGGCAGGAGTATGATTTCGAATACATATGAATATGTTTCGACGACCGATACGGCGTGGAGGTCTGTATACCAGCACTCTGCTCCTGAGGTCGTGGATTCCCACACAGGAAAAATATTTGTGTGCACGAACATGAATATTTGTTTTGGTCTGGGTGTTTCCGATGTAGGTATATTAAGTATGTTTTTATAAAAAAAAAGTGTTTTAGTATTTTTATCCATTACATAGTATCCATAACACAAGTTCTTAGTGATACTTATCTTGGAACTAAAGAATTGGTGTAATCTTTAGAAGAAGAAAAAGGAATAAGAATAGACATATACTTGATACATTTTTGATTTCAATTGGCTGACTAAATCTCTCTCAAGTAATTTTAAAAACGCAACAGACCTTCCAAGAAATTAATAAAAAAGTTATAAGCAAAACTTCACTTTCAGAATGCACTTCTCGGCAAAGACATATTCACTTCGGTGTTGCCTCTGTGTAAAAAGAACTACACTATTATCAGTAATGTGTTCCCGAATCCTGACCAAGTAATGAGCAAATTCGTACTGAACATTTTCCATCTAAAACTGCAGAAATACATTCAGACGAAACTGGCTGATAAGAGCGATCTCGACAAATATTTGAGAAATCTTTATGATATGTACACAAGGTAAGACATTGCTTAGTTACAAGATCTTAGGAGCCCAAGCTAACCTCACCTGCGAATCAACTGACAACACTGTCAAACATAACACATGCCACATTTTACGTGGGATCACTAATATATATAGGCGTTTAAAATGCCTCTGCCTATTCCTTCGGATATTATTTTTATAATTGTATGTATCATCATCATTTCAGGTCATTAATGTCCAACTTTAGTTCATTGTTGTACTCCACCACGTGAACCTGTGGATTGTTGGAGGCAAGTGTGTACCGTCCTGCAATTGGATTTTAACGATATTCGATTTTAACTTAACCAACCAGTACCTTTCAAAGCAAAAAAGCGCTGGATCGTTTAATGGTAATCATGATCTACGAAAGGAGGGCTCAGTCCAGTACTGGGACTTTAACCGGCACAGATAATGACTCAACATAAAGTTCACTTTTATATAAATTTATAAATGAGAATTCCAACACCAAGAGATAAAACTATATGAGCACGAAGGTTAAGAATGATTAAGCTCGTATTCCACTATGTTATCCCATTTAGGTGGAGGTGTCAAATGTCATCATATCAGCCTTATTTAGTCCACTATTGGACATTGCCTCCACAATAGATTACATAACATTGGGGATATTTGCTCATAATTAACATTTTTGGCTGCTTCCCAATTCCAGCCAGTACGCACGCAAACGCTGCTGCCCATCATCCGGTATATTTCTCTTAGTCGACTCTTACAAACCCCGATCAAATGTGTAACAGTGGGACTGTACTAGGCCGGAACCATACGGTACTAATCGACTGAATTAAAATGAATAATACAATTTCCTTGCAGCACCCAACGAGTCTGCGACGAGCTAGTTGCAGCTGGTTTAGTGTCAGCTGATGGTAACACAGGAGCTGGTGACCTTAGACGAGAAGCCCTAGTGAACGGAGCCATGGCTGGTGCTATAGATGGCTACCCAGCTGCTGAATCGCGAAGACTGAAAGCGGCTTTGGCTAATGCCCTCAATGGGTATTATACTGAGAAGCAACACGTTAAGAAGCAGATACAGGGTGGAGGGTAAGGGATTGTTATATAATATAATATGTTTGTACATCCTTTCATGACCACATACAGAAAATTTTGGGGAACAGACATTACAAAACTACCCTAAATCGACGGAAGTGTATGAAAAGGTTAATAAGGTTAATAATATTTGATTCAAGCTAAAAGTGTGTGCCAGGATCGTAGCTAGTGAAAGGATAAATAATATAAAAAGAAAAGATTTTTATTTTTGTACGTCTGTAATGAATAAACTCAAAAGTTAAGGGACCGACTTCAAAAAATATTTCACCATTAGAATCTTTCCTCATCATATACTAGCTTTATCTCGTTTGCCCTAGACTCAAGCTTATGACCCAGGATCTGCCCACTGGTCTAAATTTCAGTCATTACATGAAGCGACTGCTGTCTGACCTCCGCAACCGAGAGGAAAACATAATCCTATGGTTAAACCAGCTGTCAGGATGTTAGAAGGCATTGACTTCTTAATTACAACTGCCATAGATCATCATGGCAGCCGGGACCAACGGCTTAATGTGCTTTCCGAGGCAAGGAGCAAGCGATAATTACGCACATATCTGCGAAAGTCATAGGCGCCGCCAAGGTTTGACCCCGAGACCCTCTGAATTTGAAGGTCTTATTACAAACCGATATCTAAAGTTAGACCAGGTTTAAAACTAGTGCTGTCACTTTCATGTGATAAGATAAAGACAGTGACAGCACTAGTTTAAATAAGCTCCTAAAAATTAGGGATCCCTACGAAAACTCCTAAAATGTTATCCAAGGTGTAAAATATTTAATACAAGCTACCGAAGCGAAGGCATGCCTCTAGTAATTATGTATATACATATTTCAGTTTCCAAGAACTCAGGAGGGACTTGCAAGCGGTAATCGGCACGCGAGCTAATATAAACATAGCTCAGATCGAGAATTACGGAGGAGAGACCTTCCTTAGCGAACAAGTGGTTCATAAGATGTTGAATGACTCCAAGACCTCATTCGTCAGGTGTAAGACGGTAGGTGTCTCTTTATTAGATACATACAATACATTCACGCCTTTTTCCCCGAAAGAGTAGGCAGAGGCATAATATACGCCCACACTTCGCTAATTGTGTTGTTGGTCCCACGTAATAGGTGGCGAGCCTATTGGCGCTTACCGGGCCCTTCTATGTTTGCCAGAGCCTCGTCTACAACAAACGTCTACGATAAACATACACAAATTCTTTTTTTATACATAATTTACAAAGGAAAACTTCCAGACCAGAAGAACAAATATTCATGTTTATTTACAAAGATATTCCTATTTGGAAATCAAACCCACGACCTCAGGAGCTAAGTGCGGGTATATTCGCCACTACGCCATATCGTCAAAATCTTCAGCATTAGCGTAGCTCTCTTCATGCGCCTTTTAGTTGTTTTGTGAAATCCATGGTTGCGTGTCATTAATACAAGTGAAATTCAAATATAGCTGTGCTCTCCTAATGAGCTCCCTGGAACTACAATTGGACTCTTGGATGTGCTGATTCATCATCTGTTGGTGGAGCACGTTGATTATGCCTTGGATCTCGGTCTTCAGTCCATACCGATTGCGGAAAGCAAGTCGCCACCTCAGGTATATACTATTTTCTTAAAACCAATTTTTATTACAATAACACTTACTCAACTTTAAGGTTATGTTTGGGAATTTGCGGAAAGTAAGTCGCCACCTCAGGTATATACTATTTTCTTAAAACCAATTTTTATTACAATAACACTTACTCAACTTTAAGGTTATGTTTGGCAATTTGCGGAAAGTAAGTCGCCACCTCAGGTATATACTATTTTCTTAAAACCAATTTTTATTACAATAACACTTACTCAACTTTAAGGTTATGTTTGGGAATTTGCGGAAAGTAAGTCGCCACCTCAGGTATATACTATTTTCTTAAAACCAATTTTTATTACAATAACACTTACTCAACTTTAAGGTTATGTTTGGCAATTTGCGGAAAGTAAGTCGCCACCTCAGGTATATACTATTTTCTTAAAACCAATTTTTATTACAATAACACTTACTCAACTTTAAGGTTATGTTTGGCAATTTGCGGAAAGTAAGTCGCCACCTCAGGTATATACTTTTTTCCTAAAACCAATTTTTATTACAATAACACTTACTCAACTTTAAGGTTATGTTTGGCAATTTTCAGATACATTTCTTCGACACAGTGAAACAGGCCAATGAAATTGTGAAAATGTTTGTGGAACACTTCCAACAATCTATACTACCTTGTATGAGGTGAGTTTTTATTATTAGTTTATTTCTGATTGTAACGTCATAATCATTGACGACCGACATGGCGTGAAGATCAGTATACCTGCACTCTGCTCCTGAGGTCGTGGGTCCGATTCCCACACAGGACAAATCTCGTGTGCTTGAACATGAATAGTTGTGCTGATCTAGGTGTTTCCTATGTATATCAAGTATGAAAAAAGTATATAAGAATACGTTTATCACACACAAACACAAGTTCTTAGTGATACTTATCTTGGAACTAAATAATTGGTGTGATTGTAAGAGGATATTGTTTATCATTATAATTTCAGCCATTTCAAACCTACTGTTGAACATAGCCCTTCTCAATAGATTTCCACGTTTATCAATCTTATGCATCCTCTTGCATCCACTCCTTGACCATTTAATCGGTCCGTTCAATATTTCTGTTTTATTTTTATGTGGAGATAAATCATATTAATCTAAATCTACATTGCTGTGGCCTACGGGGTGCGAGTTTGTGTCACACACAATTTAAAGTAATTACCATTTCTAATACATTTTGGAATGCCAAAAAATGAAGTTTAGATTATTAGCGAAAGTACTTTAGCTATTAGTTTTTGTCGCCATCTAATAAACCTGTTGGATGGTAGCTTGATAATATTATATGTGCAAAACGTCACACACCAATCCGTATGTGTGTCAGTTTTATGTTTATATTTATTGGTTAATTATCAATACAGAAAGTAGGTACAGGTTAACTGGTACAGAATGCCTTGCAGCATTAAGTTCGCCTTTTGTACATTTTAATTTTAGTTGATTTTAAAATTGAAACTATGCAGAATTGATGTTGGGTTATTCCAAACAATGCTGTCCGAGCCCATTTCAGAGGGTGTAAATATGATATGTAAACTTGTATCTCGTCAATAAGTATAATATGAATAATTAGTATTGTAAGTTTTAGTTTTTGTATGTATGTTAACAAGGTACGATAGGACTGACATGTCTTTGTAAGACAAAAGTCCTGAAAAAAAAAATGAGAATTAAATAAATAAAAATAATTTGTGCGATAAAGTTTAAATAAATAAAGTAGATTTTTTAATTTACAAATCTTCACGAGCCTGCGGTTTCTTATCACACCACATTATAAATGTATTGTTTCTTAAATAGCTCGACTGCAAAACAAGGGGAATGCATACAGAAGAAAACTGCAATCATAGAGCAGCTGGAGAACAAATTGGATGCCGGTTTGGAGCGGGCCTTAGCCGCTGTGGTCGGGTGGGTGAAGTTGCATCTGCAGACTGAACAGAAGAAAACTGACTTCAAACCTGAGGGTGATATCGATACTCTAGCGTCATCCGTGAGTACTTTTCGGTATCTACCCTGTTTTAAATCAATTAGAACTTGGAGGCGATATAAAGACAGAAAGAGGCTATCCAGCGCTTTAATTATAGTGTCGAAAAGGGGTAAACGCTTAAAACGCTAGAGTACTCCAGTATCCATACTCCATAGTAGATAGGCGTGGTTTCGACTTTAATTAAAATGATCTTTATCTGCATAAATCTTAAGTATACGCACATCTAGTTCTTAAAGACGTAAATGTCAAAAAATCCAAAATTGGGTTAACTATGTCTGTCAAGTTTGCTGAAAGATCTTTTTTTTTTAATTTATAATCATAATTCTTTATTGTTTTATTTGGTGTACACTTAGGTCTTAAAAATAATATTTTATCTTTTATTGTTAACTGTCCGAGTATCCTAATTATGACAAAAAAAAACCTTTAAACCTTTATATTGTAAAATTCACGCGGTAATTAAATATATTATTAGCGATGTATTTTCACAAAGAGTTGCCGAATTAATGACTTTATTATTATTTTTTACCCAAAAAGGCCTGCTTAGCAGTAGTATCGTACTTGAACTCAACGATGGACAAGATATATGCAGGTCTGGAGGGCGAAAACCTAAACACAGTCACTTTGGAGCTGGCCGTCCGTCTTCACAGGGTCATCTACGAACATTTACAGAACTTCCAGTTTAACTCTGCAGGTATAATACAAATAATAATAATTTTATGGTATAGGGAGGATCTTTTTTTTTTTTTATTTACGTCGGTAACAAAATGCCTTTACGCACTGCCCCCCGGCCAATGGGGGAACTGAGAGGGGAGTGTGGGGCTCACTGCGGCAGACGCGACCACCGCAGTCCTACCCACTAAAAATATGCCCACAGCTGTTGAAAAGGGGCGAGGCACCAGTGCCTGGTGTATAGGGGTCCTACCAAGACCTAAGGATCCCAAGCCAACCTTACCTGCAAGTGGTGCACCTGCCGATCAACGGACGAGGCTCTGGCGAAGTTAACAGTGCACGGCAATAGGCTCGCCTATTACGTGGGACCAACAATATAATTTGCGAAGTGTGGGCGTATAATATGCCTCTGCCTACCCCTTCGGGGAAACAGGCGTGAATGTATGTATGTATCTAATAATAATTTTAATAAGTACACTTTATAAAAACATACATAGAGCAGCGATAGACCATAGGGATACCTAGACGCATAGACTTCAAATTCATTCATACCCATGACTTTCCAAGTTATTTGCGTAATTATCGCTTGCTCCGTGTCTCGGAAAGGCCGTTCCGGTCATGAACATATAAGGCATTCGTTATTAGAAAGATAGTGCCTTCTAATATCCTGACAGCTGGTATAGCTATATAATTATGTTTCCTCTCGTTGCGGAGGTCAGACGGCAGAGGGTAGTAACTAAAATTCAGCCAAATCTGGTTAGACCAGTGAGCAGACCCTGGGTCCTAAGCATAAGCCAAACGCAACCGGATAATGGAGGAGTAGTCAGAATTCAAATCATTCTACTTGCTACGATCCTGGCATACACGTTCAGCTTCATTCATGCTTATTAACCATCTCATAAACCCCAGTCGGCTTCTCAAAATTTTCTGTCGTCACTGAAGGTTTTTTTCAGCTTTCCGCTCCAACATTTTACAAATTATATTCTATGTGATATATGCCCAAAAATTTATTTACATATTTTTCCAGGTGCAATGATAGCAATATGCGACGTGAAGGAGTATAGATCGGCCGTGTGCGGGCGAGGCGGTCGTTCGGCGCCGGCGCCTGCGCATGCGTTGTTTGACGCTCTACACGCACTATGCAACCTACTCCTGGTCAAACCCGAGAACTTGCATCAGGTCTGCGAGGGAGAGACCTTAGTGAGTCATCAGCTATACTAATCAAGTGATGGTATAAAAATAACTTAGTGACAATTTCTGCGCAAAAATTTAACGCTGTCGTGTCTGTCATTTTTCTGAATACGATCTGTGTCGTGCTGAATGCATGAAAAAGCATTAGAGCGGGAATTGTCACAATGTTATTTTTAAACCATCAGCTGCTTACAATAGATTTCCGTAAAGTAACGCCTGAATCAGTCCATCCATATCTTAGCATTATCCCGGTTGCTCCAGACTTAACTTCGAAAAGTCATTGCGTCAGTGCCCGACCAGGTTTTGATCCTGAGACCCTCGGAATTTGGTATCTATGGGTCAGGCCACTGGGCCATCGCCGCTCTTGCCTTAATCACTAAATTATCTAAATGTCTAACACTTGCTGCTAAGCCTCGCTGATGTTCATAGAAAATAACCATTTTGTATGGAAACACGTACGCATCCGTTCGGCATGTCCCGTCTAGAATAGGTATCAAATCGTTTAAGCATATGTCGACTGTTCGAAAAAGGTTACCGCGGCCCTGGGAAATAGCAGGCTTGAGAAGGACCATAGATGGTTTTTAGTCAGTAAAAGTCTGACACACTTCCGGTTCACCTACAGCTAGGGACGGTCATTTGATAATTTTCAATTCCAAAAAAAAAGTCATTGGCGTTCTGCTGTCAGAGTTTTTCAAGCCCATCAATGGGGTGTCTAACATGACCTAACTACTACCACGTAACTTCCTTACTCAAAACGCACGGGGTCCCCGTGGGTTAGTTTTATTTCTTTCAACCTGGTTCATGAGAAAAAGCCCGTGCTCAGTAGTAGCGTATTACTGGACTGAGATGATATGTAATATTCATAGTACTACTCAAATACGAAATAAAATACGGTTCCTTAAGACAGATGTGTAATTTATGCGATAAATAAACAATAGCTAATCAATAATTTTATGACCAATCGTCCAACTGTCTGGGAACTGTAAATAAATTATAAAGTATCAACACTATCTGAACGATCAGTCGTTAAATATTCATTGTGCAGTCCAGCAATATGTAACGGACCCTTGACTTTAAATAGGTTATACTGATTCGTGCTCCTAATGACCTTGAAGATAAAACATACTAATCATACCCGTAAATCCCATTGGGGGTGGTCGAAAACCTTGGTACCATAGGGATAGAGAGCGGCGATAGCCCAGTGGCGAGACATAAACTTCAAATTCAAAGGGTCTCAGGTTCAAACTCTGGTCGCATCTATGACTTGTAGAAGATATATATAATTATCGCTTGTGATGTGTCTCGAAAAGCACTCCAAGCCTTTGGTGCCTGCTGTCATGAACATCTATGGAAGTCGATATTGGGAAGTCAATGCCTTCTAACATAACAACTTTAAAGTTTTTTTTTCTTTTAAATAAAGGCTTCATGCGTTTTGCACATTTAGCCAGTGTCAACTAAGACATATATAAATCATAGTAAATGAGAATGAGTGGTGATAAAGATGATAAATGAGATTCCATCCCCCTAAACCCCTTGAGTGTGTTCAGTAAAGATGTGGAACTATACTGAGATCTCACATGGACATCTTAAGAAGAATTGAAAAGTGATGTAAATACCTACTAGATCTAAATAAATACTAAATAATTGGTGTAATTGTCTTGAAAATATTTATAATTCACTGGTGTGAAGCATGGACGTATAATTTGTGCAGTGTTGTGCTTGCATCCAGCACGCGCTTTCAATAGAACTGAATCATTGTGTCCAAATATGCGCTTCGAAACAATTAGAGGGATAACGGTCACTTTTCTATAATTTATTTGTTAATAAGGGGTCATATTGAAACAGGAAATGTGGATCCTATAAAAAAAAATAAGACATATTGTTTCATTTCATTCTAATTTTGTAAGCATTCACTGATGACATATCGATATGCGCGTTTTGTTGCACTGCGCGTTGCCATAAAACTCACAAGTGGAAGTGAGCGATTAATAAAGATCACTGCGCTCGCACTTTGTATGGCTCCGCATGCAGCGAGATATTACGACGAGTATAGTAGAGGACAGCCTTCCACTCGACGGACCGATGAGCTGGTGAAGACGGCAGATAGTCGGTGGATGCAGGCGGCTTGAGATCGCTGCGAGCAAAATCTCCGAAAGTATAACATATTTCTTTTGTTACAGGCTGAATTGGATCAATCAATTCTCCACAACTTCATTCAACTTCGCTCCGACTACAAGACTCACAAGCTATCAACTTTTCTTAAAGGTTTATCATAAAATGTCATTGTATAATCCGCGGCACATAAGTTGAACAATGACTTTGGATGCGCAGTAGTACATTATCGGGACTGAATCGAAGTGCGGTATGGTAGGGTGGTGCGTAACTATAGCAACGCCGGGACGCTTCGCTCGTGCTATGGCGGTATCCATCGCGCTTATGCGTTTATAGTTCATTCGCGTTAAGAAAATAGTGACTCATCACCGACTGCCGGCCAAGCCACGCCCCCTAGCCAATTAAAACGCTAGAAATTAGTAAGGCGAGTTCACAGTGCTCAGTTGAAGTCAGACCTTCGAACTGATCGGTTGTGTATTTTGCGTACTACTTGTTTAAAATTAAATTTGGAAAATGGATATCTCACCTATTAAAAAAAATAAAAGTGGATCAATTATACATAGCGGAGAGAGACGCGTAATTTACAATGTTTATAAATATTTCAAACAGATTGATTTAAATGAGACTGTGGAGAGCATAGTAATTAAAACTGCAAGTGCATGCGGTGTGTCCGAAAACACAGTTTATAAAATTATAAAAGAACAAAAAGAAACGAATACATTGAAATCACCTGTGAAAAAAAGAGCTCGACTATCCACGGTCGATAAATTAGATGAACTAGACAAATGTGCAATAAGGAGAAAAGTACACTCTATATATTTAAATAACGAGTATCCAACATTGGACAAAATAATAACACTTTGAGAAGCTGATGAAGATATTCCTGTTTTCAAACGTACAACACTTCACAAAATACTGCACGAGCTTGGTTTTGACTTCAATAAACAAGATAGTAGAACATTGTTAGTGGAAAGAGAAGATATTGTTTTTTTAATATATAATATTTTAACATGTTTAAAATCATTGATACTTTATTATTTTTCTATTAAACTTATTTAATGTTTTGGAAAAAAATGTTTAATTTTTTCTCCATTATGAATACACCCTTACCCTGCAGTTGCACTGATGAGTCACTATTTTCTTAACGCGAATGAACTATAGTATATTTTTGTTACTGTCTTTGTTTTGTCCACCATTGCGACTTGCGCAGAAATCCGCCATTTTAGTTCAACTTACTTGCCGCTGACTATATATAATTATATAAAAGTGTTAACATATTGTACGCTTATGTAACCTTTATATAACAATAATTGTTAAATTATTTGTATATCTACTAAGAACAAAGTATTAAATACTTATTTATTTTTAAATTGTGTTTAATTTTTTAAGAACTCGTAGACTTCAAAAATGCACCTTATTTTATGGGATTGACTGTTTACGTCAGACCGAAGAACTAGAACTTTTTACGACTTTATGATTGTTCTGGATATTTTTTTAAAGCTTGGAAGCAAGGGAAGCCGGTGGATGCAGGCGATCCACGATTGCTTGGGGATGCCAGTGTTCAGCAGTGGACGTCATATGTCTGAGTTGATGCTTCCGTGCTTCAGAAGACACTTTTAGCCCTTAGATTACTTGTATTCTGGTCGTTCATAAGACAAGTTATTGTCCCAAATTGGTGTATTCAAAATTCTAACACTCTGCTCCGCCAATGCGGATAGTATACTGGCCCCACGTGGTGGAATATTACCTCCGAGGAAGTCGGTTTCCAGTAATGGGACGTTAATAAGCTGAGATAATGTATGAAGAAAATAACGTTGCTGCCTACGTAATCGAGTTTGGAAAAATGCTGTGATCCCATTTAACTTCACCATTTCAGCCATTCTAAGTCGACAGCTGAACATAAGCCTCCCCAATTGTTTTCAACGTTCATTGGTCTTATGCCGCTTCCATTCAGGCTTCCCGCCGCCTTGACCAGGGGGCCTACCGCCGAATTCGATGGATTACCGGTAATCCATCTAGATCAAACTTTGTTTACGTTCATTAATCCGAACCGGGGAATCTGCCGACAGCCACCTCATTCATGACCTTTAGTCCGTGACAGACCAATAGGTGAATGGAGAACGCCATTTTGTTTCGATTTCCATGAGTTCGGCGGTATGACAGAATCAATTCGCAATCCATTTTGCCTTTTAATCGATTGCCATCGAACTCAGCGGTAGGCCCCCTGGTAGGTCATCGGTTCATCGGATTCCAGTTAACTTGGTATGGGCTGAATTTCAGTTAATACATGGAGCTACTGGAGAGTATCCCAATAGGAAATATCATTCTATGGTAAAACCAGCTATATGTTAGAATGCACTGACTTCCTAATAATGACTGCCACAGATGTTTATGACAGCCGGAACCAACGGCTTAACGTGCTTTTCGAGGCACGAAGTAAGTATTTCGGATATTTTAGGCAAACTATGTATTATGACAATAAAGTTACATATTGTGTAATAATAACATTTAATCATAAATAACCAGACTATTCAATGTTAGTAAAAAATAATGCTTAACACTTTACTTATGATCTGAATGTAGGTAAATTAAGGTAATGCTTTGACATCTCAAATTCAGCGAAAGAAACTTGTTTTGTGGAAATATTGTGTCGAGGCTATTAAATTAAAATATAAAACACATCCTAATGTTAACTGATATGATGGTTGCAATGTACAACCTTTTTTTTTTTTTTTGTTTTACGTCGGTAACAAAATGCATTTACGCACTGCCTTCCGGCCAAAGGGGGACCGAAAGGGGGTGTGGGACTCACCACCGGCAGACACGACCGCCGGCAGCAATACCCACTAAAAATCTTCCGACGACGCCCGCCGCTTGTTGAGAAAGAGGCGGGGGCCAGTACCTGGGTTGCAGCTTCTGACACCCCGCCTGCGGCCAACGTCCCCCGGACCAAAACCGGGAGGACCTCCTCGGAGAGGCGCAGTGGACGCGCCCCTCCTACCTCCCCCTGCGACCATAGCGTGTGTGGCCGACTTCCCGGAGGGTCCATGGTTAGACAGCAGGGGCCCCCTGCCCCCGCTGCCTAGACCCTCCTGGCGCTGCTGAGCGGGCCCTCCTGGCCTACCCGCAGCGCCCTCCATAGGTCCCTCTTAGTTTCCCCCCCGGTAGTCAGTACTAAGGGCACCCAGAGTCGTCGGTCTCTGGGTGTTACCTTTTCCCTAGCGCCTCCTGCGCCCTACCGGGAGGTACTCAGCCCCCCCACCACGACAAGGTGAAGACCAGTCGGGGGGGTTGCAATGTACAACCTAGGGTTAACTCATATCATGGTTAATGAATGCTGGTTTAGAATAGTACCACCCACTCTCATCTTACGGAGAGTTGTAAGAGTCGACGCAGAAAACTCCTACCGGATGATGGGTAGCAGCGTCAACCTGCGGTACTTGCTTGAACTGCAATCACCAACTCGCCTGCCCAGCGTGTTAATTATGGCAGTTTTTTTCTATTAGGGAGGCCAACGTTCAGCAGCTCTTTGGACTTAATAAGGCTGATATAATTAAGTCCAAATCTAAAGCAACCAGTGCAAGATCCCGAGAAGCAGGAGTGAATTTGAATGTCTGCTTTAATCATTTGTTTTCACAGTACTTTTGAGTTATAATGTCATGAGACACCTGTTATTTCAATCTCCCCGTTACTACAGATCATTAAACAGCACCCATCTAAAGCGTCGGGATAGATATAGTAAAATAAACGGCCATTATAATCATTATAATGCAGGCGACTCAGGATCGCTCAATGTGGAAATCTATTGGGGAGGCCTTTGTTCAGCAGTGGACGTCGGATGACTGAGATGATAATTACATTCAGAAAGCATATCAATTGTTTTTCGTATAATTCGTTTATCTAGGTCCCAAATGAAGCAAATCTTGTAGTAGAATTACACGAATAAACCCCTTTTTTTGTATGGAAAATCATTAAATGACAGTCTCCCGCTGTGAGTGGAGCGGAAGGTTGTGCCAGTTTTTGACTAAACACCATCCATATTCCTTCTGGAGCTTGCTATATCCTGGGGCCGCGTAACCCTTTCGAACAGTCCAGCAAAAATAGAAACTAACCCTCGGAGCAATATTCACTTATATTTGTTTAGGAATTGAACCTATGACTTTCGTGAGACATCCTAATATTCCCTCTTGTAAAGTAAGCCGCAGATTAATCTTATCACTTTGGTGTGGTACCTACACATTACGACGTTTGGTAATTATAAGTAAATTTTTAACTGTCATGTTACACCTGTGTTAAAACAAACAAGTATCACACGTAAAACAGTATCTTTATGTATTAATAAATAAATGTGAATAAAACTTTTCCATCAGCATACATTAAAATTTTTAGATCGTGGAAAATGCTGAGAACAAATAATTACCTCATACCTTCACAAGTTATGCAACATTGTGTTTTAAATTGTTAACGATGAACTTGATATATTCTGTTTACAAATTTCACTCCAACCTAATGTAGAATGCTTACTACATTTACTAAAAATTACCAGCACATCTAATATCATGAGGACATACAGTATTTATCTGTACCACTAGCAACGAATGACCCTATTAAGAGTATTTCGAAACCGTGGCTCCAATTTCGCTGGCAGCGAAATATCTATGCTTGACACTGGACCGAGTGGACGGTCTCAACCCGCGGCTATAACATATTGTATAATGCTTGCACAGCGTCTTATCAGCGGTATCTATACGAGCACTACGCCCATTCATAAGTTCGCCCCACCACTGTTTTATTTGAATGAACGTGCGTGTGTGCGTGCCTGCGACGCGCGCGCACCTACCTACACTACACAACGCACCAGTGTAGTCCGAACCGGCAGGGCGTTCGTTCCGTTGCCAGCTCGCGCCGCGTTCAAACAATCGCGTTTAAACAGTGTTTAACCCATCCAGTTCTAAGTAACAATCAAATTGTTACCGTATTTACAAAGTGCTGTGACAATAACGTTAATCTGGATAATATCAAAGTTGAGAGGTAAGACTTTGCTATGTTTATTTTCATTCAAGCTCGACGCCTACGCGCCGACCGCTGTCGCGATTTGAGCGACGAATTTACATGCTGTAAGGCTCATTCACGAAGCCCTATTTATATTATTATCGGAGTAAGTGTGATGTGAATTGTGCGATTAGGCCGTGTTGTAATTAGTAGCAACAGGGTTCAAGATTGATTCACCTCTCGTCGAGTGAACCGGGTAGAAGTGGATTGGCAGCTAGTTCGTTATCTAGGTGAGAGCGAGGTGCGTCCGTCCCGTTTGGAGTGTTGTTTTTAATAAAACCTTTTTATCCCGGCTACCTGAGCTGTGTCGAGTTGAGTAGACTCGCCTCTGCGATAATGGCAGCGAGCGAGCACAAAACCACACCTTTGAACGACTTGTGATTATAATACCAGACTTAAAGCTTGCTTTGTTCTTGCTTGATTTGTTTATTGAGACAAGGAGACGGCTAGGGAGATCTTGATTCCTGAATCAAGATCTCCCTAGCCGTCTTGGACCTGTCCAAGAGGTTCCAGTTCAGATTATTAATTTTTGTTTGATGTGATCTAAGATATACTGCAGTGAAACCATCTAGATAAGTGGAGCCATGATATTAATATTCTGTTATTTTAATGAATAATAACAAAAAAAGCAAATAAAGTTATATATACAGTACCAGTAGCATGATTTTTTTCTAAATCTATTAATTATTACGTCAAATTAAACCTTGTATAACTAACACTTCAGTCTTACTTATGAAGCCCATTGCTGGTACCGTATCAAAATCTGTTTAGTATTTTGATTTTGTCGCTTTTACATCCACACACGATTAGGGGGATTAGGGGGGCTAAAACTAACCCTAAATAAACTTTTACCGTAGAAAAAGGCCTTATGTTAAGATGGAAATATATGAATTATATCTACTGGTCGTCAAACACAACCCATTTAAAAATAAGACATACAATAGTTTGTGTAAATGTAATAATGTTTTACACAAACTTAAATCCTGTAAACCTCAAATTTGTTAAATAGGTGAAAAATATTGAAACGCTGAACTTAATTCACGTGCAAGTGATAATACTTAATATCAAATAGTTAGGTAGGTAGGTATGTGATATGACTTTTGATAATAAATTAATAATAGATTGTAAAAATATTATAGAGATATGTGAATAAAAAACATTGTCTAGATATGTAGGGTCTTTTGGAGGTTTTAAGATCGAATTAGAATTATTTTTTTATAATATGTGATAAAATTTTATGTGAGTTTGTCTGATCATTTATCATTAGACGACCATTCGTTTACCTATAAATGGTTAACGGATTTGAATTAGGCACATATTAATTCATTTAATGCTTTCCAGAATGTAATTAGTACATTCAAGAACATTGTAATTGATTTGGTAATATAGTTTACTTTTAGCACAGAAATCTGGAAATGAAACGTTTCAAATGGTGAGAGGTGGAGAACAAAGTGGTGCAAAAATCTTTGAATGACTATAACAATAGGGACAAAGTCAAAATCTCAACTTAGAGTATGCAATGCTTAATAAGTAATCATTTTAGCCATATGAATCCGTGGTTCATTGGCCTCCTCAATTGTTTATTATATTAGGGGCATTTACCTAAAATCACACCACACTGCGCTGGCAGTTCAAGCCAGTACGCAGCATGACCCTGCTGCCCATCATCCTGTAGGGTTTATCTTCATTGATGCTTACGACTGAATGTGAGATGAAAGGGGGTGGTACTCTAGGCAGGTACCACACGGCCTCTGGGTCTTACCGATCGTTATATAATCTATTTTATTATTATAATTGGCATGTCTTTGCTATTCATATCTATTCCAAACAATATTTAAAAATTAATTATTATTTGCCATAACATTCACACCATTGTTTTAATATACTTGGAGGAGAGTAACTTAGGTCAGTATGTGAAAGGAGGTAGTGGGATATTATGGGCTGAGAAGATAATGAAATTAGGTCTGCGACAAATTGGGTTAGAAGTCTATCTGTCTTTGGGGTCATCTATAAATTACGTCACACGAATTCCGTAATTTTTTTGACCCCCCCTCCGTGCTTGTCACAGCTGGTCACACTTGTGCGACTCTCTCCTCCTTAGTCTGATGTCACATATTTTGCAATTGTACAACAAGAAATAATTACATCAAAACAGCAGTTACAAAATTTTCATAGGACCTGGAATTTGAAATGTGACGTCACGAAATTTGAATCCCTCCCATATTTTTGTCACACCATGTCACACTTCGTCAACCCCCTTCTTCCCCCTTAACGTGTGACGCCATTTATGGATAGCCCCTTTATGAGGGCCAAATAGTCTAGAAAGTCGACAAATTTCGCCTATCATTCAGCGATCAATCGGCAAAAACGACTCGAGACAGGTGGCTGGTAGCGGATCGATGCGGTCTGCAAATTGTTGCCGCTCTTTGGAGAGGCCTTTGGTTTAGCAGTAGACGGCGATTTTACTGTTTGATTAGGTAAAAAGTAAACTTCAGAATACGAAAACAACCTCAGCAACCAACTGCGAATATAACGCACATTGGTGGTATAAATGCTGTTAATAATAACTGATGTTTCTGATACTTTTTTAATGGCACTTATACTAATAATAGAATACATAGAGTTACGCGTCTTTTCCGTAGGGGTAGGCAGAGATCACATCCTTCCACTTGCTACGAACTTGGCACAAACTCTTAGCTTAATTCACACTCATTAATCTTCTCATACAGCCCGACGGCTTAGGGTACTTTTGACCTGCCCTTTTTCCAAAATCTTCTGGATTAATACTTATATCATATTTTTGAAATCCACGTAACTTTGCGACATTAGGTTGTCTGGAACGATCACTAAAGAACAGCAGAGTTCGCTAATGTCAGCCCTTGGATGAGTGACCCATTGTGTGGCTAAGTATTGAGTATTTACGTGTTTGGGAAGTCACATTAAGTCATTGTTTGTAAAGCCAAGTTAGAGGTTCTGTTGGGCGATTTGACCAATTCGAAGATTAGCAAGACAGCACTCACCTGCCTACGTCAATGCGCTCTTGGTTGTGAGAGCCTGTTGAAAGGATGAATGAAAGTAGACTAACGAAAGTGATTTATGATGGACGAGTGATTGGAAGTGTTGGGAGGGGAAGACCACGTAAGACCTTCAAAAAATTTTAGAGAAAGGGCAGGTCAAATGTACCCTAAACCGACGGGCGTGTATGAGGAGGTTAATGAGTGTGAATGAAGCTAAAAGTGTGTGCCAAGATCTTAGCAAGTGGAAGGATGTGAGCTCTGCCTACCCCTTCGGGAAAGAGGCGTGACATTATATATGTATGTATGTAGGACCCTTGCCCAGTAGTGAGACGTTACGTTATTGAGATGTTACAAATATACACATTGTTTTTAATTAGTTACAAGACACAGGACATTACAATTAACGTATAGGTAAATAATACAAAAAGCAGGTATTATAACGGAAGTACAATATATAGGTTAGGTCAAAAGTTCAAGGCCTGTACCTGATGATGATGATGCCCTGTGGGTCAGAAAGACAAGCCGCGGGCGACTGCTAGTTTCCACTATTGAATTGCACGTGCCTAGAAAATTACAAAATGCACGTTCGAGATGTCGCAGGTATTTTGTAAAATACGCTAGTTTACTAATTAACTAAGCTTAGTATACATATTGTATAAGTCCCTCTATTAGCAAACCTACATTAATACTGATTATGAGACCTTAATCAGGGGCCGATTAGGTAACCAACATTTTAGATGCAAGAATAGCTTTGAAATGCCTTCCAAAACTTTATGTGAAATCAAAAATGTACGCTATACTTTACAATTCGCCTAGTCATTTTGTAAAAAGATACAGTCTACAATATTTACTGAAAATTATTCCTTCTATTGGCCATTTTCTATTATTTCACGTCTCGTTGACATTTGCAATAAAGTTGATAAGTCATATTTATTGGTGACATAAATATCCAAGTACATATACGTGGTTTGTTGTACTGATATTATACACAGAAAATATTTGATGGTATGTTTGCGTCAAATATGCTCCGAAACACTATATATTCGAATCATTATTTTAGTAATCTTCTTCTTTGTGTTTCGATGGTAAGATAAATTAGTGAAACCCAGTGCTAAGACACACGTAATGCATTATCAGCAGCATTGATGAGTTTGGCTTGCGTGCAGGTGTTTGGGCACGCCGAGCAAGGCATAAGGTGGAGCATGAATGAATGAATGAATGAATGAATGAATGAACACTTTATTGTACACCAAAATAAAGAAAAAATACAGCAATGAAAAACTTTAATTAAAATTAATTGTACCATGGGCAGCCTTATTGCTCACAGCAATTTCTTCCAAGCAACCCTGGGATGGACAGGATATGAAGTATACACGTAGGGTAGCGCAATAGAGTGCTCTATTTAACAATAATTATTATGATATATATACCTATATAAATTACACTTACAGAGAACCACGAATTCACATTAATCAAACTGGAATAGCAATGGTCTGGGAAGACTCCACACTCGCATGTAAGATTAGAATTATTGAACCCCCACCTGAACAGATTATCCTTACATTCGAAGATCTGAGTGCGAAGTCTGTTTAAAGACCTCCAGGTCGACCATTGCATAATAGAGTATAACCGTTTGATGACCGGTATGGCGTTGTGGAGTGGAGAGTACACCCGTACTCCGCTCCTGAGGTCGTGGGTTCGATTCCCACACAAGACATATTATTGTGGGCATAATATCATAATTAATATTTGTCCTCGTCTGGGTGTTTGCCTACGTATATTAAATACAAACAACAAGAAACAAAGTATTAATGTAGTTCCGGAATTTCTTAGGCATTAAAAACATTTTAAAAGCAAAAACCACTTTTAGTGACTGATACTAGTTTAAAAGGACTTTTTTGTCTCCGCTCTAAAGTTTGACAGTTTGCATAGTAATATACAAGCTCATCATCACACGTAAGAGTCAACGAAAAGAAATATTACCAAATTAAGGGCAGCCGCGTCATCCTGCGTTCTGGCTTGAACTGCGATGACCAACCCGCCTGCCTAGCGTGGTGATTATGGGCAAATACCCCCAATAGAATGTAGTCTATTGGGGAGGCTAATGTTCAGCTGTGGTATTTATTAAGTAATGGTGATGTACGAGCCATCTCATTTAAACTGACGATATGTTATTCACGGCTAGTAAATCACAAACAAACCGCATTGCGCCATTATCGCGTTATCAGACACCTACCTGAGTTATCTCGTGTTTCGAAGGTTACACGGCTGTATAGGCGTAATAGGCGTATTCCACTCGATTCTCTAATCATTGCCAAATTGATGTCTTCAATTTTTGCAATCAATTTTGCTCTTTATTTCTTTTTTGTTTTTGTACAGTCAAGTGCAATTAATAATGATATGTATATGTTCGCAAGAGAATTGTAGAATGCGGCGAAAACGACAACGGCAAATTGTTATTATTTTTAGTTTACTAAAAGCAATATTTTAGGTTACTTTGCTCAATAATACAACCTCTAGTTAGCTGTCATAATAAGTTGCATTGTACGCTATAAAAACAAAAAAACGTTAACCTTCACATTTTGCCTTTTCGATTTGTAAAATGCTGCATTACGTCAATCTGACTTCGACATAATAATATGCACGACATAATAATATGCACGTGCATTCGAAATTTAGACGCAAAATTTTAGATTGATAAAAAAATTGTACAACTGGCTGTACCTATATATATTGTTTTACACAATTATATAATTAAAAGCTCTACTTAGTTTGGAAGTGGATGTGAGACGTTCAAAATATTTCATGTTTTATCTAATTTATTAGAACCATGTGTTATATTATTTAGATTTGTGTGATTAGTAACCATATCGGTACAGTCAGCACCGTTACAAATTATGTGTCTCATTCAAACACAATAGCATAGACTATTCTTATTGCGAATATAAGCATTGTACTGTATGAGATGTCCATGCCTATACTAAAACCTAACCTATCATAACTGTGTCGTTATTGCTCTATTATATGTAATTAACAAAACCCCAGATCAAACTTTTGCTTTACGTGTTTCTAAATGAACCTCGGGACAGACAGACGGACCGTAAAAAATATCGATGGACATCTGACATGCTAAGCTCGGTCGGTGCACTATAGGACGCGCGGGGGCGGGGTGGGCGCCAGATGCGTGCGCGAGCGCAGTGTGCTTCTGTGTGCGTGTGAGCATAGTTAAACAACATTAGTAATATTATTTGGTATACAAAATAATAGATAAGATAGTATGCGATATTAACGAACAATACATTATTTACTAACTTACATGCATAAAGGCAATGGCAAACGTAGTGGAGGACAGTTTCCACACGATGGACCGATGGAGTACAGATATCAGAATCTGGTCAAGGCGGAAAGGTGCTGGCGGCTCAAAATCGATTGACGTGGAAAACAATATAGGCCATGTTTAACAGTGATCTTCCAGTGGCTGTGATAACGCTAGTCAACTATCTAGCTAGCTGGTATTTAAAGATGTAACTTAAGTTTTGACAAGGTAGAAAATTCCACAAAAACCAAATTTCCAGGCCATCTAGCAAAGTTGAAGGTATATATATCATTATGTTTGACAGTGTATGAAAACAATCAACACACTTCAGTCCTACTTGATTTTTGGCGTCCTACTTCATTGATGTATTAGTTAGAAAACTCAATCAATACTTACTACTGCCTCACCTTCACTATGATATAATACGGCACAGATACGCAGTGTGTGAGTGTATAAGTGTAGGGTGGCACTGGTACACCTTGCACGCAACGGGACACGTCCCTAGCAGGTAGAAACTGACACGATTTCGAAACGGATCTTACTTTCTTGATGCGAATATGGGATTCTATAGCGGTTTTTATGTAGACCTGTCTTCATGTTGCCTATGTGATACAAGACGGTGTCTTGGAGCCGCGATTTTAGCCCCGTCTTCTTTGTGTTTCCTATTTTATACAAGCCAGTGAATTGAAGCCAGACTCTTAAATACATAAATGTAAAATAACTAGTAACTGTATCAGTTTTGTAAGTAATTGGAACATAATTTATTTAATGTGTTTATATTTTTCTGCTAGTCCAAAGCATTTTTACGAAGTCGTTACTATATTTTCAACTATAGCAATTGACTAAACCTACTTTTAATTCAAAATAGATTGAAAGAAAATAACATTTCTTCTCTATGTATTAAAACTCCACTTACGCCATAGAACGGAAATAAGTAAGGAAATAAATAAGTAAAGCTTCCTCTTTAAACATTTTATTCCTAAATGGGCATTTAAAAATATATTTTTTGACTAATCTTTTTAGGCAATCTAACGAAATATTATACATTTTGCAATCAACTTCACATTATAAAGTAAATCTATATTACACTAACTAATCATTATGAAGCAGTGCAAAAGTTGCACATACACATTCTGATCTTGGACCTACTCACGATCCCTTAAGGAACCTAATGCAAAAAACTGCCTATTGGTTCTCACTTAAGTGCCCCATTCGACCTTTCCAAAAATATTGTACTTAAAGTAGCCATTTGACCTCTTTTTATGACCACTTATACTGGACCTTAAAATGTTAAATTTCCTTTGTTTTGTAATAGTCCCATGTTGCTCTGCCTTTGTGTAAGATTATAATTTTTTAATCGCATAGAAATTAAATTGTTCTTTCATAGTTTATCGTAAGTGTAGTAAGATCGTAAACAAATTTTCCATCTCTTTGAAAAATTCACATGGCACTTTAGTACCTATAGCCGGTCGTGGTAAACATTAAAATGTTTTTTGCAGTCACCAAACCCACAATAACAGATGTTTCACAAGATTCCTACGCACACAGCAATGTAGTCAACCAAAACTCTTGAGAAAACTTGCCTTCTCTCTCTCACTCTACTTGTTAGAGCGAGACAAAAAGTAAAACACGTGATATTATTGAAACTTGTTCCTCTAACTACGATATTACAGTTGGTGAGCAGGTGTGGGTGTATTTGTTAAAAGATGATTTTTTGCATTAAGAGTTTTCATTTAAAAAATCGTTTTTGTAAGAGATTATATTAGGTCGGGGAAAAAGTCTTTTCGCATAACGTAGGTATAAACTTATTATAAAATTTTTTTGACTGTACTATTTGTGTCTGGCTGGTTTTGGTAACATTAAAAAGGTTCCATTATAAAGAAAAGAAAAAAATAAAAAAAAGTTTTTTCCCGCTATTTTTCATTTGTTTTTCTCTCCGCTAAAATGAGTGAATCTAATGAAGAAATTCGATACATTTTAAAATTTTATTATAAAAAAGGCAAAAATGCAACTCAAGCAGTGAAAAAAATTTGTGATGTTTATGGACCTGATGCAGTGTCAGTAAGAGTAGCACAAATTTGGTTCAAACGTTTTCAGTCCGGAAATTTTGATGTTAAAGATGCACCTCGCTCTGGTCGCCCTGTTACGAATAAAATGGACGCCATTTTTGAAAGAGTGGAGCAAGATCGGCATATTAGTAGTTACGATGTAGCTGAAGAACTGGGAATTGACCACAAAACAGTTTTGACCCATTTGAAGAAAGCTGGTTATACAAAAAAGCTCGATATTTGGGTGCCACACGAGCTCACTCAAAGAAACTTAATGAACCGTGTACTCATTTGCGATTCATTATTGAGACGTAATGAAACCGAGCCGTTTTTGAAGAGATTGATAACTGGCGATGAAAAGTGGATCACGTACGACAAGAACGTGCGAAAAAGGTCGTGGTCGAAAGTTGGCCAGGCTTCACAGACTGTGGCCAAACCTGGCCTAACACGAAATAAGGTGATGCTGTGTGTATGGTGGGATTGGAAGGGCATTGTTTATTATGAGCTTTTACCGCCCGGCAAAACCATCGATTCTGATCTTTACTGCCAGCAACTGATGAGATTAAAGGAAGCAGTCGAGAGAAAACGGCCGGAATTGATCAACAGGAAGGGTGTGGTCTTTCATCACGATAACGCTAGACCACACACATCTTTAGCCACTCAGCAAAAATTAAGAGAGTTCGACTGGGAGGTCCTAGTGCATCCACCATATAGCCCTGACCTTGCGCCTTCAGATTTTAACCTGTTTCGGTCTCTGCAGAATTCTTTAGGTTCTGTAAGGTTGACCTCAAGAGAGGACTGCCAAAACTATTTGTCCCGTTTTTTTGATCAGAAGTCCCAAAGTTTCTACAGTAACGGGATAATGTCTCTGCCCACAAAATGGCAGAAAGTTATTCAACAAAACGGTACATATATATTGTAAATAAATGTAAATAAACTTTGAAAAAAATGTCTTGACTTTTCATACAAAAATACGAAAAGACTTTTTCCCCAACCTATTACGTAAAATACATAGTGAATGGAGGACGACAGGAAGCAATTGAATTGCAATTTTCGTATAGTGGATTTTGTAAAGTTTCGCATAAAATAAAAAAACCTACTTATATTTATTATATTATATATTTATTATTTTATTTATATTGTATTAATTTATTAAAATAAACATGTGATTAAATTAATTCTGTGGCTTACTTAAAGCAACGTTTAAAGTGTAGCAAGTTTCGTAGCCAGATATTGTCACTGACCTCTTCACTTCACGTATTTCATGAAATGGTTATAGTTGTTGGCCAGATCACCTAATTATATGGTAATTTAATTTACTTAAAGCTAATTTTGTTTACCCCTATACAACGGCTTAGTAGTGTTTAGCTACTGTACTTTACAGTCTCACAAATAAATCTTTAGCAAAACAGAAAAGTTTCATTAGTCCATTTTGCGCCGATTATATTTGCCCTATTATACGATCAGGCAAAATGTAGAATCAAGCCCCGAAATTTTACAGAAACAAAATTTTACCAACACAAAACTGTCAACAGTCCAACCACGTAGGTGCGACGTAAATTTTTCTGGCCAAAACATAAAAACCATTATTGTGTGTAAAAATAAACTCCTCGTACAGTAAAAATGATGAACACATTAATTTTATATCACGTATGCCAATCGACACTACTTCATACCAAGCTGGCACAGTAACAATTCAGCCCAAGACTATATTTAGTACAAAATAAAACAACTCGCCCTTCATATAAACTATGCATTTCATAAAACATTTATACCATGTGCCATACAGTATAAAGCTCAGTTTTTCTTGGTGTGCGTGGGTATGCAATTGGTTGACGGGCGCGGCGACGACGTAAGCGCGGGCGCACTGAATTTTTAATTATGAATTAATTTGTGGCGATCAACATTACGGTCTTGCCTAACCTGATCGCTTTATTCAGTAAATTATGTATTTGTGTGGGTACACAAAGGTTTATTTTATATTGGTACACTAGCGGGCGACCGCGACTATGTAATGAAGTCTTCATCTACAGGTACTTTCTTTTTTTTCTTTCACTTTATTATATTCCATAATTTACATACATACATCCAATCACGCCTGTTGCCCCGAAGGGGTAGGCAGTGGCAGTGTAATATCTCTTCTCTAAAATGCATGCCACAGCCGATTAGTTTCTCTACGTAGACACGAGTAAACTAACCAATCAAAATTAAAGCACTGTATTTTCTATCGTCAGCGTTTAATTAGATAACTTAGTAACTTTGCTGGGCCCGTGGAACTTGCAAATTTATGAAAATGTCTTTAAGAAGTCTTATAAAGTCTAGTGCTAAACATTAGCCTCCCAAATTGATTACATTATATTTGGGGTATTTGCCCATAATCACTACCCTGGGCAGGCGGGTTGGTTGTCACAGTTCAAGCCAGTGTGCAGGATCGTTGATGATGATCAAACGTGATCCCCCTGGTGGAGGTCACGGCGCGGTGTCGGGGCATAGGCCCCCTGATCGCGGTATCTAACGGCGCCCGTGAATGCGGGCGCGGTGTTGGGGTGGCTGTTCAGCCGATGAAAGTCCGGAGTGTCTAGTCCGGTGGGGCGCCGCGATCAAGCCCTGGGGCGATATGACGCTGCTGCCCATCATCCAGTAGGATTTCTCTTCGTCGACTCTTACGACTCCCCGTGAGATGACAAGGGTTGGTACTATTCTAGGCCGATACCACACGGCACCGGTTATTATGTGGTTCAGGGCCATTGGTCAATGGCCAGCCTCTGATAAATATCCAATAAAACATTATTATACATTTGTTGATAAAAGGTAATTAATTACAATTGTGACACGGTACATTTATGTAAACTTTTAATCTACACTATAATATTATAAAGGGGAAAGATTTATATTTTTGTATGTAACAAATAAACTCAAAAATTACTGGACCGATTTTAATAATTCTTTTTGCATTAGAAAGCTACATTATCACTGAGTAAAATAGGCTAAATTTTAATTTGGAAAAAAATAGGGTTCCGTTGGATATTTTGGGTTTTCGGACACAAAGTGTGAAAAATCAACCAGAACTCATTTTGCGTACGCTGCATAAACTATAAAAGATAGAACCACAAAATGTGCTAATTAATTGTAGATCTTATAAATATCTACTAAAAAGTCGACCATTTTTTTATTTAAAAATCTTGAGTTTTTTTTGGACTACATTTAAACGCATTTATTTTACATATGCTAATAATTCTTATCAAAATAAACTATTTCATCACTAAATGCAGTTTATGTAGATAATATTTGGTCTTGGAATGTTCAAAATTGGGTGTTTGGTTTTAAAGTTATGGCGAAATGAAATTATTACGCCCTATCACGGGTCGGGGCTCCCGACCATCAGTTTAATTTGTTACCTGAAAATAATTTAACGTCAAATGTTGTTTATAGAGAAGCTCTACAATAATCGCTTTAGTTATCTATCCCAAAACAACGGGTTGCATTTCGGGACTGCCGGTAGAAGCGAAAACTTAGTATTAATTAGATACATTTAAATATTTTCATCATTAACAACTTTAACATCCACGTAAAGACAATCTATGCAGCCTGTGGATAATGACTGCGTCGTCGATGTTAGTGTCGATGTCTGTGAATTGACCTGGGAATCATTTTGCTGACCGTGTCTTTCCTGGGTCGGCATTTTGCAGCGGTAACGGTAACCGACATCCACGCGGGCGGAGCCGCGGGCGACCGCTAGTCTGTCATAAAGATGTAATCTTTTTAGTAACTGTTCTAAATGTATAGTTCTTGTTTTGGGATAAGTCGACTTGTTTTTATCAGTAAATTTATATTATTTTTATGATGCAGTGAGGTATAAGAAAGGATAATATTTTTTAGAGCAAAATAAGTTACTGTAAATTATTCAAAAACATAATTTAAGAGCTTTTGCAGTCTGGTGAACATAACAGTGCCCGGTAAGCGGCATTAGGCTCGCCACCTATTACGTGGGACTAGATAATTGGCGAAGTGTGAGCGTATAATATCATCATCATCATCATCACAGCCCATTAACGTCCCACTACTGAGCACGAGCCTCCTCACACATATCAAGGTGTGAGGGTATTAGGTCATACTCCACCACGCTGACCCAGTGCGGATTGGCGGAGGCAGGTGTATGGCGTCCTGCTGTTAGAATTTTTCAAGCCGCCCATGAGGCCTCTAACATGGCTTAACGACTGCCACATTTAGTGATAACCGGGACCAACGGCTTAACGTGCCTTCCGAAGGACGGAAGCGCTCGATATCAAATGCCACACAAACGGTCACCCATCCAAGGACTGACCTCTGTAAACTCTGCTGTACTTTGGTGATCGTTTCCCACCACCGAACACCGCAGAGCTACAAGCGCTTGAGCGTATAATATGCCTCTGCCCAACCCTTCGGGGAAACAGGCGTGAATGTTGTATACTGTATATCTGTATATGCAAAATCTGATTTTTAAAAATCCATAGATCGACGTTAATTATTTCGTTGGAGTCCGTTGGTTGACTTAGTTCATTGCCGATATATAGAGGTTTTTTTTTTTTTTTATTAATGTCGTTGTCGCTCTCACGATTCTCAGACCGGTTTCACTGATGATATCCTACATATTTGCCAGTCCTGCGGACAACGTTGTCAGTCAGTGGACTATGGCTCATATTTAATGTGTCATCAAAATTAATAAATTACCAACCTAACCTAACCTTTTTGTACATCAAAAAATTCTGATGGAGCACCTAATCCCCTATTAGATGCTAGATCAGTATTTTTGATGATCAAAAAAGTATTTTTTAGAGGTTCAGTTTATTATATTCCAATAACTATTATCAAATCTGTCGTTTAAGTGGTTTTCCAAAAAGCGGATAAAACGCTGCGATTAGCGTTTAAGATGTGGAGTGAAGTAAGTTATATCGCCGACACTGTTCTACATTATATTTTAACCTTTTACTATTTTACGTTAAGCTATTATCTTTTTTTTCTTCAAATCCTATGACTGCAGAACACAAGTTTCTGTAGACTTATCAAGTTGTTTTAATATTGAGTACATTTTCTTGTAACTGGCAAATGAAAAAAACTAGTCTTGACAATTTTCTTGACCTTTCTTTTACGACTAAGCTCCCTAGGCCATTACTCGAAATAAGGACTGTAGTACAGCAATATTCCAGTTTCATTGATCTGAGCTCTATAAGCTCAGTCACAGTACATTTATGACCACCTGTTTCGGAGTATTTATTTATAGACGTGCCCCTTTCCCCTTTCGCGCCCTTTCGACCATTCATAGCCCAGTGACTAATGTTCGGAGTACTTCGGAGAAGCCAGATTGTTTGAATTGACGATTAGAAGCTATAGATGCAATAGTTCATATGGAATGGAGTGCTTGAACACCCATTTGGGTTAAAGACGAACCACGTTTTATTTCACATGTAATATCGTACTTATATGGACGTATTAGTAACTGGTACGCAACTATATTATTTATATACCTCGGAGTTACTATTTAATTTATATAAAGGATCTGCCAGAAGGCCAGTGCAAATTAAACACTATATTTTTTATTTTTTTAATATTTTATTAGTTGCTGTTCTTTTGTGCTGTGTATTGCCAATGAATACCTTCTTTCTTTCTCTTGTATAATTAGGTTACACGAGAAGAAAAGACCCACGCATTGTAAATACAACGTATTGTAAATAAAATTTTTTGTTTATTATTACTAAGATTACACAAAAATCTAATTTCATATATCAAAGTATTACTCAGTGAATTAAAACACATTTTTTTTTCTAAGCCATTTTTTAATAGAACTTTGAATTTGTTAGATCAGCCGAGATGTGTCCCACACACATGTAATAGATTAGAATGATAGTGTATGGAAATTACTTTAGATGTCAACAATAATTTCTATACATTTTGATGAAAAATGGTAACAGAACCAGTTTTTATATTAAAATTTTAAAGGGTTCCGAGTTAATAGTCGTGCTTGTTTTCAGGGACAAGGAACAGTGTTCCCAAAATTTTCTGCGACTTACATCAATGTTCATCGTATTTAATAAGGCGTCATATCCTAGACAAAATTAAGACAAGGGTATCAGACAAATGCGGGTGTATGTATCTTGTAATTTTCACAGGGTTCTTTTCCAGAAAGCTACTAGAACTGCCGTTAATGTAATGTAAAGTATTGGATCAATATGTAGCTTTAATCTAATATTAGGTAAAGACTTAAAACCTCACCCAGTTTAATATCCCTGCATGTGTGAGCAACGTTTAAACAAATGCCTGACTAATCCAAGCGCGGGTTATTAAGAAAGTGCTAACTTCGGTTACAGACATTTCTTAGAAATGGCGTTTGGCTCGCCAAACACAAGAGCATTCGCCCTCTTGAGCTCACATGCGGTCACGAACTAAGCTTTACTTAGCTCCTATGGTATTAATTCTCGTCCCGTAACTTGTCGGTTAGAAAAGTTTTGATTTTTATATCTTTTTCTTCGCGTTAGAAATCTGAAATAGCATTTAGCTTGTAGCCGGAGCAAAATAAACTTTCACATTTATAATAGGGGGCTATCCGTAAATTACGTCACTCGTTGAGGGGGTAAAAGTGTGACAAGGGGATGAAAGTGATCCTAAATTTCGTGGCGTAACATTTCAAAATCCATGTCCTGAAAAAAAAAATTATCTGCTGTTTTAATGTCATTGTTTCTTACTGTACAATTGCAAAAAATATGAAATCACACTTAGGAGGAGGTAGTCTCACAAGTGTGACCAGCTGTGACAAAGACCCCTCCGTCCTTCAAAAGGGGGGTCAAAAGATCACGAAATTTGTGTGACGTAATTTATGGATGGCCCCTAGTTAAAATATCGAGTGACAAATAGCACAACCAGTTACATATCTGCTTACTAATAATGACGAAAATATGAGCGAGTGAGTGCAACCCGACCATCAATCATAATTTGCCGGCGTTCTTGGCTTGTGGCCCTGCGGCGACCCTGACTGCAGTCTAAATATATCACAATGTCCACAGCCCTTCTGTTATGCATCTGAAGACAATAATTCATGCGATGTTTGGACTTGCACTGCGATTGCTTGGTCTCTGAAAACTTTGACGCATAAGCATTCTTGTACGTTCTACAGTTGAAATTGATCATGTAAATCTTAATAATATTAGGTTTCTATGATATTAACATTGTGTTTTTACATTTATGTATATTTTTTAAGTATCTCATACAATATATGCCTGAAACTAAGCAGTTCGTGAATTTGGAATTGAAAACGTTAGATTAAAATTCAGAGAAATGCATGATGCCATTACCTAAACATAGGCAGAACGGTTCATATTATCATGTAAATTTTTTACATATAAATTTTTGACAGATTCAGAGCAGCATAGCATGATTAAATTATATAAATACATACATATAGTTTTAGTGTTTATTCTTTTTAAAGTTTATGTGCTCTGCTTCCTGTTTTCCTGTTCTCTCCTTTGCGTCGGGTTGTCTGGGACAGATCATTTTAGCGATAAGACCGCCTAGATTGACTTATTTTTTTTAAAATATTGTAATCTGTAGTTTTTAAGTTTTTCGGTAAATAAGAGTATATCTATCTATAATCACACCTGTTTCCCTAAAGGGGTAGGCAGAGGCACAATTTACGCCCACATTTCGCCTATAATATTGTAGGTCCCACGTAGTAGGTGGAGAGTTCATTGCCGCTTATCGGGAACTTTTATGTTTGCCTGAGCCTCATCCGTTGATTGCAGTTGCACCACTTGCAGGTTGGCTTGGGTTTCTAAGGTAAGGTGTAAATTAACGGTTAAAACGTCTAGGTACAGTATATTTCAGAAAAATACTGCAAGAAGTGTTCAAAAACAAATACTACTTATAAAACAAACAATTTACTGAACATCACATATTTTACTACAACTCCACATTCGGCATATGCATTATTATTGCTTCTATATTCTTTGTCATCATTGCTTCTTCTCAGCCTTCACCTTGGGGGGCTCGTATCCAACCTGTTCTTCAACATTGTGGGGCCAGTACATGGGCCTATTTACCGGGTCGATGGCTCGGTCCGGGTACAGTTCAGCGAACATCTCCATTGTGATGTCATCAAACTTGGGCAGCGACTTGATCCTAGTAAGCTCTTTAGTTGCGCTGAAAAGATGAGGTTTTCAGTAGCTTTTGTGAAATAGGCGGGTGTAGGCTATCGGTTAATTAATATTCATTCAATGAATGTAATTTGAAACGTCAAGTACAATAATAGTTGATGTCAGGTTATTTAAAAAAAAATTATACAATAATGTACAATAGAGCTGCTTATTCCAAAAGGAATCTCTTCCAGCAGTCCGAAATAAGGTCTAAATATTTCTATGTTTTTCTCACATTTGATTGCTATAAAATTCAAAATCGTGAACGTGCCGAGCTGAACGTACTGACCTGAACGTGCCAACCTATTATGTAATGTGTATCGCCTCGTACCTATCAATGTCTTTCTGCAGATCAGCGCAGTACTTCTGAATCTCTGGCTCAAGAGCTTTCCACTGTTCATCTACTTTAACGCTGAGCTTGTCCTCTGGATAGGGAACCTTTAGGTTTTGGTATTCGTTCTTCAATTTGTCTACCAGGCCCGGTACCGGCACCAACTTCGTGTACTCTTCCCAGTTAATCTTGGGCGGTTCCGCTGGATTTGCTAATACCCTAGAAATCAGTATAGGAAAGTTTATATTCAATAGCTGTAGGAAATAGGTGTAAAGGGATTCTACCATTATCTTTGGAGCCCAAGCAAACCTCACCTGCAAGTGGTGCACCTGCCGATCAACGGACGAGGCGAACATAAAAGTGCCCGGAAAGCGGCAATATGCTCGCCACCTATTACGTGGGACCAACAATATAAATGGCGAAGTGTGGGCGTATAGAATGCCTCTGCCTACCCCTTCGGGGAAACAGGCGTGATTGTATGTATGTTATATTCTATATTGCCGGTGCGGTCCCGGCCTAGAATAGTACCACCCTCTCTCATCTCACGGGGGTCGTTAGAGTCGACGAAGAAAAACCTACCGGATGATGGGCAGCAGAGTCATCCTGCGTACTGGCTGAACCTGCGATCACCAACCCGCCTGCCCAGTGTGGTGATCATGGACAAATACCCCCAATAGAATATAATCTATTGCGGGGTCAATGATCAGCAGTGGACTTTATAAGATTGATATGATATTCAATTAAAGCGCTCGTAGCTCTGCGGTGCTCGGGGGTCGGAAACGATCACCAAAGTACAGCAGAGTTTACAGAGGTCAGTCCTTGGATGGGTGACCGTTTGTGTGGCATTTGATATCGAGCGGTTCCGTGCTTCGGAAGGCACGTTGAGCCGTTGGTCCCGGTTATCACTAAATGTGATAGTCGTTAAGCCATGTTAGAGGCCTAATGGGCGGCTTGATAAATTCTAACAGCAGGACGCCATACACCTGCCTCACACCTTGGTATGTAAGAGGAGGCTCGTGCTCAGTAGTGGGACGTTAATGGGCTGAAATAATGATGATGATGATATTCAATTTAGTCTCAAAAAGTATTTTTAGTTTAAAAAGAAATTTGAAAGGTAAAGACACAATCATTACCGTCGGTAATATGCGTCAGATTTAGCTTTGAAAGCAAAAAAGCTGGTCTTCTGTTCCACTGGCACCAACTTTTCCATTTCCGCCCAATTTATTGAAGGTTTAGTGAATCGTGACATTATTAAATTTATATATTTACTAGTTTCTTTTTAACTGTATGCTAAAAAATTATTAATTTGACTAATGAATTATTTTGTATACATTTAATTTATTTTGACAAGATTACGTCAGTTTGATGTTTGGCGCGGTTTTGCAAGGGACTGTGAAGGTTGATTGTAAAAAGGTTGTATTTATTTTGTTAGACTTTGTAGTCTCTTATCAAATATAAAGGTCCTATGGGGCATTTTGAATAATTTCAACAGCTTGAAGTTGCATACCTGGCTTCTACAATTTGTCCTGGGTCTGCCGATGAAGTATGACCTGAATCCTTGTCATCTTGGTTCCTGAGAGGAGACCTGTCATGAGATGATAAGGTCAGCGTCTCGTTCTTTTTCTCTTTACCCTGTGGCATAGTCAGCATCAAAATAGTTTACCTAAGGATTGGCTCAATACAGCTCTATAAACGTCATCTTAAAACTAACGAGCACATTCACTGCGGGCTTGAGTAAAGAAGAATACTGAATTCTTTTAAACGTGGCCATTTTTTATTAATAGCAGATATGACTTTGACGACCGATATGGTGTGGAGGTCAGTATACCGGCACTCTTCTCCAGAAGTCGTGGGTTTGATTCCCACACAGAGGAAATCTTTGTGTGTATATTTGTTATGGTCTGGGTGTTTGCCTATGTATATTAAGTATTTATTTACAAAAATAAAGTATTTAAGTGTTTTTATCCGTTCTTTAGTATCTAAAACACAAGTTCTGAATGATATTGGAACTAAATAATTGGTGTGATTGTAATAGCATATTTATTTATTATTTATATGAAAATAACAGAGAAACATAGTTTTAGTGTGAATCATTTCGCTGTCCTTATGTGACGTGACAAATTATAGAAACCAGTTTTGTTGCCTTCTAAAGAAAAATTATAGAAGATATAAGTTAATCTATCATACTAAATATAAAATTATTGATATTGAAAATTTTATATGAATAGTGTGCTATTAAAATTGGTCGGTGAAGTGTATTAACATTTATAATAATGCTTTCACCTCAGGCATAAGTAATCATCAAACATGCAATGCAAAACTAACATGCGAAATTGCGTGTCAATCTGTTGAGGTGATGGCTTGGGTCGGAGAACTTTATCCTCCTGAAGGCGTATTCAATGAATATTTTAACAGCCCTATTACATTTCGGCCATGTTGTTTTTTTTGGGCAAAATTGTTAACTTTATGTCGCAAATGGTGCCTGAATTCTTATCCTGGTACAATAAAATAGGAATATAATAAACGGAACCTCTAAAAAATACTTTTTTGATCATCAAAATTACTGAGTGAGCATCTAATCACCTCATTAGATGCTCACTCAGTAATTTTGATGCACAAAAAGGTTAGGTTAGGTTGGCAATTTATTAATTTTGAAGACACGTTAAATAACACCCAATAAAATATTACGATATTATTTCCTTCATTTATGCATATATTTTTTTTATATTATGGAAAAACGAAATAATAAAATATAATGTTAGCAGTAAAAAAAAACTATTATAATCAATTAAATATAGATACACACTTAATCCGCTATCAGAACAAGGCCAATTGAGCTTCTATGAGGAACGATTCGGCAAAGGCAAAGTTTTTAGTGCCGTTGTTCATGTCTTTCATAACTTCTATCTTTATGTATGTTCCTTATGTGCATATTTTGTTAAATAATTTTTTAATTGTCATAAAGGTCTTGATTTAACTCTACTAAATTGGAATATATTGGGAGATAATGGTTGAAAATCATTACTTTACACGTAGGAACGATACGGCAAAGGCAAAGTATTTAACTGTCATAAAGGTCTTGATTTAACTCTAATAAATAGGAATTTAATAGGAGATAATGGTTCAAGATCATTACTTTACACCAGTCTTTCCCAAAGTGGGCGATAACGCCCCCTTGTGGGCGCTGCAGGTCTCCAGGGGGGCGGTAAGAGACCCAGAAAGAAATTAGGGGCGTTGTTTAGAGGCCTGGGGGGTGATTTTATTTAGCTAGGAGGCCTCTTAAAAAAATATTTATTCTCAAAGTGGGCAGTAGACAAAATAAGTTTTGGGAACCACTGCTTTACACGAATGGGCATTGTCAAAAACGATCACGAAAGTCAAACAGAGTTCAAGCTGTTGGCATCTTAACGTGTTCCCCGAGGCGTGGACCATGCTATTATAATTAGTTAAAACATTACAAAAAAA
Organism: Musotima nitidalis; assembly: GCA_949126915.1. Classification (NCBI taxonomy): domain Eukaryota; kingdom Metazoa; phylum Arthropoda; class Insecta; order Lepidoptera; family Crambidae; genus Musotima; species Musotima nitidalis. Next base: position 9,279,644 of record OX421431.1, read on the forward strand.
TCTGTTAAGAACAAAAATCAATAGAACAAAAAAAATACATGATGCCGCTACGACACAGTCAGACATGCGTTAAAATTTTAAGTCTTGTTAAGATCTTTAAAGATATTTGGTTAAACGCCCTCTGGGTAGGAATGAAAGGTTTATTGTTCATAGGGATCTGAAACCACATTGTGAAATTATGCGTCAGTTTTTTATCTTTCACCGATTAGATAGCGTGTGTCGCTATTTTGAACGACCGTCAAGCGAATGCTTTGAAGTTTGAATTATTCAATCCCGAACACTTATCACATAACCTATAATCTGACACAATCGTCCTAATTTCGGTATCCATTTCTGGCTTTGTTAGTAACCGGTTCTTGCGTTTCTGTTCTGACGATTTAATGTTCAGTGTACAACAGTCTAAGTGAATCAGATAGGGATATATTTTTGGTTACATAATTGAGGGCAGGTTCTACGTATTGTTTCGCAGTGATGTAAAGCTATGTTTCTAAGAAATGTAAGCTTAACTTTTTAGCGATATGTTATAACAACTGTTGAATGAAACTCTTTAGACTAGCTGACGACGTTCGAACAAAACGGTTGCTATCTGAATTTTTAAAAGTATTTTTCCGCTGATTCCTAGCAATCAGAGATAGGAGATACGGAAGAGTTTGCGAATTAAAAAACAACGTTTACCTGTTAATTTTAATTTCGCGTCACATGCATGCTTATCTTGTTTATCAACATTGGATAATGCTTGAAATGTATTTATACATTAGGTACATTTTATGTATTTGTATTTATACATAAGATAGTGGTGTGATGTCGAGAGATAACAAACTTTACAATCGTGGTCGTGAGGTAGACCGATTGTCAGCGCAATTTTCTTCTTAATTACAAATGTGGCAGAAATGTGTGTTATTAAAAAAATGTATTCCCATTTTTTTTTAAAAATTTCGGTTTTAACAAATCTAAATGATCTTATTGATGTTAAAGACATATCATTTGGAAATTTAAAGGTGAACAAAAATCTATTAAACAAGGTACATAAAGTTGATAGCTCATCTTGTGCTATCCAGCCTAAGTTATTTAATTTAGATAGCACATTAAATGTAATATTATTATTAGCACATTACATAATTCTTTGAGAATCTGTTTCAGGTATTCTTTTATTTTTGAAAGATTCAGAAATTGAGTAAATATACTATACGTCTTTTCTTTTATTATTTGATATTATAGACAAATTGCACATAATTTATTATCTTTGAACACAAGATTGTGATACTTTTATACCTTATCTAACCAATCAAGTTTAATACGACTTTTTAGAAAGGTTATCGTCCATTTATCGAATAAATTATACTTTATACTCGGTCGTCTTATATTAAAATATAAGACGACCGAGTATAAACATACATTTTGATCACGTAACAGAAAATTTGTCAAATTAAAAATTTGTTCCAAAATCCAAGATATTATTTTGTTCTACAACTTGTGTAAAACTATTATAATTATATTGTTTAAGATATTGTCTAAGATATTTATTGTTCATATTGTAATACTCTACCTTGTTAGAAGCATTAGAGTAGAAGTCAATATGCCATCTACAAATAACTTTACAAAAACAACTCACAAAAATAACACTTTCAACCTTCACATTCGGAGTGATTTGAGTGTTTCCTAGCTTCACCCCTTCAAGACAGACCATTGAAAACAATTGAAGCGTGCCCTGTTAAATCACTTCCCCTAGAGGTTAATTATCGACCAACTAAATGAACAAATCGACACGCTGTCTCAATTATTACAATATCCGATGGCTGCTATGGATATCCGGCGGATATTGTCCGAAACGACTCGAACATCACACGGCACGGATTTTCACCGAAGACACATTTATTGTCGCTCTGTGATCTCTCAGTTATCTTTCAAGCCATTTTAGTTCATATCTTGAGAGGGATAGGGTCTTGCTACTTACTATTTGTTAGATTTCGCTACACGTGTTCACGGAGCAATGTTTCCGCCGGATCGTCTTGTTACGTCAGAGAAGTGTTAACTAATACAGATCTCTTTGATGGAATAGTAATAGGTCGACGAAGGGGTTCCACGAAAAGATAGTTGGTCGATAAAAATATAATTTTTGTGTAATGAAATGAATAATAAACTTCGTTTGTTGAAAGAGATTTTAGGTTAAAGCTTTTAGAGCTTTTTAGTAATTTGTGTGTTACACACAATTGCAGGAAACATACATTATAATATCACGCCTGTTTCCCCGAAGAGTTAGGCAGAGGCATATTGTACGCCCACATTTTGTCAGATACATTTTTGGTCCTACGTATGTGGCGAGCCTATTGCCGTTTACCGGGAACTTTATGGTTGGCTTGAGCTCGTAGATGTTGGTAGGATATATACACCAGTATCCATTTTTGATTGCAGAAAACTTAAGTCTAATTCTGATATTCTCTCTGGTGATTCTCTCTGGTGCTACTTTTTTCTATGTATCATTGTTTTTTTAGAAGCCATTTTTGATTGCATAAAACCTAGATCTTGTTCTGATGTTCTTTCTGGTACTTTGAGCTTTATTGTTTTATTAGCCATTACCCTTTCACTCGTGTTACCAGTAAAACCCGTGCTTATTCCACGGTATGTACCTACCGCACTATTATTTTAAAGCAGGTTGTGGCCAAGACGAGTCACATTAAAACACGGGCCTGTTCTCAAAAACTTTAATGACTAATTTTATAAATGAGGAATAGAATAAATAATTATTTGTAGGTTATTGTTTATTGTAAATAGTTTTAATTGTTGTATATTATCTACATATAGATTACACGACACTAACAAACTATTATAATTATAGAAAACAAAAAAGTACTGAAAAAGGTCAACTTGTCCGCCGAAGCCTGAGTGGGAATTGAACCCACGATCCTGTGATAACAGAACCACTGCTTAACCACTGAGCTATCAGGACACTAGTACGATTAATCCTTTCAGTACTTTGTGATTTGCGCTGCAAGCACGCGCTACATATAGTAATATAAAAGTATAAAAATTATAATGTGACTACTATGTTTGTTATTGAATAACGCTTTTACAGCTGAATAGAATTTGGCACACATACAGATACTGATCTAGCTTCATACATATGATAATTTCTATTATACGTGTTTGTTTTTCTGTGATGGTTTATTCATTTCTTTTTGTCCCAATTCTCGACTCTATATCGACAATGTAGTGGATCCTTAGAAATCTTAATAAATTAGGAGCTTATTACAAAACGAGACCTGAAGTTAGACCAGGTTTAAAACTAGTGCTGTCACTGTCATAATGTTATCAAATGAAAGTGACAGCACTAGTTTTAAGACCTGATCTAACTTTAGATCACGTTTTGTAATCAGTGCTTCAATATTTATTTACCATCTATGTATTATGTAATGTGACATGCAATAAATGATTTGATATTTAGATTTCTATGTCTTAGCCTTATTCGCCGTAGTGACTTTTCATTACATCAGCAAATTTTTATATAAACCAGGTGATCGGTTTGGCCTAGAATAGTGCCTCCCTCTTTCATCTTAAGTCACAGGGAGTCATAAAAGTCGACGAAGAAAAATCCTACAGAAAGATTGGCAGCAGCGGCATCCTGTGTACTGGCTTGAATTGCGATCACCAACCCGCCTGCCCAACGTGGTAATTATGGGCAGATGCCACATGCAGAATGCAGAATGTTCGACAGTGGAGGCTGATATTATATGAAGTGGTTAAAAACCTGTATAGGGCTATCCCTATGGTGTATAGGGATCCTACCAAGACCTAAGGAGACCAAGCCAACCACACCTGCAAGTGGTGCATCTGCCGATCAACGGACGAGGCTCTGGCGAACAAAACAGTAAGCGGCAATAGGCGCGCCACCTATTACGTAGGACCAACTATATTATTGGCGAAGAGTGGGCGTATAATACCTATGCCTCTGCATACCCCTTCGGGAATGAAGGCGTGAATGTATGTATGTATGGTCAAAAACGATCACGAAAGTCAAACAGAGTTCACAAGGTTCTTCAATAGGTTGGATGGTTATGGGCCGTTGGTATAGCATTTGACATCGACAGTTGCCGTGATTCGGAAGGCTGCTGATCCCAGTTATTGATCCCACTTATAATATGTTCTGACAATTACACTAATTATTTAGTTCCAAGATAAGTATCATTAAGAACTTGTGTTATGGATACTAAAGAACGGATTAACATACTTAAGTACTTACTTTTTGTAAATAAATATTTAATATACATAGGAAAACACTAGGAAAATCTAACTATTAGGATGAAACACATCTGCCTCTGCCAATCCCCACTAGGTCCACATGGTAAACAATGATACTCACCTACCTTTGTTTGTAAGACAAGGCTTGAGCCCAGTTAATGGCTTAGATGATACAAAGTTTAAGTAACAGTAACTGTCTGTAAATTTAACGATTTATAAATAAGCATAAATCACATAAGTACTTAACATTAACAGGGCTACTTCATTTCAATTCAATGTAGCGAGCCGACAGGTATTTACAAGGATCTATAAAAAAACATAATGCACTCAATAGAGCGACTTGACGAATGGCACGATGGGAAACTGGTTATCCTACCCTGAAAAGAAACTTATCGTTCGACGCATATTGTCCTCTCTCACATTCCTTGTAGGAGTGAGGGAGATGTGTAGCTTTGCAAGTTTTTTGGTCATTGGAATAGTTTGATCCCGCTTGCGGTTAGCGAAGCCTTAGTATAGGAGTTCGTTGAATGTAATAATAGTACATGCTGAAGCTCATACTGTCTTGTAAGGGCGTTATCCCAAACTTCTACATATTAATATTTTTTAGTTAGTTCTTTGGAGTTTTTTATTTATCCATTTAACAATATATGCACATAAGGACATACACAAAGACAGAAGTTATGAAAGTCATGTACAACGTCACTTTTTTAATCAACACGGAAAGTCTCAATTCACTAAAATGCCACTTTCCTACACTTTTTCCTAACCTACACACGTTATCGAAGGAGTTATATCTGAAAATTCACTACATTTACATCTAAAAGCACCTAAAAATTCACTACATTTACACTTAAAAGCACCTAAAAATTCACTACATTTACACCTAAAAGCACCTATAAATTCACTACATTTACACCTAAAAATAATATACTGCCGCAATGTGTCTTTTTCGGTGTTAGCGCAAAAATCTAATATTAAGTGTTTCTTGGCTAATTCATTTCATTTCTTCATCTTTTTTTACAGTCCCAGCGCTATGAAGCTGGAGTGGGGGGAGCCCGAGTCCGATTATGGGCTGGAAGAGGCTGCCTTCTACGATGGCCCCGTGGCCCCGGCCCCGCCTCCTCGGAAGCACGTGTCTTTCAGCCTTAGGCTGGACTTGGTAAGTTTTACATTTGTAACTTTTTAAACGACAACAAAAGCTGCCTGAATGTGGCCATTCAAGGTCTGGACAGGAGGTTTAGGACAGTTCCAAAACTTCATCACCATCAACCCTTATTTGTCCACTGCTGGACTAAACCTCTTCAAGGGCACGTCAGTTTGGACTTAGTAAGCTTACGATTTCCATATAACTCTTTGGATACCAAAACGACAAAGGAAGCTGGCATAACGCAATAGAATAGAATAGATCTTTATTGCTAAGACTGTGTACATTTTGCTGGTGTTCATGCATTACATTAGTGACAACAGTGTACCCGTTGCGGGCGTGCAATTTATACAACTTACAACTAGTTACTTAATATTATTCGTAAAAAAGTATTCATTCAAATTGTAAAATGGTTTATTTAGATAGGAGAGCTTCATGATTTTTGAAAGCTTTCATAAAGATTTATTAAGTCAAACTCAAATTAACAGCAACTAATTATCAAAATACAAAACATATAAATACAGAAATTACAAAAAAGTATTTTTTTTTTTGGATTTTCTGCAATGTTATGAGTGTTATTGTTGAGCTGACCAACATAGACTATAATTCGTTATCCATAGAAAGTGGACGTAGGTAATTATTTTCAATATAATATAAAGCGCCTTAAGTTTACCAATAGAAGTTAATGAAACCTCATTATAGGTTAGATTAGAGGTTATTCCCCCTCCACTCCTTTTTATTATTAAAAAGAACATTAAGCCGGTGTGTTTCTTGTCAGTTCTTCTCAGAGAGCGGTGGCTCGGAACAGGCACTTAGATTCACATACACTTAATTTTTAATGCATATAGGTAAGTGAATGTAATCTTCGTGATTTCAGTATAGTTATATTTGGTTTTTTTAATGTCATTTTTACGTTTTCAAGTTTATGAAATAATGAATATCTGATTTCCTAATAATCAACCTTACACTATTACCTAATAGATATATAGAATATATGCCAAAACCTTTGTACATTTGATTTCCTGTGCACTATGCTGAAATGAAAACATTGACCAGATTGTGCTGTGCCGCAATGATAACGTTAATACTGCCCACGTGTATCGCCTGACCTTCACCTCGATTGTAAACCGACCGTAACACGCCCAACAAACCTATGGAAACTAGCAAAAGCTATGAAAATTACGGACATCTAACCACCAAAGTAGAAAGGGCGTATATATCAGTTGTGGGATTGTCCGAAAGAGTTCCCGTGGCCCCGGAACATAAAGACCTCAAAAGGGAACATGTATGGTTTTAGTCAATAAAAGCCTGGTACACCCTCCCGCTTCAAACACAGGCTTTCATTCCATGGTTTTAACCTACAGATGTCACCAAATTTAAACCTCTTTGATATGCTATGGTTAACCTACTTGTAACTCAAGCCATTTAAGAAAATTCATCATATCAGCCTTATAAGTCCATTGCTGAACATTGGCCTCTTCAATAGGTTAATTCTATTGAGGGTATTTTCCCATAATCACCACACTGGGCAGGCGGATTGGTGATCGCAGATCGCAGGGTGACGCTGCTGCCCATTATCCGGTAAAGTATCCTTCATCGATTCCCCATGAGATGAGAAGGGGCACTATTCTAGGCCGGTACCACACGGCATTTAAGAAACTTCCTACGTGTGATGAACATAACTATTTAGAAATATGTTTCTTACGTCACTACATAGTATAAAACAAAGACGCTTTCCTTTGTCTGTCCCTATGTATGCTTAGATCGTTAAAACTACGCAATCGATTGCGGCTTTTTTAATAGATAGAGGGGTTCAAGAGGAAGGTTTTAATGTAGGTAATGCGGACGAAGTAGTCGGCGGCTAGTTGTAAATAAACTTTTAAATCTCTGTGACATACATCACAACATATATAATAAACACAATCTTACACCCATAATATATCCCATCAGTAGCAGGCAAAAAACTGACTTACAGTTATTTAACAAGGAACAGATGAAACGAGTCAAATGGTCAGAGTTGGCAAGCCCTTCGCCCACATTGACACTAGGTGAAATTTCATTATCTTAGTCGTTTTTTACGACACCCTCGAGCAAGGCACTAGGCGAAATTTCATTATCTTAGTCGCTTTTTACGACACCCTCGAGCAAGAGACTAGGCGAAATTTCATTATCTTAGTCGCTTTTTACGACACCCTCGAGCAAGACACTAGGCGAAATTTCATTATCTTAGTTGCTTTTTACGACACCCTCGAGCAAGACATGGGTTGGTAGAATTCTTGACATTATTCAAATTATTGAAACCACAATATAAACAATTACGTGTGAATAAAGTGCTTATAACTGGAACTTTCGTAGCAATGTCATTAAAAAATCAATTTTATTTCAAGGCTCGTCAAGTCTTGACACGTTGCCACCGTTCAAAGGCTATTTTTAGAGAATGTTTTCAGAATCATTGATTGTAATAAAGAGAGTGACTTCATTTAATTATTAGGTAAAAGAATTAAGAAAAAGAAGAAGAATTAAGGTTATCAATTATGTTCAATACTCAAACAATATTGAATGTGATTTCACACCTGAAACGCCACCAGGACATTATATTTTATATAAAACACCAAATAGCCAATATGATGAAGAAGCAAAAATAACCACATCGTCGTAAACTTTCACAATAACATCTTCCCAATAACGTCCAGTGCTGAACATAGGCCTCCCCCATTAGCTTTCAATGTGACCGATTGCAACGTGATCCTGCATCTCTTGTCAGATAGTCCATCCATCTTCCAGGTGGACTGCCGACGCTTCGTTTTTTATTAAAGGACCTTCATTCCAGAACTATTCTGCCCCAAAGTCTGTCAGTTCTTCGTGCTATGTGCCTTTTTTTTCTTTTTTTTATTTACGTCGGTAACAAAATGCCTTTACGCACTGCCTCCCAGCCAAAGGGGGACCAAAAGGGGTTTGGGGCTCACCACCGGCAGACGCGACTGCCAGCAGTAATACCCACTAAAAATCTTCAGACGACGCCGCTGTTGGAAAAGGGGCGGGGGGCCTGTGCCAAGTAAAAAGCTTCCGACAGTGCTATGTACCCTGCACCAACTTGCTCTAAATACCTAGTTTAAAAAACAAACTAACAAGTAGTTATGTAAATATTTTCTCTCATATAATCTTCGGCAATTATCCAATACACCTACTGCTATTAGAAGCCATTGCTATGAGGCTAGTACTTAGTATCTAGAGATGATACCAGATTAATAAAAGTGCGAGCAAAATACATAGAAATTGGTTCCGTATATATCAAATAATTATGAGTGAATATTGTAAGTAGGTACATATCTTTCTTTCTACTCATGCAACGCTTATATTTGAGGTGGTCAGAAACCTTGCTACAACATAAAAGTCTCTTTTTTAAGTTATACGAGCATGATAACGAATAATTCATAGTAGACATACTATTAACTATTGTTCACGTCTAATGTGTTTTTTCACGAAAACACTTTCTGTAACTGTAAACGTGACTTTATGTGCATGATAAAATATTATATTTGGATAACAAAAAAAGAAAAATGAAACGTATGTATCTCCTTAAATTTACAGAAAAGTTAATACTTAATCAATCAGCCCAGTCCACTGATGAATATAGGCTTTCCTCAAATACCACTTACCTACTCGGTCGTCAGCAGACCGCATCCATCCGGTACCAGCCACCCTTCTCAAATCGTCTGTCCGTTTTGCCGCAGGTTATATCGGAATTATCGGTATATAGTATCCTTTACTTGATGTCATTTAACCATTTTGGGCAGAATATTTAAAACATTTCTTTGTTTGTCTACCTTACATACAGGCCCCTGTACATACAGGGCACATACTGTCACGCCTGTTTCCTCGAAGGGGTAGGCAGAGACATAGACGCCCTCATTTCGCCAATTATATTTTTGGTCCCACGTAACAGGTGACGAGCGGCGTTCAATAATATAGTGGTAATATGTTTACTACTGCTATCTATTGTGTAATTTATAAGTAAACTAGCTGACCCGGCAACAGTCTTTCTTCCTTTGTATACTGTTTATACTATAATAATAGTTCAAATATAAAATTCACAAAATCATATGAAACTACTAAACTCATCTTTGGTAAATAGAGAGCAGAAGGGTAATAATGAGGCGCAGGAGAGCTAAAATAACTTACGACATATTCTCGTATCAACTAAGAAATAACAAAAAAAGATTTTTAATGGATCGAACTGTTTTGTAGAAATACGCTAAACACCTGAGCTTGGCAAAGTAAAATATAAAGGGAAGATATCCATCTTCGTCCGACTAACAGAGATATTTTTATTCCCACAAACATTAGCTTTTAAAATATTAGTATGATAATTAAAAGGGGTTTAACATTTTGAAACCGTACCCTAAAAGCTGTATATCTCGCTTTTAAGTAAAGAATGTCATTGCAGTTCTCAACCACGCAGAATTTGTTGTAAAACAGGCTACATTGTACTACTTTACCGTAATTGTGGAGTACCGCAGGGTCTAGTCTTGGGTCCACTGTTCATATGGACTGTAATTGCATAGTTAATGATAGATCTTTCTTCGCTTCAAGTCCATTTTTGTAAAATAGCTGGATACATTAAAAACCACTTTTTGTACTTGAAAATATAACCAGTGTTTAAAGTATTGATTAAACAATTATTTCTACCACTTTTTTAAGACAACGAATTAAGTTCTACTTAATACTACTGTACTACTAAAATCACCATTAATTAGGTAATGTGGCAATAAATTGAAATATTATCAGGATTTGTTTTTATAAAACCTGATAGTATTTCCATGATTATATTTATTTCCAGATTATTTAATCTCAATATATTTTAGTAATCTTAAATATTATTTACACGCATTGAACATGACAATCATAATATTTAGGTTATTGTCACTTTACTTTTTTGTATATGTAAGTACCTGTATAAATTAAATTTAACATAATTTTTTTAAATCTATAATTATATTTTATATTGAAGTATCAAAAACACAACGGTTAATACAAAACCAAAGAACCTTAAAAGCTATGTTATTACGTAAATAATTTAATTTCAATCGGCAATAAAGGACTTCTCTTGCAATAAAGGACTTCTCTTGCAATAAAGGACTTCTCTTGCATAAAATTGACCAATGGAAAGCCTCTCTTAAATTTAGTTCATAAGAATATTCAAAGCTTTCAGGCAAAGATCTAGAATTTAGTAAGAATTAACTAAATTCTAGATCTTTGCCTGAAAGCTTTGAAGAATCATTCGATATCCATGTAATGTGTATAACTGAGCATTAGCTAAATGTTAATGAGTCTCTTCAGGGACTATAAAATGATAAAGTAGCAAGTTTTTTCATAGGTTACAATCCACAAGGGGTGGATCACTTTTTTAGTTCATAGTAGTTTAAATAACAGGGATGTTGAAATATCTAGTGTCAGTGTTCAGTTGAACGTGTTTTAGAATTGTCTTGTACAGAGCTTGACTATTTTATTGTTGTATGTGTTTTAGTCCGTCTCGTGGCAGTTATCAACCGTTTGAAACTGCAATGGAGGATGTTTTAGCGACTTATGCCAAAGTAATAAAAAATTAATAGTATGTGGCGCCATTAGTGGTAATATTTATGTTAATATAAAAACGAACTGTTATTTAATGACGTAAACGAAGTTCTCGAAAAGTCTACAAAGCTTACCAACGGTCATATTGACTTCCTTGGTCGAGTGTCGCCAAGTCGCTAGCATGGCGTGCGGTTAGGGCGCGCACCGGATGCGCGGGCGCAGCTCAGCGGACCGTGATTGAACTTGTCTTTTTTGATACTACCCTACGCAGTTTTAGTTACCTACAATATGGTCTCTTGTTTGACAATGTGTGATTTACTTTACTACCTGGTAAAAAACTGGTTTATTTTATTACAAGTTACATGTTTATCTGTATTCTTAACAATGGCTAATTAAAAACAGCTTTATGTGGCACCGACCCAATTTAGTTCGAAAATTATTAAATGTCTTATGTGGGATGTAAAGGGATCCCACTAAGATCTGAGGAGCCCAAGCCAACCTCACATGCAAGTGGTGCACTGCCAATCAACGAAAGAAGCTCTGGAAAACATGATTTCCCGGTAAGCCGCAATAAGCTCGCCACCTATTACGTGGGAGTAACAGTATAATTGGAAAAGTGTGGGCGTATCATACGCCTCTGTCTATTCATTCGGGTAAACAAGCGTGGCATTATGTATGCTTTATGAAGAAAGGTTTAAAATAAAAAAATACTTCTGCGAGTATTTAGGTATTATAAATTCTCACTATTTTAAATGAGGATGTGAGTTGTTTATCACTCTATCACGATAAATAAAGCCTAATCAATATTTTGATGATTATATAATATAGGAATATAATGTAAATTGTTATCTGTTCATCTGAGACAACAAATGAAATTACAGGTTATTGTAAGTCTTACAAAACTCTTTTTAATTAAATTAACATTTACTTATAAACTAAGTTAAATTCCGTTAAGAACTCAACTATTTTCGACAAACTTAGCTTAGAACCTTACTTCAATTAACTTATTTAATTAAATCAACGTAGAAATCTTCGTCCAATACGACAGTTTTTGAATCAATCATCGCCGACCTACTATTGAAAACAAACAGGATTCCAATTTCAAAGTTCCCGCTTCTTGATTTTTCTTTTTTAAATTTATTTTTAAACATGTCCGTGACACTGACGCTAAGCTACACTAATGAGTTTCGACATTAGCTTAGCTATGAAGGAAAAAAACGATGGGACTTTTTTCGAATGGGTAACGAACTTGGGTTTTACAATCTAGTTTATGATTATACGTTTTTATTTACAGGCTATTAAAAGCGGTCTTGGAAAGGAAAGTGTAATAAGTATATATTTCATAAAAACATCAATCTAATGAGAATTTGAGTGAATATTTCTTTGGCGCCTTACTTTATTGAGAAAGTAAATTTTTATCAGATTTTACAAATACCTGAGAAAAGTTAAAAAAAACCATATTTCAATATGTTACAGAACAGAACAAAGCACTGGATGTCTATTCAATATAAAAAGAGTGTAATGTAAAAAAAGTCCGTTAGTCGATAATTTGAGAAAACAGTTGACAAGTCATTAAATGTATGACTTTTCATCATAGATTTTAATATAATTCTTCTTCTATAACTAAATCTCAGATCAAATGCCTGTATAAACTTTAATATGTAACAACTCTAATTAAAAATGATGAAAATAACACAAATACTAAACAGAAGGGTAAAAAGAAGTCTCCCAGTATAGCATAACTTATTAAAGCAACCAATCTTATCTCCAAAGCCAAAGTATGTCGTTAATAATCAAGTAAAGAAGGGCTCAGTCAACAGTTATGACATTTACGTCTTACTATTACGATTGAGTGTCAAGATAAAGATAATAAGTTAATTTAAATTATAAAAATTTAAAGATCTTCAAAATTGCTAGTTATTACCTACCTGCTGATATGTTTTAAACATAATCTTTTTATGCTTATGATTATATCGTTCGATTAGTCTGTGTGACTCACGTTAAACTGTGTTTAAATTAACCAAAGTATCTACGTTCTAATTTAAATACTTTTTGTAGATGTTGATCCTTCCTTTTGCATATTTGAAAATACGGACGCATTTACCTCTTTTTATTTTAATATTTATTATTAGATTAACCCCTGTTACTAACCTATATAAAAAGAGTGAGTTTAAAAGAAATGCGGGGTAATCACCACTGCGACTGCGGGGTTAAAACTGGGGTTAGGACCCACTGCACTAGCAGTTAGTTGAATCAAACTTTGTCAAGAGACTTTTTCTAAGGCCTTACCTTTTTTTACTTGATCTGAGGGCCTTACCTGTTACTAAGGGCTTGCGTGCACGCAGTAACACTATGTATGTAATTTCATAATGTGTTTTCTAGGCAGTTTACTTGACAGACAGTCCATACAAAACAGTCACATTTCCTGCCAAATATATCATGATCAGACATTGTGAAAAAGTATTGTGATGAATTTGTAAACCAACTTCATATCGCAAGGTGATATCAGATCTTCATAGCACACAACCCATCTAATTTCTCCTAACAACACCATAGTCGCCCTTCATTATTATCCTATAAATATCATTCCTAATGCGTATCAGTTTGGAAAAATTAGCCGCGCGTGGCTCATTACGAGACATCCGCTCCCCAATTAAACAGACACTTTCCTTCAGGATATGACAAATACTATGTCATTTTTCTTACTAAATTCTATGTATTTCTAGTTCGTTACCTTTAATTACCGGTTAACATTATTCCAGTCTGGTAATCCAGTGAGTCAATCCTATCCAATCCTGTCCATCAGCTCAGCCCATTAAGGCTGCCTGTCCACTGAAGCGGAGCGAGGATGCGGAGTGGAGAAACGGACAAATATTATCCAATAGGAATCACGGACAGGAGAGGAGCGAAGATTTGATGAAATCTTATTGGTTAATATTTGTCCGTTTCTCCGCTCCGCATCCTCGCTCCGCTTCAGTGGACAGGCAGCCTAACGGCCCACTACTGAGCACGGCCCTTCTCTTACAAACTTAGGTGAGAATATTAAGATAAAAACTTCCAGGAAAGGTACCGGATAATTTTAAAGTTTTTAATATATTTTTAATAGTACAAAAACTGCATTTCATTAAGTTAAGCCTTTAAAAGACCACGATTTATATGAATAACATAAAATACGAAAATGCGTTTACGTTTTTGTTATTTTACGTTTTGTATCAAAGGATTGGCGGCTGGCTATCCTTTGATACAAAACCACATTTTCCACGCGACCCACATCGCGCACAGCGCTTTAACTAAATAATTGCGTGCACGCAGTAAAACTATGTATGTAATTTTCAAAGTATCCGCAGTTTTTGAAAGTCAACAATGTAGGTATATTGAAACCTTTCAAAGCTTCCGGAAGTTTTGAAAGTTTTTGGGAATACTTCCGAAAGTATTCTGAAGTTTCGAAAACGAAATTTTCACCTCTAGTCATCTTCTTATCTTATCGCGGGGGCCACAGACTAACCGTGATGCACTTTGACCCTTATGTCGGATCTTTTGTGCATCCCCTCTAGTCATACTCCAGTACGCGGACCCAGTGCGAATTTCCGGATGCAGGTGTGTAGCATTCTGCTGTTAGAATGTTTCATGCCTCTCAATTAGCTCCCTAGCATGGCTTAATGACTGCCACATATAGTGATATACCAGACCATGGTGCGCCTTCCAAAGACGTCAATACCAACACATTTTTAACGTTCAATACAGCACTGGATTGACCCGTCTACACTGTGGCGCTGATATAGATAAGCTGGAATGGAAACGTAGATCGGCAGTCAATCTTTGGACTGGAATGTCTACTGTAATAGACACATGGACACTGAACTTGGATACTGTCATCATCAAATACTTGAGAGCCTAGGCTCTGTTCACTGATCTAATCAGATTTGGCTGAATTGCAGTTATTACATGGAGCGCTTGCTATCTGACCTCCGCAACCCAAAGAAATAAAATCATTCTATGTTTAAATCAGCTGTCAGGATATTAAAAGGCACTTCCTAATGACGACTACCATAGATGTTCATGACAGCCGAGATCAACGGCTTAAGGTGCTCAGTGCGAGCAAGCGATAATTACGCACATAATTTCGAAAACTCATTGATGCGCCAAGGATCGAACCCGAGAACCTCTGAATTTGAAGTTTATGGGTCTCGCTACTGAGCTATTGTCGCTTAACTGAATTAAAGTGAACCGGGGTTAGACGCCAGCGCAGCACGATAAGAGGAGCGTGTTCGCTTTGTTTTGTAAATATATTCGTTCACCGTTTTGTTTTAACTGCCAGTTTCAAAGCCTTAGTTTTTACAGTGCATTTTTGATTGACTTAGGTCCGATTTTTCAATTGGTAGTTAACATTTACCGTTGAATAAACTTATAAGACCAAGGAATATAAAATGTCATTTGTAAACACTATATGGGAATCCGATTAAACCATTTCTAAATTGGCCGTTTTATTGCATGAATAAATCATATTATTATACGATCGAAAAAATTTACATTATTCAGATTGGTTAAAGATTTTAAAAATCAAACAATATTTTGATAAAATAGTGCTACCAATATTGTCTGACTACTTGTATATTTTGTTGTACTTGGAAGCAAATATTATATATAATATTACTAACTGACGTTGCATTGTTCCCCCATATAAATGGTTATACTATAATACTAAAATCACGACAAAAAATAGAGCTTAACAAATGGAACCTACATAATATACAAAAAAAAACATTCAAACGGCAAAGCCGCTTCTAAGGAGTTCGACTAACATAACGCGTGATTTTATATATGATATGACTTTAAAAAAGTATCAATACCTCTACAAATACTCCACATAATGATTTATTTTTAATTTCTTCTCCCGCCAACAATTTATCACTTCAGATACAGTATACCTATTTAAAACTAATTTATATGACAAAGAGGGGATTATCCTTCGGATAAATCAGAGCACGTTTAAAAAGTACAGGCGTGATTAAGTGTGACACGTTTAGATCCGGACACGTCGCAGTGACGACAAATGGTGTGTTACTTCTGATGTATGTTTGTTAAACTTTGATAGGTTCAATAAAGGAAATCCCTATCCGTTTTAAAAAAGAACTTTAGATATTTTACATAACGCCCTCCAGTCTTAAACTTATACTGTTCCTCGTAATCATAGCAAGGGACGTCAACATGCAAGATAAACGGATAGCCTGATAAAAGTAATCTGTTCTTTAGTAGTTTTTGAGTATATTTGTAACAAACAAACGAAAATGCAAATCTGTTCTCCTAATAATATTAGCGAAGCGAATTATTAGTGAAACGCTCGTAGCTCCGCGTTGCTCAGTGGTCGAAAACGAGTAAAGCAGATTTTACAGAGAGAGAGAGTCCTTGGATGGGTGTCTGTTTGTGTGGCATTTGATATCGAGCGATTTTGTGCTCTGGAAAGCACGTTAAGCCGTTGGTCCCAGTTCTCACTAAATGTGGTAGTCGTTATGCCATGTTAGAGGCCTATTTGGGCGGCTTGAAAAATTCTAACAGCAGGATGTCATACGCCAATCCGCACTGGATCAGCGTGGTGGAGTACGACCCAATACCATCGCACCTGGATATGTAAGAGGAGGCTCGTGCTTAGTAGTGGGACGTAATGGGCTGAAATGCTAAATAATATTAGCATAGGTTAAGTATATATGCAGATATACTGTTATTATGTCTCCTATTTGCAGAACTAATTAACAACATTTTTCCATAGACTATATCCAAATCTTCACTCTTTATAATATTAAGTATAGACTAAGTATTAGATACAGATACTACTACTATTATTATGTTTCCTATTCCCAGAATTGATCAACAAAATATTTCCCTATTCTACTATATTTCATGTAAACAGAATCAGTACAGTTCAGCGGCTCAGTTGAATGAAACGCCGCAGACATTTCGCTAATGCCCCACCAGACTAATAATAAACAGTGCATTTGGGTTAACTACTTGGATATATTATCATTATAGCCACTTTGAAACTTTCAACGCTATTTCTTGCTATATAACATAATAAAATAAATTCCCTTGACACCTTTATTTAGAATAGCGAGTGAATATAATTGAATGTCTATCTGATAAGAGCAAGAGACGAATGAAATGATTTTCAAATGATTTTTTTAATGTGACACATGTCATAACCACATTCTGCTGGATGGTAAGCTGACGATGCAGCCCAAAAAAGACTTAAAATCGGTTACCTATTGAAACGCATAACGTTTTTGGCCATAAACTGAAAATGCATAATGTTGATTACCATAATCGTCACTTGCCATACCGCTATAAAGCATAACGTTATAACGCATAACATCATATCGCCGAATTTTGAAACGCAGAACCATTAGGGCATAATTTAGATAAGCATAGGTAATCAAAGGCATATTTTTTGTTGGACATAATTATACTGAAATTACTATTATAAGAAAATACTTTTTAATGGTAAGAAAAAAAAACCTCAACCTAACCCAAATAGAGAAGTAAGCTACGTTTCAAAGTATGCTTTATAAAAATATGGAAAATAAAAATATAGATTTATATGATTATGACTTTTATAATTATGCCTTTCAAAAATTCCGTATTATTATGGTTATGCGTAGTAATATGTTATGAAAAAGGATATTATGCTTTTCGATCTTAATGCCTTAGGATGTATGTCTTTTGAAATTATGGCAATAAATCGTATGCGTTTCGAAGTATCACTATTAAAATCTCTTCTTCTTCTTAAAATATGGCTCGCACGGCTTGTGCATTTAGCCAAACTTAAAATCTCATTGATGAAAAATATTTCTTTGTTTTAAAATAATTATGTCATATCATTAAAATGTGAGCTCATTTCAAGTATCTGTATTTAATACCTACCTACATACTTAAAATCATACAGTGAAGGGAAATTCAACGGAAAACAAATAGCATTTCGTTCAACAGATAGGGCAATAAGAGGTGTGAGGAATTGGGTTTGTGACCCCCATTTTAGATAATCACGTGGCAATGGGGTGGGTCGAACCCCACACGGGGGCTACGGAAATACCCCTCACTGTTTACAGGTTAATCATCACACGGCTCCCTGAACGGAACAGTATTAACACGTGTACATTATTACACTTGCGAGCAAAAGTTCGG
Source organism: Musotima nitidalis (assembly GCA_949126915.1). Lineage (NCBI taxonomy): Eukaryota > Metazoa > Arthropoda > Insecta > Lepidoptera > Crambidae > Musotima > Musotima nitidalis. The sequence continues at coordinate 9,297,774 of OX421431.1, forward strand.
AACCACTTACTTAAAATTGGTTTAGCGCGATCTTGAGTACTACAAGTACTGATTTGAATAAAATTGGTTATTGGTTGAACCTTTAAAATAACGTCTTTATTATGATTATTAAATAAATATTTTGTGCTCAAGATCGAGCCGAGCGGAACCAATTTCCTCCCTACGGTAGATCTCTACTTTCATTTGGGTTTGACGTTTTGTTAGTAAAAGTCAAAGTCGAAATCATTTATTCCAGTTTGGCTCAATACAGCTTTTATAAAAATGTTATAATTAAAAACTTAAATACTAGCGCGCCCAGTTATTTCTTCCACCAGTTGACAAACATCGTTGATTGACAAACAGCCACTTTACAAATATATGATCAGAATGTAGCCCTTGTTTAACGAATTGACTCGTAGTACTGTGGTGGTCTGTAACGATTATAATATAAGCTTCCGAACTTTGGAAGACATTTTAAGATGTTGGTACGAGTATTGCATGACGTCCGATATAGTGTAGAGGCGAGCACTACGCTTCTGAGGTCGCGGGTTCGATTCCCACACAGGACAAATCTTTGTCCATAAACATGAATATTAGTTCTAGTCTGTTTGTTTTCCTATGTATATTAAGTACCTGTGTACCAAAAAAAGTATATGGAGTATCCATAACACAAGTTTTTAATGATACTTATCTTGGAACTAAATAATTGGAGTAATTGTCTGAAAATATTTATTTACTAGCTGTTACCCGCGACTTCGTCCGCGTGGAATAGTATCTTTGGGTAGCATTTACAACCCCCTTTTCGCAATAAAAAGTAGCCTATATCCTTTCTCAGGGTACAGATAGTCATCTGTATACCAAATTTCATTAAAATCCGTTCAGTAGTTTTGGCGTGAAAGAGTAACAGACAGACAGACAGACAGAGTTACTTTCGCATTTATAATATTAATAAGGAAGTAAGGATTAGTAATAATCTGGTTAAGGCGGCGGCAAGACGGTGGATGCAGGCGACTTATGTTCGCTCAATGTTTAAATCTATTGGGAAGGCCCATGTTGAGCAGTGGACGTCATACTGATGAGATGATAACGGATATTGTTTTAGACATATTAGAGGCCTATTTGGGCTGTTTAAAAGATTGCAACAGCAGGACACACTTGAATCCCTCTCCCTTTGGTTCATGGTAAGAGGCCCGTGCTTAGTAGTGGGAGGTTAATGGGCTGAGGTAATAAAAAATATTGATATAGACAGCCAAGATATTACAAAGACTTTCTTATATCTTCTCTTTAACAATCTCTCAAGTGAAGATAGTAGAAAGTCTTTGTTTTAGCTGTGATCTTTTTTTTAGCAGCCTTTTATAATAAGCTGAGTAATCGCTTACCAATCAAAGTCAAAGTCAGTTATTCAAGTTTGGCTCAATAGACTTCTTATGAAAGTCGACTTAAAAACTAACGCGCCAATTCATCCTATAACGTGAATAACCCTTGCCTCTATTCAAAAACGCAATAAACTTGAGTTAAAGGCGATGTTACCCTTCAAAATCAGGACTTTTAAAAAGTAAAACAAATCTAATAAAGAAGCTATATCAAATTATATCTAAGGCTCATAAATAAACAGATTGACCCTATCAGGCCCGAGAAGGGTCAGGTTGTAACAAATTTGATGTGGCACTGACTGTTTCATTGTAGACGCACGGGGCCGCTGTCAATAGATTTTGACAGTTTTATTGGGCATTATGAATATACTTTTTGATTAGGGCAACAATATTATTTGTCGACAAATTTATGATGTCAATTTTTGAGAGGTACTTGATGAAATACATTTTAATAAAAAAGTGTATATCGTTTAACGATAATAGGTGTTGTAAATTTATGGAATAACACATACAATATCTCAAGTTTATACTTTTTCTTATATTAGTAGCAAGTGCTGCTAGTTTTGTGGAAGCGATAATAATAGTATTGCATATCTATCGCTATAAAATTTAACATTCATACATACATATTGTCACGCCTGTTTCCCCGAAGAATTAGGCAGAGGCATATTATACGGCGACATTCGCCAATTATATTGTTGGTCCCACGTAATAGGCGGCGTAGGTATAAAATTTGAGGCAAGTAGTTCATATTCGTAGCAAGTATTGCTTAGCAAAACAAGCGTCTTTTAAGCGTATTGTTTTAGCAAGCGTAATCGCTTATAGTAAAATATGTTCAATTCAGTTTAGCTTAATAAAGCTCTATCAATAGATTTAATAGTCAATTTCGAAATCAATGCCCCATTTATTGCGGGCAGGAGTTTGAGTAGAAAAAAACTTATCAAGAATTGTCCTGTAGCTATACTGTTAATTAAGTTAAAATAAAATATTTAGGCACCTCTCAAAAAGTAAACCATTAACTTAGGGCGGTTCAAAATTAAAGCCAAATTTGATTTAAAATGTTCATTGCATTTCTATAATTTGTTTTAATTGGAGAGGAACATCAGGGTTTTTAGAATAGAATAGAATAATCAGAATTAGGCACAGTTGTGCTAGACAACCTTATCGTGTGAGACCTGACACGCTATTTCTTAAATTATCCTTAAATAGTCGAGGAACCAATGACAATAGGCGATGTGTTTGAATATTTCAATCGAGACATGTCCGTACAGCGAACGGAAGTAGACATAAGTATGTGAACTGAATAATTACTCTGTGTGATGTGACGACGGATCGCCCGGGAAGGGTTTAATGTCCGAGCTTATATAAAAGCATGCATTGAAAGCTAAAGAGATACAATCTGATTGTGCACAATACTTGTAGACTTGTATGTCTCATCCCTGAATGTTATAAGGTGCACTGTAAACGCATACAGTTGATTGTCATAATTTTGATTGACATACATCATATAGCATAAAATGGTATAAAGAGTTATGGCAAGTGACGATTATGGATATAAACAGAATGCTTTTCAGATAATGACGAAAAACATTATTCGTTTCAATAGGTAACCCTGCTATAAACGTGATCATAACTATGTCTGAGCGTTACATGCCAAACAACAATTAAAGAGATTAAGAGGAAATTGGGATATCGTAACATTTTATTTATTACATTTTTTATTTATTTATTATATTTTTAGGAGAACCAACAGCTTGCTAAACATAATACATTAAACATAATTATAATCTCAGGAAGCCAATGATAGGTCCCCACTGATAGAAAATGTACTTTATATCAAAATCCCTCACAAGAGAGTGGCGAGAGCCACTCTCAAATTTCGAGGACCTCGGTTTCAAACCCTGGTGACGCATCTATTATTTTTCGAAGTTATGTGCGTAATTATCGCTTGCTCCGTGCTTCGGAAAGCATGTAAGCCGTTGGTCCAGGCTGTCTTGGACATCTATGGCAGTCGTTATTAGGAAGTCAGTGCCTTCTGACATCCTGACAGTTGGTTTAACCATAGAATGATGTTTTCCTCTGGGTTGCGGGGGTCAGACGGCAGTCGCTTTATGTGATAACTGAAATTCAGTCAAAATCTGGTAAGACCAGTAAGCAGACCTTTTTTTTTTTATCGTCGGTAAAAAAATGCTGTTTACGCACTGTCTCCTGGCCAATAGGGGGACCGGGAGGGGAGTGTGGGGCTCACTGCGGCAGACGCGACCACCGCAGTCCTACCCACTAAAAAAAATTCCGACGGCGCCCACCGCTGTTGAAAAAGGGGCAGGGGGCCAGTGCCTGGGCTTGTAGCTTCTGGCACCCCGCCCGCGGCCAACGTCCCCCGGATGAGAACCGGGCGGACCTCCTCAGAGAAGCGCAGTGTGTCGCGCCCCTCCTACCTCCTACCCCTGCCCCAGCCGCCTAAGACCCTCCAGGCGCGACTGGACGGGCCCTCATAATAATAATAGGCCTCAGTAAGCAGACCCTGGGCCCTGAGCTTAAGTTTTGGGCAACCGGAATCATGCTAGGATATGATGATCAAAATCCCTAACAAACTCATCAGCATGAGACTATGAGTTAATGTTGCTAATTGCTTGTTTGTAACTTTTGCAGTGCGATGAGGGTGGCGGCGCCCCCAACGGTATCAAGACGGAGCCCCTGGAGCCCGAGGAGCCGCGAGCCATGCAGAAGGTGCCGTCGCTCTCCGACCTCTCAGACCCTGAGGCTTCATTAGGTAAGTTCTTAAACTTTATAAATCGAATACGCTCAGCTGCTCACTCTCCTGAAACGAGAGTTGGTCGTGAAGACATCGTTTTTCTTAGGTTAATATTTTACCTGAAGATGGCCTGTGTAAGGACGAATCTCGTGTCGTGTTGAATTATTTCTCGATTTTTCAGGGATAATACTTGCGCGGGAATTGTCATAATTATATTTTAAATCCATCACTAACTTTTAAATTTCAATTGGATAGCACTTATTATTATTATATATTTATTTATTTAATGGCGCATATATTACTATTAATAAAAATGGTCTCACAAAACCTTGATACATTATTGAATACATTAGACGAGTAACATGATTGTTATATATATGGCTAACACGGCTGTAAATTGGCTTATGCTAAACCATCCTTTCATTTTTTTTTTAATCTAAGACATCCTGCCTGATGCTAAGCAGTCGATGCAGTCCAAAAAAAATAAAATTCTTTATAACGTGAAATAAGCACGCTACAAAGCGCACCCACTCATGACGGCCTGCTAAAATGCCGTTTCATTCCCCGCATAAAAGACCCGGGATTATAGGAACTAGGAAACACATAAGCCGGCAGCGAATTCCAGAGTTCCATGGTGTTACACAGGAACGAATTAGTATTTGCTGAGTATAAAAGCTGTAAACTGTCTCTAAAAAAAAAAATACCTACTAACTACATCTAAGCACTTGCATCTTATGCATTTACATCTGCGCATCTTGTCCGTATCAAGGAGCAGGATGAAGTGATCGCTTCCTCTCATCCGCCCTATCTGAGGACAGTCTGGAAGGAAGTTGGGAAGCGACAAGTTAAGGGGTTAATGGGAGAACCATCAGCACAGTTTTGACGTTGTGACCTTTACGTTGTCGCCGGAGTAAAGAATGGCAGTTTGATGAGTGGTGTTAATCTGTGGTGCAGGGATATTTATACTTTACTGTAGTAGCTTCAAAATGCACTATCATACTTAAATAACATTGAAATTGTTCATGAGTTAAATTAAAATAAACTATGTAAAATATAAATGGATAAGTAATATAATAAATAAATGGATAGGTAAAGGATTCTTCTGCTTACGGGTATTATACAGTTTCCATTACACCCGATGTAAAAAAAGACCTTAAACTGTTTTTAAAGCATGCCCCTGGTGTTGATAGACTGGGGTATTCAATTTTCATCAGGTGACTAAACAAGTGAAATATTAACTATGATACTTCATCTTCATTATCATCATATCAGCCATTTGAAGTCCACTGCTGAACATAGGCCTCCCCAATTGCTTTCCACGTAGATCGATCATGATACTTGATACTACACTTCGCCAATTATATTGTTGGTCCCACGTAATAGGTGGCGAGCCTATTGCCGCTAGTATTTTAAGAGTTACAAATAAAGCCGAAAGCTTCAAAGAGTATGTCCGGTGATAGCTCGCAAATGTCTTGAGCACTAAAAACTATTTTTACGGCAAAAACAACTTTCAATGACACTTTGTAATAAGCACTCGTACAAGTTCTAAAATATTTTTTTTGTCTCTCCAAAAAAGTTTGGCAGTTTGCATCTACGAGCTATCCACATCTAGAATGACGATATTAAATTACTCATTTCGCGAATTAGTTATTACTAGACAAAACCTAAACCAGTTTATCGGACCAATCCACCCGGCGATTTTCTATTCAGCGTAGTGGAAAATGCATAATTTAAACGATAAACTAGTTCACCGAATCGCCGCCGATCGGACGGAAAATTTTTCTCTATTGGCTTCAACGAAGGGATAGATGGATGGAATGATTAACAAATAGGTGAAGCCTGAATAGGATAATATGTCGCATCCTCGTTACTGGGCGTGCCTAGCTCTGCTTCCATAACCCACTTTACATCAAAAAATAACTATAACCTCGCCTTATTCTACAGCTAGTAGGTGGAGTATATTAGGTATGAAATCTATACATTTTTACAAGGATACTCAATATTATAGTGTGATGTTTTAACGTTCTTGTTTTATCTAATCTACGTGAGTTCATTCCTATTTTATTGTTATGATTTGATGAGCCCTGCAACGTCGCGATACTCAGTACGGGTTCTCTTGTCCCAAAACAAGGTGTGAGGATTTTGGGTCATATTACACTACTTGGACCCAGGGGGCCTACCGCCGAGTTCGATGGCAATCGATTATAAGGCAAAATGGATTTCGAATTGATTCTGTCGTACCGCCGAACTCATGGAAATCGAAACAAAATGGCGTTCTCCATTTACTTATTGGTCTGTCACGGACTGAAGGTCATGAATGAGAGGTGGCTGTCGGCAGATTCCCCGGTACGGATTAATGAACGCAAAACAAAGTTTGATCTAGATGGATTACCGGTAATCCATCGAATTCGGCGGTAGGCCCCCAGTGCGGATTAGCGAAGGAAGGATTAATTACCTGCCTGCCATTTATGGGCTGAGATGACGATGATGATGATGACACATAATAAAACAAAAATTACGCTTAATTCTGAACACAGGGTCGTGTATAACATAGAATCTGAAATTATTATAATACATAGTGTGTTTTTATAATGCCAATAAAACTTACATAAGTACAAATAACAAGAAAGATTTTTTTTTTAAAGATTACACACAACCGAAAATGTAAAAAGTACTTATGTTAATAACGGGACGCGCTAATAAATATTTTTTACGATGATTGAGAAACCTTTGTGTGCAAATCCAATTTTCACATAACTCTTTGCTTTTCTTTTGTTTTTTTTTTCTTTACATGAGAATGTGTTTTTGCATGTAATGTAATAATGAGAGAATGTATTTGCATGTAATTTTAAAACTCAGTGGTACAGTCAGATTTATTAAAACGAAAACAAAGTAAGAACGATTTATATTTTTTTCTCTTTTTCTTTTTTTACTCCATTGTTTAGTAAAGCGTTGATTTGCACCTAATTTTAATACGTGTTGCGTGGGAGGGTTGTGTCGTGGTAGGAGGCTTAAAGGACCTCCCTGGCGAGTCATGAGATGAATGCGGGTGTATTGTGTAGTCTCTTGGTGGCATTATGCATGGGAATGTAAAATTAGGATATTCTTACGAAAACTGTTGATTGGTGTTTACTTTTTAAATTTATAACACTACGAATAAACAAACAATAACTTCCCACTACTAGATTTCAGGAATATCATATAATGGCTATATTTTTCGTTGACTGGAAATTACATGGCTTTGTTTATTATTTACGGATAAAAAGTGTCCTTTTCTTTATGGTTCAACTTAAAACAACCGTATCAGTTGTCAAACAAAAGAAAATAAATTTGAATTTTATAAAAATGTTAAGGATAAAACAACAGCACATAAATATTTGTAAGTACTTTAAGCAGCAAGTAATTAGTGTAAACATAATTAATATGTTATAAACAGAATTGATAAAATTTCCAAAAATAATTTTAATTATTTGTGGAAAGAGGAAAATGGCACAATCAATATTTTTTTTAAATGCAGGCAACAATACGTTACGATGATTAATAAAACAATTAATCTTAGAACAATAACATATTTTAATCGATAAAAATTGTGAAACATTGTTATCGATATCGATATGTGCATCAGTAGCCGATAATTTTATTATAATTATTTTTTGTTATTCTAACTTTAATACTTAAACTTTGCGTTGTCCCGGTTGCTGCCTTACGGGCCCGGGGTCCGCTTTCCTACCACTTCTCCTCCACTTCGCACGGTCTTCGGCATCCTGGGTCGATACGTTATTGGCACGCATGTCATCCCTTACGACATCAAGCCAACCTTTCCTGGGCCTGCCCAATCTACCTCGGCCGGGCGGGCGGTGCCATGGCCAGACATTTGTTCCCTACGTAGTTTGCCGGTTTTCGTAAAACGTGGCCGTACCAGCTTAAGCGAAATTCTTACAATTTATCTGCGATGTCACGAACATGAAGGCTGCCGCGGATGCGCGAGTCCTTGACGCGGTCGTTCAGCGTAACTCCGCACATCCAGCGCAGCATTTTCGATTCCGTGACACGCAGCTCTTGCTTGTGTCGCTCAAGCACAGACCACGCTTCACTGCCATACAAAAGGACAGGCCTAATGATGGATTTATAGACCTGTCCCTTCAACTTAACCGGCATTTTGAGGTCACAAATGACACCAGACACCTCACGCCACTTAGCCCATGACGCAGAAATGCGTGTCTTGACGTCGCAATCAAATCCACCAGACGCGCGAAGTGCAGAGTCCAGGTACTTAAACTTTTCCATCTGCTCGACCATGTTTCCGTCTATGCAGACGGGTGTGGTATCTGTCGTGTTGCAGGCCAGGTATTCGGTCTTCGCCACATTAAGTTGCAGGCCGCCGTTCTCAAGTGACTCCTTCCACTTGTTGACGCGTCGCATAACCGGCCCTTGTCCGCATCCGCCAGCGCAATGTCATCGGCGTTCATGAGTAGCCACGGAGTAGCTACATTATAACTTTAAGACTATTTTAGATTATTTTTGTGACATTGTACTTGTAACGTAATTAAAATTCAGGCAAAATCTAGAGAGACCTAAGCTTAAGTCTAGGGCAACCGGAATAATGCTAGGATGTGATGATAAAGATTACTACGAGTACTACTAACGTGCCTCCCACAGCCCGGAAGCGGTTCATATCAAACGCCACTTAAATGTTCACCACTTTTTTGAATTAATGAAAAATCCTTCAAATGACCTTATTCCGCTGTGGGTGAAACGGAAGGGGGTGTCAGATTTTTACTGACTAAAAACCATCCATGTTTCTTCTTGAGCCTGCTATGTCCCGGGGCAGCGGTAAACCTTTCAAACATTCCCGCAACCCCGGCAGGCTTTGCCTCCTTCCCGGGAGCCCCTCAGTGTACTGACATCTCTTTGAAGCGTGCGTAAAACGAACGCGCCGTCGACGCGGCCTGTCGCCTATCATATATAGAGCGCGCAGACGCGAAATAACTAACTTCAGCGATTAACGACAACACAGTGCTGACCCGCCCAGAGCGTTTCTTAGATTTTCTTACTACAACAAAACGATTATGTTATACTAAGAACTGAAACGTTGTAGTGTAATATTATGAATGGTTGAAGCAACATGGTGCGTTCGGGAAGGATTGGCGGTCGCGGCCGGCTGGGCGCAGTAATGAAAGATAGGGTTGGCATAGATAAATAATATGTTATTAAAAACAGAGGCCTTATTAAGCGTTATTAATAAACCTAATTGCTATACAATGTATTTATTTTAGTAAAAGTCCTACTGCGATCACTGGTGATATAGAAAAATAATACCCACAATATAATGTAAACTATTGGGAAGCCTATGCTCAGCAGTGGAGTTCATATGATGACGATTTTAAACAATAGTAACAAAATCTTAATCGGACTAGAACAGTGCCGCCCCCTCTCATCTCACGGGGTGTCGTAAGAGTCGACTAAGAGAAATCCTACCGTATGATGGGCAGCAGCGTCATCCTGCGTACTGGCTTGAACTGCGATCACCAAACCGCCTGCCCAGCGTGGTGATTATGGACAAATTTCCCAATAGAATGTAATCTATTGGAGAGGCCAATGTTCAGCACTGGGTTCATAAGGCTGACATGATAAACAAAATCTTAGACGCAACAAACTTCTGAGTTTGTTACATAAAACTTAGTCGAAGGTATTTTAGTGACTTCGGCGAACTGCACGCGCGTACAGTGCTTGAACTATCTAAGATCTAAACTCACAAAGCTGCGCAATATCCTTTAGAAATTTCAATAATATACCTTTCAGAGTCTTTCGTGTAAACTTCATTGTTTTTAGGTTAGGTCATACGGCAAACATTTATCGTGCAAAATTTTTCGAGAAATTTCGGGTGCGCTAGAATTCTGACAAAGTTATATTCATACTAACTACAAGTAATCCTAACTGCAAGTGACAATGTTCCGGTTAGACAACCCTAAGGTCGGGGCTGCGTATGCGCCGCTGTGCCACCCTCGTCGTTGCACGTGCGCCCAAACATATACATACATATAGCAGAGTATTATGTTTACGTCACGTATTATGTATTATGTTTATAAGTATTATGTTTATGAGAGCATAGAGTCACGCTTGTATTGGTTGATCATCCTAAAGTTAGGTATTTTAGATTTACAAGAACATTTACAGTAATGATTGTCACCATTTGTAAACTGTTTCTTGAAGATCCAGTAATACTATAAAGCCGACTAATAAGGGTGTATAAGGATCCTAATAAGATCTGAAGAGCCAAAGCCAACCTCATCTGCAATTGGTGAATTTGCCGAATAACGGACGAGGCTCTGGCGAAAACAGAAGTTCCAGATAAGCGACAATAGGCTCACCACCTATTACGTGGGACCAACAATATAATAACCAACTTATAAGACGTCATCTAGTGTCAATGCTAGCCACCTCTCACCATTTGAATTTCATTTAGAAATGTCAACTATCGCGTAAAAGATTTGGATGAAATTTTGTATTAACCTGGATTAATAGACATAGGATACTTTATATCATTATTCCCAAGGGAATAGGGAACACGAGGGTTAATTAACATAAAAAGTTAATTGCTGGGTTGATATTGAAACAAGAATCGTTTCGTGACTGTTGGTAACCTGAGACACAGGTACCAACCCTCCAACCCTTACACAGTCGCGAATCATTTACGTAAATAATAATATTCTAAGTCTAAGTTTACATCTTGTTTTGTAATAAGCCAAATGCCTATATGCGTTTAACTGTCCAAAAGTATAAATAACTACTCACAAGTTATCATATCAGCCCAGTTAACAAGAACACTCGATTAATTTGTTGACTACTATCTGCATCACGGCGTGAGTCATGTGTAAATGACAGCACAGAGTACACACTCATTTATAGTTATTAGTATAACTATGGTGCATTAGTATGCTTATAAAGACATTGAGTATTGAGTATGGAGTATATCATACTTTTGCTATTTTTTTAAGTTTTATTTTTACAAACAGAAACACAATCTTTTTAATATTATATATCCTTTATTGTACATTGAAAATATGCCAAAATAAAATCATATTTGTATAAAACAAGTGAAAAGATTATTCTTAAAATAAATCTATTCCAGCAAACCTTAACTGTAGTGAGAGAGATAGGTTTTTTTATGTAGATATAATAAAATAAGCATTGCCTATATGTCTAATTCCCTGAATATATATTATTTAAATTTGGACAAGATGCATGTACATGTATAATGTATGTACAAGAATACTATAAGAAGGTATGGATTTCGATTAAACTTTTTTGGTTACAGTAAAAACTTAACACCAGTAACCCTGGTCAGCTGAGAAGATGCCTCACACAGGATGTTGCGGCTGTCACTTCCCCACAATGTTGTCCGATTCACAGGATGTTGCCGAAACTGACCCAACTGTTGTACACATATTATTGTATACACTTACAATTCCTGCCCAAACGTCACTTCGGTGAATTTTGTTGATATTTGACATTCTGCGAGTACCTAAACGACTCGTATCTGAGTATCAATAGTATACATTGTTTAATGAATGATAGTATTGTTGTCTTAATACTATGTAAAAACTTACAATTATCTTTCACGTAATCTTTTTAGTTTTATTGTACCTAATGTTTAAGTATGCTAAAAATTATAATAGCAAATTACTTAAGTTTTGAGCGAAATAAATCTTGTTTAGTGAAAACTTTATTTAAGTACTAAGTACAATACGAGTAAAAGTAATTTTTTTTTAGAAATAGATTTAATACTTTTTTGATGCTCTTTTTAAAACACATTGAACTACTTAATGTAACATAAAGGTTCATAAAAATCCTACAAAAGACTTTTTTTTTTTAGAATCCGATAATTGTAGGAAAGGACATGCTGCGTCAACTCCAATTGAACTTCTTTTAAAATCTTTCGTTTCCTTGACCCTTTTAAAAATATATAAATCTTGGTAAAACATGAATTATAGTAATTTTTTTCAAAGTCTTTCGAAACTACTCAATTATAAAAGCTTATAAAAATACTAATAGAGATGAAATTGATTTTTAAAAAAAAACCGGAGTGGTTTGAAAGCAACAGTGACTTTCACGGCACATATTACTTGATAATTATTAATTATCAACAAGAACCACTCATTAAAACTGTATTGAAATGACATTTTATCGAAATCCTACACCTTGGCGTATAAAGCATTTTTTTCTGCTTAATCAAGTGGAAACAGAGTCTGGGATATCACCTGACACGAAGCCGTGTCACAGAGAATTCGCATCTATTAGCATAGCAATAAAGGGATACTTTCTTTGACGGTGTTATGTCTTTTTTATAAACGCGGCAAGAACACATGTGGGCTTGTGGAAATTTAAGCCACTTGCGTGTCATATGGTGTCGCTATAATCGAGGTGACGGGTTTTTAAAAATTTATATTAAAGTAATGAACATTTCTCTCATCAAAGTCTTATGAAGCTGAACGAAGGATCCTGTAGGTATCTTTGAATTCTAGATTTCAATGTACTAGTAGAAGGAGTTTAACCATGTAATATTTCCCTCTGGGTTGCAATGTAATATTTAACTGAAACTCAGCTAAAATCTGGTGAGACCAGTAGGCAGACCTAAAACCTAAGCTTAAGTCTAAGGCAACCGGAATCTAGGTTTGGATATTAAATGTAGTAGTAGCATTAGTTATTATGAAGGGCAGTTTCAACAACATCGTTTAAGCATGCAAGCGTTAAAGACTGGCATAGCCTTTTTCGCATTTATGCTTGTGGACAATTTCTAACAATAAATAAATAGGTGATATAATAAACTGATACTACAAAAAAGACTTGGTTTCGCGTCAATTATACTGTTTGTTCATCTAATGACGAATTTGGGGGCTGAGTAAGTACTTTTGTTGTCCAATAAGTTTAGGTTAGGTTGGCTATTTATTAACTTTTAGGACATCTGAAATAATACCGTGTGACCGGTGACATGCAGTTAATTGCGTCTCATAGTAAGTCGCCATTTTTCGGGAAAAAAAGTAGTAAAGCAAGCTACTTTGTGTCAGTTCTAATAGTTTAAGTTTTTTTCCAACGAAATTTCGAAAATTAAATCGACCAAGTGACTGAAGTAAAGTTAATCGTACTAAACAGACGGACAAAGTGGATAATCGGTTCAAAAATATTAACTGAATGTTACTCACAAGATAGTTACTATCCCAAATTGCTTTCGAAAAGACATTATAACTTTTTACAACGAAGTTTACACAAAAGAGCCATCACCTTCAGCTATTTACATTAAAGCTACATAAACGAGTGTCGTGGAGCTAAAAGCTTTGGCAAACAAACCAAACCTGGGGCAAAGACAAACGTTTTGCCGTTTTATGACTACAAAGATGCAATCTATTTCTGGCCGTTTGTTGACATAAGGAAATTCTCGTGAATGAATGCCTATTGCAGTGCCAATGTTAAAGTTTCTTTAATAAAATGGGAACAGAAAGACGTCTCCTAAGTAATTCCCTATGAGCATCTTCATTGCATGTAAAAACTTAACAATACTTTTTTAAAGTTGTTAATTTTTGTAACAGTCTCTATTAGGCTCGGGGCACATAGCTCGAAGAACCGACGACCGATGGGGCGTCAAGGTTTTGCAATGGCGACCGCGAACCGGTAAACGTAGGAGAGGACGGCCTCCCACGCGATGGACCGATGATCTGGTCAGGGCGGCGGGAAGCCAATGGATGCAGGCGACTCAGGACATTTATATTCAATGTGCCTCTTACAATTCGGTGATCGCTGCCGGTTTTCACCCTCCTATTTTCATTATAACCAGCGGATAAATTTCACTCATGAAAGATTCCCTTTTCATCCCAACGTTAAAAAAAATCATATTTGATCTAAGATTTTTTTAAAGTTATGCAGATTAATTTATCGAAAGCCTAGAAGGCAATTTGAAATCTTACTTCGTTTAACGAGTAGGGTATCATGTAGACATTTGCTATCATTATTAACATGAATATTTATTATTAAAATCCGCAGTTAATGCTAAGTCAAAGACTGTTATTAATGACAGCTTAGCATCTTCATCTTTACATTTCCAATTTCATGAACCTCTTACCGATTATGAAAACAAAGAATAGCGTTCTTTAACTCTAATATAATTGTGTATAGACTGGGGCTATTCTGTGTACGTTATAAATATAATTCAAGGTAGACGAGTCATAATACAAGACATTCTTCTATTTTTATTTTACTATGCCAATTTACAAGTTACTGCGCGTGTGTGCGTTAGCTTCGAGATGTAAGCAGTCAGCCACGCACACAGAAGCAAGGCTCATTCATAAGCGGCTTTGGTTCTTGAATGGTCGAGGCGAAAGCTCCTGCACGGTCATGAGCGCCTGGTACCGCGACTAGACGAGTCGGCGGACATGTTTGCTTATGTATCGACTAGAAAATGTTGTTTGATCATCGATTGCCTTTCTGGTTTGCTGATGTGGCTGGCTAACCCACAAAAAGAGGGAAATTTAATACGATTTTCCCTTTATGAATGAAACTTGTTTATTCATTTATAGTTTGGTTGCAAGTTGGTCATTGTCGCTTGTTAAACCAGACTTACAGGAATATTATTTAGCTACCGACTGTCTGCGACTTCGTCTTCGTGCTTGATAAGAACTTTAAAAAAACTGGACAGTTAAACAAATTTCACCAAAGTGTTTTAGAGAAAGAATTCAGGCAGAATAAAAACAATTATATTCGCATTAATTATTAACTTGATAATTGTATGGTAAGTTATAATACAAAATTATATGCGCTTATGGTACCGAATGCCGCGAGACGTGATAGGAATATGATCATCGAATTTAAGTAGCTTTTATAAAAAAACCTTGAATGGGTGACCGTTGCTGTGTTATTTGATGTCAAGCGCTTTCGTGATTGGAGTTTTATTTTTGAAATAAGCACTTGATGCTGAATGATGAAATCTAAATAAGCACCGCCGCTGTAGTGTTAGATATTCTAGCGGTTGATAGAATTCCAGTTTCAAGAATGCTAATGCTAGCGAAATTACTAGACATTTGAGACTAAAGGAATCGCGAATCAAAAAGTCGTGTGTTCAGTGCAGTTTTTTTACAATTACACTAATTATTTAGTTCCAAGATAAGTAACATTAAGAACTTGCGTTATGGATACTAAACAACGGATAAACATACATTAATACTTTCTTTTGTAAATACATAGTTAATATACATGGGAAAACACCCAGACCAGAACAAATATTGAAATCGAACCCACAACCTCAGGGGCTGAGTGTATGTATACTGACCCCCACGCTATATCGGTCGTTAGTTTAGGACAACAAAAAAGAATTACAAACATGACTTATCGTCAGTCACTTACTAAACCGCGAACATACTGCTGAAATTCGCCAAATCAAGGTTCAACACAGTTTACTCTGCCAGTTAAAGCGTTAAAAGGCGAAGATTCTTTTTATAGAAGAGATTTAAATAATTTGATAATCATATGCCCGAAGTATATGACCAAAGCGTATATAAGCGCCACGCATGACACGCATCATAATGGGCCAGTCGACACTCAGCGAACACTCCTGCGCATCTTGCATACTAATAATGTCACAATCATTCACGCGTCTAACCGGCGATGAATAAACCTTATTATTATAACTTTTTTTAATATTGCTGCAAGATTGTAATAAAATATTTTCTGCAAGAAAGTCATGTTTATTCTCAAGCTATGTCACCGAAGTGAATTACTCCGCCATTTTATTTTGACATATCGTTCGCGTGGCTTTTATTTTCTTTTTTATTTTCTAAGTAGGCAAGCTTATTATAGGGTCTTCTAATAACAGCTATCTGTTACTGAAAGTACCGTCTAAATCGGTGCAGTAATTTCATATTACTTTCATTATTATTATGCATACAATAAAAAGCTTTTTTGATATTCCAAACATGCACTTAAATTATATAAAAACGAAAGTAAGAAGAGTTTTTAATATAGGTCCTAGTTATCGGATAAATTGAATGTGTGTCTCATATTCGATATATCCGAACCAAACCAAGAAAGATCAGGCAACGACATATTATTATGGTTACGATGAATCCTTTAAAGACAATTTATAAAAGTATGGTAATGTTACAAATGAAAGCAATACGACACTGGGAATAAATTACTATCATCATACATAATTAAAGAGCTTTTTAAAATAATCATTATCAGCATGAACAGACGTACTCCCACGCGTACCAGCGAGTACAAAAAGTCTTTATTGGAAATTAATAATAAGTCATTGGTGTATTTTTTTTTATTTCGTTGATAAGGGTTTTTGTATTCATTATCAACTCAGCATTGACATTCCCACCACTGGGACATTATTTGGGGTATGATTGTTCAATAGTACACGATATAATGTTACAAAAAAATATTAGACCTGGCAACATTTTTTCATATTATTATCAGTTTAGGTATTTGACAATGACACTGAAAGATTATGGCTATTAATTTATTGATTCAGGCGTTACTTTGCGGAAATCCATTGTAAGCAAGTGATGGATTCAAAATATCTTTGTAACAATTTCCGCGCTACTATAATTTCCCGAAAAATCGAGAAACTATTCAACACGACACGTGTTTCGTGGAATTGTTACAAAGATATTTTGAATCCATCACTTGCTTATTATGGCTATTATAAATATCACATATTCACCTAATAACACGCTTTCCCGGAGGGCCAGGCAGAGGCATCTATACGCCCACACTTCGCCAGTTACATTGTTGGTCCTATGTACCTAATAGGTGGCGAACCTATTGCCGCTTACCGGGAACTTTCATATTCGCCAGAGCCTCTTCCGTTGATCGGCAAGTGCACCAATTGGAGGTGAGATTGGCTTGGGCTCCTTACATCTTGGTAGGAGCCTTATACAATTATATACAGTTGTCGAATTCTGTTTTTACAGATGTCAAATTTTATATTTATCTGTATTTCCAATACTTACATGTCAAGTTTCAACACCCACTTAACAAAACGAAACTTTCTGTGGCTGCAAAAATAAAAGTTGTACAAAATGCTATTTTTCTCGTAACTCAAGCAGCTATCGCAAAAAGCACCACACGTAAAGAAATTCTTCATTCTTCAAACTAAAGTTCTTGCATTAACTATACTCTCGTATGTAGCTTTGATAAAATGATTTAGCATTGTCGTAAATCTACAAGTCAGTTATGAATGATAATAACAACATGCAACTTTGCAAGAACGTTTCAATGATTGAAAGGATGCCAACTCGCGCCGAATAATGTTTGAAGAGAATATTATAAATTATATTAATAAACATACATAATATAATAGGTATTATTCTAAAAGTAAATTCGTAACTTTTATCGTCAACAATCATTTTTAAACAGTTTAGAAGCTTGAAATATATGTCTTAGGTTTCAATACATGTCTTTAAGTAATAAGTTTTTTTTGACAAATAGGGTAAGGATATGTCACAGAACAATAAAAAACCATGGTGCTGCTTCAATTTACAGACCTATGCCTAAAGTAGCTGTATAACGAACGTATTATTAATTATTACAACGACGAAAAGACATTAGTAGGCCGAATATAAAATGTAAACAAAGAATGCATGAGCCCACGCATTTCATATTACTGTTTGCTGGGGCATGTTGCTATAGGTAACGCCATCTAGCGCGAGGGGTTATAATAAGCTTTAAAGTAGAATGCGGCAAATCGAAGCATCTTGCTTGTGCCGCCACGTAGTTATGCAGTTAATCGGTAGATGGCGCTGCAGTTTATAGTGTACTTAAGGTAACACAGATGTCGTTAAAATATCTATTTTGTACACTTTAATGAAATCGATTTTATTTATAATTATTAAATACCTGTGTTCATAATTAAATTTATACCTTTTGTTTAAGGTTTTATCTGATATTTAAATCATCAAAGTTACTGAATTGATTATACACGGACCTTAATAAACCAGCGACAGCTAAATTAAAATGTTTAAAGGTTTTAAAAAAATTTTTTTAATTTTTTTTTATATTTAGGCGAGTGTGTGTTTGTAGGTATGTAATAGCCGGCGGTTGGAGGAAAAATTGACTTATTTCTTGCTGAATTTTCTTTCGAAATATCCGGCTGATAGTGAATGGGAGCATAATGTATTCATTCATAAGTGCTCTGTCGACGCTCAAATTGGATACAGCATATTTATTGTAATATTTTCAAATTTTATATTAATTTCCACATTTGTTATGATTTATATTAGTGTAGACATATAATTGTGTGAGATGGCGTGTATTCACATTTGGTCTCATCTTTCAGCCTTCTGTTATCCGAGGACCTGATAGCATAAAATTGATATGATAACACTAACACCTTCTCGAAAATAATAATAACTTAAATCGGAGCCCAGCTTCTTGATCTCAATCATAAGCAAGCATTTATAACAAATTTATAATGACTAGCGCCTGCCCACAACTTCGCCCGTGTGAACTTCAGTTATTTGCATCGAAACTGGGTTTTCTAGTATAAAAAAAACATATTTCCTTTTATTAGTCATTTGTAGCAGCGACAGTGGTCGCAGGCTGATCAGAAAATTCTTCATAAACTTACATACTATTCAAAATCCATCCTCTTCTTTACTCTCCCGAACTTCACGTTCTGGTCTTAGCAACCTCTCTCTCTCTCTCTCTCTCTCGCATACACTTGACATTTCTCTTAATTGGCTTAGGAATTCTCTGCCAGTGCTCTACCAGGGTAAGTAGGGAACCTACCAACATCTTAGAAGCCCAAGCCAACCTCACCTGCTAGTGGTGCACCTGCCGATCAACGGACGAGGCTCTGGCGAACATAAAAGGCAAAACGCTCGCCACCTATTGCGTAGGACCAACAATATAATTGGCGAAAGGTAGGCGTATAATATGCCTCTGCCTAGCCGTTTGTGAAAACAGGCGTGATTGTATTTATGTATGTGTGATCTTCCAGCTCCCATAGTCCAGAGTATTTTAGGCTAGGCGGCATATATAGAAAGTTCATTCCACGATGATACATGAATTGAGCAATATGGAACTCTATAGATTGGTGTTAAGAGCGTCGCCATGCGTCATCGCGTATCTATATGGGCCGTGTTATCAAGCTTGTTCCACGGTGTGCAGCACTCAATTTTTTTTGTACTTGATCGATTTTTTACCATCGGACAGTAGGTATGTGGTCATTAGGTTATACCAGCAACATTTTAGCCATTGTATGGAAAAAAATATTATCATGTATTTATTGTAGGTCGATTTAGGCCGATTTAGCTGAAGCGTTGCTCTCCGCTTACTATGGTCTTATAGAATCAGTGCTCAGGTACGGAATCATTTTCTGGGCCAACTCAACAAACAAGGACATGGTATTCAAAATGCAAAAGCGATGCATTCGTGCTATGTTTGGTATCCAAAGTAGTGAGAGCTGCAAGCCACTATTTATAAAGCACAACATTCTTACAGTTCCATCTCTGTATACACTGGAAGTAGCTGTATTTATTAGAAGCAACCCATACTTGTTTAATCGCATTTCCGATAATGTACAACGTAGTCGACGAGACAATGATAGATTATGTGTTAATTCGTCTAAAACAGCACTGTTGCGTAAAAGTATCATATGCAGGGCTCCATTAATATATAACAAAATTCCCAAAAGCATTAAAACCCTAAATTCGACGTTATTCAAAAAAGCTTTAAAAAAAATGTTGACTCTAAGATGTTACTACAGTTTAAATGAATATCTTGACGACAAATCTTTGTGAGTGTTATATAAATGACTATTATGATTATGGCTTAAATTAATGAAATTGTATTGTTTAAATTTGTTTTATTTTTGTTTAATTTTTATTTTTTGAACGTTTAATAATTGTTGACATGATTTTGATGTATTATGTACCCACTCACTAACTGCAACATTATTGTCATATTTGTACACCAGTTATGGTAAAACATGTTGAAACTATGTACTTTTATATCTTAACATCCTAATATAAGCATTAATATGTATGTTTTATTATTACCAACTCATGTTTTGACAAATAAATGAATCTTTATCTTTATCTTTAGGTCGGCTGTTACCTAATCCTATACTTAATACGCTAAACATCTGTCTGAAATTGTAAAAACAGTATTGAACAATAAATGAGTTCTTATTCTTATGAATTGTCAATATAAAAAAACAAAGGCCACTGAGTTCCTATCTTAGTTAATGAAAGCACTACTTTCAACCGGAAGAAGACTTCTGACCATTAATTAACCGAATTTTTGTATTCAGCTAGGTAAGGTAAGCTAGGTAGGTGTAGGTAAGTCAGAAGAACGAAGCGTGTAGCATTCGTAGCACTGTTATTATATTTTACAGCTTAGTTTTGGCTAGGTTTTAGCTATTAAGAAAAGCAAGTTTGTATTTTAATATTAATTGGAAAACAACATATACATTTTTGTAAATACTGTACGTAAAAAAGTAAAAACATATTTGTTCTGTGTGGGAAACGAACCCGCAACCTCAGAAGCGGCGACTAGGTACCCTCCACTCTATATCCGTCGCTAAAATCAATTAAGACTTAGATCGAATTAAAAGTTCAATAATTCACTAAGCGTCAATGTCATTTAGATAAAGACCAATGCTCAAATGTAAACTTTGAACTGAATTAATACTTATAAATATGCAAAAGTGTGGGTTAGATATGGACCGTAGTGACGTACGGTGGAGGAGAGCGGGGTGAAGGGTGAGGGGGGAGAGGCGTGGGAACCGCGCGGCAGGTGCGCGCGCGCCGGCCACTGATCCTGAACACACGCACGCACACATGCACGACGTTACAAGCGTGTGCGTGCGGGCACCCCGTCCGTTATCGAGAAAGTTCCGCTTTTCCACTAAGAAGATAGCATATTCTAATTTTAAACATCCTAAGGCTGTGTAGTGTGCTGACAGCGGTCAAGTAGCCGAAATTTGGCTCAAATGTGTTCGCAATTAATTTCTATGGGTGTAGTTAATAAGTATAACTAAAGTACAAAAAGGACGACAGGGTCCGCTCAGTTTGGGGATAAATGATCATGTGTGAGATGTCTAATTATCCTCCTGGCATGGTCCAAGCTTACAGAGCACCATTTTTTTTTATCCATTTCGCCTCAGATATTCGTCACATTCGCGTGGTACCGGCCTAAAATAGTGCCAACCCCGCTCATCTCACGGGGAGTCGACGAAAAGAAATCTTACCGGATGATGGGCAGCAGCGTCATCCTGCGTACTGGCTTGAACTGCGATAATCAACCTGCCAAGCGTGGTGATTAACTACGCCCACTGCCGCATTTTCCTCTAAAGCCTACTTGTCACCTGCATTTCTCCCGTTTGTTCTTCACTCACACAACTATTCTTATGCATGAATACAAGAATAATAATTGGTATATGTACAAAATAAATCGATATGGTTGTAATCTAGTTCCCATATTACATATGATATGGGGCATGTCCAAGAGTATTTAAAATTCGTATTGAATATCAGACCCAAAGTGGTACCAATACTACAAAAGATTTAGTGTAAAATTTTAATTGATAAATTATTCGATCGCGATAACAGTACACAAATAATCTTTAGCTAAAAAAGAACGCAGTACTTTAAACAATGTGTCACTCCGACCTCCAAAGTTCAATTATGATTCCTCTTATTAGAAATAATAATTAAGGAATTTTAAGAGCAGCGCCAAATTACGTTAGTGAGCAAGTTTTTAAAACCCTTGTTAAACGCATAACTGTGTTAGGGGTAGGGTTCCCAATCAACCGTTAAATAAAATAAATTAACTTTTTTCTTAGCTCTTTAATACTTCTTGCTTATCCAAAAAATTTGCAAATACTCAGCTGAGAATATGTATTCTAATTTTATTGCCGTTATGGCTGACTTAATTTGCTTATAAACAAATATCTACGTATTAAAGTAAAAGATTTTAAAAAAAATACTTTCTTCACAATTTTCAGTTATTTTAATTTTTCAATGACCTCTATTTCTCGTACTATAAGTGGGAACCCTATCAAAGATTGACCGGGTATGTTAATATAAAATTTCAAATTATCAATTGTTTTTTCTGACGCTTTGTACAACAACCACCAATCCTTTATTTTAACGCAGAAGCTTTGTCTTAGTATAAAACGAGCAATGTACCTGAACAGGCAAAAGTGATCGCCATTGATATTAAATAACTTAATAAAGGGCCAGCGTTACTGAATATTCAGGACCATCGAATACATATCTTCTAGAGCTGTCATATAAGAAGATTTGTTCTGGCAACAAATTAGTGTATATTGCACTTAATTTTTTGATCTACCAAGCTTTCATTGTAGAGACCATTAATTGAACTTTATTACTAATCTTCCCTTATAATTTATTAAGTGACTTCATTTATCCGCCGCTGCTAGTAGGCTGATTTAGTTCGTGCTTTTGTAAGACGTGTAAAGTCGTGTTCTCTGTGATGCGTGTAAATAAATAGTCACACAGTGATGGTCGCCAGTGCTTATTACTGGCCAAAAACAATTCAAAAAGGCCACGTAAGCAAAGCTATGAACGTAAATAATTTAAAATAAAAAAGAAATCCTCTCCCAGCATCTCTATATGATATAAGCCCGTCGTTCAGGAATAAAAGTCGATACAAAAATTAGATTTCTCCTCCGCCGGGACTTTTTCCTTTGACGCCTAATTGCGTTCACCTCTTTCTCCATTGCGGGGCACTAACTTCTTTATAGTCTGGGACTAGCTTGCTTTATTTTCGCGTTGGAGAAACGGACTTAACTAAATTACCTTTTTAACCGAGCACGTAATGGCAAAAGGTTTGTCAGTTTTGTCGATTTTTCGTCTATTCATTAATAAACCTTGTGATATCATAAGTTAAATGATTTACAATTGACATGGCAAAACACTAATACTACTGAAGCTGGTGCACGTACCTTAATTGTCATAAATGCGTATAGTCAGAGAATGTCAAATTCTCAAATTTCCAAAGTTATATTTTTTTTTCTTTTAAATAATGGCTTCGTGCGTCTAGCACATTTAGCCAGTGTCAAGTAAATGATATATTAATAATATATAATTCATAGTAAATGAGAATGAGTGATGATAAAGATGATAAATGGTACATGAAATACCCTCCCCTAAGCCCCTTGAGTCCTCAGTAAAGATGTGGGACTATACTGAGATCTCACATGGACTCCTTGAGAGAATTTAAAAAGTGATTTTCCACTGATTTGTATGATTTACCAACATAATATATAATTCATAGTAAATGAGAATGAGTGATGATAAAGATGATAAATGGTGCATGAAATACCCTCCCCTAAGCCCCTTGAGTCCTCAGTAAAGATGTGGGACTATACTGAGATCTCACATGGACTCCTTGAGAGAATTTAAAAAGTGATTTGGCACTGATTTGTTTGATTTACCAACACTCATGTATATTCACAAACACTTAACGGTTAATAATCCACCGTTATTACACATTAATGTTAGAAATATCACAAAATAAAACAAAACTGCAGACATGACGCTTTAATTTCCCGCCAAGAAGTCTTCAAAGTTATAAAACACATATATGTTAAATTTTTTTTACGAAGAAACCTTTTAAAAAAAAAGGAATATCTATAACTGTGTATGAAAATTAGATAATGCTTCCATTTTTTCCACGTTTGCGCCATTTTGACATTTACAATTAAAGAAAGAAAATTTGTTGCCATGTTCGGTTCTAAAATGGTAGTTTTATTTATAGTTCTTGAAACGAGAAACAGCGCTTTTACACTGGCAACACCAATCAACGAACGATAATATTTATTGCAGAGATATCTACCACGGCATTAATTTATGTAGAAATTATACTGTTACAATAAAGCTTCTTGGGATTTATGTAAATGTCATTCGTTTTATCAACGCTTAATCTATAATTGATATTGACTTTTTATAGTAGTGGGTGTACATTGTTTAATTAAATTTAAATGGGTCGCCGATGCTATAAAATTAAAATGTACATTATATTGCCATAAGTAGGTATGTTGTATTTCTAAAACATGTTTGTTGTAAAATAGTAACGTCATAGGAATGATATAAATTTTTTAGTACTTGCACCCAGAATGTATTACAAAGTATTACCCTGAAAGTTTTTATTTTTCATAAGTCGTATCATTACTTACCGTGATGTATTACAAAGTCGAGCTCTTAGATGACAAAACTTCTGCATATTTTAATGTAAAATTTTATGCAATTGACTCAGGCAAAGACATACAAAAAATCAAATAGACTAAATGTGAACTCCAGGAGTAATATCTCACAAACATTCACGCCTGCTTAGAGCAGTTAGTTTTTTCAGATAGAGCCATATTACACGCCCAAATTTCCCCAATTATATAGTTGGTCCCATGTAATAGGCGGCGAGCCTATTGCCGTTTATCGGGCACTGTTATGTTCGCCAGAGCCTCGTCCGTTGATCGGCAGGTGCACCACTTGCAGGGGAGGTTAGCTTGAGCTGTTTAGTTCTTAGTAGGATCCCTTCACACCAGCCCTATAAATCCAGGAGTAAAGCACGTGAAACGGTTTTTGAAGAGTCGACGGTGTGCTATAGATGCCTCTAGTATTTGAAGCGTAAGCGTCAACTTCACATCCGATAGACCGTATGCTAACGACACCTTGTGGTTTATATAATAAAAAAAACACAATGAATTCATTGCGAAAATTCAATTCAGTCTCTAGTTAAAAACTCGTGTATCTTTTAGATCTGAACAAAGACAGGAAGCCATCTATGCCACGTGGTTCAGGTCTGAAGACCAAACCAGCAGACAATGTGTCATTCACGATTCGATACGATTTTCACCGATTGTCTTAATAGTTGCTAAATTTTTTGTATGAACAATAGCAAACTATCAGTGGTTTTGGACCAATAAGTCCGGTTCGGGTTTTTTAATTAGGTTTCTTATTATAAAAAGTTAATTACTATTTCACATTTTCTGTTTTTCATGTTTTTTTTATTTTGGCAGTAAGTCTGGTCTATTTTAGAAGCTCTACTTTATATATATGAAGCCCTATAGGGCTGCTTGTAAAATTCTAACATCAGGTCGCTACACATCTTTGCGGGAACGTTTGAAAGGGTTCTTTGCTCAAGAAGGAACATGGATAAGAAGACACACACACATGCACATTCACATGAGTACACATACAAATAATACGCACTGGGAAAGGTGTCCCATCTAATAAAAAATATATATTGAATAAGGAAGAGCGGCGTCTCCAAACACAGTCTTTTCAGTTTAAATGGAGACTCTATCCACTTAGTATTTAAGTTAAACTTAAATATATTTGTTTATAGTTGTTAAAAGTAAAAAGTAAAAGTCTGACACACCCTTCCGGTCCCACCCTTAAGGTAGTCATTTGCTGATTTTCCATTTGATACTCATCTATCTGTATCCGCCAATCCGCACTGGGTCAAACTGGTGGAATATGACCCGATTCCATCTTCCCTTCATGACCTCGGTTTTATACCATCAACTCACTTTAATTTTATAATTCTCTTGTAATTTTTTCTGTCACAACTCACAGATTCCGACGAGCGTAATGACGTGGAGGTCAGTATACGTGCACTCCGCTCCTGAGATCGTGGGTTCGCTTTCCACATCTTTGTGTGCATGAACATAAATATTTGTTAGTAATGTAGCGATTGGGTGAGCATTTTCTTGGATTTGTTGTCTTTGATTCTTTTTGGTTACTAATTGAACCTTCATGTATGTCTCAATTACTGTTCAAACAACTGTTTTATACTTTCATTAAAGATTCAAACAGCTTACTGATATATATTCGCTCACGCTATATTTCAAGTTTATTTTAAAGTTAATAAATTTATTAATGGTTTATTAGAAAGTCTTTGTGAATTTACATACACACAAGTTATCACGCCTGTATCCCCGAAGGGGTAGGCAGAGTCATATTATACCTCATTTCGCCAGTTATATCGTTGGTCCCACGTAATAGGCGAACTTCTATGATTGCCAGAGCCTCTTCTGTTGATCGGCAGGTGCACCACTTGCAGCTGAGGTTGGCTTGGGCTCCGATGATCATAATGGAATCTCTATACAGGACACTATTTTTCTTACACAGGATCTTAGTCGACTCTTCGTCTCCCCATGAAATGAGGGGGAGGGCTTATTTACGCCGGTACCCCACTACACGGCAGTCTGATAATAATATACATTTATTCTTTCATCAGAAAGTTTCAAAATCTGATAAACGTTACTAAGCATTCGCGTCTTTGTACAATAATAAACACAGTTCAACTGGGCTTTAATTAAATCAGAGTAATTATTAAATCTCATTTATTTTGAGTGGACGTTGTAGGGATTGCTAAATTGTCTTTAATTAATATCAATTGGTTGTATTTGAGTGTCCTTTTGCGGAGTCTTTGCGAATGCGGCGGGCGGTCGAGTGCCCGCATGCGATGGGTCTCCCCGTTTCACCCCCATGGTGACAAGGAGCAAAGTTTTTGATATTTTCACACGCATTTTGTGTTTAGAGATTATGCGATTACAGAAAGCGTGGTACAAACTAACAGTATGGAATTAAATTTTATATTTTTCATCGTTTGTCATAATTTTGAGTAGGTACCTCATTAAAAAAAAGCATAATTTTTGAAACAAAAAAAAAGAATATTGGACATACCTTCACAGACACATACATTCCGTTGATAAGGTCATGTTTTGGTCTGTATATGTCTATAGGTTGAAACTAGAAATAGTTTAATCTATATTAAAACAATTTAATATTAGTTGATTTATACATAGGCTCCTTCCAAGATCTGAGGAACCCAAACCAACCAAACCTGCAAGTGGTGCACCTGCCGATGAACGAACGAGGCTCTGGCGAACATAAAAGTTCCAAAGCGGCAATAGGCTCGCCACCTATTACGTGGGACCAACAATGTAACTGGCGAAATGTAGCCGTTTATATGCCTCTGCCTACTCCTTTGGGGAAACAGGCGTGAATACATGTATGTATGTATATTCACAAATACTTTCAAATTAACCGTTAATAAATTTACCAACTTTAAAATAAACTAAAAATATAGCGTTAGCGAAAATATTTCACTAAGCTGTTTGAATCTTAAATGAAAGAATAAAACAGTAGTTTGAACAGTAATTGAGACATACATGAAGGTTCAATTAGTAACCAAAAAGAATCAAAGGCAACAAATCCAAGAAAACGCTCACCCAATCACTACATTACCAAAAAGTTTCTAACACCAAACGAATAGCCAGCCAGCCAGCAACATTAACAATAGAATACGAGGAAAGAAAATAATAGTTGACAAAGCATACGGTTCACATTTCAGCCACAGATGATACAGAGGTCGCTACCGTTAACCAAAGTTGCCGTGTAAGATTTCATTAGGTTGAAATCCGGTGTTTTTCCGGGGTTCCCGGGCCACAATGGCGCCGTTTCCGGTCAGGTTCCCGCCAAATCAGAAATAAACTGACCCACTTGCGCGGGCGCACGTCCGCCGAGCGCGCGATCTGCATTTCCGCTTGTCATTTTTGTGGCTTATAATTTTTTTAATATGCTTCTTTGTCTATGTTTCGTGATACAAGGTGGTCGATATATACCACCGAAATAAACCAGAGCTTACATAAGTCAGGCTTGTGCGGTGACCGTTTGATATCGAGCAATTCCGCTCTTTGGAAAATTATACCATTTAGCCTTTAAACGCCAAGTATCCGACAAACAATAGATTTTCTATTGTGTCTGGAACCTGGAACGTTTCACGTGTTAAGCCGTAATTTCAATTTACAGAAACAGTTTTATAAATTCTTACAGCATAGGGTAGGCCATAAACTGTTCCCCCCCGACTGGTCTCCACCTTGTCGTGGTGGGGGGGCTGAGTACCTCCCGGTAGGGCGCAGGAGGCGCCAGGGAAAAGGTAACACCCAGAGATTGGCGACTCTGGGTGCCCTTAGTACTGACTACCGGGGGGGAAACTAAGAGGGACCTGTGGAGGGCGCAGCGGGCGGGCCAGGAGGGCCCGTCAAGCAGCGCCAGGAGGGTCTTAGGCAGCGGGGGCAGGGGGGCCCTGCTGTCTAACCATGGACCCTTCGAGAAGTCGGCCACACACGCTATGGTCGCACAAGGAGGTAGGAGGGGCGCGTCCACTGCGTCTCTCTGAGGAGGTCCTCCCGGTTTTGGTCCGGGGGACGTTGGCCGCGGGCGGGGTGTCAGAGCTGCAACCCAGGTACTGGCACCCCGCCTCTTTCTCAACAAGCGGCGGGCGTCGTCGGAAGATTTTTAGTGGGTATTACTGCTGGCGGTCGTGTCTGCCGGTGGTGAGCCCCACACACCTCTCTCGGTCCCCCTTTGGCCGGGAGACAGTGCGTAAATGCATTTTGTTACCGACGTAAATCAAAAAAAAAAAAAAAGGCCATAAACTGTTCACATGTGAAGTATGGGCTGATATCCTCTTGGTTTGTAAAATGAAGCCTGAGCCCAGTAGTCGGACTTAACTCCCTAATCTGTCCATTAAATGTCATGGCCGTTTTTTGTTCATCTGTCAAGGTGTCTATTCAAAGGACTACGTAATGGCTTCTTCATATTTTTCAAAATATATTTTTTATATTCGTAATCAAGACAAAATTTACTATAGATTTGCTGACATTGCGACCAAATAGTTAAGGGGTTAATGGGCTGAGATGACAATCATAGAGTGAACAGTAGTGTTTTTGAACATTAACAGTTTTTGGCTACACTCATCATTACACTGCAACGAACTACAGCGGACGAGGTGAAGTCGGCTCGTGGGTTGTGCAACGCCAGTTTTTGGAGCGTAAAGGGACGCGTTGCTTCACGTGTTCTGACCTTGCACACTACACACATGTCTTAACCCTCGTTGCAGTTTAGAGTTCAAAATTAATAGTAAACTAGTCTATGCCCATGACTTCGCGCGCAAGGTACTACATTATTATCCGCGCATGACCTATAGTTACAGAATATTTATTATGACATATATTTCTTGGTTGAGAAATTAGTGATTCCGCGTACAAACTTTTCTTTCTAGCGTTTGGGATATAAAAATATTACAAGATTGATTGTTTACAGAGCAAGCTCCCCAGATAATTGAATGACCTATTGTTTTAGCAAAATACAAACTTATTTTCTACATAAATAAAGATTGACCTTGGTAATGTATGTACGCGCATAACTTTTGAAGGACTGCAACAAATTAAATGATTTTATATTCCTTATAGTTTTATGTATACGTTATTCTAAGACCAATGTTTGTATAAAAAAAAAAAAATTTCAAAAAATTGACAAAACGAGGTTAGAGTCAGGCAAAGCAAATACTAAAATTCTATGCAATTGTTAATTTTAATTAATGCGAAATCATCTGAATTCGATAAGCTTTATTTTATTGTACAAGAACTGTAATGTACCTCAATCAAGTGCAAATAAAATATTCTATTCTATTCTTTTCTAAGCATACGGAAAACGATTTCGTATTTAAAACAAAGTAGCCAATAAATGATTACATGCTGAATCTACGACATACTCTCCCAAAAGGCCCGCTCCGTATTCGGAACCCGTCTCTCTATGAATCATAAATGTGTCTCTGTTGACAGAGGATTTCTATTTTGACAGC
The DNA here is from genome assembly GCA_949126915.1 of Musotima nitidalis. NCBI lineage: Eukaryota > Metazoa > Arthropoda > Insecta > Lepidoptera > Crambidae > Musotima > Musotima nitidalis. Next base: position 9,327,558 of record OX421431.1, read on the forward strand.
AACGACAAAATGGCGGCCGGCCAGAGGAGCTTGTTATTTAATTAGAGCCGCATTAATTTCGTAACAGCTACTTCCGTCGCGGGGGAGCGTCTAGGCTGAATGCTCTTAATTCATATTCATGCAACTTTTTAATAGTTTAACTTTGAAGTTGGTTAGTTTCAATTGTATCTAAGTAGTAGATACAAGTATTAGTAGGTCTAGTCTGATTTTAATAATGTGTTTGTTTATGGGTCACTGATTGATGTTTCTAGATTCATAAATTGTCAGCAGTGTTTGTCATTTATCTGCATCTGCTTGCCGTTCAGACCTTAGTCTAAAATAAATAATTATTTACTAATGTTACTATATAAATTAATATTGAGGGCAAACAATGGCTTAGTTAACGAAATAATCTTGTTCAATAAGTTGTGCTTTGTCACTGTTTCTGCTGAAATATATAGTCAGTTTGTCACACGTTGCAGCCAGATTTAAAAAGCCTAAACATGGGCGACTTAAAAATACCAAACTTATCAAACTTACCTACAGCGTTCAAACGAGTCGCGTTGACTCACTAAACTCTTAAAACATTAATTGCTTTTCATTATTGAAGTATTATTGTCCAAAATACCATTCATCATCATCATAGCATTTACCCCAGTTTGTGGACTACACTTACGCTAAGGACCCTGGGTCTTCTTACTAGTTCTTAGTTGATCCCGGTTAGCCGCGACCAACGGCTTAATTTCCTCCGATTCACGGAACAAGCGATAATTACGCATATCATTTCTAAAAGCCATAGGTGACGCACCAGAATTCAAAACAACACCAATTCATCACAAAAGGAAGTAAAAAAAAACGAGAAAAGCGTTACATACTTATCGTGTACAAAGAGCATTATTGTCACTCAGCTAGGAACAAAATCGGTCCCACACGAGATAAGAGCGGCGCCTTTGTCGGCACCTCTCAAACGGGGAGCACGCGCCTGCGCCGACTTCGCGGAACGCAAGACGACCGATGTGTGTCGTACATACATACATACATAAATATAAATACTATGTCCTTTATTACACATAAATATTCTTTATTACAAATAAAAATGAACTGTAAGAAAAAAAATACATAGGTGAGATTATTTCTAAAAGAAATCTCTTCCCGCCAACCCGCTGGACAGCCACTCGAACCGCTTACATGTACCAGATTATCTGTCCATCTGGTGGGAGTCCTGTATCAAATCCTCAAGCAAAGTCTGGTATTTCATTAGTGGTGCTGCCGTGGACAGGGCGCCTTCATAGTGTGTTTTACATTACAGCGATTTTTTCAATAATCCATTAATTTTTTAATGCTAAGTCTCCGTTGGCTAAGTAAAAAATTATATTCTCATATTATTCGCAACCCAAGTAGTACCGTCACTCACTACACTCACAGTAATTAGTCTCACTACCTCCCTATTCCACCCTCCTATAAATCCCCTATTTCTGTAAATAGACACTCAAAATTAAAAATTAAAAAAATAACAAAATCTTTTGTTCAAGTTTGGCTCAATAGAGCTCTTAAGAATGTCATACTTATAAACTAACGCGCCCATTCCCTGCGGGCGGGAGCTTGATCGTAAACGGGCAAGAAAATCGTCAAGGTTGGTTTTTTCTCCGGGCAGTTCAACTCAATTGTTTCATGGTATCGATGACTTTCAATCAGACTATCGAAAGTCATCGATACAATGAACCTGTCCACAAGGGAACTCCACCATTGATCGATATAGTCTTCCACTGTAACGCTTTGACTTATACGATAGTCGTGTCAATTTCGTAAAGGTAGTTTGATATACTTATAGAGTGCTTCATAAATTTTATTGAGATAATAATCTCAGAGTCTTACTGGTATCTGACTGGCCTGACTGCCAGCTCGACACGAGTTCACTAGAAACTAAAGTGTCTATCTCACAATTGAGAATTTTTCAGGAAATAAAAAAAAGAAGTTATTTTTTTATAAAATACCAACTCTATTTATACACACATTAATGTAAGAATAAAGTAAGTAAAATAAGTTTTTTCAATGATTTTAATGAACAATTTTTACACATCAATACACAGTCATAATTAAATATCCTAAAAACAACAGTGTCTCTCAGCGATTTTACAAATTACGACAAATTACTTAAAATAAAATTATTTATCTTAAAATAACTTTTAGATTTTCCATAAGTTTTAGAAGTTTTGCTTAAGACCGCTTAGAAATATGAAAATATTTTTTTGTTCACAAATATTTTTTATTGAAATTGTCAGTTTGCCGACTTTGATTATGGTGGAGAGGCAGATACAGTATTCAAGTAGCTATTTCGAAGGCGCGTTTGAGTGGTCCACAGTATGAGTCGTATGCCCATTATCGTCTTTATCTCGAGTTTCGATCGACACGATCAGTTCGAGTCCCGACAAATAGTATTTGATACTTTTTATCGCTTTGTCTTCAATTTTTTATTGATTCAAATCTACCTCTCGGTAGTTCGTGTAGATAATTGAACAATTCATTCGGACAGCATGGTGTTAATATAGAGGTTATTATTTAATGATGTTGTTTTGCAATGAGTTTTCATTCATTTCAATCATATAACTTACCTGTTTTGTTAAAATCGACTGAGAACTAAAACCTTCCTATTTGTGTAGTGAGGTCTTTACTACTCATTTTTATTGACCATTAATTACTTTACACTAGCAAATATTCTAATCAAGTAAGTTCGTACTTAAAGAAAACAAACTATAAGCCATTAAAAGTTTGTGTAAAACCAATTGGTTAGCATTCTTCAGCCACTATATCCATTTCTTTTCAGTCCCTTTTTCACCAAACATAACATTTATATTCCTTACTCTTTCCGTCAAATGCTCTTCTCCTCTTATCATTACTAGCCCATACAATGTAGTACAGTTTCCTTTAGTTTCAAGTATAAAGCATATTTTTTCTTTCGAAACTATTTGTGCACAATTCAAGCTCAAGATCGAGCTCAGTAGCGTGCTATTGAAGTGGTATATTATTATGTCGAAGAAAATAGTCTGAGGACAATGTAAACTTTTTAGACCTTCTTAAAACAACAGAATCCTATGGTGAGCAAAGGGACACCAGGACCCAGCTAGTCTTATAAGATAATTTTTTTTTATGTAACAAACAATTATTATAATTGCACCTTGCATTTAAGTGGCCAGGTCAGTGCACCTGGCTGCATAGGTAACGGAGAAAACAGGACTGCAAACTAGAATGGCCATAAAATCCCTTAGCATTGTACAGCTTCTATTAAACAAGGCAGCCTTAACTCAGAAACTATAGTAAAAGTAGCTACAGATAATCTAGAGATTTGTGCCCTGACTAGGTTGGTCATGTTTTACTAGTTTCAGAAAAGACATATGTGAAGGATACGTTTCTTATAATACTGCCTTTATAAATATATTCAGTAAGGTTTAAGTTTAAAAGAAACTAGTTTGAAGTTGGTACGTTTTATGTGTAAGGCTGTTTCGTTAGTCGGTTAGTACTTGGGCGGCAGGTGTTTCGAACATATCTCCTCCCACTGCGCCGGCGCCGATCCACTGAGATCAATGATCGAGCCGAGATTTGCTTAGGTATTACGCACCTGGTTACTGTGAGCGGTAAATCTGCTCTAAGTGGCAGTAACTTCCACTTGTAATCAACAATTGTCTAGTAGACGTTTTAACTGGCTACTAACAGTCTTTTAACTGGTTAACAGTTAGTGTATTTGGTGTAACAATAACCTAACCAAATAAGGTTAAAACTGGAACTATCAAAAGCTCAGCACTGAATTCATGGTATATAATTATTGCTTTTATTGTCCATTTTACATTTTGGTGTAAATTCTTTGATAATATTTTTTTTCGTTTTTTTTGTCATGTCTCCAGAAAGTTCAAATCAATCCCGGAATTTTTCTGTCGCTAAATTTCTATTCTCCATTTTGTCTACTTAAAAGTAAGGTGAAGTAGTTGTTGTTTCAAAGTGTTATAATAAGTAATGAATATACAAATAGGAACCTGGAGCGGTTAGCCGATGGATGCAGGCGGCATAAGATCGATCAACGTGGATAACTATTAGGGAGGCCTGTGTTCAGCAGACGACTTCATACATACATACAATCTCGCCTTTTTCCCTGAAGGGGTAGGCAGATGCATATAAAAGGCCCACACTTCGCCTGTTATAATGTTCGTCCCACGTAATGGCGAGCCTATTGCCGCTTATCGGGAACATTTGTGATTGCCAGAGCCTCGTCCGTTGATCGGCAGGTGCACCACTTGCAGGTTAGGTTGGCTTGGGATCCTAAGATCTTGGTACACTCAGATGACATCAAACTTCAGAAATAATAATCAAGTTTGTGTATTGTCTACTATACTTATAAAAAGCTCTTCTTAGTTTGGAGCTGAATAACTAAAGATATTTATTTATGGAAAACAAGGTTTAAAAAACTAAGTTCGAATTCATAAACATTAACCAGAAGAAGTTAGTAGAACTGTGATAGGCTACATCATAATTTAAGACTATCTGGTCACAACGTACCTAACCACCATTTTTAATTATTCTAAAACATGTATCCAATTAAGAAAGATCACGTTTCCGCGACAAAAAACTAAGACATAGTAGCATTAAGTAGCAAAATGGGAAGTTCTCTATAATGAACTGGTAGCCAGTTATTTTTCAATCAAGCGATGGCTTGTGAAAAAATATATTTCATCAATTGAGATTTAGGATTATTTTAAGTTGTATTTTCTTCTCATGGCTGGTGTAACCTGTTTTGTACATCCACGAATCTATAAAAATATTCATATTAGTACATAAATAAATATAGATTAAATGTTTATTTGTAATGTTAAAATATACAAACATTGTATTTAAATGACTTAATAAAAAATTAACTGTTTCGTTCGTTTTTAAAACTTCTGGACTGATTAGACGGGTTTTTTCACTGGCAGATAGCTAATATTATAAAGAGTAACTTAAACTACATGTTAACTTAAAAATTAACAAGTACATATAGTCTACGTGAATGAAGTCGCAGGCGGCGCTAGTTACAAAATAAAGCGCAGGAGTCGATGTACTCCCTCTTCTTTGGTCGAGTTCGATTCCCTCACATTCTGATTTGTGTCTTAGTCTAGATTATAACCATATTATTATATTTAAAGAAATTATGTATGTTTATCCGTTGTCCAGTATTCATAGAACAATCTCTGCTTAGTTTGTTTGGATCAGCTGGCGATGTGTAAAATGTCCGAATATTAGTCTATAATCTTTAAAAGCCAAATTAAAAATTATCTTAGAGAGATATTACTTTTGAATCTCTAAAAAAGGTTAAAAGAGTATGTTGAAGGTGTAAATCACTAGCTAAAATCTTTATAAAAAGAGTAAGATTTAACGAGTATCTTAAAGGTGTAAATCAAAGACACAGAATTGAAACAAGCAATTTATAAAGAGTTATCCTTCAATACATACATCAAGCAGCCCTTCCCGTTTAATTCGGTGGTGACCGAAAGGGTTAAACTCCAGGAGAGGAGGTAATACATCACCGGCTTCCCGTAATGCATTCGAAATTTATCTGCGTTTTACCGTCTGTCAGTTCGAGGCCATCTTGTAACAAATATTCGACATGGAAACATATATCTTAAGATATATTTCGAACATTGCTGCTTGAAAAGTGACTCATTTATCAAGTAAATAAAATAGCCTTGCACATGCTTATTTTTTTGTTTATACAATTTACCACCAAAACTATATGGTTACTAATATGGTTGTAGTAATTATGACTATTTAAATTTTGATAATTTTAAATAGGTATGATAAATGTTTAATTACAAAAATACAAAATATTTCTCTTTATTAGTAATCTATAGTAGTATATAAATATATAGATATGTAAGTGTCTTTTTCTTATTGATTATTTAAATTCCACAACTGTTTACATATTTATTTTTGGTGTTGCCAAATCCTCGAACGGAAGACGTAACGTTAAAAAGCTAATTTAGCTCTAATTCATTCTGAAAATCTCGCAAACGACTGCTAAGTAATTTACTTATTTTCTACCATCAGTAAAAATTGGTCATACAATTTAAGCTTATAACGCAAACTTGATATGAATGTGCTCACTCTTACATCAGCAAAATACTCACACTTGTATAAAAGCATGAATGGGATGCACTGTTCAGACGAGTAATAGGGTTGTCAACTAAAAAATATTAAACATAAAAGTTTTAATTATGTTTGTCTTTGATAATGTTTTTTTAAATATATATTAATTGTATCTTAAATACATTTAGTAAAACTATCGCTTAGCCTTGTTAAAGGCCTTATTGGGCGGTTAGAAAACATTCTTACAGCAGAACGTCACACACCTGTCCTGCTTCCGTCAATCCGCACTGGGTCCTCGTGAAGTTTATTTTGTGAAAGGAGATACCCCTATTTTGTGATACCCTTTTGCGTTTTGTGAAAGTGGTGGGACTTTAATGCGTTTAGGAAAAGACTACTAGACATTATAAAATTACACTTCAAAGTTTGGTATGCAGGCGTTACTTTTCGAAAATTAATTCAAAATTCAATTTGTCAGAATAACTTCAAACTGAAACACCCGTTTTGAAGAGTCCTTAAGCAGAAAAGAATTGGTCAAGGAACTCAAGTATTTGAACAGTCCAGACCCAAACTTTTTAAATTCTGCTTTACATCAGTGATCGTTACCGACCACCTAGTTCCGCGAAGTTATGAGAGCACTCTTATGTATAATCTGTTCATAATATAGGTATAAACTTTTAATAATACACTAAAATATAACATGGAGTGACGCCGGCGGCGTCTCAGTGGCGTTCCCACGAAGTAAAACTGGTTCGCGATGTGTTGTAGCATCGTTAAGAAATACGGATTTTTGCAACAATCCTAGGATGAAGTATTTAGGAATTGACCGACAGTGCAAAGGCAAGTTGGTAGTATCTTTAAAAGCCTAAAGATAAGAATAAACACGGATATTGAACCTCGTATAACAAGCGCTGTAAGATTAAACTATAAAGTTATTACGCGACTGTTAGTTATGTGTTTAAGTTTATTTATTATGATATTTGCTCCTACATCGCGACATAGCAGCTGATATAACATATAAATCAGTTAAAATTTAGCTCACAGATCTACATATATACATAAATTCCGGCCTGTTTCCCCGAAGGGGTAGGGAGAGGCATACTATACGCCCACAATTCGCCAATTATAGAGTTGGTCCCACGTAATAGATGGCGACTATTGCCGCTGACCGAGCACTGTTATGTTCGCCGGAGCCTCATCCGTTGATCGGCAGGTGCACCACTTGCAGGTGAGGTTGGCTTGGGCTCCTTAGGTCTTGGTAGGATCCCTGTACAGTGTACACCATTACTTACAGATCTATATGAATACTTATTTATGCTTATGTCTTCCTCCACCATACAGACCCAGTGCGTATAGACTGAGAGAGGAGTGTGGTGATCTGCTACAGGGTCTTGGCATTTTTCTACTTTCTCCCGTGTGAGGAGACCCATGCTCATCAGAGCTGTGTAGGCAGAAATAATGATAATGTATCATTTTCAAGATATTTTCGCAAATATCCCATTTGCAACACATCCCACGACAGATATAAAACCAAGACAGACTCGATCGAATTAAACATCTACTCGGAGACAGTTTCCTGTCCAACTACGGTTCTCACTTCGACAAGGCACCGGGTTCCTGTATTTCATTCATAAAGTTTTGCAAGAATTACATTCAACATTTGCAATACTAAATGTCATTGTAAACGAGTCGTATGCAAGAGGTTTCGCAAGCGCAGGAAATTAAATATATTGAAGTTATATATTCACACTTGTTACTTAATAGGTGGATTCATACATAAGCTCTCGTTGTCGTAAGGTTAGATAATTAAAAAGGATAATAATTAAAGCAGCGATCAGTTTTGGTGATGATTTCTGTACCATTTGATATAGAGACCTTATCTTATAATTGTTATTTAACAAACGAGGGATTTAAACATATCATCATCATCATCATATCAGTCTTATAAAGTCCACTGCTGAACATTAGCCTCCCCAATAGATTACACTCTATTGGGGGTATATGCCCATAATCATCACGCTGGGCTGGTGATTGCAGTTCAAGCCAGTACGCAGAATGACGCTGCTGCCCATCATCCGGTAGGATTTCTCTTCGTAGACTCTTACGACTTCCCGTGAAATGAAATGGGTACCACTATTCTTTTATTTAAATTAAGATAGTACTACTTTATTAAATTAAGATTATTTACAATCTTAAAAGTACATTGACTACCTACAAAACAACTGAAAGCGCCAAACTGGGCTCACGTCTAGCGTCTTAGAGGCTTGAACTCGATACGAACTGATAATCTTACCAAATGCTGAACCGATAAGGTAGGATCTCCTAATATTTCTGATGCTAGGGTTACACTTCTCACTATTTGACACTTTTCACGTTTTCTGCGCTGATAGTTTAAGTTTTCTACAACTAAATAGATCCCTTTTAAAAAGTTGTAGTAAGTTAACCCACCCCAAATGGGGTATATGGGTGTAAGATTATGTATTAAAGTGTACAAGTTGCACACTTGCACATTAGAGACTCCGACGAGATACAATAGATATAATTCTGACGCCTTAGCTGTTGTCAACACTCTATACAGCAAAATAATTTATTGGTTCAGGCGTTACTTTGCGGATATCCATCAAAGCAAGTGATGGATTAAAAATATCTTTGTAATAATTCCCGCGCTACTATAATTTGCCGGAAAATCGCGAAACGATTCAACACTACACGTGTTTTTACACAGGGCATCTTCAGGTAAGATAGGAGCCTCAGAACAACGATGTCTTCACGACTAACGCTGAAACGAGCGCTATTTCTCGATTTTTCGGGAAATTATAGTAGCGCGGGAATTATTACAAAGATATTTTTTATTCATCACTTGCTTACTCTATACATACAGCCTTAGGATGGTTAAAATTTGAATATGCTATCTCCTTGGTGGATTTAAGTATGTGTTTCACTGCAAATAAAATGTTTGAAAAATCATAGCTTATTTTTCAAACAATAAATGTATTCATGACGTTGGAGAAGACTTTACATACAAAATAAATGAAATAAAAAAGGTAATAAAAAGTAACAACAGTTCAAAACATGTTTGACTGACACTAGTATTGTGTAGGCACTTTCTTTTGTTGCGTAGCGTTAATGGGTTATTTTATTTATTAACATTGTAAGTAATTAGCTTCGGTCCAACCGGTCTAACTGAAAACGAGCCGTCATGCTTTGATTAAATCTCGTACAGTAGTTGCTTGATTGTACTAATCCATTTTACCACTTTGCTGTTTGATAAATTAATATCGATAAAACGATAAGTCGATAAAAAGTAGATAGCAGGGGGCCTTTAGGCTATGCCGCTGCTCAATATGAAAACTTTGTAAAGGACTTTTTTCAAAATCAAAGTTAATCATTTATTCAAATTTGTCTCAACAATTCTTTTATGTAAGTCAACTTAAGAACTAATTAATCTTTTTCCTACTTCTGACCTCTCTCTTCTTTTAAATAGAACCACCTTTTTTTATGAAGTCGGTTATTAAAATTAGCTTAAATTTGATAAACAGATGAACAAGTATTAACACACAGATTTATTATAAGTCTGGTACCGTGGTAGTACGACTTTCAAAATAGAAAGGCTTTTAATTCAGCTAAAAGTAACTTTGAATACTAAGTAATAATAAGAATTGAATTTGAAAGGATTTGAACTTACTTTGCAATAAGTCGTCAAATTGAGTAACAATCCGCTTCTCAATAAAACTGTTTCTTACTAAGCGCCTTTACCAGGCTTCGATGTAGAGCAGCGTAATGGATTCGTACACTGTAGGTCTGGCTTGGTCGCGTAGCCAATCGAGCTTGACCGGAGTAGATGTGCGCCGATCATTCAGCTTATACGCTCCACTTACTGGCCATTCAAGAATCTCAGACACGCACACGAGCATAGCAATAATGTATGTTACAAACACACGCATCAGTACGTAAAGCGAATGAGTCGCACGCTTAATGAAACTTTGTTTTTGTTTAAGGCAATCAGATATATTGTACGGTATATTCATGCGTGTCTTGTGTGCTTGTTTGACTATGAGGTCACAGGTTCAAATCCCACCTATGTTTTTTTATAGAATCTGGTTGTAGAGTTAACATGATCTTTAAACTATAGCAACTACTATTTTGCTCTAATCTGATTAGGTTCTTAAATCTCTGCGAAGTATATATATATATATACCTGGCTACCGGCTACTATCCAGTCTTTCGCCAATAAGGTTTGCTACTTTCTAGCAATAAAATTTAATGCCTGTCAATGCCTGAATTTCACCTATGGCTTAAAATATTTAATCAAACAGTTCTGTACAATAAAAAAAATATGTTCGTTAGAACGTAAGAACGTTAAAAACCTTTTAACTCATTTGTTAAGCTTGTCTTAAGCTGAAAGACAGAAAGCAAGCAGTTCATTATCTCATAGATTTTGAGATATCTATATATATTTTTTACACTGGCAATACTAAAATAACCCATGCCGACATCTCATTAAGAGCGTCAACGCAGCTTTGAAAAATGTCTCATTTAACCCTACAGTCTTCTAATAGCCGGTGAAGGGTTAACCGCCATAAATAACCCATACGGAAGTGCGCCACGCTCTTTACACGGAGACTTTTTAATAGTTTTAATTAGGAAATAGTTTAATTTTTATATTAACATCAATTTTGACGTTTAGAGACACTATTGGCGTGAGAGAGTAATTGTATTGACTTTGACAGCTTGAAGGTTGTAGATCGTTAAAACTTCATGATAAAAAGAATTGACTATTGAACCGATTATAATTCAACATAACATTAAAACTCTAGCATTATCCAGGTTGTGCCCTAGACTTAAACTTAGGGCTTAGGGTCTGCTCATAAGTTTGATCAGATATGGCTGAGTTTCAGTTACTAGTGATAGGAATAGGTAGTGCAATTTTGCGAGACTTCACGACGATACCTTAATATGGACATACCATACTAGTACTGTAAAGGACTAGTCAAGGTCAATAATTTACCGTAGATTATTTTTATCCCAACGTAAAATGAATATTAACAGAACTAAGTACTCTTATTAGATTCGTATACAAAAATCCTTGGTATAATTTGAATTCATTTTGAATCTAAGAAGAGCATAACAAACATTTTTGATTTTATTACAAATATTAAAAGCAAAGGTTGTTTTGAAAAAAAAAACAATAATTATAACCAAGAATTTTTCTACAAAAATCACGGAATCCCGTAGGCGTATTTATACTATTATAATGTTGAACGTTATTGACCCTAAGTTGCACTACCTTTTCCTATCACACATAGCTATTGTTTTCTGGCCTTCGCAACCCAAAAGAAAACGTCTATAGTTAACCTAGCTGATTTCTTTATAACGACTGCCATAGATATTTAGACTGAACCAAAAGTTTAACGTGCTTTTCGAGTCACGGATAGCGATAATTACGTTCGTAACTTTAAAAAGTCACATTTTTTTTTTATTGTTTAAAAAACGTACAGTTGTAATAAAATAAAATACATCTGCCAAACTGCGTAGCAGTAAGTCGGCAGCTCATAGACCTCGTAGACGCTTACATACATTATTATCTTAGTCTATTTAACTCTATAGGCGCGACAAGGGTTTGAACCCGAGACCCTCTGAACTGCAATCTATAGGTCTCGTCAATAGGATATCGCTGCTTAATGAATAGTATGTAGAGAACAGTAATTACATTGAGTGGCAAGCAATTACGTCCATGACTTCGAAAAGTCTCAGGTGCCCGAGTAGGGTTTGAACTCGAGACCCTCTGAACTGCAGGTCTCGTCACTGGGATATCGCTGCTTATGTAGTAATATACTATAGAGAACATTAAATATAGTGAGTATCAAATTTAAAAAATGGAGAACCTCCATAATTTTTGTCATTGCCAAAATATACTGTATTCCATGACTTTACGTCAACGTGATGAGAGTCCCTTAGTAAGTCATTAAATAACCTCCTGTAACTGTATTCTGACAAACAACAAACATATTGTGCATTGAAAATAAAAATAACGGAAACCCTGTTACTTTATACAAAAAATATCTACTGTTGTATGGAATATGGAACAAATAAAGATGTTTTTAATTTACATAATAATGACAGTCGTAAATAGATTGGGGTGTCATATCGCAGTTTTAAACCGGTTATTCCTGAAGGGGTATGTCAGGCAACCCCGCCCCTTCCTCCGACAGTAAATGTCAGTCACATGACTCACATGTCATAATCATCCCCGAATCTGTCCGTTTGCAGCGAAGGGTTAAATCTTTGTTGTGTTAATCTGTAAACTAGTTTGTATGTAAAACTGCTCTAAGAGTGCTGTTATTGGTTAAAATGAATCCCGTTGGCAATGGAAATGGGTGGATTTTTTTATATTGTAACAGTTAGGTGGTATGCCGTTGAATAATGATAATGATTGGGAATATTTTATTATATATTTTTAGCTATGAAGTGCATTAATGTCCCACGGGAATGTTAACAAGATAAGAGCGTCGATAGCCCAGTGGCGAGACCCATTGCCTTCAAATTCAGAGGGTCTCGGGTTCAAACCTATGACTTTTCGAAGTTATGTGCGTAATTATCGCTTGCTTCGTGCCTCGGAAAGCAAGTTAAGCCGTTGGTCCCGGCTGTCATGAACATCTATGGCAGTCGTTATTAGGAAGTCAGTGCCTTCTAACATCCTAACAGCTGGTTTAACCATATAATGATGTAGCCCTCTGAATTGCGGAGGTCAGACGGCAGTCCCTCTATGTAATAACTGAATTTCAGCCAAATCTGGTTAAACCATAGAAAAGACCCTGGGCCCTAAACTTAAGTCTAGGGCAACCAGAATAAAGCTAGGATATGATGGTCGGAATGTTACCGAGATAAGCAGTATTATATAGTTATGTTAATCCAGGGAATGGTCTATGTATTTGAATATTATAACGTTCGAAATGCCAAATTGACATCTATGGCTGAATGCAGAAGTCGTCGCGGTAAGAAATAAAAGATAAAAAGTATATCTGTAAAGAGTAAACAATACTAATTGGTTTTCTTTTATTTACAGGTAATGTACAACTTAATCTTCCAGCTTTAACATCAAAGAATATCGAGAAACATGTCTTCGATTAAAATACAATTCCTACAGGTATGTCATCGCCATTAATTAAGTAATTCAATGGCACTAAGATACTACTTAAATATTTTATGTTTTTTAATAGTTTTTTTTGCATGTTAGTGAATCTAAGCTTCATGATTTCAGTTTAATTATATTTTGATTGTTTTTTGTATTTATATTTCATATTGACGTTTTCAAGTGTTATAGTTTATGAAATAAAAATAACTTTGAAATGTCAATGACTGACACATGATATCGTTTTTAAAATATTACAAATTTGAAGCCATTTCGTAGGTATATTATTTATTAGGTAGACCACTATGTCTACATTTATAAGCCCGAATTTGACAAACTGGTCAGATTAAAAATTCTAAGCTTAAAAATATGCTGTGATAAGTATATAAGGACATCATTATGTGTTTGAATACCCAGTACCAACTAAAACATTTATAAAAATATACATACGAATATTTAAAAATGCATAGTTCTTACGATATTCACATGTTATTAATATCTAGTAATGTTTACTAAAAAGTGTGTTTTTGTCTATATGTAATAGTTTGTGCTCTGTTGTTTTCATAAAATAACCTTACATTCTATAACAATCCATATGAATTAAAATCAATTCCCCAGTCTAAGCATTGAATCCACTTCAGTAAGACATACTTACAGCAACCAAATCACCGATTATTACTTTACCTTTTATTAAAGAGCCAGACATTACACCGTAGCAGTAATGACTTGTAATATAAAGTAATTATTGTATCATTTTTGTATCAGGCCCATAACCAGTTTCAATATGGTCTAGCAAATGTAAATTATATATCCCACATATTCATTACTTAGAGGTTTTCATTGATCAATGCCACGACTGCGGGTAGATGTACAGTCTGACGCATAATTGTTCAATATCGCTGCGTGATTGATTGGAGATAATCTCTTTATAAGGTTTTATAGATCATTTAGCTTTGTCCGCGTTATCTACAGCTATTTAATTAATTTTGAGTCAAAAAGTAGCCTAGGTTAAATCTTTATAATATTTGACAGCGTGAAAATCTCGTCAAAGTCGGTTTAGCTGTTTCGAAGACAAGCCAACTCAAAACAGTATTTTTGTTATTGGTAATATATAACTATTATATACTAGGGATCCTACCAAGACCTAAGGAGCCCAAGTCAACCTCACCTGCAAGTGGTGCACTTGCCGATCAACGGACGAGGCTCTGGCGAATATTATTGTGCCCGGTCAGCGGCAATAGTCGCTATCTATTACGTGAGTCCAACTATATGTTTGGCGAAGTGTGAGCGTATAATACTTATGCCTCTGCCTACCCCTTAGGGAAACAGGCGTGAATGTATGTATTTTGTTTTTTTTTTTTCATATAATACATGATATTCTATGTCGCCTATTGGCGTCCTAATGCTGGGCCTAGACAGGCTTGCGCGCATCTCCTCCTGGCTGAGGTAGATTAGGCAGGCCCAAAAGAACTGGCTTGGCGTTGCAAGAGGTGGCATGCGTGCCATTGGGTTGTTCACAAAGGATGCAGAAGACCGTGCGAAGTGGAGGCAGAAAGGTAGGATTGCGGACCCAGGGCCCGCAAGGCCGCAACCGGGATAACGCTCGGATGGTGATGGGGATCAGGCTTTGTCTTTTACAAAGATAAGTGAGAGAGATTTCAGACCATATTCTATCACCCAGACCCACTGTAGATTGGTGGAGGCAGGTGCAGGCGTCTTGCTGTAAGAACTTTTCAAACCACGTATTAGATCCTTTAACGACTATAACATTTAGGAGTAATATACCTTTCAAAGTACCAAAGTTGTCGATATTCAAAGTCACACAAATTGTAACCCATCCAAGAACTTACCTCTGTGTCCTCTACCAACTCGTAACGCGGAGCTACAAGCGCTTCATAAAATAAACGTTTATATAAAAAAGTATTGATCAAAAAACAATTTCATTCGACTGTACCAAAGTCAAGATGCATTCATATTGAAAATAAATCGGTTAATGCAACCGGGCGTACGGACAGACAGCCAAAATAAATAATTAACTATATGTGTATAAATGAGCGTCAGACTCGTCTTACTTGGTGGTAACCTCGTACCATGCTTAAGCTGAACTATTAATTTCTATGGATTGAATATTAATATTTTGAATAGTAAGTAAACTATTATGTATATATATTTAACTAACGGACGCCCGCGAGTTCTACAAATAAATCTTCCACTTGAATCACTTTATCTATTAAAAAAAACCGCATCGAAATCCGTTTCGTAGTTTATAAGATCTATTATTTATTTATCTGAGATTTTGTCAGTGTGTTCAGACACACTGAACACACTCAGTATTGTGAGAGAATGGGATAAAAGAAGTTTTTATGTGTGAGATTTTAATATTATATTTAACTTTTACTGTTTTTGATAAATAATGTAATTGGTGTATTCCGATCTGATTAAATAAATAAATAACTTTGTTTTATGCTATACAGTATGTACCACGGATATGCCACATGGAGGAAAGTATCTTGAATGTTGTAGATGGAACATCTGACTGAAAGAAGACATTATTTTAATTTCAAAAACAATTTAAACTGCATTCATAGATTTTTAAATAATTACACGGTTGAAACGGAAAAAAAATTACCCTGCACCTTTATCATACCGATCAAAAGGCCGTGGACGTGGTAGCCGTGGGACGTCCTGCATAGTGCCGTGTGGTACCGGCCTAGAATAGTGCCACCCCCCCTCATCTCACGGGGAGTCGACGAAGAGAAATCCTACCGGATGATAGGCAGCAGCGTCATTCTGCGTACTGGCTTGAACTGCGATCACCAACCTGCCTGCACAGCGTGTTGATTATGGGCAAATACATCCCAATATATTTCTATCGATTGGGGAGGCCATATCCAGAAGTGAACTCATAAGACTGTTTTGATGAAATAGTGAGGCGGCTGTAGACTTCTTGGCGGGAAAGTAAAGCGTCATGTCTGCAGTTTTGTTTTATTTTCTAAAATTTGTGATATTTCGATCATTAATATAACGTTGGATTATTAACCGTTAAGTGTTTGTGAACGTACATGAGTGTTGGTAAATGAAACAAAACAGTGCAACATCACTTTTCAAATTCTCTCAAAAAGTCCATGTGAGATCTCAGTATAGTCCCACATCTTTACTGAGGACTTAAGGTGTTTAGGGGAAGGGCATCTCATTTACCATTTATCAGCACTCATTGTCATTTACTTTGATTTATATATCAATATATCTCTAACTTGTCACTGGCTAAATGTGCTACACACCAAGTCATTATTTAAAAAAAAAAAAAAAAGAGGCGGCTGTAAGTTTTTGTTTACCACCCGATTTAGGAGAAGTCAGCACCAAGTTCTAATCTTGTCTATCTTAACAATCACGGTTTAGTTCATAGCTGAAAAATAATACTCAATTGTAAAGTACCTACTTGTCAAAATTAAAGTTCTAATTAAATTGAAACTTTGAAACTTCAAACTGAGGTATGTAACTAAAAATACAAAACAGCTTAAATTTTCGAAATTGGTGTGTGGCGTTCTGCTGCTTTTCGAGATGGCTGATTGATACAAAGTGTCGAAATTAAAGATTTTTTGTCAAAATTAATTTATTTATATGTAAAGTGGTAACAGATAAACAAGCTGAGTTATTTTCGCTGCACTGGTATGTACACGTATTATTTAAAATGACTATTAAGACAAATTAAACAAAGAAGAGTAAGTATATGTAGCCGAATATGAAGTTCGAGACCATTAAAATGAAATGTTAGACGCAGTGCCCTCTCCGCACGATACCGAGACCAATTTTGAGAATTCAATCAGGTGAACTGGTATTATTAGTGGTGTGTGGACCGGTCTTTCATTCAGTAACGGGTCTTACCAAACTAATAACTAGGAAAAAACTTCCGCTCGACTATGTGATGTGTGTTCCCGTCGCGAAATATATTGCTGCAGAGAGTCTGGTTTACGTAATGAAGTTTAGAACGCACATTCACTTGATGACAGATATTATATAGCGTTTAGATCAGTATAGCTTCACTACACTCCTGAGATCGCGATTTCAAATTCACACACAATAAAAATATTTGTGTTATTTGCTAATATTTGCCTCGATTTGAGTGTTTTTTTATATAATGTATACGATAAAAGTATTTGAAAATAGTTTTATATGAAGTAAAAATAAAATACTTGCCATAGTCATTAGTAGGTAGGTAAGGACTTTAATCCTTAAGCCACTTAATTCCTAACACGAAAATCGGGTTATTTTCATAATGAGTGTCGATTTCTTTCGACACTCACATGAATTTCCTCAAAATTTCCAACAAATACCCATATTGCCGACATGACATAGTTTCGTTGAATATTGAAAGATTATTTAGTTTAAAACGGATAATTTCAAAATACATAGGATATGATAACTGGACCCGTCCTTCTGCAACTATTAATATATTTTCTGCACTCAGCGTAATGCAATTACGCGTCTGGCGAACTTGTCGGTTACGTAAATGTAATACGAGATTTCGAATCGGTATTGCAGATAAGATACACGAGTATCTTCCTATGGGATATCGAAAATTCTTGAATCCATGGAAAATAAAATAAAACACATGGGGGCTTATGATAAAACCCCTTTTATTTGATAGTTTTAAACCTGGTTTAACTTAAGATCTTGTTTTGTAATAAGCTCTATGCGTTTATCCTAAGTATGATAGCCGATAAAGCTTGAAGCGTGCGTAGTCATGGATTATTGTTTTGGTTTGGTGGTGCTTTTCTTGATCTCCATTTATTGTTGTATATCCGTTGTCGAATACCCATACTATCTACAAGATTGGCTTTGCTAGATTTGTTGATTGATCGTTGTGTGATCTAGCTGCAGAGTAGGTATATGTATTTTTTCTTGGAAAAAGTTAATGATGTCATAATGTTTGTAAGTTTGTTTTCTGTATATACCGATTTAAAAGTTAAAATTCAAAGTAATCCAGATCAACTCAGTACACCTGCCGTCCTTACTGGCCGCGCATATTTCTCAACGGCACCGATATAAATCACTGTTCCAACTTTCCACATAACAGGTGAGAGAGTGACTTGACGTTTCATCACTGCGGCTATTTTCGCTCGGACTATTTAAATCCTCAATCGAGTGAGCTTGAAGTGTTTGGGGAAAACAAAACACTGAGACGTCCTCTTGAAAAATTACTCAACGCTTTATGATTGATCATTTCTCGAAATTTGAGACGGAGGGCAGTCAGTCGCGGTGATATTTTGGAACTGTTATGTGTTGATAAGTCGCTGTTCACCGTATGAGATATAGCGGGCGTAATGACACAGCGTTTTATTACTGACTGCCATTTTAAACGAAGATTATATAAATTTAATTTTAGTTTTTATGTACTAAAATACTGGGAGTTATTTGGGTTTTATTTCAACTAAATGTAAATATTTTAAAAATATTTATTGTTTTAGGCCGAATTTTGTGATCCAGCGTTATATGTCAATTATATTAGACATAGTTATGTTCGTTAGAATTTTATTCACATCGAAATTAGTAGTGTTATGTGTTCATCTCACGGGGAGTCTTGAGAGTCGACAGAGAGAAATCCAACCGGATGATGGGCAGCAGCGTCATCCTGCGTACTAACTGGAACTGCGATCACTAACCCGCCTGCCCGTGGTGCTTATGGGCAAGTACTTGAAATACCCCTAATAGAATATAATCTATTAGGGAGGCTAATGTTCAGCAGTGGACTTTATAAGTGGCTGTGATGATAATGATGAAGGTTTTAGCTTGTATATCACTTTTATTTTTACTATCTTGGCTTAATGTAGATCTTATGAACATTGGGTAAGAACGTCATCAAGTCTTCAGCGAAAACAAAAAAAAGGTTATGTATATTATCCTCCTTTAGTAATATATTTTGTTCTTTTATAGAAACTCTTTGTAAATGAATTTTGCATTGCAGTAAAATATATGACTGTGACAGTGTTTTTAACACCTCCAGGGCCTCATTTTCCGAAAGTTACAAGTACAAATGACCACTGTAAAATCCGAATCTTGCAACTAATATTGTAAGTAACATTTGTAAATGTCAGATAATTTGTAATGGAACATTGTTGCCAGAAAGTATCGGTTTTTTTTGTAACATTGGTACTTGTGGAGTTTTAAAACTGGCTTTTGGTTTTGACGTAGAGCTTCTTTTTTTAAGCCAAGGTAGTTTGCTATGACCAAATCTCAACTATGATAGGTTGTAGATGTTTCTGTCTGTCCGACGGGCAAAATTCTTCATGGCTTGCTTTATTTTGATAAACGTCTTCTTCTTTAATTGCCTCTTAATTTCTGAAGGTTGGCTGTAAGCTTTTTGTAGCGAAAGGAAGCAGTTACAAGACCAGTGGTTCCTTTTTAAGGTTGTTGTCTGAAATGCTGAACTAGACAGATTTCAAATCCCGAACGCTGCGTCGACTTCCTTTTACGACCAGCGCGTCTTTCGCCCACCTTCCATAATGATCTGAAGTAACATATTCATATTATTTCATTACACATAGCTTCTAGCTTCATAAACAAGGAATGAGAAAATCATCCATCAGTAACTAATAAAAAAATAAGTTCCTTGTAACGTGATACGATAATCGTTGCCGGCTTCACGAGGTATCGAGTGACGACAAATCGCTCGTGCATAATCGTAAATTATCTTTTTTACTTACGACCATACACGGGAGCCCCCGACGATATCCGGCAACCACCCTATTGTTAAAAACACAAAACAGCCTTCATTATACCACCGTACGAAACATACAAATTTAATTTGTATGCATTATGGTGCAAATTGAGAGGCTGCGGGAAACAGGTTGCGTTACGAGGGAGAAGACTGCGCTTGCGCATTTTTTTTACGTTAAACAAAAGAGTCGTTGTGGCTGCAGACAGAGTGGCACCGAAATTGTTTTTTTTCTTTATCTGTCCGAAATCCACTAAAATGGACAACGGTTATCGATTGCTACCGCGAAACAGTGATTTGGGTTCAGAAGCTCGTAAAGAAAGACTTGTTGTAAATAACCGCTAATATGTTATATGTATGTAATTTATCTTATTTTCGTGGTTTCAGTTAAAACAGAGAAATAATTTGAATGTAACACAACCTTAGTGTGACATATCACTGTCAGTCCATACATAAAAGTGTTGTCGTAACGAAACACTGGTGATCAAAGCGCATAAGTAAACCTTAAAAAACTATGAAAAAATATGTTTATATTACTACAGTGTTCTATCTGTAGAGCAACTCTCTATCTGCTAACACAATACTAAGCCATTTTCAAAGTAAAAGCAATCGGGATATAATAACTCTTTTTATTTCGGATTGAAAATCATCAAATGACCGTCTCCCGCTGTGGGTGGAGCAGGAGTGTCTGTCAGACTTCTACTGACTAAAAACCATCCATGTTGCTTCTTGAGCCTGCTATGTCCAGGGGCCGCGGTAACCCTTTCGAAGAGTCCCGCAACAAGTATCAATAATTTCTGATGAAAGAAGATGGACTAGTTCCATCTTCTTCCATCAGACAGAAAGAGTCTCGGCCATGCAAAGATCAGAATATCTTAATCTCTTAACTACTGGACTCAAGTCTCCTTTCACAAACCACGAAGATAGGGATTTGGGTCATACTCCACGTTGACACCATACGAGATCCCATCCCCTTTCTTCAGTCATGGTATAAATTATGTTTTAAGACAAAAGTAAGTATCGAAACTGCGATTAAAAATCCTAAGACATTTGCTTAAAAGTGGTCATTCACAGTCCTAAAGCTGATCAGTCGAAACGGATTAAATGTTATTTTATTTTTTTGGCTGAATCCGTTTCAATGTGTGAATTGATCATTGAAAACTGGCGTAAAAGTCCTCAGTTCTTGGACCGAGAATGGCCAAATTAAGACGCACATTCTCGTCACGTCCTCTATGTGGCTAGGCGACGATAAAGCGTGAGGGGGGGGAAGGCGCGGAGGCCACTCCATTCACTACTAGATCTTCGCACCTCGTCGACCACAAAACGCATCCCATTCACGACAAGCGAGTAAATCAACCGGAGACTGTATCCCCATAAATGGTTTAATTACATAAATTTCTTCAAGCGGAAAACAGCTTTCTGCTCGAGGTGGAAATTCCACTTTCGCACGGCCGCGTATTGAGTTACGGCTTTTTTCGTCGTCTATTTCTGTTCGTGTCTCGCTGTTTTATGGAAGGTGGTTAATGCGTTGTTCCGTTGTATGTTTTATGCTTTTAGCTGTTGAGTTAAGGTTTAAATTGTGTTAGTTTGGTTTGGTGTTTGTGTCGTTGTTGTTTGTAGGTACGGTTTTATGAATGAAGCGCAGTAGTGAGCGGAAGTTGAGCCGGCCGTAGTGGCTTTCCCGCGGCGCGCAGTTTCATTAATAATTAAAACGCAGCGGCCAGCGGAATGACCGGACGCGGCGATGATTTCTAGCAGCTCTCGATGTAGTCAAATTTGAATAGTAAAATTATTGCATAAGTACTAGTTTCTGCTCGCGGCTCGAGCTCCCTTGCTTACGTTTTCTCTGACGTCAGGAACCAAGCATAGTTTTAATCCTTTAATACCCCACACTTAAATTAATAATTTTATATACACATGCAAATTGCCACCCTACTTTTTTCAAATTACTCTTTATCTAACGTGCTCATTGGCTAAATAATTTCACTTGCACCGTGATCCCCGGTTGCAGATCTCGGAGCAGATTGTTAGCATTAGCAAGCATTATAACTTCACCAATTCTGTTCTAATTATGACGATGATAATTTCATTCAATTGCTTTACGTTATGCTCACAGTTAAGTTTGTGCTGCGTGCCTCGGACCAGTGTATCTTCAGAGTAATCATAGGCTTAAGACATATTACTTCTCCTATTTGACTATGCCACAGTTGCGCGGGCGCAGCATCTCAACTCACCTCACCAGGAGTAATTGCTCCCTAATCGTCTTCGTCCGCAAAAAAACTCTTGCACTCTACCAGTGCACTGGAACAATCTAGATTTCCTATTGAATAAAAGACTTGTTTAGTTCATTGAGTTATGACACTGGCAAGATGTCTGAATGAATGTTAGCAGGTGGAGGGGAAGAGGACGATATAATGGAGATGTATTAAGTGCTTGCCGTGTGGTACCGGCCTAGAATCGATGAAGAGTAGTAGACATCTCGCACCTCAAAACATTGATATGCTACATACAAGAACTTACGAGAGTCACACAAAATTATTTGTCATCAAAAGTAATCTAGTTCAGCAAGTGTTAGCGTTTTAAGCTGACGCTGTTACTCAACTGTAGAATTGACATATCTAAGTGATTTTAGAGCTACAAAAACTTTTTTTTAAATGTAACAAAGTTTTACCTAAATCTTCTACTATTTTGCAGGAGGCATAAAACTATTTCTCGAATTTTACCTTCTTTGTTTAACTCCCAAGACATTGAATTAAATTGAAAAGTTGAATTAAATGCATAACGAGATGCTGAACATGCAAGAAATCTTCCGATAGCTATCGCTTTAAAAATAAAATGAATCTTACTTATCTATTTTATTTAATACTAGTGCGACGACCTCGCTTCACTTCGGTAACTATTTATTAAATATTTTCTTCACCTTGAGTTACATTATTTGAGTTTTCGTAGGGATCCTGAATCTATTCTAGTAATAAATATAGCCTATGCTACTCAGGGGTAATGTAGTGAAATAATTGTTGAAACCGTTTAGTAGTTATTTAGTTAATTCATTACAAACATAATATTTCCCATTTATAATATTAATATAGATAAAAAGAACATTTGTAGACAATGGTAATGTTCTAAGCATCACAGAGAACCATATTAGAGTGGTTGGTGAGTTACAAAAAAGCGTCGTTACCCCAAAAAGTGGACCAGCCATAATTTGGGCGCTACTCCGTAATATCCATCATTAAACAGTAGCCTATAGAGACCGAGCCAGCTTACCCTGATGGTGCCGCAATAATGTAACGGTCAACATACAAAATAAAAATTGACCAGCTCATTACACAACACGCAACAGGTTTACAAGTGACAGAGATAGTAGTCGAATGGTCTGGTTTAGAGAAGGAGCGCTAATGTGAGCGAGACGGCAGATGCGGGCGCTGGGAATAGAGCGAGACAGACAAGGTAGCTAGATACGAACGTCCGGCAAGCACTTCCTGCGCCTGCGACTCTAGTTGTGTTTATCGACGATTATCGGAAAGCTCGCTACGAAAATGTGATTATTGCTTATTTTACGTTATGTATTCAAAGAACCAAAGATACTTAAAACATTATGCGTTAAATAAGCGATAAAATCACTAATCGTAACTAAATCATAAACAACTAACTAACCTATGAGAAATTAAGTACAGACGTAAACCAACACGTGTGAAAGAAAAGCGCTTTTATACCCAGTTTTCGTCGACGCATACAAGTCTAAGAAATTATGTGATCTATGCTTTGCTACCATCACAAAACACTCTTCTCATTCTCAAAGATCTGTTTTAGATACATGTATGTATATCAAATTTGATTTAAACACGTTAAGTAGAGCTACTAAAATCAGGACACGATGGATCACAAAAAATAGTTTTATTATCTAATCTATCATTTATTTATATTCTTTAAGTAATTCTTTTGCTCTTCTATAAAAGGCTACATTAAGATAAACTATCGCATAAGTTTTTTCCGTTTTTTATTCGTTTGTATTTATTCCATTAGTTATTAATTTGTTTCTGTATAGTCAATACATAATAATTATATTCTATTCTAACCTATTAAAACAAGACACTGCTACATTGAGTCATTCCATTTTTTTTGGACTAAGGATCTTAAAATAGTGCAATGCTGTATGAAATAATGTATTACATACATACAATCACGCCTGTTTCCCCGAAGGGGTAGGCAGAGGCATAATATACGCCCCCACTTCGCCAATTGTGTTGTTGGTCCCACGTAATAGGTGGCGAGCCTATTGCCGCTTACCGGGCACTTCTATGTTCGCCAGAGCCTCGTCCGTTTATCGGCAGGTGCACCACTTGCAGGTGAGGTTGGCTTGGGCTCCAGAGATGATAGTAGGATCCCCGTACACAATGTATTACATGATATAATTTTATTATACCTAGAAAGTGTTTTGTCTAGGTTAAAAAGGATATATTTTTATTTAGTTTTTGAAAGCAAAATGAAGCAAAGGTTCTTGTCTGCGACACGGCTCACTCAATGTGATGACTAAACTGTTCTCAGAGTTAGAATCTCGAAATAGTACTTCCTGGTAATAAAGAGCTTGATTGACTTCTTAATTAACCGTTTGTCTTATTTTAGCACTGCATTAGGTTCAAGATCATCATGTTCTTCAAAGATATAATTGATAACGCAATATTAAACGGCATATTTTAAGGTAAAGTAATAGGAAAGATATGATTTATACGAACAATCGACACTAACTGTTGTTTTAATCATAAACATTATGACGCCTTCTAAAAATTTTGTAAGATTTAAAAGAGAAATAATACTCTAAATTTCTGTATTGAACAAAAAATATAAACATTTAAAAAAAAAATTAATTTTCTTCTCCAGAACTGTCCTCTTATAAAAGCAGTGTCGTGTCAAGTCGTTTTTTTCCCCTTTAAATATTGGCTTCGTGCGTTTAGCACATTTAGCCAATGCTTGACACTGGATAAGAGATATATTAGTAGTATATAAATCATAGTAAATGAGGATGAGTGGTGATAAAGATGATAAATAGTAAATTAGATGCCCTTCCCCCTAAACCCCTCGAGTAAAGATCCACTCTCGACTATACTGAGATCTCACATTTCATCACAGAATTTGAAAAGTGATGTTGCACTGCTTTGTTTGATTTACCAACACTCATGAACACTTAACGGTTAAAATTCACAGTTATTCCACATAAATGTTCAAAATATCACAAATTTTAGAAAATTTAATAAAACTGCAAACATGACGCTTCACTTTCCCGCCAAGAAGTCCAAGTGGTAATTATACTCAATTTCTACTAAAGCAAGTCCATCAAAAAGACAATAAATACAAAGAGGATTTATGAAAAATACTCGTCATATTATTATTTTTCAGATACCAGATACCAATTATCACGTTGTTAATGTCACCCGTATCGGCGTACTTCCTTCGCCCACGCCCTCTGTCGATTTAATTGTCTCTCCTCTTTTTGCTTAGCTGACCAACCGCTTAACTCGATTAGGGCAATCAAAAGATGACCCCTGCCCCGGACATGCCGCCCTAGCGTCTAACTGACTACTCAAGAAACCTGGGGCTATAAATAAACTCTTTTGTAATTAAAGTTCTTTGTTTTCATTATGGAAAGTGACTCGTCATTGGGGTGTCATTTTTTTTTAATTCGATAGGAGATGATTTTTTGAGAATAGGGTATGCTCCTGTGTTTTATTTTGCAAGTATTTTATATTCATCAGAAAAAAATCATTAAAATCATACACATTTGTGTAAACTCAATTAAAATTGTTTGAAAAATTATACCTTAACAGGCCTTTAAAGTTGGATAAGTCTATTTCATCAGTTTGGAATAAAATTAAAGAAATAATTACAATCTGAAACCTCAAACAATTTATAACAACTATTGTTAAGTAACCATTTTATTAAACGTAATATTAAATATAACTATATAACAAAGTTCCCCCGCGACCCATGCCAACATCTGACGTCACAACGTGAAAGCATTAGTTTAAATGAAGCGTTTTAGGAAAGTCTAAAAATGTGATATGGAAGTAGTCATATCTAAAGGAATTATCAAGCTGAAGTAATAAATCTTTCACGAATGTTCCTATGATTGTAATGCTCTCTGATAACATGCAAAAAATGCAGTCCGCTACCCTTTGTACAGATTATTACAGGCAGGTGCTTTCCAATGCTTTTTAGAACCATAGATTAAAAATTTGAAAATCATTTTCTAACAAGCAAGTGACCTGTGGATTCCA
This sequence comes from Musotima nitidalis, assembly GCA_949126915.1. Lineage (NCBI taxonomy): Eukaryota > Metazoa > Arthropoda > Insecta > Lepidoptera > Crambidae > Musotima > Musotima nitidalis. Next base: position 9,353,767 of record OX421431.1, read on the forward strand.
ATTTGTAATAAAAGATATTGGGCTGAATGGAATTAATGCGAGATAAAACTTTTTTGACCGTAATGTAGCTTATAACAAAAAGAACCTGTTTCTTTAACAATACTCATAGAATTATTGGCTTTAAAAAATGTGTCTAGCTGGCGTAGCCTGACTAAAAAAAATAGCATTTTTTAGTAATGTAATCCCGTTGTGTCCATGTTTATGTAGCGCAGTATTCAATCAACCAACGTTTGAGCAAACATTTGTCCAACAATACCACAACGACGCTACTCTAAAACCGATAATCCACAAAACGAGATGCCCGCTTTTGAGAACAATGTTTGTCCATACTCAATTAAATGGTTCGTTTCATTCATGTTTAATTATTTCCACGTACTTTTAACGTGAAATGCGTTGTATGTTGTGTGTGAATAGATGCTAGAATGGGTTATTACGACAAGCTGTCATATACTACACTGTCGCCTGGAGCGTCACGTTTGTGAATGAACACTCAGACCGAGCAACTTCCGGCTAACTGTTGAGATAGTACGACACTCTTCCTGGTTCCTGCTATGGTATCTTTAATTACAGCGCCAGCGTAAACAGAACGACTAAGGTGACGCAAACAAAGTTAAAATTCAATCATATTTCTCGCTTCATAAAGTCCACCTTACGAAAACCCATCGATCGCAGAACATTTCCACTTTATCGAGATCGCACGAAATATGAATGGAGATACGAAAAGTGACCAAGTGTGTTGGCGAGATGTAGAATTATGAACCTTATCGCGGATTATATTAAAATTGGTTTGGATTAATCTCAGAGGCGAGCGGCTCACATCCTGTGGAGCGTGTTTTTTTTCCTGCGTCTTTCCCGGCGTTTCACCGTTACGCAATATATCGTAAATAATTAGCGGAAGGCCAGATTCCCGTGTCTTATGGAGATGGTGGGTTCTGGTTTTTCGCGGCGCTTCCTTTCGTCCGGCCGTTAACAGTGCCTCTTTATATGTGCATCGATGTGAAACTGTACCATCGGTGTAATGATTATGCGCACCCGCGTAGAAAGTCGTTAGAAATTAGGTCTAGATCTTGTAGTTTAAATTAGCTTATACGCCTTACAATACCTAAGCCATCGTGTCGACTATTAAAATACATTGGTTGTTTTTATGTTAAAACAAAATTTATAATTTGTTAAGCCATCTTAGCCTTATTTTAAATCGAAAATACTAATTTAGGCCCCAATTAGTGCTCGTTTTGTTAATTATATTCTAAATAAACCTGGCTAATTACATGAAAAATATAGCTCTTATGATAGTGTAATTGAACGTCCCACTGAGCTATGGTAGCGGGTACGCATTTCGCACAGGAAATATTTTTATGTAACTTGAATACTGATATTGGTTTAGATTTTTTGATGTATTGTAATTATGTGTTACTAAGAAATAATGTTTGAAGTATTTTTATCTGTCAGAGATGTGCAAAAATAATTACTTGAACTTATTTAATAAAAAAACTACCCATCCAAACACACACTTGTATTTTCCCTTTATTTGCACAGATACAGATTCATTTGCGAAGTTACTTGAATGATTGAAGAAATTAACATTCACACACGTCCTTTTAAAAAATATGTGATGCCTATAAAAATACAATGTAATGCGGTAACCAAGGGGCCGCAATCGACGCAAAAACTGCAATTTGCGTTCAGTCGGATTCCGCCTATGCTCCTCCACGCGGCAGCGTTCACAACTCTTCAACTCTTCGTTCCCAACTTTTTGCAACATCGACTAATTGAGCATATAACTTTTACTGAATTACGCAATTCAACCTCTCGTGTTTCTTTAAACGTTTCTACTGAACATCTTTCAAATTGTAAGTACTGGCTGAGTACAGGGATACTTGTGGTCATTTAAAATGATCGTTGGTATTTTGGTCAGAAGTGATTTATCAGCGTGTACTGTTGAGATAAGACGAATGCTTACATAAGTCGCTAATGGTGCTTACCATACTGTGTTTTGCCCTATAAAGTTATAAAGGTATAAGGACGAAACGTGTCGTGTTAAATTGTTTCTTAATTTTTCGGAAAATTATAGTTTCCCGGGATGGTCACAAAAAGATTTTTAATCCATCACTTGCTTACAATGGATTTCCGCAAAGTAACGCCTGGAACAATAAATTACAAACATAAAATCACGCCTGTCCGAAGGAGTAGGCAGAGTTATACGCCAACATTTAGCCTATAATAAGGTCCGGCGTAATATGTTGCGAGCCTATTGCCGCTTACCGCGAACTTTTATGTTCGCCAGAGCTTCGTCCCTTGATCAGGTGGTGCACCACTTGCAGGTGAGGTTGACTTGGGTTCTTAAGGTCTTTAAACGATCACCCTTCAATAACCATCAATAAATTATCCTAAAGCATACCTTTATTTCTACCGCATTAACTAATATACGTTCGCAAAACGAACCAATATTTCTTAAGACTTTCTTTCATCTCGTTCATTATCCAATTTTCTCACGAGACAACAAAATAAAATTCGGTCAATCGCACTAATCTATTCATTAGACAGTGAAACCGCACCTACACGGGTTTATCACAAATGAGAGTTTTTACACGTGGTTCTTGATAGTTGCGACGATAACCAAAACGACAGCACCAGTTTACGGCGACCTCTTGTATAAAAATAATAAATAAAGGAATATAATAAACTGAACCTCTAAAAAATACTTTTTGATCATCAAAAATACTGAGTGAGCACCTAATGAGGTGATTAGGTGCTCAATCAGTATTTTTGATGCACAAAAAGGTTAGGTTAGGTTGGCAATTTATTAATTCTGATAACACGTTAAATACAAGCCATAAATAAATGATTCTGTTACAATCAAACCAATTATTTGGTTCCAAGATAAGTATCATGAAGAATTTGTGTTATATATACTAAACAACAGATAAACATACATAAATACATCTTTTTTTATAAGTAGATACAAATTCAATATACATAGAACGGCTAGGTTAGCGTAGTGCAGGTCGCCCGACTAGGTAGAGCGACGATATACGCAAAATGACTAACAGCGTTTGGAGACGAATAGCAGAAGATCAAAATCAGTGGCGTGTTATTGGAGAGGTTTATGCCCAGCATATGGGATGATGATACATAGAAATCTTCTTGATATTAGTAGAGAGCCTGCAGCGCACTTTGACCCTTAAGTTGGATCTTTTGTGTATCCCCTTGCCTTTCACTTCAAATCTCCAAATGTTTCTGTCATTATCTTTATGACAGCCTTGTCAGATTGAAGTCCATAGTCCCTTGGCTGTAGGTAGGCCACACCCAATAGACTCATTCGGCAAGCAGCTAGCTTATCACAGGCGCACAGCAGGTGTTCCAAGGTCGCCTTCTATAGGCGACAGGCCGCGTCGACGGCGCGTTCGTATTCCACGCGCGCCTCAAAGAGATGTCAGCACAGTGAGGGCCCCCAGGGAGGGGGGTCAAGCCTGCCGGGGCTGCGGGACTGTTCGAAAGGGTCACCGCGGACTCCGGACGTAATAGGCTCAATAAGGAATATGGATGGTTTTTAGTCAGTATAAGTCTGACACACCCTCCCGCTCCACCCAGCGGGAGAAAGTCGTTAAATGATTTTCCATTAAAAAAAGAAGGTGTTTCCAAGGTCTCTTCTTTGTCTCCACATCTACGACATAGCGGTGATTGCACCAGTCGCAACCTATAGAGAAAAAAGAGTCTGGCTTGTTTTCTTTTAACTTCGCATAAGGTCTCAGTCCGGGCCACCGGTATAGTGCTCTGACCACTGAAATACCGCGACCGATTTTTTTTTAGTGTTTTGTGTTTCGAACCCGAAGTCACTGCGAAGTTAAGATTATTCTCACAGTCAATGGAAAAACTTACATACTCACGCCTATTTTCCCGAAGGGGTAGACAGAGGCATATTATACGCCCACTCTTTACCATTTTATAGTTGGTCCCACGTAATAGGTGGTGAGCCTATTGCCTCTTATTGGGCACTGTTATGTTCGCCAGAGCCTCGTCCGTTAATCGGCAGGTGCACCACTTGCAGGTGAGGTTGGCTTGGGCTTCTTAGGTCTTGGTAGGAACTCTATACACCCACGAAAAACTTTTCAAGCATTAAAGAATCTATTTTTAATATATTTTTATAATTTTATGATTTGTTTTTTTGTGTAACAATACACAAGAGTTATTGTTATAACATTGACGAATACTTCGATTTTATATATGCAACCTACAGGGGAGTCCAACGAAGCTTGCAATCGAAGTTGCTAGTAGATAGATACAAGTAGTACCTACACGACAAAATATTGCCGAGTGAGCAGAGTTCATTATATAATGGTTAGTTAGCATGTTCTCACGATGGCGCTTGCGACCGACAAAATCATTTATGTTGCAATCCGGCGAGGACCGGTCGGCCGCGATTCTTGCCTCTATTAGATTTCGATTAGAAAAATAGACCCACAAATCATGTTTCAACGTTACCTCCCCTCTCTAACTCCGAAGCGGCGCTGTGCCGCTATTAATCATACGAGACGGGTACAGGTCAGGTTATAACTATTTTCTTGTTTTAACTAGCTACCTCTTGCGAAGTGCTTAAAGGTCTGCGAGGGTAGGTGATAGAAAACGATCAACGATGTGGAAAATGGCTGACAGAGAATCTGGTTGGGTTGACATTTGTGTGGCATTGGGAATATTTAATGCAAACAAACAAAACTTTCTAATATAGTATAGAAGATTTAATCTGGGTTGCGGAGGTCAGACGGCAGTCGTTCCATGTAAGAACTGAATTTCAACCAAATCTGGTTAAACCAATGAGCAGAACTTGGCCTTTTTTTTTTTGTTTTACGTCGGTAACAAAATGCATTTACGCACTGCCTTCCGGCCAAAGGGGGACCGAAAGGGGGTGTGGGACTCACCACCGGCAGACACGACCGCCGGCAGCAATACCCACTAAAAATCTTCCGACGACGCCCGCCGCTTGTTGAGAAAGAGGCGGGGGCCAGTACCTGGGTTGCAGCGTCTGACACCCCGCCTGCGGCCAACGTCCCCCGGACCAAAACCGGGAGGACCTCCTCAGAGAGGCGCAGTGGACGCGCCCCTCCTACCTCCCCCTGCGACCATAGCGTGTGTGGCCGACTTCCCTGAGGGTCCATGGTTAGACAGCAGGGGCCCCCTGCTCCCGCTGCCTAGACCCTCCTGGCGCTGCTGAGCGGGCCCTCCTGGCCTACCCGCAGCGCCCTCCATAGGTCCCTCTTAGTTTCCCCCCCGGTAGTCAGTACTAAGGGCACCCAGAGTCGTCGGTCTCTGGGTGTTACCTTTTCCCTAGCGCCTCCTGCGCCCTACCGGGAGGTACTCAGCCCCCCCACCACGACAAGGTGGAGACCAGTCGGGGGGGAGCAGAACTTGGCCCTAAGCTAAGTCTAGGGTAACCGGGATAATGCTAGGATATGATAGAAGACATATGTACTCTGTCATACTTTCACTACGATTCATATAAAACTGACAAACTGACTGTAGTCGTCGCACTTTAGAGCCCATTTAATAAAAATAAACAAATCCTTCTTCTTTATATAATTAGAATGATAAAAAAGAAATAAATAGCTATTATGCCAGTAACTCCATAGGATATTGGTGAATGAACTCAGCCTGTCAAGTTGTCACCGACAGGCGACAACAAGTTACGCGGGCGGTTGGAGCCTGCCGAATTTACCGTGCGAACTTGTATTTTGTAATAATGATTGACTAATCATGTTAATTTATCGAATGTTTATTTAATTCTATGTAAGTTTGTTTAAGGAATTCACATATTTTGAATTCATCATAATGAACTCACTTAAATAATGTGTTTAGTTTATGATTATAATTTTAGAAACTATTTCAAGATATTTGTTAACTTTATTAAAGTACACTTGTTAGATTGGCACTTTCTTATTTATATTTTTTTAGTTTTATTTCTTACTGACAGGAGAACAATATTGCGAGAGCCTAATTCTACTTCACTCGATCTCCTGCTCGTAATGGATAGGGATTATCTTAAGTTAGTAAGATTTCAGCTGCGTATCATTGGGTTGTGAATAAGCTCCTTAGCAAGGTTTTTCCTATAGGTATACTGCACAGTGGTCTAAACTGCTCTACAAAGAAAGAGTATTTTGTAAATTGTTTGCACCGCGCTATTAGTAATAGCTCTTTGTCATTGAAAAAGTCCAATATGGTCCGAAGCCGCGGCAACCTTTTCGACCAGACCCATAACAAGAGTCCATATGCTATGGTGATTACCTTATTTTAGATGAGCCGTCTATTAATTTAAATCCATTTAGGGCACCTGCTTGTCAACACTGATGTCAAAATGAAGTCTTCCGCTCAAAACCATTGACATAACTTAAAATGCCTTGGAGCAATCACTGTTTCATTAAAGCTTTCGAAGCAATCTATAATTTCGATCTTTACTTCCATCGTTAGTTCCAATCTGCTAGCTGCATATCACCCTACCCTCCTCTTCATAACTCCGAGCCTTTATATCGCGTTATACAGCGATAAAACCAACTTTAATACTACCATTTCACATCGCGTCTTATACACGACCGTATAAAAGATACTGGGCAACTTTTTCTTCAATCTTATTAGCATACGACTCTTAAAGCAAGCGACTTAATTAAATAATAAACCACCTGTGCCGTATTTCACCAGCAGCTTAATTTGGATGGTACGTATTTTAGTTGCGGTTAAGTAGTACCGATGGGGAGATAGGGCAGTCGTGGAATCTTGGAGATATCATCTGTGGCGATAGGATCTTCGGCGAGCGGTGACACGCATGAAATCAGATATTGATCGGACCAGCATGAATCTTCACAACCATTACCAATTATCGACTGGATGCTGACGGTTGAATCGGCGTTCCATGGTCTTTAGGAATTGTGTTTGGTTCGTTTTTGTCGTGTAGGGATGAATGAATATGTAAACATTGGCATACATTTTCTGACAACATTATAAAATAAAACTGCTTTTTTATGTTATTGATGAGTCGAACGCAGGTTTTCATTGGTGCTAATTGATATTATAATGTATCTTTTCTAGAATTCAAGGTTGGAATAAAGTAGAACGGATAATAAGGCGTATATTTTACACTGTGAACAACAATTCAAAATATACATTATTACTTCATTCTGTAAATAATTTGGAATGTTTAGGGATCCTACTAACACCTAAGGAGCTCTAGCCAACCTCACCTGCAAGTGGTGCACCTGCTAATGAACAGATGAGGCTCTGTCGGACATAACAGATCCCGGCAAGCGGCAATGGGCTCGTCACCTGTCACGTGGGACTAAAAATGTTATTGGCGAAGTGTGGGCGTATAATATGTCTCTGCCTACTCTTTTGAGAAAACAAGCGTGAATGTGTGTATTTTTTAATAAATACTACCTACACAGAAAACGTCTAGATTAAGACAAATCTATGTTATTGTGCAAAAATATTGGTTCTTAGTTCTGATATCAAAACCTAGATCTTTGGAGGAATGCCACTGAGTTTAATATTAAAGAACTCGATAATTCAAATCTGTGTAAATGTTTTTAGCACAGAAAATTAAAACATAGCCATCTTCCAAATCAACCAGCACCTAACCTTCAAACTTCCCAGCGTTTATTGTTAAAAAAACCCATATCCTTATCATGGTTGCGTAATTATCTTTGAACACAAAGGCTGATTCTGACTCATAGATTTCCATTGTCTGTTTACTTATTCAACTGAGCTTTTTGAAGATTTTTAGAATGAATAGTCGTGAGTTGGAATACTAGGAATTTTTGTACAAATACTGTTTTTTATTGTAAACGGAGAGGCTATTGTGACGGAGATTAGATGGTTCCATATTCAAAGGGTGGCAAGCTCATCACCATTTTAGCATTATCCTGGTTGTCCTAGACTTAAGCTTAGGGCCCAGGGTCTACTCATCGGCCTAACAATCAATGGATGACAAACTACAGACCAAAAATTAGACGGCTTGGAAACGAATGCTTAGATTGACATCTAATAAGACTATTACATATCGTCGGGGATAGTGCAAATCCGCGTAACTAGCATTGGATAATTTTGCTAATTTAAATTAATGCGCGTAATTGTCGCAGAGCCTAAATTATGTACTTTCAAAAAAATCTTTTTACAACAAGAGTTAAAACATATAACTAACTATATTATGTGCAAAAATGAGCACAAAATTAGTTGAAATAGGAAACTAAGATTTTTTACCTTCTCCTGTAAAGCTAGATCTATTGCAGATACGCTGACTTCATGTATGGTAGTTTCGCGGATTTGCACTATCCCCGACGATAAAGGCTTCTAACTTGGCTTAAAAACAATCTAACAGCTGTCACCCTTCCTAGGACTGACCTCCGTACATTCTACTTGAATTTGAGGATCGTTTTCAACCTATACATGCGCAGCTACGATCTCTCATTTAGATTGAAATTTACTTAACAAGCGTTATAAATAGTATGGAACTGAAATGTTTAGCTACTTCTAAAACTGACTGTACATAAATCTACATTGAACACAAGTATAGAAATGAAAGGACGTCATTAATTACGCGTTCAGCAATACAGTAAGTGATGTATGACTATATGACTTACAACATAGTCAACATAGACAATCTGGAGATCCATTTGAATATCAACCTTAAGGTAAAGGCTTCAAAGGAGGAAGTTCATAAGGCACAAGTGCCTTAGTCCGGTTCATTAAACGTAAAACTGTGAATGACACGCTCTGTGCAAGCGGAACGGGGTGGGGCTATTTGTTTAGTTTCAAAACTATGAATGAAACTTACCTTGAGTATTGTATTGTTAAAAATAATTTAGTTGAAAATCGTGTGCAGACAAATATGTAATGCTTAGCTCTAGAGATACTTAGGGTCACTGCGCACTGGGTCAAGTTTCAAGCTTTCATATGACATATTGTTTTTATTTAAATGTTGTATACTTTTAGTTATAAACAATGTTTGAATGTAGTTAGCGGCTGAGTCGATTTGGCTGCTAGCGAGTGTATATAACAATATCAATATGTTATCGGTAATATCTAACCCAAAATAAGCATATATAGAAGTAAGAAAAACTGTCTAATGTAGGAATTCAGTTGTGTGCCCACATTTTGCCTTATATTGCTGGTCCTACGTAATAGGTGTCGAGCCGCAATAGGCTTTTAGGGAATTTGTATGTTCGCAAGAGCCTCGTCCGTTGAGCGCCGGGTGAGGTTGGTTCGAAGTAAAAATTTTTGGTAGGAACCCTATACAAAACTTCAACAAATGTTATTTAAAATCATAAATTTAAAAATATGTAGGAAAGGTTATAACTGAAATTAAGTTTCGCTGTTAGTAAATACGACAAGCTTACACATTGTTTCCTCACAAATGTTTTGTAATGGTCAAAAGTGGAAACTTGGAAAGTTGCGAACAAAGTTTACACCATTTAAATAGTATAAATATATGTAAAAGCTGACAAACAGAGGTGGAACGAGTTTCGTTAGCGTGTTGACATTATCGAAAGCAACCTCAAACAGCGCATCGGTTCAGAAATACAATTTTCTGTTACTTACTCAACAATATTATTTTTACTAGGGTTCGTCAAAACCCTCTAAATCATATCTGATTCTCAGCCCATTAATAAGGAAGGAAGTGGAAGAAAGGATAAAACGGAAGGTAAAAGGGTATTGGGTCCTACTCCACCCGGTACTTATTGGCGAAGGACTAGATAGATAGTTTTTTTTCTTATTGTACACCAAATAAAAAAATATTTTTTTTAAATTGGCGCACTCACGTTATTCAGCAGTAATATGTCCCACAGCTCTACAAATAAATGATTTATAATTATTATTTGTTATAAAAACTTTCATCGCTATAATCATAATCTAATATCCCATATTTAATTTAATGTCCGAAGATTGTGGGATAGCATTAAGCTCTATAACATTATGCAAACATAATCTAAACACATAACATCGATATGACTTTTTGTCAGGATGTTCGCTCTGTATGACTATTCGAATACAATTTATATTCGATTTATTGCAGACATTAATGAGATGTTACGAGATATTTAATCGGAACGTTTATCGGTTGTTAATTACGGCTGATGGTAAAAATTGAAGCGAACTACCTAATCACGAGAGTAATCTAAATTAACAATTAAAAAATTCTCACACTTTATGAATAATTATGTTATCACAGTTATCAGCAAATACCTATGCGAAAAGAGGTTTTGATTCGTGGAACCAACTGTCATAGACTAAGTATAATAGACCAAATATGCTACTCCCCATTTTTATGCGGTCAAATTGATGTTATAAGAGGTTATGTAAATATTTTTAAAAGAAAATAAACGTAGGTAGGTGAAATATTTCCGCTATTTTGGTTGGATTTGGGCTCATCGCCAATTGTAAATGGTGAAATTAACTGATAAAGAAATAACTACATTCAGATCATCATATCACCGACATAACACACGCATTTTTGTCATTGGAAATCATATCGAAAGGCGTGGATGAAATTTATGTTTTTTTTCGCATTTTGGCGGACCCTTTTTGCTTACAAAAAAACAAACGAACAAACAAACAGAGAATATGCTTATGGAAAATAGAAAAAGCATATTGGCTGTGCCTATCAATTCAAGATAATCATAAGATATAATATTTAAATCTATATTATTAATAACAAAACTAATAAATTATCTCCTGAAGTGCAGTAATGAAGGCGTTGCAAATTTCGCATACTTTTTTAAACATACCTTACCTTTACCCTCCTAGAAAATTTTATATGACATAAATAAGAATGACTTTTTTACATACGAAAACAATTATTTACTCTTTGGTTATACGAAATATATTGACTGTAAAGTTAAGTTAAGTCGGCAGCGGTATTAGTGAATGAGATGCGCGGGCGCAGTAGTGACAGCGGCGTCGTACACAGCGCGATATGACGCGACATCGTGAGGCTTCCGTTCCCGCGACGGACGCCGTGGGAACCGCATTATTTCGTATTTAAATTCGACCCTCATTAAACTGGTTTAGTTCAAAATTCGCTGCCTCCTTTCGACGCCTTTTACTCACCTTTTTATAGTTCCGTTCGACATTTTACTGTTTTTGATTTGCTTGTTTTTATTTTATAAAGTCTAGACGTATTGCACAGAAAAGGAGAGCGGGGTCTTTGAATGCAGTACACTACCATACTCACATTGAGATAAAATATTTTATTATTGTTTTTCGGTGCACAAGTTGTGCTTAGTATGAGCTTTTTTTTGTTACTGAATAGAATAAGAATAAAAGAATTTGTCTTGTGTGTGATTTAGGTCTTATTGATTAGTATGTCTCGTAGTATTTTCTCGTTTAAATCTGAGCTGACGACTACCTATTCTCGCTTAACTGCTACAATCTATTTATTTGACGAAACTGGGAATTATCCCATGTGAGAATATATAAATATTAGCCACTGATAACGGTTTGAGGTATGTAAATGAGTTTAAATTAAAATTGATTTTAAAATTAGAATATTAATTGAATTTTGAAATGAAATCAGACTACGAATTAAATTTTAAATTGAAACCAGGCAAAGAATTGAATCTTGAAAAAAATTTAGATTTTGCATTGAATTTGAATCGGGGTTACTCTGAAATCGTAACAGTATTGTAACTTATATAAGACATTAAAGACATCTCTCAGCCAGTATCATTAAAAAAATATATTAATAGAAAGCCCAGACCCCCTTGGTAGGTCGGACACAACACCCACTGAGAAGACTAATTAAAATATTCCACAGAAACAATGTTTCCAACTAATGTTAATTTAATTTGTAAGTTATAAATTAATAGTTAAAACCCGTTTCTAGATCAGTGGCTGGGGAAACGAATTGGTCAACCATTATATTTAATTAATCCAATACGATTTATGTAGATACGGTCGCGCGTAATTTTTCTCATAACAACATCAACGCAAGGTAATTTAAAGTATCGAATTATTCAACTTTTGAATTATGGTTATAGTTTCTTGGGTAATTATTAATTAAGTTAAACTTCACAAATAGATATTAGATGCTATCAACTACGCTCGCTTTTTTAATGTTTTATAGTGATACGTTCTCCATTTTGTTTTCTTTGGTTTCACAAGCACCGCGTAATACGGTGCCGTGTTATGGATGTCCCGTCCCAACGAAAGTGTCGAAACACATATTAATGAGAATTAAAGAATTTTATAAACTTTAGAATTTTTATTTTGACATATTGTATTGCTATAATGTGCCGTGTGGTACAGGTCTAGAATAGTTCCATCCCCTCTTATCTTACTGGGAGTCGTAAGAGTCGACAAAGAGAAATCATTCTACCGGATGATTGGTAGCAGCGTCATCCTGCGTACTGACTTGAACTGCGATAACCAACCCGCCTGCCCAGCGTGGTGATTATAGGCAAATACCAATAATATAATTTAATATATTGAGGAGGCCAATGTTCAGCACTGGACTTTATATGGATGATAGATGATGATCACTTATTTCAAAATTAATTTACTCATGCTAGGCTTTATATCGATGCAATGATGTACACAATCACTACTTTCCTTATTGTATTATGATTTATTCCAGCTAGCCTTGATTCCGAAACACTCGTAAACGTCACGTGAAACGAAAGCGCCAGTTCTGTAAAGCGTAAGCTCAGTTCAAATTACTAGCAAAAACATTTTGTTCTTATGTTATTTTTTGGTAGCTTTGTATAGACATAGAAAAACTGAGATATAAAACATACCAAAATGTGAAAACATCTGTCACCGCTTACAAATTTGTATAAATTTAACTATATAAAAATTTTGCTTTGTTTGTAAGCGGTTGTTTAGATTAATAAACAAAATAAGTATTATTCGTTCTAAAATCACAAAAAACGCAGAACTCATTTGGCTATTTACTCCGTAAGCTACACGGTTTTATAATCATTCATAAATTTTTTTTCTAGAGTTTTTTCTACTAGACTCTTACTAGATAGTTATTAAAAATTATAACACCCAAAATAACTTCATAATTGTGAATATAAAAAGCTTCATCAAAGTATCCAATAACAACTAATGTGTGAACATTCATTTTACACTGAAAAGGGTTATTTTTACCCTGAAATTGTTATTTCCCCACGGTGTCACCTTACACCGGATGGGTAACCCTGATCGCAATATGACAACCTTTATACCCGCCCACTCTATTTTCTACCTTAACTCTATGTACAAAGAGCTTGATTTTACTTTTGAATGCACACAACCCTGACATTTGAGTTGCTTGTCGAGAACTTAAACTTTTTTTAGATAAAAATCAATGTAAGCTTTAAAGTGTATATTTACTTCTTGGCGGGAAAGTGAAGCGTCATGTCTGCAGTTTTGTTTTATTTTCTAAAATTTGTGATATTTCTAACATTAATGTGTAATAACGGTGGATTATTAACCATTAAGTGTTTGTGAACATACACGAGTGTTGGTAAATCAAACAAAACAGTGCAACATCACTTTTCAAATTTTCTCTCAAGGAGTCCATGTGAGATCTCAGTATAGTCCCACATCTTTACTGAGGACTCAAGGGACTTAGGGGAGGGTATCTCATTTACCATTTATCATCTTTATCACCACTCATTCTCATTTACTATAAATTATATATTATTAATATATCACTTACTTGACACTGGCTAAATGTGCTAGACGCACGAAGCCATTATTTAAAATAAAGAAAGAAAGTGTATATTTTAGAGTTAACTTTGGTTAATTCTTAAGAATCGGATGTCGGAAGGACGTAGAATGTATAAGGGACTACCTGTTGGTACTAAAAATATTCATTGTTGATAGTAACAATAGAGTCAATTGCATTCCTCAAGAAACACGAATTTTGCAAAAAAAAAATTGAACTACCCATTTTTGTTGGGTCCACAACAAAAATGGGTTTTATAAAGTGATAAAAAGTAGTTGCACGTCCCCTGCGAGGATTTAGAATTGATTATATTATTTAAATTAAAAAAAATATTCATATATTTTACTAAGTTCTTTATTGCGACCAGATTTTATAATATAAATGTTAGAAATACTTTTTAAAAGTTCCGTTCCCGTTAATCTTACAGGACTTTTGGTTTAAATGAGTTCACTAATTGTATATAGGCTAGGTTTGAACTCGATGCCCAATGATTATATAATTATACAGGCATAATTAATGTAAAGATTAAAAATTAAAAGACTAAGAATTAATCGACTACAAACAGATTAACAGATACCGTTAAAGTAAAATAAAGACAAATATTTATTCGAAACCACAGATAATAAACTACTTTGAAATGTTATAAATCTTCCTTACCGGAGGCAAATAACCTAAAATTTTACACAAATCTCTAGTTTTGTTTCCCGCCATTTCAAAGCGCCGCCATTGCCGTTTACTACGAGTAAATTAATCACAAGCAAAAGAAGTGTTAAAGTGTTAAGCTAAAAGTCTCGGCGGTCTCTTTTGTGTCAAAATAACATGAAATTAAACGTTGATACTTTAAATTAGAAACTTTGGTTTATTCCAAATATGTAGTTCCACGCTTTTTTGTGTCATTTATATTATTTTGTGTTTTGTATATTATTTTGTGTTTTGTATATTACTTTGTGTGTTGTATATTATTGTGTGTGCTGTTGTGTGCTACATATACTTTCCTTTTTCATTCATAAATTCATCAGTTCAAAATCTTTACCAGCTACACTTAATTAGTTCAACAGTTTTATTCAAATCTTTTTATTTCTTAGATATGGACTCACATTTTATATACTTTACTATAATTAAAGTAGTGAAGACTAGACTAGAGTTTAAATGGTGTTGTGGATTCAACACGGGAAATAACAATTCACCACAAAGAAGTTATGTCTAAAAATCCACTGTAATTATAAAGAAATAATCGTGTTTATAGTTGTTTTGAAAAATAAAATACTGCCGCGATGTGTCTTTTTCCCCATTGGCGCCAAAACTGTATTCAAAATTTAAAAACAATGTTGCTCATCTAGTTCTTAAAAGACGTAAATGCCATTTTGTCAATTTGACAGTAAAACGGTTTAAAGTTTTTTTGTCATAAATACGATAACATACTCGATTTGGTGTTTGGCGTTCCCTATATGACAGCTGTCGAATTACAAAAAAAAAAAAAATTAAGCATTTAATACATCTACATAAAAGACTTCTTGGCGGGAAAGTGAAGCGTCATGTCTGCAGTTTTGTTTTATTTTCTAAAATTTGTGATATTTCTAACATTAATGTGTAATAACGGTGGATTATTAACCGTTAAGTGTTTGTGAACATACATGAGTGTTGGTAAATCAAACAAAACAGTGCAACATCACTTTTCAAATTTTCTCTCAAGGAGTCCATGTGAGATCTCAGTATAGTCCCACATCTTTACTGAGGACTCAAGGGGCTTAGGGAAGGGTATAATCTCATTTACCATTTATCATCTTTATCACCACTCATTCTCATTTACTATGAATTATATATTATTAATATATCACTTACTTGACACTGGCTAAATGTGCTAGACGCACGAAGCCAATTATTTAAAAAAAAGAAAGAAAAGAAAGATCTACATAAAAGGAAACTTGTGGCATAGTTAACTCAATGTTGCAGTTTTTTACATTTACCTCCTTTAAAAACTAGATGTGCGATGTTCGTAAATTACAGCAGAACCGCGCCAATAGAGAATATTACTGTTTAAGATTTCAAGGGGTATAGACCTTTTTAACAATCTCTCTTCTAGATTATAGTTTTGTATGTGTAAGTGCGTGTGTGTGAAGAATCACTGTTCTAAATGATAGTTTGGTATATGTGTGCGAGTGTGTAAGTGTGTGGGTGTAAAGAGGGGTGTAGAGGGACGGGGTTCGCTTCCCGCGTAGCACCTGGCGCTCGGAGGTTACACGTATCGACGGGACCCAACCCACTTGTAGCAAGATGCACTGCTCAAGATATTCTGATTTGCCTTTTATTTACGATTATTTGTATTGATGTAACTTAAATTAAAAATTCGTTCTTAAAAAAGCAGTTCGTTTTAAGAACTCTGTTTTGCTTTACTGAGTGATAATACCTTCTAAATAGTAGCTATAATAAAACAAAAAAACTAGAGTACTTATATCATTTGATATTCTTTCTTTAAAATCTATGCTCATGGTTCTTACAGAGTACTTAACAGAGAAATCTTAAATCATACTCCACCACGCTGACCTAGTGCGGATTAGCGGAGACAGGTGCGTGCCGTATTGCAGGTATAATTTTCCAAACTGGCAGTTTGAAACTGTCGAAAAGAGCCGCTAACTTGGCTTAACGTGTCTTCCGAAGCATGAAAGCGCTTAATATTAAAAGCTTTTAACGGTCACCTATCCAAGTACTGACTTTCTTGAGCTCTGCTCTTCTAAGGTGTTCGTTTTCATCCACATAACACCGTATTACTACACAAACAGTTTCAGTATAAGTTATTTAGTCTTCTTTTTTGTGTCAAATTAACTGTTTCTAGAAAGATATTATGTTACCTACGTAGTAGTTAATACGACTAGTACGTATGATTAATTCTCGGAAGATGTAGTTTACCAACTCAGAGTAACCTGTACGCATAACAAAATCAAAGTTTACAACATAGAACACGTACTTCGATCACATTGTTACGAAACGATTGTTCTAAGTAGGCGAACTAACTTTAGACATGGAATTTTTGGAACATACACTACCTTAAAAGGAGATGTGATAACTAAAACATGTAATAAATTTAAAATATCTTTGTAACAACAATTCAAGCGCAACTATAATTTCCCGAAAAATCGAGAAACAATTCAACACGACACGTGTTTTGCCCTTACACAGGGCATCTTCAGGTAAGATAGGAGCCTCAGAACAACGATGTCTTCACGACCAACGCTGAAACGAGAGTTAGCGGTGAAGACATCCCTGTTCCGCCTGAATTAATAAATTAACTAAAAACATGTTTAGTTTATTTAATTTATCCAAGAAAATGTTATGGGTGTTTCGCCCAGATAGTAATAATTTAATCGTTAGTAAGTTTTTTCTTACTAACGCCCCAATATTCCCAAATATTATATGAAGTTAAATCCAAAAAATATTATTAATATCACAGATTCAGTTAGTGTCATATAGTTGTTCATATCCAAAGCATTATAAAGATCGACAATTGTCGCTATTGTCTAGAGCGTTAGGGCGAGATTCGATATAAAAGGCTGTTTGGGTGCTACTAACTATTAGACGCTGATTGTACACAGAGCCATCTTGCGCCCAAAACCAACAACTTTCCTAGCAACAGCATCAAATAATCCCTTCTTACATCTCCCAAGACGGTTGATAATCTTCATCATCATCATATCAGCCCTATAAAGTCCCCTGAACGTTAGCCTCAACAATAGAATACATTCTATTTGCATTATTAGTTGTATTTGTCCGTAATCACCACGATGGTAATCTCAGTTTAAGCCAGTACGCAGGATGATGCTGCTGCCAACAATCAGTAGGATTTTCGACTTTTACGACTCCCCGTGAGATGAGAGCATATTCTATACCGGTACCACACGGTTGGTAATTCTACTAAAGAAAATTTCAGAAAACAATCAAGATAAGCTAGATGCGTTGATGCCACTTAAACATCCTCCGAACCGAATAGCAACACAATTGTTCAGCATTCATTTGTTTTAACAAAACACTAAAGCATGTCGCCATATTGGTCAACAAATATGGCCAACACAATGCATAAGGTTTCCCAATACCGACAAACATTGCCGAAGTTCTTTAACAGATGATAAAAATGAGGTTCGAAGAATTTCGCGGTGAGGTAAAACAACTTATTCGTAAGAGTTTACGTAATAGGCTTTTTGGAGGTTTTAACAAATAAGTATTTAGTCTTTTTTTTTGTTAAAAGAGATATTCTTAATGAAATTTAGCCTTCGTTGGAGCGCTTTTGCTCGCGAACCGCGTACTTCGTTGAGGATCTTTTTGAGCAAACTGTGTCATGAATACTTACATACAAATAAACATTCTCAAATATATCTCTTCTATATCTTAGAGTTATAAACCAGCAATAATCCCTCCTCAGCCTATTAATTATCATCCACTATTCCTTAGTAGTCCTCCCTAGAGACCTTTCTCTCACCTTGCTTCTACGCCACCGTGATTCGGTCTATACTCCACCACGCGGTCCCCGGGCGGATTGGTCACTTTGTTTCTGCGTGAGATAATGCGAAAACAATAAGTTACAGTCAATTATACAACATTACATTGATTATTATTGCTTAAAAATAAATCATATCTGTGTTACTAGTTAAAAAGTAGAAAATAATTTATACTACAAGTGATTGATATCTTTATTTTAATAGATTGCAATTGTGAAGTTTTTCGACTTTTCGAAAGATTACAGTTGCGCGGGAATTATTCTATATTATTTTAAACCTTCAACAAACAATTAATTTATTTGCGCAAACTAACGCCTAAATCAATACATAATAATCACTATAAATATTTATAAATTAAAAAAAATATATATAATCAATTCAGTATCAGGTATGTAAAAATTTGGATTTTAAAGTATTTAATAAATATAACTAAAACAAAGCATAACAGGTCAGGCAAGTTGTAAATAGAATACAGAGACAGGTTCGGAGTGGACTTAGCGACAAAGATGCGCAAGCGCAGGCGGTCCTTGCGTCGACAAACATTTACATGGACGAGCCGGCCGCGCCTGTGGCAGATAACAATACCACGAAAGGCCTCAAAACCAAGCTTGCTTTAAGATCTTTTTTGTCACCAAAAATGGTTGACATTTGACCACAACCCCGCTAAATGTAAATCCCCAAATACTCTTACTTTTTTAAATGTGACTCGCTGAAATGACGACGCTGACTAATGAATCGACAAGTTTATTTAAAAAGTTAGATCAAATAACGTCACGAACAGACGAAAAAAAGTTACTTTGGCTTGTCACCATTATTTTTCTTTTTTTATTCTGAATAAATATTTACGTATGTCCTTAGGATACAAATTGTCTTTGAACCTAATTTTATTAAAAACCGACCCAGAGGCGTGAAAGCACGCACCACACCAGTAATTTTGATAAAAATTCTTAATAATAAGTATTTATCAAAAGAGACTTACTTGTATTGACTATTATGAGTGACGCTAAAACAAAACTATTACAACGCAATATAGACTTTAAATATATTAGTAAAAAGATAGTAGATTTTATATGTTTTAGCAATGTAAATGGCATAATAGATGTTACATACATACATACATACATCCACGCCTGTTTCCTAGAAGGGGTAGGCAGAGGCATATTATACGCAAAGACTTCGCCAGTTATATAGTTGGTTTCATGTAATAGGTGGCGAGCCTATTGCCGCTTACCGGGCACTGTTATGTCCGCCAGAGCCTCGTCCGTTGATCGGCAGGTGCACCACTTGCAGGTGAGGTTGGTTTGGGCTTCTTAGGTCTTGGTAGGATCCGTATACACCTAATAGATGTAACATATCAATAATTGTAAAATAAGTGCACATTATGTTACTAAAAGAGCGCTATTATCGCCAACATTATAACTGTTTATCCATTATTGTTAAATATAAATAAAGTACAAAAAAAGAAGTTCCATTTAATTTATTTAAACATTAGCTTCCTCCAATTAACTCCAGTTTAGCTGGCAGTCGGTATCAAGATTGAAACCCTCGAACCAGTGAGTCGTCTAGTACAGCCAATATGGCCAATTGGCCATACTATAATATTGTATTAAGAAGTTCCGGGTTCTGTTCCTGCTGACTCAATGCATACAATGTGACATCAACAAAACATACGTAAAAAGAAACTGGAATGAGTATGTGTTCTTATCATTTTTGAATATAAAAATGTGAAGTCAGATGTTCGCTCTAAGATAGTACCTAGATTTGATTCCTAGCCGAATGGACTCCTCCATCTATGTTTATTTTATAAGTGTATGCTAACTTTAGTTTAGTTTTACGACCGCCGTTCCTGAGGTTGTGGGTTCGATTCCCACATAGGAAAAATCTTTGTGTGCATGAATTTGAATATGTGTTCTGGTCTGGATGTGTCTTATGGATATTAAGTATTTGTATATAAAATAAAATTGTTTGAGTAGGTTTATCCGTTTAGTATCCATTACACAAGTTCTTAATGATACTTAGCTTGAATCCTAATAATTGGTGTAATTGTAATAGAATATTTAGTTATTTAATCCTCTCCTTCGGGCTCGTGGAATTCACTTTGTGTTAGATAGCGTTTTTCTGTTGTGATTAGATATTTTCCTACAGTAAAAATATCCTATGTGTTAATGTCGATTACACTTTATCCCTGGGCCCTGGGCTTAAGTCTGGGACAACCGGGATAATGCCCATTTTTATTTTGATCTATTCAATAGTTTTTGCGTGAATCAGTCATAAGCATAATACGATCCTCACAAACTTTGGATGAGAGAGATTGATACATCAATTGTTCAATGACAAATATTACTAAAGAGAACACATGAGGTACCGGTAAGTTGTAAATAAAGTAAGTTCAATAAGTTCTATAAGTTCTAAAAACAATTATTTTCTTCATTATTTTAAATCTTGCGACTGCAGAACACAGGTTTTTTTAGACTTGTCAAATTGTTTTACTATTAAGTACATTTTTTTGTAACTGGCGGGGGAAAAACTAAACTTGACGATTTTCTTGCCCGTTCTTTTACGATCAAGCAACCGCCCGCAGTGAATAGGCGCCCTAGTTTTTAAGTTTTCACTTTCATAAGAGCTCTATTAAGACAAACTTGAATAAATGATGTTGACTTTGACTTTGTCTTTAAAGGATAAAGTAAAGAAACACTTGTCTTAGCAACAGTACCGCATAACTCATGGTAAAAAGGTTCAGGTAAACATTGTGTTACAAGAGTTATAGCCTCGAGAAATGGCGTGCTAAGCCATAGCAAAGTATGAATGAAAAACAGACGGGTCCTTTGTAAGGGAAGGCACAAAAAGCAGAGCCTTTAGTAGATCCACGGAGCTCAATATTTACTACGCTTCCCGTCCCTTTCACTTCCTCTACGACAACCTGCGGCGGAGGGAGAGCGCGCGTCAGACAGGGACGGCAGATTCATTCATAACCGAGTCCGCCATCCGGCCGGCGTTCTGCCCGATCACTTCATCTCCTTCTAACGCGTAATCTTTTCTCGAGTGCGAGCAGGTGCCACCGGATGCAGAGCGTTAGCGACGCACCGTAGCTTCGATCGGAAGCTCTTAAAAAAACTCGCACTCTTTCACGGCTCGCGCCGAACATTTCGCGCTCAGTTCGATCAAGTTTTGAGTGTGATTAGGAATTGTAATTGTTTCGGTGTGCTTTTGTTTTTGATTAGTGACTTGATAGTGATGAGTGTTTTTTGGTAAGGTGTATGGGAGCTGGGAGTGCTTGTGGCGCCCCTCCGAGCGCCCATTGAGCGGTAGTCGCGCGCCGGCCACCGCGACGTACGCTCGCCCCTCGCCAGACCAACCGTCCGCGCTCGCTGACATGACCGGTTCCGCACCTCGCGATCACCTGTGCTTACAGGCATACAGTGCTTGCACTACAGTGTTACCTCAATTTGGTGCTTTTTAGTGAATGGACCTGGAAATGTACCAGAACAGCCTCCGGACAACTCCGCAATGGCCCAAATTGCATTAAATGGGTAATTGCTGTACGTCATTGGATAATGGATTCGTCTCATATACCTATAACATTTTATCAGACCCACGTACGTTGGTGAATTTTGCACTTGACTCCCAGTCTCTTTGTTTGATGCCGTTCCATTTAAATATTTAAATTCAACAATGCGTTTTCCGTCCCCCCATGTTGAGATGAATACAAAGTTGTGTTTTTGTAGTGTTCTAACATTGAATTGTTTACTTGCAGTCAGCTAGTATGACATATAGTGATCGTTGATAACTGGTACTCGTACTGGTGGGTGTGAAATATAACCGCGATAACAAATATGTCGACACTTGTCAACTTTAAAGCTAAATAATATAGTATATTTATATCGCAAAGGAACGCGCTAGTTTGTTATAGTCAATACTCAAATAAAGTCCAAATACATATAAGAAAAGCACTAAACCTTTACTGCTTATAAACAAAAGACTTAAACGCATTTCCGTTTAAGCTTGGTCTTTTATAGTATTAACACGCAAGTAAGACACAAAACTATTTTTCACGTAAATATTATGCAATACCAAATAAAGAGGTAAATTAAAATTAGAAAATAAATCTACCCAAAATGACTCTCTATCAAACAGAACATCTCTTTACGTTTTTACAAGACACAATTTATACCGCTTGTATTTTCATATTATTTACAGAGAAAAATCATTATATAGAGGAACAGTTTGTTTGCATTTAATTAGCTCCGAAACTATAAAACCGAATAGAAAAATTCTTTCACTAATAGAAAACTACATTATTTGTGAATAATGTAGGCTTCATAATTAAGCCATTAAAATTACGGATAACTAAGAAAACTTGAATAATGTTACCCAAGGTGTAAAATACTTCATAAATAGCGTGTTAGTACTTACTAAATTTTAAATACGACATGCAGAAAGGCATTCACAAGACTCATTTTCGTTTGTACTTAAATGTTTACGTGTGCAGGTATTCAGGTATTCGTTATCAACCCGCGACCGTGGGAAGGGAGAAAAAAACTTAAAACAATAGCAGGCAGATAAGGGCCAACTCGTCACTCGGCGAAGGTACCCCATTCTGTACATGCGCTAATTATATGCCCGCTCATTTACATAGTGTACGAACTCGTTTAGATGCGAATTCACTAGCATGTGACAATCTTGAAAATAATTCACTGTGGAGTTTGACAACTGTTCTTTTTTTAATTTTGTTTTCTTTAATTAATGTTTGTTGGTACAATAGGCATTGCCTTTGTATTCGATATCATTTATCAACTGATACTAATGAGTAATGTGTTAAGTTTATTAAATAATTTTGCTTTTGCTGAATAATTTTGTCGAGTTTCTTCTTATAGCAAACTCCCGTCCTAGTAAATGAGCTCATTAAGATTTAAGTAGCGTTTACAAGTGCTTCGTAAAGATGCCTAGTTAGTATCAATGAATTTTGAATTATATTTCTTAGACATTTTACATAGCGACGTATAGCCCTAGAGTGAACCTAGCTTATACAATTAGCCACAGCTCACAGATAAGAGTCAACTCTGTACTGATATGTTAGATTTGCTACGATGTCGTCAGTACTAGAGTAGTTATAGACAAACTACGGATGTGCTTATTTACTTTTTGTAAATACATTCATACATAAATATATAGAGGGTAATTCTGAAAAATCTTACGAGACAACATGTCCACAAATATAGGATCCTAATTACTCGTTTAAATTCTTGAAGTCATAAAAGTCTTTGCTGACTTCATAGGTAAATTTTGATAAATCTCTCTTATTGCTACTACTTTACTATTGCGAGTAAAACATGTCAAAAAATTGAAATAAGTAACACTTACCTAAGTGACTTACAGACTTAGCCTAAGTTACTAAGGATTACTTTACAGTACTTATGTTTACTTAGCGTATAGCTTGAGTGACTCATGCTATTGGTAACCCCTGTCAAACAACATATTTCGTAGTAACCAAGCATTTATGTACATGTTTTAATGAATTAATAATTTATCTAATCTCGCCTTTTCGTTTAAATTCTGTTTTTAGTTAAAGATTTACGTAAAAGCTTATTAATTAAAGGCGTTATAATTGTAATATTGATATGTATCTAAATTATATTTTTATATACATCATCATCCGCTGTCAGATCTACTTTTGATTACCGTATAAAGAATAATCAGCAAAAAAAATATTAGCTTGGCTCTATAAAGCGCCCATTTACTGTGAAAGAATTTTGATCGCGGAAGAATCAGGCAAGAAATATGTATGTTATAAGCTATAGCTGTTTCCCGCGACTTTGTTCACGTATTGAAAAAAAATATAGCCTATACTAATAAGAGACAGCTTAGCTTGGCAGCATCTTGGAGTACGATTTTAATCCCTCTCATCTTATTGAAGAGGCTTGTGCTCAGTAATGGGACATTAAAGGCCTGAGGCCTAAACAAAATAAAGCAAATTGGAGAAAGTACTTGATAAAATAAAATAATTAAATAATAACGTGTCTGAAGATATATTAATATCATGTGTATTCGCCCCCCGCATGGCAAAAATCCAAGCTGCAAAGAGATTTAAAACAAAAAGGATGAACGATTTATTTTAAGAAAAAAAAGTTTGTATTATCCTGTATAGGTCAGCTACAGTCTGATTGCTGAATAATGTAAATCGTATGCGTCTAAAGCACTGATACGAACACCCTGCGCCCGCGCACAGGATACAGGTGTTGCCAGCAAAAGACGCCATATTGTAAATCCATGGCGCACTGTTTTTTATCGTTTTTAATAGTCGCGAAACCTTTACAAATAAACCTATGTTAAAAAATAAATGCAACATCTGTCGATTTTTGCTAATCGTATATTTTATTATAATCTATGGTCAGTCGTTAACTTTTATTTGTTGTTTTGACTTAATTGACTGTTTATTTGATGTTTGATATTTAAACATACCTTAGTGAGTGTTTAGGTTACAAAATGAACAGAGTTTAGTCTTCAATAATCTATTCATAAAAGTTTATCATAATATGTAAATTAAAGTTACATAGAAGGTTAAAATAAATAATTCGCTTACCTGCTGATAGCAACATTGTACAGTCCGATGGGCAAACGTCGAATTTTCACAGCCAGCGGACCGTGTCGTCTGACTCACAAAGGAACGTTAACAACGCACACCGAATCCGAACGGCCTTATGACTATTCTTTTTGCCTTTTTTCATGTTTGCGAAAAACAATATGAGCGTCGTTAGAACATTGCCATTTTTGAATAAGAAAAACAATTGTAACTCATGAACGTCTTATTTGATTCGCTTTTCTATTTCTTAGCGAAAAACAAGTGAGTATAGATAGAACATTGCCATTTTCGAATAGGGAAAAGGATTTCAACTAAAGAACGTCGATTGAACATAATAATAATATGTTTTCAAATCCAAAAATAAATTTTCAAAAATAGAATACCGTTAGAATGTTGTCATATTATTACGTCATTTCCAAGTTCAACATTTAAAAAAAGAGTGTCAATTTAGTTCAAACTTTGGCGATTAAGGATCAGTTTCAAAAAATTAGTTCGTAAAATAAGTATGGAAAGTATAAAATGTAATTGGACTTAGGCGATAATATATGGTTGCTAATTGATTTAATATCTCACCTAATAAGTATTTTTACAGCGTACCCACTAGTTACGAAGTATAAAAAATAACAGGCAGACTTAAATACGTTTAGATACAACTCTTGTCTTACCATATAACGTTCCTCGAATTAATTAGATACAAATGTATTGCACCTATTTAGAGATGTTGTAGTGTTAAAAATAAAACTTTTAACACGTTGTTAATTGCCCTGGCTGTCAGCGGTAGAGCATTGCAGCTCGACCCAATTTTTCGAACGAAGTGAAAAATATATTAATGATATTGGTGACACGAGTGGACTTGTGATAAAATACTTTTTATATATTTTTTTTTACTAAAGAGTTTCGACACTTATTCTAAGTGACACGCCAACAGATTCGTTACAGATATTATAAGTCTACGTCAGAATATAATTTACTCTGCGCTCGTCACTCTGAGACATTCAAGTTTGGCTCAATAATGTCAAATCAATTAGACGATACAAACTAATAAGCACTTTAAATCTTACGAACTTAAGCTCATATCACTGCGGGCAGAAACTGTAAAGAAGAATTGGTCAAGAAACTCGTCAAGTATTATTTTCCCACCACTAGAAAAAAGTTGTCTTTGCTCAGTCACCTACTGCACCAAACATTATAGCGTGAAGCTGTTATCTAATACCACTAATACCTATGTAATAGTTGTAATACTTATGTAATATATACAATTTTAATAGTTCGTGAAAATATAAGTAAATTTCGTTTGTTAATTTGCCCTCAAGAGAAGATAAATTACATAAAATGGCGGCTACGACACTGAACTTCACCTTATGCTCGTTAAATTAACATACAAAAGTACTGAAAATGCATTCATTTAAATGTTTAATTAACGTTCTTATACAAATACCTAAATAACAGTTCGCAATGAGTACTTCATTTGAATTTTTATTGTGCCGATGTATAGATATAGGTACCTACTTGACTTTAGATTGAAATTAATTTTATCAAGTTTCACAAATATATTCTGTAACCTATATTGTTTGAACTAAAGTTTAATGTTCCATATATGCTAACAAGCCATTCAGTTTTATTTTAACTATGCCGTGAATAAGAGTAGGTAATGAAAATTTATCTATTGCAATAAATATGAGCGTTCGCAATTTTGACCAGAATCATTGAAGCGTCTATTATGACGCGCCCACGTGTGTAAACAAACATTAAATTTTGAATTTGGAACGACGCGAGTTTTCCATAGAGATTTTTCTCGCGGGAGGAGCGCGCGCATGCGTAGGCGTAGAGTCGGCCAATCGGCGACACCCGCCCAGCTCCTCGCCTCTCGGACACGCCTCACTACACATTTCCCAATACGTACACCCACGCGTCAAAAATATGCAAAAACTCTAATTCTTATTCTATGAACTCAACCACATAATATGCCACAGATTTTCTTTGTGATAATAAATGAGCAGTCAAATCGTATATCATTTAAATAACTTTTCATATTTCATACGTACCTACTTTAAAAATGTATTTCTGATTTCAATTATATTTCACCAATCTACCCAACATTTGCAAAAACCATAAAACTACTTTGCGTAAAATATTTATTTAAATTTATGGCAACCCAAATGGTATGAAAATAAAAACCATATGTAGGTATTTAAAATCGTATAAGGCTCTAATGACACAGTTCAGTAGTTCGGTATGTGATATCAATTTGATACATTACTTAATTACCTAACGAAAGATTTTACAAGGCGCTCGAGCCAAGAAATTGCACAGTTTCAACATTACCTGTCGCGCCATACTTAGCATAGCGTATCCCTAAATATCGGCCATTTTAAATCTGGCTTTTTTGTAGACGTGTCCAAATTAGGTGTCAGTATATGTAAGATTTTTAGAGTTTAACATTAACGACATTAATTACCATTAGTTGCTATTGCCGTAAGTGTTAGTGGCGTGTGCGTATAGAAGCACTATTATACGATAAAACCTTAAGAAAACTTAAGTTAACACTTTCATGATTGCAATTAAAAGCGATTACTTTTTGTTGCAGCCTACCCCTGTATTGAATTATGCAATAACAGTACAGTTACAGTGTGTGTTAAAGTTTTTTATGTACTATCTACAATGTTGTTTCGAATATTTATTAATACTTTTATGTCGCAAAAATATAAATCAGATGTTTGTGTTGTGATTATTGTTTACTGTCACATTGTTGCATTCAAGCTCGTACCTAGATTTAGGATAGAAAAACACGCTGATATGCGCTAACTTCAAAATAAGCTTATAGACAATTTGTTGACAGAACAGAAATAGCGCGCGCTACCATGTTTCTCAGCTTAGTCTATGGGACACTATAGACACGTTGCTTCATTGCTTAAAATCTAAGTCTGTTAGATCGAATAACAGTTTTTTCGGATACTACGCGACAAAAAAGACACCTCAATCACAATTTTCTATCGATGCGTTACATTATCATTTAAAGAGAGTTGACCACTCTCTTAAAATGATAATATATAAGATTTACAGTCAATTCGACACACAAAGGTACATAATTTTTCTTACGTCGTCGCATCGCCCATTACAATATAAATTGGACGTTTGAGTCTGATTCAACGCTGGAACAGTGTGTGGCAGCGTCACAATTAAATGGTCGGAGGTCAAATCACTTGCCGGACGGGCGTACACGAATGTGTCCACTCTTTCCAACAGCTGGCTTAATAAAAATGACTACTACATTTTTGCATGCCCATATTTTGCAATGCATACTAACGTAGATTATGCAAATTATCCTTTAAATTTGCAATACTATTAAGTAGACCATGTAAAGTAAAAAGTAAATACATTCTGAAAGATTTAATTTGACATTAGTGAACCTACATGAAAGTCTTTAAAAGGTTTTAAATGCCATTTTTAAATTTCGAAAAAAAATGTCTGCATCCGCAAATGAGGTTTTGCTGTAAGGAGTATATGTCTTCGATAAATTAGCTATGTGTTACATTCACACAACGTTCACAAGTCCTAGGAATGCGTAGATATTTGCAAGAGAAGTGCATTACCGATGTTGTGTCATAAACAAACGCTGAAAGCTTGCTTGCGTACATTGCACAATGTATGACATTGTTCGCTTCAACACGCCGAATTGTAAATTGTTACTCTTGTTAACGCATTGTTCCACATATGAATGTCCCACGTCACGAGATTCGCAGAAGTGTCTATTGTCGCCATATTTGTTGATGCGCGCGCAGTTTACGGAATATCTAGTTCGAGATATGAAAACAAACGTGATTCAAACGGTAAAACAGATCATTTCCACATTCACATTTTAAAAATTCAGTTCTCGATAATCTTAAAGTATTAATTAAAAAAAAAAACATCAAAATCGGTTGATTAAAGACGAAGAGATCCGCGAACTTAAAGAAAAGATCGGTCGAATTGAGCAACCTTCTTTTTTTCAAGTCGTTTAAAAAGTATCTATTATCGTTTACTTGACAGATACTAATCAGACATTGTGACAAGATTCCGCCTCAGAAGTGGGATGCGTTTAAAACAAAGCGTATCTTATTAGAAGTAAGTCGGTCATATAAAATTAAAACAAACAAGGCATAGTCATAAAAGCAACCACCATATTTGTGGCTCTCAATAACCATCAAAAGCCAAATTGATTAGTCTATGACCTCTTGAATTTGTATGCGGGTGTCCGGCGGGCGGTGCCGTGGCATTAGGGCGCATGTTGTTTTCAATATGAGTATTGTATATTTATAATATAGGTATTATCGTTCATATTTCGTTTACTAAAGCATGCATACATATACATAACTAGCTGTTACCCGCGACTTCGTCCGCGTGGAATAGTATCTTTGGGTAGCATTTACAACCCCCTTTTCGCAATAAAAAGTAGCCTATATCCTTTCTCAGGGTCTAGACTATCTGTATACCAAATTTCATTTAAATCCGTTCAGTAGTTTTGGCGTGAAAGAGTAACAGACAGACAGACAGACAGAGTTACTTTCGCATTTATAATAT
The DNA here is from genome assembly GCA_949126915.1 of Musotima nitidalis. Taxonomy (NCBI): domain Eukaryota; kingdom Metazoa; phylum Arthropoda; class Insecta; order Lepidoptera; family Crambidae; genus Musotima; species Musotima nitidalis. The sequence goes on from OX421431.1 coordinate 9,383,087, forward strand.
TAGTAAGGATATAACGCCTGTTTCAAAGGCAGAGGCAAATTGCACACCCACATTTCGCCAGTTATATTATTGGTCCCACGTAATAGATGGCGAGCCTATTACCGCTTACCGGGTACTTTTATGTTCGCCAGAGCCTCGCCGTTGATCGACAGGTGCACTACAAGCAGGTGAGGTTGGCTTGGACTCCTTAGATCTTGGTAGGAGCTCTATACATCTTACTAAAGCATTAAGATAAAATTTTACCTTAAATGTATCGCCTATATAACTTAAGGGCTGAGTCGGGCAATGGAAAGGTGGTGGTTTGTACTTTAGATGGTTAAGGTTTGTACCTTACATGTTTATATTACTAGCGGCCGCCCGCGACTTCTTTCACTTGATTTACATATAAACCTTCCTATTGAATCACTCTATCTATTAAAAACCGCATCAAAATCCGTTGCGTAGTTTTAATGATCCAAGCTTTATAATATATAGTGATTGTGATTTTTACCACTGCTCATGAGCTGCCGCGTCTATATTCCTCTAGGCTACACAACTTGATTTTTTTTATACCACAAGTTGACACTCAAGAATACAGCCTATCTGATGGATAGTCACTACAGCTAGGACACTTGCAATTAGAGGCATCACTAGCTCTTGACGACCCTTTAAGACGTTGAATTGTCAATAATTGAATTATGGATACCAGACACAAGATTAAAAACGGTTTTACGCTATTTTTGATGCTATATTCTCTATTTAACCCGCACAACGCCTAAGACGTGCCAACTGACCCCTGACCCCAGATCCCTCGTTGCAATTCACCCAGTGTTTGTACAGACCGCCCCAGGCACTAATTAATGTCGCGCGACAGTAATTGCTTCACTGCTCAGCAGCTGACGCGTCTATATTGCTCTTGGCTCTACTGTGACTGTGATTGCCAATAAAATTTAACGGCTTAAGGGTTTAATTAACACTGAATTTAAGGAGTCTTCGCGGTGGTTTGTAAATCTACTGGTGGTAATGGATGCTTTGTTCGATAAGAGTTAGGACTTTCGTAAGCTGTATCTTAATGTGGAAAACATTAATATAATTAACTTTATAAAATATCATCATCATAAGAACCTTATAAAGTCCACTGCTCAACAGTAGCCCCCAAAAGATTACATTCTATTAAAGGTATTTGCCCATAATCGCCACACTGAGAAGGCGCTAGGCGGGTTCATGATCGCAGCTCAAGCCAGTAGGTGGGAGTACTGTGCTGCTAATCATCTGGTCGTATTTCTCTTCGTCGACTCTGACGACTCCTCGTGAGAAGATAGGGGGTTGCACTATCTAGACCGGCACCACTCGGCAAAAAGACCTACTTCTAAAAATAGTTATTAAATAAACTTCTATAAAATTATACCTATTATAGACAAACCAGTCAAACGGTTTTGTGGGATATGTTTTTATGTAACTTGCATTATTTAAAGGAAATAAACGTTTTATCTATCTATCTATCTATACCGAATTCAGTTTAATTATTTAAAATCAGCCAACAACGTCTCCTTCACAAAAAATATTCTGTTTGTTTTGATCGGGATTCAGGTTTTCATGCCGCCCTAACGGTTCTCTTACTTGGCTTAATGGCTTCCATGAATAGTGATAATCGCAGCCAAAGGCTAAACATGTCTTCCGAAACACAGAAGGTGAAAATTAAATTAAATAATGAAATAAATTAAATATACAAAAAATAATTAAATTTAATACCACTACCGACATTAAAGATCAAGATTACCACACCAAGATCTCTTCAAAAATTGTTTAGCTTCTGTGATCGTCACCAACCACGAGTGCTTCCACAACTCAACTCAAGTAATTATAGTAGGTAGCTCCCGATTGCTGTCAAGGGTTGATTTTAATTCACTTCCGAAAGTTAATTTTAGTGGTGTCGATATACCTTATTCAAAGACGGTCAAAAATTTGGGGATAATTATGGACGAAACTCTTTGTTGGGGTCCGCAACTTCAGGCTGTCAGCCGTAAGTTATACGCTTCCGCTGCATCATTGAGAAGACTACGTAACTTTTTACCAACTACCACTAAAGTAGCGTTAGCGCAGTCTCTGCTACTTCCCTTTCTTGATTACGCCGACGCCTGCTTTCTTGACCTCACGGAGGACCAGCTAAATAAACTTGAGCGTCTTCAGAATTTTTGTATAAGATTCATATTTGGTTTGCGCAAATATGACCATGTATCTCATTACCGTTCTGTACTCAAGTGGCTTCCTATTCGTCTTCGCCGGAATACTCACATTCTATCTCTTCTTTTTAACATTTTGCACAATCCTACTTACCCTCACTATCTTAAAGATAACTTCAACTTCCTTCACTGCTCACATTCGCGTTCTTTGCGGTCATCAGAGAGTCTGAGCCTTGAGATTCCGTCACATGTCACTGCTTTCTACGATTCATCTTTTACTGTACAAGCTGCTCGTCTCTGGAATTCTCTCCCAGTTAGTATAAGACAAGCGCAATCACTAAAGGTGTTCAAAATTGGAATAAAGAAGCTTTTCCTTTTAGAGAAGTAATGTCCTGCTGCTCAGTGTTCCTATATCATGTACGTATTTATGTATGTACGTTTATTTAATTTAATTAATAGTGTTTATTTTTGTTTATGTTTATTAAAAATACAACTTTATATTTTTATTCTTTTCTACACCCTCGGTTTTCATTTAATTTTAATCACTCTCCATCCTAAGGTTGCCTGGAAGAAATCGCTGTAAGCGATAAGGCCGCCAATTGTATCACTTTTCTTTTGCAACTGTTTTCTTGTTTTATTTTTAATTTGGTGTACAATAAAGAATTTTCTATCTATCTATCTATCTTCCAAAGATACAGTTCCAAAAATCTAAATTGGTTCAAAAAATACAACTCTGTTACATTAGGTTAAATATCGATCTCAGTACAGATAGGTAGGTACAAACGCTACACACAAAGAACACGCAACTAGCCTATATAAAAGTCGACCAGTAATAAGTCAATAAATCCCTACTAACTTGATACAGATTACATTTATTGATGTCTATGGCCTTATTGTGTTTATGGGAACAAATTGGGCGCGTCAATCGAGTTACTTGACCCCAGCGTCGAGACCCGACAATCAGTGCACCGACACACTATTGACCCGGGGTCGAGGGTCGGGTCAAGGGATAGATGTCTTCAATAGAACAGATTGGGTTTTAAATCACTTACTTGGGTGAGACAAACTTTTTCTGTTTTTTTTTTCTTTTTAAAATAATAGCTTTGTGCGTTTAGCACATTTAGCCAGTGTCTATTAAGAGATACATTAATAACACTAGAGATGCTTCACATTCCCGCCAAAAAGACTTTGACAGACTTATTAGATGTGTTAGTTACATCGACTTAATCAGGAATGTCGTAGCCAAGAAGTTTGGTTTAGTTGAAGTTACAAACCTCGCGTATTAGCGTAGTACGTAGAAATTTAACGTAAAGTTAAACTATGCTGTACCCAGCGTAATTACACTGCATAACTTATTAATTCAGGCGCTATTTTGCGGAAATCCATTGTAAGCAAGTGATAAATTAAATATATATTTTAAACAATTTCCGCGCAATTATAATTTCCCGAAAAATCGAGAAACAATTCACGTATTTCGCCTTTACACAGGGCTCGTAGGAGATTCAGAACAACGATGTTTTTACGACCAACGCTGAAACGAAAATTGTTCGTGAATGCATTTAATTAATACCTCGGGGTGCTAGAACAATTTTTTGCAGCAACTTAAAAAAATAGCATGTGAAAAACTTATAAACGCTGTTTAATGTCATTCAGGACAGCTTTTTACTAATTTACCCTATAACAGAACTATAAAACAGAACACTAAAATGATTTAAAATCTTTAAAAGAAATTTAAGAATCGAACCCAGGAATTTAGAAGCGCCGAGCAGGTATTTCAACCTTTACCCCGCATCAGCCATTGGAGTACCTCGTTCATAATCTCTCATAGCTTGATCTCTCATTCTACGCAGTACCGCGGTCTATTGTCCATCAATATTGGACGGGACGTATTATTCAATAAACTACTTAGGATACAACACAAAAGCTTGTAATATGTACTTGAATCTCTTTTATTACAATTATTAAAAAGCAAGAACCATTTGAAATTGTTTAATAACAATTAAAAGCGCTTCTAACCAAGCTTTAAGTATATTTGATAGTATGGCATGTTAGGCACGTTACCCTATATGTGGTAATCGTAAAGCCAAGTTACAGGCTTTTTTGGGAGAAACCACCTGCCTCTGCCAATCCGCACTGGGTCAGCGTGATGGAGTAGTAAATTCCTCTCATCATGACTCGAGAGCCTGTGCTCAGTAGTGGCAGGTTATTAGAACGCAGATCCAGTGCAGATGCGTGGCGTTCTTTTTTTTTTCGGTTGAAAATCATCAAATGACTGTCTTCCGCTGTGGGTTAAGCGGAAGGGTGTGTCAGACTTCTACTGACTAAAAACCATCCATGTTCCTTCTAGAGTTTTCCTAGGCGCTTCATAGGCCCATGAGTAACGACTACCACATCCATAGTGATAGCCGAGACCTTAAACGCAGTCTTACAAAGCACGAAAGCTCTCTTGATGAAATGACACATAAATGGTCGAATAAGCAAAGACTATGGAACTCAGCAAAGACTGACTGCTTTATATTCAGTGATCCTTTTTGAGAGCGCTTAATATGAAACCACTAGGGTTCGCTTGAAATTCGATAATATGGCGCATCTTGCTTAAGTAACTTTAAATGTCATAATTATATCAGCTAACAATGAACCTAACAAAATAGTTAAACGCTTCTAGATTCAACAATTAAGACTTTTCATATAAACTTTGATTCCCTATAAACCTATGTCCTTTCTCAGGTTCTAGACTATCTGTGTTAAAAGTTTCATTTAAATTGGTTCAATACTTTTGGCGTGAAAGCAAGACAGACAGACAGAGTTACTTTCGAATTTATAATATTAGAATTGATCATATTACCACTATCTGTCGTATGTCTATCGTCATGTTGAATATTGTTTCTAAATGTGATTTTTATTAACGGCAATTCGTCGCCCCCATTGCAGCCAAGTAAGTTAGATTGAATGGACATCAATAATTGTGTATCTGTGTACCAAAAGTTATGAACGAATATACAAACGTTAGTTATTATTTGAATATAACCGGTTGTATGCGAGATCGGGTCATGTCATTAAATTGAAAGTTCAGTAATATAGGTATTAATCAACAGCATTTTTAATAAATATTATTAAATCTTGGTATATAACAGTCTAGCCATGTTTGAGGCGAATTAAAATCGCGACAAAAGTAGTTATATACTTACATAAAAAAGCGATAGATTAATTTAAAAACCATGACAACACATTTTATCTTATCACGGGGGTCACAGACTGATCGTGGCATATAAACCTAAAACTATCCGTAATTTTTTTATTTTATTTATAAACAGAAATTGTATCTTCACAGGGCTGAAAATAGACGTGAGAAAGTACATAATTAACAAATACATCAAAAATACCACTTACTGTTAATAATTTACCAAACAAAACTACAACACTTTTAAATTACATCTGATAATCCCACCCTTCTCACAGAACGATTATTAAAAATTAAGTTGTTTACCACTTAACCCTTGCCCTGCTTATGCGGTTATCAAGTACCAATATAATCAATTTGTGAAGCTTGGTTATCAAATGTTTTATTCATAGACTCAAGGGGCGTCAATTCTTCTCATTGAGGTTATTAAAGTATGCAAACATGTGAAGTATTAAAAACACATAAGGGCTGATTAAAAATTCGTAGTGAATATGAACGCTACCATATTTATTTAAATGTTGGTACAGTTTTAAAAAAATATATATATTGGCCACTCTGGCGCTTTTGGTCACTTTTCTATCTATGAATTAATGGTATTGGAACTTTTTGATAATTTTCAAGTACAAATTAGTTTTTTTTATATAGTTCCCAACAAAAATTATTAACGATTTTTTATGAATACTTTTTTGAAATACAACCGTTATTTGTGTGAACAATTTGATGTAATTAAAATATAATGTGAAATGACAGATTAAACAAACAGTAGAAGCGGTGGTCACGCATAGCATAATTATTAACAAACGTTTTATAATAACATGTAGAGAGGGTTGTTGAAACGACAGGTGGTTATTAACTGTTACCGAATTTTAATTGTATGCAACACTACTTCACGTAATTGTTAGTACTTCGATGATATTAGTGTATCGTAAGACATTAATTAAATTAAATTGTAAATAAAAGACGACACGACTCTATAGTCGTATATAAGCAGCAGTGCACAACAATACTATATAAAATTATGGAATTTTTGTTCCTAAGGGTACACAGAGGTCTACCAACAAAAACACAAATTTTTTAAAGCGATCTCTGCACTGAAGCAGTCCAAATCCGACCTTTAACAACACATAAAACATAGTTCTGTTACTAAATATACTCGGAAGTTAACCAACGAAAACTCAAAATTCTTGCACCGTAGCAGTACCAACCAAATATCATTATGATTGACAAAAGCACTTCAGGCCTAACGATAAAGTTAGCGAAATTACCCGACATGGGCTAGTAGGCCGTGTGGGAACGAGCAGGGGGTGGGAACGTTCGGGGACAGAATGTTCGGGGTGGGAACGCACCGTAATGGGGTACCGGGCCGGAAATACCCCACGCGATCTGCGGGCACCTGTGGAGTGACGCGGCCGACGGGTTATTTGAATATTGCATGCACTTTCTTTGTTCTCTAACTGTTATCTTTGTAAGATATAGAAGTGTCGACAAATTTATTGACTCTATCCTTTTTTTACTAAAACTCAGCAACAATTTTTTTTACTTATTTTTTTAAAATTTATTTTGAAGCATTAAGTAATGTACGATTATAAGATAATGTCTCGTATATTATACATATTTGATTCACTAAAGAAAAACAAATGATGAACGTAAATTAATACATAATTCTAAAAGTTTTTTATTTCAATGTCGAACGTGCTTTTTAGACCATTGCGCCATATGTTTATTACCATTCCTCTTTACCTGAACTAAACGGAACGCCCATCGATGATCATTATCAATTTTAACAAGTGATTATTAGAATATTGACTATATTCTATTCGTTATTTGCTAATTATTTTAAAACAAACTTCAGTATTCATTTCAAACAAAAGAACGCGGTAGTCGAGTGTAAAATTCCTATTCGAAATCCAAATTTTATTTCAATCACGCAGGTGCTGCCAACAACAGCTAGCCACTAAGCGATGAACAGTTGCGCGGGAACCCCAAAAATTTCCACCCTCACGTAACATAGACGCCGCCAAAATGAAAAACAGTGAAGAGTGTTTAAATTGACTCCCGAGTGTCTGAACTGACTAAAAATTGTGATAAATGTTATATTAAAAAGAAATTGTTAAAAAGAACTATATTATTTATGTTTTATAGAAGTGTTAAATAAGTTTTTAAAAGTTAATTTATTGTTAATTAAAGTATATTTTTGACTATTCCACTGTGGATACGGACTTAAATAGACCGTTGGTGACAAAGTTAAAGGAGCGGGCAGCAATTGCAGGCATGGGAATCAAACTCATGATGAAAGCTTTCAATAAGCCAAAAGGTAAGAAACGCCATTATTATATCTACATATTATTGAACATGATCGTGAATTTGGCAATGGCCAATTGTGGCCTGATAAATTGGCAGAGTATAAGCCTCAGGAAGTGGCGACAAATTATACATTTACGCCTGTTTCCCCGAAGGGGTAGGCAGAGGCATATTATATGCCCACATTTCGCCAACTGCCTTCCCACGTAATAGGAAGCGAAATTATTGCCGCTTACCGGGAACTTTCATATTCGCCAGAGCCTCGTTCAGTGATCGGCAGGTGCACCACATGCAGGTGAGGTTGGCTTGGGCTCCTAAGATCTTGTTAGGATCCCTATACACCTAGAGGTTAACACGGACTGAATTGATTTTGAAAAAGCGACGGTCGGACGAACTACATAAAGACTCCTTTACTTAGTTCGTTTGATTTATTAATTCAGGACGAATTCGACTTCAAGAAAAGGATGGTGTCGTCAATTTGGTTCTTATTTTTTTCTTTATTACAATAAATTTGGTAAAAAGCTTTGTTATTAATAAAACCGGCTGTACTTTGGTCAGCTTTTTCACTTCGTACGTACTCATGTTCATTTAATTACTCGTATACGACACTGCATATTAAACAAAAAAAACGAAACGAACATAGTAAAACAATGTATTTGTTACATTACTCATAAATTACTCTTTATTGCGCCATATTTCATTTTAAGGTAGCAATAACAACTACTCTTAAACGAAAAACAAATGTAGCCTTTATCATAATTTATTATTTTACTAGTAGTAGTATATTATTATAAATAGGATATCTATAAATGGTCTCCGAATCACTGAAAAAATATTTCAGTACGCTATATTTTTCGTGAGTAATATAGACTACATTTTCCGTGGTCATAGAAAGTATTATTAAATATTAGCTGCATAAATTACAGGAGCTAACTTTTTCGCCTTGAAAAATGGAACACCACGACGCGTTCTAAATTTAAACGTGTTATACAATGCCTGCCAATTCCGAATCTTCGGCAGATGTATCGCAAAAATTGCAGCCTAGTGCTGCAGAGTATTTGTGGGTCACGCAGAGTTTAATTCAAAATCAAATATCTATATAGTACCTAAGTATATTTGTAAATGTAATAATGATTCAATACAATCATCATTTTCTGTTTATAATGTTGGAAAATTGTATAATGTTACGGTTCCTGGCTGTGTTTCATCATCTCATCTCATCATCATCCCGTGCCCAAGGGTCATTAATGGGTATTAATGACCCTTGGGCACGGGATTGTTTCGGATAAAATGTTTTTATTTATTATCACAATCACATGCTACTATGGCTGCCAGTGCTAAAATCAGGATAACCCTTTGCCAAGCACCGGCTTCCTTTCAGTGCCACAGTTCAGTGCTTTAGATGAAGGTAAGAGAGTAAAAGCCGCCAAAATAACCTCTTAATTTACGTTAACGATAACTACATTACATGAAGTGATGGCGAGGGCTAATGTTTTAACGTGCTTCCCCAGACACGGAAGCACTCGTAATTAAATGCTCCACATCCAAAAACCAGCCTGCTTATCATCAGTGACCGTTTTCGCGGCGCCACGAACGCTATACTTGGCTAATGTGTTTCATATTCGTAACAAATCGTTTGTCGATTGTGAAAAAGTCCATGCGAGTATCATCCTCCGTGTCGCAACATTTCGTTTCGCGCGCTCTTGTGCCCAATGTGAACCACCCGTGACCGCAGCTGAAGTACCAAAACGTACATTTTATGAAATTATAAGGTATCGTCCTTTATATACATATATACTTACATTAGTTTACACGCTTGAGTCGTTATCGCTCGCCGAAACGTTGCAATGTATTGGGAAACTTTATTTATACCCAATATCTTACCTAATAGTGATACAAGCTATAAGAGAACATGCAATGAAATAAAAACTCTTTTGTGAAATAATCACCGATCGTCTTTTCACCTTTTCATACGGGTCTTGTATTTGAAATATTTGTATTTGTCTTATGTTATATGAGATATGAAAATTACATTTGAATTTGTGTGAAGAAAGTTGCTTTAAATTGCCAATTGGGGAGAAATTAAAAAGAAACAAAGTTGCTCTGTCTGCATTTGATTGACTGGAGTCCCTTTTAATCTTGCTTGTCTTGGAAGGAAACCAGCTAATGCGGTTTGTTCATTATGATGATAATTTGCCAATAGTTCTTATTTTTCCGAACGAATAGCAATACTGTACCTAGCTAAACGTTTACACCGCACAACTTGCTGAGAGTTAGAATCACTCTCTCTCGGGTCTGTTAAAAAAGACCAGTCTTAGCTGTGAAGTTGTAGGAATTTATCATAGAATCTTCTTCTTAGCGTACTGCAACTTTCAAGGAAAACGGTACCTAAGTATTAGAAATCATTATAGCGCCGGTATTGCGAGGATTTGCAGTCATAAAGTTATCTACTGACTGGTAAAATGCAGGATAGAACCACTGTTGTGAGCAACAATGAAGTTCTTATACATTATGGCAGTAAGTCCAAAGTGCCAAAATCCTGGTCAAATTAAGATAGTACCTCTCGTGACAGCAGCAATCAAGCTCTTCTACAAAAGAAAACTGTCATAATGTAAATACTACTACTTCCTCCGCAAAGTCCTAAAGCTTTACAAATCAAATCTTGCAGCCATGAAATTCTCTGCGAGACTGTTCGAAAGGGTTCGTAAGATAAAAAACGTAGCAGGCTCAAGAAGGAACATAGATGGTTTATACTCAGTAAAAGTCTGACACACGCTCCCTCTCCACCATTCCCGGAGAAGATGATTTTCGAAAAATAAAAAGCTATGAAGCTCTGCCAAAATGCAAATGGGACTTCTTGGCGGGAAAGTGAAGCGTCATGACAGTAGTAGTAGTTTTGTTTTATTTTCTAAAATTTGTGATATTTCGAACATTAAGGTGTAATAACGGTAGATTATTAACCGTTAATTGTTTGTGAACGTACATGAGCGCTGGTAAATGAAACAAAACTGTGCAACATCACTTTTCAAATTCTCTCCATGTGAGATCTCAGTATAGTCCCACATAAAGATGTGGGACTATACTGAGATCTCACAGAGTAAAGACTGAGGACTCAACGGGTTTAGAGGTTTAGTTTAACACTCATTCTCATTTACTATAATTTATATGTTATTAATTTATATCTTACTTGAAAGTGGCTAAATGTGCAAACCGCACGAAGCCAGTATTTAGAAGAAAAAAAAATGCAAATGTCACTGCAACTTCCTAAGCAAACGGTCTTAAGCATTAGAAATCAAGATAGTACCGGTGTTGCGCTTCCCCCGATGTGTATGTTGAAACGTTGCGTGTTGGGCCGACGCTGTTGTGCAAGCCGCCGTAATTACTTGCTCTTCGAACATGCTCCGGTGATCTTGAAAGTAAGACCTTCACGTGCTCATAACCTGAAAATTATGTACAATGTTTGTTTACAAAAAAATGTGTGGCATTGTTTTAATGGAGATTTTTTTGCATGTAGCTCAGCATGTAAGTGGGTCGGTTTTGGTATGTTCACTTTTGTTCTCGAAGCTGAGTTTTATTTTCTATTTCATTTATATGACAGACTGTACGTTGAAATCTTCCTCCAACCGACCTGGGTCCGTGTAAGACATTTTTAAAGGGATATTCTTTGATTTACCGATTTTATACTAGACAGACTGCTTTGTTCCCAGATTCCAGTTTGTATCCATCTTGAGAACTTGTTGCTAACCCACTGTCATCAAACCCCTATTAAGAAAGTAAATATATTTCCACCATAAAATAAGCCCTGATTAACTTACGGTAGAAAACCAATGATAAATTTTCTCTCATAAATAATTTTGAAACCAAATTTTGAATTTTTATCGCCTTTCAATCACGATTTGGGACACATTGAGTGTGTCTTACGCTGGACTTTCTCAGGCTCACAATAGCGGTATCATTGGGACAAACAACGGATTTACGACTCAACACATTTCAAGCTGTAAAAGGTTATAACAATTTACGGGCACAACAAAGAAACAGTAGCGGGCTCGTACGAGAGCTGTAAAGCACGGCGACATAGAGAAAATTATGGTGCAGAAGGTCTGGTACGACTACCGTGGTAGGTAACCTGCTCTTCCCGTAACCTCTTCCCGCGTGAAATTTTGTCTAGTGTCTTTCCAATAGAATTGAGGATTTACCCGTAGTAAGATTATCTTTTGTGTTAATCTAAGGTATCCAGCTATCTATATGCCAAATTCTTCCAAATACGTTGTTAACTGCCCGCAAAAGTAATTTTAATGCATCTCTCTCCTTGTATGAGTACTAGTTATTTAGTTTGCTACTTTCTGATCTGATTGAATATTTCTTTATAACATAAGACGCCAGTGTCAGCTATTACGCTGCCAAATTGTAGAACATTACTCATTAGGTAATAGTACAAAGACAATCAAATTTTTAACATTACACACTGTATGAATATGGTGAACACTTAACATAATCACTCATAACGTCTCATGTATATCAAGATCTTAAAAACTAAAAACTTTCTCGTAACTGCTCCTCGAGTTCTTATAAAAAATAGCAGCATCTTACAAAGCAAACCTTCTACGTGCAACAATTGAGCCGTGGTGCGGGGCGCGGGGGCGTCATTCACGCCGCTGATTGGCCCATCCGGTGCGCGCTCAATGAGATGATGTGCGCCCGCGCCGCCTCTGCCATTGAGCAAAGGTCTCTCGCCTACATCGTGATCAACTGATCGCTGAAACGATAACCATGTACTATTGTTCCATTTTTTTAGATGTAGATCTCATCTACGCCATTGGCTATTAATAATGATTGAGGTCAGCATTATGCTTTTAATGTCTATTGGAAAATTTCTAAGGTCAAGAATATGCTGGAAACACTATCTTGATGAAGCTCCTGTTAAGTGGTCAAGAAGTAAGTAGGTCGTTCGTAATTATAGTTTGCAGAATGCTCTTAGCATCAAATGGAAGGTTTCGGAGGACGAATGTGACGAATATGCTTGCAACACCATCTTTAAAAAAAACTTCTGATTACATATAGATAGGTTATAATGGTCAACAGTACGCTTTAAGATGCTAAAAACCTTCCGATTGATGAATTGGAAGGCTTCTCAGGGACTAAGGTCAAGAATATGCTTGCAACACCATCTTGATATAGCATCTGATGATAGTGGATTGATAATTTTAATGCTCAACAGTGTTTAGTCACTTTTAACATCAATTTAAATCTAAAGAATAAAACAATGAAACGTCTACCTAGTCAAAAGAAAAGTAACCATGCGCGATTGGTTCAGGCAGTTTAAAATAAATACAAAAACAAAGGAACTTAAATCTTCTATGCCGTGTGTATCTGTGAGAACGCCATAGAGAATCGCTTCGCTAACGAGCAGAGAGTTTCATAAAAAGGAGGTATAATAATCAGAATGATACCTCTACATGATTATGCAAAGCGTTCCATTCGTCTCATTTTCCGGCTGACTGACGCGAAGACCGTTTGAAAATAGCATTTTTACCGCATTATGAAAGGACCCTCCTGCACGGTTGACTTGCGAGGGGCTGGAAGAACTGCCGATCAATAACATTTTGTATATACACGTGAAATAATTTGTATTCACACGGTATTCTGCAGTTAGCTTTATTTATTTAGTACACACACAGAAATATACATACAGAAAAACTAAGAAACATTGAGTACAGGGCACAGCTTATTCCAAAAAGGAATATCTTCCAACTGGCCCGCGAAAGGGAAATTAATAAAATAACGTCCAAATAGAGATATAATAGATTTTAGGAGTATATTAACGTACGTTACAATCACATTCAAATCACATCCCTCTCCATTTCTCCAGATAAAAAAATGTATGAATGTGGGTTTATAGAGATCCTACCAAGACCTAAAGAGCCCAAGCCAACCTCATCTGCAAGTGGTGCACCTGCCAAACAACGGACGAGGCTCTGGCGAACATAACAGTGCCTGGTAAGCGGCAATAGGCTCGACACCTATTACGTGGGACTGTATAAATGGCGAAGTGTAGGCGTATAATATGCCTTGGTCTACCCCTTCGGGGAAACGGGCGGGAATGTATGTATGTATGTAAAATCCGTTCAATAGTCTTAAAGTTTCTCGCGTCCAAAGATACAGACAAGAGCACTTTATTTTATATTAACGTAGCCATATAGAAGTAACTGGAGCGTCCGTGAATTAAGGAAGTTAAGTTAAATAGCTCCATTTCATTCATTTTATGAAACGTAATAGTCATACTAGTAGTAGGAGGTCCTAAATTGAGTAGGAATTAAATAATTACATAATGACTACTACCATTTGTGGTTAGTGGGGCACAAAAACTGCGATACTGTATTTCGTTCCTTGGAATGCTTACACAATTGTTCCTCGTAGGAAGATCTATGTGTTTTATTGCACTTTAACTGGGTATTAATTTTAGATATGGAATAAAAACTATCTATATACTGTTATAGTGCACTGTTATGTACCAGCCTAGACTAGTGCCACCCCCTGTCATCTCATAGGAAGTCGTAAGAGTCGACGAAGAGAAATCCTACCGGATGATAGGCAGCAGCGTCATCCAGCTTACTGGTACTTAAAGATACATTATTTGTACTGTTAGTGGTAATGAAATGGCTCAGAAACTACTGAACAGATTTTCGAAATTTATTTTTTAATGGTCGGTTGGTCAGAAATGCAGTAGTGCTCATGTATTGCAAGGGACACATTGGTGATCACTTTTCATAAAACTACTTTCTAGTACAGGCATTTTAGCTATCGATAAGTATCAAAATGATTTTCTTGGTTCATTAAATTGCTTGGTTTAAGCTAACAAATTTGTTTCATTAATTTCCTTGTGTAAAAGTTAAAGACTAATCTACCAAGAACCATTAAGCGACCACAAACATTGTATCGAAGCATGCAGTAACTTCAACAGATGGCGTTTGTAAAGAAAACTCTTTGAAAAGTGCAGTATTTAGAGTAATTATAAGGTATTAAGGGGAATGATTTGAATGCGAAACAGGCGCACGCGCCGCCCGCGTCACGCGACGTTCCAACTTCAAACGAGAACAATGGCGGCAGAAATGGCGCGAGCTTTTGTTGTTGGTCGCCATTGTGACGTTTGTGACCGCGGGACAAGAAATGTCTGCCACTGGTCTTAGCTCGATATAGCTGGACTGTTTAAAATTGTTACCGCGGCTCCGGGACATAGCAAGAAGGAAGGAAGGAGAGTTCAAGAAGGAACATAGATGGTGTTAAGTCAATAAAAGCCTAACATACCCTTCTGGTCTACCCACAGCGGGAAAAGGTCATTTGATGATTTTCTATACGAAAATATAATATTGGGGTTAGCTAGAGCGTTTAGGGAATCTTTTCTCTATGATAACATTTTTTTATACGACTCAAGCACTCATTGATGCGGTTTACCTGATAGGTAGTGGTCACCGCAGCCTGTGGGCGCTTGCATCACCAATGGCATAAATGGCTAGTGTGTTGCCGATCGTTTTAATTAAAATCTTGTCTGAATGAGTCTGCGTGGAACCTTTGAGCTGTAGAGAGGCCTGAGTCCTCTCATCTTGGAGATCTGAGCTCTAATCTCTATTAAGTCTTATTTCCTGACCACTTACTCTCGTCTAGAGCTATGAGCTTCCATGCTCTTTCTATAAATTGATTGCTTCTTCATTTTCGTCATCATCATTCATCATCATACATACATCATATATCTTACCTGTAATGGTAGTTCACACTGGTAAACTAAATACTAGCTGCCCCAGCCGCTTCGCTTGCAGCGGAAGTTTAATTATGCGAATTTCACCACAACATATAAAACTTTACATTAATTTAAAATTTTAATAATATCATGTATAATTATTCAATTCACACAAATTAGCCCAGCGTTAAAATTAGGCATGCAGGAAAAAAAATGTATGAAAACTACCCTATAAAATTTTCGGACAATATAAACTTTTCATTGTAACCATGGCATTTGACATAGCTGTCAATCGTTTGACAACTACAGCAAAAATCTTAATAAGACAGGAGAACGAATCTAAATGATCATGTTGATCTTAAAGACAATAAAAGTATATTTCATTTTATTTTATTGAACCGTCTGTCGGGTCAGCTAGTATACCTATAATGTATATTCTGATACAGTTTATCAGACTTAATGTACTATTATTTCATGGTATGGTATTTCACTACAAACCAAAAACTTCATATTTTACAGAAGAGCAAAGTTGCTGGTTTATAAAATTAGAAAACATTTTCTAAATTGTGTTCAACAGTACTCCGTCGTCGCACTAACGTATTCAAACGTTCTGTTAAAACATGCGGTAATTACACTAAAACTTGAAAGGAAAATAAAGCTATTACACCTCCCGTCGGCCAATAAGTGGGCTTCTTGCACAAACAACGTATAACAGACAATTCACTTGTAAGCAAGTGATGAATCTTCTGGTAAGATAGGAGTCTCAAAACAACGCTTAAACGAGAGTGTACATTGTGTTTACAATGGATTTCCACAAAGTAACGCCTGAATTAACAAATTATTTAATTCAGTTTGTATAAAGCGCAACTTTAGAGTCTTGTCCATTAATGCCTGTTATTGTAATAATTTGAAAAGGTCGTAACTTATTAGTTGAGCTTTTGGATTAAAGAAACAGTTGGCTCTAAAGCAACAACTTCACACTTCGCCGAGATTTCGTATTTGTCTTCTGGTAAAGTACAACATAAACAAGCTTATTCCATCGCGTACTAATACTGTGTTACCTGAAACCATAGCTGATATACCATAAATAATTCCAAAGTATCTGGCGGAAGCCGATGTTCTCCTGTAAAATTTAGTCCAGTTTTCACAAAATACAAATCATGTGCATGGCAGCAGCATGCACCGAGCGCTCCACGCAGCTCATAGCCACATTCAGTAGAGACATACAATTTGGTCGCAACCCTCAGCACTGCGGGAACGATGAAGCAGAAGAACGTGCCTGCACATGTTTACTTATGGTATTGTTTTTTTTTATTTTATTACATAGCATAAATATTATTAATAATTTTGTTGTAGATTTTATATTCGTTCGCTGAGTATAAATTTACAAAAATTGTATTTTAAAGATTTTTCTGACACAATTGTTATACACACTTTTTTTTCCTTTTAAAGAATGGCTTCGTGCGTATAGCACATTTAGCCAGTGGCAAGTAAGAGATATGTTAATAAGAACATATAAATAATAGTAAATGAGAATGAGTGGTGCTAAAGATGATAAATGGTATAAGAGATGCCCTCCCGCTAAGCCGCTTGAGTCCTCAGTAAAGATGTGGAACTATACTGAGATCTCACATGGACTTCTTGAGAGAATTTGAAAGTTATGTTGCACTGTTTTGTTTCATTTACTCATGTACGTTTACAAACACTTAACGGTTAATAATCCACCGTTATTATGCATTAATGTTAGAAATATCACAAATTTCAGAAAATAAAACAAAACTTCAGTCATGACGCTTCATTTTCCCGCCAAGAAGTCTTAAAAACACTAGAGAATCCAAACTCTGTCAATGTCAAATCAAATTTGTGCAATGAAGATTTTTTCATCTGCAAACTTAACTCAGTCATAGACTTCATGATGCTTGCTTTAAGATATTCGATATATAATATGAAACAGCTTATCTGTATACACTGTCCTGGGCAACAAGTGCGCCCACCCTTGGCCACCTGTTACTGCTCGGAGCCTCCCCATCGCTAACCGTGCTTTTGTCCTTGTGTACGCTTTTTAATACAAGTGCAGCAGTTTACAGTTAAATATACATGCCTTTCTCATTACAAATGCGATTCGAGGAAGAGTTTCCAATTGTGGAACATGAGAATTACATTTGTTTAATAAGGCGTGAAGAATTTGAATTTAAAGGAACGATAGGTATTGAGGTATGAGATACTACTAGGTGCATAGACACTATAAACGGCATTGCTATGTACATTTATTCGAAATATTGCGTGTTTTTTAAATACTTAAATCTAATAATAGTTAAGTCCTTACTCCAATAGAATATTATTATAGTGGCATTCCTCATCAATAATTCTATTCATAAAAAGTTTCAAATGTATCGATAACTATAATAACAGATTAAAATATTACGTAAAATATTAATATGCCTTTCTTCTATGTTTCTTTATAGGGAAATCATTTACAATTGGAAACACATGCATAAATATGGGTTTACGTTACAAATTAATTTCAAACAAGACAAATAGTGTTCATGAGCTCTACTAGCAGTATTTTATATCGTAACAAAAACTTACACGTGTCAGAAAACCTGAAAAACCAAGAAAACCCCAATATAATTCTCCAATCAGTCTTCATCTGTTTTCTGCTAGAATTCGTCAAATATTTCACCGTCAATCCTAACTAAAAAAGTGCATCAATTGTATGACCGTGAGGTGAAGGCGACGACGCGCATCTCCGCCGTTTGTGCGTTATCTACGCTATTCAGCATTCAATTCCCGATTGAGGCATTCAACATTCGGCACACCTACCTATAAACACCGACACCTTATTGCTACAAGACTTTTGTGAGAAACCTCTTTAAATATTTGGGTCATACTTCCTGCTAATTCTTGTAGTTTCTGTCAAAAGGTATAGCTGATTATTTTTATCTGTGTCAGTAATTATTAATGAACCAAAGAACCAAGTCTATGTTGAAGAGCTATTGTTTTTAACTATTATGTTATGTTTTTGTACCAACAGTATGTCAAATGTAAGCAAACACATATTCTTCCAATGTTAACATATAAGTTCACTAAAACGTATATATTGATTTTACTTCTTTACAAGAAAAAACCTTAACCAAGTAGGCTTCTTTATTATTTTTATTATATTTGACATTTTGGGAATTGAATAACAATGGTGTTTAGGTAATTATCTACTACATAAGTTGCACTGTTATCAATCCAAAAAACTATATATAAGTTAGTTAGAAGATTTAAAGCCAATTTAATCCTTGTTTCAACGATCTACCTAATTATTCCGTCATTTAACTTTTTACAAAAATACCTCTTTTGTTTTTTTTCCATACGTTTATTAAAAAAGATTGTGTTGCGGTGTCTATATCCCAACGGATGGTGTCCATCGGATATCTCAAGATAATTAACCGAAATCGGTCCGGATTAATTACTTTAATTGCGGAAACGGAAGTCAAAGAGTCCGCCATAGTTTTTGCACCGCGGGAATTCGCGTGCCGAAAGCTTAATGTCAACTTATATGCGCAATTAAATTCCGTTATCAAGTAAAATATAACTTGGTTTTATACTTGAACGGAGGTCTCCGAGGGTATTTTGATTTTCTCAGAAGTATTTGCTTGCTTGTTGACTGATCACGGTCGATGGACGATGTAATGCAAAACTGTTCGAACCCTTAACTATAACTAAACACTAGGACACTAGATTAAAAAACTAAAGCAAAAAGTGTTTTGAAGGGTTTCGTGCATTGCGAATGGTTTTAGCATAATTTGGTCCAAATGAGAACTGATCGTGGTGGTAACTTGATGAAAGTGGCTTTGTAGCATACCCTATATTACAATAAAAATGTAAATATAGAGTATCATTTAATAAAACGCCAACAAAAAACAGGACAATTGTACTCAACGCCATCTATTTGCAAAAACGAGTACTGACTGAACAAAGATTTATTCCGTTCAACAATAAGTTGTGTTTTAAGAGTCAGCCGGTAATCTAGCCTGCAGGTGTTATGTGGAGTCACCGCTTTGCGTTATTTATAAGCCATTATCTCAATGGATCAGTTGAATGTCTGTGAAACATCTTCATATACAGACAAACACACAAAAACGTTATTACTTGTTGCCAAATATGGCGTTTTATCGCGTGTCATTACTGTCTTGGTTTCTTTAGGTATAACTTATAAATTTTATATAATTGTTTACTCATGACTCGTAACGTTAATACATTTGTAGCAATAAAACATACTAAAATAATAAATTAATGATATATGAGCAGTTTAGTAATAATAAAATACGAAAGTCAGGTGGTATGTTTCTTACACATAGCATATAGATTCACTGCTTTTTTTTAGAATGGAATGTTGTATAATAATATATGATAAGTAGATAGGCCTTGGAGATAAAGATGGAAGTATACCACTTTTGTAAACTAAACTCTTTATGGAAGAAAACGCGAGCAAAAGCTTCACAAGAATTCCACTGCTACAAAAAGCTTCTTAAATACTTATAGTGTCGGGGTGCTTTCCACTTTAATCGACCTTGATGACGAAGATCAAAACTCCTAATGAATAATCTGAAATCTTACCTTCTAAGCTTGTTATAATTTATTTATTTTATTTAGTTGTTAAGTTAATCTTAATGAGAGAATGTGTAATATTCATTCAGTATTAAGTTTAAATATTATCTTTAAGGGGCAGAATATGATGAAGATTTTCATTGCTTTTCTACCTTAACTCAACTGTATAAGGTTCAATTTAATATGGGAACATGTTTACCACTGCCTTACAAAGGTTTAAGTTATGTAACTATTATGTAAAGCTCTCTCCCAATATTTTGCAGTGCCTCCACAAGGTGTCATACGTATAAAGTGCCTTGGTCTTATTTATGTAATACCTAAATGAATATGAATATTGAACCATCATCCAACAGGTACACCCCCACTGGGTCCGCGTGGTGAAAATGTGATCTGAACCCCTTACACATGCTAAGTAAGAGGGATTGGGATTGTACTGAAGGCCCATGCTTAGTAGTGGAATGCCAATGGAATACTTGAGATAAAGATGAATGAGTTTCAAGCAAAATAAGTAATAATAAAGCTTGACTTTACTTGTAATTTTATTTTTATTAACAATACAAATGTGGCGAGAAATCCGCCATTAATCAACGTTTAATAATAAAATAACAATATAATCGATTGTCATCTTTTTCGATCGATTTCATTGTGCTGAGCTGATGTAAGGCTTATAGCCTTGTAATAGGGTGGTTGGGAAGAGGATGTTAGGTCGTGAGTCAAATGCAGCTGCGAGTGCGCAGGCATAGTATAGTAGGAGAAGTAAAACCTTTTCTTTATTTATTTATTACATCCTTTACCGTATACTACATAATGATATCACACAAAGTGACAAAATGTGTATGTCTGCTTATAAAGTGAAAGTAAGAACTTTTTATTTTTTCTATATTTGTTGAGGATTATCACCAGGGTTTGTTTTTAATTGGATTTATTAAGTTACTTTTTAATTATAGAAAATATTACACTTTGGTACAATTACACATCTAGTACATTCTTACCTACTAGTTACTACACTGTTTTTTAAAGTATAAATCAATTTTTTTTATTTCAAAACAAATTACGCACTTAATCTAACCCTAAGCAATAATGGTATATTAACAACATTAAATACACTTTTTTATTATAATTTAAAGCATATATCGTCCTCTCTTCTACTTGCCGTGCCCGACAGGGTCCACTACGAACTGTTATATATATTAACATTCTATTGTAACTGTTTGTAAAGAGCAATAAAGATATGAAGTATTGAAAAGCTCGTGAACTTGGTAACGGGACTTGGTAATGAAAGAGAAGCTGAATTCAAATCAATGACCATTTCCAGTCAATGCTTTATAGATCTTTGTCAAAATTGCAGACGAACTGCATCCAGAATAATTTTGCAACTTCTGTCTGGTTATCCGTCCATTCCGTATAGGCCCGTAGTTAAAACATTGTTATTTGTATAACAAGTCATACTGTAGTATATCATTTTGACCAATCTTTTAGAGTTAGGCCAGCGTTTGCAATATACGCGCAAAAAAGTGAGTTGATTTACGACATCACATTAGAAATCTCAAAAATGTATAGTGTTCCACCACTATATAGTGCATGTATTATACATATAAACCTTCCTTAAAAATTACTCTATCTATTAAGATAAACCGCACCCAAATCCGTTGTGTAGTTTTAAAGATCTAAGCATTCATAGGGACAGACAGACAGATAGCGACTCTGTTTTATACTATGCAGTGAAGTCGTACTGTACACATTCAAGTATGGTCCGAGCAAATCACGTAAGCACCAGTTGAATCCGCAATTAATGTGTACGCAAATCCGCAGCCGGCTGCCCGCGGGCTGACCAGCAGATGTGCTCCAATAAGCCGTGTGAACTACCTGTACGCTCTGAGACTGAGACCTTGCAAGAATGAACAACATGTTCTAACTACCAAAGCCCTTGATTCTTTCATAGCTGATTGGAAGTTTAATAAATGAGAAAAAAAATCTGAGTTGATTCTTAGTTGCCGGATACATTTGCTATGATAAAAAATATCTTTCATTGGGCTATCCAAGAACCCTTCTTCCCGCGTTTTAGATCCGTTAAATATATGTTATTTAGTCTGTGTAACAAGTTCGTAAATAGAAAAACTATACAGCAAACAATTTATAGATATATAATTACTTATTCTGCAAAAAGTTTAATTTTCCTTTTTAATGGTACATTTTTTTTTTTGGCGAGCTTTGCGTGTACAGATGTACTTATATGAATACATGATCCTCTGCTACTATTTAAATTAAGTGTTTTAGAAAAAATGTAATGGAAAATTCAAAAATAACAAGACTCAATAAAATAAATAAACTGAGTAAGGACCTAGCTACGACGAGTTTCCTCTCTGTCACCTAAAAAGAAAAATCTTCAGCTACTGAGTCATGTTAAAATAACAGTAATCATATTTAAAAAAAACCCAAATCTTAATATTATAGTATACCAAGCGAAGGCACTGCTGCGAAGAGTAAAGAGTTACATTAATAGTTTCCTCTCAGTCATCTAAGAAGGCTAAATCTGCTACTGTTATGTGTCAAAAAAAAAGTAATCAAATTTCATAAAAAATAACTCCTTATTTATATTATAGAAGTACCATTGAGTTGAGCTAGAGTAGATCAGAGCGGCCAGCGACCGTGGGAGAGAAATACAAATCTTCAATCTGAAAACTGGTTGGCAGGTGTGCTGGCACCCACACACGCGCAACCAAACCAGAACCACTTATGAATGAAGCCTGTGTAATACAGCCTCACACACACACGACGAAGCTGCCTGTTTATCACTGATTTATACACGATACAGTAAAAAAGGCCGCTCTTAATTTGTTCTAACGTATAAATAGCGTAGATAAAGTAATTAATTCTTGAAGATTAAAATCTCCGATGAGCAAGTGAAACGGTCTCGGTGATAAGCCACCGTATTGAAAAGGCTCGACACTAAAATTCATTAGCGTTTCAATAGTTTCCCGCTTAGATATCTTTACATATACATACATGTTTTAGATATTTCGATGCTGTAGATCGTATCGCGGATCTATAAAAATATTTGTTTATTTATAAGGAATTATTTACTGTTAGCAGTAAAACGTAAAGTTCTATAACGAATGTATGAGTGCCAGAATGTTTCTAATATCTTCGACAACTGTTGCCATATTATTTTCTTTTATTTACGCAATTAAATCTACCTACATGTGTAAGTAGGCTGGCGGTAGGCTGATGCGTATGATACGCCCACGTTTCGACAGTTATATTGTTGGTCCTACGTAATAGGTGGCGAGCCTATTACCGCTTACCGGGTACTTTTATGTTCGCCAGAGCCTCGTCCGTTGTGTGGCTGGTGCACCACTTGCAGGTGAGATTGACTTGAGCTCCTCATATCTTGGTAGGATCCCTATATACCTAAATATTTAACACTTTCAGCAATAATGTATGTTTAGTGACGGATGTTTTGAATTTGCCTGCCCCTAACCCCTGACCGTCTGGGAACAGGAGACAGTACAATTTGTATTTAGTCTGAATAATGTAGGGTTCGAAGAGAGCGAAATGTATAAATAGTAACCTCCAGTCCTACTGTCAATCTATTTGGCATGAAACAGGTTTTAGTGAACTGGCACTCTTAGATTTAAGTGACGTTAACAAGAGACTCAGAAAAAGCCAATATTTAATAAATGAATTTAAAATTTTAACTAAATTTTCGTTAGGTATGACTTTGATTAATAACTTTTTATATCAGCGTTTTAAAGTACTCGTAGTTAAAAACTTCTTGTTAAGATAACAAATATGTACTTCATATGTACATTTAACTAAATATGTGACGGAACGCTTGAACTATAAGAAAACTTAGGTGATCAGGCAACCTCACGTCAGAATGGCTGAACACTTTATTTCTTGAATGTGGGTAGTGTCAGATCGGCACTAAATACAGCACATGTCCATTTGACCCTGATGATCACCAGAATCTTTCACCAATCGCCAGCTTCGCATGGTCTAACTTGTCTTCGTGTTTGTTCCAGATATCCCGTCGCAGGTGCCGCCCCTCACGCCTGGCACCAACAAGAAGATGGCCGAGGCGCTTAAGGCTACCTTCGCCTCCTGGGAGAAGGAACAGCTGCGCCTCGGCGTGCCCAAAGGTTTGTTGTTTAGAATTAATTTTTTTATAGAAAATCAACAAATAAAATCCTCCAGCTGTGGAGGTCGTGTGATGGAGCAGAAGGGTGTTACTTTTACTGACTGAAAACCATGCATGTTACTTCACTGGTATTTTCCAATGACCATAGAGTATGAATCTTCGATGACTACCAACTTATTAAACAACCTCTTTTACTTACATAGACCAATACAATACAATAAAAAACATACATAAAGTATAATCATACTACTTACTATAAAGTTCAAGTTTGAAGCACGACGCGACGAGACACGCGTCGTCCAACGCGTTTAGACTTCATAAACAAACTATGATGACCAGGCAGAGGTGACACCTTTACCTTTAATACCGCCATAGTAACAGTTAGTTTCTTCATCCAAGTCTGGTAAGACCAGCAAGGAGGCCCTCGGTCCTTAGCGTAAGTCTAGGGTACAACTCGGTGAGGTCTAGGATAATGAGTTTTTTTATTTTTATTTATTTAATTGAAAATTATACTTGATGTCGTATAATGTTTCCTTATGTATTGCATGCTTATGTTTAATATTCTATCGATTTTATTGTATACGTTTTTTATTGTTTATAGTGCGTGTTATGAGTTAGGTTCAACGACATTGATTTACATCAATAAAAGCAACATAAATAAATAAATAATAATAAATATTTCCTGACAATTACACCAATTATTTAGTTCCAAGATAAGTATCATTAAGAACTTGTGTTATGGATACTAAACAACGGATAAACATACTTAAATACTTTTTTTTTTTGTAAATACATACTTAATATACATAGGATAGTTATTTTATAGAGTTGTGCCTTGTGGTACCGGCATAGAATAGTGCCTCCCCCTCACCTTACGGAAAGTCATAAGAGTCGGCGAAGAGAAATCCTACCGGATGATGGGCAGCAGCGTCATCCTGCGTACTGGCTTGAACTGCGATCACCAACCCGCCTGCCCAACGTGTTGTTTATGGAACGTCCGCAATAGAACGTAATCTATTGGGGAGGCCAATGTTCAGAAGACAGATATGATCACAGACGTTAAAGGGTTTCTAAATCTTTCAATAGGGCCATGCAACGGGATTGTATATCTTTACGTAATTATTTATAATCTATATTTCATAATATCCTGTTTACTGTAATAAATTAATTCAATAAAATATATGACTATGAATAGCTTCTATTTTTGCAACATGAATATACTAATATCATAATAATATGGCGTAAAGTAGGGTAACTATAGATATTATGTCAAGTCAATTTTGCAAAATTTTTCTTTTAATTTAAAATCTTTATATGAATTAATTCAATAACAGTTTAAGGGCTCCCGGACATGGATTGAACGTAATATCTATTAAATTATATCTAAAAAAATTTAATAAGAATTGTAACACATAACTTTTTTTTGCTTACGGTATGAGAGTTACAGATTTGATGTATTATTATGGAATTACGATTTATTGACACTCTAGAGTAAATCTACGTCCTACAACTTTTTTTATGAAACTTATTTATTATTTACATTAAATATCTCATTAGGTCAAACAACCGAGTTCCAAAATAATATAAATTAGAGATACATAGTTCTAGTATTTAGTAAATAGTTTCCTAAGTTATTTTTTGTATAAGGACTATTTGTTTCCTGAATAAAATAAATAAAAAATTACATTAAATTTTAATTAATAACTTTTTTTGCTAACGTTTGTATAGGAGTTATTAATTTACGAGTTTTTACAACAACCTAAGCATTCACAAACCCATAAGATTTTTTATTATCGAGAAGGAACTTAATAAAATTTTAATAATATACACTCGAATCGCGCACATCTGAGAATTGCGGCAAATGTCGAAGATGATGGTTTATCGAAAAAAATAAATTATTTATGCTATAAAATAATATTTATAGCATTTCGTGTGGAGTTGTAGTAAAATAAGAAAGAAACCATCCATCCTTACACATTT
The DNA here is from genome assembly GCA_949126915.1 of Musotima nitidalis. Taxonomy (NCBI): domain Eukaryota; kingdom Metazoa; phylum Arthropoda; class Insecta; order Lepidoptera; family Crambidae; genus Musotima; species Musotima nitidalis. The sequence goes on from OX421431.1 coordinate 9,409,186, forward strand.
TCATGTAAAATGTTGCCAAGATCAAGACCGTATGGTCGAATTGTTATCAGATCTCATGTAGAGACAAGCTTTTAACTCTATAGCCGTTTGTTTTTAGGATGGAAATCATCTAAAGACCTGCTCCCGCTTTGAGTGAAGCGGGAGAGTGTGTCAGACATTTACTGACTAAAAACCAATCCATGTTCCTTCTTGTGCCTGCTACGTCCCGAGGCCGCGGTTAACCTTTCGGACAGTCCCGCAGAACTCTACAAGCCCTAACTCTACACTTTAGGCAGTATAGGCCAACGCCGTTTCTCTACCGGCACAAGAGTCTAGGTTAAACATACATATTCGCCATTGATTCATCTACCCTCTTCCCGATATTATTATTGTTCCCTTTTCAGTCAACATTAATATTTTTTACTCTTCCTTTCTTGACGGCGACCATTTGCGACAATTCTATAAAGAAAATATTCACAATGTTGCGTTAATTAGAACGTGACTATGTTTTTATAGTCACGCAACATAATATATAGCTACAGCTCTACGGCACAATATCACGTGTTTTAATTATGAAAATACGTACCTCTTAGATATCGCGAGAAACGAGTTACACCTTTTTGATTACAAGCCTCCTTTGAGCATGCGCCTTAATCACTGGCTGAATAAATCGCAACCTATTAGAACTGTAAGGAGTTTTGATTACATTAGTATCTGTAAGTAGGTTGTATATCTTTTTCTGATAAAATTTATTTATAGACGAGAGGATATTTTTATAGAAACCGGAGAAGTTTCAATATTTTTACCGGCAAATAGTAGTTTACGTAGTATTGGTTACAGGATTGTGACTTGAGAAATGGCTGGTCGTATGAAAATTATAAATTGATGTAACATATCTACAAGCACAATATCTTATCCGTATATCTCATTGGTGGATATCCTACTTAATACAACTATTCAGAGTTAAAGCAAAGTTTTCTTTCAGCAGAGATCTCTTTATGAATTGAGAAGAAGTTATTGTAGAATGCATTGGAGGTGCCAGCATTTAGTCGAATGTAGTTTCTGTCGAAGGCTCTCCATTTTAGAGCTTTTCTGCCTTAACGGCTGTCAGTTCTACGTGCTACGTGCCCTGTCCGCTGCCACTTAAGCTTGCTTATCTACTCCTTGGCATATGTCAGTAAGTTTACTTTCTACGGGTATCCTCAATTTCAATTCGATCTCGCAGGAAAACCCCAAGCATAGCCCTCTCCATTGCTCGCTGTGTGACACCTAGAAAGCTTTTAAAAGTTAGTATTTTTACAACACGCACTTGACCGGTTCTTTGTTTACTCAAAGCGATACCCATAACCCCTCTGTACCTTATTTATGTTCCTTTTTAGTAAAGAACAATGCACACTCGGTCCCTTTGCATACAATTAAAACGAAATAACCACTAGTACCAGTACACTAGAACTAATACATACGAACACATCAATTTAACTAGATACCATTAAGTTTTACTTACCAGCCGACACAGTTGCACGTAAGTGTGTTACAAGCAAAAACTGTTAGTCAGTTTGTCTCTGTAGTGATGTATTACTGTTCTATATAGTTCCTTATAATAGTAATAACTCATAAACGGTTTGTTAATGTAACTTGTAAATGTGCGGTTTGGCTGAGGCAGAATTTTGGCTTCCTGCTGTTAGTTTTCTAGCCGCCTAAAAACAATTGATAACTGGTACCAACAATTTCACGAGCCATCTGAAGCAAGAAATAGCTCAATAACCGATCATCCTTTGAAGAATCTTGTTAACACTACTTTAAATCAGTAATCTTCTCCAACCACCTTGAGTTGCGGCTACGAGAACTTGTTGTAGTAGACTTTTAGGGTATTTGCCAGTGTCAATTAATTTGATTAATAAAGTTATTTGCATAAATGCAGCGTTTTCGTCAGTTAGTAACAGTAAAAGTCAAGTTTAGTCCATATTCATATTATGTTCATCTTGCTAAGGAGTGAGAGATTAATATATATATTTATGTTATTTCTTTTTTTTAAATTTTGTGACTGCAAAACACAAGTTTTTTTTTGTAAACTATGTTTTTAGTTTTAATTGAATTTTTTTTTAATTTATAGGTGACTCAAGTCAAAGACATGCCCCAATAAAGTTGAGAAGTCTTAGATTCGTAGAGTCAACACGGAAAATATGCCAATTTCCTATACTGTAAACGTTGTTAAATAAGTTATACCCAAAAATACACTATAAGTACACATAAAAACTCGAAAGTATACACTAGTTTTGAAAAAAAAACACTGCCGCGATGTCTTTTGAAGGCGCTGTCGTCACAAAAAAAAGAATTTTAGGACACATTAATTTTGAAGTCCGTTTATTTATGTTATATGAGTAAGAAAGAGTTCGAACTACTCGTACTAATAGTAGTATACTATACCAGATCTCGCAAGCATTGTACATCACTAAACCCTACTACGCATAGAATTATTAACATATATGCTAATGTTACATCGTCTTGTCGACGCAGGCGCACCACCAGGGTCGGTCATACATAGTTACATACCTTTAGTGTAAAATAATGTTCAACTAGTTCCTTTTATGTGTGGCATAGGCGAACTATAAATATAGTAGTGCATATATTTTGTTACTTGACGATTTTCTTTTCCAATTTTCGCAGTGTAACGCCTGAATCCACAAATTAATTATATTGTGGTTAATTATTTTTACTTTTTTCTACACTACCTAAAATATTGATAATAGCCTTCACTTAATTCCGAAAATAACAAATTAATGGCAGGGACTAGCTTATCTATTTGTATCATATAGTAACCAAAAAAAAATTGAATTTTAGTAGGTATATAAGTTTATTGGTCATGTTTAATAGGTTAGCGTGAGTAGGAACATGACCAAATTCAACATTAGGATTTACTATTTATAATGTCAAATTTGATAATGTTTTTTTTGCCGCCCGATAGATGTCACTGAGGGCACAGGGCACAGGTGAGGTCGTCGACACCGCGGCCACGGCGGAAGTGCGTGCGTCTGCGCAGCGTCTATTCGCGCTTCCGTTGTGCGACTCAGCGATTGGTGGTCTACGAATTTGTGCATAACTCTTTTTTTCAAACAAATTTTAAAATTGGAGGTTTTTAATTACCTGTTTTAAGTAATTTCTTTGTTTGTTTAACTCTTTAAATACTTTGAAGATTATTTAAAAAAGATTCGTAACGTCAAAAGAAGTTAATTACTGTTATTAAAACAAAATACACACACAGCCACTGAACACATTAGTGTGTGATAGGATAGCAGAAGAAGTATTCAAAATCAGACATTGACTAACAAAAAAATGTTTTAATTTTTAGTAAAATCTGATACCTACAATTGACGATAGTGACATTACAATAAACAATTTTTATTCGATTTGAATGACCTTACTTGGCCTTGATTTTTGAATCCCACGATTTAAGAGGTAAAGTAACTTATACTCCTTGATAAGTTTATCAATAAGCCTCTTATACCGAAATGAAGCCAATTTCCTTGCAAACTTTAACGACATAAAACAAATGACAAAATAAAAGTTTGTCAAACATTAAAGTATAATCAGTGAACTAATTTCGAAGCTCCTTTAAAATTTGCGTTGTCATATCGAGTCGGTCTTAAGGTACCCTTTACATAATTCCATACACACATGTCTTAAAACTGCAAGTATATCATATTATCTCATGAATGAAGTTATTATATTTAATTATTTAGCAAAATTACTTTAAAGGTTGGCGCTACAAGTTTTTTAAATAGTTTGATGTAATTAAAATTGAAGGGTGCATAGGGATCCTAGCAAGATCTGAGGAACCCAAGCCAACCTCACCTGCAAATGGTGCACCTACCGATCAACAAACGAGGCTCTGGCGAATATAACAGTTCCCGGTAAGCGGCAATAGGCGACATCTTTACGTACTTATATAAAATTGGCGAAATGTGAGCTTGTACTATGTCTTTGCCTACCCCTTCGTTATTGTACCCCCCACAATCACTTGTATGTATGTATATAATTAAATATGCGATACAATTGTAGATATATATTTTACATTAAACAGGAACAACATCAGTTCCGGAATATGTATGAAATATTTTACTGAAAACTTCTACTTAATTTACTATGATGTCGTAAACGTAGAAGTTAAAACACGTGATTTGTGAAAATTCCTTTCCTCCTAGCTTACCACATATTGTGAGCCGTTTGAAGAAGATCATTGTGTGGTAGGCCTCTTATTTGTTCCGGCTCAACCAATAAACTGGGCAATAAAATACTAATCGACTAAAACGGTCAAATAAACCGACTCCCTATAAGACATTTAGATGCAAACAACGTTCATCATGAACACTTTGATGTTTTACGATGGGAAGGACAAAACGAAACGCAAAACTTTAATGATTGTTCTTCTTTTTTAACAAAGCGAGGTTGTATATTGGTGGCTGGAAATTTGTTGTTTTTTGACGCAATTATAATGTTCTAGTAGACAATCAATGTTCTCTAAGACCTTGTCCTAATTTGTAACAGAATTCATTGAAACTTATGAAATGAAGCGGTTTCGGAACAAAAGGATAAAAATACAGAAAGACAGCATTACACCATGGGACTCTCCAAAAGGTAGTAAAACAGTTTTTTTATTGTCTGCAACGTACCAGATATAACCTAATGTTGCAAGCGCCCAGAGGTTGCGAAGACCCCTTCCTATTTTCCACTACAATCATTATCAACATAGTCCACTGTTGTCCTTCTACTAAGCACGAGCTTATAAACAACTAGCTGTTACCCGCGACTTCGTCCGCGTGGAATAGTATCTTTGGGTAGCATTTTTATTATTTAATAAGAATCATTAGTAGGTATAGTAGATATCAGCGGCGGCGATGCAGAGAATTCGTTAAAAGGAACTTTAACTTCAAAAGCCAAAATATTTTTTAAACTTGATACACCCAAAAATTTTAAATATCATGTTATTAGAATAGTTTGGCGTCGTAGTTCCCGTGCCGAATTCGTTCCGTTCCGTTCGAATTTCAAGAATTCCGTTTGTAGAAAAACTCTGCACATCCTAAGAGACCTTCGTACCAAGTTTCATGGTTTTATCTTCAAAAATGAAGAACACCCATAAAAACATTCAACTCCTATTTCACCCCCATACTGGTAAAAATTTCAAAATGCTAGAACAAACGATTTTTGTTTATTATTTAGTGCCTAAATACAAAATGTTATATTTTTATTTTCAAAAATGCCGAACTTCATACAAACTTTCAACCCCTATTTCATCTCTCACATGACGAAATTTCAAAAACGCTAGAACAAATGTTTAATTATTTCTTATCAAGTGCTTAAATATTTTTCATGTTCAAAGTTTCATGGTTTTATCTTTAAAATTAAGAAATCCCATACAACTTTTCACTCCCTCCCCTTTTTAACCCTTTACAACCCCTTTTCGAAATAAAAAGTAGCCTATGTTCTTTCTCAGGGTCTAGACCATCTGTATACCAAATTTCATTCAAATCCGTTCAGTAGTTTTTGCGTGAAAGAGTAACAGACAGACAGACAGACAGACAGACAGACAGACAGACAGACTGACAGACAGACAGACAGACAGAGTTACTTTCGCATTTATAATATATATATAGTAAGGATATATAATATTATAGTAAGGATAATGAAAGTGTTATATGTCATACTCTGCCACGCGAACCTAGTGCGGATTGGCGAAGGTAGGTATGTGATGTCCTATGGTAAGAAATATTGTAACCGCTACTGACTTGGCTTAATGGCAAACACATATAGAGATATAAGCGGGACTTACAGTTTATTATTTTACATAGATAAACTTAAATATCTGCCAAAGCATGAGAATTTCGCACAATTAGCTATCAACACAAACAACTTGAACGTAGATATATTTTGACCAAAAAATTATTAGACTTTATGTGACGATCTTGGGAAACAAAATAAAACTTGTTTGAAATCAATTTGACGGTTGTCCAATGAGTTCAAGGCAATCCTCTTATTCAATCTTCTCTGTCAATGTGAAAAGATTTCTATTTTTTGTCCACTAATTAATTAAGACATTATAGTGTTAAATAGTATTTCGAAGGTTTTATGGTATATTTGCAGACAACCAAAAACAAATTTCTAAAAAGAGGTTATAAGTATGTAAATTTTCGAAATATCCAGTTTCCAAACGTAATGGGAAACTCTACTGTTGATTTTCGTGAGCATTCATAAATAAAACAAATTAAAAATGTTTAACAAACAATTCATAAATGTTTGATAAAGAAAAGAATACAAAATATAAAAATTAAGACTGTAGCCGAAATAAAAAAATTCCAATCCATGAAAGATCTCAATACACTCCATTGGAACTTGTTTTATATTAAGTAAGAACTTTCAGTCCGAAACTAAGCGGAGCTTTGAGTACTAGATAATATAGATATATGTTTGTTAATCTTTCATGCAATAACAACTTACTGGACCGAATGTGATAAAACTTGGTTTGTGTATAGCAACCGTCTTGGACTAACACATAGGATACTTTTTGTCCTGATATTCTTACGGGAGCGGGAACCACGCAGGTGACACCGCGTGACGCTGCTAGTGAAAAATATACATCCTGATTTTTTTTAAAGTGTCTTTTTTTTTTTTTTTAATACTGCATGATGGTAAGCAGTCGATGCAGTACAAAATATGAAAGCACTTTTTACCCTGGAGTACACTCGGTAAAAAGGCCTGCAAACATGCCATATCACGCCTTGCTTAAAAGATCCATCGAATGAAATATTTGTGATTGTATGAGTGGAACAAGCTGAAACTGCTCGATTACCAGACAAGAATTATGTCTAGTAGGTAAATTCGCATCATTACATAATAAGGTGTTTGATCTAACAGTAGGAGTTAGTAAACGGATGAAAGTATAGGTTCAGTCGATTTTTACTACTTGATTTGTTGTTTCTGAATCAATCGTAAAGTTACATAAGACTGTTAACAGGTTTCTGCTTCTTTTAACCAGTGTTATATGGTTTAAAATCGGCTTCTGTATATCTACGTACACAGGAAAGATATTTCTTTGCAAACGTAAAACTCAAAAAGAAAGACGCTATACATTCAGACGGGATGTATACATTATGACGAGTTACAGAAAAAAATAATGACACTGCAAGTCCGCGCTGAGCCCACGTGGTGGAGATGCATTACCTGATTCCCTCACACTTTGGTTTGTGACATGAGATTGGACGTTAAAAGGTTTAAATAATGATTGTCAAATAAACCTACATACATACACACACTCTTATCTATTTAAAAACCTCATCTAAATCCGTTGCGTAGTTATAAAGATCTAAGCATAGATAAGGACAGATAGAGGAAACCGACTTTACTATGTAGTAATAACTAAAATCGGGTGACCATGAGTTAAAATACATATGTCCCACGTAAAAGCTGACGAGTCTAATGCCGCTAACCGGGAACTTAAATTGCTGGTTCTGGTCGCCATTGAAGAACCTTAACGCCCCATCGGTCCCATATTTAAAGTGAAATGAAGTAATTATTTCGAATCATTTTATTCTTTAAAGGCTTCCTCACTCGTACTAATCTCGTTATTATTTTATATAACTTGGGGCACGTTCGCATTGTGTTTTATTTTGAAGTAAAGATACGAATTGTGTCACTGTCTCCTGTCAATGTCAGATAATTCAATATGCTATATAATATACTACTGCTAATATGCTATAAAGTTGTTGCCGTTTCCGAAATAAATAGTCCTCTGTACTATCATTTAGGTTTATCAAGATTTATATAAATGTTTGTTTTTCTATACACTTACATATCCATTATTATATAATTATCGCAGAACTACTAAAAATTAAATACTTAAGACAAATATTTACTATTAATTTTGTGTATAGGTATATGTAGTTTATTAATAACACATATTTAATTCTATGTAAGTTTATATGTTTTCTTATACGTACTGCCTCATACTTTTCTGCTAACCCAAAGGTTAACTGGTAGAGAATGCCTTGCAGCATTAAGTTCGCCTTTTGTACATTTTAATTTTAATTTGTGCGATAAAGTTTAATCAAATAAATAAATTTCTAAACAATACAGTAAAATCATGTTCTTTACTACAAGTCTCTGCCAGTTCAAGAAGCTTAATTCGGTCCAAATTACTATTTAGCTTTGAATTACTGTGCTTACTTTTCGGAAGAGTGAAAAAAATTACTATATACAATTGTCATACGTCTCACTAGGACGTAGACGTTACAGTTATCGTGAATACACGTTCGGTAATTAAACGTCTCCGTACGTCGAGTGGAAACGCGCTCGGGGGAACTTGCGGTTCATGCAAAAGAAATAATGGAATCTTTGATTCTATGTAATCGAGTTTATTGAAGATAATTGTAATGATTACAGTCTGGGAGATAGTTCATAGGTTTTATTTCTAATTTGCTATAATGTGGAGGTTGGAATGTAAATTGGTTCAAACATAATTTCTTCGACAGTTAGTTTATAAATAAGTTTTAGAGTATTCATTAAAATGCTGTTCAATTTTTTTTTTTTTAGATGACATGCATAATGACATTCACGTTTATTTCCCTGAAAGGGTAGGCAGAGGCATATTATACGCACACCACACTTCGCCAATTATATAGTCGGTCCCACGTAATAGGTGGCGAGCCTATTGCCGCTTACTGGGCACTGTTATATGCGCCAGAGCCTCGAACATTGATCGACAGGATCGACTTGCAGGTGAAATTGGCTTGGGCTCCTCAGTTCTTGGTAAATAAATTGTTTAAAATTTGATTATATGTATAATATAGATTTTAAACACAAAAAAGTAGAAAGCTTTTTTATGTTGTCATTACCTACCATTAGAAACGTGCAAATCAATTCATATTTCCATTTTCCCCAAACCATCGTTTGGGGAAAATGGAAACTTTAACTTCGTTAACAAAAACAAAAAGCAATGGATAATGTACAAGAGACAGCATTAAAATTAGATCTTCGATCATGAATGGCCAGACGAAGGCGGGTACCGGTTAAAAGCCGTAATTAAACTAATTACTTATTAATTAGTGCCCCTCGATTGCGTCGGGAAAAAGTTGAGATTCCGTCTTGTCGCTATTTGTGCCATCGCGCCACTTAACTTCGTTTGTATAGACTGATGTCGCTTTATTAAATAGCTGATAGATTTTTATTTATTTTTTCTGTTTAATACTAGGAGATTGTTTGTTTGATGATATTAAGCTTGAACTGATATGAAATTAAATCATAGCAATATTCTTATACATTGTATAAGACAAAGAACAAAAAAATAATTCTGTGAGTTTATTTTTAGCACTACCTAATGAACGACATAAAAACGCCTCTGCCTATCACTTCGGGGATACATGCGCAATTGAATGTATGGATGTATTTACGTATGTAGGTATGGATGTATGTACGTATGTATGTATTTATATATGTATGCATGCATGCATGTAGTATTACACAAACGGAAGAAAAAAAGTATATGTGATCTCTTGATATGTTTGTCGCCTATTCACGTTATACTAATTGCCAAATGACGTCGCGTTGACAAGTAATTAAAGTAACAGCTAATTATGTTTTAGTAAACCGTCATGTCGCGTAGCATCTGTGTTGAGAGCACACGTAGGACAAGGATTTCTGATCTGTAGTTTTCGTTTACACCTACTTTTTTAACGGATTTACAAGTTTAAAATTGATCTTTTAAAGGGCCGTTGGGGTTGCAAAACATAGCTGGAAAACCGGAGGCAAATATTTCTTTTTTTAATAAAATGCTTTCGTAAGGGAAAACAGAACCACATCCCAATTATATTTCTGTAATTGACGAATATATTTTTTATACAGAATCCCTAGTTCATTTTCACGTCCACGGCCGCTTTGTGTTCAGTTAAAAGTTCACGCATGCGCAGAGGCGATCGATAAGAGCGAGTGACGCGTTCAAATTGACATCTCTGATGTGCCCGTGAACGCGACGCGAAGGTCCCTAGTCCATCAATGAGCGAATACCACACTTTTTGCAATTCACCGATTATATCTAATCTTCGCGAGTTAATCATTGGCAAAAGATTTAATGGGGACTGTCAATGTGAAGAAGGGTTCTCAACTACACTATTGAAAACTTGTTCATAATAAATAAAATGGGTGTATAGGAATTCTTCCAAGATCTTAGAAGCCCAAGCTACCCTCACCTATAAGTGGTGCGCCTGCCGATCAACGGACACGAGGCTCTGGCAAACATACAAGTTTAGGGTACGCGGCATTACGCTCGCCACCTATTACTTGGGACCAAAATTGTAATTGGCGAAATGTGGGCGTATAAAATACCTTTCACCGAAGGGATAGGCCTTCGATGAAGCAGGCGTGACTGTATGTATGCATTCATGTAATTGAAAAATCAAAAACCTGAAAAGTCATCATCCGCTTCCATAGATTTCCAATGAAACTGTTTGCAGATTTGAAAATTTTCTGAATGCACCTATTAGTATTTGACATTGCATTGATAGGTTGAAACAGCTTATAGTGAATAATTTTTTTGTCGTTTTTAGACATCCTTGCAAATTTTTTCAATTCTTCTCACTGTTGAAACCTTTTCTGAATTTCCTAAAATATTTTGATTTGATTATTCCCCTTAATAGAATGTAATCTATGGAGGAGGCAAATTTTCAGCTGTGGACTCTTAAAGGCTGATATGACAATGAAGATAAATATTTTTGACGTTTAAAATTAACTAAATCGGTCCAGCCATTCTCGACTATTAGCAAAACAAAAGAACAGCAATATTTTTTATATAATAAATTCTTTATCAAAGAGTTGTTTGGCAACCCTAATGCCATGTCTTCCGACTGGCGACATTCCTTGAAAGTTTCTCAGCTCTTATTAATGAAGATTAAAGAAGAAATTATTGCAGTGCTATCTATTCAGTTTTATTTTTTTGTTTTTACAAGTGGCTCGATACCGTATTGCTTTAATCACTGATACTTCGTCTGTAGTACGAGTGCCACCAAAATCACCTTTGATACACATCAAAGGTGATTTTTGGTGGCACCTGATTCAAGACAGAATTCTGAACTGAGTTAACGGTCAACCTAGCCTCAGTCAAACAGCAATTTAAGGCAATTTAATAATGAGATAAGCGCGATATTTTTTATACTAAGTAGTTTTACTCACAAAGCAGACTGTACTATGGATTAGACAATGGACACAAACATTATTGAATTTGTCTGGGTCTGGGTATTTGTTCATACGAAACTTTGTTTATATCAGACTGCGATAGTTTCTAACTATCTATGTAGATACACTCAACCAAACACCCAATCAATGTAGATACACTCAACCAAACACCCAATCAATGTAGATACACCCAGACCAGAACAAATACTTATGTTCATGCACACAAAGAATTGTCAGGTATACAGAGCTGACATGAGTGCAGGTATACAGACCACCACGCCATATCGGCCGACAAACAATGTTTCGCTTTAATTGTTCGCAGCGTTTATAGCGCAAGTTTTACTAACTAAAAAAACATTGATCATAGTTACAATAATGCCTTCTGGTACCTAACACCACCATAGTTAGAAATCTGCTTGAAAAGGAATGGCCCACCGGATTAAAATGGGTCACAGAAATATCGATGCTTAGAATACCAAGGAAATCTCTAAAACATTGGCGAAACCTTTAAAAACCGTTTCCCTTCTTTTTTTAATAACCTCATGTTTCAATCTGTATGTGCTTAATTGTATTAATAAACAATTACCAATGTTCACCAGTATTTCAACGCAGTAATTATTACGCAACTTTTTCGTAAACTAAGAAAACAGTTAATCACAGTTATAATTATGCATTCTGGTACCTAACACTACTATAGTTAGAAATCCGCTTATGATAGAAAGAGACGCAGCCCATATGTTGGGCGCGAAGGTCAGCGCGCATCCTGCGTGGGGCAAGTTCCGCTGTCGAAATGGCCGCGGTTCGGTGCCCGGCTAAGGCACTGTGTAGACTGACGACATTGTCGGGACGACGCGACTAATTACACGTTTCATAGCGTTATTGGCAAATTCTACAGTAGACTTACATAATAAAATAAACAAATTATAATTGCTAATAAAAAGTTTGACTTCTACTATAAAACTATCACTGTGTTTAGTATAACAATAAATCTTTTAATCTACAGGTAGACCCAACCCTTCACGGTAGAAACTTCTGTATCATACGGCGATCCATAAGAAACTTAATTTGTATCAGAATACTGCGAAAGTATCAAACTACATTTTTGAATACTATGTTATAATCTATGGTGCTAAATAAATCAACTATGTACATCAACAAAAAAATTTAACTTCCTACAAGTTTCTAAAACATTTACAATATGTAGCTTTATTCTTATGTTACTATATTTTTATTTATAGGGTAACATTACTTGAGTAATAATTGTTAGTAATAAATTTTTCTTAGTAAAAAATCCTATAATTTTTATAAATTCGTACACTATTTCTAACAATAAAATCGCTCACAGCTATTATATATTATATTAGTGTGTCTTAGTATCTTCCTAGATTGGTCTAAAGTTAGTCGCATCTCCGTCCGTCTGCGCTCGCCCTTGCTGCTAATTGTCGTTGCGCCCGCTCGTCCGGCCCGCGATTGTGCGTTTGTTTGCTAAAGGACTTTAATTATTCATACGCATGCATGTTAATAGACTGTTTATGTATGTACCCACTGAGTAATTGTACTAATGTACTACTAGTACTTAATGGCTGGAATAGTAGAAAAGTCTACTGAAAAACACTATGTTATGCTTAGTAATCCAAATGTTCATTACGACATTAAAACTTTCATAAAAACTATAATTATTATATTATTAGCTTCGGTACACGGTTTTGCCTGAGTTAGCATATCGTGTCGAAACGTTTTTCTTATATTGCACAATTAAACGAACAATCCCAATTGTTTTCCCCGTCGATAGGTTTACCATTCCGAGTTAGCGGCACAAGGTATCTTGGTTCGCTAATAGAATATTTTCCCCCTGAAATCCATCCATTGAACGCTGAGCAAGACTGCATTTCTATATAGCGTATCTTACATACATATATACAGCGAGCCTATTGCCGCTCACCGGGCACTGTTACATTCGCCAGAGCCTCGTCCGTTGATTGGCAGGTGAACCACTTGCAGGTGTGGTTAGCTTGGGCACCTTAGGACTTGATAGAATCCCTATACACCCCGTACCCTATACATAGCGTATCTTGGTTACTAATAAAGTATTTTCTTCCTCAGATCCTCGGCAATGGAGCGAAGCCGCAGTGGCGGCGTGGCTGCGCTGGGCCGCGCGGGAGTTCTCCTTGGAAGGCGTGGCACTGCAGCAGTTCGCGCGGGCTCAGGGGAAGGACATCTGCGCCATGGGAAGAGACGAGTTCGTGGCGCGGGCGCCGGCCTTCATGGGAGATATACTCTGGGAGCACCTGGAGATTCTGCAGAAAGGTAAGTATTTTCCTTATTTCCTTCTTTTTATCTTTTCCTTTTTACTATCTATATTCTTGAAGATAAGTAGGTTAACGTCAAATGAAGAGTATTCAACAGGGTATTCCTACGTTATAAAATCAAAAATAAAGTTTTCCGGAGAAAAATAAAAGATGGCGCTAGAGCAATAGGACTTTAATATTCCCTTGTGAAAGTTTGGCCATAAAAATATTCCTAAACATTTCACACAGCGCTTCTAGTTTCAAACTAAACTTATATTTGAGGACTAAACAATTGATAAACAAACACAATGTTTCATTTATGTAAATGCATACTTATAATATAACACAAATTTATTCTTGCCTTCAAAAGCAGGCTGCAGGTATACTGACCTCCATGCTACGTTTGATGTCAAGATGACTTCTAAAGCTAATCTTATAGAAGGCAATATGCCTCTTGGTGCCTTCATGATGAGACTTTCTCATCTATCCATCCCTTAACGTTAATGCAGCATTTCTTTTTCAAGGTACAATATGATTATTGTTAACTCAAATACCCTTCAACAGATGTAGAAAAGGAGCGTTCTCTGCTGGCGAACGTCCCTCCGAATATGTACGAGAGCAACGTGTGTCTGCCGGAGCTGCCCGACTACATCCCCCCTCCAGGCCACCACTACAACAACAACAACAACACAGGTCAGATTATTAATTAATATTAATATATTCTTCTTTGATTTACCAAATGTTTTAACACCACCAAATCAAAAAGTTTTTTGAAGTTATCTGCTAAATTCATCACATCTTCCCCCGTCTAATAACAATGACACCATTACAACAACAACAACATAGGTCAGTTAATTGATTGAACTCAGCTTATAACGTTAAAAAAGTACTTGACACCAGGCAAAATATCTAGTAAATATAAATCACTGAAGAAATTAATATTAATTTCTTCAGTGATTTATATTTACTAGATATTTTGCCTGGTGTCAAGTACTTTTTTAACGTTATAAGCTGAGTTCAACACATTCTTCCTTCTGGTCAACAACTTCAACAACAACACTGTTCGGTTGTAGTATAGTTAACACGTTTCAACTGAATCGTCGGGCCATTATAATTTAGATACGTCTTTTTGAAAGTCACCCTCGCGTCATCCTTTGCAGACAGGAAAAAGTAATACACCCAGATGATTCGCAGACCGCTTTCTAGCCACAAACAAAGTAGACAATGGATAAACATTCTCAAATCTAATCTACTATAAATCAACATCAATATTGTTACTGGCCATTCGAAATAATTTTCAATATAACGAGACGGCTTGTACTAATTACTTAGATAAATAAAAAAATGCCTGTCATGCCCTGTCTGTCTACAAATAATTTGTCGTAGCACTACAGATTTCGTAACGTCTACGAGATTTCTACGGGAATCTACAAATCCTACAGTTTTATAATTGCAATCGATTTTCTTGATAACTGAAATCAAAATAATCGTTCTCTATGATTTTTGTAGCAGTATTTTAAACTTTTCGAAAATTCATTGTGAAAAAATATAGTTCTCCGTGTAAGTGATATCTCGCTTATTGTTTGATTTCATTCGTAATACAATTTATAATATGCCTGAAACCACAGATATATAATAACGTATAGATAACGCAAATACATGTGATTCGCGTGTCCGCGCACATCTGTTTTTTTTTAAATACTGAACTATTTCACATTATGAAATACTCATCATCAGCGACTGTGGGATTTCCTGGCACTAAATATCGGCAGTGACCTTACATTAGGTGGTCAAAAGTCGATACGCTCGATTTCAATACAAATCGTGATATTGCGTTATTTATTGTTAAAATATCTGTGTCTGTAACTATTAGAATATAAGTAACACTAGAATGCTATAGCCCCCCAAAACTAAGCATTTCTACAAATACTTAAACATTTCTTAGTTAACTTTTGTTCTGTCTTCGAAACAACCTTTTAAATATGTTATCACATGTTAATTAATAAACTCACCTAAACACCAGCCGTTAACTACATTACGATACCCAATAAAATGGTCCTATACTATCATACTATCGGGCCTCCGTTATCGAGACAAGTTTTTTAATTTTTTTTTAGTTTCACACCGAACTAAGCTTGTGTGGTACCACTTTCATAGTAGAATTAAGTACGTAGGTAAACTCTAATCTTGTGTTTGACGGCGTGTTCATATATCACGCGCACCTCACAGAGTTGTCAGCACTTTGAGGGACCGGAGAGAGGGCACGGCCCCGGGACATGGCAGGCACAAGAAGTAACATCGATATTTTTTAGTCCATAAAAGTCTGACCCACCCTTCCGCTCCACCTACAGCAGAATACGGTGGTTTGATGACTTTCCATCCGAATAAGAAGTTCCATTCGAGCTATAATATACTATAATTACGCTCATATCGAATTCGCTATAGCGGCGCGATGCGGTAATTACGCACACCAGGGATTGAACCCGACACCCTCTGAATTGCAAGTCTATTGTCAGATTATGCACAAACTTCGAAAAGTCAAAAGTGCAACCT
This sequence comes from Musotima nitidalis, assembly GCA_949126915.1. Classification (NCBI taxonomy): domain Eukaryota; kingdom Metazoa; phylum Arthropoda; class Insecta; order Lepidoptera; family Crambidae; genus Musotima; species Musotima nitidalis. The sequence continues at coordinate 9,425,223 of OX421431.1, forward strand.
GGGTTTGAACTCGAATCCCTCTGAATTGCAGTATATGGTAAAAAGACATCGTACTTTCTTTTTTCTACTGTGCCAGTTTCCAATAAAGATAAGGGAACTAACACCTTATCAGTATAGCGGTAAGACCGGCTCATTAAACATACTCGATATCTCCACAATTACTAGTTACTACCGTCGGTCTGTATTTAACAAATAATGCCTACTGCTTACTGTAGTAAAATTTATGAATAATTTTTAAGTTTATTTGTTTTTCTTGAACATAAAAAACAGATAAGGTTTGTTATCGTTTATTTTTAATTAGGACTGTTTAGGTGTTAGAAAGATACACGTGTTAGACAGATGCACATCTATTGGCTATTTTGCGAAAAAATAAATTATTTATTTCTGGCAGCACAATCTCTAATCACTTTATAATCTTGATATAGTTAAGTTATTACTTTATAGTAATGGTTATAAATGTTGGGTAAAAATATGGATAAGATGCAACAACGAATTGAGAAGGGTCGTTAGTAGTTACCAGATGCATGCGTTCTGCAAAGAAGTGGCTATTTCGCACTTTTGGGGAGAGCGTATGTTCGACAGTGATCACCAATTGGCTGATTATACAAACAAATATTGATTTCTTTAAATTAAACAATTTTTTACATTTCATTGGTTCGAGGCCCCCTTTTAAGTATAAGCCTGTGCTAGAGAGTCTCGCTCTGCCGTATATCATCGACACACAATCAAGTTATTTTTTTAAATTCAAAATTGACATGTATAGAAGCTATGGAAACATTATATATTATTAGTGTTAATAGTTCAATTGATAGAATAAAACTATAATCTTATCCACAAAAGATTTTGTTGTAACGACACATATATAGTAGTAGTGTGGTAGTAGGAGTAGATAACCAAACCTTCTGAAACACGGAAGCCATCAAAATCGGGGATATCAAAATTAAATGCCACACAAATGATCTCAAACTCAGCTATAGTGATTGATACCGACCACCTAACCCTGCAAACTTACGAGCTTTTCATCAACTAGACTGATATATGTAAGACAAGTGTTAAATAGATGTAAACTTTCCATATAAACGTCACGTTTAGACCACCGGGGCTAAAACGCGTCTCCCATCTAATTTATTATTTCAGTAGCCAACCGGACAGTCACAACATCCAGCCGAGATGATTTAAGGTGCAATAAAAGTGCGTTTTATATCAAATGGAAATGAGCTTTTACCGCTGAGATTGCGCAGACGCAGCAGTCGATTGTAAAATTTTGATTAATTAGGAGCGGGTCGCAAGTGTGGAAATTTCCTTATATCTTGGGGGCATTTTCAAATATATAAATTCTTTTTGTATAGATAAAATTTATTTCAAACATAAATGGAAAATAAAATACTTATTGAATTATCAAGTTAACAAGGCAGATAATATGAAAAAAGCACAAAATATAATTAACACAAATATAAAATTAAATAGTATAACTTGTATTGAAATGGTGTCAAACATTGGAACACATGGTGACATTCAGCAAATTGTCAGGCTTCTCTTCTTCTCGGGACGTCACGACGCTGATCTTCCGCTGGCAGCGTTTTATTTTGAATTAATAATATATGTTCAGTTAAATGAAGTATGCTTTTGTCAATTAGGACTTGCATGAATGTCTAAATAATTGAATACTATAACTACGAACTGGAGCTTGAATTGAGATAAAAAAAGTGATAGTATAAAGATTAGTAATATTTTTTATTTTACTCAAATGTATAATCAAATAAACTATTTAATAATACACTTACACAATAAGTTGTTCGTGTCCTCGCTTACATCGTTAAATTAACATAGAGCCAGGGTAATAATATACTATTTTTTTATATTTGACTAATATTTTTAAAGAAAAAAAGATTAAACAAGTTTCACTTGTTTAAATGCACTCATTAGATGTACAATAAAGCGTAAAGACAATATGTAGTGAAACTCACACATACATACGACACACGCTTTCCACTCGGTTGGGCGGGGGTGTCGTAACGCATCGCTGTGGCGACCTTGCCGCTGTTTCCGCTCTCTTTCAGTCGTAGCCTTCAAGATGTCTCTAACCTTGTGCTGCGTTTTGAGATCATACATACATAACTGTATCATTACTAACTACACTGATACACTATTTATATCTTCGCAATTACTGGTTACTACGGCCTGTACCAACTAACTACAATAGTCCGGCGTTAGGATAAATGGAGCCTAAAAAATATAACAGCAGAACAAATTAAAATAAACTACCCATTACCAATTCTTTTACAGTTTTTGAAATAGAATAATTAGCTTATTTTTTAAATAGTTCTTTATTCTAACTCATTTAAAACTTTTTTGGTAAATTTACGTTAATTCACATTGTTTTCTTATAAACACCTAAAAAGTATTTCTCCACTAAAATACATACATACACACATACATTCACGCCTGTTTCCCCGAAAAGATATAGTAAGAGTATTTAGTCGCCAACTATATAGTTGATCCCACATAACCTTTTGCCGCTTACCGGGAAGTGTTATGTTCGCCAGAGCCGTAGATCGGCAGATGCAACAGGTGAGGTTGGCTTGGACTCCATAGGTCCCTATAGGTGGTTTTTAGGTATTATCCCTATAAACCACCACTACAATATGTTTACCCAAATTATGTTAATAGAGGTATAATGCCTAACTTGCCATTCGCAGCAATATGAGAAGACAAATAAAAATGACTTAAATATGAAACTTGGGTATTGCATTTGCCAACGTAAGACATCAGTTATAATATTGAATCTTACCTGCCCTTCAGTCATCTTTCAAATTGGCACAACAGTGGGAAAACAAATCATATTATATGTAGAAAAATACATGATGGTTGATTTGATAAATAGTTTATTAATAACAAATGACTTTAGAGGAACTGAGCAATGAAAACCTAACAGACGTGTGTAAAATGTTTTTATCATGAATGTGTTAACAAATGCAAATTTCCAACAAAACATAAATATTGCCTGTATTACAAATGTAAAAGTAATTAAAGGCTACAAAAAATCATATTAATTCAAGGTAATTTTCAGAGTAGATTGATCAATCCGCCCCTACCATGCGTTCTGTTGCGCACTCCTTCATTCAACCTCCACCGGCCAGTCATAGGGCAAACTGTGTTTCGCGCGCATCTATTCTATTTTTAAATTAGTTCTTTTTGTTTATGACTGAAAGTATATTTTATTGAAAACCTTTTTCCGTTTCGTATGTAATAAGTTTTACTTTTTCGAATTTTAATTTAAAAAGTTCCTGATTGATAGTTTTTTGTTTCCTTTTTTAGATTTTGTTACTGAAATAGTTTAGTGGTTTTTTAGTTCATTTAGAATAACCTGTTTATTATTTAATTTTGATAATCCAAGAACAAATTTCTGAAATCTTTAACTTTGTATATTGTTAAAGTTCAGTGCGGTTTCGAGTGGAGTGTTGAATAAGTGTAAGTGATACAATATGAGTGATCTGGATTCTGGATAAGCTATGTTTTTGCACCCGAGTTCCCGTTCTCGGGATACCACCGAATTGGAGCCGGTTATGCTGTGGCGTGGTGAGTCGCCACATTTTGAAATTTCCACGTGTAAGTAAATTTTATACTTTTTTCATAATATATACTCATCATTGCACACGTTACAGTATAATCTCAAAATATTAAAGAAACTTCATATAATCTGGCACAACACACAGGATTGTTTGGAAAAGTGCTGATAAACTTTACAATAGCGCGAAATTCACAAATATAATCTAGTGTTAAGTGGAAATATAATTTGAACCAAAATATTTATTAAATTGAAAATACTAATCCCATTACCAAAGAATTTAACAATTGTCGAAGATTTCATGCTTACAAGTGGTATTAAACCCTAAGGAATGATTTTGTGCCTAGCACGTGTTCTCTATATCTCTATTGTAATGGGGTGTGTTTTGAGGAACTGTTTAAAATCATTCCAATGAACTCTTTCGATAATCGCGCCGCTGGCTCTCAACAGGGTGTTTGAAATAAAGAAAGAAAACAAATATATTCAGGATCACATACATAACAAATGAAACATAGTATACAATATAGTATCATACAAACTAAAAAGACAAAAACATAAATATACATTGTAGTATGTATTCTATACTGCTTATTATACGGTTGCGCGTGCGAATGAGAAAAAACTGTCTGCCACATGCGTGGTGGATTTAACTCCCTGGTGAGATATCTCTAGAGCCCATGCTCTCTTTAAAAATGCAACGTGTAGGTCAACTGGAGGTCAGGTGGGAGGTATGGGTTTGTAGTACAAAAAAATAGGTAAAAAGGAGATGAAGAAGGTGATTAAGAAGGTTCACATCTAGAGGGTATAAGATATAAACTGGTATAGTCTATAAACTATAGAAATCTTATTAATGTAAGTTTTCGTTAGATGAGTCGTTGTCCAATAAACAAAGGAACTAGGTAAATATTTGAGGAACCATTATTACTTGTTTTTTATGTCAATGTCTAAAATAAACAGCAATGAAACCAATTCTGGTCTGATCCTGCGGTTTTAGTTTGAAAGTATTTTTGACCTATATCTACATTAAATTATACGTCTATGAAATGCCTGTAAGAAGTAAAAAGACTGCTGGTGATTTGAATATGCTTTGAACCTAAGGTCCCGAGTATCTTCAACGGGTGAAATTAAGTCGTCCTCGCACCAACTCAAGCGCATTAAGTAGGCCGACGTTACTGAAGGTCAGCGAACAAAAAGCGTACATATTCGATATTTAGCAACTGGTCGTATTAATAAGGCGTATGGGCAGTGCTGCAACGCGCATCCGCGCTGTCGCAAGGCGCATCCTCGCGTTGCGCGCAAATCGCCGGACGTGCGCGCGGAACCAAACGTTGCGAAAAGCGTTGAAGGCTTCAGAATAACGCCGGAGCTAATAATAAGAAATATGAAAGTTTTGAGTATTTGTTCCCAAATCGGCCAATCCTGCTCGAAGGACCATTTAAATATAGTATAGTCGGACACTGTAATGTAGTGGATATAAAAAGAAGTTACTTTTTTAAATTGATTTACGTCATTTTTGATTTAAAAAAAGCAAACAAGAGTTTGAGCAGAGAAGAATTTGGCAATGAGCTCATAAAATTTTCATATACCGCCAAAGATTAAGAAAATTAAACCGTTTAGTATACTCAATCGGTAAATTTACAAACAACAAGGCCAAAGAAACGTTATTTGTTCAAGTAAATCCTAACAGTATTCTAGCAGTAGTTCTAGTAACCAACACTGGTCATAATTTATAGCCATAAAAGTGATACGGGCAGTTAAACCGCGGCCGCGTGAGTCGCGGGAGATTTATCGAGTCGCGCCGCGCCCCCTTAACAAACACTCTTCATTTTATATACTTACATATATAAACACAATAATCGATTTAGTTTATTCAATCATTTAGGTACAGTGAAATTGCATATATTTTCCAAATACCAATCTCTTCTATAGGTTCTGCGAAAAAAAGAATCACTTCACCATCACAAACGTTCGCTTATACCTATGTTGTTATTATATATTACTAGGATGCATGCAGTACGGGTTTTCATGATTGAGGATCATAAAAAGAAAAACGTAAAAATATTAATTGCAGAAATATATCTCCTCAAAAGGCAATCTCTGATTTATTTCTCTTTTTGATTGCTTACAACTCTGTTTTGCATTCTAAAGCTTAGAGTAATATGTGAACAATGTTACTGGTTATACAATTATTTAATACATTTGAGTCATATGCTGTACACTGGCTTTAAGTTTTGTTAGTAATATATATTGTGTAACAGTTGTTTGTTCCTAATAAATTTTTTTAAAAAATCTCCTAAGAAGTATACACGTCTGACCCCTAGCAAAACTTAAAAGAGAATGAAAAATAAAATAGTCACGCAATTGTTTAACCAAAGTTGACAAACCAACAACTTAATAAAATTTTCATTCAGTTTTATTTTAAATAAATCAGCTATACAAGAGTATAAATAATAATAATATTTTTTGTATTTTCATTTAAAGCTGTAAGCTGACAGTAGTATTATTATCATGTAGAGAAAGGAATACCCTCTTAACCCCATTCTTAATATATATATATTAATTACAATCTTCAACAACCGTTAAATCCTCACAATAAAAGAACGCCGCATCACTATAACCTATCAAATTCAAATCTAGCTGTCAATCGTAGTTTAGACAAGAAAAATGCCAAGCTTTTATATGATATTGATAGAAAATGAAAAAAAATAAGATACGTGTATTTAGCGGCCACATCCGGTGCATTGTGCTTCAACTGGCGAGCTTCCGGTGCAACCCGATACACACTCGTGCGCACGTGCGCAACCTTTTCAAATTTCGAACTTAGAAAATTGTTCTATTAACTTTGAGCGTTGGATATAATGAGACGACGATGTTTTTATTTGACACTACCAAAAAACATTTATTAAACTGACTTTAGCTATTTCCGTTATTATACCTTTCTTTACAGCATAAATATATATAGAAAAAAAACCATTTAATAGTATATAAACAGATTTTAACGCTCATTTATTTATGTATTCTATTCATATTCTTACCGTTTTTATAATAATATATTGTTTTAATCATATGTAATTATAAATAATTTGATATAGGTTTATATACATTATAATTTGTATGTTTGTTTTGAAAATTTGTGTTTTATCTATCTATTAATAGAGTGATTCTGCATGTGAAGACGAATCTTTAAGGATACAATAAATGTTACATGAACTTTTAAAAAAAAACTCACTTGTTATACAGATATTCGACACCATATTAAAGGCTTAGCCCAACTGTCTTTACAACATGTGCGAATTGCTAAAAAGCCAACGAAAAAATACATTATTTTACATAAGCCTATCAAATGACACGCCGTACTAAGGGGATTGCAATATAAAGAGGGCTATACTAATTCTTTTAAAGTACGCCCATTGCCGATTGACAATGAAAAAAAGCACATGGTATTCAGACAAGTGACGGCAGGTAAAGGAGAATCAACCCTTAAGGGTTGGCCCTAAAAGAGCAAAGGGCTTTTTGATATACGCATTTGTAGGGTATTTTTAGGGCGCTCAAGGGGCCCTCGTCCTTCAATAAGCCCTTAATAAGAGCCCTTGCGAAGTGGCTCACAATAGAAGACGTATAAATATTTTTCAGGTGTGTCCTTGATTGATTTAAATCGTAAATCAGATTTGTTTATCAGCGCTATTGTAGTAGGACAAAAAGCAGGGGTCAGAATCGGAATCCCTTGTAAATTTAAAAAGGGGCAATCTAATTTTGAATTTCTTTATTACAATCTTATAACGTTTTCTTCCTCGTACTTCTAATACACTATTGAAAATGGAAAAGCTGGTCTAAAATATATTTAAAATCTCTTTTTTGTGAAATAAAAAGGAAAGGAATAATTTATTCCTATTTCAAATTTGATGTTTAGTATAAATTGGAGACACAATAGTCACAGTTCAGACTAAAAACTCCCTAATTTAAAAGGCACGTTCTAATTTCGGATACTTTTGTGAATTTATATGTCGAAAGAACTTACAAGTAAGTACAATAAAGTTTGAAAAAAATTACATTCTAATTTTGAATTCGATTTGAGTACAAATTCGAAACAAAATAAAGCTAAACCAGTTCTTAAAACCAAAACTTCTAAATGCTAATGTCAAATGCTATTTTGAATTCGTCCATCTTAAAAACTGATAAGGTTTTTCATAGCACAATAAAGTTTTATTTATGCCCTGTCGGTTATAAAAACTAATAAAGCAAGACGGAACACAAAACGCGACGAGATATCGCGTAATTGGTGATCAAACGTTTTAATGCGTCCACTGAAATTACAAAACCATGTCCAATTTACGATCGCTCTCATATGTATTATAACAGTTTATTTTGACCATTAAATTATTCTGGTTGTTGTGATATCTTCATAGAGTAACTGGCTATCAATATTCAAATAAGCATGGGACAATTAAAGTACTGAACATATAAGAATAGTTAACATATTTCCAATAAACAACAGGAAAATATTTTGTACCCCCTCTCATCTCACGCAGAGTCGTAAGAGTCGACGAATAGAAATCCTACTGGATGATAGGCAGTAGTATTATCCTATACTGGCTTGAACTGCGATCACCAACCCGCCTGCACAGCATAGTGATTATGGGCAAATACCCCTTAAAGTATGTATTGTTTAGCAGTGGACTTATAAGGTTGATATTATGATTTATATTTATTAGTACAAGTTTTAGTTCCACGTTTTTCCTGTGAACCGTTCTCATTCGTGGAAACTTACAGCGGGAGCGTATTGATAAGCAGTTATCAATGAACTTTACACCCTTTATTAATATATCTGACATTGTTACAATGTTACTGTTGTAATAATTCCGAGTAATCGCGACGTTTGTTTTAAATCAACATTATTATTAACGAACGTAAAACGGTTTTTGATCAAAGATTAAAATGATAGAAATAAGGTTAAGTTCTGAGAAGAATATTCTTTTGTTATTATATATATATATATTATTTGAATATATTTAGCAGCAAATAAAGCCTAGTTGTACTATTGGTACTACCAGAAAACGTAGAGCACCTAGGTTTATGTAATATATATAAAACACATAAACCAAATATTTGTTTGTCGTAGGATTCGATCTTAAAAGTTGGGTGCAGAAATGCCTCTACGCCATTTTAGTCGTTTGTATTTAATACAAACGTCTTAAGTAAATATTATTACTAAGAAGAGAAATTGAGAAAAACACCATGACTTTAATTACTCTATTAATCGAAATCGAATTGATCACTTTAACATTTCCAATTCCTCAGCGGATATTCGTTACCCTTATCTAAGTGCAACTAGTAAACTAGTTAAAGAGAAAACCGGGCGAGGCGCCTAATAGAGTCGCGTCCCGTAACGAAATCGCAGCAAATCGCGATATAAAAGCTCAGCGACAATTAAAAGCCGGACTAATAACGGATAATGAACGCACAGCAAATATTTGTTTTTTTCTCCAGGGGATTCCTATGAGAGCCGCAAATAGGGCAATTAATTGAATTCGGCACTTCAAAGGTGCCGCCCGAGGCTTTGTCGGGCGCCTCCTCAACCGACGCAATCCGACACTTATTGACATTCCAGTACTCCAAGACTTGTACTACGCAGATTCAGTTCTCACACTCGTAGATAAAGGATGGCAATTGGCAATGGCGGCCCGCGAATTTGAGAAACAAGTGCTTTTAAAGAAAACATCTGCGCTTTGTTAAAATAAAAAATTATAAGCAAAAAAACAAAAAAACAAAAAGTTTGCTCGAATTACCAAGAAAAAAGGTTTTAACACCTTTGTGCGGATTTCGAAAGAGGTAGTATACCTACTTTATAAAATAAGTTTATCAAACTTTTTCCTTAGAAAAGTACTTACTGATTTTATTTAACTTTATCATGAGTTATACAGTTCGATATTCGCACATTTAAGTAATATAAATAAATCAAATAAAATCTGCCAATCACACACCTATTAAATACTTAATAGCTGACTTATACTGAGAAAAATATGCAAAATACTCGAGGAAAAAAAAATCATGCTGATATCTTTATGTTGAACAGTTTCTTTTCGCAAACACATTTTTTTTTAATAATGTTGTTGAATCAAATTTCATATTATTTAAATTTTCTTCTCTGAAATTCCTAAATAATTCAATTTAACATTTAGATAAAGCGATATGTATGTAGCTCGTGATAGCGTATCGAGCGCAGGCGGACGGCGTGGGCGAAACGAATCATCCAGGCTATTCAACCTTCTGTCAACGGCATACGACATAAATTAACTCGGCAGGTGGTCTACGTTCTAGCGAATATGGCTGAATGAATGGGTTCGACATACAACTGAAATACTTGTTTATCGTGTAGCTACTAGCTAAACAGTAGCTAAGTGTTATCTTTGAATTCACACGTTATGTGTGGCAGTGTGTTAGAGTTAAGCCTTTAGCAGAAGTAGCTTCTCATCATCATTAAATTTTTGACCTACGTTCAGCAGTGGGTTTCCTTAGTTCTCATACAAAGGAACATAGGCCTCCGCTACTTTTTTCCCCTTTGATCGATCTTGAGCCGCCTTTAAGAAGAGTAGGAAAGATACATAGAGATGTAGTACCTTCAAGGTACATTCAATTAGGATACCTTTATACAAAGTATGCTCAAATTGCTGCTATATTATGGACTACCTACTATAACAATAAAACTGTACTGAAGAAAAACTTGTCGGTATAAGTTTACTTACTAGACAGGCATACAAAAATCTATCACCGATGAGCCATAACTACATTTTTAACCAATGGATACAGGAATCCCTACCAGGCATAAATATTGACCAAAATATATTAAACTTTATTCCTTTACCTTTTTTCCCTTCCTTTTATGTGACGTTATGTACTCACAAACTAATTAATAAAAGTATATCTTATATAGATCTGTTTATCGCCATATTTTACTTAAATGCCTCAATTCCTAAAACTATCTGCTTTGCACTTTAATTGTCTCTCAAAGACGCTGTTCAAGTATCTCTATAATCATGAATTACCACAATTATTCTCTTGTTGTGGGTTTCGACCTTAAGAGTTGGTCTGCAAAAATACCCTTTACGCCATTTCATATAATTTTAGTCGTCCGTGTAAAAGTCTTAAATAAATATTATTACTAAGAAGAGAAATTGAGAAAAACACCATAACTTTAATTAGGTACTTTATTAATCTAAATCTAACTAATCATTTTTACATTTCCAATTCCTCAGCGGATATTTTATAATCTACAAATTGATAAAAGCATATCTTACACACATCTGTTTATCGCCATATTATAGTTGAATGCCACAATTCCTAAAACTATCTGCATTGCACTATCATTGTCTCTCAATGACGTGGGTCAGTTCTCGTTATCAACTCTTTTGTTCTTTCTGCCAAAGCTTTTACAAATAATCGTAAAACAAAGCAAAATGTTATCTTAAAAACCGAAAATATGCTGCTGATAGCATGGTTTCTATGAATACTTCTAAAACGTTTACTGTTTTTTGTTTATTGCTCTTTAAATGTATAAAATACAAAAAAACGAGTAAAAACTGATCCTCTAAAAAAGATTTGATGGTGCAACAAAAATACTTACTGGGCTTATAATGGGAGATTTTTTTTGCATTAGCGATTTATTAAATGTATTTAATAATATGTTTGTGTCGGTTCTAAGGGCATATAACGAAAAATATCAGTACATAGATATTACAAATAAAATCATAAATTGCAAACAAAAAAGAATTAATATAATAAACTTCTTCGAAATGATTCCAAATTTAAACGAGAGCGAATGTTGTATCGTTTGTCGTCGTCTCATCACGCGGCGGCGGAGACCGGGGAAATAAATTATTGGCACCGGAAGTGACGTCCCCAGCGTGTTCCATTTCACGCAGCCCACTCCACGTTGAAACGGGCGCCGCAACATCTAAGTATTGCTTGCATTCTTAAAAACCTGGAAAAAAATTCAAATCACAGCTATTTTTATATAAAATAGCAGCAGCAGGAAACAGAAATTACCTGTCCCGACTAAATGCGACATTAAAATTCAAATCGATTTTCAATCACTACTTTTAATCAACGGGGTCAAATGCTTCGACATTTAATTTTAACATAACTGGAAGTAAAACAAAAAGATTTTGTTGTAAGCTGTTAATCTTTTTGTCATTTATAATTACAATGTCAGCGTGTATTTAAATCCCGCTTTGATAGATACCCCCGAGTCGTTGTACAGATTTATGGACTGTTTTCAGTGTTTTTATCTAAAAAAGATTGTTTATCTGGCACTTCCGTCGCCTGCCGCGGCCGATACGCTCACTAACGCACCATTGTTTACACTTAATGTAATTCAAAGCAGGGAATTCCTCGGTAAATTGTATTTTTAAACGCTGCTGTAGCAGTGACGCGGCTCCATTCCTTGAATGTCGATGTCTTCGGCTTATTTCAAGATCGCAAATCGATGCCTTTTTGCGATCGATATTACGCGGACGGCACGCCGAATTAAAGCTTTTAAGTTCCGGCTCCTTGTATATGTGCGGTTTAGTATTCAAATTCAAAAAACTAAAATTTGTTTTTTTCTTTTTGTCTTAAATATCAAACAAGGCTGTACATGTTGCGGAGTTTCAATTTGTCGTTCCTGAATGAGGCGCACGATTGTTTGGAGACTTGGTACTTGAAATACGAAATAGGATTTAATTGAATTGTTTGGAAGTCGGTTTTTAGACGAGTTCATCGAAAGTCAGATACTTTAGATATTACCGCTGAAAACAGAAAACTAATCGTTCGGAACGGTTCGGTATTCTCGATGGAAATTCCAAGCGATTTAAATATAATTAATATCTGTCTAAGCTCCGAACAGTCATTACGTAAGATTCCTTCAAAGTCGGGAGATTGTTCCCTCCAGACAATATCCTGGGTGTGTTTATTTCCTCGGCGTTTATTCTAAATTTCAAATATGGAAAACTCATTCCTGTGCAATTTCCCGCCACGCCACACACTCGACGTAATTACGTTCCGTTCCACTGTCGCAAATCGGTGTTTTTAATGTGAAAACGAAGTCTTTACACAAGAACTTTTGTGTGTAAATAACTATGCAGTTGTTTGTTTTTCAACTTTATTTTAGTAGATGTACTTATAAGTTTTATTTCCATTTTTATAATTACATAACTAGCAAATGCAAAAATGCAATTTGAGATGAGATGGTGTGGAGATATTTAACTGTATATATAACTAAACTCCGCTCTAGAGTCGTACCTTCGATTCCACACGGGACAAATATTGGGAGCATGAAACTTAATAATTGTTTTGGTCTGGAAGTAGCCTATGCATTATAATTAATTAATAAAATTTAATTGTATGTATGCATGTTTATCCATTGTCTAGTACCAATAGTACAAGCTCTAGATCTTTCTAGACTCTACAAAGGCTAGAAGCGTTGTGTGAGATGTCCATCCATTCAATATTTATTCAAATTATATATTGTCACGTCCCTGTTTGTTGTATATTTTAAACGAACTTCTCTCATAAGCAAGTAATTCTGTATTCATATTCCACCAAACATTACCTCGATACGTCCGTAAAAAAATCGGCGTCACATCTTCCGACGCGACGAAATCGCTTCCTCCGTAGACAATGGCTGCCGTATCCGGTAGCACACGTGCTCAGGTACCTATTATCCCGGCCCCTGCCTTTTGTGACCCACCCTGAGGTAACTTGACCCGATTTTCGAGACTACGCCCTAGCTCTAGCTCGTGCCCTCCCACCGAATCTTATCACGCAAATGATACTTCTACGCATCTGTCTCAATAATCTTAATACTCATTTCGTATTGCCAAACAAGAGAGAGAAAAAAAAGATCAGTTGGTGCCATTGTCAACATCCGGCCCACTTCGTATTTGAAATTCGAAGCGTAAGGAATCACTCGATTGTCATTTGCTTATACCTAAGTTGTTCTTGGTAAAATCTCATGACGCATCTATTATTCTATTTTCAAATGTTCGATTCGAACGTCAAAATATTTTATTCAAATACGGTTGAATACTGTAATTTTTTTTTATATGGAACACAAATTTCATAAAAAATATAAGTATCAAAACTTTTGTTAATTTAACCAATAAACTGAATATAGATTTTTATTAGCAGTTATAAATTGAACAAACAGTTATCGACTTTACAAGTAATGTAATTATATTTCTAACAACAAATACATACGATAAATAATAGATAACATTTTGCTTTTAACACTAAATAAGCACAAAAGCGGCTAACATAACTCATAATAATTGTATGTATACATTTTTTATCACAATTTACAATCGTGTATTTTGTACTTAAAGAATGTTCACGGGACTATATTCTAAATTTAAATTCAACTTGTTTCCAAGTCTCGCGGCCACGAAACAATGGGATCCAACGTCAAGGTCGCGAATGCGTCATTATTATTAATGTAATTGCCATGTTTACAATTCCGCTAGCCTATGGTGGCTGTATGGTTAATTCTGCGCATTAGATAGATAGGCATAACGTCAAAGGTATGAATATAGCAAGTCGCTTTTAACGAGGGGAGTGAGATTGCTTTAACTATGAGGTCTGCTTGAAATTTAAAAAATCAAAAATGTAAATTATCTTTTTGAAATTGTCTAAACGGTCAATTAGAAAAATTACAAGCAAGAGGACAGTTAGGCGTCTGAAACAAAACTAAATAAAAAAAAGATTAAAAAATCTTTAATAAAATTGTAAATGTTACTAGCGATTCCTGTTTTTCCTAAACAAAGACCAAATGTTTTATTTAAATTATTTTCAGTAAAGTTCATCATAATGTCAACCTTATAATTGCTTAACATTGGCCTCCCCAATAGATTATATTCTATTGGGGGTATTTGCCCATAATCACCACGCTGGGCAAGCGGGTTGGTGATCGCAGTTCAAGCCAGTACGCAGAATTACGCTGCGGCCCATCATCCCGTACAGAAAAGTGGGTAACCCATAATTAAACCAAAAAAATATTATTTTAATAAACTTTTTTTTGCATTAAATATCAGCTATTATTTTATTCAGCCAGTAATCTTTTTTAACAGCCGCACGACTAGATCTATATGTAAAATTTTGAATTTAGAATACTATTCTTATAATTAATCTCTGTAAAAAACAGTATGTACTTAGGTTCTACCTATTATATAATGTAAACTTTTTGAAACATATTTTAAAGTGACTATGACCATATTTAAGGAAAACCGTAATGGTCGTTAAAACAAAAACCTTGTACTACCTATCATTAGTCTCGCACTGTAATTTTGTTCACAATTTTTTTGACAGAAGCAAAAAAGCATTTAGGTTATTCTAAAACGGACACTAGAGCAAATATAGTAAAAATAAAAAAATATCATAAAAGAGTTTTAAAAATGTAGTATATATACAACTTATAATTGTACTTCGAATGAAAGTGCGAATCTACAACTTTGCAGTACTAAACCTTTTAGTAATTGTAACTTTCTCCAATTAGTTAAATAAGTGCCATAATTGCGTAATCGCATGTAATTGCCACAATCGAATTAACTTTTCTAAATTGGTAACTATTGGGTACCCCGTAAATTTGTCCACCTTTTGTTCATTTTTATCAAATACAGGTCAAGTTTATGAAAAACAATATTAATTAAACGTATGTTCGGCGTAACTCGTGCTAATTTTCATGATACCATCACGCATGTGGGGGCTAGCAAAAAAAATCAACGGGCGCAACAGTTGGCGGAGCGCGGCAGGTGGCGCGACAGGTCACAACCGCGGCGCGGCAGTCGGCAACACTCGGAAATGCTCGGCTACATTCGGCTCGTGTTTTCCGCGGCCGCCCTCTCGGCCCGCCCGAAAGCTCAGTCAGTTGTTAAAAGTCGCTAGACGCGTACGGTGCTGCAGCTACGAGCGCTCCCTCCGAGCTTTTACGTACGTTTTCGAACGCGAATTTAAATTTGAATTACGAATACTGCGTTTGATATTTAACGTACGTTTCCAACGCGTACTTTGATTCCGATTTTTCAATATAAAATTGATTGCTTTGTATTTATTTTTCAAGTAATTTAGTGTATAGTAATGAAGTGTCAAGTGCGATAGAGAGGCGGACGGCACTCGTTCCGCCATGCTCTTGGTGGAGGGCCCGCGCGAAGCCGCCGTGCCACCGTGCGCGGCGCCCTTAGACCTACCCATGTCAACCATCACCAAGTTAAACTTCACAGACTTCAGTGCAAAAGTGAACAAGTCGTACACGGACACGAATGACCAAAGAGACTCGCGGCTTAACTACGAGGCCCTTGCAAGACTTAACTTTGAACAATCAGTGACGAATAAGATACAGTATGACCAAAATCGTGTCGCGTTCGACCCCACACTGGACAACATGTGTGATACTTCATATTTATTGAATACAGGTACAGCCTATTTTTTTTTTACTACATACTCTATCTCAATATTTATTTTTGAAATGCTTAACCGTACCGTAGAACAAAGAACGCCATCTGCTTTATTTTTCAGCTATAAAAAGTATGTACCTTTTATTTAAATGGTCTTTTTTAAAATAACATATTTTTTGATGTCGCAAAATAGATAATTTAAGTTTTCTTTTTTACTGCCTATACGACTTTTTTTTATTAAGTTAATTAATATCCCACAAACGTTGTTTAATCTGTATCTGTACTACTTTTATTTCTTTTTTAATTAATATTTACTTGTTAGCTATATAGGTACTCTAATTTTGCTTAAATTTCTTTAAAAATATTACCAAACCATATAAATTATAAAGAAGGATACATGTTGATAGTAAATTTAAATAAAGAACACAACAATACTTTAATATACCATGTGTCAGATAACTCCACAAGGGCGCGCCCGCTACACATCGTATGAATTAAAAAAGCACTTGTATTAATAAGCTCTGGTTCATTGAGAGCTTTCAAGCTCGGCCGGAAACACTTTCGCCGCCGCCATGTTGGATCCGGCGCGGGCGCACCTCGCCGCTTCCGCCGCGTGACGCGCATGTACACAACTTTGCAGTCTTGTCACATATTGCATACACATTTGCGTACAAAAGCTATGCGAATGTGTTATGACTTATGAGTTATGACATTAGAATATAAAAATGTCTTCGTTTTTGTAATAGGTAATAATGCAGGCCTTTATCGATATTATTGCACTAAGTAACGTAAGTGGTATGTTGAAGCATAATGGTAACAATTTTAAGGCATTTGGCAAAATTACAGGGAATTATGTAAACAAATATTAAAAGAAAACTGAAGACGAATTATAGTTAGAAGACAATTAAAGTCGCGGCTGATCTAGATCTGTTCCAAAATCTTAATGTAATCTTATTCACATTAGAAAAATAAAATATATAAGCTCTGTACACTAATAATAATTAAAAAGATATATAAAGCGCACCTATGTTTTAAATAGCCAATAAACTTTTCAGTTTGGAGAATAAAATCATAATATGAAAACTTTTTAGAAAAGTGGGTGTGCTAACTGTGCTTACTGTTACTGTACTTGTTAACGTAAGCTTTTGAAGCCATCTAAATTTTTAAACTGCGTAGATTACTTCAATCAGACGAGATGTAGTAATTATGACGAGTCTTAGTCACATACTAAAAAGAAAATAGATAAAAAACAAAATGTTATCAAAGTTTTCTACTTTAGCTGCTATTCTACAGTGAAGACGGACTAATTAATTAATATATCTGGCACTAAAATTCCTGTTACCATTTACATAAGAATTTTGATAACAGCACATCAGTAGCTTTTTTTATATATATACCAATTTTAATCTAAAAATAATCAACATAATATTACATTTTTATGCAAATTAATTTGACGTTGAACGAACTGGAATCAAGTCGTAAAACTTAAAGATCTAAGATTTATCCAACACTTTAATTAAGATATAGCGAAACACTTAATCACACATGAACTAGTATAATAACTTTTTTATGCCCCTGAGAATAAAAGAAATATGTAAAAAACTAACTCTCTTTAGAAGTTGGTTAAAAATTTTTGCTTAAAATTTCTCACGCAAAACACGTATTGGTTGATTATAAATATTCATATGATCGAGTCAGATTTAATCGATGCCGTATGGTGACGACTAGTGAGTAGACAGAATGGTCTAGAATATAGTGACAGCTTTCAGCAGGGTTCAGCCTCTAACAGCGTAGTGTTCTGTTTAAGGTATTATAAGTCTAAGATTTTTTATTTTTAGAAATAGTTTATATTTGATCAATTTTATTTACAAACCAGCAGTCGTCGTACCAACCTAGGAACTAGTGGAATTATTAGTCATTGCAAGTCTAAAACAGTTAAAAAATATTAAATAAATATGATACAGGTGTATCGGTGGATTTAATTGCTCAACAAGCAAAATAATTGGGGTGAACTTATAAAAAACATTTTTTAAGCAATTACAAATGAATATATAAATGACTTTCTTTGTTTTATATGTGAATTGCTAAAGGTCGTCTGGCCAAAAGTCCAAAGGTCCGTAAAAATAGAGACAGACATGGAGGCTATAGGTAACGGTGCAGGTCGGCGACCCGGTAATAGCTTCCTTCCTTTAGCAGCACTCGCAAATCTCTGTACCAACGTGATCGCAATACCAAACAGTGATTAGTGCGATAATCGAATACAATTCCTTATAGTAACCATCTACTATTTAATTTAATGAGCTCAATGACATTTTAAAGAAAATCTTTTTGGTAGCAGTTTTTTTTTATTGGAACAGTGGAACTACCACTTAACTACATAAAATCTTTTTGGTACATTACAGCATTTATTTTGTTTCCTTTAAAATAACGATTGGAAATTCAAACTGAAGTTAAATAAAAATGTATAATACGACATTTAAATACGAATGATAAACAGTTGATTTGCGACCGTAAATTTTTCAACTAAAGTAACGATTTTATTTATAGAATATTAGTTATGTGATATTTTAAAATTTTGTTCGTCAGAAATACCCAGGGTAAAACTTAAACTTTGTTATTCCAATTTTCTATTGTCACATTGTTATTCATTTTATTATTTATATCACTAAAAGGTGGCACGCTTATTTTCATTCGCTTAACCGCAATCCATTATGACTTTTCCTGTATTAGTATCTTAATACTTAGGTAGGTATAATTTATAACAAAATATTACTAACTAATTAAATATTAATTAGATGACTTATTTATTATATCAGATTCTTTGACAACCTATTTACGCGATTCAATTTTATTAAAGTAATAATATAAAATTTACTATATTGTACGGTTTTTATAGTCATATTTAGAACTATTCTATTTTTGAGAATTTCCCTATGAATACTGCTGGCTGTTGCTCTCTGAGACATCTTTTTGATATGCTCAGAATTATGCCCAACTGTATGTAAACCGGAAGACAGTGCGTAAAGAGTATCTTTATAAGACTGAATATCTGTATACCAACTATTAGTAATTAACCTTTACAATAACATTTATGACTATACACATTAATTTCAAACAGCTGTGACCTTTACGGTTAGGAGATCATTTTAATTTAAATATTTTATTAAGTAAGTATGTTGTGAAATTTCACGATGCGCTCGGTTGTTGTGGATACCTATATTTTGGTAACATTATATAAAACAACTAAACAATTGAATTTGTCAATTTAATTCTTCTTTTTTTAGATTACAGTCGCTTCGCTTTGACATCTTGGTTTACATTATAAAAGTTTTAGTAGGGATCCCTAATTTTTCCAAATAAAATCTTTACTCTATGTTATTCAAGGACGATGTAGCCATTCTAACGGTAAAAGAATTATCGAAATCCGTTGAGTAGTATTTGAGTTTATCCTTACAGTAGTATAGTATAGTATAGTATAGTATAGTATAGTATAGTATTACTAGCAGCTGCCCGCGACTTCGTCTGCGTGACCCACATATAAACCTTCCTCTTGAATCATTCTATCTAAAAAAACAACGCATCAAAAAGTAGTTATAAGATATAAGGACAGACAGAGGAAAGCGACTTTGTTTTATACTATGTAGTGGTTATTAGTAGTAAATACTACTAAGTCCTACCAAGACCTGAGGAGCCCAAGCCAACCTCACCTGAAAGTTGTGCACCTGCCGATCAACGGACGAGGCTCAGGCGAACATAACAGTGCCCAGTAAGCGGCAATAGGCTCGGCCCAGTAAGAGGTGCTTACGTGGGGTGAGACCAACTATATATCTGGCGAAGTGTGGGCGTATAATATGCCTCTGCCTACCCCTTCGGGGAAACAGGCGTGAATGTATGTATGTATGTGTATGTATAGCAGTAAAAAGAGATCTCTGGATTAGTCTGGATCTATCAACCTTCACACACACACACATCTGGTAACATATTACTTTTTAATATGTTTGTTTATATTTGCAAGTTATGCCCGAGCATATGTCAAATGTTAGATATATTAGGACCTAACACCTGTAAACGCAGATGTTCTAACATATGCTAATGTCGATATAGAAGTGACATCCAAATATGTTATATAAAAAAGCATTATTATCTTCAACCGTGTGTTATTTGTATAACTTATTCGCAGTTTCGAATTAAGTAATTAATGAACACACATCATAACTTTTCTTTGCATACCTACCATTTTTCACATTTTATTATTTATTTGTTTATCATTTAAATGTCTAGACGTAGTTAATACTTGTTTAAAATATATCATATTATAGTGTTAAAATATGTATCCGAATCCGAATGTTTATCCCAGTGTGAGATTGTACACGCAAAAGACCATTTATATTATTTGAAATCCATAAATAAATAATAATAAGGAGTAGACTTCACTATCACTATCTACTATCACTATATCTTTCAGGCTTCGTTAAGATGTGTGCAGATAATTCTCATTAGCTGTATCATCAAGCTGTCGATTATCCAGCTCATTAGCTCGAAGCTGCATGCATCATTTGGTCTCTTGTTTATGGTAAGCTAGACTCCATCTTGCTACCGATCTTTAATAGGCAAATTACACTGTGTAACCATACTCTGAGTACTATAATAATCTAAAAACATTTAGAGTACTCAGTTCCTCTTTGAAGTAATTTAATTGGTAGAATTATGGTAAGAGTATACTTAGTTTTGACCGTGGTTTTGATTAAAATTTTGGTTTGAAAAATGCATATAATGAGTTTGCGTGATTGAGTTACTCGAAAAATGATTGATTCTCAATTTAAACAGAAATCTCCATTTTACCCTCTCTACAAATCATTTCCGGGATAAAAATTATTTTATGTATTTAATAGTACGTATCAAAAATCATCTCAAATTTCATCATAATCCGTTCAGTGATTTAATTTAAATAAAAATTACTATAATGTAAAAACTAATGAAACGAAACTTCACAGCAGTGTATTTAAAAAAAGCATCAACACATAACCTACGCCGTTTACCTATGGCGTTTTGTTTGCGCATGTTCATTCATAAACCATAGATAATATCCGGATTTCCTGATTTCCGTCGGACTTAAAACCGCTGAGGCACTCGCACTTTTGAACACTAAAGAGTAAATCTGTAAATATATGGCAATAAATGTCTGAATAAAAAATAACAAAGCAGCGTGCATTTTATTGCAGCATATAATTTTAAATGCAAATAATATATCCTTTTTGCATTTATGTTTTTTTTTATTTCAATTTCAATTTGTTCTTGCGATGTAATCCTCGATTAGAGTGCTGCAACCGCTAGCACCTAAATAATGAATTCATAACTGTTTCGTTTACTGAACTAGGTACCTCATAATTAATTACATGCAAATTGTATATATCATAGTTATGTATCTTTTTTATCTGTAAGGCAACATTTATTTCGGTGAATGACAAACCGAACCGCAATATTGTGACAGCCACTGTGACATGTGACGTTATGGCGCGCATCGTCGGGATCCCGCCATTCATGCTCCCGCGCCGCTTCCGCTGCCGTAGCGCCGCTCTGCATCCTGTCTTCGCCTTATTCCTTTGTTCTTGCGTAATCACATCGAATAAGTCTTTCCTTAAGTTATTACTCCAACAGTTCTTAAATACTTTAAGTGCTCTTTATTTTCTTACATTACAGTTTTTCTTAAAATTAAATTGACACTTTTTTTACACGAATATATTTTGAACTCCGATGGCATGGCGACCGCATGTTACCCAAGTGTAGAATCCATTACTTAATATTAATTTTCAGTCGTCATTGATTAAATCGTCTCTATAAATAAATATAACAAAAATAAAAAACTTCACATATTGTAATTGTAATGAAAATTAAAGTTGCCAAAAATACTTTAAACAGTCTTAACCCAACGGTTAACAAAAGCTAAGAGAGTTATTACGTTAAACGAGTTATGAAACCCACATAATGTGTGTCTTATAATTCGATATTTCCTCCAAATCGGCTTTAAAATGAATGTAAACGTGATGCATTGTTTTAATGGCTTCACCAGTACGGCGGCCCACATGATCGCAGGTTTTGTAACGATCGCGGCGCGTGCGCAGGTGCTGCCGCACCTGCCCTCCCCATAGACAACAGAGGGCACCATAGTGCACTAGATTTACTTTTTAGTTTAATAACCTAAAGGTAAAGCTGTTTTGCTTAGTAAATTAAAATTTTCAATAACCACGTTCTTCGGTTTGCAGTTAAACCGGTTTCTCGTCCTGGGTAATTACTTCCGGTTTATTTCCGGGTGATGTAATAAATGCGATATTGTTTATATTTTCTTAGACTGATGTCTGGAAACACGAATTATTTTTTGTCGTACTTTTCGTTATTGGTGTGATATTATGTCAGCACCATAATTATCACACCAAGTCCCCAAGATGCAAGATAACTTTCATGAGACTACTAGTAAGTTTTAAATTAGATAGAGACTTACAAAAGTTATGTAAGTAATGAACTTCTGTTATCAATTATACGCAAGCACTATATTCATACCTTTTTGAAGCGTTGTTTGGCTATACAACAAATAACTATGGTTTGTGTGTGCATAAATGCAAATAGAGACAATGGTTCACGTTTTGTTCATGAATTTAACGTGTTGTTCATCCGTTTCCTATCGGTATACTGGAAGTGCCGACGAGCTCGTATCTACATAATATTTGGAATTTATCAAACTAATCTCTAATCGAAAATATTGTTATTTTTGATAAAGACTTATTTAAATTATATCGTCGGATTTGTTTATAAAAATAAAAATACATAAAATGTCTGCAATGTGAAATTGTTATTATGACAGAAATGTTTGCAAAAAGGTTGCATTACTTTGTAGTTGACAATAGCAAATATATTCAAGCTGTGCAAGACACAAAAAAAATTTCATTAATTTGCCTAAATTATTGAACAGACTAGCATTCCCGAACGTGTTTTTGAAATACGAATTAAACATCTGCCGCGACAGTTTGGTTATAAATTGGCTTTAACGTAATATTTTACCGGATATTATTCTAAGCTAAAAATGTTACTATAGTTAAAATATATTCGGGATATTATTACGTAGGTATAACACATGTTTACCGGTTAGTTGACAATATAATTATTTCTGGTCTTTTATTGGCAATAAATATCGGAGGCAATGATGTTTACACATCCGTACCTATAATGTGCGACGAAAATAATTATGTGCTGTATTAAAATCTTTTCACCGATCATTACTTGTGATAAGTTCTTTAATCTGAATTTAGTTTTTCTAGTGAATGAAAGTAGCGCAAATCTTCATATAAATTCACAGTTATTTGGATTTGTCGATAAAACCATAATGCAATGGAACATTTTTTTAAATAATGACAAATAGCAGACGACGTGACAGTAAAATATTTAACACATCCTGTCGAAAGATGTTCTAATTTTGAATTTGATCTAAATGTTCTGTGATGACAACCATTTCCTTCTATTTTCTAATAGTGACACTTTTCCCGCTACTCTTTTTTAAATTATAAGTTTTTCGAACTAGTTTTGTTATAATCATAATTATTTCGGCTCTTGAATTTATTTTCTAAACTGTAAACAGCATTACTAAATGCTTATACAATTCTGGTCATTAATATAGAACACATTTTTGATGAAAATATTTCTTTGAACCTAAGTATAAAAACATTTTACTCTACCTCTATTGTATTAATGACTAACACTGGATTTTCTTCGTCTCCGACTGTATGTTTTTTAAGTATGTACTTATTTACAAAAAAACTGACTAAGCCATAGAAGCTACTTTAAAATGAGACGCGAAGAATTGGATGGAACTTCACTGACGGTTTAGTGGTCATTCCAGCAATCACCTGCGCTCGGCGTTCTAATTTTAATAATTCAAATTTGAACTTCCGTTCTCAAAACGAATATTTGCGCGATAAATCTAGCACCGCATCACTGTTTTGTAATATAAGTAAAAATAATTATGTAGATATAAAAAGTTCTTAACTTAATAAATTACTAGTTATAAAGACAATAAGTGATAATAATAGTACATTTACTAAAGTTGTAAATAAGTACTAGACTTGAAAATAATTAAAAAGTGGTCGCATTCTTGGTATAAAATTGCATATTTGCGAACGAAAAGAGAGCTTGTCTTGACACCAAGTACCTACTCACCATATGGCAAGCTTAGCGCGTGCGATTCTTAAAAAAAGAACACGTTGAAACTTTTCGCGGCTTCGAGTTTCGTTGAGGACATGTCAAAAAAAAAGTCGGACAGTCAGGCAGCTGCTGCGGGGTCTAAGGTTACCCGGCATGTGCTGCTAAGCTGTTGACGACGAATATTTAATTATGTTCTTTTTGCCCTGTTTTAATAGCTTTCTAATAAAAAAAATGGTAAGCGTTTAAGTACTTAGTTAATTATCAAAATAAAATATTAAAAATTGTTAAACTTATTTAAGAAAAATTACATGTAACACTTCGGCCGTTTGCTTGTGGTAAAATAAACTTCACTAAGCACGTCACATGCTTAAAGATAGGTACATGGACCTATTAATAGATAGGTCAGGTTTGAGTCACGTACTTATATAGTCTTTCTATTTGTTACTGAGATCGAATCAATGTTAATCAAACGTTAAAATCACAAGCAGAATTTATTTAACTTGAGCTCAATATATGTATTTCTGTTGAACGTCAACTTAAAATTCACGCGACTAGAGATAAATAGAACAAATTTTGTCTTCTTCCAGTGCAAATATTATTTAATATTAAACACAATGCTTATTTTGAGTTTGATAAGTCTGTAATAAAACACATGTATGGGAAAGAAGCTTTACAATGAACAGTCCGTGACATTGGCATTGTAATACCGTGACACCAGCACGAATTGTCTGTGGTTGGAAGCTGTGCAGGCTTCGCATTATCTGTGGTGGAGTACGCTTTCGCGCCAATGGAGCTCGTGGCGGGCGACCTTTCGACCCGCGCAAGGCGTGGCCGCGGCTGATTGGCTCGCCCCGCCCCGCCTGCCTCACGCCCCTTCCTCGAACGTTCCACGCAGTTTCAAATTGAAAAAATATTTTCATTACTTAAGATTTAAAAAGCTCTTGATTCTTTTATTGAATACTTTAAATATTGTTAATTAACATTTACTCTCTGTTTTATGTCATTCTTGTTTCATGCGATATAATTATTATCCTTTAAACGTTCTACGCAGTTCCAATTTCAAAAACATTTTCGTTACTTTTTAATAACCGAAAAGCTCTTGTTTTCTTTATGTCTCAAAACTCGAACTATTGTTAATTTCAAATAACTATATGTTTTAATCATAGGATAATTATTTTACTTAGTCTTTTTTAGATGCGATATACTTAATTATTTTATTTTGATGTAAATAGGCTGAATAAGTACATCTAACTAATTGGTTTTATAATAAATTCCACAAAGTGGAGCCTATGTTAATATATCTTTTTATAATGTCCTATTTTAAGTACATAAGGTTTCAATTAAATTAATATGTTTTGATAAAGAGATAGCTAAGTCTAAGTACTTACCTACTGATTAATAAATTTACAGTGCTCGGTAGCTGTACGTTGCTTAGCACGGAGTTCAAGTCTCGGCAATGTGATTCCAAAAATGTAAGTTTGTAGACGACACAACTAATTACACTCTTTTGTAATGTTCCATCTTAATTGAAAAATCCACCCAATTAATGCTACAAGCACAAACAGCAGCTATTTTTGAGCATAAAACTGCAATTGTGTGAGTCGCGTGTTTCGTGCGCGCGTGAGGTCAGCAGGTCGCGTCTCAAAGGAGCATTTTTACTTTTGTCTTCCACGATTTATTGCTCTTGTTTTAGATGACTGTGGAATGGTAATTAGCCATTTCTGCTTCATTAAAATACTTCTATTTGTCCAAGTGACAGCTTCAGTGATTTGTCTACATGCACCTTTTACTTTTTTCTAAGTTTTTTACATCGAAGGAATTTCGTTATGTGTAAAATAATGGTTTTTAACTTGGAAATTACGTGTTTATTTTACGTTTTTGTTTTACTTTAATCAGTGGGAGTTCACGCCTTTTCTAAAAATGTTAGGAATCTCTAATCTATTTTTGGGAAATAGTGTTTTAAAATGATGAATGTCATTGCTTGGTGAGCGACTTTATTATTTAAATTTTACAGAAAATTACCTAACACATTTATGTAAAAAAAAATGCTTCGTGCGTTTACTTTCATATTATTATAAAGAATTAAGTGTATTGAATGTTAATTGAATTGAATGCCCATTCACGGGCCCAAAACTGAGATTCTGTCATTGATGAAAGTTAAGTAGGTACTGGAAAATCGTCGCACCTAATGCATGTTCTTGAATTTTCCTATAAAGTTATAGTGACATTACCTCCTCGCCATATCGGTCGTATACAGACACTATATAATATTATCTTCTCTCAACAATAAAGTCCGTAATGGAGCAGTGTCGTGACGCGAGCGGTCACCGAGACCAGACAATGGCGCGATTACTGACCCCGAGACGCACGTACATACGTGCACATTGCTCACGACCCTATGTCCATGTAGCACAGACCATTTCAGCACGAAACTCCGTGGAGGACTGTACCTACACTACACAACCTCTGTGCACCGACCGTAACTACCAAACTTTGTAACGAGTCTGTGTCAATATAGTAATGTGATCATTTTCAATTTGTGAATTCTAAAGGCTATTAAACTTTTTTTTACGTTGAAACTGACAAAGATTCTAGTAATATTTACCAGATTATTATAAAAATAGCTTGTTTTCTAGTAACTATTGTCCGTCATATGCATTTTTACTACCAGATATTCGGAAACTTATCCCAAATTCCTAAAAGTGTTTTTTAGTGTTTCCAAATAGACTTCTAAAAGACGTTCCACTTTTATTCCAGTGGTTTTTCAATTAATAACTGGTTATAAGCAAGGCAAAGTAAGAAAAAAATTTGTAAGCACTACATCTATCACGTTTTTCATTTTTATCCTTCATTCATCATTGAGACATAAGTAACTTATAGCACGCTTCAAAGTAATTTCTTTTTCTTATGTTCAAGTATAACTCTCACCTACTCAGATCAATGACAGACGTTTCATAGTAAATCATAGCACACGTGTACCAAATAAATGCCTAGATACTAACATAATTGCCAATGTGTGATGTAGGTATTTAAATAATAGCTCTCATAATGACCGCCACTTAACATCAGAACTAACGCAACTATGTAATGCCATAATTGGTGTGGTGAGGTGAAATGTGGGAGTTTTCACTGCGTTTACCCAAACCAGCTTGCTTATGTTGTGCTTCTCGCAGAAACTGTTGCTGTTCTGATACTGCTTCATTATTTTCATTTTTATTGAAATTGACACCATTAACATCACATTTTACTTGGTCCAATCAATAAAACTTTTCGATAGCATTAATATTTTCTGTTTCATGGTGAAGAAGAACTGTTTTTATATACCTATTAAACTAGAAATAAGTCGAAAGGGTTCTTTAAAGTGACAACTTCGCATAAACAGCTTCTGTTACAGCTTCTTGTAGTTGTTTGTTCCATTCAATTCAGAGAGTTGCAGAACTTGCAGATGACTGCTGAAAGACAGTTCCTCTGTTGTTCTGGAATCGAACTGAAGCAATATCGCAACTCTGCATTTTGTAGAAAATCTAAGCCCCACATACTTATAGGTGTCGTTCAATTTTTGTAGATTTGAACTCCAGGTCGAGTCTAAAGTTGTCGTTGGCAGTTTGTGATGTTAGGTAAGTACTGCGTATATGTACTTCACGCGCACAACAAGCAAGCGTGCTATGATCTAATTTAGGCTTGATGGAGAATTTATGAATATAAATTTTACCTTAAACTAACGCGGCCATTCACACGACAAAGAACAGGAGCGTGAATTGCAAAAAACTCGTAAAATTTAACTCAACCTAAAGGGTCTAAAGTTAATTTCTGTTTGTCGCGTACGAATGATGTACCTGGTTATTGCGTTTTCGTCGAAACGATTAATTGAAGTGTAAGTGAAAACTAGCTCGGGTCCAAAGTTAACTTTGGCAGTTTGTGGTGCTAGGTTGGCAGGCTGTTAGGTACCGCGTATGTGTGCCGCACGCGCAGAACAAAGGGCGTGCCATGAACCGCGTCGGTGCCGCTCGGCTGCACTCGGCTCGCTCCCCGCGCCCCGCACCGCGCCGTTGTCTGTATTCGGCCAGGATTGTCCTGATTTTTTTCACACCAGCTTTTTATACTGGTATTAAAAAAAATCTCAGACTTAGGTTTATGTCTTCCAAGTTGTACCAAATGCAAGTAAACAAGGAATTTGTAGGTAGGTACACCAAATTGTTTCGAGGGTTTGAAGAAGGAGGTATGGACTTTTAGAGGCCTTTGAATACCGGTGATTCAACAAACAATCTATTCTACTGCTTTGGTAACTGACTGCGTTAATGGTGCCTCTGACAACCTCTAGAACAATTTATTCAGGACAAAGTTACGTACTGTTGCAGCTCAGAATCTACGTTGTCAAAGAGATCCAGATGCTGTGATGTCTCAGCGTGAAAGCATTAGTGTTTTATAAGATTTTTTATTTAATAGCAGGAACTATTACGTATGGCAGGCTTGATCACTAATGGCGTCCTTCTGTTGGGCACTCTTTGTAGAACGTAGAGCACTTGAGAAGTTGAGGCTCGAGAAGATAATCAGTGTCATCACCCCAAAGACATCGACTGCTGAATATAAGCCGTCCCCATTAGCTTCCTATGTGACCGATGGCATATCCTATTGGCGTAACCTATTGTATTCGACCATCTATGTTGCAGTTAATTGACCTCCTTAGGGATCCTCTAATTTCATTATTTAAATACAGTGCTAATGATAATAACTTTGTCTCCAGGTGGCTACACGACCGGCGGTCCTCGCGACTCCACGCCCTACTACACAGAGAGCGGTTCGGGAGCGGGCAGCGCAGCGCCAGCCTCTTCCCCCCTCGACGAGTACTATCAGCAGGAGTACCCGCCGCCCGCGCCTCCCGCACCCCCCGCGCAGCCCTACCTCGACGAATACTACCACCACGCGCACGCACACACGCAGCCGCTGCTCACACACGAGCCCAAGTATCAACCACACGCATACTCCAAGCCTTATCCCAGAGGTAAGTTCTTTTTAGCAAATCATTCATCATCTTTGTTCTTAGCTTAAACCATTGCACAGTCCATCTTAGCCTCGCTCCTTAGTTCGCTGGGATGATTATAATTAATATGCCGAAGGAGGTGTTTATGATCGTCAACAAGCCTTTCACAGAAAATTTGCATTCCCTGTCTGCTCATGCTGTCAAGGGTGTAAGCGTTCAGCAACACGCCTTCATCGAACTTACGTAAATGTTACGTTACGTTACTTGCTTCGTGGATCGCAACTACTGCTTGATATCTCGCATGAATTAACAGTTCTTTATTTGTTCTTTACCTTCATATTAGGAATCTCAAATAATATTTCTCGATGATTCCATACCAAGTATGGAATTATAAATCAAAGAGCTTTAGTCATACTTTCATGACAGTACCTTGATAGGTTTCGTATTTACTAAAATAACTAGTCAAAGGTACTCAGGGACGTCCTCACCACTTTAGCCCATTTTTACTATGAGAAGAGACATTGAGAATCACTCAGCTCACATGATCTAAATAGCTTTTTTTTCTGACAGTTACGCCAATTATTTAGTTTTAAGACAAGTATCATTAAGAACTTGTGTTATGGATACTAAATAACGGACAAACATACATAAATACTTTTTTCTTGTAAATACATACATGGGAAAACACCCAGACCAGAATAAATCGCACCTTTCATACTATAGGGGCCCTTTATAACTTTTGGGAAACCGGGTTAAAGATTTTTCAGCCCCTATATTTTTACAAAATCGATCATAACTAAATTAACTTTTTTTTGAGAGTTGCCCCTATATATAGTAGGACAGCTGCGAAATATTCATGTTTATGCACACAAAGATATGAATGATATGATATGATTCCTGTGTGGGAATCGAACCCAGACCTCATGAGCGGAGTGCGGGTATACTCGCCACCACGCCATATCTTTCGTCGTCAGTTATTGTACCAGGACCGACCACCATGATCCAGATTTTAGTGCTCAAATACATAATGAATGTAATTATTGAAGGACCGAAATAACAGCAATTAAGCATTACCAATTAGTGGCGTGCAGTTCGCGCAACGCAGTAACGTGACCCGAATTAACGGAAACATGAAAGATTCAGCTGTTGACGACAAAGTGACAGAAACCAAATACCTACTCTCATTAATTTGACTGAAGTCGGTCCTTTAATTGCTGGCTGCTTTCACGAAAGACTAAAAAACTTTTAATTTAAACCCAGGCTTCTTTAAATTCTTATTTACATTGGTTTCTTAACTATGGTGTGTCGTTTTCTTCTTGAATATTTTCTATGATATTTTCTTGTAAACTAATTTTGTTTTCGGTGCCGTGTTTTACGGGCCTAGAATAGTGCCAACCCATGATGGGCAGCAGCATCATCATGCGTACTAGCTTGAACTGCAATCACCAACCTGCTTGCTAGAGTGGTGATTATGGGCAAATACACATACATACACTCACACTAAATACATAATTATAAAATGTTATCTATTGGGAAGGCCAATGTTAAGCAGTGGGCTTTATACGGCTGATGTGATGATCATCATATGGTGATGATGATAGGTGTCTGATCACCGTAGCTACAACGATACTTGTTTCCACAGGAGCTGGTGGAAGGTATGGCGGCGAAGGCTACGGCGAGACTTACGCGGCGGAGTACGGCGGCGCCTGCGCAGATTGGGCGGAGTGGCCCAGCGAACAGCACGCCCTCATTCCACAAGACAAACTAGCCTACCCAGCTACAGGCCCGTGTTTCACCGGTAGGTTTTTATATCACTAAGACTTTATCAAATATTTATTTTCCACGTCGGGTCGAAAGTCGGAAGCTAGTGTAGGACTAGGTTAGCGGAAACAATCGCCGAAGTAAAGCAGAGTTCACAAGGTGAACTGAGGGTCCTTGTTTGGTGACCGATTGGGTGGCACTTTATGAAGACATGAGCTCATTAGTAGAACGTTAATGGGCTGAAAAGATGATAAAGATAAATTTATGTATACTTTCCGCAAAAAAAATGGAAAATCTCGTTTAATCCGAGGCGCAGTAGTTGAACAATGACCTTTGATGCGCAGTAACACAATACCGGGTCTCAATTGAAGTGTAGCTTGGGGGGTGACACTTAACTAGCGTCCTTGCGCTTAGTCACTTATTGTCCCTTATTGTATCTACGATCGGACCTGTACAAGTTCCAAACCCACTTAATGGTAAATACAATCCGTATATAGTAAAGCAACTGTGTGGCATGATGACAGGATCAGGGCCCATCCAGCTGTGGCAGTTCCTGCTCGAGCTGCTCACCGACAAGAGCTGCCAGGGATTCATCTCGTGGACCGGAGACGGCTGGGAGTTCAAACTCACTGACCCTGATGAGGTAAGTACATCTGTTTATTATTAATTTACTTTTGCTTAGGCCCGGTCCAAAAAAAGTTAGCACTTCAATATATACTTACAACACACACCCACGCTCTCGCACTCACACTCTTACACACACACACATACTTAAACGCGCACGCACACAAAAAGACCATTACGCAAAAATAATGTTTGTCAATTCAGTAAAAAAGTAATCCCTTAAAGAGTATAAAAAATCACTATTGGACCACCTGTATAAATTTGTTAACGGATACCATGAATATGTGTACTACATTTTAGAACATACATACATATAGTATTTCTTTATAATATAGTTAGTAGGTACCTATATTATATAGGAACTGCTGTTATTGAATAAAATTGCGATGAGGAAGCATAACCAGGCGTGTTATTTATTATTAGGCACCCATCACTTAATACTATGAATGGTTGTTTCTTGCAGGTTGCCAGACGCTGGGGCATCCGCAAGAACAAGCCCAAGATGAACTACGAGAAACTATCGCGAGGGCTCCGCTACTACTACGACAAGAATATAATTCACAAGACTGCTGGCAAGCGTTACGTGTACCGCTTCGTCTGTGACCTGCAGAGCTTGCTTGGGTATGTACTAATACTATAAACTACCTAATCTCTCTCTCTCTCTTGCTCTCTCCCTCTCCCTCTATCTCTCTCTCTTTCTCTTTCTCTTTCTCTTTCTCTCCCTCTCCCTCTCTCTCTCTCTCTCTCTCTCTCTCTCTCTTGTACATCGTTACTTTACACTGTGTGGTGTTTTTATGACTTTGACTTGACTCGAGTAGAACAGACTTTACTTGACTCGAGTAGAACGGACTTTACTTGACTCGAGCAGAACGGACTTTACTTGACTGTGACTAAATGCAAATAATTTGATTTCTTTTTTTTCTTAACGACATGCACAAGTTTTGTATCGGACTTGTATTATAATTGTCTCGTAGTGAAAATGAGGGGTAATAGAACCACAGCCTTTAAGTTATTTGAAATTAGTTTTGTTTACTTTTATAATAAACTGTTAAGACTTAAGTCAATTAAATTAAATTCTTGCCAATCTGTCTGTCCATTTAAATGTAAAATGTGAACGGCTGTAACTGGCTGACTAATTGTAATTTTTAAATTGTATTACTATTATTTATATACTGTAACTGTTTCTAGACAATACATAAGTTCAATACAGTGGGTTAATTTTTAATATTTTTTCTCGTAGTGAAAACGAGGGGTAATAGAACAACCTGCTTTTAAGTTATTGAAACAATAAGTAAAATGAGTCTTTATTTATCAGTTTTAAATTAGTTATGAATTATAAGTCTTAAAATACTTTTTTCCTGTAGCGTGCTGTTGCAGGTGTTAATATCATTCTAACTTGTTATTTCCTCTCATAATCTCGTTGCCCGGATAGATATTGTTATTAATACGCGTTAATTAATGAATCAACTTTATCATACATTCATATTAAGTTGATAACATGGCTTACTTATATTATGTTTAATCCCATACGAATTAAATGTAATTCTGACTACTATCTGATACCGGCTTAATTAAAACATTAAGACACCGATAGCTGCCTAATATTTTAAGACACAGTTATTAGTCACAATTTGAAGTCTATAGTTTCCTGTTTATCGGAGGCAAGCTACTGACACGGAGATTAAAGTGAATTCTTTTCATATTTAGTAAAATACTAATGTTTTAATAATAATACTCCCTTTATTTAATATACCTACTTATGTATTTACAAAAAAGGTTTTTTTTCTAAGTAATTTATTGATTCAGGCGTTACCTTGCGGATATCCATTGTAAGCAAGTGATAGATTAAAAATATCTTTGTAACAATACCCGCGCTACTATAATTTTGCGAAAACTCGAGAAACTATTCAACACGTCACGTATTTCGCCCTTACACAGGGCATCTTCAGGTAAGATAGGAGCCTCAGAACAACGATGTCTTCACGACCAACGCTGAAACGAGAGTTGTGTTCTCTGTGTCGTGTCATAGCAGCGCGGGAATGGTTCCAAAAAAAATTTTAATCCATCACTTGCTTATTTATGTATGGTTATGGGTTCTCTAGTCAGTGGCGTGCACATCACATATGTAAATACGCACTACATGTTCAAATTTTTATTATTAAATTAGTAGCTATAAT
Source organism: Musotima nitidalis (assembly GCA_949126915.1). Classification (NCBI taxonomy): domain Eukaryota; kingdom Metazoa; phylum Arthropoda; class Insecta; order Lepidoptera; family Crambidae; genus Musotima; species Musotima nitidalis. The sequence goes on from OX421431.1 coordinate 9,458,949, forward strand.
ATATATTATCTTGGTTTTAATTAGTTATGTTTACCTTTATAATAAACTGTTAAGACCTAAATGCCTACTTTGCCAATAAATTAAATTCTTGGCAATCTGTCTTGTCCATTTAAATGTGAAATGTGAACGGTTGTTACTGGCTGACTAATTGTAATTTTTAGGTTGTGTTACTTAGTTATATACTGTAACTGTTTCTAGACAATAAATAAGTTTAATACAGTGGGTTAATTTTGAATGTCTTTTCCACAGAATATCGCCGGAGCAACTGCACGCAATGTATGAGCCTAAAATGGAGAAGAAGGATGATGACTGAACTCGACTCTCGACACCGCCACCTCTACAGAACCCATACTTCTACAACAAACGTACATCAAGCCGTACTCTTCAAAATTTGTTTAAAATGTTAACATTTTAACCGCCATGTTCAATGTAAAAGATTACATTGACCCTTTACCAGGCCTACAGAAATAGGGTTACCCCTTAATCAGGCAAAAATGATAATGTTCACACTTTAAATCAAACCTTATGGTGTGGAGTTAAGGTAGAAAACCATTAGTAAGATTCAACTACAACGCCTGGTAAAAGGTCGAAGTAACATCTTGAAATGTTTAATAGTAGTAGGTACTTTATTCCATAATTACTCTTAATATTATAACCTGACCTGACTGTGAATTCAAAATACCTACCATCAAGTGCCAACAATTAAAACGATTTGATTAGGTACTTTGACTCACGAACATAATCTTAATTTGTGTTACTTTGAAATTAAAATGTTATTTCCCTCACTGCTCCTTCTTGAAAATAGACTTTAGTAAATAAAGGCTTAAGGAACCTTTTAAAAGCTTTTTCAGTTATAAAACTCAACAATTATCGTCTCACTAATCTTAAATACAATTATTTTGCAAATGGCAATAAATGTTTCAAGATAGTCGATCTCAAATCAATAATGGCGGTCAAAAAGTTAATTTTAAACATAAATAATTAGATACATAATGTGTAAATTAAAATATATTAAACATGTTTAAAAATTATGACGCTGTAAAAGTTAAACCTTAATGTCTATCCCACGTAACGCAAATAGAAACGGAATTAAACCTGTTTATAAACCGGCGCCATCTTGGTTTAACTTTCAAGGCGCGCTTTTGACAAACCAATTTTGAAAATGAATTTTGAATAATAATGCCTGACCTCAATGAAACTTACGAATACTTTAATTTTATGAAGTTTTTATTCTTATTTGTAACCATCGATTGTGCCTACAGTTTTTTTTGTAGATTTTACTCTAATCAAATTAAATCTACATAACGTTTCACATACTACTAATGTCGGATTTGATCTCATACACAACCACCAGTGGATTTTATACTATTATTAACAACTAACCCCATTCTGAAGGTTCTATTTTGAAAGTTAAGATCCTACGTCTTACATGCTGTTTTTCTTAAATAGAGAAAATATGAAAAACAGCTTTAAGTTTTCTTGATTAATTAAGGGCCTCTTTACACCCAGTAATTGATAAGTACCATTTTAACCAGCGGTGCCTTAATTCGTATTAATTTGTTATTTTTCGATATTGCAGAAACATTAATATTTTTTAACTGATTTGGTAAGTACACGCCAGTATTACTGAGGCACTATGTCTTATTTTAATGGTATTTAAAATATGACAAAATATTGTATGTACAGAACTGTTCAACTATACTTTTAAAAATACCCTCTGAAATTAATTCAAAAAAAGAAAGTCATTGTCGAAATTGAAAGTTTTAGTGCTAAAATAGAAAATTTTCTGCTATAATTTTAACGATAACTGTAAATATAAGTTAATTTTGTTACTTTATAAAATAATTAGGTAGGTATTATATTATAGTAGATGATAAGTGTTGTATGTTTGATACGCAAATTGTTGCAATATGCGGTTAAATTAATGCATAGAATGATGACAGTAATTGAAAATTAAATAATCTGATTATCCAAAAGTCCAAAGATTTTCTAGAACTACCCACCAATCGGTAAAAGTGTTATAAAATTTTCTAAAAGGGACTTCTCAATTCGTCTTTTTGTTTGAAAACGATTATGTTGTATTTAAAGTTGATTATTGGTATGCCGGTTAAAGAAATGAACATATAATTATAATCCGCGGCACATAATTTGAACAATGGCCTTGTATGCGCAGTAACACATTGTATGGTCTCAATCGAAGTGCGGCATGGCGCGTAACTATAGCAAGGCTGTGACTAAACACATAAAGTTTACTCACTTTTTGTTCTATTCTTTCATCTTTCGATTGTACCTGCGTAAACAACCGCCGTTTTGTTCAACTTACGTGGCGCTTACTGTACCATATTATTAAAACTTGTTTACACAAAGTTAAAAGCTAAACCTGGTGACTACACTTGTCGCTGATCTCGTGGTAAGGGATTGTATGTCTTACTAGTATGAAATTAATTAGTTGTATTATTTTCAATTTTTATAGATCCTAGCATACACCGAAGATATTTCGATAAGTTTTATTTTGTAAAGGTAACTCCTCCATCAATATCATACTTCTATTGTTGCGTGCAATCGGTCGGTGAAATAAAAACAACTTTTCTGAGGTGCTGTATCTTGATAATTTTAAATTTCTAAACAAAAATGTCTTCCCTGTGTTCTGTATGAAGTGTAGGTCCCAATGTAACCAATGTGAACTTAGGTAATATTAACCAGAGTTGAGTTAATTGAGCCGCAGATATATGTTTCAGTCCCATAATTACCACGACAAACGTATGCCATTAATAAGTGAGACCTATAATTGTAATTACAGGCAATTTTTTGAATGTTTAAGTGTCGTTGTATGTATTGATGGAAGATATAAATTTAAATATATATATTTACGAAATCATCATGTTGTTTTAATTTTTGCTATGCAGCCTTTATGGAAAATGTTTTTGTAAAACGTACCTACCTCCTTACAGGTCATAATATGTACGTTTTATCTGAATTTACATGGAGTTCTAAAAGTGCTTCGTTTTTATAACACTGTCAAATTGGAAAATTTTATTAATTTTCCTATTTACTTAACATCCCCACTATTAACGTCCAATTTCCAATTAACGTCAAATTTTACGATACAATATATGCAATTTTTGATACATATGTACCAATAAAAAAATCAAAGTTAGACAACACTCGTAGGTATACATACCCAGTGTGGTATACTAAAGAAATTATTACTGACATAAAACTTAAGTATGTACTGCATAAAAGGTTTAAGCGTAGCAAGTCTAACGAGGACTATGAGGCGTTCTCACAATGTAGGGCGAGAGTTAAGGCTGAGATAGGGCGTGCTCATGACGAGTATAGAGATCGCGTTCAATACCAACTTGCAAGAGAGCCGAAAGCGTTTTTGAATTTTATTAGGACAAAGACAGGACACTCTAGCAACCGCAGAATCATTAAAGAGGGCAGGGTATTAACCGAATCAGAGAGTGCTGTGGAGTTTGCCCGCTACTTTGAGTCTGTATATACACCGGAGCCGGCGACGCTGAGTGTGGCGGCTGCCAGCGGGCGAGCGGCGGGTGCGCCGGGTGCGCGCGTTGCATTAACGCCACTCGCGCCACGCCGTGCGCCGTGCGCTCGCCCGGTTGCTGCCGAAGCGCTCGGTGGGGCCGGACGGCATCCCACCATACATTTTTAGGGATTGTGGGAGGGTTTTTGTGAAGCCTTTATTACATTTATTTAATGTGTGTATTAACACTGCGTCATATCCCGACCGATGGAATTTAACCCGAGTTGTGCCGGTGCCGAAAGGAGGTGGAGGGCCAGCTCCAACTGATTATAGACCCGTGGCAGTTCTGTGTACACCAGCCAAGGTATTCGAGTCGGCCATTCATGGTTGTCTCTACCCGCAGATTAGTGCTCAGTTGACCGACGCTCAGCACGGATTCCGTCCTGGGCGGGGGACAACGGGTAACTTGCTTGATCTGATGTCGCATCTGGTACCGGCAGTGGATGCAGGGCTACAAGTTGATATCGCCTACTTTGATTTCCGAAAGGCATTTGACACAGTCGACAATGACATACTTTTATCCAAAATGGCCGGTGTGGGGTGCACCCCACACACGCTCTCATTCTTTGCCTCTTATCTGCGTGATAGATGTCAGTATGTCGACTGTGGCGGATGCTTTTCGGACCCCTACCCTACAAGGTCAGGGGTCAGTCAGGGTAGTAATCTGGGGCCCCTATTGTTTATTTTGACAGTCAATGACCTCCCGGGTGTAGTAGTTAATTGTAAACCGTTATTATATGCAGATGACCTAAAATTAGTTTCGATTATAAAACAAAACTCAGATCATGACACATTACAACAGGACATCAATAGGGTACTCATGTGGAGCCAAGAGAATAGGTTGTACTTTAATGTGGCTAAGTGTTCCGTGCTATCTTTCAGTAGAGCGCGCAGCCCAAGCCAGTACAAATATGTAATGGACGGTTCACCATTAAAGCGCATCACGGAGGTGAGAGATCTGGGCGTACGCTTTAATTGCAACTTGCTTTTTCGTCAGCACATCATAGACGTATGCAAGAAAGCATACCGACATTTGGGGGTGGTATTGCGGCAGGCTAACAACTTCACTAATGTAGGTGCCTTGAAATCACTGTACGAAGCACTCGTAAAAAGCCACTTGGAGTGCAATGCTGTCGTTTGGTCTCCACACGAGGAAAAGTATAAAATAATGATCGAACAAATACAAAATAAATTTCTTAGGTTTTTATACAAGAAACAATATGGCGTGTACCCAGGCTACCCTCTGCTGTACCCTAGTCTGTTTATTTTAGGTATGGTGGGGTATTATAGACTCGAGGTGAGACGGGAGGTTGCGCTTGCCACCTACGTATTTAGTGTTTTACGCGGTAAAGTCCACAATCCGCGTATTTTAGAGACGGTTCAGCTTTGCGTACCGAATGAGTACGTAGGACGCCGCTGGCGGCCGACGCTGATGGCGGTACCCAGTGCGCGCACCAACCTGCTGCAGCGCGCCCCGCTCGTGCGGGCTCTGCGGGTACTCAATGCACTGTCACTGTCCGACCAGATAGATTTATTTGCATGTTCACTGAACGAATTCGCAAAAGCAGCATATTGCTTTTGCAGTAGATGTTAATGTAGTAGTTTAGTAATTAGTAGATAAGAATTATGTGAAAGTCTTTAGTCATATATTTAGGTATTGTAAGCTCAGCTACTCTATCGTATTAGGTTTGGTGCCTGTAAAGATAGTTGTAAGTTTTATGAATGAATAAATGAATAAATAAAAACTACTAAGCACGGGTCTCCTGCTCCTAATCAAGGTGTGAGGTTTTTGGGTCATATTCCAACACACGGACCCAGGCAGATTAACGGAGGCAGTTGTATAGGTGTCCTGCTGTTAAAATTCAAGCTGTTCAATAAGGCCGGGACCAACGGATTATGGTGCCTTCCGATGCGCGGAAACGGTCGATAATCAATACCACACAATCGGTCATCCATCCAAGGACTGAACTCTGCTTTGCTTCACCTATCTACTATACAGTTTAATACTTTTGTTTACAATGAAATTAAATCTCACGATTTAAAAGTAACCACTTTGTAGTGTAGTGATAAATCTTTTTCGCTATTGAAGTCATCAGATAGGCCATGTTGTTGTTCTATGTTAGTGGTGGCGGTTTCCGCGCTTAGTCCCTGTTATGGACCATTGTGCGTGAGCCTTTGCGGCCACATTTGCTCACTCCAGCCAGCCCACCTCTCTGCAGAAGCAGATCAGGTTTCCAAATCCGTGCAAAACTTCCCCAATGGAACTCGGCGATCCTAGGGTTACCTTCCGTATGTCAGCTACGCCTATGCAATCCAGGAGCACGTGTGCGACTGTTTCCTCAGCCACCATACACGCTCTGCACAAGGGGCTGTCTGTGACTCCTATGGTGTGTAAATGTTTGTTCAGTGAGCAGTGCCCGGTGATGGTCCCTGCTACCAGGCGCAGGCTATTTCTGTCCAGTCGTAAAAGTCGCCAAGTTAGTTTAACGTCTAGTGACGGCATGGCCTCCTTGGACTGCCTGCAACCTGGAATGGAGGACCACCACCCCTGCGATTGTGTGTGTGTTATGCTCTGTAGCCAATTTCGTAATTGTTTAAAGGGAATGGGAACTATGGGTTCAGGTCCGTAGATCGTCGCGATAGAGCCTCTCCTTGCCAGTTCGTCAGCTGCATCGTTACCCATTGATCCACTGTGTCAGATAGGCCATTGATCAATAGTTAGAAAACGAGTGTAATATATCGCTTGCTCTGTGCCTCGGAAAGCACATTAAGCCGTTGATCCTGCATGAACATCTATGGCAGTCGTTATTAGGAAGTTAGTACCTTCTTATATTCTGACAACTGGTTTAACCATAGAATGATGTTTCCCTTTGGGTTGTGGAGGTCAGATGGCAGTCGCTCCATGTAATAACAGAAGTTCAGCTAAATCTGCTTAGACCAGTGAGCAGACCCTGGGCCCTGAGCTTAAGTCTGGGGCAACCGGGATAATGCTAGGATATGATGATACATTCCTTCGCCAAAACTTTGGTACGTGCTTCGCAATGAGACGGTAATAGGATGAGAAATAGCTAGCCTCACATGAGAGCTCAGAGAGGTTTTGCACTGCATCGCATTAAAATCTATGAAAATAAGGAAATTTTTATTTATATCTCTTTAAAAGAAAAAGTATACTAAAGTTGTATGATTGGTTTCATGTAACCACCATAATGATGGTATGATACTTCCCTAAACAAACCAAAGACTTCTAAAAAGAATATCACTAAGTACGCGTATTTGCGATAGTTCAGATCTGCATTATTTTGCGGGCACGTGCTTACGTTTTTAAATTCACGGCGGCTCTGACTCATTTCACTTAAAAGTCCTCCCAAAATCACGCACGGCATTGCGGGACTCGGCCATACCTTGCGTCTCGCTCGCACCCACGTGCAAGGGTGTTCGCCAATGATGTCAAGCTCGTCGCTATATATACAATATCTAAAAATCACTGATTGAGTGCAGAGGCCGCGCTTCCATCCGAACGGTGGAAGATCTTTCTTTTAGTAGAGAGCACACCTTCCAGAACGCATTATCGCAACACTCGCCATCGATGGAAGTTCACCTTCACCGTAACCGTTCATTCTAGAAATCCTTTGATAGAAATTACTGGTACGGTGCGTTTGATAAGAAACTTTCTGCCGAACGTGGCAGTATTGTAAGGGTATGCCCTTGGGTTGTGGAATGTGCTTCCTGGCGAGGAGACTAAGGCATGGGGCTATTTGAAATCGTCGTGAAACGGATTTGAAAGGGTCGCCAACCATCTAGTAATGCCCCTGGGGTGGCAAGCGCCCTACTTAATGAATATTAAAACGATTTTCACTCATTAGGAATGATTTAAGGTTTATTGTACTGCGCATTGGATGACAGAACAAACATTTATTAGAAGAGCTGCTGAATCTAGTAGCTAAGATCAATGTTGTGGTTTGTTTTTAAATTTGTAACAAAGAGTTAGTTATTGTATTTTATTCACACCAAAGATATTATGGTTTTTGGACTTAGTCACAAATAAACAGAAGACTATAGGCTGTAAACTAATAACTCTTAGCCTTCACGTACTTAATAAGTAAATAAAAAAAAGATAAAAGTGAGGTTACATTAATAATATTATTGCTCTAAAAGTATCTTAAAAAATAAAACAATGAAACTTAGTCATGTCTTATACAGGCAACATATTGGATTTATGTTTAAAAATCACTGGGTTGTGCAAGGAAAGCGCACACCTATTGATACAGGTGTAGAGGAACATTTGAAAGCAAAAGGTATTCCTGTTGAAGACGCACTTGAATTTATTGCAGAAAAACCAAAAGAACATGAAAGGTAAATATAAGAACTACTTATCTGTTACAATAATATTAATATATTATTCTCCTATTTCCAGTTCACGAGCCCAGTCTCAATTTATAACGTAATTTTACAGCATAGTCTAGAAGGTTGATAAAATATGATTATAAATTTTCAGCTTAGCTTAACTTTTTGGCTTATTTACCCGGAATATTTATTATATGTAACGCTAACACGTGTACGTAAATGTGGTTGTATTAAACTATCAGGCAATCAAGTTATTATTCAGGTTACTTTAGCATTTTCCTAAGTGAGTGATTTTTACTAGCTGAAGGAACATTGACAGAGTATACATCAAAATATATACCATCTAAGTCAATATTAAGTGGAACTTGCACCATAGAAAAAGACGACCCATGGCATGGTGGCTAGTATACCGGCACTCTGCTCCTGAGGTCGTGGGTTTGATTCCCACACAGGACAAATCTTTGTGTGCATGAACATGCATATTCGTTGGGTCTTTTCCTATGTATATTAAGTATGTAATAGGTTGGGGAAAAAGTCTTTTCGTATTTTTGTATGAAAAGTCAAGACATTTTTTTCAAAGTTTATTTACATTTATTTACAATATATATGTACCGTTTTGTTGAATAACTTTCTGCCATTTTGTGGGCAGAGACATTATCCCGTTACTGTAGAAACTTTGAGACTTCTGATCAAAAAAACGGGACAAATAGTTTTGGCAGTCCTCTCTTGAGGTCAACCTTACAGAACCTAAAGAATTCGGCAGAGACCGAAACAGGTGAAAATCTGAAGGCGCAAGGTCAGGGCTATATGGTGGATGCACTAGGACCTCCCAGTCGAACTCTCTTAATTTTTGCTTAGTGGCTAAAGATGTGTGTGGTCTAGCGTTATCGTGATGAAAGACCACACCCTTCCTGTTGATCAATTCCGGCCGTTTTCTCTCGACTGCTTCCTTTAATCTCATCAGTTGCTGGCAGTAAAGATCAGAATCGATGGTTTTGCCGGGCGGTAAAAGCTCATAATAAACAATGCCCTTCCAATCCCACCATACACACAGCATCACCTTATTTCGTGTTAGGCCAGGTTTGGCCACAGTCTGTGAAGTCTGGCCAACTTTCGACCACGACCTTTTTCGCACGTTCTTGTCGTACGTGATCCACTTTTCATCGCCAGTTATCAATCTCTTCAAAAACGGCTCGGTTTCATTACGTCTCAATAATGAATCGCAAATGAGTACACGGTTCATTAAGTTTCTTTGAGTGAGCTCGTGTGGCACCCAAATATCGAGCTTTTTTGTATAACCAGCTTTCTTCAAATGGGTCAAAACTGTTTTGTGGTCAATTCCCAGTTCTTCAGCTACATCGTAACTACTAATATGCCGATCTTGCTCCACTCTTTCAAAAATGGCGTCCATTTTATTCGTAACAGGGCGACCAGAGCGAGGTGCATCTTTAACATCAAAATTTCCGGACTGAAAACGTTTGAACCAAATTTGTGCTACTCTTACTGACACTGCATCAGGTACATAAACATCACAAATTTTTTTCACTGCTTGAGTTGCATTTTTGCCTTTTTTATAATAAAATTTTAAAATGTATCGAATTTCTTCATTAGATTCACTCATTTTTACGGAGAGAAAAACAAATGAAAAATAGCGGGAAACAACTTTTTTTTATTTTTTTCTTTTCTTTATAATGGAACCTTTTTAATGTTACCAAAACCAGCCAGACACAAATAGTACAGTAAAAAAAATTTTATAATAAGTTTATACCTACGTTATGCGAAAAGACTTTTTCCCCGACCTAATATTTACAACAAAAAAAGTATTTATGTATGTTTATCTGTTATAAATTTAGTATCCGTAACACAAGTTCTTAATGATACTTATCTTGGAATAATTTATGTAATTGCCTGAAAATATTTATTTATTTAAATATTTAGTTATAACCCAGACAAATTTATAAATAATTAAATCTATTTACAGAGTTTATACATATTGTTTATTCATTTCACTCTTATTTCAGGATAAATGTACTGGGATTCTATGAACCGCCTCTACCATTAGATGAAAACCATCCAGAATACAAGGAAACACCTTGCTTTGTACTTAAACATACAAATGTACTCTTAGAAGGCATCTCTCAGGCCCAAATCCTAACTAAAACTGTGATTGCGGAAGACAGACTTCCTATCAAAATCGATGAACTAGCAGAGGTACCAGCACCTAAAAGTATTCATGAGAATGTGAAAAAGGCCATCTTGTCAGCTAACGTTTTCGACTGTGAACAGAATAAGTTGCCTAAAATAAAAGAAGAAGCAAGGCCAGCATATAACTTTCCAAGAATATTGGGAATTACGGACAGCAGGAGAAAGTAAGGAGTTTAATAGTTTGTGTCATACCTTTCATCATTATACTAGCATTTTCCCGGTTTCCATATACTTAAGCTTAGGGCCCAGGGTCTGCTCAATGGCTTAATTAGAGTTGGCTGAATTTCAATTTCTGTATTAATACCTGAACATGTAGTCAATGTCCTAGGTTACCAGTTGATGCTGGGTAGACCAAGATAAAGAATTATTATAATACTAGGCAAAATTATTTAACCAGACAGTGCATCTGTAAACTGCAAATTAATTTTTTTGAAATATTTTTGAATCAAGCTTTCACCTTATTGAACCAGTACAGTACTTGGTATTACTTTTAAAATATTATCTCAAGTGTGAAAGATTTTTAATAATTAAAGTATGCTTCTTCTTTCAGCCAAATACTTACAAATAGATTGTTACAACTTATAGAAAAGAGCAGTGACACAGAAGTATCACAAACAAAGTATGTTCTGAACGATATTGACTGCCAAACGACGTTCAATAAGGAAGATGAGCTAATACAATTCCAAGAAGTCTCCAACATCCTTGTGACCAGCAACAAACCTCTGAAGCATGACACGGAGAAGGATATTCCTTTAGTTGAGCTTCCAAACTTGCATCCAGTGAAACACACAGTTTCCCTGCCACCGCAACACTTTTATGAAGATAATAGTAAATACCGTAAGTTATACTTCTGCTCTGCTACCTCGGTCATGGATTCAATTTAGTCATTCTTACACAGGATAAGCGACAGTCCCTCCCTACATATAAAAGAACATGTTTAAAACTAAGGTTTATAAGAAAGTGAAATGAAAGTTGAAATTGCTCTTAAAAAAGTTTTTCAGTTATAAATATAACTATTATTCACGTAATGTTTTGTTCTATTTACATTATATTTTATTCTAGAGCCATTTTATCTTTTATTTCACTCTCCTGTAAACCTTAGTTTTAGACATGTCCTTTTATATGTAGGGACCGTCAAAATGTTTGTGTGTAAAGATACAAATAACAGATTTCATATGTATTCACAAAAAAAAAGTTACACATAATTATGATGTGGAGGACAGTATTAATACATTCCATTCTAGGATTCCATTCATACAATTGCTAAATATCAACACAAATATCTGTTTTGGTTTGTGAAAAAAATTATTTAGGTATCCAAACTCTTGTATACAAGCTCTGCTTAGTGTAAAAGTGCTATTTATCAAATAAATTTAATGTTTATACCTCTTTACCTTCTTTTAAACATTATTTTATTTTTCCACAGCTATCAAGAAAAGTGTCAGTAAGAAACACCCTCACACAACATGGCTGCATTTCAACAGGACAGAAGTGTCCAACATCTTCGAGACACCAGTCACTCGCGACCAAATCATTGCTAGATCACTGACTCATGCTTTCACAGTAGCTGCGTCGTATGCCAAACAGCTGTATGGTGTAAGTTCATTTTGAAATTAAATTATTAATGCAGTATTTTTTTTCTTTCATATTAATTTAAGTTACACTTTGAGCATGGTGACCGATAAGAAAATAAATTTTAGCCACCCAATACAACCAATGCCACCTAAAGGCGGGTTGCTAAACTAAAGAGACAAGCATGATATTTTAAAAAGTCATTAAAAGACCTGCTATTTATCAACAATAGATGGAAAAACTAAAAAGTATCACCGCTGTGCCGGTCGTAGTGGGGGTGTTAGGTTTTTTCGTTACGGAATTTCTGAATTCGGTATCCTCGTTCAAGGCCCGCGATAGAAGCTATGCAATAGCTTAAAAAACATTTTAAAAAATGTAAAGAAAGTTCACTATAATCTCAGCACATTAACGTCTCACTACTAAACAAAAACACCAGCAGGATGCTTACCATAAATGTAAATAAGCTCTACACACCCTAAGCGTGTAATATCAGTATATCAGTGTGCAAACCATACAAAGCCCCAGTCTCAAACCAACTGAGGGACATTCAGATCATACTTTACCATGCGGAAACTGTCCATTTGGACAAAGGCGGGTGTGTTGTTACATTTTAAATTAAACGCTACATATACAAGGAGTGACCTCTGTTATCATTCCCAACTATTTAATTTTAAAGTAAAAAAGTCTTTTTTTATTATCATACCGTTATGTTTTTTTTAATTTCCAGGATAACGTACAAGATCTGCCAGAGCCAGTTTACGTCAACTGCATTCAGTCGGAAGGCAAAACCTACCACTTTGGGGTCCTAGAACTGAACACCCTGAATGTGGACGGAACAGATGGCACCAAGAATGTGTGGTACTGCAAAAATAACATGCAATTATATGGGTCGAGTCGCTACTTTGGAGGGATGCCTGTGTTAGAAAATTACAATCCCAAAGTTTATGGATATCTAAATGCATTTTATAACTGTTAGAAATTTTTATTGTATATTAAATTAAAGTTAGTTTAGTTGTTACGAAATTGTTTTACTTCATGTAGGTACCTCTATGTATGTATCATTTCCTTTTTAGAACAGTAATGTAAAATAATTATTTTACGGTACTACAAAGTGCGGATTCGAGACTGCCTCCGCCAATTCGCACTTGGTCCCCGTGGTGGAGTCTGACCTTACTCTCTTTCACCTTGGTTCTTGAGAGGAGGCCCGTGCTCAGTAGCAGACCATAAATGGGCTGAGATTATTAACCCTTTAACAGGCAGATCACGTTGATAATATTCATTGGTATTCCACCTGAAGTTAACTGCATATGGTTCAATTTATTGTGGTCATATATTGACCGCTGCCTGGTAAAGGGTTTAAATACTTATTTAGCTACAGTGTTTTATAGCATACAGTGCCAGGTATTATTCGACGAATTAATTATGCTACTATACATTACAGTACTTAAAATAAATAGTAGGCATTTACTTAGTGATCCTATCAGACCTAAGGAGCCCAAGCCAACCTCACCTGCAAGTGGTGCTCATGCCGATCAACGGACGGATCCGGTAAGCGGAAATAGGCTCGCCACCTATTACGTGGTACCAACTATATAATTGGCGAAGTGTGGGCGTAATATATGTCTCTGCCTACCCCTTCCAGGAAACAGGCGTGAATGAATGTATGTATGTATGTGTATGTACATTTAATAATAGGAGTCGGCGTGAAAGGTAAGGGCGGAGAGCAAGAATAGAAGGTGCAAACCGATATGCAAAATAACGGTAAGTTTATGACTGAAGTACATGTGGAGAATAGAGCTGGTTTTTATCTTGATCTATGAGGGCCACAAACTTTCCTAGATCGCATGGAAACACAATTTTTTTGAATTAAAAACATCTTTATGTATAAAAAAAATACGAAAATAAATTATCAACACTAAAATAATGACTGTTTTCATTATATTACATTGCGATTGTGCGGTTGACCTGATATGAAACAGCTTTCGTTGCAATCGTTCGCATATACGTTTTAGTTATATGGTTTTTCTCAGCATCACAGCAAATTTTACTACCTATGGGTTCAGTGCGGGCTAGGGGGGTGGATGATCGTAACTAAAGCAACGCGGCGACGCTACGCTAGCGACCGTGTGTTAAGTCACTATTTTACCCTTAGTGTCTTTCGTCAGCATATCAGCTCGAAATAGTTGGTAGGACTCAAGACGCCTTAAAGATCGAACACGACTCTATTGGTGTGTGGGGATTCTACTAAGATCTTAAGAGCCTATGCCAACTTCACCTGCAAGTGGTGCACCGGCCGATCAACGGACCAGGCTCTGGCAAACCTACTACAACAGATGAGCCTTTGACAAACCTACTACGTGGGACCAACACAATTGGCAAAGTGTGGGCGTTTAATATGCCTCTGCCTACTCCTTGTGTGATTGTATGTATGTATCTATGCACACGTCTCTATTGTCAAGACCGTTAAGGCGTGTTCCTATACACTAAATGGCGCTTTTAATGCTGGCTGTACCTGCGCAGACAATTGCCATTTTGTTCAACTTATAAGCCGTCTTCTAAAAAATAATTTTGAGAAAAGGATTTAATAACACAAAATTGTATGTATTCATGTGTATATCGCATTATATTTACAAGAACATAAATACATTTATTTTGATTAGAATACACAATGCTTACATACCGAGACACTTTGTACATTAAATAACAGTAAGTTAAGAAAGTGGAACGAAAGGAATCAAATCAACAAGCTCATTTGTCCAGCGTGAACTTCTGCAGCCGCCGCCGCCGCAGCTCTTCGGCGTCTGCGTCAGTCTTCTCTCTGGTAAACAAGTAAATTAGCAATGTTACATAAATAATAAAATGTGTTTATAGGGATCCTATATAGATCCTATACTCCAATCCCAAGCCAACCTCACCTGTAAGTGGTGCACCTGCCGAACAACGGACGAGCCTCTGGCGAACATAAAAGTTCCCAGCAAGCGGCAATAGGCTCGCAACAGTTCGTAAAGGCATTTTGTTACTGACTTAAATAAAATAAGATCACATCAGTATCACTCAGAGTCGCTAATCTCTGGGTGTTACTTTTTTTCGGCCTGCGGGAGGTACTTAGCCCCCCCACCACGCCAAGGTGGAGACCTGTCCGGGGGGAGATCTGAGGAGCCCAAGCTAACCTAATGGATGTCTCTTGGTTTATGGTTACTTAAAAATTAACTTAACTTATGTGTTTAATTTCACAGTTTAATTGAATACTAGTATTGTGAAAATAAACAAATTATCAATATAAACTTCAAAATCCCTTTTGAGCTGCCAGGGTGAATATAGATCCTACCATAACTTTAGGATTCTGGGCCAACCTCACCTGCAAGTGGAGCCCTTGCCGTTCTACAGAGGAGGCTCATAAAATCATAAAAAATCCCGGTAAGCGGCAATAGACTCGCCACCTATTACATGGAATCAACATTATAATTGGCTGAATATGGGCATATCCTTCCGCCCACCCATTCGGGGAAACAGGTATTATAATATGTCTGATGACAAATTAGCGGAAGACGTAACCTTGTTCTTGCTACCTTCTCTCCCAAGTGAATTTTAAAATACTCTTACCGATTGCTAGTGGTGGCGACAGACTCCGCCGTCCGATCCGTAGGTGCGTCGCCGGAACGACTAGTGGACTGTGCCGGACCGGAGACGCCTGACGTGCCGGCAACTACGTCCGGCTCCAATTTAACTTTTACTTTCACTTCAGTCGTTGAATCCGTTACGCTGTAACGAATTAATACAAATATAATAATAATATAGATGAAAAATTAATTAATTTCCTATATATACATACAAACATATGTCGCCGGCAGATTGAAAAATACGGCAAATTGCGGAAGTATGGGAAATGGTTTTGTTCATAGGGTATGCAAAGAAATTTATTATGACACTTAACTTGGGGAGGACTAGGGGTAGTAGACTACTCGTACTACTGCTGGCGGTCGTGTCTGCCGTTGGTGAGTACCAAACGCCCCTCTCGGTCCCCCTTTGGGAAGGCAGTGCGTAAATGATTTTTTTTATGCACGTAAAAAAAAGGACGCCTTCCAGCTAGGTGGAGCAATGCGCAAAACAACTGCAGCCTATCTCCAGGAGTTGCCAAAAGTAGGTTGATTATGATTAAAAACACCCTAGACTATACTCACGGTGCGCTCTGTTCGGTCTGCGTGGCGACGGTGGAGTAGTTCTGCGGTAACTGAGCCACCACGGCCGAGTACTGCTGCATTAGCAACACCGATGCGTCCAACATTGATTGAATTTCGCGTAGTAACTGCAATAACATTTTTTTTTTTGTATTTTATATTTTTTTATATTTATATTATTTTGTGCATACAACGCAAATGAAATAAAACAGTGCAACATAACTTTTCAAATTATCTCAAGAAGTCCATGTGTCCCACATCTTTACTGAGGACTCAAGGGGTTTAGGGAGAGAGGATCTCATTTATCATTTATCATCTTTATTTTACCACTTATTCTCATTTACTATATTTTATATATTAATATATCTCTTACTTGACACTGGCTTAATATTGCAAATTTATTTTAAACTTTGTAGTGTTCCGAACATTTAAGGCAACTTTAATGATGAATACAACACTTTAAAAACACGTTTTAAAATGAAATAAAAAATGTAGGTAGGGTAGTAGGTCAGGGTGTGTTGACACTGGCTAAATGTGCAAACCGCACGAAGCCATTATTTAAAAGATAAAAAAAGTGCATACAATCTTTCCCCGAAATATTATACGGCAGAGACATAATTATTAAACGCCCAAACATCACCAATTGTTTTGTTGGTCCCACATAATAGGTGGCCTATTGCCGCTTACCAACCATTTATTTATTTATAATGCATTTTACAATATATATAACAACATGATGCTAAGAAGGCTCTACTTACTGGTCTAAACCTGATTCGGCTGAATTTCAGTTATTACAAGGAGTGACTGTATGAATGGGTCAGCGGTCAGATAGAATATAAAGTACCGACTTCCTAATAACGACTGCCATAGATGTTCATGACTTGCGGAGAATGCCTTATGGCAATAGGTTCGCCTTTTGTATAACCTTAAAATAATTAAAAAATAATCTGCCTTATGTGTAGTAAGGTTATAAAATAATATTTTTTTTTAAACCGGAAAACAGCTTGTTTGTCTTTCACGTATCGTCACGGAGCGATCGATCGATTATTATAACTGTATTTAAAAATGATATTCTAAAAAACAAAAATGTGGGTACAAAAAAATACACGTGATTTAGAGTGGGGGTTAGTCATAAACCTCACCACATATCAACTAGAGGGTGGTGGGCCAAATTCAGCTAAAAAACATCACATGATTAATGGACAGCCCCGAACTGTAATTCAGACAAATCTGGATAGAATCTTGAGCCCTAAGCTTAAGGGCAGTTTAGACAACGCCAAGGTGATGATGAAGTTGATTGTTAAAATCTAACAGTAGTAATAATTTTTATTTCATAGACTTAAACAACTACTACAGTAAATCGCACACTGGAGTGTCCTTTTAAGTATAGAATACCTGTGCTAGGAGACCCCGCTCTTCTTAACTATTTATACTAATTGTAGAAGTGTTTTATAAACACTATTACAATATAGTTCAGGCAAGAGACTAACAATATCAAGAGAAAAAAATAAATCTAACAAACAAAAGATTTTATTATTTTTTTGCGGAAAATTTTATATGTTTGTGTGTGTGTGTGTGTGTATTTGTTTTGTCATGCTTTATGTCAGTTTGCAATTTGTAACCGATTCATAACAGTAGAACAGTATATTCACACAAATACTACTAGCCCTAAGTTACTCATACGCATTAGCGTACGCTATCTATATCATCTGCTTGCCGCTGTTTGCTGCTCGCATGCTTGTTTTGCGTTGATTGCACATTATCTTTTGCCAATTGTTAACAGACTACTCGAAAATTCGTGGACCAAGTAACTTCCACGTTTATTGGTGATAACGCGGCGTCTACCCGTGGACCACCTGTCAACAAGGAGTGAACACCGTGCGTCCAGGCGGCGCCGAGTGAGTCTAATAAGCTGTGACCCTAAAATAGCTGTTTCCTAAGAGCATGAATAGTATGAGAAACTCACCCGTAACCTAGCCTCTACATTGGTCCTCTCAGTGCCCTCCAGCCGTCGCAGTTCTGCATCTGATAGCGGCGCCAGACCGGCGGGTCGCGGCGGTGGCGGCGGCATTGCCCACGACATCATTGCTGTTCACAACATATCATAATTATAATCGGTAGCAAATAAGTTGAAAAAGAATGACAGTTTTGCACACAACTTGCATATCTTGGATTTAAGACTCAAACAGCACAGATTGAGCACTGTCAAAATGACATATTCCTTTTTGTCCCTGCGTTGCTATAGTTACGCGTTACCTGATTTTAAGACCCGATATAACGTGTTCAGTATAATTATATAGTATACAATATAGTGGCAAGCGGTAACAAAAATATGAAGTCCAAAGTTTTTTTTTTCTTTAAATCTTGTCAGTGCGCGTGGTTTACTCACACGCAAAGAGACACGGCCACGGTCTATGGCGCGCGTTTCATTGGGTACTACTATGTGCAGTATTTTTAATACATAAAACATTTCCCTAAAAAAAAAAAGGTATGTCTCTTTATATGATGTGTAGAAAGATTACTAAGACTTTTTAAATCTTATATAATGCCCTAACATTACCCATCTCCACACTTGACAGGACTATGTAATGACATTGTCATTGTCTTAGCGCTGGTTTTCGACTGTGATATTTTGGGTGCAGTGCAGGATACATTTTTAATCAGAATTCACAAAATGGTACTGATACAGGTAATAAGAGATAAAGGAATGTAAATTTAGTACAAAAAATATATAAATCCTTTAAAGAAGAGAGTGTGACCTTAATACTTAGGGAATGAGTTACTCACGTGGTGGCGGCATGTTAGGGAATGGCGGCGGGGCGTTGGCCCCCGGGGGCGGTGGAACCGGGGCGGCTGGGGCGGGGGCAGGGGGCGCGTGCGGGTCAGCCCCGGGCGGCGCAGGCGCACGCAGCACGTTGAGGCGGCACGTCGGACACGTTTGCTGCCGCTGGAACCACAGCCGGAGGCACGCTGCGTGGAATATGTGGTTGCAGGGTAACTTCTTTGCACCTAAAAAAAATTAAACATGGGGCATTTATTTACAACACATACATAAATTCACGCCTGTTTCCAGGCGCAATGGCGAGATATATAAACTCCAAATTCAGAGGGTCTCGAGTTCAAACTTTGGTCGCGCACCTATGTTTTTTCAATTTCTTCTAGGCATTCTAATGATGAAGAGAAAATAATTAAAAAAATTATGTCATTTTCTCTTTTTAGCAATAATATTGCAGAAGACTTGATTTCAAAATATCCAAAAAGTATTATAAAAAACAGGTTATTATTAAAAGCAACTTTGATTACAGCCTTCCAAGTAGTTACCAATAATGTTTCTATTAATATGTACATAATTCCGTGCCAATTGGGAATTGACTATACGCAAACTAATTAATATACCGAAGTATAGAAGAGCACAGGTGAAGGTTTCATATTAGGTGCCTTAACACATTGCAATAAGAATCAATACTGAAATAACATTCATTTAATGTCTATCACGAGGTATGACTGTATTGTGCCAATTGTTATTATTCTGAACTAGCACTAAAACATAGCACAGTGAATTGGGCCGCGTCTTCTATAAAGCATTTTTTTTTTTTAGATTCGTCTATTTCGAAAAAGTTTGTTAAAGTATCCCTCAATAAATATTTTTTAAACGTCAACTCTAAAACTCCACAGTTCACAGCGGGCGGGAGCTTGAGTAAAAAAGAAGTGGGAAAGATTCTCAAAAAAAATGTCCGGATTATTTGAAAACACTTGTTAATTAATAATAATAGTTTTCTCATAATCACCAATTGCTAAGTTGCAAGATAAGTATCGTTTAGAACTTATGGACACTAAGGTCGGATAAACATACATATATATCCAATTTTATTGTAAATACCTACTTAATATTCCCTTAATATTAATATTATATTAATAAGGTTCCCTTAGTGCTACTTTATTGATTACAGCTTCGGGGGACCCTTTCAGTATCTTCAAATTTACACTGTGTGTGTTTTATAATACAAATAATGTAAAAGAGCATAGCCTGTGAGTTTCTTGTCAGTTCTTCTCACAGAGCGGGGGCTCGGAACTGGCACTTAGATTCACTTACACCTAATTTTTATTTATTTGCATGTAAGTGAATCTAAGCTTCGTGATTTCAGGGTTAATATAATTTTTTTTTTTCATGTATATTTTGTTTTGACGTTTTCAACTGCTATGTAATAGTTTATGAAATAAAGAACTTTTTACTTTTACTTATATAGGTACATACGAAACAATCATACCAGAATAAATATTTATGTTCACGCACTTGAAGATTATTCCTGTGTAGGAACAACAACATTCAACAAATTGTCTTACAGTTGGTGATTTATGGATTATACGAGTATTATAATTGTATATCCATTACAGTTAATCTTAAATTTAAAAAAAAACAAATTTACGACCTCAGTTGCGGATTAGCGGAGTAAAGATATACTGACCGCCACGCCATATACCAATATGGTCTACGTCAAATTAAGTCTAAAAGTTGGGTTATGGTACCTACCTAGCCTAGATTACTACGTATTGTTAGTTAAGCTGTTAGTTACTTATTTTTTCTGTGTGACTGTACCAGGTGTAAGCCAGTAACACACGTGGACTATTACAATTGGTGTCATTCAAGATTCTTTTATCGCGGCAGCAAGCATTTAATGTTAGTGTGTGCCCATTATGTTGGCTTTGTAATTTGGCTTCGATATATTTTATCAATCATCATTCTAGCATTACCCCGGTTGCCCCAGACGAAGCTCAGGGTCTACTAATCAGATTTGACTGAATGTCAGTTATATCACAGAGCGACTGTCGTCTTACCTCCGCAACCCAGAGAGAAACATCATTATACGGTGAAACCAGGTGGCAGGAAAGCACTGACTTCCTAATAACGACTGCCAAAAACTTTTATTTCTTAATATTTTACGAGAATATTTTTTTTTATTTACATACATAATATCACACCTATTTCCCCGAAGAGGCATATTATACGCCCACATTTCGCCAGTTATATTATTAATCCCACGTAATAGGTGGCGAGCCTATTGCCGCTTTTCGGGAACTTTTATATTTTATATTTGCCGGAGCCTCGTCCGTTGATCGGCAGGTGCACCACTTGCAGGTGAGGTTGGCTTGGGCTATTCAGATCTTGATAAAATAATGCCTTTATGCACTGCCTTCCGGCCAAAAGGGGAACGAAAAGGGGGTGTGGGACTCACCACCGGCAGACGCGATTGCCAGCAGTAATACACACTTAAAATCTTCCGACGACGCCCGCCGCTTGTTGAGAAAGCGAGTGGGGGCCAGTACCTGGGTTGCGGCGTCTGACATTAATTATTCTGTCTGTTATTAATTTGCATTGAAAAAAACTATTGTCGACAAATTAATCAAGGTCAGCGAAACTGGGCGGCTTATAATAACAAGCGTTTTCTTTGAACTGCGTTGTCGAGGTCGCATGACGTACACATCGTAAGTTAATTTCACACATGTATCGACGAACGTGATAAGCGTTAACAGTTTCATTAAAAATCTTGCAAGATTTTAATCTGTAAAGTGGCGTATGACTGTCGTGAAAAAACATACTAATATTATAATTTATGTCGGATACAGACCGCCATCATTCGGTCACATTGGAAGGCCTTATAGGCTTGGGGGAGGCCTTTTCAGCAGGGGACGTCTTTCATCATAGTGCAAGATTTTCAGAGGCTCTGGCGGACATAACACGTGGGACTAACTTTATTATTAGCGAAGTGTGAGCGTATGATATGCCTCTGCCTACCCCTCCGGGGAAACAGGCGTATATACATACGTATGTAAAAAAAAGAAGATAAATGTTCTCGACAACGACAGCGATGTCGAGCTCTAAATCAAAGCTTATAATTAAGGCGCTTCATACTGTAAAATAAGCACGGTACAAAGCGCACCCACTCAGGACGGCCTGCTAAAACAGTTGTTGAACAGTGTTGTTAATCAGATCTATATAAATAAAATAAAAAAATTGTGTTTGAATGTCAAAATAAGAGCATTATCAAATGCTTACGAAAGTAAACCGGTACTTACATTTATTTTCTTTTTTTAATCTTTCTATTTGTGGTAGCTGATCTGTGAAACAGGCCAATTTTGACGGGATTTTTCCTGACAGATAGATGAACTTAAAGAGTAACTTAAGCTACTACAGATCACAACCTTCCACTTGCTACGATCCTGATACATGCGTATAGCTTCATACGAGCTGATTAACCTTTTCATACCCCCCCGCCGATTTTATGCATTTCTCCAAAACCTTCTGAATTTGGTAATGGAAGGTCCTACACGGTTTTTCCCTCTCACAAACACATACATACAATCACGCCTGTTTCACAAATACATACATACAATCACGCCTGTTTCACAAATACACACATACAATATAATCACGCCTGTTTTACAAATACATACATATAATCACGCTTTTTCACAAATATATACTTACAATAAAATCACATCCGTTTCACCGAAGGGGTAGGCAGACATAATGATCGCCTAAATTTTATCAATTACATTTTTGGAACCACGTAATAAGTAATGAAATCAAATCGTTTATGGCGTGTCACATTACATAGTACATAAGATGCTCATACCAAGTAGGTCTACGTGTGATGTCCTGTTAGGGCAAAGCAACTTGAGAGGACTAGCTAAACTAAGTATCATAATTAGCACATAAGTAACACGCCTACTGCTGCTAACCAGAGCGTCTGTTGATCGGCAGGGCTTGCAGGTGAGATTGACTACGCATCCTAATGTTTTGGTAGGATCCCTATCTATATACACATTCATAAAACATTTGATAATGACTATTGTCATATTTATAAAGTATTGCAATGTACGAACAGAAAAGCTATTGCCAGTAAACATTGTACATTCTTAAGATAAAATTTTATATCCGTTTTTTTTCTAGTAACAGAATCTCAAGTATGTCCTGGCAGCTAGTAAAGTAATATAAAAGTGTAAATACGTACCAGAATGCATTTCTTCTCTGCAAATGATGCACTCGTTGTCGGCAGCGGCGAGCTCTGCAGCCGTAGCGTCCGGATACAGGGTGTTCATATTGCGGATGGCACGCCGCGATAGTACCACGTCGTTGTATGCCTTCTTAAAGCTCCTGAAAACGGTAGCAGTACTTACAAAATGGTCCTAGAAGGATTATTAAGGATTGTTTAGTATCGGCCATATATGGTATAAAATCAGTAAACATAAACTGCGACCGTAGATTAGGTAAATAGATTTAGAAAGGAGACAATTAGCGAGTAAATTATAAGCTTTGATTTAGAACTCGACATCGCTGTCGTTGTCGAAAACATTTATCTTCTTTTTTTTACATACGTATGTATTCACGCCTGTTTCCCCGGAGGGGTAGGCAGAGGCATATCATACGCTCACACTTCGCTAATAATAAAATTAGTCCCACGTGTTATGTCCGCCAGAGCCTCTTCCGTTGTTTGGCAGGTGCACCAATTGCAGTTGAGGTTGACTTGGACTCCTTAGGTCTTGGCAGGTTCCCTATACACCCGTCTCATCTTTTTTCTTTCTCTCTTATTTAGTTCTAAGGTAAGTATCAATAAGAACTTGTTTTATGGATACTAAATAACAGATAAACATTTTTTTGTTAATATTAACGCATTAAATTCGAGAAATAATTTCAGTAACAAAAAACTTACTTTGTGAGTAATATAGGTCTAAATCTGTTGGGGAGGCTAATGTTCAGCAGTGGACTTTATATTAAGAAGAATGCTGATTGACGATAACGACCAAAAATCTCACCTCATAGTTTCATACATAGGCCTGAAGGCGAACAACGGCAGAGTGTAGATCCTAACCATGACCCCCACAAAACCGATGTACAACAGCACTTTTAGGAAGTTGATGGCCAGTTCCGTATATAGTAAAACTGCTGCTTTGCTCTCCCAAGGCGTCTCCCATCGTGAGTCGATGGCGTGGAGCAAGTACTAAAAAGATACAAGACATATAATTATGCACACAACGTAAGTTGTTTGTGCTGAACGGTAAAAAGCAAACAGTTAATCTTAAAATGGCGAATAGATGAAGGTTATTCTTATAACTAAGTAAAAACAATTATATAATTTTTTTCTTAAAACATTTTTTGGTTCTTTTACCATTTTGCTTATTTAACGATAAGCGCCTAAACGCAACGGAAGGAGATAAAATACCTATCTCTTAAGTGGCTTGCAGAGCAAAAAATGAAGCTATTTCGAAACTATATTAGTATAGTATATAGCCAGCCTACATAATCTAAGCTAAGTCACTTGTTGGCGGCGGGAAGCCGGTGGATGCAGGCGAATCAATCGGGAAATCTATTGGGGAGACCTATGTTCAGCAGTGGACGTCATATCGCTGAGATGTTGATGATGAAGTCACGTGTTCAATTCGACGGCAAGAAAGTGCTGAAGTGGCTAAGTTTAGCTTGCATATTCACGCATCAGCACACAGAACTATTCAATAAAATCAAACAAAGCTTAGCTTGCAGATATGAAAAAAAGCATCAGCTATACCTTAAACTTAGACTAGTTTTTGGTCTGCAACCTGCTTTAGTGCCTTTTTCATAATGTCCAAATAAGAGTATCTCTTATTTGGACATTATGAAACAGGCCCTTATCGACGATCATTAAGTTAAATTTGATTAAGCTAACGTCACACAGAAAGCTTTAAAAGAATGGCAGGCAGGAAAATAGGTTAATAATTTTAATTCTGCCTGTATCGTATATGAATATGAATTAATATTTATAAAAAAAATTTTACAATATCTTTATTAATATCAAAACCCCTATTTGTTAAACTATTTCAAACAATCAAATTTTGATTAATATATAACTACAAACCTTGATCAATATGTTAGCAATCATAATGATCAATATGCTGTATTCGAAGCCAAACACCAGTTGCACTGAGGGTCCCTTGGTGGCTGTAAACTGGTATGCATGGTGGATGAAGTAGAAGTCGGCTTGGGCTAGCAACACAAGCAAAGTCAGAATTCTCACGTGGAACAACCAACCTATCACAGGACTACGCTCCATCTAAAATACAAATGATAAATACAATAAATTTAATGTCCCATTGGTTTAAAAATACATTTAAACAATGCTAGTGACCAATATAAGAGGCAATAACACAATAACGTTTTGAGAAGACTTTACAAAAAGGATGCCTTTAATAAAATTATTGTCATGTATTAGAGTACTGCAATTGCAATTGAGGTTACTTACTTCTATTAAATATTTTATAATGGTATAAAAAATAAATTAATTACATTTAGTTTTTAAAGCAATACAGTTAGGTACTGTGTGAACTAAAATTTAATTGTGAAATTGCAAAATCCACCAATTTAATTTGAGAGTAATTTCAGTTGAAATCATGCTTCTAGTAAGAGCTCCAATATTAGGGAAATTTAAATAAAAATTTGGTTATAATTTCATACATATTGTGTGTACTATGTATTTATAATTGTGTAGGACAAAATATTATTTACTTTTCAATAAAAATGTAGCTGAATAACTTAATTAAATACAAAATGGTTTGGTAAAAGTATTTCATACATTAATATTTTTAGTAAAAACTACAAGTATATCTGTTTATAGTCATTAAATTCATTATTTACATTCCTATTTCACAGTAATGTCATTAGTAATAATTAGGGCTTGCAGTATAGATCATTAAATTAATGAATTCACAATCATGTTGTTGGTTTTTTTGTCACATTACATATTAATTAGTAAATTATCAACTTACGTAATCCACTCTATCTTCAGCAAGCCAGTGGAACGCTTTCAAGAATAGAAGAAGTGTAAACAATGCTATAAATTTAGGGTTGAAATCATCTCTGAAAACTGTGAATGCCAAGCATGTTTCCGTAATAGCATACCAGGACCTCTCTATTAAATGCTAAAACAAAATATATTATAATTTTACTCGTTGCACAAATTTATTTCACTAACTTTAAAAATAATAAAATTCTTTATTTAATTTGGGCTGAAAATAAAAATGATAATAAGTTACGGTCAAACTATTCAACAATTTGTATAGGTTAGTAAAACTACAATCTTATTGTTGTCTATTGACAAAATAGGCATTTTTAACAAATTTTTTATGATATGTATAGCATGCATAGCATAACAACTAATAACTATAGAACAAAATGAGTGCTCTTACCTCAAATTCTGCAGGTCGAAGTTGCCCAAAAAATATCTTCCTTAATAATTTACCCACTAGTAGGACTAATATAAATGCTTGTAAATACATTACCTAAAACAAATAACACAAAATATTACACATTTTTGAAAACATTTCAGAAAAAATTGTGAATAATGCAAGCATATCCTTCATTTGCCTAGATTTAATTAAATATATATCCTTTAATGCAATTAGATTGTATGTGTCCACAATTATGCAAACCGGAGATGTTTGATTGACTTTCAAATGTTAACTACTAGGCTGAAATTAGGTACAGAGATAGATGCAGCTAAGATCTCTAAGAGAACTATAGGGGCAAAATGTTATAATACTAGTGAGTACTTATTTTGTTTTTTTTGTATAGTGATTAAATTGTGCCATCAAAGAGACAACAAATTTTATAGTTCCCAGTAAATTAATGTAAAACATATTTCGGAACTTTCAAGGGATAGTAAGTTACATACAAGGATATAATGACCTTATGAGAAAAAAAATAAGATACATGACTCAGTGCCAAACAAAACACAGCTCAGCTGCACTTTACAAACATTCATAAAGTTATAAATAATGTTATGTACTTACAGCCATACTAGGATTTGAGTTTGTTAGATAAACTATAGAAGGGTAAAACTGTTTCTTTTGGTAATAGGCATTGCCAATAACCACAGTCGTAAGGGCTAAACTGATTACTGTTGCTAGTATAGCCTTCATTTTGAATTTCCTCGACACACGAGCACATTAAAATTTCTCCTTATATCTTATAAATATTTCCTAAGCACTCCAAAATCGTAAAATTGTCAACAAATACATCTTCAAAACATATTCCTTTTCAATCGCTTGCAAAAAAAAGTAATTTTGACGTGTTCAATGTTCATTTGTGTCACTTATATTTTTTTGTTATTGTGAGATACGGTAACAATTTATACAGTCTAATTTTTCGTATGGTCTTGTATAATACGATACGGAAATAAAACAAAGAATAAAAAAAGAGAGGTGGCATAACTCTTTCGTATTATTTTATATAGAATTCAAAATAGGATATCAATTCGTTATAATAACTTCATTTAAGGCTACATTAAACGCGTTTAGCTCTCGTGCATGTCACCCATATATACGATCCGTCTTCCTAATCGTATGTCCAGTTATTGACATGCACAAGTAGGATTTCGATGAAATAGGATCATCATAATCATCATCATCATAAGCAATCATCCCCTTCCACTACTAATTCCCTTCCACTACTAAACATATATGCCCTTCCCAAAGGGCACCAACCTACTCGGTCCCCTTTATAACACATTCGTCATTCATCCGGTACCACACGCAATAGTCACAGAAGGACGTAGAAGGGATGCGACCCAGGTTGTGGCCTCCAGCCCTTTTCTGTCAGGTGTCGTCCTAACATACATTTGCCCCAGAGTTACCTAGCTATTACATTTCTCTATGCCCCAGAGTTAAGCGCAGTCTTCATTTCAACCAACACGTGTCGGCTAATCAGTCAAGTCGAGTAAGAAGAAATCCTAAGTTTGTCAAAAACCTCAAATTTAGGATTTCTTTTTACCAATGTAAATGAACAAAGGACACATTTGAATTGCCAACATTTTCGGTAAATGTTGGGATGATCGCTTGCCTACGACATTTCTCGAACCGAATAGTGTCACTGTCAACGTGTCAACTGTCAGACTTAGGTAGGAACAAAAATGGTGAACTGGTGATGGTTGTTTGCTACAAAACGCTTGTGTTGATTTTTAATTGTATGGTAATTCAGAGTCGTTGCTCTTTTAAAATGTAAACGATGTTATCTTTTACACAATATTTATCTGTGTAGTACAGTTTGTTTCATCGGGAGTACAAATTAGGTAAGACAATTACTTTTGTTGTAGCTTGCGTTTACCGCGCAACTTTCGCCTGGTATTATTTCTCTAAATGTTTTTGAACCAGACCTCTTTTATTATTAACCGACTGTGACATGGGATTTTCAAAGCTTTTTTGAATATACAATTATATGCGAAAGAGGCTCTGCATAATCTTTAGTACTTACACTCTTAGTATCTTAGTCTTTAGTACCGACACTCAAATGATTTACTTTATTACATAGATATATCTAACATTGGCATTCGTTGTTTTGTGGCTCTAATCGATAGAGGATTCGTACTCAAGACATTACTACCATAAGTAATTAAAAGTACTTTCGGATGTCTTGGACTACATGCATTTGCTATTATGCCATAAATGTAAGGGGTAAATCTTATGAAATTGAAGAGTGAAGCTACAGAGCTATCAATAATATCAATAATTATTCATATTATACTGCTCAATTGTGTTGTATGAAGTGAAACATTACTGTCAGACTTCTCATTATAATTTTAATAGTACCATGGAATTGGTATTTTTAGACATGTTAATAATAATCTATTTATGCACTTGTATTTAGTTTATCTTGTTGTTGGCTTAATGAAACATAGACCCATTAGTAGATTTAAGTTACCTGGACAGTTTCTTTTAATTTTTCTCATTTTTCACACAGCGTGATATAATAATAAATCAGTTATTATTTTATGTGTCAACAATTAGGATAAGTCCTCATAACAAGATTTTTTTGTGCGATGTTTCAAATATTATCTTTTTGAGTTAAGCCATTATTCCATTAAGCCAGCTTTATGCTTTGTTACTAAAGTAATTATTGCTATGCTTATTTTTTCTTGATAAACTTATACATTATTATATAAATACATGCACATGCTATTTGGTTGTATTGTAATAATATTCTTCACAAAATATTTACTTGTTATAAATCAATATTACTGTTTTGTTGTTGTTGCTCTGCTGCTAGGTGAAGTACTCACTGAAATAAGACTGATTTTACAAGGTCAGTCCTTAAAAGAGCAGAGAACCTGTTGTGCAAAATTTATATCTATTACAATGTTTCCAAGGTATATAAAGCAACTGGTTTTGGTTCTCACTGTGTGATAGATGTTAAACTCTTTAAAATTATAACAGCAACTT
Organism: Musotima nitidalis; assembly: GCA_949126915.1. NCBI lineage: Eukaryota > Metazoa > Arthropoda > Insecta > Lepidoptera > Crambidae > Musotima > Musotima nitidalis. Next base: position 9,488,037 of record OX421431.1, read on the forward strand.
ACACTCACACACTGTCTATTTTTAAACCGACTTCCCAAAAAGGAGGAGGTTCTGTATTCGGCCGGTATTTTTTTTGCTTTTAATATTGTCAGACATGATAGAGAGAATAGATTCTCACAAAGATTAATATTTATTATTGCCATAAAGATGGGTTTTTATTAAAGGTCATTTTGTGTTTGTCAAGGGCCATCTTTCTATCATGTGTCCTAATTATCTATAGTACATGCAGTGCATTATATGAGACTAGACTTTGCAACATTTATTTAATTTTAATATACTTGTTATAATTTATAATTTTTTTTTTACAGATTGTTTTTTGATGACATCAGGCACTAAGAGTTATTAAAATGGTTTGTATAATTAAAAATAATTGTTGCTTGATAATATAATGTTAAATAAATGTAGAGTGATTAGAAGGGATAAGGTAGGAATATGTTAAAGGTAGTATGGAAGTAGGAATCAATTTGTCATCATATGGGCATATAATGAGAAGAGTAATAGGTATGACTTCTGCCTAGTGTGGTGATTATGGGCAAATACCACCAATAGAGTGTAATCTAATGGGTTCAGCAGTGGACTTTGAAAGTTTTTTTTGATGAATAGGTATGAATGTTACAGAAAGGAATAGATAGGTGGTAAGGAAGAGGACAACCTATTACTCTTCACCCATCTCCTTTTTGGTTGTTTATAAAAGATATGCATTTTGTGAAGATTCTTGGTAAAAAGTTGGATGGGTCAATGAAGAATATCCAAGGTGAATGTTGATATGTTTGTAGAGAGGTTTTTAAAGATAGTGCACTGAAGTAGAACTTCACTTTTCGAATATGTTTGAGTTATAATATATAAATGTTCCTGGATTGTATAATTCACAATATTTCATGGGCAACTAAAAAAATAAAAAATATAGTGTGGTGATTTACTCTTTGTTTAATTGTTATCATATTAACTTACAATATCTGATTAGGCATTACTTTGCAGTTACAATATCAGTTTTGTATAAAGTATCTGTGAAATAAACCTTGATAAGAAATTATTTGCCCTAACAAATTTAGGACTACTGTTAGTAGCTATGTAATTAAGTTTATTAACAACTTTTAAAACACTTTTTTCAGCAAGGAGACGATCCTCCATTCTTGTCTGTGGGCACAGATGTGAGTGCCAAATATAAGGGTGCTTTCTGTGAAGCTAAAATAAAAAAAGTTGTTCGTAACATCAAATGTAAGGTTAGTATTTTCTGTATTTCCAGAAGTTGTGAATTACTTGTTATGTCTTTAACAAACTTATAATATTAACAGTATCAGTAAAAACAGCTTTTAGTGCTTGCTTTTTTGGAAGTATAAGTTAATGTTCTTACTGTATAGATATGAAAAATATGGTAAATTTAAACATACTTCATAGAGGTCACTTCTTAAACAGACTAGAGCTGTGTATGGCATGTGCCTTTCAAAGTACTTAATGCGGTCAGTATTTAATTAGAGCATTTGTAAGTTTTTGGGTTATCCTAATGTGGTCAGTATTAAATTAAACCATTTGTAAGTTTTTGGGTTTTCTCAGACTTTTTGCCTAAGCTGGCATTAACTTTGTGATGTGAAATTTTGTATGTGTTGCATTGTTGTAACTGCTTACGCTTAAACAGGAAGTAGTCACTAAACAACATAATAAAAAACTCTTTTTATTTGATATTGTTATAAAAAAATTCTACTAAATATGCTTTTGTTATTCCAACATTTGTTTATTTCTAGGTTTCCTTAAAAGCTGGGGGTGGTTCTATCACAGTGAATGATGATGTCATAAAAGGGACTCTCAGGGTAGGAAGCACTGTGGAGGTAAAGCAAGATCCGAAAAAGGATGCTATGGAAGCTGTCATCCTCAAGATACAGGACTGTAGCCAGTATACTGTTGGTATGTAGGAATTTGTTATTTATTTATATATATTTTAATCTTAATTGTAACAAAATTAATCAGATAATATTCTTTGGGTGTCTTGCACAATGGTCACTAATCCTGTTTAGAGCTAAATCTATTTAAAACATTGTTCTGTCCCTTTCAACTTCAAACAAATGACAGAAATGCAATGACATTTTAGCTCAAATTGAGCTTAAATCATATTTAGCAACTGATGTGCAAGCCACCCTGTTAACCATAACTTGTTAACCATAACAAGTTCTAAGTAATTTAGGAGATGAGCTAGAATGACAGAGAACCTTTTGTTAACTATGTATAGATCAATAATATGAATAACGATTTTTAATTTAACACATATTGGGTGTTCAGTTATAGTTGTTCTTTTAATATTAGAAACACAACTGAATAATTGTTTTCCTATATCATATGTATGTGTTTACAAACCAAAGTATTTATGTAAGTTGATAAATTGTTTACTAACCATACTTTTTTGACCTTGAAGCATTAACTAAGATGTCCAATAATATTTTAAATTATTGTATGTTTTTGACTATGTATGTACATAATTATCTATGTTTCATAATCGGGTTTTGTTTTCAGTGTTCGACGACGGTGACATCACAACATTACGACGCTCAGCGCTATGTCTAAAGAGTGGAAGACATTTCAATGAGAGTGAAACGCTGGACCAGTTGCCTCTCACGCATCCGGAGCATTTCTCCACACCGGTCATAGCTGGTCGTCGGGGCAGACGCGGTAGAGCGCAGTAAGTTCCTAAGACAAATCAATTGAAGACGGGCGATTTATCAGGCGACATCGAGACTTGTTGCAGACAGTTGTGTCATGCATAGTGCATCCCTGGTTCAAAGACTGATGTCTTAAGTATTGCTGTTATATATGCTAAGTGTGCTGTTATATCTTTCAGAGTAAGAGCAAGTAAGTCAGTCAGAATCCTGGGCTGTATTTTATGGTAATCGCTTTTCAATACTGTTGTAAAATCTAGATACAAAATTAAAATATGTTGTTGTTTGGTTTAGTTAAGAACATTTTTAAAATAAAAATCTATGAAGAATAGTGTTTACTTGACAGGTAGCCTATACAAAACTGTAATCTTATCTGCCAAGTATATTTTTAATCAGACATTGTGAAACAGGCCTTAAGACAACCAGTCCGACTGCATACGGTCTGTTTAATTTTGTAATTAATTAAGGGCTTGGATACTTGGCAGTTAAAATTACAGTTTTGAAAGGACTATCGGTCAAATTAACGCTAACTGGGATTTATTTCGAAATTGTGAATCAGGCCCTTAAAATAGTCGTTTATTCACCTATTTACACATTTGACGACCGATATGGCGTGGAGGTCAGTATACCTACACTTCACTCCAAAGGTCGAGGGTTCAATTCCCACACAGGACAAATCGTGTGCATGATCATGAATATTTGTTCTGGTCTGGGTGTTTTCCTATGTATATTAAGTATGTATTTACAAAAAAAAAAGTATTTAAGTCTGTTTATCCGTTGTTTAGTATCCATAACACAAGTTCTTAATGATACTTATCTTGGAACTAAATAATTGGTGTAATTGTCAGAAAATATTTATTATTTATTCACCAGGTCTGACGAAAGCGATGGCGAGGGAAGTACTCGCCGAATAAAAGCAGACAGTGCAGAAAGAGAGCCCCACGTGGGTCGTGTGGTGTTGGTAGAAGCGGCCGGGGCGGCGGAACGAAGGCGTCCGCACCAGCCGGCGTTCCCGGCGTTAGTGGTGGCTCCTACTGCCCAGATCAAAGTCAAAGAAGACTACCTGGTGCGCTCCTTCAAGGATGGACGATAGTAAGTACAGTGATCCGTTCTTGGAGAATGGTGATAGTAGAAGCGGCCAGGGTGCTAAACTAACGCGTCAAGAGTTAAAGAGAAATACCTGGTGCGCTTCTTCAAGATGGACTACAAGTTGTTTTTTCCTCACAGGGATTCGCATAACTTGGGTGATCGGGAATGATCGCCAAAGATCCATAGACCGTTAAGTGGCATTTAATATGGAGAGTACAACAAATAGCATTGTTTGTCATACTTTCTTTTTAGTGTGTATGACTTCTGTGTTCGTATCCATTTGGCAGGTAGACGTCTTACGCTAAGGTTCCTATCAGCGGTCTCCATTCAAGAACTTTTCTGTCAGACGTACAACTGACGATTTGATAAAGGAAGCGATATCACTGGATGCACAAAATTGTATTCAGCCGTGTAGTGCCGGCCTAGAATAGGGCCACCCCCTCTGATCTCTAGGGAAGTCGTAAGAGTCGACGAAGAGAAATCCAACCAGATGATGATGGGCAGCGTATTCCTGCGTACTGGCTTGAACTGCGATCACAAATCCGCCTGCCTAGTGTGTTGATTATGGGCAAACATCCCCAATAGAATTTAATCTATTAGAAGGCCAATGTTCAGCAGTAGACTCGTAAGGCTGATATGATGAACCACAGTGCACCACTTTTTAGATCGCGAACTATGATTTCGCTTTAATTTAAATAATAATAATGTATCATCAGCAAACCATACTATCTCGTGGTTTTCCTTTACCAAATGTGGCAAATCATTAATATAAATTAAAAACAAAACAGGACCGAGAATCGAACCCTGCGGTACCCCCATTTTAACAACAGAACCCTGAGATCGCTTTCCATTAATCTCTGAATCCTATTACTTAAATATGAAGTAAAAAGATCCAATGCGGAGCCTCTTATTCCGTAATAATCTAATATATTGTATAATAGTAATAATCGTATATTGTGGTGTCCGAATAAAATAAATATAACATTTTTTTTAGCTATACGGTGCCAAAGAAAGAAGCTCGCGAGTTTCGCAAGGGCAGCGCACCGATGGAATGGGCAGGCGTCGAGGCAGCACTTCAGTATCTAAACAACGGAGTACTACCACCTCACTGGGACAGAGATGCCCTCTTCAACGAGCCCAGGAATACAGATGATGACGTAAGTGTAACCTTTGACTGTTGTATTGACCTTTACTGAATCGACCAGTCAATGTGTGTGTGCAAAATAATTATGTCATGTCTTTTCCTTTCATTCCTGAGATGTGTTTTTCTTTTCCTGAAAAGAAAGCTCAAAGTCAACCTGCGTGCTATGAAGAGTATGATAGAAACAGAAATGACGAATTCCGTAGGACAACTGGAGTGACCGTGCCCAAAAAACCGGAAACTTTTCTGGCGTTGGTTGGCCGTTGGTTTTTACTTCTGATGATAGTTAATCTACTTTAAAAAAATATATATTAGCAGCTTATAGAATGCGATCCAGATGCATTCTCTAATTGGCGATAGGTCTGCGTGGTAATAATCTTAATCCCTGTCATCTTAGTTTGTGCGAGGAGGCTTGGCCCTCAGTGGCGTATCGATAAGGCTGCCTGTCCACTGAAACGGAGCGAGGATACGGAGCGGAGAAACGAACAAATATTAACCAATGAGATTTCATAAAATCTTCGCTCCTCATTTGACCGCGATTCCTATTGGATAATATTTCTCCGTTTCTCCACTCTGCTGCCTCTCCGCTTCAGTGGACAGGCAGCCTAATGGGCTGAAATGTCGCTTTAATGTCGGACGATATATATTTATCGTACTACCTAGAAAGTTTCAATCTGTCTCCACTTAAAATGGGGCGTAGTTTTAAGTTGTTTTACCCTTTATGAATGCTCAGAGACCACTTCACTAGCGGGAGCTTGCTATGAGAAGATGTTAACAAGAAACACGGCAAGGTTTCTCTCACGCCTATATAATTTGTTGTTTATTGCCACCAGAGTTCGGACGACGAACCGCGCGAAGAGAAAGATCACTTCGTAGCACAATTGTACAAGTTTATGGACGATCGTGGGACGCCGCTGAACAGAAACCCTACCATTGCTAATAAAGATATTGATCTGTACAGATTGTTCAGGGTAAGTCGATACGTATTCCCATTAAATGATCCGATTCCAATGTCGTCGAGGTGGCGGGAAGCCGGTGAATGCAGGCGGCACAAATTTAATCGATGTGGAGAACTATATTTAGCAGTGGACTTAATATGGCTGAAATGATGATAATTACACGAACCAAGCACTCTTTCGGGATTATAAGCTGAATCCAAGATATTTTAGCATGTGGCTCTTAAAAAGGGCGTAAAACGGTATTTAAAAGGACAGGAAGACGATGGTAATGCTCTGGTATTGTAGGCTGCTGTAGGCTGCGGTGCCCACTTTCAAATAGTTGGGCCGGCAAAAGAACTATACATATTTTTCTTCATACCAAACATCGTCAAAGTAGTATTTCTTACTAATATCATAAATGCGAAACAACTGCCTGTTTGGTTGTTACGCGTTTACATATAAAGTACTAATCCTCATTACTAATAAGCAATAGTTCTATAAATAAACTATTCAAGATATTAACTAAGACTTACTTCCAAAAGTATTTCCATTTTTAAGAAGGCAATAAAAGAACACTTCCTTGCTGCCTGCTAGTTGTACCTTTTTGTCTCATTGTATAATTTTAGTATTTTATTGTTTGATTATAGTTTTGTATTGTTGTTTTATTTTAGTTTGTTTTGTTACGTATTTTGTGCACGTGTCTACTTTGTATATTAGGTCGGGGAAAAAGTCTTTTCGCATAACGTAGGTATAAACTTATTATAAATTTTTTTTGACTGTACTATTTGTGTCTGGCTGGTTTTGGTAACATTAAAAAGGTTCCATTATAAAGAAAAGAAAAAAATAAAAAAAAGTTGTTTCCCGCTATTTTTCATTTGTTTTTCTCTCCGTAAAAATGAGTGAATCTAATGAAGAAATTTGATACATTTTAAAATTTTATTATAAAAAAGGCAAAAATGCAACTCAAGCAGTGAAAAAAATTTGTGATGTTTATGGACCTGATGCAGTGTCAGTAAGAGTAGCACGAATTTGGTTCAAACGTTTTCAGTCCGGAAATTTTGATGTTAAAGATGCACCTCGCTCTGGTCGCCCTGTTAAGAATAAAATGGACGCCATTTTTGAAAGAGTGGAGCAAAATGCCGCATATTAGTAGTTACGATGTAGCTGAAGAACTGGGAATTGACCACAAAACAGTTTTGACCCATTTGAAGAAAGCTGGTTATACAAAAAAACTCGATATTTGGGTGCCACACGAGCTCACTCAAAGAAACTTAATGAACCGTGTACTCATTTGCGATTCATTATTGAGACGTAATGAAACCGAGCCGTTTTTGAAGAGATTGATAATTGGCGATGAAAAGTGGATCACGTACGACAAGAACGTGCGAAAAAGGTCGTGGTCGAAAGTTGGCCAGGCTTCACAGACTGTGGCCAAACCTGGCCTAACACGAAATAAGGTGATGCTGTGTGTATGGTGGGATTGGAAGGGCATTGTTTATTATGAGCTTTTACCGCCCGGCAAAACCATCGATTCTGATCTGTACTGCCAGCAACTGATGAGATTAAAGGAAGCAGTCGAGAGAAAACGGCCGGAATTGATCAACAGGAAGGGTGTGGTCTTTCATCACGATAACGCTAGACCACACACATCTTTAGCCACTCAGCAAAAATTAAGAGAGTTCGACTGGGAGGTCCTAGTGCATCCACCTTATAGCCCTGACCTTGCGCCTTCAGATTTTCACCTGTTTCGGTCTCTGCAGAATTCTTTAGGTTCTGTAAGGTTGACCTCAAGAGAGGACTGCCAGAACTATTTGTCCCGTTTTTTTGATCAGAAGTCCCAAAGTTTCTACAGTAACGGGATAATGTCTCTGCCCACAAAATGGCAGAAAGTTATTCAACAAAACGGTACATATATATTGTAAATAAATGTAAATAAACTTTGAAAAAAATGTCTTGACTTTTCATACAAAAATACGAAAAGACTTTTTCCCCAACCTATTATGTTTTTTCCTTTTTTCGGTCTGCTGGAAGAAATTCCTTTTAGGGATAAGCAGTGCCGTTGTACACGTCTTCCATAACTTCTATCTTTGTGTATGTTTTTATGTTGTATTGTTCTTATGTGCATAAATTGTTAAATAAATAAATAAGATTATTTGTTTTATGTACTTGTTGCTTCACAGGTGGTCCAAAAACTCGGAGGCTACAATAGAGTTACTAATCAAAACCAGTGGAAGACAATAGCAGATAAAATGGGATTTCACCCCGTCACTACAAATATCACTAACCTATGCAAACAAGCTTATAAAAAGTAAGTATAAAATTGTTAACTATTTTTGGACTCATGGTCACCCGATTTTAGTTATCACTACATAGTATAAAACAAAGTCGTTTTACTTTGTCTGTTTTTATGTATACTTTATTCTATTACTATCTTTATTACTACGTAACGGATTTTTTTATATATAAGAGTGTTTTAAGAGGTAGGTTTATATGTAGCTCACGCGGGCAAAGTCGCGGGCGGCCGCTAGTACGGTATAAAGTAAGAGTACCGCAATAATCTCTCATAGTTTTGAAACTTTTATGATATTCGTACATCACAAGTTTGAAAATGATTTGATGTTGTTTTAAATATCGAAATTCCTAGTACGAGTTATTGTCGCTTCTTGATAACGAGTATTGGAACAGCACCATCTTGTGACAAATTTAATAAACATATCTGTGATACATAACGCATTTGATTGGTTGTATTTATAGTGAAATTTCAAATTATACATACATTTTGCTATGTGGGGATCGAATCCAAGATCTTAGGCGAGTAAAACAGAGGACTGACCGCCACTCTGAATTTGACTTTGAAACTATTTATTAAGCTTAACTAGTCTGAACTAAATTTAAGAGCCGGCAATACATATACCTGAATTAATACTTTTTTATTCCTTTTATTGGACCTATGTTGTCCCACTGCAGGGGAAAGGTCTCCCTTTATTGTCTCCATTCCTCTCTGTCTTAGGCGAGTCTATCCTAGTCTGGGCCGTGAGTGACAATATCGTCACAGCACCGTTCCCTTGGTTTTAAATTATACTGTCAGATCAAAATAAAACCCAAAACATTTCCAACAGGTTCCTGCACAGTTTTGAAGATTTCTACCGCAAGCTAGGGGTGACTTTAGTGGCCCACCCTCGCGGAGCTCGCACGCCCCCTGCCGGCCGCTCGCTCATCCGGGACAGGGACAAACAACCCCCCACTTCCTCATCAGCCTCGTCTACTCCCACTGGCACCCCTACGCAGGTAAGGCAATATTAAGTAACAAGTAATTAAGTTTACTTAGTTTTGGTAGATAACACTTTAATTAATTGCATTACTAACCCAATTTATGTTCGTAAAATATTGTAATTAGGCTAGTTATTATACAGAAATAAATTATTATTATTATAATATTTTTTAAGGAAAATTAAAGAAAATAATAATAAGCGTCTTATATTCTTAAGAAAAATATTCTAAGCACGTACCGTGGTAAATCATTTTGTTTTTCCATTTTTCTGGAGGTAGCGGGGTAAAGGCCACGAAATGGTTTTATTCGTATAATTTTAACTTCCACAAAATAGCGTCTTAATAAATAAATATTGTATAGAATATACTCATAGATATTGTCATGCCAGCCTAAAATTATTTTAAATAAGTTCTGTTAGTATAGTGTGCTTGCGGCACATCCAAATAATTCTACCACCCCATGTCTCGCTACTAAGGGAATGGCATCTCATCTAGTTTCAAAAGTTAGTCAAAGGCTAACCACCTCTTATCATTAGACACATTTCCAAAGATCTCTGTGCTAAAAATAAACATTGCAACAACTATAGAGACCCTTTCAAATAGTTGGAGCAAGATTTTCGCCAACCCCAAATAGGATAATTTGAGGGATAGCCAGAGGCGTGTGATTATGTCAGTAAAGGAAAAAATATTATTTTATTTTGAACAGAGAACCAAGGACAAAGACTCAGATAAGAGCGAGACAGATAAAAGTGAGAAGAGTGAAAAAGAAGATAAAGTAGAAAAAGCTGAGAAGGTCAAAGAGAAGCCGCGGGCAAGTGACGGAGAAGATAGTGCTGACAACCAACCATTGGTAGTCAATATTGTACCTAAGTAAGTAAAGGTTTAAATTTGAGTAACACATATCCCATGCTTAATGAAATAGTGACTTAACTCAAAAAAGACGATTTTTGGGACATCACAAAAAAAGATGCTCTAAAGAATACTTGTCCTACTTGTAAGCGCATTAAATTGATACTGATTTATTAATTAGCAATTCTGCTTGTGTTTAAAACGTTTGATTAACATTGATTCAAGAAAAGTATGAAATAGAAAGACTGTATAAATACGTAACTCAAACCTGACCCATCTATTAATGGGTCGATGTTCCTTTAAGCATGCGATATAACTGAAGCCCGCTACTTCGTTTGCGCAAGATTACTACTTCACACCTTATCTTTATGAATTATATAATCATATCCTAGCATTATTCTAGTCGCTCTAGACCTAAGTTTGCTTACTGGTATATCCAGATTTAGTAAATTTTCAGTAATATATGGAGCAACTGCCGTCTGACCTCATTTATTATTGTAAAGTTCCATTTGGTAGTTTTAGCGTGGAAAAGTAATAAATATCTAAAAAACTTTTGTGTCTATAATAAATAAAAGTATAATAAACTATTTCATTAAGTCTTCTAGACTCTAGTAGACCATCAGGAGCTTAAAAACTCACTGTAAATTTTAAATCTACTTTTAGAACTTAACCTTTTTATTACAGAGTTGATAAGGAAAAAGAGGCCGAAAAGGAAAGAGAAAAGGAGAAAGCTAAAGAAAAAGAGAGAGAAAGGGAAAGAGAGAAGGAGAAAGAAAGGGAAATAGAAAAAGAGAAGGAAAAAGAAAAAGAACGGGAGAAGGAGAGAGAAATAGAAAAAGAGCGGGAGAGGGAGAAGGCGAAAGAAAAGGAAAAAGAGAAAGAAAAAGAAAGGGAGAGAGAGAAGGAAAAAGAAAAAGAGAAGGAAAAGGAAAGGCAAAAGGAGAAAGAGAAGGAAAAGGAGAAAGAAAAACAAAAGGAAAAAGAGAAACAGAAGGAGAAGGAAAAAGAGAAACAGAAGGAGAAAGAAAAGGAAAAGGAAAAGCCTTCAACGTCTAATGAAGACAAGACTGCACTCAAACCTCGTTCACAATCAAAGACTCGTGTTTTGCCGCCTGTCAAGGCTGAACATGATAAGCGGACACCGAAAAGGAGGCCTTTGTCTTCTAAGAGTATGTATTTCTCCCTAATTGTTATTTACGTGTAGCTACAAAAATGGCATTTTTGCTTTTGACCATATAAATACCTTTTTTTAATAATCCGATAATATTATTAAAAAGAGGTATTTTTATGGAAAAAAGCAAATATGCAATTTTCTTAGTTAACAATGCCATTAACATATTCCAAGTCAAAGTCAAAATACTTTTTATTTCATAAACTATTACATAGTACTTGAAAACGTCAAAATTATAAAAAAATAACAAAAACAAATAAAATATAATTATACTAAAATCACGAAGCTTAGATTCACTTGCAACCAAACAATTTAAAAAAGCAAAAAATATTTAATTGTAAGTGAATCTAAGTGCCAGTTCCGAGCCACCGCTCTGTAAAAAGAACTGGCAAGAAACTCACAGGCTATGCTCTTTTAAATTATCGATTAGTTAGTTACAATCTTCATTTTTCTGTGACGCTATACAATGCAACATAATATAACAATATTCATGCTTTAAGTCATTCATATTAGAATAGCCTGTATGAAACGGCAGTTTAATCCCAAGCATTTTTATCAGCCATATAGTCTTTAATAGAATAGTATCCCTTTAAATACAGCTTGCGTTTTATTGTTAATTTAAATTTATTTAGGCTTAATTGCTGTATATTGCTTGGGATTTTATTATAGAATCGCACATTGACCTTTAAAAGATTTGTTAATTTTTTGGAGTCTAGTGGCCGGTATAACTAATTTATGCTTATTCCTTGTGTTTAGGTTATATATATCGCTTTTCTTACTCAATTTATCAACATTTTTATGTACATATACTAGGTTTTCATAAACAAACGGACCCGCCACTGTCAAAATACTAATTTCTTTAAATTTATCCCTTATTGAATGTCTACATGGTAGATTATAAATTGCTCGTATGGCCCTCTTCTGCAGTACAAAAATATTTTGAATATCTGCGGCACAACCCCACAGAAGAATACCATACGACATAACACTATGAAAATAGCAATGATAAACAAGCCTAGCTGTTTCAACGTCTGTTAATTGGCGAATTTTCTTTACCGCGTATGCTGCAGAGCTGAGTCTATTCGACAATTCACCAATATGTGGGGGCCCACATATTGGTGAATATGTGGGCACTGTAGCTTAGAATCTAAAATAATACCCAAAAATTTGGTGGTATCTACAAGGGTCAACTCATCTTCCTTTATTTTAATAGTGGTGTTTACTTGTCTGACGTTAGGCGTCACGAATTTAATGCATTTCGTTTTAGCCCCATTTAATAATAAATTGTTAAACCTTTGAGATCGCATTGTTTACATCGTCTGAGTTCTGATATCGCTTTATTTTAAATAATAATGATGTATCATCAGCAAACAATACTATCTCGTGATTTTCCTTTACCAAATGTGGCAAATCATTAATATAAACTAAAAACAAAAACGGGCCGAGAATCATGCCCTGCGGTACCCCCATTTTTACTACTATACTATTATACGTAGGAGGTATCGAAATATTAAATTTTTCTATAGCTATTTAGTGTTCTTTGCAAGTATTGTCTAATAAATACATGGTTAATCAATCCTTTAGTACCACTTTATTTAAAATTATTTACATATCGTCATGTAAAGGCATCGTAAAAGTATTTCATATAATTCAAAAATTCAATCTATTTTAAACTTATTTTCAAGCAATTTTGCTTTAACAGTTAAATTGTAAATCTATATACAAATATTTACACAACTGTATTTTTAAACTTATTTACATGTTGTTATAGAAATGCATTATTGATTAGTGTAGATAGTGAGATAATTAAACAATCCATTCTATTTTGGATAAAGTACCGAGACTACCAAGCAATCTTGCTATAACAGCTTAAAAAATATTTATAAACAAAACTTTTTAGGTGAGAGTGCTGGCATTGGAGGTCCCCGCCCCTCCCGCCGCCCCCCCGCCTCCACTGACAGTGACAGCTCCGGTCGAGCATCAAGGTAAATTGAAATACTTGCTTGCACCACTGTTCTTAATTTGATTTAAAATGTCATTGCATTTCAGCCATTTCTTTGAAGTTGAGAGGGATAGAATGATATTTTAAATAGATTTAGCACTAAACAGAATTAGTGAACCAGTGTCTGACATCGTTCAGGACCTAAATCCAAAATGCTATATCGAGGGTGTTATTTTAACTGCCTTCCGTAAGTTGGGTATACTCAATAAGGTGAGGCGGTTTTTCACTCCCGAGCAGCGCTGTTTGTTGTACAAGACTCAAGTGCGATCGAGTGTAGAGTATTGTTCCCATCTTTGGGACGGTTCTGCTAAGTACCTCCGCGACGCACTTGACAGACTGCAACGGCGAGCGGTTCGCATTATAGGGGATGCTGAGGTAACAGCCTCACTCGAGGATTTACAGCTGCGTAGAGACATTGCATCTCTCAGTGTCTTTTATCGGAACTACTACGGCGAGTGTTCTGAGGAGCTTTTCGATCTCATCCCGCCCTCTCCTTTCCTCTCCCGAACAACACGTGCTGGTCTTCGAAACCATCCTCATACTGTGCAGAATATCAGCACTCGAACCAAGAAATTTAGGAGGTCATTTCTGTGCAAGATGCGCTTTATAGCGTGCTTATTTCACGTTATAAAGCGCTTTTTTTTTATTGGACTGCATCGACTGCTTATCATCAGGCAGGATGTAGTCATTATGACGTGTCACATTAAAAAAAATAATTGTATGATTGTTACTAAGATTAATTAAGGATAGTGTCGGTGTTACCAGCGTTTCTAACTGTCGTTTTCGTTCCTTAGCGATAGCGCGCGTCGTATTTCTCTTCGCGACCACCCGCCCATGATGGCCGGCTCGCGGGCCGCCGATGGCAAGACTCCTCGCTCTATCAGGGACTTTGGGTATGGAATCTTCCACTTACTAATCCGTTTACTAGAACCATATTTAATCAATTCTTGTCTGCAATCTGTAACTTACTCGCCAGTTTTCTAAAACCATCTTCAACTGATACTGGTCAGTTGAAGATGGTTCTAAAGCTATATGTTTGTAACAGGATCTACTAGGATTTTCAAATTAGTGATTCCAATGATTATTAGTTAAAATACAACAATTTAAATCTAATACATTCAGACGTCAAGCGTTAAAGTCTATTTGAACTACTTTCACACAAGTTAGCATGAGTATTTGTTGAATGAAACTTTATAAAATGTAAAGACACAAGGCCTAATCTGCGAGAGTCTAGAAAGAATAAATTAGCCATTCCGAATTCCAAATTAGGACTATTTCAAAAAAATGTTTTTTATATGGCCATAAAGATCTATAACAAATTACCGTTGGATTTATTGAATATGCCATTAGGTAAAAATAAATTCAAAAACAGTCTCTCACAATGGCTCCTACTGCAAAATTTTTACTCTGTGAAAGAATATTTAGAAAGATGACATTTATTATTATTCTCATTGTTTTGACTCTGCTGATGATACTATTGTAAATGATGTACCTACTTATATTTTATTTCATATTGACATTTTGTAATATTTAATTTTTATTATATTTTAATTATTGACATACTTACAATAATCATATTCAATGTTTAGATTCTAATTTATCTTAATTAATTGCTATTGAATAAAAATTTGCATGCCTGCATTAATATGGCAGAATATTGTAGCTTCTCAAAAAACATTGATGACCACCACAATGTCTGTACACAATATTGAGCAAATAAATTATGATTTATGATTTATTAAAAAGTTATATACGCGCTTTTTATCTGAAAATACCCTTAAGCTTAAAATAGCTTAAAAATGTATTCAAAATGCAATCACTAGCGTGTTTTTTTTATTTATTTAACTAGTAACATATTATACTTATATATATTTAACATAAACTCTTAAGATTGAGTGAAATTATTAAGTTACAAATTAATCTTAAATCCATTGGTTCTTGGTGTTACCTAAATACGGTGATTACAACAATATCTTTTGGCTAATCTAACACTTCCACAATCTCTTTGTTGTATTGTTTAATTCCACCCTAAAACGTTTTTCTGTTACAATTATTCTTGAATATGTTACAATCATTGTTGTATTTATCTATGTATATTATAGTAAATTCCAAACCCATACTTACCACACAGAGTTATATAAATATACTAAAACCTAAAGTTGGAAGATAATGTGTGCTATCTGTTGAAATGTGGAGAGACCAACACTTGTCAAAACGCGACTGAGAATGGTAAATGCATGGTAGAAGGAACTCCTTAATTATGCCATATAGGCCACGCCCACTTAGCATTTCACTTGATTATCTGTTTCATTAATGTACCTTTCAACATGTAAATCTGCTTTATACAATGTTCGTGTAAAGCGCGAATGTTTTCTTATTAATGCTATTTCTAAACATGGAAGGGAATGTGATAATAGTAATATCTTATATATTTTGAAATATACTATTCGTTTTAATGCTACAACAAACAAAAATAGCTTTAACGTTAGCCAAATTGAATACACGTCGTATGTAATAGTGTGATACTTAGTTTCGCAAGCTTAGTTTAGTTGTATCAATTTCCTTACTAATGACAAAGAATATTTAAGTTCCATATTCAGTTGTAAAGTAAATTTATTTTACAATTTTGTGACTAGATGTGGGATTACTAAGAAAATGCAGAGCCGTCGAAGTCAGAGTGCAAATTCAGCAAGCAGCGGCAACACTATAGCTTCGAACAGCAGCAAGCGACCGCGCAAGAGAAAGAACACTGAGTAAGATACATAATATTTTTTTTTTTATAGTCTTAAGTACGAAAGAGTTTGGTATATCAACTATTTAAAAAAAATATTTTATAAAGAAAATATATTTTGTGTAATAAATATTAAGAACTTGTGTTATAGATACTAAACGGATAAACATACAAAAATACTTTTTTTTGTAAGTACATACTTAATATTCATAGGAAAACACCCAGACCAGAACAAATATTCATGTTTATGTTCACAAATATTTGTCCTGTGGGGCATCGAACCTGTAGGGCATTTACTGTGTGGAGTCTGCGGCGTTTAAATACTGGAAAGGGCGGCATTTTATTAGGCATTTTTTAGAATTGTATAATGTCTCTATGCCATATTTTGATGTACTGCTGATTGAGCAACATTTAATTATTGTACATGTCTGTTTTGTTTTCAATACTTTTACTGATATTATTTAGATCAACATTTAATTTTATTAGAATAAATTGTATTTTATTTGTGTAATTCACCTGTCTAGGTTCTGTGAACTGATCTAAATTGCAAGTTTAAACATTATGCATTGCCCTTGTAACAAATGGTATTTTACAGGTCGTCAATGAGTGAATCTACTCGTTCGGGAGGAGCCAATGTCAAAACGCAAGTTGGCGATAAACTGAAGGTCTATTATGGACCCACACAATCAGAATCTAAGGTATGGAATTTTAAGTGCACATTTTTGAAAGATATTACTTTTATTTGTGCAAGTTTGTGTGAATTTTTGGTAAATAATAACGAGTTTATATAAACGCCAAAGACAGAATAAAATGAGTTTTTAGAACACATATTAAATAATCCAAAAATTTATTACACGTATTAAATTTGTAACAAAATATTTAGGACGATTTGCGACGCCCTGTAAGTGCACTGCAACATTTATAAAGCGTTAGTAATATACATTACAGTTTACAAATATAATTTACAATTTAGCTTAATACAAAAGTTTTTTTTACCAAAAAATACTTTAAACTGATTTACCAAAGAGTCAGAATGTCATCCATACAATCGCTAAAAGGATCTAAATATTTACGAAAAATGCTAATTGACACACATATTTATTTAAAACTAACTGAGCTAAGATATAACCAAAAAGGCTTGCTTTCAGCATAATGTTGCATTTTAGTAGTATTTTTCTTCACCAAAAAAATACTAATAATTTAAACAGATTTACCAAATAGGCAGAACGTAAGAAACGCGAAAAAGATCTCTACAAATTCTCGGAATATGTTAAATTGACGCACATATTTATGAAAATAAACAAAAACTAATCGAGCTAAGATATAACCAAAGAGGCTTGTTTTCAGCATAACGTTACAATAGCCTTGCGACTAGTTACAACCGGAACTATAATCTTGACGTACCTGCCGAAATACGAAAGCGCTTGATACTCAATCCCACACAAACGGTCAACCATCCAAGGACAGAATTCTGTAAAGTCTATACTTTCGCGATTTTTACCGACCACCTAATACCGTTAGCGTTCGTAGATTAGGTAGATGTTATTTTAAAAACAGTAGAACTTGCTAACGATCAACTATCCCTGTTTTAGGTGACATATGAAGCAAAGGTGATAGAAATAACAGCGGATGGACTGCTGCGCGTACATTACACGGGTTGGAATAATCGCTACGATGAGTGGATCAAACCGCAACGGATCGCACTTAACGTAACGCAGTACGAATCGCGTAACAAAAAGGTATGCGAGATGAATGTAACCAACATAGACAGACAGATACCAATAAACTATTTAGTATATAGAAGGAATGATAACTGATTTTGAATGTATTTTGCAGGGAAATTGATTTATAACATGAAAATAAAAACAATATGAAATCCCTTCAAAAAATTGTTACTAAAAATTTATTTGATTTCTAAAAGTATTAAATATATTTTTACTTTTTTTTACAGAACACAGGCATAAGCAGAAGAGTTCGGGCGAAAAGAACTGAAGGTACTTCAATATTAATTATAGTTCTTTATTATTGTATTGTTGTATGCTTAAGGAGTTGTATTTATACTGTTTGTATTTCTACAGAATCATCGGCGCGATCTGATACCGATAGCGATTCTGATAGCGACGAGGGTGTCAAGAGGCCACCTAAAAAGTCCGAGGATAAAAATAGTAGTAACAGTAAGTTCTTTCCAATACGCTGCTAGGCATTCATATTCTCATCACAATGTTCTGTTACAAATATTACATGACGTTCCTCTTTTATCCAGTGTCATCAAGGTCCAAAGATGCTAAGTCAAGCGACAGCAGTAGCTCGAGCAAACCACGAAAGAGGCCCGTAAGAAACATTTCAACTCCTACGAACTCGTCGCCGGCAAAGAAACCACGACCTTCCCCAGCTGGTCCTGGAGGTCACCAAGGCAGGGATTACGATCTCAATGAAATCAGATCTGAACTCAAAGGATTGCACTCTGTAAAGCAAGAACCGGAAGAAATAAAATCAGAACCCAGCGATAAAGAACAGCTTCCAACCACTCAAGGGCCCTCTCAAGGGCCGTCTCAAGAACCGTCCCAAACGGAGAAACAAGCTGAAGACGTCTATGAGTTTAAAGAGCCTGAGCCATTTGAATTAGAATTGCATGACGAGAAGAAAAAACGAACTCATCGAATCTTCGATGATATATCGCCGAGCAAATACGCATCTACTCTTTCTAAATCTCTTAGCGAA
Source organism: Musotima nitidalis (assembly GCA_949126915.1). Lineage (NCBI taxonomy): Eukaryota > Metazoa > Arthropoda > Insecta > Lepidoptera > Crambidae > Musotima > Musotima nitidalis. The sequence continues at coordinate 9,506,597 of OX421431.1, forward strand.
GAAATATCTGAAGAGCCAATAAGACCGCGACCGGCTACTATAAGATCTCCGTCGCTTTCACCTTTCAGAGATTTTGGTGCTACTCGCGAAGTGCCAGAACAACAGAGTCCAGAAGACGACTCCAAAGATGGATTGTTTTCTTTGGACGATGATTCATTCCCTGGCGATGGTAGTTCTGGACCTATTTTCGAAGGATTTACTCCGGCTAAAAATCAAGAAACATATTCAAAGAAGAGTAAAGTATCTAAATTGCGGGAGCTAATCGATGATTCCCCTGACAGTCCTGCTGATGATGAGCAATCTTCGGAGGATGAATCTGAAGATATTGCGATGAAGGATGATGACGAGGATGAAGAAAGACGAATAACTCCTGTTGCACCGGCAATAGAACCTCCCAAAACACCAGAACCTAAAATTAAAGAGGAGATAAAAGAACCTGAACCTGCTCAGGCAGTTAATGCAGTTACCGATATCACTATTGAATTTAAAGAAGAGTCAAAGGAACCTGTCGAAGCACCGCCTAAAACTCCGCCTAAAGAACAAGCTGATTTACCAGGTCCCAGTGGTATTGACACTAACAAAGAAATTCCCATAGAAGAAGAAAAAAAAGAAGACGTTCTTGAGCAAAAGAAAGATGATTTACCAAATCTTCCAGTTGCTACCTCTAATCCTGAACAAGTAGAAAACATACTTCCTCCTAGAGTTGAAGAAAAGAAAGTTGAAACTGAAACAAAACCTATAATAATCGAACCCCCGTCCAGCCCTCTTATAGACACAGAGGAAGAAAAGTCAGAGCCGGACAGTCCGGCTAGGCTAGACGTCTTACCAGAGCCTCCACCTGGTTTTCTATTGCAGTCAGAAGGACCTAAAATTGCTGAAAAGCTTCTTAAAGCGATTAATAGTGCGAAAAGACTATCCATGTCTCCGCCTCCGGTAGAGACGCGTCCTTTAACGCCTAAAAAGGAAGTACTTAAACCTAATAAAGTAGAAGATAAGGTATCACCCGTTGCGCCTGAACTAAAAACTAGTGTAATTAAAACGGAAACGTTGAAAATAACTCCTAAGGCCTTAGAGCCGGCTAAAAAGTTTGGTGTAACGGATCTTGGAGATTCTATATTTGGTGAGCCGTCAAATCTAACGGATGTTAAGCGCGACTTGGCTGAAATAAAGAAGGGGAAGCCTATCGAGCCTTCGCCTCCTAGGTTGCAAAGTCCGTTGAACATTTTGGAGCGAAGGAAGAGTGTCTGCGACCTGCCCCTGGGTAACCCTGGGAAGAACAATAAGGTATTAAGCGACACTATCCAGAAGCTCTCTAGTCAGATTAACCAGTCGGCAGCTACCGTGGCGGTGGCCACTATTCCACTACCAACATTCCCGCACGAAGATCGCAGTGAATCCACTGATTCCGATGATTCTGATACAAGGTAATTATTAATAAAATTAAATCAAAAATATTTATGTGTTACTAACATTTAGAAACTAAAAATTAAAATTAGTTAATACCATAAATTAATAAAAAAAAAATTGCATATATTTTTACATATAATAGGTTGGGGAAAAAGTCTTTTCGTATTTTTGTATGAAAAGTCCAGACATTTTTTTCAAAGTTTATTTACATTTTTTACAATAAATATGTACCGTTTTGTTGAATAACTTTCTGCCATTTTGTGGGCAGAGACATTATCCCGTTACTGTAGAAACTTTGGGACTTCTGATCAAAAAAACGGGACAAATAGTTTTGGCAGTCCTCTCTTGAGGTCAACCTTACAGAACCTAAAGAATTCTGCAGAGACCGAAACAGGTGAAAATCTGAAGGCGCAAGGTCAGGGCTATATGGTGGATGCACTAGGACCTCCCAGTCGAACTCTCTTAATTTTTGCTGAGTGGCTAAAGATGTGTGTGGTCTAGCGTTATCGTGATGAAAGACCACACCCTTCCTGTTGATCAATTCCGGCCGTTTTCTCTCGACTGCTTCCTTTAATCTCATCAGTTGCTGGCAGTAAAGATCAGAATCGATGGTTTTGCCGGGCGGTAAAAGCTCATAATAAACAATGCCCTTCCAATCCCACCATACACACAGCATCACCTTATTTCGTGTTAGGCCAGGTTTGGCCACAGTCTGTGAAGCCTGGCCAACTTTCGACCACGACCTTTTTCGCACGTTCTTGTCGTACGTGATCCACTTTTCATCGCCAGTTATCAATCTCTTAAAAAACGGCTCGGTTTCATTACGTCTCAATAATGAATCGCAAATGAGTACACGGTTCATTAAGTTTCTTTGAGTGAGCTCCTGTGGCACCCAAATATCGAGCTTTTTTGTATAACCAGCTTTCTTCAAATGGGTCAAAACTGTTTTGTGGTCAATTCCCAGTTCTTCAGCTGCATCGTAACTACTAATATGCCCATCTTGCTCGACTCTTTCAAAAATGGCGTCCATTTTATTCGTAACAGGGCGACCAGAGCGAGGTGCATCTTTAACATCAAAATTTCCGGACTGAAAACGTTTGAACCAAATTTGTGCTACTCTTACTGACACTGCATCAGGTCCATAAACATCACAAATTTTTTTCACTGCTTGAGTTGCATTTTTGCCTTTTTTATAATAAAATTTTAAAATGTATCGAATTTCTTCATTAGATTCACTCTTTTTTACGGAGAGAAAAACAAATGAAAAATAGCGGGAAACAACTTTTTTTTATTTTTTTCTTTTCTTTATAATGGAACCTTTTTAATGTTACCAAAACCAGCCAGACACAAATAGTACAGTCAAAAAAATTTTATAATAAGTTTATACCTACATTATGCGAAAAGACTTTTTCCCCGACCTAATATATATATATAGTCATTTTTTTTTTTGGGTAATTTATTATTGCCTCGAAACTTAAACTTATTAAACCAACATTATAATAACGAAATTGCACTGTTTTGTAAAGAATATTTTCTTCAAAGTTCTTTTTGTTACTCAGGTTGATAATAGATAAGCTATCCATCGACGAATGGGGCAGCGGAGCCAGTTCAGAAGCATCACGAGGAATCGTCCGGCCCACCACCAGCTCGGGGGTGCCGCGGGGGGGACTCCACGCGGGGAAGTCCCCAGGCGAGTGGAGCGCGGGCGAGTCGCTTCTCATGCTCGAGGATGCTTGCAAGAACGCACGCAAACACAGTAAGTGTGCCCAGTTATGTCTCATCATGCTCCAGAATTGGCATTCTTTATGAAAGTGTAAAGTTGCTTGTGTGTAGAGTTCAGGATTAACTCTCCTGATGAATTGCTTCTTAATTTTCTAAAAAGAATGAAAAAAGAATAGACGATAGTTAAAGTTAATTTACTTTGTGAGCAAATACCAGTCTCGCTATACATTCGTAAAAGCTATGTTAGTAAGTCAAAATAGTTCGGATTCTACGTACAACTGTAATGCGGCAAGGTAGGCCGGAGGTAACTTATTTTGCGTCGCGGTGTGGTGCAAACAGGATTTAATATGAAACTGAATGCAGCGTAAATTCCGCGACACACAGCTGGAACCATTACGCTCGTTTGCCCTTATACCTTTTAAACAGCAGACAGTACTTCAAGAAAGTTGGTCTGTAAAGATTAATTAAAATAAATGAGGGTATGACACATAAGACAAGTATTATACTTCTAAATCTTATCTCCAGGTGCCAACGTAGTAGTGGCGGGTAGTGGGCGCGTGGGTAGCGCCGGCGCTCCCGACACTCAGACTCTGGGAGCCGCCGAGGAACCCAGCAACATCTCCCTACTGCTGTGTGAGGAGACCATCCCGGGCTCCCCCGCGCCTGATAGTGAACCGGCGCCCCCGAGGCAAAGGCTCCATATGCCTTTTGCCTGCGCGCCGCCGCATCAGAAAGGTAACCTGACTCTTGGTAACTGACGTTCTTCAGAGTTTTTCATACCTACTTCATCATCATATCCTAGCATCATCCCGTTGCCCCAGACTTAAGACCATGGCCCAGGGTCTGCTCACTTGTCTAATCAGAATTTCGCTTAATTTCAGTTATTACATGGAGCTACTGCCATTTGACTTGCACAACCCAGAGGGAAAACCGTCATCCTACAGTTAAACCACTTCCTAATAACGACTGCCATAGTTGTTCATGGCAGCTGGGACCAACGGCTTAACGTGCTTTCCGAGGCACGGAGCAAGCGACAATAACGCACATAACTTCGATAGGTCATAAGTTTGAACCCTAGACCCTCTGAATAAGAAGTCTGTGGGTCTCGTTACTGGTCTATCGTCACTCTAAATTTACATACTTACTTAACCTTTTGAATAACAAATTGAAAGATTTAATTACTATGTGAATAAATGGTTAATATTGAATTATTATGTGAATCTCGATAAAAGTATATAAATGTCCATGTCTTGTGTTAATATTGAATTTAAGATTTATAACATTTTTATTGATAGTAGTTTTTTTAGAAATTATGGAATAAAACACTCAGTTTTTCCAAATTGAGATTTTTCCAGGAACTGTTCTTTCATAAAAGTTAATTAAGATTACATTTTAAAACAAAATATGGTTAATAAAGCGCTTTCAATTAATTTGCGAGTAACATTTCAATTTTATAAATAATACAATAAAGTTACTTATAATTTTTATAAAGACGCGTGTCATCAGATTTACCTACAATTCTCGAAAGTACTTAACATAAAACTGACCGATTTTGATTATTAATTTGATGATATTGTGTTTTCATAGAAGAGCGTCGCGCTGAGAATCCCAGTAGCCGCGGTGCCAGCAACAGCGGGCAGGGATCAGGGGGCGCGCCCCAGGGGGAACGGGGGTCTGCGTCCGGAGGAGGAGGGGGTGCGGGGGCAGGTGGAGGGGGCGCCGCCGGGGCGGGGGGAGGGGGTGCCGGGGGAGGCTGGGCGCGGAGGCAGGCGCTACTCGACAACACGCCGCCAACCACGCCCGACAGCAGTCTGGATTTGTCGCCACCCAGGTAACGTGCCATACATTTTCATCATTTCAGCTTAACGCAGTCCACTGACTGGCCAGACTCTTCCAGGCACGCCATATTCTGCAGTTTACTAAGCATATTTCTATATCAGCCTCGCGGCGGGTAGTCGGTCGATACACACGGCTCAAAATCGCTCGACATAATTATATAATGCCAAGACGAGGAGTAGTAATTTCCATAAGATGGAGACCTATGTTCAGCACTAGAAATTACTAAGGTATTATGTGTTAGCCTCTACAAAATCGTCTTATGACGACCGATATGGCGTGGAGGTCAGTATACCTTCACTCGAGAGGTCGTGGGTTCGATTCCCACACAGGACAAATCTTCGTGTGCATGAACATGAATATTTGTTCTGGGGGCCTACCGCCGAGTTCGATGGCAATCGATTATAAGGCAAAATGGATTTCGAATTGATTCTGTCGTACCGCCGAACTCATGGAAATCGAAACAAAATGGCGTTCTCCATTTACCTATTGGTCTGTCACGGACTGAATGATGAATGAGAGGTGGCTGTCGGCAGATTCCCCGGTACGGATATGAACGCAAAACAAAGTTTGATCTAGATGGATTACCGGTAATCCATCGAATTCGGCGGTAGGCCCCCTGGTCTGGGTGTTTTCCTATGTATATTAAGAATGTATTTACAAAAAAAAAGTATGTAAGTATGTTTATCCGTTGTTTGGTATCCATAACACAAGTTCTTATGATACTTATCGTGGAACTAAATAATTGGTGTAATGGTTAGAAAATGTTTATTTATTTATGTAACTACCTAGTAAGTACGAAAGCTTTTGTTCACGTACATCATCTGTATAGATCCACGTTAGGGTTCTTGGTTTTAGTCTTTCAAGTTTTCCATAGGTATGACGACACATTCCAAAGGCTCTAAGATCCTTAGGTGTCTGTTCTTCATGTGAATTCTAGGTTACTTCTTTATCTAGGTTTACACCTAGGTATTTAACCTCTTTGACGCTGCTATCGCTTCATACAGTGTCAGAAAACAATTACTATATTTATGTATTAATAAGTACCTTTATTTTTCTATGCAGAGAGCGCCGTATATCAGAGCGGGATAGTCCACCAGGGCGCAAGGAAGACGAGGATGAAGGTCGACACAACAATAGTTCTCCACATGATATGGAGAAATCTCGTGGTAAGTGACAATTAAAGTGTACTATAAATAGGTATTGTATTATACTTGCCACCGCGCCATATCGACGACAGATATGGCTGGGTGGCGAGTATACCCGCAATCCACTCCTGTGGTCGTGGGTTCGATTCCCAACCAAGACAAATATTTGTGTGCATAAACATGAATCTCTGTTCTGGTCTGGGTGTTTTCCTATGTATATTAAGTATGTATTTAAAATAAAAAAATATTTATCTATTTTTATCTGTTATTTAGTATTCATAACACAAGTTCTTAATGATACCTGAGAAGAAGTTTTAGAGAAAGGTCAGGACAAAAGTAACCTAATGTGAATCAATAAAATTTTGCAATTAAAAAATAGCTTGCATATCATCATCATCACAGCCCATTAACGTCCCACTACTGAGCACGAGCCTCCTCACACAAATCAAGGTGTGAGGGTATTGGGTCATACTCCACCACGCTGACCCAGTGCGGATTGGCGGAGGCAGGTGTATGGCGTCCTGCTGTTAGAATTTTTCAAGCCGCCCATGAGGCCTCTAACATGGCTTAACGACTACCACATTTTGTGATAACCGGGACCAACGGCTTAACGTGCCTTCCGAAGCACGGATTGCATATAGTCTACTATTTATCACAATCAATATAAGATATCTAAAATAATGTGCCTAGCATATCACTTTCGTGATTGACTGCGAGTGCAAACTATTTATTTAAAAATAAATAAAAACTATTGCTAAAATTAATACTGTACATACATAAATATAATCACGCCTGTTTCCCTAAAGGGGTAGGTTGAGGCATATTATACACCCACATTTCTCCAATGATGGTGGTTAGGTGGGGTTACCGGGAACTGTTATGTTCGCCAGAGCCTCGTCCGTTTAACTTGTATCTGAAAATAACTTTTTATTATGGTAAATCAAATTAATTAATTTAATTTTGGCGTCATTCAGAAAGACTTGTTACAAAACGTCACTTAAATTAACGCGCCATTTACTAGAGCGGAAGCCTAATTATTTGTGGAATGACGATATAGTTAAGTTAATATACTTAATTAATGTTAAGGTGTAAGAATATACATACTTACACCTTAACATTAATACCTGCTAGTTTACTGAGTTTAAGATTAAGACTTGCTGGTTAGTACTAGTTATTTAAGTTACGAAACGCAGTCACTTTACTTTTGGCGTTAATGACTGCGACACTGTATTAAACTAATGCAGATATTGTCCTTTTACCCAATTTTCATATATACTTAAATTATGTTTCAATAAATACTTTTAAATTTCAATTTATCTTGTATTTGGTTATTCAGTGGGGAGATCACGAACGACGTCGGAAAGTGGAGGGGGTGCGGGGGCGTCTTCATCGGCGGGCGGGCGCGGCACCAGGCGAAGACGGCGGGATACTGACGATCCGTCCGCTCACACACACGCACCTAGCACCAAGTACAACTTCTATGTGGAGCTCGGTTAGTATACCACTTGGATAAGCCAACGAAAATAGTTGATTCTGTGACACATGAATGTAAGTAACACACACACACGCACGCACGTTCACACACCAAGCTCCACTGAAAACTCCTATGTGGAACTTGGTAAGTACACCACTACTCTGGATGTACGGCATTCATTTTCGTCTGTCGTTTAAAACCAGCATCTTCAACCAGTACGTCCTATCGTTAATGACTTAAGGAGCCATAACGTGGACACTCAATCAATATAAGAAATAGGGCTATTTCCATTATTCACAAGTTTAAAGCAGCTCAGCGTGCTAAAAAGCGTGTGATGCTCGGGGGTTTTTTTATACAATTTTTAAGCCAGATTACTAAAGTAACCGCGACGTCGCGCATAGGATCAGTAAGCTAAAGTGCAGGTGGGCTGGTCGTGTTTCCAGACTGCGGCAAGATAGACAACTTAAGACAGCTGGCTGATACCGGACGGAGAGAACCGGGATGGTTGGTGCATTTTGGGGGAGGGCTATGTTCATCAGTTGACGGATATTAGCTCATTGATAATGAGAAATTGCTCCCGTGACATTTCGTGGTCGAAAAACCAAGGTTGCAAGGTCCAAGGATGGCGACCGTTTGTGTGGCATTTAATATCGAGCGCTTTCATACTTTGGAAAGCAGTAGTCTTTAAGTGTAATTAGAGAAAATTAACCAAAGGATGCCGCAAGCCTGTTTGCGCCAATCTGCACTAGGTAGTTGGAGTATGACTCGAATTCCTCTCACCTTAGTCCGTCAGAGGTCAGGACTCGGAAGTGGGAAGAACTGAGATCACCCCGAGTAGATATTAAAATACAATGTAGCACGATATATATTTAAGTACCCTTCATAAGACAGTCGTTCCACATTGCAGACCCCACATGGGACAGTCCGATGCGTATCGGCGTGCTGACGTCGCGGCTGGCGGAACTCCGCAAAGCCTACCACTCGGTGAAGGCAGAGCTCGCCGCCATCGACAGGCGACGGAAGAAGCTCCGTCGTAAGGAGCGAGAGGGTATGTACTACTTAACTACAATACTTGTCAATATTGGCGTTAGCCCTGGTTAGCGCTACTCGATATACTTTGTGTAACGTAATTTAGTAGCAAAAAATTACTAAAACAACATCTCATCATTATATATTCATCGATTTCAAGATATCATTAACATAACCAGATGTTTCGTAATGTTTTTTTATAGCCCCACATTTTATTAATATCTGTATTTACAACTACTACTCTTTTTTCTTTACAAAAGCCATATGATAAGGAATACAGTAAAAAGGTCTAATTGTATTGGAACAATAAAAAAATAACCAAATGTGCTGAGTAATTACTAGATTGACAGACAAAAATACACAATTTCAACTGCTAAACATAGGTCTAGGTCCTTATTGCAGAAGACTTTTTTTTTTACTAGCAGTAGCCCGTCCCCGTTGAATAAGTTCTTTTTCATCTATCGGGCGTCGGTTCTTTGAACCGCCTTTCTGACTTTAATTTTAATCTTATATAACTTTATTGTCTTCAATCATCCTCAAACTCTCTTGACTTTCTCTTCTCTTTACTCTTGTAAAGTTTGAGGAAATTAAAAGTATCTCTAATTCGCGGCACATAAGTTGATCGATGACGTTGGATGCGGAAGAACACATTATCTGGGCTTAATCGAAAAGGAGGGGGGAGGGGAGGGCTGGAGTGGCCCGTAACTAAAGCAACGCAGCGACGTGACGCTCGCGCGCATGCGTTGAGTCACTTTCTGCCACTTTCTTTAGTCTACGATTGTACCTGCGCTTACAATAGAATTTTTTATTCAACTAACGTGCCGTCGATTGACGTTTTTTTCTTTGTGATCCTGTTTTAAAAGGGTATATTTATTATTCCAGCTGTAAAGGCGGCAAAGGCAGCGTGCTCATGATGAAGGTTCTAAGCCGCCGTCTGTCGGCACTACTGGATCTCAAGAGCGCCATTCCCGTAGTCGTTCATTCGTTTTAGAATGATGATGAGTTTGATCACTACCCCTGGTGGCTCGTATACAGAGAACTCAATAAAATATGAAATTTTGTGATGTTAAGTGAATGTATTTATACATTTTATTGGATTTCGTTGCAGAAAGTATCTTGGTAAAACTGTCCACTGTAAGAAAATTATATAAGTAAAATCAGTAAATTATATGAACTGAATCGGTTTTACTTCGTTATAAATACTTTTTTTTTTTCAACAACAGTGGACGCTTTTCTAATGTCACATTCTGCAACAAATTCATCTTATTGTTAGTAGAAAATGTAAATTGCGAATTATTATCCTTTACGTAGGACTTTTATTTATACATTGTCGTATCTTTTATTTAACTGATTTGCCTTTTTGTCTAAACTACAGTCATTATTTTTATCTACACCTCTGTTCTACTGATTCTTACCATTATTTATACCTTGTTCTTTAATTATTATTTTCTGTATTTCTCGAAGCGTTATTTAGCTACTTGTGACTACATCATGAAATTAATAAATCAGATTATTTAACAGTAGTACAATTAAATTTTATTTATTGTGAATGTATTTGTAAAATTAATACTATGGGCGATCAAAATAGTAAGTCTTAGTTACATAGATACAAAGCAATTTTCCGATTGGCCGGCGGCATTTTAGTTCTGATTTGTATTTTTCAAATTTTTATTTTATCACTAAATTTACTGGCATATTTCTTATTGAATAAAATATTTCTTTAGGTTGTTATTTTTTTTTTTTAAACCATTATCGCAACGGTTATAATAAAAAAATATATGCACATGAAATTGTCGAAACTTTTTTTGTATTTTGAGAGTTGAGTTAAATCAAAAAGTGTCAGTGTCTAAAGTAAGGAATAATTATTCTATAATAAGGGTTCAATAAATCGTAATTAGTTAAGATTTTAGAGGCGACTAGTTTCAAACGGGTATGCGTTACTTCTCGCAAAAGACTGACGGTTCGGATATAATAACATGAAATATTGTGACAAAATACTATTTTTATTTCCCCTAAGTGTATATGATTTCATAAAATTTAATAAACATTCTTGATGGATTACCAATCTTTTATTTATATCTTTTAACACAATTCTTAATGACTAAGCGCGCCCGCCCACATCCGACAATCGGTGAGCGATTTTTTGTAGGAGAAAAAAAAAGTACTGATTGCAATGGCGTAACGCACACATCCTACAAAAAGTAGGTCAGAAATAAAAAGAGAAAAAAATTGGTCCTACAAAAAGTCAGACGTGGGTGAGCACCCCAAACACTTTAAAAAAACAATTATCATTGCATACTTCTATCTAATAAACACAAAGAAACATTGACATTCGACATATTCGCTTCACACAATATCCAGTAGTAAATTAATTGTGAACTAAAATAGTACATGCAGTTACCGAAATATTTTGGCTTTAACAAATTAACATTTTATGTGATCAAAGAAGATTTAACTAACATCGTAATTTAACTTACTTCAATTTATAGCTGTCATACACAGATTTTACTTCCAAAAATTGTTGATAGGATATATTTTTCATATTACCTATGAAACATATCGCATAAGGATAAATTATTTCAGTTATGATACATAATCCCTGATAATTGCACGAACACGAACCAAACAAACTTACAATTTATTTTTGGAGAACATATTTGTTCCAAAATAAGTAGTTTTACGTTAGCTGAAAACGTTCACTATTGTCAAACTTCATTTGCCTAGTCGTAGCACATTTAAACGCCATTGCTTTTTACTTACTTAAGTAGGTATAAGCTTTACATTGGCAATAAACTACTACCGAGCAATGAATTTGTTGACAGCGAACTGTCTGTTAATTTATATTGTCAATTAAAAATATATCTAAAGGTCAATTTATTTTAGGGCAGAATTGAAGCGTCATTCCACAAGTAAACAACAAATTCAACCTTATCTCCACAGCACATATTACTTATGAGATATCAAAAGGCGCGCGCTCATTTTTGGAATTCACGCGTCTACGCGCGACCGACGATCGCAGTCATACAGCTTCGCCTTAGTTGTGAAGAATTTGATGCGCTTCGACTCTGCCCTAGTATAAATAGACCTTAGGAGCTCTCGCCCACGAGCCACAATCGCTAAACGATTATTTTGTAGAGGAATATGCAACATATATAATTCAATACGTCTACGCCCATCGGCTACAAAATTTCGCTCTAGAAAAACATCTCGGGCGACGCACGATTCGGTGTAAAATGGTACGTTCGGAAATGTACTAAGCAACGCAAATTGCTCGGCGACAGTCGGCCGCCTAATCTAGCTGATGACGCGCACTTCCCACGAAAGCCAGCGACAAATTGATGCATATGTGCGTTGAGTCGCTCACGAAAGGCGTCTTAAAAGTAGTTGCTATTTTGTGAGCTCTTAACGTGTGATACGTGGGCAAGCAGCTTAAAGATTATCTACCTTAAAGTCTAATTTTTTCTTTGCCGAGGAAAAAAATCTTTTTCGGAGCCTAAGTAGACTAAGCCATTAAAACGGCGCATTCTATAATCCTTCTTTGACATACTCAGACCATTTAAGATATAAATAGAAAAGTTGGAGTTTTGGCGCCAAACGTTGACAAAGACACATTGCAGAAGCATTTTATTTTTCGAAACTAATGTAAATTCGAATTTTTAGGTGTATTTTTAGACATAACTTCTTAGCCACGTACCAAGTGTAAGGAAGTGGCATATTGCAGTAAATTGTAATTTTCCGTTTTGATTCCAAAACTCCATAGAAACCTTTGTAAAGTCTCCACTAATTTCGGACTTTAACTTAACTTTACTATGACGGACTTTATTAGACTTTGACTAAATGTAGATAATGCTGCATTTATGCAAAATACTTGATTTATTTAATTACTTGACACTGGTAAATACTCTTAACGAGTGGGTTCATATCAATGAGAAGAAATAGAAAAGTCAGTAACTGATATTTAATAGTAGTGTATTGTTATCATTATAATGGAACTGAATTACATAAATCTAACATGTACATGTCGAAATTTATGATTGTTTAAAATTGAAGTGTAAACTACCTATTATAAATTTAAAAAATATTACTTGTAAAGTCTGTACAGCACCTGGCGGTAAATATTTCAAATCGGCAATCATCGCATTTCAGAATACTAACAAATGCATCCATCTAAGATTAGAGTTATCGTTTATGAGAATTTGAATACAGATAAAAACTACTTTCTTTTTTAATATTTACCGCCCAGCACTATATCTTAGGTTTATCAGAACAGGGTTGATGGTATTACATAGAGAAGAAAACTAAATTACATATATTCTAGAATCTACCTCGAACAAATGTTAAACACACTTCAAAGTGTAAAATGTAGGCCGACCACTTAAATATGTCACGCGGGAGAATACGTAAGTCCCGAGATAACGTATTCAATAAACCTCACTTATAAGTTTCCTTACTTGTGACTTGGAACTAGAAAAGATCAATTTTAAATTCATGCGTTACAATGGGGGACAAACAAAGAAAAAAAAGTCAAAATCCTAATCGCGTCTTGTGACTTATATTAAATGAAAGGGCTTGTTTCTATATAACAGGACATCAATTAAAATTTGTTATTTGGTGTGGGACTTATTTAAAAAGAAAATTGAAGTTTGACGTCGCTTTTTATAATTATTTTGGCGAGTTAAGGGAGCAGGATCAAACCAGTTTTCTTTATAAATATAGCCTAGAGCCAAGTTATCAATAAAACACTACATAAGTTTTATTTTATTAAATGCATGCGCGACATAAAGTCCAATTTAACTTCAGTCAAAGTCAGCTAAAAGATATTTCTATTAGAGATAAGTTCACCTTTGCACTTGATCGATGTCACTGTGTATTAAATTATTACTTTTATTTGCAATAAACAATAATTCTTAAGACGTCGTAAGTATTTTGTGATTTTTACTTGCTGTCGTTAGTGGGTCGACAGAAAACTGTGATTGAGGTGTGATTTTAGATAATTAAATAATTTTATCTAAAACTGGCTTTTTACTATGGGAGAGAATACTTTTTATATTTATATATACCGCAAATACCCAACGTACCGTTGCTTGAGATGTAATATAAATTATGTTGCATTGAACGATAGCAATTTATATTGATCCTAAGACGAAATAGGTATATATTGGAATATAGTAAACTGATCCTCTCAAACATCTCTTGTTTGCACATCACAAATACTGATGGAGCATATCGGAATAGGGTATTAGACGGCTGAGTATAAGTAGTTTTTTCTGATGTGCAATAAGATTACATTAGGAGTTAGGTGACAATTTATTAATTTTAATGATACATTAACTACAAGCCATATAATATATTACATTACAACCTGTAGTGAAAACCTTAATAAGTTAGCGCGGATTTTCCATAACTTTTTTTTCATACTTAAATGGTCAGCCTATAATTGTATTATTTTTAAAAGTCATAAATGTAAAAGTGTATAGCTTAAGATTAATAGTAGTTGGTGTACTGAGGCCAGGGCGCGTGATGCTGGTACGGGCCCGGGGGCTGCTGGTAGCCCCACGGGGGCTGATAGGGCTGCGCGTAGGATTGTTCGTAGGACTGCGCGTTGGATGGGGGCTGGTAGTATGAGCCTGCTGTCGCGCTGCTAGCCGCGGCCGTGTTATCTTTCTTCTTTGATGCGTCTGTTGACGCGGAACTGCATGGAAGAGTTATATTTTAGTAAAAAAAAAGGAATAAAATTATTTATTTGGTCCACGCAATTAGGTACTTACATTAAAAGGCATAGTAATGCCAACAGAAAACAAAAAAAAAGAAAACCCTACATAAAATACGTAGACCAGTCAAAGGTGGCTTCTCAGCTCGAAATTGTGGTTATGAAACCATAGCGCACGTAGTACTATAAAATAAAATATTAATTTGCAATCCCTTTCACAATCAATTTTGACGACCGATATGGCGTGGTGGCGAGTATACCCGCACTCCACTCCTGGGGTCGTGGGTTCGATTCCCACACAGGACAAATATTTGTGTGTATCAATATGAATATTTGATCTGGTCTGGGTGTTTTTCTATGTATATTGAGTATGTACTTACAAAAATAAAGTATTTATGTATGTTTATCCGTTATTTAGTATCATACCACAAGTTCTTAATGATACTTATGTTGGAACTAAATAATTGGTGTAAGTGTCAGAAATATTTATTTAAATCCCTAGATATGCTTCGTATTAATATTTATTATTATTCAAGCGTTAACCCGATTGCTGCCTTGCGTGCCCAAAATACTATCAATATTGCAAAATAGTATAGCTTTTAAAATGAAAATAATGAATCAATGGGTTTTTATCATTGAAAATCAATATACAACGGACAATTTATTATGAAGACTATAATAATATGTATATATTTTAATATAATATTAGCATATAAGAGATTTGCTTTATATTTTGTTCTTATTTTTATTTAATTTTTTTTTTATTAGTAACACTTTTCTTGGACAACATTTATCCCGTACAAATATTTAGTTTACAACTGCTAGGGTTGGCTGGTAGAGATCTCTTCTAGAGATAGGTCCACCTTTGTACATGTTATTTTATATACCTCATGTAATATTTAAAAATATTTTTGTGCAGTAAAGGATTGCTATTAAAAATAATATGTAAATGAACCGGTAATTTGATAACAATGAAGATAAGCAAATGGTTCGTGTTCCATATTCAATAGAATACGTTAGGTATTGTCTTCTAACTCTTTGAAGAGGACTGTCCTATTTTGTTAATCTCTAGGGTGGATTTTGATTACTGGTTAGGGCATGTAAGGACGAGGCTGATGGGCGTCGTTCTTTCTCGACAGTAGCGAAAATCGTCAGATATGTTTGTACGAAGACCGGAGTCTAGGAAATCCGCCACAGGAGTCCCAAAAATCAAATCTAACTCACCGCCCGTCCGCCTACTAAAAGCGACAGGCCGCGTCGACGGCGCGTTCGTGTTCCACGCGCGCCTCAAAGAGATGTCAGCTCACTGAGGGGCCCCCAGGGCCAAGCCTGCCAGGGTTGCGGGACTGTTCCAAAGGGTTACCGCGGCCTTGTTGTTACAGGCTCAAGAAGGAACATGGATGGTTTTAGTCAGTAAAAGTCTGACACACCCTTCCGCTTCACCCACAGCGAAAGACAGTAATTTGATGATTTTCCATCCGAAAAAAATCCCGACCGGTCCCCTTAACGGCTAGATATATGAGTCACAGCACTTTTTACGGAAAGAAAAATAAGGTTTAGAAAGGGTACCTGGGTGGCGGCGGCACGTCGTGTTTATCCTTGCGGGGCCGTTTCCGGAGCGCCCTGGCGAGCGCCCGCGCGTGAAGGTGCGCCTTGCGAGCCGCGGCCGGGGGCCCCAGCTCCTCAGCCAGCTCGCGGCGCCGCCAAGCCATCGCCGCGCTCACTTCTGTGTCAGCGCCTTCCTGCTTCTCGTATGATTGAACTAGCTCTGCAAAAACATTTTAAAGATTAGAATAGAATAGAATACATTATTTGCACTTGATTGAGGTACATTACAGTTTTTGTACAAAAAATAAAGCTCCTCACATTCAGCCAACAACGGTGGCATGAAAATTATAATTAAATTACATATCAATTTTTAAATAAAAACTATATTTATTATTATTTATATAACCTTCTTAGCATAATAGCAAATCAAGGTGAGATGGTATTGGGTCATACATCACAACGCGGACCCGGATTGTGAAATTGTTTTTAATGAAATTATCAATACTTTAGCCATTCAAATTTAGCATCATTCTGTAGAATGTACTGGTAACTCAGTATTATTGACTAGTGCAGATATAATATACCTTACTTTTGGTCAAGTAGATTGCGCCATGCTAATAATTGTTTCATTTCTATATATTCAGGAAGTGGCTGACCGGACACTTCCTCATTAAGTATTTCTCGACAATATGATTTTCGAGATTTATTTTCTGGTGGAATAGGAATTGTATGATAGTACCAAGAGGAAAAAAAGTCCACATTGGTACTCCAGTCCACTTTACCACTTTTTAAAAATACATACATAATATGACGCCTGTTTTCCAGAAGGGGTAGGCAGAGGCTTATTTTAAGCCCACATTTCCCAGTTATATTGTTATTCCTACGTAATAGGTGGCGAGCCTATTGCCGCTTACCGAGAACTTTTTTGTTTGTCAGAGCCTCGTCCGTTGATCGGCTTGGGCTCCTCAGATCTTGGTAGGCTCCCTACACACCTCAATAAAGGACTATTATACCTTCAAGTTCTTCATAAGGCACTCCAGGCGTATGTAAAGCCAAATCGACTCGTTGAAGGTGTAACCGATGATTGAGAGGATCTCGAGTGATGGCCTCGTCAAGAGCTTTTCTAGCTGCAACAGCGTCGTTCTTCACGTGGAACAGGAAGCGAGCGTACTTGACGCTGAGTGCGGACGCTATGACCTTGCTCTTGGCCGAACTGATGTAGCTCTCGTATAGTTGGACGCACTTGTCGAAGTCGCCTCGACGCCGTTCTAAGTTGACACGTCTGTAACATCATTAAAGCATAACGTTCAGTTCTGTTGAACATGTTATAGTAACTTTTAAAAGAATATGATATAAAATTGAGATATTTCAAATACATGCTATATAATTGTTAGAAATCTTAATAACATAACAATAGAAGTGCTGTGCGCGCATAAAATCTATGGCGTGCTGTATGGTGTATCGTATGGCACCAGTGCATCCAGAACTATTAAATACTGAAATATATCTGAATCGTACCTCACTACAAACATTCATAGATACTGTGTTTAAGAATAACTTTTTTGACTTCTTGGCGGGAAAGTGAAGCGTCATGTCTGTAGTTTTGTTTTATTATCTAAAATTTGTGATATTTCGAACATTAATGTGTAATAACGGTGGATTATTAACCGTTAAGTTTTTGTGAACGTACATGAGTGTTGGTAAATGAAACAAAACAGTGCAAAATCACTTTTTAAATTCTTCTTCTTCAAGGGGTTTAGGAGGAGGGCATCTCATTTCCCATTTATCATCTTTATCACCACTCATTCTCACTTACTATAATTTATATGTTATTAATATATCTTACTTGACTTGGCTAAATGTTGCGAATTTATTTTAAACTTTGTAGTGCTCCGAACAATTAAGGCAACTATAATGATGAATACAACACTTTAAAAAAACGTTTTAAAATTAAATAAAAGATGGGGTAGGTCAGGGTGTGTGCGAGCGATTGTGAGTACATACATATCCATGTATGTAGTTTTTAAGCCCCTTAATGCTGCAGACATGTAGCGATTACTGAAGAAATAAGCTCTCATCACAGTTGAAGAAAAAAATATTTTATTTTACATAATCAAAATCACAAAGAAATAATGCAAATTTTGAACAATACATACATACATAATATAACGCCTGTTTCCCTGAAGGGATAAGCAGAGGCAAATTCTATGCCCACATTTCGATAATAACTTTATCATCACTACGTGTGTTTATGAGTTTACGTGGACGCTTGCGTGTGTGTACGTGCGTGTGTGTATGTGCGTGTGAGTGCGAGTTTAAAGGAAGAAAGGCAAAGAACTTAAAAACTGACCTGTACTGTATCTGTACCAAGTTAGGACAGGCCTTCTCAAGCCGGTCGAGGATCTCGGCAGCCCGAGCTGCGTTCCCGTGTTCCTCCTCGAAGTGCGCCCAGTGTAAGTGGAGCTCCGGCTTGTCTGGATGGTGGACGGTGCAGGCTCGCTCCAGTACTTCGCGCTGGATTTCTACCAGTTCTGGTTGGCTGGACGAGCGTTCCTCTAAGAATTTTATAAGCTGCAAGAGAAATTTAAGTTTATAGGAAAACTGCAATGCAATTTTGATTTTATATATAGTCCCATGGCATGGCAAGTCCCACTTCACAATTTAACACTGCAATATTTGTTTTGTCTTATTAATTATTTCTTTTTAATATTTTTGAGGTTAAGTAAAAGTTAGTTGAACCACTTTTATCTCATAGGGGTATGATTATAATTTACGTCTTATTCTCAAACCTCCTGAATATGCACAGAATGTCATAAGGATTGGTTAAGTCGTTTTGGAGTCAATTTTACAGATACTGTAACACGAGAATATTATATGTTAGAAGATTCAAAATCATCATGATCTTAATTACCCCAAGGACGTTCACTATTTGAAGATTATTATGAACTAAATAAAGTTACCCTCATCCAGAACTCTTCGTAGAGCGCACAGGCTATGAGGCACCGTTCGTGGAGCACCAGAGCGCGACGGAAGGTTCCGTGCTGCTTCTCCCACTCAAGGTACGACTTCCAGTTCTTCAGCTGACAGCGCTCCAGCGGCTTCACGTGGAAGTATGGACGCTTAATCTGCACGACAATGTTTATTGATTAATAACGTGAACTAGATTTTATGTGTTCCATAACTGTCCATAACAAAACAGCTTTGCGTGTTAATAGGGCCGGGTCGTTTTCTTCAAGACGAGACTAAAGGGAACGAGATACAGATATAACCTAATTTATTTCTGATGAAGTCTTAGTCTACATACATAAATAAGTAATAAATATTTCTGACAATTACACCAATTATTCTCTTAAGAAGTCCATGTGATGACGACCGATATGGCGCGGTGGCGAGTATACCCGCTCTCCGCACAGATTCCCACACAGGACAAATATTTTGTGTTTGTATTTGTGTGCATGAACATGAATATTTGTTCTGGTCTGGGTGTTTTCCTATGTATATAAAGTATTTATTTACAAAAAAAACAGTATGTATGTATGTTTATCCGTTATTTAGTATCCATAACACAAGTTCTTAATGATACTTATCTTGGAACTAAAAGATTGGCGTAATTGTTAGAAAATGTTTATATTTATATTTATTATATTATTTATTATTCAGTTCCAATTATGGATACAAAATAATGGAAATCGAACCCGAGTATACCCACTCCTGAAGTCGTCAGGAGTGGTTATACTGGACTTAATTCACAAAATGTTATCAAGCTATGACGAAAGAGTAATTTAAAAAGGAATACAAAAATAGGACATATGAAATATTTATTTTCAAAGTATGCACATACATACGTACATATATAATATCACGCCTGTTTCCTCGAAGGGGTAGGCAGAGCGCCAATTATATTGTTAGTCCCACGTAATAGGTGGCAAGCCTATTGCCGCATATCGGGAACTTTTATGTTCGCCAGAGCCTCGTTCGTTGTTTAGAAGATGGGGCAGGCAAACAGATGGGATTTTAGCAAGTGGAAGGATGTGACCTCTGCCTTTGGGCATAAGGCGTAATAATATGTATATATTAGGTCGGGGAAAAAGTCTTTTCGCATAACGTAGGTATAAACTTATTACCCGTGTGGAGTTGCCAGACTCCCATCAGGCGCGTCCCCAGGTGGCGGATAGGGGCATGCCACACATTGTGGTACCGGCTTTTAAATAATGTAAGTCCGGCGCGGACCAAAACTGGCGGGGGGGAGGGGGAGCGTTTGAGGCTCCCAGGAAGCAGAGCCTTCCAGAGGTGTCGCCTTGTCCCACCTTCTTGACTTTAAGTCGGTCGGGGCGAGGATGTGCAGTGGATCTCGCCAAATTGGTCTGGCTTGGAGTAGGTACCCTATGGGTAACTTAGCTTAGGGCTTAGGTAGGTAAGGCTAGACTGGTCTAGGTGGGGCTGGTAGGTCAGGTCAGGCTAGGCTAGTTTAAGCTAGGCTACTTAAGGCTAGGCTAGGTTAGGGTGGGATAGATTAGGCCAAGCCAGATCAATTTGGATGCGGTCTCCAGCACAGGTGCCTGATATCTTTTATATAAATATTTTACATTTTGATTGTTTTTGGTGGGTCCCTCTTTTGGGGGGCAGTGGACCTTTTGTTGGTCGGTGTATGGTGGGCGGTGCTCGCGGGCTGGGTTTTTCCCAGCGGGAGGTGCACTATGTGTGCTTACACTTAAAAGTGTGGTGGAGTTCCCTTAGGGGTACAGTGGCCGCTTTTTTCAAGCGGCGTGGTATGGCGGACCTTCAAGGTCCGCGGCGCGGCGGGTCTAGTGGCCGCAGTTTTGCGGTCGCTGGGTGGGCTTTGGCCCTCCGTCGGGCGACCCGTTTCCCCATGTATGTGCCCATGCATGGGGCCGGGGGGACTTGCCTTTGTTGGTCGGTCCCGAGTGAAAGGAAAATCACAATAAAAAACCCTCAAGTCTCCGTAGTTGGGAACGTGGCTGCGGGGGGCCTTCAGGTGGTGGGCGGAGTTACGGTCCACCGGCTAGCGCCAACCCTGGGGTACCTCCCGACCCCCCAGGTGTATATAGGGTTGCTTGAGTATTCGGCTCTGCTCAAGTGGACGTCTATTACCGTTTTACTCGTGGGATTTTAATGGAAAAAATAAATTTAAATAATTCGCAGGGGGGGGCGTCTTCGGACGCAGGGAACGATGGGAGTGTGGAGGTGAGGGCTCTCGGGCCGGTGGAGGTGTTAGATATATGTTTCATATCCTCTGACTCTGAGTCGTGCATGAGCATGCAATCGACTCAGAGTAGGGAGCAGCAGGGCCAGAAACGCAAGGTGCTGACTGGGGAGGACAGCTGCAAAAAGAAAAAAAAAATTGAAGAAGAAGGTGCACGTGCCTCCAGAGGTCAAGGCGGCTAAGCGCCAAGCGCTTGACCTCCAGAACGAACTGGAGATGGCGGAGGAAGCAGAGTTGGCGCGCAACCTCAGGGTACCCGGGGAGACGGCCGCTTCGGTTGCGGAGAGGGTATTCTTCGACTTGGGGGTCATCGCGAACGTGGCCCGCAAGTCGGGGAACCTCAAGGGCACGTTTCAGCGTGCCCTTAATGAAGCGGTCGCCTCCCTGAAGGAGGCCTTCTCGGACCTCAAGGGGAGGACAGTGACGGAGGAGACGGGGATGCTGCAGGCGGACAATGTTCGCCTGCGCCAGGAAATAGACGGAGTGCGGGCTGAGTTGGTTCAGCTGAGGGCCGAGCTGGCTAATGTTCGGCCTCAGCAAACCTCAGCGGTGGAGGCAGCTGCCCTTCTCGCGGATGACTCACTGCGGAGACTGATCATTGATCAAGTCTCCAAGGTAGTCAATCCGCGGCTGGAAGGGCTGGAGAGTAGGCTGCCACCTGAGCCTCGTCTTCGTCCGCCCCTGGCGGCGGACAAAGCTGCAAAGGTGGCGCCTAAGGAGGTGGCCTCGTCGTCGGGGGTCCAAGGCTCTCCCGCGACCAAGAGGTCTAAAAAGGTACCTGGTGGGGGTGGGCATCCGACTGCCCTTGAATCCACTGCCCAGCCTGCTGTCACGTCGGCTGGCAGTGGTAACGTCAAGGGTAAGAGCAAAGGGAAAGGGAAAGGGAAGGGGATAGTCAGTGCGCCGCAACCGCTTTCGGTCACCCCGCCTGCTCAGCCGGTGTCCAACCAGCCAGGTTGGAACCAGATAGTTAAGGTGAATGGGAGACTGAAGGCGGTACCCGAGGGTAGAGCGCCGCGAGAGGCAGCTCCTACCAGGCAAGCACAGACTACCAGGAAGAGGGAGCAGGGGAAGCAGGGGAGGCCGCTGCGGCCCCCTACGTCGGCGGCGGTGGTGGTCACCTTATCGAAGTGTGCGGAAGAGCGAGGCCTCACCTACGGTGCGGTGATAGCCGAGGCTAAAGCCAAGCTCAACCTGGAGGAGCTTGGTATACCCGCGGTGAGGTTTCGCCAGGCTGCCACCGGAGCCCGAATTCTTGAGGTTCCTGGGGCAGCGCAGGGCGACAAGGCTGACCAGCTTGCCGAGAAGTTGCGAGGCGTCTTCGGCTCCTCCTCCGACGTGCGAGTGACCAGGCCCACGATGATGGCTGATGTCCGTATCACGGGTCTGGACGACTCGGTGTCGAGGGAGGAGCTGGTGGCGGCAGTAGCTAGGGCCGGCGGATGTTCGCCAGACAATGTGAGGTGTGGCGACATCCGAAAAACCGGTTTTCTCGGAGCGGGGGCAGCAGTGGTGAAGTGCCCTATTGCAGCTGCCCATAAAATTGCGGCTGGTAGGTTGCTGGTGGGCTGGGTTTCGGCTGGGGTTAAGGTCCTGGACCCACTCCCACAGCGGTGTTACAGGTGTTTCGCGACGGGCCATGTGGGGGCCCAATGCAAATCGGAGGTTGACCGCAGTGATAGTTGCCATCGCTGTGGTCAACCTGGTCATAAGGCCAGAGTCTGCGCCGGTAAACCCCACTGTCCCGTTTGCGAGGCAGTGGGAAAGCTGGCGGATCATCGCCCTGGGGGCAAGGCCTGCGCCAAGTCCCCAAGGAAGAGGGTGGAGGGGGGGGGCAAAACTCCTGTGGCTGCAGCGAGGCAATCTCCTGCCGGTATGTTGGTGGTGAGTGAAATGGAGGTCCAATAATGTTTGTGGACCTTCATTTCATTCAGGCGAATTTAAACCACTCTGCTGCGGCCCAGGACCTCCTGCTCCAGGCTCTGGCGGAGCGGCAAGCTCACGTTGCGGTTGCAGCTGAGCCATACCGTGTTCCAACTCGATCTGATTGGGTTGGTGATGCGGATGGCTCGGTTGCGATAATTCAACGTTGCTCGGCGGGGGTTCCGACACTCTCTCCGGTCGCGGGGGGGCGGGGTTTCGCGGTGGCTCGCATCGGGGAGCTGGTGGTTGTGGGAGTTTATTTCTCCCCTAACCGCCCGCTCTCGGATTTTGAGGCCTACCTCGTGAACCTAGGGGCTGTCGTCAGTCAGAACTGTACGCGTCATCTCATCATTCTCGGCGACCTCAATGCCAAATCTTTGGCTTGGGGTTCGAGGGCGAGTGATGCAAGGGGTAGATCACTGGAGGTGTGGTTGGCAGAATGCGGCCTTAGCGTGCTAAATCGCGGTTCGGTCGACACCTGCGTGCGCCACAACGGTGGCTCTGTCATCGACATCTCCTTTGCGTCGGCATCACTTGCCAGTCGCGTTCAGGGATGGCGGGTACTGGAGAGGGTGGAGACGTTATCAGACCATCGATACATCTCCTTCCTCATACGTGCGCCTCATCGGGACTCCCCTAGGAGTTCTAATGAGCCTAGACTGGAGGGCCCGCGTTGGGCTTTGAAGCGCTTAGACAGGGATCTGCTGGTGGAGGCTGCTCTTGTACAGGCTTGGCAGCCTGCGCAGGAGCCAACAGATGTGGACGGGGAGGCTTCCCGTTTCGGCGTTGCTTTAACGCAAATCTGCGATGCGGCAATGCCTCGCGTGGGAGCTCCCCAGTCTAAACGTCAAGTCTACTGGTGGACCCCTGAGATAGCCCAGCTTCGTCTGGTGTGCGTGGCAGAGCGTCGGCGCTTCCAACACTACAGAAGGCGCCGGAACCGTCGCGAGGCCGAGGAGGATCATCTGTACGCCACATATAGGGCGTCAACGCAGGCTCTGCGCTTAGCGATAAGCCAATCTAAGGCTGCGGCATGGCGGGAGCTGCTGGCGACCCTAGAGCTGGACCCGTGGGGCAGGCCGTACAGATTGGTCCGGCAGAAGCTTCGCGTTTGGTCTCCGCCGCTTTCCAGTAGTATGGAGCCGGAGGTCCTCGACCGTGTGGTGGAGGTCCTGTTTCCGGACAGGGGTGCAATCTTTGTACCGCCTGTTATGGCGTCGGCGTCTCTGCCGCCGCTGGAGGACGAGCTGATTCCTGAGGTGTCGGCGACCGAACTGGGTGTCGCCGTGATGCGCCTCAGGAGTAAGAACAAAGCCCCGGGGCCGGACGGCGTTCCCGGTCGGGCTCTGGTCTTGGCTCTTAGCGGGGAGTATGAACCTCTTGAGCCATTCCTGAGGGGTCTTTACAGCAGATGCCTGCGGGAAGGGGTCTTCCCCCTTCAGTGGAAGGAGGGTCGGCTGGTCCTTCTCCGCAAAGGTAATCGTCCGGCTGATGATCCCTCGGGGTATAGGCCAATTGTGTTACTCGATGAGGTGGGTAAGCTTCTGGAGAGAGTGGTCGCGAACCGTCTTGTCGAGCACTTGGAGGGTGTTGGGCCCAATCTGGCCGACGCTCAGTACGGGTTCCGCAGAGGCAGGTCTACGATTGACGCTATAGGTCGTCTGCGGGACCTGTCTGAGGAGGGCGTCTCCGAGGGTGGGGTATTGATAGCAGTTTCTCTAGACATAGCGAACGCTTTCAACTCCCTACCCTGGGAGACGATAATGGAGGCGCTCTCATATCATAGGGTGCCTCCATACTTGAGGCGGCTGGTGGGTGACTACCTCTCTGATAGAGCGGTAGTCTATCCCACCAGAGACGGAAGAGGGGGTCGTCGGCGTATGTCGTGCGGTGTTCCTCAGGGGTCTGTTTTAGGACCCTTGCTTTGGAACATCGGCTACGATTACGTCCTGCGCTGTGCTAATATGTGCGGCGTGGGCGTAATTTGTTACGCCGACGACACCCTCGTATCGGCCCGGGGATCTGATTTCCGGGCCGCCACGTTGTTGGCCACTGCCGGTGTGGCGTCGGTGGTGGCGAGGATTCGGCGGCTGGGTCTGACGGTGGCCTTACACAAATCCGAGGCCATTTGTTTCCATGGTCCTAGGAGAAGGCCGCCGTCGGGCTCCAGTATAGTGGTGGGCGGAACTCCCATCCCTGTCAAGGATACGCTGAAGTATCTCGGCGTGGTCCTTGACAGCAGATGGGACTTCATGGAGCACTTTCGGCGGTTGGCGCCGAAATTGGTGTCCACTACGGGCGCCCTGAGTTGCCTATTACCGAACCTGGGGGGGGGAGACGGGAGTTGCCGCCGCCTGTATTTGGTGGTGGTGCGATCGATGGCTCTCTATGGGGCCCCGATCTGGGCGAGCTCCATGACGAATCGTCATAGGGCTCTGCTTTTCCAGGCGCAGAGGACTATGGCGATTCGGGTGGTGAGAGGATATCGCACTATCGCCCATCAGGTGGCGTGTGCGATTGCCGGGTCCCTTCCGTGGGACCTCGAGGCCGAGGTGCAATCCTCGGTCTTTTGGCGGGTGGCGGAGGATCGGAGTCAGGGCTCCTGCCCCACACCGGACACCGTGGTGCGGTGGCGCGGTGCGGCCCAGACGGCGGCTCTGGGCAGGTGGCGGCGGCAGTTGGAGGCTGCAGCCAGCGCTGGAGATTCGTCGTCTCGGCGCCGAATATTGGCGGGGATCGGGCCCATCGTAGACAGATGGGCTCGACGGAGGTGGGGGTCGGTGACTTTCCGTCTCACGCAGGTACTCTCGGGGCACGGCTGCTTCGGGAGATACCTGTGTGATGTCACGAGAGGGGAACCGACCCGGGAATGCCACCACTGTGGCTGTTCAGAGGACACTGCTCAGCACACAATGGTGGAGTGCCCAGCGTGGGCAGGGCCGCGAGCGACATTGGTCGCGGCCCTGGGGGATGGCGACCTCTCGCTGTCGACCGTTTTGAGAAAAATGGTCGACAGCGAGAGGGCTTGGGAGGCAATGGTCTCCTTCTGCGAGGACGTCATGTCGCAGAAGGAGGCCGCGGAGCGGGAGAGGGAGCGGGACCCGCTCTCTCTCCGGCTTCGTCGTGGACGCGGCGGGCGCGCCCGGAGGGGTGATACCCTCCGGCGAGCTGCTGCGTCTGGAGGGTCTCGGGCGGCGGGTGCGGGGGCACCTGCCGTCTAACGACGGGACCCTCGGGGCGCTTCACACCAGTGCGGAGGTACGAGGGGCGCTAACGTTGCTCCCCTCTGGGGAGGTCCGCCCTCCACAACATCTTGGTGGGCGGATGCATCCGCTGGCGGGGTCGCGGACGACACGTGTTTACCGTGACCCCGTTCTTCCTGTGGATAAGCGGTGGGTGTGGGTCCTTGTTTAGTGGGTATTCCGCCCGATTGGTTGGTCGGTGGGGGCGGCGAGTCCCACATATCCTCGTCTCTCCCCCCCGGGGGGGGCGAGGAATGCGTAAATGCATTTTTGGGACCTTAAAAAAAAAAAAAAAAAAAAAAAAAAAGGTATAAACTTATTATAAATTTTTTTTGACTGTTCTATTTGTGTCTGGCTGGTTTTGGTAACATTAAAAAGGTTCCATTATAAAGAAAAGAAAAAAATAAAAAAAAGTTGTTTCCCGCTATTTTTCATTTGTTTTTCTCTCCGTTAAAATGAGTGAATCTAATGAAGAAATTCGATACATTTTAAAATTTTATTATAAAAAAGGCAAAAATGCAACTCAAGCAGTGAAAAAAATTTGTGATGTTGTTGGACCTGATGCAGTGTCAGTAAGAGTAGCACAAATTTGGTTCAAACGTTTTCAGTCCGGAAATTTTGATGTTAAAGATGCACCTCGCTCTGGTCGCCCTGTTACGAATAAAATGGACGCCATTTTTGAAAGAGTGGAGCAAGATCGGCATATTAGTAGTTACGATGTAGCTGAAGAACTGGGAATTGACCACAAAACAGTTTTGACCCATTTGAAGAAAGCTGGTTATACAAAAAAGCTCGATATTTGGGTGCCACACGAGCTCACTCAAAGAAACTTAATGAACCGTGTACTCATTTGCGATTCATTATTGAGACGTAATGAAACCGAGCCGTTTTTGAAGAGATTGATAACTGGCGATGAAAAGTGGATCACGTACGACAAGAACGTGCGAAAAAGGTCGTGGTCGAAAGTTGGCCAGGCTTCACAGACTGTGGCCAAACCTGGCCTAACACGAAATAAGGTGATGCTGTGTGTATGGTGGGATTGGAAGGGCATTGTTTATTATGAGCTTTTACCGCCCGGCAAAACCATCGATTCTGATCTTTACTGCCAGCAACTGATGAGATTAAAGGAAGCAGTCGATAGAAAACGGCCGGAATTGATCAACAGGAAGGGTGTGGTCTTTCATCACGATAACGCTAGTCCACACACATCTTTAGCCACTCAGCAAAAATTAAGAGAGTTCGACTGGGAGGTCCTAGTGCATCCACCATATAGCCCTGACCTTGCGCCTTCAGATTTTCACCTGTTTCGGTCTCTGCAGAATTCTTTAGGTTCTGTAAGGTTGACCTCAAGAGAGGACTGCCAAAACTATTTGTCCCGTTTTTTTGATCAGAAGTCCCAAAGTTTCTACAGTAACGGGATAATGTCTCTGCCCACAAAATGGCAGAAAGTTATTCAACAAAACGGTACATATATATTGTAAATAAATGTAAATAAACTTTGAAAAAAATGTCTTGACTTTTCATACAAAAATACGAAAAGACTTTTTCCCCAACCTATTATATCGCATGCTTAAAGGAACATCGACCCATTGTTAGATAGTTCAGGTTTGAGTTACGTACTTATACAGTCTTTCTATTTCTTACTGAGATCGAATCAATATTAAAACGTTCAAGACACAAGCAGAAGTTCTAATTAATAAATCAGTATCAATTTAGTGCGCTTACAAGTAGGACAAGTATTCTTTAGAAGAGTTTCTTTTGTGATGTCCCAAAAATAGTCTTTTTAGAGTTATAACTATATTCCATTAAGCATGCGATATGTAAAATTCAATGTGACCTAAGATATTCACAACATACCCCTTCCTCGAAGGTCCACCTGGCAGCGACCTCCTCGCCTGTAGTCTTGTGCACCTTCCTCCGCGCCGCTATCACTCGCTCCTTTATAGCCTGGGCTTCTTCATCAGATGCCTGATACAAGTTTGTTCATTTAATAATATCTTATACTGCATAATATTCAGGGTGTAAAATGACCCTGATTAAAGCTCAGAGCTACGCCTCTGTTCTGTCCAGCATTAGGATCTTTCTTTCTTTGAGACTATAAAATAAATTATATCCACACACAAAATGGAAATTCGATATGTATATATATATATTTTTCTTTTTAACAACAATAATAGAGATATGAGCAGTACCATAATAAAGAAAGAAAAGCAAATGGGTTCTTTGTCAGAATTTGTCAAGGTTAGTCAGTTTATCTGTCTGTTGTGGTATTTCTCAAGATTTTATCGGGGGATCTGTCAGTCAGCCTATCGTATACCTGGGAAATCTCTTATAGTTATTGAAGGTCTTGGTTTTTATAGCAGTTGAATTAAATTTCAAGGATTAAATTCAAACAATTTTAAGCGTTTTTTTTTTAATAAAATAGCGTCAGCACGCTTGGGCCACATAGAAACGCGGTCTGTTGTGCACATTTAATGTCAAAAACTGTAAATAGGAGCAGTTTTTTTAACACCAAAAATAAGAATGGTTTCCCAAAAAAATTTTTGGTCATGTCTGTTATTATGTGGACAATAATGCGTAGCCGTAGTTAGCTTTATTGAAAGTCTTTTTACACCCTGTATAGTACAAAATTATTATTACTTTTTGGGTTCATATGGTGTGTGAAACGACACTTCTCATCTTGGTTTAAGAGTGAAGGCCGGTGGCCAGTCATCGAGATCCTATGATGATGTTGACGAATGAAATAAAATCAAAACCGTTTTTTGTTAACACATATTACAGGCTTGGTGTACAGTAGACGATGAGGCTGAAATCAGCCAAATATGAACTCCACTGCTGAACATTTGCCTCCCCAATAGTTTTCCATCGATTGCTCTGAAGCCGCCAGCCGCCTCATCCAGCAACCAGGAGCGAAACTCTAATCCTTTACCAGTCCGAGTAAATTAAACATTTTCGTAAATTTTCTACCGTTTAATTTAAAGTAGTAACATCAAAATAATTGGACTCACGTCTCTAATGTGAAGAGCATAAGGGCGTGTTTCGAAATTTATGACACTTTGGGTGCTCCCGATATTTGACGCTGAATGTACACTGTCTGCTAAAGGGCTGAGTCATGATCAAATCGCAATAATTGATCAAGAAAGAATAAATCGTATACCACATGATCTCCTGGCTCGTCCTCTCCAGGCGGCAGTTCCAGCTGAGGCTGCGCCCCCGACGCGTCTCTCACTTCAGCCCTAAGCCTCACCAGCTCCGCTTGTTCCACCACGCTGGTGACTGACTCCGACATTATGTGCTCTTGGAAACTAAGACAGAAAACACATAATTTTTATGATTTGAAATTTTTACATTTATTATAAGATGTTTTGTTTACTACAAAAATTCAACTTATTCGCAGTTCGATTCTCATTTGAGAGCCTACTCTAATTTAACGAAAACGAAACTTCGTTATATCTATCTCTTTCACTCACTAGGTATATCGTTATCGAGTGAAAGGGATAGGTATAATGAAGTTTCGTTTTCGTTGAATTATGGTAGGACGTCTGGGCCGCCGCGGACGGGTTTATCCTAATGCTATATAGTATAGTGGTGGCCTTTTTTAGTTTACACTTATGATAGCCAAAATTACGTCACGACTACATAACACCAGTGAAGGTACAGGTTATGGCTTGACGACCGATATGGCGAGTATATCCGAACGCCACTCCTGAGCTAACCCACGAAGGTTCGATTCCCACACAGGACAAATCTTTGTGTGTTACATACACAATATGTAAATAAATATTTATAAATATTATATTTAATTATTTATGGTGTGATTTTTCGTCGATGACAATAAAAATATATTTTTGGATAAACATACATAACAATATTTTTTTGGAAAATACATACATATTAAACAGCCAGCCTAGCACAAATATTTTCTTATTCATGTACACAAAGATTTGTACTAAGTGGGAATAAAACTTCAGGAGTGAAGTGCAGACATACCTCCATATATGCATGTCTAAATGATTATAAAACTGCATACTTGTCAAAATGAGAAGTGTATCCGAGTGTTGGTGTTGCCAGCAGTCGATCGTAAATGTTCGTGACATTGAGTGGAGTGCCGTTCTCAGCCTCCCATTTTATATACGATTCCCACAGTCGATCAGACCGAAATTCCAGCCCACAAGCCTCTGCAAAAGAAAAAAAAAATAAGGATTTATTCTGACAAAACACATTTTAAAAATTATTCAACTTAACCATATTTTTACAATAAGATATACAAATAAAATAGTCTCATAGTTTTTTTTATTTATTTAAATCACTAACATTTGTAACATCAATTCTTATCTACTACATTTTACAAAAAAAATAGCTTAATGCACAATTAGTAACAGGTGAACATAACATGCTCACAATTGTTGTTTTATTGTATATCATTCAATATGCAAATTCAACCTTACAAGCATGATTGAAGTTTAATTCAACTGTTTGTAAATGTAAAAGTACGCCTATTTGTTCCGAAATGGCGTAAATTTAATAAGGACTATTAAATTTACGCCATTTCGGAACAAAGGGTTTTTAGCAGCTGATTGTGTGTAAAAACCTAGTTTTTATTGTACATTACTTCAACGCATTAAGGTGATTGTATTAATCCACTGGCATGTTGGAGTATGACTTCAATCCCTTACCTTAATTCGTGGGAGAGGTTTGTGGTACGTTTGTGGTCGTTATTAGTGGTACGTTAGAGCTGAGATGAAAAGTATGGTCGGCAAAAGTAGTTAATCACTTTAGTACTATGTCGAGCCAATCATTGCATTCAAATATTAAGGTTACAACTTACTTTACAAGTGTTCTACTTATTGTTACGAAGCACTAAACTATTCAGATATTTCTGTGGTTCATCATCATCACAGCCCATTAACGTCCCACTACTGAGCACGAGCCTCCTCTCACATATCAAGGTATGAGGGTATTGGGTCATACTCCACCAAGCTGACCCAGTGCGGATTGGCGGAGGCAGGTGTATGGCGTCCTGCTGTTAGAATTTTTCAAGCCGCCCATTAGGCCTTTAACATGGCTTAACGACTACCACATTTAGTGATAACCGGGACCAACGGCTTAACGTGCCTTCCGAAGCACAGAAGCGCTCGATATCAAATGCCACACAAACGGTCACCCATCCAAAGACCTCTGTAAACTCGGCTGTACTTTGGTGATCGTTTCCGACCACCGAACACAGCAGAGCTACGAACGCTTTTTTTTCTGAGGTTAACGATATAAAAACATACTTACCAATAGCTCTTTCATATTGAGCTCGAGTGCTGGCGTGGTCTTCAGTTTTAGACGATTTAATGTGATTGAGATAATGGATCCACAAGTCTACCGACAATGGTATAGCTTTCAGACCTCTTTCCAACACCTGAAACGTATGTAAGCGTTAAGTTTACGTCGCGAGATTCAAAGCGCTATCGTCGCAACGACAACACTATGAAGCAAGGGAATAATCAATAGCATTGTATGAATTTTCATTTCATTTGTTTAAGTGCCTCGTTGGGATTTCTTTAAAATAGTTAATTTATAATAGCCCAACGTGACACTTGTATCAATTTGATTTAAAATGGTTGTGGGGCATATTACACCTGTTCGCAGTTGCGTCGCGTCCGCCGTTACTTAGCCGCACCGGTCTTCCGTCCCTACCGCCATCAATGGCTAAATATAGGGCCCGCTGCACTCCATTATACCGTGAATTAGTACATAACCATTCTTAATTAATATCCACTATTCATAATTCACGTACTTAAATAATATACATGATAAAAAAGAAATATTACAATACATCATGCGTGTACAAAGAATTATAAATATATGCATTAGATTATCAAATATACAACACAAACAATGAAAACACTTATATGTAAATATATGTGATTGTATAAACTGTCCGATGCGAACCGACGACTTTGCCTTACTGACATCGTGGGTCTCGACGCGCTGTTGGGAAAAAAAATAATTGCAAAATACCAGTTATGACTACAACAATTGAGTAAGACATATTGATATTAACATCATCATATCAGTCGGGTGTATATTGTATTAAAAAGCATTACCAACTCACCACTCAACTTAAATAATTATAAATATTTTTTATTTTTTATACAGATATATCGGTTTATATGTTAAGAACTTACCTCGAGACACTTCTTTTTACTTCCTTTGCGCTTTTCGAAATCGGCATACTTGCGCCAGTAACCATAGCAGTATGGGTAGTGGGACAAGAATGCGTCATATGCTTCTCTGGCGGCGTCCACATCACTCTGAAACATGGCACCTTTCATAAACTCGACGATACAAATTTGTTTACTTTAAATAAAATTGTATTTAATATCAGTTGGCCCTTGCAAATCTTCAATAACAATCAGTTCTCAGGACTTCATAAAGTAATGAGATTAGCGATATTTTTCATCATTATAAACATAGTGTTTCACAGTAAAACTTTCATTAAAATGCCCATGAATGCACAAATCGAGCAGGATTTTAAAACAAATATTTTTGTTGTATTATTTTGAAGTAAGATTTTTTTTTTTACAGTAACCTTTTATGCTTAGTATGCACGCTTGCAAAATCTTAGTCAACGGTTTATGGCATAACTACGCCGAAGTCGCATATTACAAACAGTTTGAGTTTAAGAGCTTATTCCACAAAAACTGTCTAAGGACTACTTAGTAGTCACAAACATCTAGGTTTGGATGATTTTTTACTGGGCGTCTAAAATCTCCAACACGTCATAACAACACCCAGTTACACCTGCGGTATACGTCCGATATATCGCAAAGTTTAGTATGTTTTTAGTCAATTTACTATTAGTCTCTACCAATTTAATTAAACAATTTTATTTATTTCGTTTTATATAACTCCTATGCAGGCACTATTATATTTTTTAATTTTATTGAGATAGTTCGTTTCCAGCAGGACCGATATAATATGGAGGACATAATATAAAGACATATGTCGACGGCAGCAATTAACACGTTTTACGATCCATCGATATCTAGTTGGGTGCATTCATTACGTTAATTAAATCATGCTAAATAGTTGGAACTAAGTAACTAAAGATTCAATAGTTATTTACCTCCTGGTCTACATATTGCAATAAGTAGGTCCACCCAGTGAAGTCAGTGGGGTCATCGTTAACAACCTTCCAGTATTTGTCAAGTTCTGGTAACACTTTCTTCTTCGGTTTCTCGTCCGTTGAGGACCTCTTCTCTGCAGGTATTGGTTTACTTTCACCGTTCTGTGTGAGAACAATGAGAATCAATAAAAAAAAAGTAACTTACTTGAACATTAATCTTTTGTTTGGTCTGACTTGGTATTTACAAGAAAACTTTAAAAAAATACCAGTCTCTAATACTCTCTAATAATATGTCCTTGGTAAGGCAAAGTGTATGATGCTTATAGCTCCGTAGGACTAGGTGATCGGAAAAGATTATGCAATTAAAGCAGAGTTTAAAGAAAAATCGTAACAGGAAACGACACACCCGTTTTAGAGTTCAGAACACCTCTCACCTTATAAGAGGATGTCCATGCTATGTAGTGGGACATTAATGGGCGGAAAATAATATGGTGAAGACTTACTATCAGGGAATTGGTTGATCTCTAAATTAACCAAAAATAAGAAATTACCTTAGTCACAGCTTGCTTCTTTGTGGCAGATTCCCCTTCAGAAGTGGGAGACCCAGGATCGTAGCCATCTTTTTCTAGGCTTGGCTTACGTTTACGTGACTCCTTATCCTTCTTCGATGCTGGCAATTCATCTTCAGATACAACCTGACAAAGTAACACAACTTGTTTTCAAAGGCATTCAGAACTGAGTTAATTACACTAATTAAAAAAAATCCTTAAAGCTTGTCGATTGCGGTTTATAATTTGACTATTAGATAAGAATTTCACACGTCTAAGCTAACATTTAATGAAATTCGGTAAGTATGAATAAAATTTTAACCCTTGTGACATAGGCTGTTCTTCATCACGAAAAATATGAAATTTTAGGGAAGCACGCAGACAAATAAGCTGGTAAATAATAAGTATAATTTAACCACATTGCTTTAGGACCCAATGTGAATTGACAGGGCCAGTTTGTAATCATTTATTATTGTTTGTAATCTACAACTAATTATAGCTTTCGCAGGAACATTAATGGAATTCCATGGAAAAGACACAAATATGATAAGAGGAAGAATCTAAAACAAACCTCAGTATCAGCGGGTAACTCCGCTGGCTTGGGACCAGGCAGTTCATCATCAGACACATTCTCTGCATCCTTTACACTTGGCTTTTCAACTATTGGCAGTTCATCTTCGGATACCACTTCCGTTTCTTCTGCTCCAGCCTAAATTACAGACAATATCATTTTTAAGAAAATAATATGCATTGGAAATTAAACAACCGATATGGCGTGGAGAGGATCCATGTTACAAGTCCAATATAACAAGAGCAATGCAGAAAAATGGCTCATAAGCGCAATTCACCGAGTTGAATGGTGAGCTTAGTATTTCCCAAATTTATATTACTTTAGATCAAAGAAATGCAATTTTTTTCTGATATTTTGTTACATTTTAATTTTACTTATCCTATATTTCGTTTTAAAGTGCAAGTTCTTATCCAACTGCACACTCCTGGTTTTTATGTATGCTTCGAAATTATTTGCTTGCTAGCGACACAAAACTGATTGCAGACGACAGTTCATAGAAACCAGGAGAATCGCGACGACACGTCATCTACTGCTGCTGAGTGCAGTTAGCTACCAACATGCACCTTTAATATGATTATTATTACTGCCCTTATTCAGTACCTTCTCTTTCTCCTTTTCTGAAAGTTTCTCTTGAAGATCAACTTTATTCTCTTTTTCAACTTCCTGTGTGGCTATTTCATCTTGAAGATCTATAGCTTTTTCTTTTTTCTTCTTCAAAACAACAGCCTCGTCTTGAACCTGGATGGTATAAATATTCATATTTTAATATGCCATGTATTCGAAAAATCGAAACACTCAGACACATCAGCGAAATAAAATAAAACATCGAAATCGAAAGTCGATACCTATAATGAACACTATAATATACATATAGAATTTTTGATAATTTTCTGTTTCTAAATTAAAATTTCTTTTTGAAAATGATAAAAATAAGATTGATAAAATGTAATTTAAAAAAACAGAAACATAATGGTTTTGTTGTTTACAAAACACGTTAAGACACATTGCGTATAAATAATGTAAATAAATAACAAAATAGTTCCCTTAATATTATTATAGTGTCCATTAGAAGTATAAAATATAACTAAAACAAAAACTTCGAAGCAATTTTGTACACAAGTGGGACATACCTCCAAGGTAACCAAGTGGCAGAATATGCATTTCAAAATATTACAATAATATCAAAATTACGCATTTCACCGTTTTAAAATTTTAACATGTCATAAACAGTGTAAAAAAAGGTAATAAATATAATTAATTATAACACAATTCATATTTAAAACTTCATTCAAGTGGCTTAAGCTAAAAATATTGAGTCATTGCCTTAAACCTTGACTTTGTCTGCCTTTTATTTTCCCATCTTCAAAGTACATAGCACTTCAAGCAGGTTATATGTGTAAAATCCTTAGTACTATGAAATAAATTTGACCCATTAGCCTAGTAGGTTAGATATCCATTAGATTATGAATGGTATAATTGTTTTCAATAACGATACAAAGTGGAATATTACCAAAAACTGTGACATTTGGTTTAGTATTAATTGGTTTATGCATTAAGTGTCTGCAGATCGGAATGTGTTAAAAAACATTGAATTAATTGATTTAAAATTAATTGATTAAATTTTTATTATATTATTATCTTAATTAAATAGTTCATTACAGAATATACAATAATTTCTGTAATAATCATATTTTAGATCAGGGGTTAACTTGTTTATAGATATGTGTTGTTAGAGTAGAAATACATCAATTTGTTTGAGATGTGCCCAAACCCACCACACAAAGAATTCAATCAATGAAATGTTACTCAATTGTAAGAATATACAGTACCTTTAATAAATTGTGGTGCATATGTTGCAAAAAAATTGCAGAATGTGTCGTTTTATAACCAATGAGGCAAATTGTAAAGTATGGTAAACCTTTTTTTTAAAGTTCACTGAAGGTAAGTGGCTCCCAAAGCTAATGGTGCTTTCAAGTTAGGTATAATAAGTTGCATTGTATGCTGTATTAACAAAAACATTTCCCATTCAATCACAATTTGCCCTGTCATTTTGTAAAATGCTGCATTACTTTAATGTCTTCAACACATATCGATACCTTCGATCTCAAAGGACGTAAAGTAGACATGGGCGTTTTCGTTTTTTTACCAAAACCGTTTTAAAACCGATATACAGTTTTCATATCGATATGGATAACCGTTTTTAAATATCGATATCAGTAGGTAGAGTTTCATAACTTAAATGCGTTATGTTATTTTATTAGTTACGGCAAACTAATAACAAAACTTAACGCGCATATTATCGAGTTATTTATAAGCATAAATATGTTATACAGATCCCACTCGCTTTTAGTTATGGCGTTTTTCCTTTGTCTTTCGCGACATTGTTAATAAAAATATCGATCCTATAAACCTACCTTAGACTACGTTCAAACTAATTTACCTATTTACAAATTCGTAAAATAACGAGTCACTAAAAGTATCATAATAATTATTTATAAGTAATCCTTTTTTTATAACACTATAACAAATGCAAAAGTTGCACAAAACGCAATGTTTACTTTCTCAATTTCACGGCCACGTGTCACCAAGGTCAAGGGCGCATAAAAACTATTACAAAAAAAACTCTCTCAAACAAATCATAACTAGGTACTAAAACTAATATTTCTCAAGCATTGCATCCAATAAGCAAAAAAATCGCTTTATCTCTTTTACACCTTTATAAGAAGACAGAGAAGAAGCGAATATCCTCATATTCGCATCATCTCTTTTACACCTCTATAAGAAGACAGAGAAGAAGCGAATATCCTCATATTCGCATCATCTCTTTTCAACCGCTATAGTAAGAAAGAGAAAAAGCGAATATCAGTACATTCGGTTGTGCACGGTTTGCGTTTTGGACAGTTTTGGTTATCTTTAGTTATATCGTTTCAAACATCATAACTAAGTGTTTTGATATCGTTTCGATATCATAGTTTTTGCTATAACCGTTACGGATAACTGTCATATCGATATGATATGGTATAAAACTCAAAACGGTTATTAGTTACGTTTTGATATATCGAACTCATGCCTAACGTAAAGGACATATTATGTTATGTCCTTTACGTCCTTTGAGATCGAAGGTATCAATATAACATGATCATCAATAGGCCTGCTCCCAGTTTATGTGGGGTTGGTGCAGCATGTCTTTTTATACCAATCACCTTGGTTATTCGAGATTGGCTCATTCAGCTTTTCTCAGTCATATGATTCTTCATGCACTCCATTGTCATTGGATAAAAAAATCCATAATATACATATTTTAATTAAATTCACAAGAAAAAATAAAACTTACCTCCTCTATTGTGTTTTTAATTGGCTCTAAATTTGTTTCTGCTAGACTCAAATCATTTGTATCAGCAATCACATTCTGTAATTGATAAATTAATAATTTATATAACATTTAGTTCATATGTCGTATTTATAAAACTTTTGACAAAAAACTAAGAAAGACTAGTGCCTATTTACAACAGTCATAAGCTTGAAGGGACATGAGACATTATGAAGACATGAGAAGTTTTTCTTTTACATATCTCTAAGTGTGTACTAAATTAATAAATAATAATGGCTCAGAACCATGTCAAGTCTGTTCTGTTGCCAATTAAAATTTCAAACCAAGCATATTATTCCTGGAAATAGTTTCTAACAGCACTATATATGTATGTAATCTTTCTCTGACAAGAATTAGCAAATTTTTTTCAGTTTCTTTTATTATCTTCTTAGCCAATACTGTAAGCTCTCTGCTGAACATAAGCCTCCCTAACTACTTACCAATATTGATTGGATGCTCATTGACCAAATCAACAGTTCATGTTAGTCAACCATAATTTCTATAATCAATAAAAAGTAATATTAAATAATGGTTACGTAATATGGAAACCTATAATCAGCAGTGGTTTCCAAGAGAAAATAATCTTACAGCAATGTGCTAATCTATTTTCAAGGTATCAGTTATTAGGTATCATATGTTTGGAAGCTTCATTAGGTACAGTAAGCACAATTACTACTCTTAAATGACAGCTTATGTCAAGTTTACTTATTTTAAACTTAGAAAATTTTATTTCCATTTTTCACAGCTTACAGAACACAGTATTAATTTACACTTAGAATGTACTTGTAAGTTTTATATTATTGTACAATAACACCTAGAAAAGCCCCCACAGAGAATGAGAAATAAGTAAATAATTCAAAAGAAGGTACCTCTTTATCCATTGAATTAGGGTCATTGGCAATAACACTGTCATTAGTTGATTCACTTAGTTTGAAGTCACCAGTTGCGCTATCATCATCAAGCTTAATGGGACACTCATCTGTTGTCTCCATTATCGAAACATCATTAGACATTTCACTGACAGCTTCCTGCTCAAAATCATTATCCATCGTAAGCTTCTCACCGTCTGCAATATCACCATCAGTATCAAAGTCTGTCGGTTTATTCACATTGATCGGGTTGCTCTGCAGCGAGTCGCCATCGGAAAGCACGTTACTCAGAGAGTCGCTTGGGAACGTTATAGCGTTGTCGCCAACATCGAACGAGTCCGCATTAAAACTGCTAGTGTTGTTTGCTAAGTAGTCTCCCACGCTACCCGCTGACAACTCTACCGCATTGAGAAAACCTTGGTTCGAAGCCGAAGATTCATCCACCGCAACCGCTTCTACACTATTAAACTCTCCTTCGGTCAGCAAGTGAGAGAGGCCATTGGAGTTTTCGTTTATCAACGGTCCTTCGTCAGTTTCCATCGGTCCATCTGACAAACACTTCTAGGACAAATAAGTAAATTTAATTTAACATTCCATGGTAGACACAACACGCAACGTATGTAACAAAATAACCTATCACAATCTTATGAAATTAACCCACCTGCGCATCAGAACTTATTTCATCGTCCATAATGACGATTTCAGAAACGTATTTATAAATTGCAAGAAATCCACCACTTTTATCTCATATAAAAAATAAAATAATACAAATCAAATCCGAACGTGAAATATTTTTTTGATCGACGAAACATTCGTCTCGTTCGATTGACCACAAACAAACGTACATTTTTGAGTATTCGAGTCCTTACCGATAAGGCTAATAGTCATAATATACTGCCTAATTGCTAAAATTTATGATGGTGATTATTATGCAGTTTTCAAATTCACAGTGCACTTTATTAAATTTGTCCCATTATAAATCTCAAGCAAACTTTCGTCAGTAGAAAATCAAGTTTCGATCAATAAATTCCAATTATTGATATTTGTTTTGTGCTTGCTTGCTATGCTTAATATTCTGTATACATAAATAGAATTAGTATTTTGGCTTTTGCTTTATTACAAAATTATTCTATTCTATCTACTCCTTCTCTTCTTCAAACTCCTTCAATTTAACGCATTTTATCTTTTACATGTCTGAGACGATTCTTATTTACCTATGCTTAGCCTTTGTAGACTTGCTACAATAAAAACCTTTGTAGACTAGCTGCAATAAAAAAACAATGTCAAGCACATAACCTCTTTTGTCGGAACTTATCTGATTGTGTTTAGGGAATTTATAATAAACGTAACGAAACATGTTAAATTTTAATTCGTTAGTATCAAAAGTCATAAATCATGGTCCGGCATTGCTTATGCAGCAAACAAGGGTATGCAAACCTTTATGACTTTGTGAAACTAAATTACTTTTTAAGTTTTGACGTTCATAAGAGCTCTTTTGAGCCAAACTTGAATAAATGAATATGAAATTTGAAATATGAAATTATGAAATTACTTCGATGTAATACTTACATAAAACTTAATATTTTCTTACAGAATACATTTGTTTTAAAAAGACGATGGCCACCACCTCTACACAAAAAAGGTGGCCAGCCTTCTAAACTAAAAGCGAGACACTTTATATACGATTTGGTACAAGATACAAATGTTTCAAAACAACCTGATATAAAAGTTATATTAAAGCAATATGTGGATGGTAAGATTTGTAGAGTGCTTAAACAGGTCTTAAGAAAATCTCTGTTATATATATATTAATGGTAGACTATGAAGGCTGCCTTTCCACCAGAGGTATGGGAGGATGCCTGAGTGGTATGTCTTTTCTAAGAGCCACTATAATAATTTTATTTATCTGGCTTTGCTGGGCAAATCGATTCTGTTGATTCTTAACTCCTTAATTCCTTGGTTTTCTATCTTTACTCATCTCCATAAGGTTCAATTTAAGGTGAGACTATGTTTACCACTGCCTAGCAAAGGGCTAATATGCATGGGTATTATCCTGCACATCTCTGGTCTAAACGCAGCTTAAAGGTTGCACACTCATTACTGATTATAAAATAATTTGTAGTCAATAAAAGATAATAAATAAAAAGCTCAATTTCTATATAATTCTCTGTATTCAAGGTAGTTTAGTAATCACCTAAATTAAAAATATTACTAAGTTACATAAATAGACATGTTAAAAAAAGTACATGTATAAATTAAACAAAAAAGTAATCTGAATGGCTGATTGAATGTCATACAGTAGTTAAATAAATAATAAAGAGGTTTGTAATATTTCGCAGGTGTTGGGAAATCTGGTGATGTGCTATCTCTACGCCCGAGTATTGCATACAAAGAGTATTTAGTGCCAGGATTTGCTGTCTATGCTACTCCGGAAAATATGTCCAAGTTTGTTGCTACAGAGACTGTAGTGAAAGTTGAAAATAAATACAGTTCCCCTTATGCTCATAGGGTATGTTCTGATTTCTAATGATTATTAACACGTTGGACGCCACGCGGCTCACCGGTGGGCCGCGTTAGATATAGTATATTTTAACGTGGCGTGCAAAATATTTGTTTATGTCATATTGCTACTGGTCTGGGTTATGGTGTGAAGGATTACAGCATGGTACTCTTTAAAGGGTTTTTGATGCAATGTGCGAGTAATGCCCCTCATGTTGCAAGTGTCTATAGACTTTGGTGACCACTTACCATCAGGTGGGCCTAAGATAATGTGTGCCACCTTGTAGTATAATTAAAGTCCTGCTATCCTATGGGATTGTTGCTGGATAATTAATTATACATACATACATAAAATCGTGCCTGTTTCCTTGAAGGGGTAGGCAGAGGCATATTAATACGCCCACACTTCGAGCCTATTGCCGCTTACCGGGCACTTCTATGTTTGCCAGAGCCTCGTCCGTTAATCAGCAGGTGCACCACTTGCAGGTGAGGTTGGCTTGGGCTCCAAAGACGATGGTAGGATCCATACACACCCTATATAATTACTTATGTACTTACATATTCCATTAATAGCTGCCACAAGCTGTCATGCAATAAGAGTTGTCAGAATGAGACAATTAAATACACATAAGTATCATATTTAACTGTAACAATGGGGTTTGCAACATAATGACATAGGCATTGTGAGTCGCAAAATTTCCCCATTCTCAAAATTACCTTTCTAATAATGTGACAACTTCATAATGTGAAATCTTTATACTGTGACATCTTTAAAATGTTACTTCAGTTAAGTTAAAGTAAACTTTCACAGACCTTGGACTGCCTCTCAAGACTGGTGCTACAGATCACAATGAACAAATTAGAACCATGGACATTGGAACCCTGGCACATCAAGACATCATTTAGAAAAGCCGGTTATTTTGTTCCTGAAGATGCAATAGAAATGCCACCAACAGCAATAAAAGGTCCTGATCTATCTTTGCAAGATAAAGAGTTTTATGTCACTGTTACGGTAAGTTTCGAGCAGCCTGTCGTGATTCTAAGGGAAGGGATTCTCCGTCAGACAGTCAGTCTGTCGGTGACTCTAACGAGGCTTCCAAAAGGCAACAAGATTGAGAAGAATGCCTCAAGAAACTCATCTCGCCTTTTTTAAAATTATGTGTTAAGATCTAATACAATAACTAATTATTAATCGATTACACACATACGCACGAACGAAGCACGCATACAGGCACACACATACGCAAAAAGACGCTCGCACACACCGCACACGATCTTGGAGTGTTGGAGCCACACACGAAACCTCCTTATAACGTTGACATTGTATAACGCGCGTAGTAGCTTATTAAGGTAGGGAATTATGTGAGATCGCTAAAATTGGGCTTTTAAATTTGATTGTTTTTTGTAAAATTGACGTTGACAAAAAATTGACGTAAATCTACATCATATAACAAATGACGTTTGGTTAAAAATATAATAACCCGTTTAATTTCTCAATATTTAAAGTTGCGTCTCGTCTTTTTTTTGTCGGCCATTTTTCTTCTAAACTATTAATCGCAAGTATTTTTTAATGACTCCAGGTTATTAGATTGACCGTTTGGTTGTTTTTGCCAATTTCTTTATTTCTTAGTTATGATGAATTTTTATATGCAATCTATGTCCGTACCGCAGCCATTTTCGTTTAACTTACGTGCCGGGCGCTATGCGCGTGTAGGTTATTCATTTTTGTGAAAAAAACGTAAAGTTATTCAGATAGCAAAATACATCTGCAATAAAATTTGCAATTTTCAAAAAATTTCACTCGAACTTAATCCGCCAAAATTGCCTGTATCGAACACTTTAGCTCAAGTGGTTTAATTGACACATTTGGTTGATTATTAATTGTTTCGTTAACAAAAAGAAAACTTCTAGAGTGTGGTGTGAGTTTCTAGTGTAGACAGAACATTGGTTTGGCGATGTCTTCTCGTCACATGCCCTGTGTCTCATTTTATAAAAAAAACCGTTTGTCATGATATGGGGCCATCAGTTATTACTATTTTTAATTATTACTTATTAAATACTCATTTGTTTGTAATACAACATTACACGTCACAGAAAAGAAAACATACATAATAATTAGAATTATTTATTTATTTATTTATTTAATAAGGTACACCAACAGCATAACATGCACATACATTATATAAAATTATTAACAAAGGGTACTATTCTTACATGCATGCCTATTATAGGTATACACAACGTTTAAAATATAATAATTATAAGCATATTGAAAATTAATAACATTCCTAAATATATTTCATTTGGTCTAATACAATATCATGGCT
Source organism: Musotima nitidalis (assembly GCA_949126915.1). Classification (NCBI taxonomy): domain Eukaryota; kingdom Metazoa; phylum Arthropoda; class Insecta; order Lepidoptera; family Crambidae; genus Musotima; species Musotima nitidalis. The sequence continues at coordinate 9,550,161 of OX421431.1, forward strand.
ACGCACATCAAATATATTTCAGCAGTTTACTCTTAAAGGCGTTGAAGTCGTCATTAAATATATCAATGTCAGACACCTTCGTGTTGATGTTGTTGTACCCTGAACATACTCTAGAGAGCGGCTGGTGCAGACCAAGGTTTGTCCTATAACGTGGTATATTAAATACTTTGGAACAGCGATGACGTGGATAGCGGTAGGGTACACTGAGAGAGATCTTCTCCAGCAGATGGCTACATTTCACCTTACCTTTGACCAGTTTGTGTAGAAAAAGTAGATCCAAGATAGAGCGTCGGTCACGTAAAGCTTTCATGTTAAAGAATCTCAGTCTTTCATTATACGGATAACGATGGGATATGCCGGGAGATACATAAGCTAAATGCCTTGTAAAAGCACGCTGCAATGACTCGATACGCTGAGAATGTATACTATACACAGGGTTCCAAGCGACACTAGCATACTCCAACCTGCTACGAACCAACGAATTATATAACATTATTCTGGTCTGAGTTAGTTTAAATCCACGAGTATTACGTTTTAAAAAGCCAACAAGTTGAGCAGCTTTTTTTACTATGTTATCTATGTGGCTAGCGAACTTAAGCCTATAATCTAGTACTACCCCTAAGTCGCGAACTACATCATGCTTAGCTAGTGGCGCGCCATCCAACGAGTAGTAAGTACGAAGAGGAATACGCTTTCTTGTGAAACTGACGTGGTAGCATTTACTTGCGTTAAGTGTCATATCGTTTTTCCCACACCATGCACCTATACTATCAAGGTCATCCTGAAGAAGTGCCACATCTGCCTGATTTTGTACAGTTTTAAATATTTTTAAGTCGTCAGCAAACAGAGAAAATTGGCTATGGCTTAAGTGTGAAGCAATATCATTTATAAACAATAAAAACAAAATTGGGCCTAGGTGGGAACCCTGCGGAACCCCCGACACAGCGTAATAAGCACCCGACACATAGCCATTTACAACAACGGACTGTGGTCTATTGTATAAATATGACTCGAACCAGTCAAGCAGCGGCGCCCCCACACCACTCAACTGAAGCTTCGACAATAAAATTTTATGATTAACTCTGTCGAAAGCGTTGCTGAAATCCGTATAAAGTGCATCCACCTGGAGTCCTTTGTCAACCTCAAGAGAAACTGTAGATATAAATGACGCAAGATTTGTGTCAGCTGACCGACCATTTCTAAAGCCGTGCTGGAAATCTGAAATGTTGTTGTCCAAATGGGTGTACAATAGAGGATAAATAAGAGATTCAAACACTTTTGAGAAACAAGAAAGTACAGAGATAGGACGATAATTTTTAACTTTGGTTTGATCTCCCTTTTTAAAAATCGGCAGAATTCTGGTTACTTTCCATTCATCGGGAAACTGCCCAGTCCTTAAAGAATAATTAAAAATTGATGTTAGAGGCAAAGCAAGTGCCGATGCACAACGCACAACAAAAAGAGGAGGTATGTTGTCAGGGCCTGGTCCCTTTGCAGAGTCCAAAGCCTTAAGTTTTTCAAAAACTTCACGCTCACTAAATTTTATTCTTGCCAGATATGAACCACCTAGTCCACCAGCGCTTTCGACATATGCATTATTATCCGAGTAAATGGATGAAAAATATGAGGCAAACAGGTTTGCAATGCTATCACCTGTGGATGCGCTTACATCGCCAAGCGACATATGGGCCGGCACCTCAGATCTACCATTTCGTTTTTCTTTTAGAAAACGCCAAAATAGTTTGGGATTTTCGCGAATATTACACTCTGTTTTATTCATGTAAAGATGGTTACAGATTCCAAGCAGCTTACGACAACGCTCGCGCAACAATTTGTACTCGAACTCATCACGCGGGTTCTGACATTTGATATACCTTTTACGTGCCTTGTCCCTTTCTTTAATGAGTTTAATTAATTTTCCGCTAAACCAAGCCGGGTACTTTGAAGATCTAGGTTTTCGCCTAGGAACATTAATTGCAATAGATTTTTTAAGAATACGGTTAAGTGCTGAAACCATTAGATTTACATCACTGAGATCATCAAAAGTAGCCCACCAATCAGTCTCAGTCAAATCAGACAATATAGCAGCATAATTAGCTTTATAAAAGTTAAAATCATTACGTGCTTTAGGAGTAAGTCCAATATTACAGACATCAATTGTTGGTATGGTAAAGATTATACCAGGATGGTGAGGATCTAATTTGCTTATCAAGTCTTTAGACTTGGTAACATGTGCTTCATTTAAATTACTTATAACTAAGTCTAAAATTTTGCAATCTGCATTAGTTATGTTGTTAAATTGAAAAAGACCATTAAGTGACATAAAATCCACAAGAGAATAACCTAAGCTTGAATTATAATTTGTTGGTAACATATAACAAATATCATCTTGAGAACACCAGTTAATAAAATTAAGGTTAAAATCTCCCAAAATAATTACATTATTAGTTTGGTTCATAACTAAATCTACATTATCTAAAAATAATTGCTGAGTAACAAGTTTAACCGGAGGAGGTAAATAAACTGCACATATTGTAAAAGTCTTAAGCACTCCACTCGCATTTAATTTGACATTCACCCATAAATCCTCACAGTCACTTTCCCAATGATGAAGTCGTGCCGAGGGAATCTCTCGAGTCACCGCTATCATGACACCACCACCAGTCCGTTTAGAACTCTTAGCAGTAGAACGATCACGGCGATATACAACGTAGCGCGCATCAATAAATTCACTGTCAAATATTGCAGAGTCCAGCCATGTTTCCGTGAAGACGATTATCTTATAATTGCATAGTAAGATATTTGACAACACATCTGTACAAGTTTACATCTTGTACATTGGACTTGGCGTCAGCGTGGTCAGCGGCGAGTCGGCCCAGTTGCAACATCCTCGTGCAGCGTCGGCACTTTACACAGACGCTGCACTTCTTTATATCTTTATATGTGTACACAACATGTAATTAATATATAAACTATACAATTATATGCAATAAATTAGATTTCAACCGTCCGTGTTGGGTCTCATTCCTCTTTCTACACCTCCTACTGACGGCCGGGGCTACACCCCGGTACAGTTCCTTCCCTTCCTGCTGGTGGCCAGGGCACCCCCTGGTACAGCATTCCCTTCCCTTCCTGCTGGTGGTCAGGGCTACCCCCTGGTACAGCAGTCCTTTCCCCTCCGCTGGTGGCCAGGGCGACCCCTTGGTACAGCACTCCTTTCCCCTCCGCTGGTGGCCAGGGTACCCCTTGGTACAGCATCTCGTCCCTCCTTCCTCTTACTGTACGGGTGGCGAGCGGCGGCTTACAACCGCAAGCGGACCACCGTACAACATCATTTGTTTTTGTTCGAATTCCTCGAACATTTTGATAATAAATATCGAATTATACCAGAATTACACCAAAACATTGAATATATGCCAAATTCTTTATAGAAGCTGAAGACTTTCTTTGCTACGAACTAATTTGGCCTCGGAGAACTCATCCTTTCGAACAAAAATCCGACCATTGCGCACCCAAACGTATTTATATTGCAATTCCTTTGCCTTCATTCTGGTAGCGGCGTGCAGTGATTTATTAGTGGGTGAAAGATGTTCACTAACAAACACAGGTCTTTTAGAACTCCCGAAACCTAAATGCTGTGTATTCAGTTTGTCTTTAGAATTATTTTTATTAAAATTGGCCACAGCGGCAAGTATAGCGTCTCGGTGCTTGGGGCTGCATAGTTTAACAATCACGGTGCGTGGTCTTTCGCTGTCTTTTACTAGTTTTGCGACCCGAGTTACATTAAGAACTTCATTCTTAGCTACTGGCTCACCTAAAACTTTAACGAGTTGTTCAATCGTGTTATTTATATTCTCAGTTTTATGCTCGGGAATCCGAGGAAATTAAAATCGGGAATCGAGGAAATCGAGGAAATCGGGAAATTAAAATTAAATTACAATATGTCAAAAAAAAAATGTCAATAACAGTTGAATTAAGAAATATAAATGCAATTAATAAAAATAAACGGTCATTAACTATGTAAATTAAAATGTCATTTCAGATACTTAATTAAATTGCATATAACACAATACAATTAAAATTAGAAATTTTAAGAAGTCATTAATGTCATAGAACGTTTGCTCAAGAAGATATTTTTTTAACCTCCCTTTGAAGGCGGGCAGGCTAGGAGCCGCCGTGTTGGTTCAATTCTCGCAGAGGCAATTTATTATACACAGACGGTCCTGTGATGTGCGTGAGTCTGTCAGACCTCGTCAAGCGTCTGAAAAATTCTCCCAGCAAGTTAGCGTGATGAGTGTTATTTGTAACCATGCACATCACCGCGCCTTATTTGTTGTATATTTTGTTTCAGATAAACAAAACGGAAAAAGTCAAAGTAAGATGTAGGATTCATCACTGGGCTACTGGTTTAGATAGACTGCCGTGGGTGGAGGCTCACTGGAAGAAACCACTAGAGCCATTGTTTCCGGAACAGGCAGCAGCATTGGAGGAAATGCCCCTGCCGTGATGAAGGATCTTACAAGTTATTGAGTATGAAAGTAACAGGCATTTGTAGCGTGGAAAACGACCTATTGTAGTGATTAATGAAATATACTGATTAGATATTTTAAAATATGTTTATTTTATTTTATAGATAACACAAAACAATACAATTATAATGCTTCAATGATAAACAAGAAAATAAAATTTATACGAAAAAGATAAACAATTTTTATTATATTTATAAGAAAATGAAATAAAAATTAATAGCTAACAATACATGCGTCAACAACAAAGTAAAAAATATCATTAAAATAGAAAGTATCTAGTTAAAGATCATATACGAATTATACGATCGAAGTCCTCATCTGCACTCTCTTTGTAATATTTCTGCTTGTCTGTTAATATGTCGTTGTTGGATCGTTAAATTAAATATATGGTGCTAGGACTGGGTTTTTCCGAGAAGCCGCTTTTTTAAGAAATCTACTCTTAAAGCCATAGCTAACCCGAAAAGTTCCTTCACCTATACATAATAGGTTGCTCCAGTCGACATGCCTCGAACGCCACTTGATTTTGTTACGAACATCGTACTATTTCATAATGTTTAAATTCAATAAGATATAATGACGACAGATATATAATAAAGAAGGACATGGGCGTAGCCAGCCATGGGTTCAGGGTGGGGCAGCAGTCTAAAATAATATGTAATTAGCAAACTACCCGCGGTCTTACCCCGGTTAATTTTTTCATAAAAGAAGGTTACACCCTAGAGCACTCTGTATCTGTATTATTAGACATTATGTTTAATTGTAGTTAGTACCCACATAATACTTTTTTTAGGTTTGGTTAGGTAGCTTGCAGGCCATAGCCAAAGTGGCCAGCGCCCAACCCTGCCCCAAAGTGGCTACACTCATGAGAATTGCTTGGCGGGAGTGACTACAGATTATGTTGGTATTTGTGACGATTTTAATAAGTGATTAGGTGATGAAGACTTCGATAGTATTAAACCTACAAAATATTAAGTGTTAGTCAACGATAAATTTTGTCAAGATTCAAACCAATTCTTTTATATCTCTAAACCTGGAAGTTAAAATATTATGTTTCATAATTTACATTACTTGTTCTATTTTATCATCCAGAACTGCTTTCTGTTTCTCAGGAATTACTTCTGTTGTATTTACCTCTATTTTATCATTTGGGCTATGTTCATAACCTTCCTCATTATCTAGCTGTTGTTCCACATACTGTGGCGTTATTTCATTGTTATGCTGTTGTTCATCATATTGGAGAGTGGTATCTTGATTTTCATAATAAACAGCTTCTTGTTGATTTTGATCCTGGCCTTCAGTTCCTTGTTGGTCAATATATTCATTATTAGGATATTGCTGATCATATGCCTGTTGTTGATAGTTTTCTTGATCGTAAGAAGTATTGTACTGTTGTTCATATGTTTGGTCATAACGTTGTAATGTTTCTTCATCCGCAACAGCCTCAGGAATGTACGACGGGTCAGCTTGAGCTCCTTCGTAATAAGCAGCATAATTTTCCTGCTGACCTTCCGCATTGGCTGGATATTCCACGTAATCTTGTTGGGCACCTTGCTGATCATAAGCGTAGTTTTCATTGCCTGGTTGATTGTAATATTGATTAGGATCACCAGTATAAGCTTCGAGATTTGTTGAATTAATTAAGTCTGAGTTTTCTGTTACAACTATAGGATCTATGAAGTCATTTCCATCTCTTTCTTGTACAACAGCATTATAATCAGAATCAATATCTGGTGTCACATAATTTACTTCATTTTCTAACTGCACTTCTTGTTTATTAATATCTTTGGTATCCACATTACTAATTGACTGAACTATGTCACCATCTCCCGCATTTTTAAGAGATACAGTTTCTTTATTTATTATTTGAACTAAATCATTCGGGCTTAAAACTTGAATGTCCTTTTCTGGATCAATATTCGTGTATCCATTTCCTTGGTTGATATTTGTGTATTCATTTTCTTGTTTAACATATGTGTTTTCATTTGCTTGGACAATATTTGTGTATTCATTTCCTTGTTCAATATTAGTGGATTCGTTTTCTTGATTAATATGTGTGTATTCATTTCCTTGGACAATATTTGTGTATTCATTTCCTTGTTCAATATTAGTGAATTCATTTTCTTGGTTAATATTTGTATATTCATTTTCTTGGTTAACATGGGTGTATTCACTGGCTTGTTCAATATTATTGTATTCGTTTCCTTGATGATTATTTGTGTATTCATTTTCTTGGTTAACATGGGTGTATTCATTTCCTTGATTAACATTGGTGTATCCATTTTTTTCGTTAATATTAGAATATTCTTGTTCTTGATTCATATTAGCGTATTCATTTCCTTGATTAACATTTGTAAATTCATCTCCTTGGGTAATGTTTGCGTATTCATTTCCTTGGCTTATATTCGTGTATTCATTTTCTATGTAATTATTTTCAGGTTTGTTTTCATTAGAGTCTGATATTTTAGGAGATGATGTTATTGGCTTGCTAATATAATTGTTATCTGCAGCTGAATAGGAGGTGTTTTTGCTTTGTTCCATGTCGTTTACATTTGAGTCTACATCTGAAAACTCTTGCTGGGCATACACATGTGGAGTATTGTCAACGTTTTGTAAGTGTATATTTTCATTATTATTATCAATCTTGGGTTTATAATTATCAGTTTGGTTCGCTGTCGGCATATCTACAATACTTTCTTCATTGACTTCGTCATACGTCGATACTAAATCGGTAGTTACGTATTCAGGTAAATCATATTTATATTTTGTTAAGGGCTTGTTTGTATCCTTCTGTGGTATCAAGTCGTTGCTGACATTCGTTTGACCTATTTTATCATCGACTGTGCTATCACGAGTGGGCTCTAAATCTTCCTTTTCTTGAGTTTTCAACTGTTTTAATATATCATATTTGCTTTTCCAATCATTGCTTTCGTCTACTTTGGGTATTATTTCAGGGATATGATCTCTATCATAACGTTGTCCCAATTTTGGTATCAATATATACTTTTTGCTAATTTCTCCTAGCAACTTCGTTTCTTCGAAATGTTTTTCTGGTATATCTAAATGATAAAACCTCTTCTGTAGACTCATATCGAGTGGAGCACTTACTATCATTGAATCAGTCGTATTGGAATATAGTTGTTGCCTGTGGTCGTTATACTTTATGTTCTGCAAAAAATATAAAAAGTTAAGGCTTTTATGTTAATAAAATCATAAAATAAGACGCGACCATGCCACGGCCGGTAGCCTATTTCGGGCTTATTTAAACAAATTTTAACAGTTATGTTAATTGTGTAAGTAGTATGATATTTTTACCGTAAGCTATAAGCTGCTAAATTAAATCAAAAAATGTATATCCCACCAAAAACATTAACGTAAAAAAATGCCCTCGATGCAGTCTTTCCATCGTAAAAAGTTTTGAGATCTTATAGAAGCCAGGTCTTATTCAAATTATTTTGTGGTTATAAATCAACATTTAGTAATTGCATCAATAGTTTTCTTTATATTACAATTATAGTGTGTAACTTGTAAATGGTGTAACTTTGATCCACCGTAACTCCTAAACTATTAATTAAATTGGCATGTAATTTCGAAATTAAGCTTGTTCTAAAGCCTACTATTATTAACAGAAAACCTAAATTCCTAGCTTTGTCCACGTCGAAGATATGGGGGGGGGGGGGGCGAAACAGCCGCAAATCGCTTCGAGAAAAGATGGTACGGCTGTACCGTTTTGCTCGAGACTTGGCTCGTGCAAAACGAAATTTGATATGATATCGATCGCTTCGCTTCTGTGGTTTAGGGGGGAAAGACATGAAATACATTTTTATTATGATCAAACATTTATCGCCCCCTCTTCTACTTGCCATGCCCGACAGGGTCTAGAAAGATCCGTATTATTTGAATAACAGCATGGAAGTATTTTAGAAAGCAATATAAAAATTGAGTAAGTGCACGTTAAGGCGAATATGAGACCATATTAGGAAGCATAACATTAAATATGACAGGATGCCAAAAATATCATCATTTGAGTAAAGTAACGTCTTAGTACTGGGTACAGGCCGCCTCTCAAAAATCAAGGTAAAAGGTTTATAGATATATTACGAACAATATATTATTCATTGTGAATAGGGTTCCTACCAAGATTTAAGGAGCCCAAGCCAACCTCACCTGCAAGTAGTGCACCTACCGACCAACGGCCGAGGCTCTGGTGAACATAAAAGTTCCCGGTAAGCGGCAATAGGCTCGCAATATTACGTGGGATCAACAATATAACTGGCGAAATGTGGGCGTAATATGCCTCTGCCTATCCCTTCGGGGAAACAGGCGTGATATTATGTATGTACATTATTACATATTATTGAATAATTAGTACCAATGTATTTAGACAAAACTAAATGTTCGATTCTTAATTAATATGTAGAATACCTAAGTAGGTACTTACTTGTCGTACAGGGACCACTGCAGTGCAAGTGCGCATTTTGTCCAATTTCTCCAAAATATATTCATTCCGTTCTTTTCTCTTTTTGTCTTCCTCCAAAATCGCGTCATATTTTTGCTTCAGAGCATTTATGCGACCCGATTTGATTCTGTAATTAATTTAAAACACAATCTTTTATTCGTAGTTTAAGGTATGTTATTTAATATTAATTGAACCGGACTTTTTGGATATGAATTAATAAGTTGTGTTTTTGACACCACATACTTTTTTTCGGATTTCCCCATATGCTTAATAAATCAGTTGGATGTGTTAAGCGCGAAGCTTTCCAAGCTAGACAAGGATTCGCATGTGAGTAACGTAAACAAAGCAATGCCGACCTTCGCGAAGGTTTTGCGACTTGGCGCAGCCTTATACCTACCTACATAACGATTTCATGTAGATGGTGTTCGTACAGATAAAGATTGCTTTTATACTTTGCATTATAAGGGAAATCTCGTACTAATAATACTTAGGTAAATAGTGAACTCGGTACCCTCCTCATGTTGCTTGATATTAAAACTATAGATTTGAATAAAATTATATAAGTCCTACCCTAGGTAGGTAGGTCTTTTTATAAGTAGGCTATAAATTAAATTTATTCAAATTTAAATTAGTTTCTCTGAGATACAAATTAAAAAACGTTACGTTTACGTAAATTTCGTTTCGTTAGTAAATTTCAGAGATCAGATGGGGAAAATATTACTTTTTTAAATCTGCTTTTGGCTGTATTGGTAGGAACCAAGACCTAAGGAGCCCAAGCCAATCTCACCTGCGAGTGGTGCACCTGCCGATCAATTGGGAAGGCTAATGTAAGTAGACTTTATACGGCTGATATGATAAGGTAGATACCTAACTAACGATAAAGTATTATACCATACCAAGAGTTGGATCAAATCCCAGCTTAGGGTATGTTTGGGGTCAGAACATTTGCTGTTTAACTACATAGCGATTGCCTCTCGCTATAATGTTCAGCTCTTTAAAGGGCAGAACATTCCGGGAGCAGATAGTTTGCCTTACGGTTAATTTTATAATGATATAATAACTCTTTTACAAATATACCATTTTAGTTCCAAGACATTTATCCTATGTATAATAAGTACTTACGTATTTATAAAAAAATATGTATACCTATTTACGTACGTACGTACGTTTATTTAACGATACTTATTTTGGCACTCAATAATTAGTGTAATCGTCAGGGAATATTTATCTTAGGTATTAAGAACTTGTGCTACGAACACTAAATAATGCTTAATTTTGTTTTTTTTGTAAGTACATACTTGATACACATAGAAAACGCCCAAACCAGAGCAAATATTCACATTCATTCACACAAAGATTTGTCTTGTGTGGGAATCGAATCCAATCGCTCAGGAGCGGAGTGCAGGTGCACCTACTATGCAGATCTCCACGCCATATCGGTCGAAATAACAATAATTATGGTATCCTTATATGTGACACTGATAAGGGTCAATACAATTTGTAGCTTAAAAAAGTAGCTATACTTACGCAGCACACACCATTTCTAGCGCCTTATTAGTTTATTATCAGTACCTATTTATGTACCTATATAGATCATATATCTATTATGTGTACAATAGACCAGAAATCACCATTTATACAGAATATTTTGAATTTGATGCTTGGAGTAGCTATAAAGGTAACGTTCCTGCAGTGCCAGGCCGTACCACGCTCACAGGTAGCGTCAGCAGCCGACACGAAACAGCGTCAGTCGACCGACCTTCGACCTTGATTACAGTTAAAGTCACGAAAGGTATTCTCTCTTATGGGTAATATATTTGACAAATACAGAAACATATGTATTATTGTTTATGATTTTTTTATCAAATTGGACCGCTATTCAATTATCATATTAATGTTATAAAGAGAAACAATGTTTGCATTGAACAGGCTCCGAAAATACTTACTAGACCAGTTTTAAATATTATTTCACGATTACAAAGCTACATTCAAAATTAATGAAACACAATGATTACATTACAATTATTTATGAATAACATAGGCTATTTATGTAATTATAATTAGGGATCTTTTCAAAAACTGTGCGCGTGCATTTTAAAGATAGGACACGCAGCAGGTGAAGCGGTGGTTCCAAGCAATTTTTTTTTTTACTTTATTTACTACTTACATACATAATATCACGCCTATCTTCCCGAAGGGGTTGGCAGATGCATATTATACGCCTACATGTCGCCAATTATATTGTTGGTCCCACGTTATAGGTGGCGAGCCTTTGCCGCTTACCAGGAACTTTTGTTTGCCAGAGGATCGTCGGTTAATCGGCGATAATCTTGCAAGTGTGGTTGGCTTGGGATCCTCAGATCTTGGTAGATCATAAATACGAAAGTTTGTATAGATCTTTGTTACTCTTTTATGCAAAAACTGCTACTGCTTTTATAACCTGGATTAACATTACTATTCATCTATGGGATACTTTTCATCCTGGTATTCCTACGAGTACGGAGACCACGCGCGATAACAAAGCCGCTGCTTAAAGAGCTTGTGGTGCCAAAATAAATAGAATGTGCTGGGATGGGAGACTATTTGTTTAGCATTCGATATCAAGCACTTCCAAGGTTCGGAAAGTACATTAAGGCTTTAGTCCCGGTTATCACTACATGACAATGTGATAGTCGTCCAGCCATGTTAGATTCCTAATTGGGCGGCTTAAAAATCTTACAGCAGGACGCCACACCTGCCTCCGCAAATCAGCACTGAGTCCGCGTGGTTTAGTATGACCACTACCATCTCAACTTGGTATGCGAGAGGAGGCTCGTGCTTAGCAGTAACGGGATGAGATAATTAAAGTATAAATAATGGGTTTGGTGGCGGTCCTTCGAGGAGCCTTATGTTCAGCTGTGGACGGCAATTGGCTGATTGAAGTAGATACATAGCAAACTTACAAAGCAATTGTTTTGGTAACATGTAAGGGCTTTTTCCACTTCGCCAACATTTGCAGACACTTCCTTCATAAGCAGGTAGTCAGCAAAAATAATCTTATTTATATGAAATTAAAACTGTCTAGATGATAGATATTTCGATCAACTTTATCCAGAGAGAATAGTTGTCAAAATAGCTTACCTAGAAGATTTTCAGGCAATAAATCCTTATTTGTAAAGATTATAGCTGTATTATTGTCGTTATTGGCGACCGATATGGCCTGGTGGCGAGTAGGTATACCCGCACTCCACTCCTGAGGTCTTGGATTCGATTCTCACAAAGGACAAATCTTTGTGTGTATAACATGAATATTTGTTCTGGTCTGGGTCTTTTCCTGTGTATATTAGGTAAGTATGTTATTTGGTATCCATAACACATTTTTTTAATGATACTTATCTTGGAACTAATTAATTGCTGCAAGTGTCAGAAATATTTATATATTAATTGTACAGTTTCATTAAAGTTCATTCAGCAGTTTTTGCGTGAAAGAGACATCCGTACACATAAACTTTATCGTTTTTAATATTAGTAAGGATAGATACATACATAATAATTCATATAAAAAAATACTTCACTATAGTACCGCGTGGTACCGGCCTAGAATAGCGCGACCCTCTTTCACCTCACGGGGAGTCGAAGAGAATTTTTACCGGATGATGGGCAGCAGCGTCATCCTGCGTACTGGTTTGTACTGCGATAACCAACCCGCCCGCCTCGCTTGGTGGGTATGGCCAAGTAAGTACCCCCAATATTATGTTAACTTTTGGGAAGTCTCCTTTTCAAAGATAGACTATATATTGTTTATATGATGATTATAAAAATGGGTGGTTAATTTGGGTTCTTGATCATCATTGGCCGAAATAGGTTGTAAACGTTGATGTTTCTGAGGACATTCTCGGAGATTCTAATTACAAATATCGAATATGAATAAAATATCTTGATTTTGTATACACAAATGAATAACGTAGTATCTCGAATCCGCGTAGTACTAACTCTAAAAATTTAATTCATATTTAAGAATTAAATAAAGATAGTCTTATATATTGGCCATAAGTGCACGACGTCGTCAAACTTAAATCGGTTTGCAAAATTTTATGTGGGAGCGATAGGGACTTTCCACTTTGTATTTATTAATAGGTTCCAATAATTTCATTACAACTAATTATTATGCTCGTTATTGTAAACTAAGTTGACCGGGCTAAATGTTAATTTATTTATTATATTGTACCTACTACTATTTTTTTCATTTATAATATTATTCTTATATTATAATACCTACGTTGTATCGCAAATATATAAAAAAATTACCCTATTTCGATATTTTTTATATAATACTGTAACTATAGTACAAATAAAAAACAAAAATCCAAAAAAATTTGCTATTTGGACTAGAGGTGAGCAAGCAGACCCAATAATAATCAATAATCAGATTAAAAACTTTAAAGTGTATTGTTTTGTTTTTTTTACTCAGAAAGAACTTATCACTAATTTTCTGAAAGTTGTAGGTGGACGTTTAATCTATATTTTAGATTTTAATAGATTAAAAGTAACCAGTTCATGTTCAATTTTAATAATCACCAGGTAGGTAGTTCGTTTTGCAGGGAGGGTGCTATACATGGTGGATCATTAATTATAGTAAATAAGAAATTTAGATTCAAGGAGCGCCATGATATAGTAAGCTTCTCAGCCGAACGGATTATTGAAATAGCCTGTATCGAAATGGAGCGGTTTGTTGTATTGAGTGTATACAGACCTCCATCAGCTTCATATGATTTATTTGAAAGTATTATGGATGAAGTGCTGGGAAAAGTTTATAATGCTAACAAAAATGTTATTGTTTGTGGAGATTTTAATGTTAATTTGCTAGAGTGTTCGAGTGCATGTACAAGAATAAAAGCACTTTTTAAATCATATAATTTGATAAATGTGTTTCTAGAGCCAACAAGAATTACAGCCACTACTGCCACTTGCTTGGATAACATATTTACAGATATTATACTGAGTGATGACAGTAAAAAAATTATTAATCAATTAGATTCAGATCATTGTGGTCAACAAATATCTTTGCTTTGTAGAAATAAAACTGTGGCTAAAAGAACAATAACATTTATACCAAAAACCAATAATCGTTTTGAGAGGTTTAACAATAAATTATTATCATTTAGTTTACCCATGGTAGATAAAAGCAATGACCCTAATATTTTATATAATATGTTTTTTAGCGACTTTTGTATTAGTTTTCAATCAACATTTACTCCCAAAACGATTAAGGTAAATGATAATGCTGCCTTTAGTGAATGGGCTACTCCTGGGCTACATAAAAGTAGAAAGAGACTGTAGGAACTGTATGACGAAAGAAATGTTAACAATAGTGAACAATTTCATAATTATGTAAGGAAATATTCTAAAATATTTAGAAAAGCATGTCATACGGCAAAGTCTTGTTATTTGAGCTATAAAATTAAAAATAGTGATGATAAGATTAAAATGACATGGAATATTATTAATAGTGAAACGGGAAGAAATAAGAATTATAATAATAAGTTTAAACTCAACATTGATAGCAAGACGCTTACATCTGACTTAGATATTGCCAATGCTTTTGAAGACTTCTTTACTAATATTCCAGTGTCTACTACAAAAACTTTAAATTCCTCGCCTACTTTAGCGGAGGCTATTTTAAGAGATAATGTAAACATTTGTACAGAAGAGTTTATGTTTAATCATGTAACACCCATAGATATAATTAAGACATTTAATACTCTTAATGTTAAAAAGACTGCAGACCTCTGGGGCAATTCCATCGTAGTTACCAAGCCTATCATTGTTTCGGTGGCGCACAGTTTAGCTATAATATTTAATAAATGTATAGATTGCGGCACGTTTCCAGATTTAATGAAAAATAGTAAAATCATTCCACTATTTAAATCGGGCAGTACAGCAGACCCAACTAATTTTAGACTTATTTCAGTGCTGCCTACTTTTAGTAAAATTTTTGAAAAACTTATTTACAGCCAAATGTTAAGATTTTTTAATAAAAATGGCTTAATGCATTCAAAACAATTTGGATTCACTAAGGTTTCACCACAACCGATGCAGGTGTTGAGCTTTTGAAACATATTTTTGATGCTTGGGAAGATTCTTTGGACGCTTTAGGTATTTTTTGCGATCTGTCCAAAGCTTTTGATTGTGTTCCTCATGAAACATTGATAAAAAAATTAGATTATTATGGAATAAGAGGCTCCGCATTGGATCTTCTTACTTCTTACTTAAGTAATAGGATTCAAAGGGTTGAAGTTAATGGAAAGCGATCTCAGGGTTCTGTAGTAAAAATGGGGGTACCGCAGGGCTCGATTCTCGGCCCGTTTTTGTTTTTAATTTATATTAATGATTTGCCACATTTGGTAAAGGAAAATCACGAGATAGTATTGTTTGCTGATGATACATCATTATTATTTAAAATAAAGCGATATCAGAACCCAGACGATGTAAACAATGCGATCTCAAAGGTGGTGCACTGGTTTGACGTTAACAATTTATTATTAAATGGGGCTAAAACGAAATGCATTAAATTCGTGACGCCTAACGTCGGACAAGTAAACACCACTATTAAAATAAAGGAAGATGAGTTGACCCTTGTGGATACCACCAAATTTTTGGGTGTTATATTAGATTCTAAGTTACAGTGGGGCCCACATATTGGTGAATTGTCGAATAGACTCAGCTCTGCTGCATACGCGGTAAAGAAAATTCGCCAATTAACAGACGTTGAAACAGCTAGGCTTGTTTATCATTGCTATTTTCATAGTGTTATGTCGTATGGTATTCTTCTGTGGGGTTGTGCCGCAGATATTCAAAATATTTTTGTACTGCAGAAGAGGGCCATACGAGCAATTTATAATCTACCATGTAGACATTCACTAAGGGATAAATTTAAAGAAATTGGTATTTTGACAGTGGCGGGTCAGTTTGTTTATGAAAACCTAGTATATGTACACAAAAATTTTGATAAATTGAGTAAGAAAAGTGATATACATAACCTAAACACAAGAAATAAGCATAAACTAGTTGTACCTGCCACTAGGCTCCAAAAAATTAACAAATCTTTTAAAGGTCAATGTGTGCGATTCTATAATAAAATCCCAAGCAATATACAGCAATTAAGCCTAAATAAATTTAAATTAACAATAAAACGCAAGCTGTCTTCAAAGGGATATTATTCTATTAAAGACTATATGGCTGATAAAAATGCTTGGGATTAAACCGCCGTTTCATACAGGCTATTCTAATATGAATGACTTAAAGCATGAATATTGTTATATTATGTTGCATTGTATAGCGTCACAGACAAATGAAGATTGTTACTAACCAATCGATAATTTAAAAGAGCAAGCAACCTGTGAGTTTCTTGCCAGTTCTTCTTACAGAGCGGTGGCTCGGAACTGGCACTTAGATTCGCTTGCACTTAAATGTTTTTTGTTTTTTTAAATTATTTGGTTGCAAGTGAATCTAAGCTTCGTGATTTTAGTATAGTTATATTTTATTTGTTTTTGTTATTTTTTTATAATTTTGACGTTTTCAAGTACTATGTAATAGTTTATGAAATAAAGTATTTTTGACTTTTGACTTTAAAACAGAAAATAATTTTTAAAAAAATTTACAAGAGGGACTGTGCTACGAAAAATACTTAATAGTGGCAGTATGGGTAGTGATCTTAGCCTTTTCATGAGTATTTAAGAAGTTTAACAAAAATGTCAAAACTCAAAAATATAAATATTTGGCGAAACATTATTACCATGAACGGGTTTTAGAGCTTTTTTTTAAAATAAATATAATAAATAGAATATGATCCTGCCTACCAACTGACATTAAAGACAAAAAACTAACCGAAAAGGCTTTACCGAAAATTTTTATTTAAACATAACATAACCTAAAGGTTGTGCAATATCTACTTTTAGTTCCTTACGATGATTTACAAGTGGTGGCATCAATTTGTTCGGAGAAGGACTAAGCCTATTCCCTTTGATACTGCTATAACCTGGAAACGAAGATTGAGCATAGCGTATGGTTTACTGGCATGGAATGCATTTGGTTTCGTTTTGTATAACGTTTATAAGGGCAAGGCAGATTGGGCTCATTATCATGGTCTCAAAACTGACGAAGAACAGTCTGTTCCTCCAGGTGATGTACTGAAATCAAGACCAAAGCATCCTGTTGTCTGTTTTTATGGAAACTAATAAGCCCAATAGTATTATATACTAGCCTCCATTACTAATATTTGAATTCTAAAAAGATATACATAGTCTCAAGCCCATATATCCTATTCAGCGGTGGTAGAATCTTTTCTACAACCATTTTAAAAGTAAATATATAAATAATAGCAATAAAGGTCATCTTTAACACAGAGATCTCTAGACGAAATATGTTGAATAGTGATCAGTGGCTATCCCGTTGCCCATCCATCCTTAAGGCGCTTTCTATAACACCCTCGAGCATAATATTTATTTTTTTAATTTCTTAGGATAGCTTACAGCTTTAATACTAACCATGTTAAAAATATAATGAAACATAAGCCAATAAACTACTTTAAAACAAACTATGCTACTGCATATAAAATCTAAGTAAAAATCTTGTCATCTTATATAACTATACATAAGATAATAACCTTAAGACCCTAAATACAACCAAGTCCAGCAGCGCTCATGCAGTTAAAAGCAACTAAGAAAATATGGGGTGGTAGGCCATATAAAGATGAGGGATAGTATTAATACCAACTCCTTTTATCAGAGATTACATTAGTCAAGCCACAGAGCTTTATCTAAAGCCCTCTATGATAAACTTGTCTAACGACCAGATTCTAGACTCAAAAGAACTTCTGTTGTTGCTTCATGGCTACCACCCTTGCAAGCAACTAAATTAACTCGACTATTAACTCTACATTCAAACATTGTTTTAAATAAAAGTATACATCAATCAAACCAACAAAATGTCATTTGAAAGCTTCAAACTTAGCGTTTAAGTTGTGATGTGGTTTAATGTCTAATACACTTGCATGCAAACAATTAGACTTAACTGCTAACAACATCCAAACATTATTCTAAGTAAAAGAACAAACATTTAAATTAAAAAAATATGTCATTTGTAAGTTCTTAACTTATTGATTGCTCTGGAGTGTAGTTATTCACCACCTCATAGCATGTATCCTTGAATACCTAAAATCTTCTAAATAATTTCACTACAATAAATATTTATGTTTCTTTTGTTTCAGCTCAAGCATGGGCCAGCACATTAGGAATAAAAAATGCAAAAGTGTATAAAATAACAGGTTTTACTAAAGTTGGTGAATATGATATACTAGACGGCGAAGTCAGTAATTTAGATACTGAGAATAAAAAAGTGTCTGAAGAGGATTTAAATGAATAATTATTTACAGAAAAATTTAATTAAAGTTACAAAGATACAATCTATATGTTGGTTTCCTAATTGTTAAACTGAGGAAAACATAATAATCCTTGCACTTAATAAAATGTTGCTTTTATATATCAATTCTCAACAGATTCAGTCTATTTATTTAATTGGGGTTGCCCAATGTTATTGGTGAACAGTAACAGACCCTTAGATTACTTAGTTTTATGTGTATAGTATGGAATAGTTAAGCTTGATTTGTTCATTAGTAAGACCAATAATAAATTGAATACCTGTTTCCTATTTCTTTGTTGTAATTTGCAGGTTTCATTTCATATGTCAGTTGTTCTTAAATGTGGCAAATGTTTGTGGGCTTATTTGATTGTCTTATTCATTAGTCAATTACATTTAGTTACTTGGGTCTAAAAAAAAACCCTGACCCGGTGACTAGTTTCCTTTCATATTGTTATATGAAAGAGATTTTATGTAAATAAATAGAAGATTATTTATCCAAATCTTGTTTTGTTTGACTTTGTTTACATACAAACATATTGTCACACTTTATTTCCGTATTTTCCATCCTCTAGTAGTCCTGTCACTCACATTTCGCTTTATTTATTCTCATTAACCTTCTTGTACACTCCCATTGGTATAGCATACTTTTAAGCTGCCCTTTCTCCAAAACCTGTTGGATTTGGTCATTGAAGATGTTTTGACTTCAATAAATTATCACATTCTAGCATTATCTCGGTTGCCCCAGACTCAAGCATGGAGCGACTGTAACCCAGCTGTCAGAATGTTAGAAGGCACTGAATTCCTAAGGGGTCATCCATAAATTACGTCACACGAATTTCGTTATTTTGACACCCCCCCCGTCCTTGTCACAGCTGGTCACACTTGTGAAACTTCCTTGCCCTTAGTGGGATGTCACAAATTTTGCAATTGTATAGCAAGCTATAATTACATCAAAACAGCAGTTCCAAAATTTGCATAGGACCTTGATTTAGAGAAGTGACGCCACGAAATTTATGATCCCTCCCATACCCTTGTCACACCATGTCACACTTCGTCAACCCCCTCCCACCCCCTTGATGTGTGACGTAATTGCTGGATAGCCCCTAATAACAACTGCTTTAGATGTTCATGACAGCCGGGACTAACGGCTTAACTTGTTTTCGGAGACACGTAGCAAGTAAAAATTATGCATATAACTTCTAAAAGCCGTAGGTGCGCCACCAGGGTTTGAACCTTATGATTTTGAAGTCTATGGGTCTCGTCACTGGGCTATGCACGCTCCGCTTTGACTTTAAAAAATATAATACTTCATATAACATTTTTGATATTTAGTAACATATCAAAATGGTCTAGGTTGGATTGGTAAGGCAAAATGAGATGATTTAAAACAACAATATATGTAAATGAAATTAGACTTTATTTTGATTTTTTAAAGTACATTGTATAACAGATATTTCAATTATATTGAAATATTTTAAAAGTCATTCTTTTATTTATAGCTTAAACTTTTCAATGCCTAATACTTATATTTCATAACTATTTAGTTGTTAGGGTCTACGCACACTAACGCTAAGTCAAAGTATCAGCCATTATTGACTTAGGTCGAACGCACATTTGCATTTGACCAAATTTATTTAGGTAATAAATATAGGTAATTGAGAATATGTGCTTACAATGTGGAAATATGAGTCTAATACAAATTTTCATCACATCTTTTTTATACCACACGCATGGGACCCACGTGATGGAAAGTGGTCAACGAAACCCGAGGATGCTTGCTATACCCGGAGCCTTACAAGTGGATTGCCGACCCTTGCATTTTGAGGCTTCGACTGCCGCAGTGTGGCTTGACCCTTACTTAACTAAATTGCACAAAAGATATATCAAACTTTATTCGCCTCTCGTCTTATCAGCCTCACAGCACTGTAATATTTATTTCAGTCTTTTACGCCGCCATTTTTTTAATCCATTTCAAATAATTATATCTAAGGGAGTCCAAACAATCATGCATTTGGCAGTTATTGCCGCCTAAGCGTTATCTTGCGTTGAAAAGGTATATTATTGCATTTTCCAAATATAAATAGATTTGTCTAGTTTAATAATAATAAAAAAATATATTTAAGAACGTCCAATAAAGTGTGATCAGAATCATAAATTTGTTATATACTTACTACTATACTTAAATAATTATATTATCATTAGGATCACAGCTTGATAAGGCAAATGATCAACAATAGATCATAATTAATGAGCATGGTAGGACACCTGTCTTCTTCTTTCTATTTCTTGCAGCAGAGCTGATCTGTAAATAAAAATAATTTATATTAAATAATTTATTGCATGTTACATAAGAAACAATAAGTTTATACGTAAATGTCTTGACGACCGATAAGAAGTGGAGATCGTGGGTTCGATTCCCACACAGGACAAATATACGTGTGCATGAATTTTAATATTTGTTCCTATTTATGTATGTTTATCTATTATTTAGTATCTATAACATAAGTTCTTAATGTTATCTTAAACTAAATAATTGGTGTACATTTTAAAAGAATTATTATATAGGTATTATTAAGATCAGTATGAAACGCCCTGCAAGGGTGTCGCAACATAAAGAGACTAACTCAGTGCATACTCAAGTCATGAACATAAATATTGTCTAAAACGCGCGCGTACGCATGTGTCTTTTTGGCGGTTTTAAAATCTGCTTCTCATTTAGTCTTGTTTTAGTATGATTGTTAATGTTGTAACGTATTTTGTGCACGTGTATAGTTTATATATGATTTTTTCCTTTTTCGGTCTGCTGGAAGAAATTCCTTTTAGGGAAAAGCAGTACCGTTGTATATGTATTTTATAATTTCTGTCTTTGTGTATGTTGTATGAATAAATTGTTAAGTAAATAAATAAGATGCGTAACTATAGCTTCGCTCGCACGCATGCACTTACTCAATTTCTGTTCCTTTCTCTCTTTTGTCTATGCCATTCTCCTTTTTTCTTTAACTTACTTGGCCGCTGTTTATACATACCTATACTGTTCATATTTCATGACGATAAGCTGCAGTTCCTGCTTGTAGAGACGCGTCAGCATGTCGGAGTAGCAGTCCAACTCACTCAGGCGGAACATGTTCCACTGCAGCTTGTGATCTAGTTCTTGATCGGCTGTATTCAATAATAACAAGTTCATAGAATTAAAAATGTTAAAGTGTAAAGGGATTTTTCTATGAGCTGAATTCCTAACCTGGGGTAAATTGTACCCCGTGTAATAATGGTATTTCATACATACTTATAATCATGCCTGTTTCCCCGAAGACAGGCGTATTATACGCCCACATTTCGCTTATTATCAAGTTGGTCCCACGTAATAGTCGAGTCTTTTGCCGCTCACCAGGCAGGTGCACCAATTGCAGGTGAAGTTGGCTTGGGCTCGTCAAATCTTGGTATAAGCCCTATACACCCGGTATATTGGTATTTTTAAAGGTGCTTAATGTTTTCTGAAATGCTAAATTTCCTGAGCTTAATAAATGAGCCAATTCAGTATTTCAGATAACAACCTAGAAAATTTGTGACATAGGTCATAGGGGTAATAAAACTGAAAATGTTAGGAACTTCTGCTTTCAGTTATTGGGGACCCAAAACAACCTCACCTGAAAGTGGTGCACCTGCCGATCAACGGACGAGGCTCTGGGATATATAAATGTTTCCGATTAGCGGCAATAGTGTCGCCCCCTATTACCTACGTGGAACCAAGAACATGATGGGCGAAATGTAATATGCCTCTGCCTACCTCTTCGGGGCCACAGGCGTGACTATATAAACTATATGTTTCAAAGTAAAATAATCTGAAAAGAAAAATCATTTTTAATTATGTTTATTCCTTCTCTAGTACCCATAGTACTATAATATAGTATAGTTCGGGGCTAGGTAGCGCTGTGTGATATTTCCAAGATCATTCAAGACAGGACTTCTGTAAACTCCATCCAGCAACGCTACAAGCGCTTGTGCCATTTAGTTTTTGCTTAATAAAAAAAGAAAGAAAATAATGTAATTAATGTTACCTTTAGAGTAAACTATGAGCCAGTGTGGGATTTCCTCCAACAAGTATGGCGGGACGAGAGTTGGCACATACGGGCCGACCAGGTAGCAGCCACCCATGAGGCAAGGGTGCGCATAAGTCGTTTGATGAGTTATTTCGCTACAACAAAATGCCAAGTTATTTTTTAAGCCATGTATATTCGTATGCTGTGATTTTTTGACTATGGTTTTAACTATTAGACTGTAGTGTCATAGCACCATTAACTTCAGACTTAAATTAACCCAACGATAACGTCTCAAATATGCATTCAGTAGTATGGAAGCGTCATACAAACAGAAATTTTCATGAACGCTTCCTTCTCTTTTTGACTTCACTTTTTTTTTAGGTATGGACTAACTAGTTTAGAGTATAGCCAGACAGTGTCAAGAAAATAAATTAATCAAATATATTGCATAAATGCTGCTTTTCGGTGTATCAGTCAAAATCGAGTAAAGCCAGTTGGCTGTACAAAACCAAAACCTAGCTAGAGACATTTTTTAAGACACTTTTTCTAAAATGAATATTTCCACAATGAACACGAGTAGTTATTTGCAAAATATGTTTTAAACAAATGTTTCTTGCTAGGTTTTGTTTTTGGACAGCCGCGGTCATAGTCGAGTCCAGCCAGTCAGACTTTACAAGAGCTTTTATGTAGTTTTGGAACCAACACGGAAAACTTCAATTTGAGTACGTTATCGAAGAAGTTATGCCTAAAAATCCACACATTAAAAATCAAACTTACACTAGTTTTGGAAAAACAAATACTGCCGCAATGTGCCTTTTTCCGCGTTGGCTCTTAAACTATTGACTTTAGATATTGTGAAAGCAACTGAAGCAAATCGTAACCACTAGCATAGAAGGAATAATAACTATTAAAAAAACTGGTCAGGTCCATTCAACGTAGTTTCACATTTATAATATTAATTGAACGACCGATATGGCGTGGTGGCGAGAATACCCGCTCTCCGCTCCTAAGGTCGTGGGTTCGATTCCCACGCAAGACAAATCTTTATGTGCATTAACTCTAAGTGTTTTCCTGTGTATATTAAATATGTATTCACAAAAAAAAGTATTTATGTATGTTGTCACAAATTATTTATTTATAATATTAATATAAATAAATATTCTCTTATAATCACACCAATTAATTAGTTCCAAGATAAGTCCCATTAAGAACTTGTGTTATGGATACTAAAGAACGGATAAACATACTTAAATACTTTTATATTTTTGTAAATATATACTTAATATACATAGGAAACACCATGACCAAAACAAATATTCATATTCATGCACACCAAGATTTGTCCTGTGTGGGAATCGAACCCAAGACCTCTGGAGTGAAGTGCAGGTATATGAAAATCATATAAACTAACTTGAAGTAATAAACCCCGTGGTGCGGCGTCGAGACCCTCTGCCACGGTCTGGGCACGCTTTCGAGTGGATGCGTCCAGTGCGTGGTCTGCGTATTGTGGTCCATATAGTAACGTCGGCCTCTCAGCGTGCGGTCTGCCGACCATCCAGGTGGCAGAGGCAGTTCGCATTCTTCTGAACCTAAGGCAAGAACAATTATCATCATCGAAGCCAATTAACCTCCAAGCCAAGTTACGTAAATTAACGTCGTAACAACTAAGCACGGGTTCTTCTCACAAACCTAAGGTCAGGTAATTATCGTATTTTGACGGACACTTTTGTATACAGGGTGTGATAAAAAAACCTAAGGATCATCTTTACATATTTCATACCTGGGAAATCATTAGCAATAAAGTTATAAAGACCAAAGTTGCGCTCTACTACTAAAAAAATTTTGAATAATAAATATCATTACCTAAAAATATTTTTTGAGTATGTCTCTTGTTATAAAATCCCTAGATCCCTACACATCTGGGATGTGGCTTCAGTGAGGGACTTTTTACATGCTGTTTAGGCCACATAAATATTATGTTTATTTAAAAAAAAGTTAAGTATGCTCTTAAATAACCTTACTATATTGCGATTGAAGTGTACAATGCGTAGCTTTTGGCTCTAGTCAAGATCTTTTTATAACCTGTATAATATGCGGCACAAAAAAATAATTTTGGATGCGCAGTAACTTATTGTCGGCTCTCATTCGAAGTGCGGCGTGGGAGGAGGCGCGTTACTATAGCAACGCAGCGACGCTACGCACGCACGCATGCGTTCAGTCACTTTCTGTTTCTTTCTTTTGTCGGCGACTGTGCCTGCGCGGACAACTGCCATTTTTGTTCAACTTATATGCCGCCGACTATATTACACACAGATATGTTTCTCTACCCTTCCTAATATATACCATTAAATTAAAGATATTTCCAAGCACACCATATTTCATTACAAATATAAACTAACCTTGAGTTGTGGAAATGATATTGCTTCCGAGACTTTTGTTAGGGTATGGCAACGCTGGGGTATTTACGTAGTTAGAGTAAATCGGGGATGACGGGCTACCGGCAGTATAAGCTGTAAAAAAAAAGTTTCAATTTTAATAATCGCTGAATGAAGCCGGATAGATAATATGGATTTGAATATATTTGTAACAAAAGCGTTTCAAGCTTATTACAAGTAAATAATGGAAATATAAACGTACTATGCACAAGAGAACAGATATCCTTACTTCTTTTTGTAAATATCGATCTATAATACATAGGAAACACCCAGACCATTACAAATATTCATGTTCACGCACCAACGGGAATCAAACCCATGACCTTAGGAGTGCAGGTATCCCTCCACGCCATTTCGGCCATCACACGCAGATATTAATGTTAATTAATATTGTTGAAGTTCTTAGGCGCACGCCAAAAATATGTAGGAATTATTTATATTTCGAGTAAGAGTAAAATTTAAGAATATATTATTACTGTCTGTGTGGAGTCTTATAGAATGAGGAGATGGTGAATGCAGTCTTGGGGTCAAGCTCAGGTTCGAAGACAAACGCGGCATGCTGGATTCTCTGGAGCCATACTGTTGTTGCTTCTGCTGTTGTACCTAATGAATAAATCCGTAGAATTATTAACGGCTTAGTTCGTAAAAAAGGAAAGGTGGAAGTTTAACTATGGATTTCATAGGACCTAAAGTAACATTTATTTATTAAACGACAAAGTTAACATATTAAACACTTTTATTAAAAATATAAACATAAAAGTTCCCGGTAAGTGCCAATTGGCTCACCACCTATTACGTGGAACCAACAATAGAAGTGGCGAAAGGTGGGCGTATAATATGCCTCTGCCTACCTGTGATATTATGTATATATGTGTCTGTTTAAAATCCAGAAGCTTTTAGAGAAAGGGCAGATCAAAATTTCCTTAAAATGAGGGATTGTATGAGAAGGTATATAAGTTTGAATGAAGCTAAAAGTGTGCCAGGATCGTAGCAAATGATTCTCGGTTAAGATCTCTGCCTACCTCCACGGAAAAGAGGCATGAAAATATGTATGTGACTATTATACATACATACAAAATACATTCACGCCTGTTTCCCCGAAGGGGTAGGCCTAGGCATATTACACGCCCACACTTCGCCAACTATAAAGTTGGTCCCACGTAATAGGTGGCGAGCCTATTTCCGCTTACCGGGCACTGTTATGTTCGCCAGAGCCTCGATCGTTGATCGACAGGTGCACCACTAGCAGTTGAGGTTGGCTTGGGCTCCTTAGGTCGTGATAGGATTCCTATACACCCATACATCTATACATACATTGTTATTGAATTAGAAATAAGAAGATATTAAGGAATTCTAAAATACATTGCACAGCTTGGTATAACGCACAATGAAGTGGCACTAAGTAAGCTAGAAGCACCAAACAATGCGGCGTTCTATTTTCTATGTTAGTAAATCACCACTTTCAGCACTTAGTCCTTGCTATGGACCATTGTGCATAAGCCTTAGTGGCTATTCCTTCTCACCTTCTCACTCCAGTCAGTCCACCTCCTTTAAGGTCAGGTCTCACAATCTGTGTCAAATTCCCGTAATGGAACTCGGCGATCCTAGAGTTATTTTTTCATATATCAGCCACGCCTGTGCATTCCATGTGTGCGACTGTTTTCGTAGATACTATACTCTAAACAACTGTAGTTGTTGTGTGGAAGTGTTTTTTCAGTCAGCATTGCCAAAATTACGGCGTATTTAGAACGGAAGGGACTGCAAGGTGGCCACTGGACTAGAATGCGCAGAATCAGTTGGAAGAAGAAAAAAAATGAAAGAGCCTTTATCTAGCAGTCAAGAGTGGTTTAGATGAAAGATCATTAAATTACCTGTTGTTGATTCTGATATATGGGGTCTTGTTGCTGCCGGTAGTACCTGTAGCTGGTCTGTCTGCTGAATGAGTCTTCGATTTCATTAAGTGTTGAATGTGACGCCTGCAATGTAGATTATCAATGGATAATTTTTAGTTATAAATTTAATACCGCTTTCTAAGTTTAGGCTGGATTATATGAGAACGAGATTTTTTTTTCTTTGTAATTAATAGAATCAAAAACTAATGAATACTTTTAAAAGTTTTTGCACCAATAGAGAGCTACATTATCCATCATAGGCTCCATCTTCCAATCATATCCCCCATCTTTTTATATATCCTTATGAAAATAGAACCTACTTATCTATACATAAATATTATATTATAACGAATTATCATATACTTCATTTGAATTATAACTTACAACATTGTTGTCCAGGTAATACTGGGAATTATAGTTGCTAGCTGCACTGGTGCTAGCAGTATCACTGTTGGTAGACAAGGCAGCAAACCTGAAAGAAATTATATTCTTTATTTATTTAAGCCAAAAAACAAAAGCACCTATAGGAATGGCAACTGCTACCAGAGCTTAAACATTCCAAGGCCTTCATCGAGAAGACAGGAAGCAGCTGGTTTAAGGCCCTGTGCGAAGGTAGTAGACACAAGTCAGACTGATAATTGGGGCATTATGCCACTAACAAAATACTGTAACTGGAACAACTGCTGACTATGGAACAGCTGCTGTATACCTGACTCGCTGGCTGCTTGCCAAATTAGTCTCTTAGGGGTGGCCTACATACAGCCAAGAGACTTTGAAAAGGCTGCCAATCTGCAAAGGATTTATGACAGAAAGATGATGACAACAATATTTGCATGGAGATGCACAAAAGATTAGACTTTAGGGTCAAAGTGCCCCAAAGGCAACCTATGGCCTCTGTGATAAGATAAGCTAACAAACAGTTGTAAGATTACATTGTAATGTTTGTTTATGAAAAAGTAGCTGTAAAACCAGTATATCTACATATAGTACGTAAAAGTCCAAAATATTTTATTTCAATTATTTCTTAATAGTTTTTTATTGTTTTTTGTAAGTGCATAGTTAATTTATTTTACAATTAATTACCTAATTACTTATTTATTTGCTGAATATATTTGGATGAAATTTTTAACTCAGATAAATTATGACCATGTTAAATGAAACATGTAAAATGGTTTTAACTGCAAGTAAAGTCAAATAAAATACTTGAAATGCAATATCAAGTAGGATTATAGATACAAAAAAATTTGTTAAGTTGTACTTAAGGTTTTAATATAAAGAAAGTATGATTTAGATTATTTTAGATGAAAGTTCTATAAGTGACTTAACCCTGTCTTAAAAGTATATCCTACTTAAATAATTACTTACTAATCTTAAAGAACTTGACTCAAAGTGTCATTTTGGGATTAGGAACAGGTGACAGAAGGATGGGGGATCGGGGGACCTCTTTCAAAGACTCTACCTATTCACTTATAATTAAAAAAGTATAGCATTATTCATTTCTTCCATTTTTATGGTTATATTTGAACTTTGTCACAAATATATTACTTATGAAAACTAAAATTAGAAATAAATTATTTTAAACAGGCATTATTATTTGTATAAATTATAAAAAATATTTAAATAAAAATCAATAATGGTGATGGTATCTCTTCAATGCTACTGTGTAAACTCTGTTTGTTTGTAATAGATGAAACTTTTGTACCCGATATGGGAACTGAAGTTATACACAAATAAAAAGTAAATTACATAATCAGAACAAAGACATTCAAAAACCAACCTTTGAGCTAAATTTGGGACTGATTCACTGGGAGTATATTTTCCGGCATGACCACTCATAGTTTGTGCTTTTCCAAATTTGTTTTCATGACCCTGTGAAGTCCCTTCAGTAGAGCTGAAGGGCTGGCTTCGTGGCCTCCTATTATGACCCGTTGTCCAGACATTTATAACTAAAATATAAAAACATATGTAAGTAACTTTTAACACTCAATTTTAGAGAAAGTTAAAAAAAAATGCTACGTACTTGGTAAATCTGGAGGTGTATCTTTTTTAATATATTTCCCAACAACACCTTCATTCAAAGCCTTTTGACCTTTTCGAGAAATCATTATCAAAGCGTATGAATTAATAAAGAAAAGAAAAAAATGATAAATAAATCAAACAAAAATGGTCCGTTTTCTGTTATTATCTCATTGTGACTTTTTTACTTTTAATTTTGAAGTGAGTCACAAGTTAGCCACAGGGTTTGAAAAAATCTGCTTTGGTGACAATATACCAGCCCTGCTCTTAGAGCATTTAAAATAAGACGAAGTTATACAGAATACTCAAAATTGCCTAAGAAAAATTCCTATAATACATAAGACGGAAACAGAAAGAATCAAGAAACAATCCAACGATAAAGCAAATAATAATGGTAAAATAATGGTACTTATAGTGGCTCATTCCATGCCATTGATTGACTTATGACAGCGTGAACGGAGCTCGCAACTCGCAAGTCAAAGGAAGCAGCTGTTCTGTTTGTGTTTCTTCAAGTTTGTAGTTCAGACAGAACTTCTTTTACGTTGTTTTGATAAACCATTTTTGAAAATTCATTTAGAATTCCAACATGTTTTACCTGATTGGATTAGGCTTAGGCGACGCTAAAGACATCACAGTGAAAGGTTTGGAGATTATAAAGAAATGTGATAAAGTCTTGTTGGAAGGATACACTTCAATACTTACAGTTGGAAAAGAAGTTTTAGTAAGTTAATTTTGGTTATATCTAGAAATAAAACATTCCAAATCTTTCTCTTATTGTAAATGTAATATTATAATGTTTGGAGAATTATATGTCTCAAATATCATTTGGTAGATTTCAACTCAGATTCCCTTTGGGCGCGTACGTCTGTATCCGCCTACCGCCTGGGCCATGACAAATATGATCTGGTTAGGGAGACAGACATTATTATGAGTCAAATCAATAAAATTCAAAATTCAAAACTTTTTATTTCATAAACTATTACATAGTACTTGAAAACGTTAAAATTATAACAAATATAAAAAAACAAAAAAATATATTTTGATTGTTTTTTTTGATTATACTGAAATCACGAAGCTTAGAGTCACTTGCAACCAAACAATAAAAAAAACAAAAAATATTTAAGTGTAAGTGATTCTAAGTGCCAGTTCCGAGCCACCGCTCTGTAAGAAGAACTAGCAAGAATACAATAACAATCTTCATTTGTCTGTGAAGCTTTACAATGCAATATAATATAACATTAACAATATTCATGTTTTAAGTCATTCATATTAGAATAGCCTGTATGAAACGGCAGTTTAATCCCAAGCATTTTTATCAGCCATATAGTCTTTGATAGAATAGTATCCCTTTAATGACAGCTTGCGTTTTATTGTTAATTAAAATTTATTTAGGCTTAATTGCTGTATTGCTTGGGATTTTATTGTAGAATCGCACACATTGCAACCCTACAAAAGATATAAAAGATTTGTTAATTGTTTGGAGCCTAGTGGCAGGTACAATTAGTTTATGCTTATTCCTTGTGTTTAGGTTATGTATATCGCTTTTCTTACTAAATTTATCAATATTCTTATGTACATATACTAGGTTTTCATAAACAAACTGACCCGCCACTGTCAAAATACCAATTTCTTTAAATTTATCCCTTAGTGAATGTGGTAGATTATAAATAAATATTTATTTGCTTAAAACGAAAGAACCTTAAAACTGATAAATAAATAAAATATAAACCATTCCACTGTGGTAAGCTCAAGACTATAATTTTTTTCGGTTTATTTATTTATATTATGTAAAATCAGGATCAAAATCCAGAAAATTTTGGAGAAAGGGCAGGTCAAAAGTACTTTAAACCAACAGCGTGTATGAGAAGGTTAATGGGTGTAAATGAAGCTAAAAGTGTGTGTCAAGATTGTGCAATTGAAAAGATGTGATCTCTGCCTAACCCCTATGGATAAGAGGCGTGACATTATGTATGTTAAATCAGGATATCCACAGATAAGAAGACTTTGCATGTTTTATGGATATCAGTAAGTTTTAACTACAGTTGGGGAGCTCCAAAAGATCCCTTATTTAAATTACGATGCAAATAATAATCTTTATTGAAACCATAACATAATGTCACAAACAATTTTAGTGTTAATGACTGTTCATCAGTCATCAGTCAGAGACAGTGTCGAGAAATAAGATATAACTCACACTTTTATGTTCACTCACATCTAGTTCATTAGTTCCCACTTTCGTATCTTTTACATGCATTGCCACACCACAATATTCGAAGTACAAAGTTTCACTTATTGTATTAAGAGTCTAACATACTTTTAGGAAAAGTTTTATGGCCGACCTCTTATTATTGCTGACAGGGAGCTATGTGAAGGTGGCATTGATGACATACTCATGGAAGCAAAGGAGAAAGAGATTGCTTTGCTTGTGGTTGGGGATCCTTTGGGTGCCACCACACACACTGACATGTTACTTCGTGCTAAAGAATTTGGAGTTAAAACACAGGTAAATATTTTTATTCTTTTCCCTTAAGGTGCTACCTCACCATATTTGCCTGTAATGTAACGTTACAGATTCGAGCATTACAAGGGGAGAGAACCAAGCATTATAGTGCGCAACCTTTACATGTTGTATCAAAATATATCTACTAAACTAAATGCTCAAGCTCTCCTGCTCACGGAGGCAGTATTGTAATTTAATGCTTAAAATTGAATGTTACAATATAGGCGAATGCTCTTAGTGAAAGAGCACCTTTACAATTAGCTTAGAATCATCATCAGCCCATACTCATCCACTGCTAGATATAGTCCTCTTCAAAGGCAAGCCACTAAGCTTGATCTTCAGCTGCTGCTAGTCGCTTTACATATGTTGACCCTTTACCTAGCTGGAGAAAGTCGTACACTACTCTTACAAGATTCTTATAATAGTATTTAAAATTAATATTTTTTATGTCCAATATGGCATGTATGTCAGTACACCTGCATTCCGCTCTTGAGGTCATAGGTTCAATTTCCACACAGGACAAACCATTTTATTTATGAACATGAAACTTTCTTCTGTTTTGGGTGTTTCTAAGTATATTGAGTATGTATTTACAAAAAAAAAGGTTTTAAGGTTTTATCAGTTAATTTATTTGGTATTACGCATGTAAGAATAACAAACAAATGAAATCACTTTCACAACCAACCTAATATTCTACTTGCAGGCTAATATTTGAAAACTAAATAAAAGTTATATCAACTTTCAGATAGTACACAATGCCTCAATTATGAATGCTGTTAGTTGTTGCGGTTTGCAGCTTTACAACTTTGGAGAAACAGTGTCTATTCCATATTGGACGGAAACATGGAAGCCTGACAGCTTTTTTAAAAAGATTGTGGATAATTATTCAAGAAACTTACACACCCTATGTTTATTAGGTATGTATTATACGACTATTTAGAATGATTTTCTTACATAAAGTTTGAGAAAGAATTGGAATATCCAATTCTTTCTCAAACCTTGCCCACGGTGACTTTTTGTTTACGAAACGCGCGACAGCATCGCAACTAACGCGCGTTGCAAATGCGACTAACGGGCTTGCACTGCGATCACCAACCCGCCTGCCCAGCGTGGTGATTATAGGCAGATACCCCCTAATAGAAGTTAGTTTATTGGGGAGGCTAATGTTCAGCAGAGACTTTATAAGGCTGTATATGATGATGATGACATTATAGCGCCTGATATGTACACATGCAAACGCATCACGCGTGTCGGACGTTGAAAGAGCTGACACGAGCACCAAAAACAAAAATAAAAGTAATATTGCCTCAACGGAGTCCATATTGCAAGTGTAGCGGTCGCAGGCCCTTTTGTGCCGTTACTAAATCGCGTAACACATCATCGGTTCTTAATCGAGTTGCGACATGGGGGTTGGCGCGTAACTATAGCCATGGGGCAACTCTCGCTCATATGCCTTAAATTTCTGTCCCTTTCTTTTGTCTATTAATGTACATACGCAAAAAATAGCAATTTATGTTCGGCTTACGTGCCGCTGACTATACAAATATTAGAAAGTTAACCATGCAATTTATAGTTTCCAATCCAATGCAATGTTGAGTACAAAATGTCCCCCATCAAAGGTTGATCCTATATGTTTTCATTGAAGACTGCCGCGACCAAGTTCATTGAGTGTCAAGTCAACTGTTTATTTATTTTTTTCCCTTTAAATAATGGCTTCGTGCGGTTTGCACATTTAGCCAGTGTCAAGTAAGAGATATATAAATTATGGTAAATGAGAATGAGTGGTGTTAAAGATGATAAATGATAAATGAGATGCTCTCCCCCTAAACCCCTTGAGACCTCAGTAAAGATGTGGTACTTATACTGAGATCTTACATGGACTTCTTGAGCGAATTTGAAAAGTGATGTTGCACTGTTTTGTTTCATTTACCAATACTCATGTACGTTCACAAACACTTAACGGTTAATAATCCACCGTTATAACTCATTAACTTTCGAAATATCACAAATTTTAGAAAATAAAACAAAACTACAGACATGACGCTTCACTTTCCCGCCAAGAAGTCCCTGGAGTTATTAGTATATGTTTTTATTTTTTTCAAAAAATATCTGACCGTTTTTCGTAGATATTATTTTTATTTTATAATGAAAACATGGTAAGGTTCCTCCTAAGGTTAACATGAACTGATCTGTCGAAAATTTATAGATCATTTATTTTATTGCAGATATCAAGGTGAAAGAACCTACGGAAGAATCATTGACAAAGAAAGTGCGTCAGTACATGGATCCTAAATTCATGTCGGTCAAAGAGGCAGCCACGCAATTAGTGCAAGTTATCGAGAATCAACCTGATTCAGGTATTTATTGTATATATTTACTAGGAACTAGAGAGTTCTCGTTTATAGTATAATCACCTGGGGGTGATTATACTATAAACGAGAACTCTCTAAAGCTACTAGTCCGGTCATTTTAGACATAAAAATAGTGATCAAATAAAGAAAATTCCGACAAAGCCAAATCTACGTGATTCTTACAAGCGCAGTATCTGGGAAATAGTGGGTCTTAGAGAAAGAATCATAGAAACCATTTTTATATAGAATTTTAAGATCTACAACTTTGCTTTGAGGTATTTTTTCGATAAAACTTACCGTTTTCGAGAAAAATCCAAAAAACCTAAAATGTTGACCTTGGACCCCGAATAAGTCCCTAAGCTCACATGGGACTGATGGGGACTTTTGACACTTTATTCTTGTGGTAAACCTAAGGTCTCTACGAAGATTTGGCTCTGTCGGAATTTTCTTTATTTTAATTGTCTAAAATGACCGGACTATACTGCATTTTTAATGGCACTATGAACAGTCGTATTGTTCAAAAAATTAGAGCAGTCCGTACCATGGTTTAAGCACTATACTAAAGCGCATCCACTCATGAAAACTTGCGTAGGTAATTGACGTTTTACGCCCTGTTTATAAGACCCATGAAATGCCCAATGTTACTTATTTTATTTACTTTTATTATGACTTGTCAGACATGTTACATCAGTCACGAGTCTACACTTGTATTGACTTAGGCGCTTTGCCCACTGCAACGATCTTCGACGCGTAGTGTGGGAAAGATCTGAGATAATGCTGCACTATTAAGAAAGGCGGATTTCATGCAACAGAGATGACACTGCTTAGACGGATTTATAGAGTGTCTTAAAAGTATAAGATACGAATTTGATATGTCAGAGAAAGTATAAAAGTAGCACATACACATACATAAAATCAGAGGCAGAGGCAAGTTTTACGCCTACACTTCGCCACTTATATAAATGTTCGCAAGAGTCTCGTCTGTTGATCGGCAGTTGCACCACTTGCAGGTGAGGTTGGCTTGGGTGCCTAAGATGTTCGTAGGATCCCACCACATTCGTCAGTCGCACATGTTACTGAAAATATAAGAGATAACTGTTTGTACAGTATGGACAGGTACTGAGAAAACTTGACATTGTGACGAGAAAAAAAAATGTTTATTTGATCTCACATGTTTTGGTTCACAATATTATAAAGCAGCCCCGGTAAGTTACTAAGTACTTGTGTTGGGGCTACCTTGCTTCTTCCCATTGTAACAATTCATAAAACTGAGCAATACAATTGTGGTAATAATAGAAACTAACATAGAGTAATAAGTTAAATGAAAACAATAATAAAAATATGCGCATGCGTGTGTGTGTGTGTGAGTGTGTGTGTGTGTGTTGGGATATTACTGTGTAGTTTAGGTAAGTCTGGTTAAGATCATTTCTGTTTCTTCGTACGTGAGAGTGTTCAACCATTGTGTAACAAAAATTTTACATTCATGAAGTGATTTAGGATAAATATTTAGTTTTAAGTTTAATTTATTATAGATATACGTAGATTGAGTATTATATTGTCGTCTAGCAAAGACAGTACGGACTGGTGCGGAATAGGCCACATTAAGATTCCGTCGTTTGGCCTTCTAATCTGGGTTGGAGAAGAGTAATAAATATGAATAAGGACGACAGAAAACGAGATGAATTGAGTGAGCTAAGAACGATATGATAGAGAATGGTGGAATGTTTATGACGGCGAATGACTTACTGAGGTGACTGGAATGAAAAGATATGCTGCGTCTAGATAAAAAGGACAGAAGCATGACAACAGTCGAATGCCAGCTTATAAAGTCCGTACCTAAGTAATAGTTGGGTACTGACCAAATTTTTGATTAACCCTTAAAACTTTTTATTTCGAAAAAGTGTATTCCAATATGTAATTAAATGGGAGCTTTACTGAAAAAGGAGTTTATGGCTATGATCAGATTCCGTGAAACTTAACTTAACGTAATTATAAACAGATGTAACGGAAATATGTATTAAGATTTGGTGCGGTCCTGCTATGATGTGACGAATAATTTATCATTGGACGACTGCCGTCTCTAGCTGTTCACATTATTACATTAGGGTGATTGCAGTGACATGTACTCATGCGAATGCGGGCGACGCAGGATTATAATATGCTCGCGAGTGGTCAGTGAGCAGCACGAAACTTTTCGGACACACCTCGTGTACAGAATAAGGCACGCCCTTTATAATCAAAAATTATTTCAGGAAACTTTCCCCTAAAAAAGAATTAAGTTTAGTTAAACCTAAATAGGTACATGCACTTATTTAAAATATATATTGCAGGTATACCGAAGACTTGCATCGCAATAGGCCTGTCAAGGGTCGGAGCAGATGATCAAAATATAGCTGTCAGGACGTTAGATGAAATGCAGGCGTGTGATCTCGGAGCCCCGCTACACAGCCTCGTCATTGCCGCTCCAGAACTGCATCCGTTAGAACACGATTATTTAGAGCAATTCAGATAACACTTCTATGTAGATAGTCGCCATAGTAGAAACAAATAAGTACGATTAAGTGTATTCCATATGGCCGATATGGCGTGGTAGCGAGTATCCGCTCCTGGGCGTTCGATTTCCACACAGGACAAATCTTTGTGTGCATAAACATTTTTCTGGGTGTTTTTTTATCTATATTAAGTATGTATTTACAAAAAAAAGAGTATATAAGTATGTTTATTCGTTATTTTGTATCCATAAGATAAGTTCTATCTTGGAACTAAATAATTAGTGTAATTGTCAGAAAATATATAAGTGAGGACTTTTTAATTGGGTTTAAGATATATTTTTATAGTATATTGAATATTTGGAATGCTGTAAATCTTACTAAAATAAAAATATATCTTCATACATACGCAAAGAACACGATTTGTGTGAGCGCGCCCAAACATGTGTCGTTGCATTATCGTTGCTAAAGGTGCGCCTGTCGTGGCAACGCTGCCCGTACGTAATACCCGCGCCCAATGTACACTTAGCCACTCTGCTAATGACTGTAAACAGTGAACAGTCGAGCCTAAAGGCTGTTATTGCTCAGAGGCTGGAGTTCTTATTTCTTATTTGTTTCCACTACGTAGTCGCATTTTATCTGTTCTGTTAACTAATCAATAAGTCAAACAAAATAAAATCAATTAAAGTAATATGTATTTATTATTTACAATTGATATAATTAAAACCATGATATAAACAGAACTGAAGCTGCAACCATGAGAGATAACATTAAAACCCATTGTTGGTCCACAAAGCTACCACAATACTATAACATAAAATTATAATAATTTGAATTATAAATGTTAAAAGGTACATTAATTATTATTTGGTCTAAGTTTCACAATTATAAATAATGATCATTAATATATTACACAAATAACGGAATGTAGATGATATACCAAAATGTTGAATACACAACGGGTCAACTCTAACTATTGGTATACATTAAACATTTTCCTATAGGGTAAAACTGGAAATGGTGGGTCACATTATATTTTAATTATTAATAAAAGCGTGCCTCGCTAAATAATGAAACTATATAACACTAGGAAGTTGTCTTAATTATACAGTCTTTAGACTTAGATGTGAGAGTACATACACAATATTAATAATATATAAGAAAATTTAAATAAACATGTGCTTTCTATTCATCGAGTGAGATTGCAAAATAGACATCTAGGTCTAATTTCACAAGTTGTGGATAAGTGACAAATGATTTGTTTGAAACATTTATTTCATATGGATTTTTATTCCAGATAAATTATTTTGCCACTTACCTTCAACCTGTAATACCAGAGGTCTTTTTAAAGTACCTTGGAATATGGTATTACTAAAATGACAGTCTTTTTGGAATATACAGTTAAATAAAGTAAATTAACCCTAATTATTAAGGTAACAGTAGTTAACCGCTACTCATAATCGTTGGGGTGAGCTGAGCATCTGTCAATTATAAATAAAATAAAAAAATTATGAAACAGCACAGACAGGAGAAGAGATCAGAAGACTAAATCATTACTAATTGAAAAAATACTTTAGGATTAAAATGCGGTTGATAATAACCGATAAAGTACTTTATAGTACTCTAAGTCAACTTTTAATTTAATTAACGACAAATTAGTCTCTTCGACGCGACTCCGTCAATCTGCGCTAAGTCTTTTTGTTGCAAGTGCTGCCATTCTTGGAATACCTTATCCTATGGCATTAATTAATAATTTATTAAACAGCTGATACTTGTTGATCATCATCGTCGTCATCAGGAGTATCATGATAATAGTCAAAAGGGCGAGTGACCCCCTCGTGTGAATGTGCGCGACTGAGGCGCTCGAGCCGGGCGACCTGCGCCGCCAGCGTGTAGGGCTGCGGCGCCCGCGGCGGCGGAACGGGCCGCACGCAACCCGTCGTAGTGCACGAGCCATGCCCGCTGTCACTAGACGTCGCCGAACCAGTCTTTCGAAGTGGCAAGTTCACCAGAGATGTTACGCTACTACTCTCTGCTGATAAGTCCACGGGCAGAGGCGTAGGCGTATCAGAGTGCGACCTTTCGTGAGCCGTTCGTTGACAGCAGATACCCACTCCGGCACCGTCTCGCCTGTGAGTGCAGGGCGACGGCCCTGACGGCGGAGGTCTCGGCTGATGTGGTCTTGTTTTCGCGGGCTCCGATAATGCTAACAATTTCCGCACGGCTTGTGGCGATGCCGTTCCAAACTTGTTACCAGCGAAACTTTTTTTACTTTCGCTAGCTGATGATGCGCTGCTCGTTGTGGATAGAGAGGGCGAAGGGTGTCTGCGGCGAGGCATGGCGGGGGCCGGCCCAGCACCCTCACACTCCAGCGACATTGCATGAAGACGCTCCTCATCAGTTTCAACATGCATACGATTCAAATACGCTTTAACTCTTCGCACCATTTGTGCTTCCTCAAACATTTTCTTAGGATTAGGTACATTTGATGATTTCTTTCGTCTTTTAACAGTCACTTGACCTTGTTGCACTCCTGTTGTGAGTTGATTGAGTGCAACCATGGCATTGGAAGGTGGTTGTTTGCCCAATTCCAATAAAGAGAAAAGGTCATAAGGTGAACTACACATGTTTGTGAGAGCTCTGACTTCTTTAGCAATCATTCGAAGTTTTTCGAAATTAACCATGCCTTCTACTGTAGTATCATTACCAAGATGAATAAATGTAAGGTCTTTCTTTACAACGGGATAGAATGGTATAACTGGTGACCTGCCATTTTCAGAAGTAACAAGTTGTCTATATTTAGACATATTTCTAGAAGGATCCATCAGCATCTGGAGATCGGTGAAAAGTTTGAAATATTTTGTAGGTAATTTTTCCCATGTAATTCTTAATCTAGATACGGCTCCATGTCCCAATCCAGAAATAATTGCAAACATAGAATTAAAGTTTTTACATTCCTTGCAATGTCTAGCTACCTTAATAAATTGTTTTATTATTTTAGATCGCCTGACAATATTTTGTTCGTTCACTACTTCAGTTACGACCCAAAACATTTCTTTGTTTACAAGTTCAGCAAATTGAGACAACATTGGCGTGCCATATCTGCTTTTCAGTTCGAACAGGTCATCAACATATTCTGTGCTTTCAATTTGTCGAAATATACAAAAATCTTGTAAGGTTAATTGAACTGCTACCTCCACAGCATTTAACTGCAGAAAATGAACTACACTCTCTCTAAGAAGCTCGGGAGCCATCTCATCAGGTACTAAAGTTTCACTAATCCCATTTGTTTTTAAATAATACCGTGAACTAAGGCCAATTCTTTCTGCAAGGTTTTGCAACTGATCAGGCAGACGGTGTTGTTTGATAATGCCACCTTGTGCTACTGAAACTTCACACAACGAAAAGTTCGAACTGGGATCAGTGATACCAAACTCCTGCAGTGTTAACATCACAACCTCTCTGGCTGTGGTTTCTTTATGAACTAATAAATATTTGCAAGTTTGATCTGTTCTGTACACTTTTAATACATGTTCAGGGTAATCTGAAGCTTGATATTCATCATAACATATTGATATCAAATCAGGATTACTGTGAGAATTATAAAAGGAAGTACTTGAATTGGCTTTGTTTAGTGATTCAGAATTAGACAATATGCTATCATCGGTATGGAGTCCATCTGTTATTGTGTTCTTAGGAAGTATGTTCATTTTCATTAAAGCTTTTTGTAATCTTCTTTTGGGGCCCAAAGTCATGAAGCCTTTCTGCGGTTCTTTCTTGATATTGAGTTGCTGTGGCTTCTTGGTGGGAGATTGGAACCCAGGTGTGAAAATGATGGGATCATCACTTAATAATTCTGCAGTAGACAGTCTTGCTCTGGGATCAGTTTGCCAGCGTGCAATATTGGCACAGCCTCGCTGTCGTGGAGAATTCTCTGGCATGAGTAACATTTGCTTAAAACTTAAAAGATTACTTTTAACTGTGATGCATAAATGAGTTGAACCTGTTATGATTTCCATGGCTTTGGCATGACTGACATGTTGGAAGGATTGTCCATTGACTTCAATCACTTGATCACCTCTTTTAAGGCCAACCTCTTCAGCTTTTGAGTACCTTTCTACTTTTAATATGAATATTCCATATCCTCTTTCATAGCCTCCGAGGATAGTAAAGTTCAATGGCTCATCCCTTGAAGGGCGAGACAATGTGACACTTCTAGATCTTGCCTTTGCAGAGCAAGCAATATTTAACAGTCTTAATTGGCTTTCCATTTTATTGTTTTCAAGAACAGTTTCGAAACTTTCCAAAAATTCCATCATACTTGGATCCGTTTCAAAATCAGTAAAATGGTTATTGACCCAGAGTAGCACTACTCTAGTAACCTTATCACGAACTGAAGGTTCTGAAAACCAGGCAAGAAGTTGTTTAGCAACAACCAAAGGGCTCTCTATAAAAGTTCTATGGGTTAATAAGAAATCCTCTACATATGTAGAATCGCGTGAATTGTCTTCAATTAGCTGTAACATTAAATGTTGAGGGGTTCCTCGTATAACAACATATCCTTGCTGACGACCAGAGTCACTGGCCGCCTCCCTCAATTCAGTTACAAGAACAATATCACCATTTTCATTTTCATGCCTTCTTATATTTTCTTCACCTTGATGCAATATGCGATAATAATCAGTTTGAGTAATACAAACAAATTGGCAGTCATCACAGCGTGTGGTCATAACACCTCTATGATATAACTTTTCAAGTGTTGCCTCAGCCATTCCAAAGCTGTCGCCAACATTTAGATATTCAATATCCCCACTTTGATGTTCTATACCAACATGACCATTAATTAATACTGACCATGAATCATGTTCTTCGCCATCATTCATTACAACTGTACCAGCCTTTTCAACCACTGCAAATACCATAACTGCACATAATGCACGGCGTACAGTGTGTGTCATGTTAGTAAATGCTTTTAAATGTTGTGTAAACTCAAGAAGAATTTCAATATCATCATCAGATCTTTCACTAGGGTCCTTTTCAAGGCATTCACGTACAGCATCACGCACAGTTAGACTGTCCAAACTCTCTTCTAAATCTTCCTCTTCATCAGAGTCAACTATGGACTCGAGAAGTCCAGAAAGGTCAACCTCCATGTCCATGTCGAGTGAACTGTGAACTGAAGTCATAGTGTCGCTGCCACTGTATGCAGAACTGGTGTCACTGGCTCCGGAGCACTTTATAGTGTGGGGGTACAGCTCTGGACTGTGACGGCCTCCACGCCCACCTCTCAACATTGTGAATATTCTACAAATGCTGAACAGTCCCTTCCCCCTGCTAAAAAATAACAGAAACAAAATAATTAATTGAGAATACTGGCTAATATTGAAGATAATGCTAGTATTTAAACAAAATATTTAAATGCATAAATTAAACTAGTTTGAACCATGACAGTAAATGTATGATCAATTTCAAGAAACTGTATCGCTATTTGCGACTACCACTGCATCGTAACTACACAATACTGGTTCAGTAAGAGACAAATCTAGAGTAAACATCACTGAAGTTAGGATTCGTTGGGGGAAGTTTCATGAATAAGGCTTCACATGTTACAAGCTAAATAAACGATAGTAAAACCTATTACCTCTACATCCGAATTTCTATTTATTTTGCATTCATGGCGGAACTGTCAATGCTTCCATGTTGCTTTCTAAATTATTTGTTTCTTTTCACTATTCACTCTGGTACAAATTTTAGATCAATAATATGCACACACAATTGTACACTAAAACTTTTACGAAAAACTTAATTCATTTGATTTTAAGTCGTAAATTTCCAATTGATGATAAAAAATCTTTAGAAAGCCACTTTCTCAAAGCTATGAACCATAGACATTTTCTTTGTTTTTACTAAATTGTTTATCTTCGGAACCAAACGCTAAGTTGTCTATGACTTCTTCGTAACGTATTTTATGCGCCAAAACTGATAAAGTTGTGCATAATTGCTAAGCTACGCTTTACAAAGACTGATGAAAAGTTAAAAACATACACACAATATTCCAAGGTTTGCATCAGTTTAAACAAATAGATGAATCCTTTTAATAAATTTTGTGTCCGTGATGGTAGATAGCACAAACAATCTTTATTCTATTTTGTGCTCCCGAAATGTTGTATAATTGTAATACAAATGGATTTTATAACCTGAATTTAAACTCAAAATTGTAATTTGATTTCAATTTAAGTATTAATTATGGCATTGTTCAGACTAAACTAGTGGTCAGCCGACGTAAGCACTGTAAACGTGCGTTATGCAGTTTATTGCATTTTTATTTAACTTTTCGTTCACACTTCACCGACTTGCGCTTGCAAAATAAGGATAATCTAGTTATATTATACATATTCAATAACAAAACTTAACACATGTAGTATCAAGTAATTGATCAAAACGAAGCATTAAATAATATATTAGATAAAAATTATATCAACAAACTAATTACCCTGAGAACTAGATGCCGCCTGGACACAACTAATAAAAACTTTAATCTTCTTATGGGGAGTGGCACTTTATTTTTTGTAATAATTAGTAGAAATAACTTATAAGTTTCCTAGATAAAGACAGAAGGAGTGACCGCTACTTACACGGACATATAAAAGCAGTGATTATTTTAAATAAAAATATTTATTTTATTTCTAATGTTGTTATGTACTATTTCAGCAAGAATAATAACTCATAAAATTTAATAATAAATATTTAGTCCATAATATCGCATAAAGCTGGTCTTTGGTCCCCTTGTTGTTATATAAATAATAGCCTATCGTCAGGCCCCCGGACGACGGCCCCACCCCGCCCACCTTGGCTTTTCAAGCGCAAGAAGATGCTCAAATACAGCCATCAATCAACTTCGCTTGACCATAGACATTTTATGGGATCATTTTAGATGTGTAGACTCCAATTTGTTTATGCTTGTTCGTTTCCATCTTGTCGGAAGTAGTGCAGTAACTATTAATGCCAAATACCTTAGTTTCTGGCATTTTCTTATATTAATTAGTAGTTGTAGTTTGTATAAAATATATTATTTATAAATAATATCAGTTTATTGATTATTTTCCATTCTTTGTTGTATAAATTAAAAAAGTATTCTACTTGGCCAACTGAACATTTTCTATCTCCATCTATTTTCAGATTTAGGTACTTTTCTATGAGTGTAGCGTTTTCGCAGCAAACTAGTGATGATTATCTTTTAGCTATAATTTTTGTAAATTGATCGTTTCTCGTTGCGAGAAAAGTCGAAAAAACATTTATCTATCCTTGTGAAAGTGTAACAACTCAAAATATCAATGTGCGTTGCGTTAAAATGCGTTCTGATAAAGTGTCGAAACGGATGGTGAGCGATGGCGAGAATAAGGTGATAGATTTTTGATGTTAAATTTTGCTCCGTGTCATCGTCGCCTCAGTTTTTCGATTACATCTTACAAGATTATTACCAGTTTTGTAACGTCATTTCTAGTGTTATTACCAAATTCTCAATTATCGCTGGCGATTAGTGGAAGAAATAATAAATTGTCATTGACTGACCGGCTGATATTACACGAGGCTTGTATGTGTATGTGACTTCTGCCTTCTGCTATTCGTGACACGCCTCAGAAAATAAAGTTAGATTTGTGAATCGAATTATTCCTTTT
Source organism: Musotima nitidalis (assembly GCA_949126915.1). Lineage (NCBI taxonomy): Eukaryota > Metazoa > Arthropoda > Insecta > Lepidoptera > Crambidae > Musotima > Musotima nitidalis. The sequence continues at coordinate 9,593,944 of OX421431.1, forward strand.
TGTTATTGTGTCATTTTAGTGATAGAGAAGTATAAAAATTACGTAACTGTTGTAGAATCGTTGTGTTTATAGAATGGCTTGAGTGTGACCACTCCATTATCGTCATGTGTGACGAAGGAATGTTTGTTTAGGCTATAATATTGTGCTGCGACCTTACGGGTAGTGTGCGATCGTCTTCTAAACTGGGCTGGAACATGACTCTGCCGGAATCAAAACAAGTCAAACATTGATCACGGTCGACGTATTGTCAGTTGGGACACTTAGCATATAAACACACAAAATGTCTTCGGGAACATTTGTGGACAGAATTGACCCGTTCGCGAAACGGTCTCTTAAGAAGAAGACGAAAAAGTCGCAAGGCTCTTCTCGCTACCGCAACACCCAGGATGTGGAGCTTCAGCCACTGCCTCTACTCAAAGGTAACACATACCCACTTATTCTTCTTAGAAACATAACAAATCTTCTTTAACCAACCTACATTTAATCTATTTAAAAAAGAATACATCAACCTCTTTTAATTTTTGATAATTCATTAGCTTGATAGGTCCTTTACTTCTCACACTTATACTAAGCTACTGCTTGGAGAAATACATGTAAACATCACAATAATCTCTCTTTGCTCAAGGATTTTGCTATCTTCATAGTGTGATGTCATTTTGGGATTCATTGTGAGGCTTAATACACATTTCTCCAATAATGAATAATATAGATATGGCTATAACAAGACAAGTTAGACAAAATATGAATGCAGTTGGTCAAAATAAATATCTTTACAAGTTGATATGCTCTACAGATTTCACAACAGTGAGTATTATTTATCTGCAGCATTAAATTAACTGTGGAATGCATAAAAGTATTTATTGGTTATTTTTATAGGTATCTAAATATTGACCATAACCTTGAGTTGTTGCAAACTTATTTTATACTTGAAAATCAACATATAGTTTAAAATTTATTCTTCTGGTATATGCTGTTATTTCCTTATGAAGCTTATAATGCAGATTCTAAATAGTAAAGTAAAATTTCATTTGTTGTCTTGAATATTATAAATATAAATGAATATTTTAACTTTACAAGTAAATTTACAACTCATATTATGCTTGTAACTTAATTTTTGTGATATAGGAATTTAGTCTTTAATTTATGAAAATTTTTATTGCCAAGGAGGAGTTAATATGTATGTCTGTGGTTATTTTTGTATTCCTGCCATAATATCAACCTTATTGCTAATTATGTTAAGTGAAGATTTCAAAAAGTTACAACTGTGTCAAATCTATGAATATTGGTCTCTAACTTTCCTCTTATTTCATTATTTGTCTTCACAAACAACACAGTTTGATCTGAAATATTCTAATTTTAATTAATTATTTATATTTCATGTTGTAAACACAATAAAGTACAGAGGCCAAAACGAGAACCCTGCAAGGGCTCAGCATGTTTTGGTTATAATACAAAATAAATACTGTTGATTTACAAATTATCTCTGTACATGAACATTTTGGTTATAGCATTATAGAAATAAGCTATATATAAAAATGACAAAATTAAAACACAAACCTTTTTAAAATAGTACATAATTAATAAATCTAATAATATGTACATGCTTTAATCTGCATTTTGGTGCAGTGCATTTTGGTATTATAATGTATTTTATTGAAAACTTATTAAAATTTTGTCAATATATTACTATATACCTACTTTATTTGGTAATCAAAGATACATGCTAATAACATAATTTTTTGTAGTAATTAGCTAAAACATATTTAGGACTTTTAAAATTAAATCTTCACTGCTCTTAAATGCAAGCTGATACTGTCTTCCTTTTTACATTATGTATTTGATTGATTTATTCAATATCATTGTTGAAATTAATTTAAAGTAAATTTCAACTTGGGAAGGCTAGGAATGTGGGATGGATGGATATCTCTTAGTTTTTAAGTACATGCTTCTTTAGAGTCCTACACTGTTACTTATATTAATTAAAGTTTTATAATAAATTTTAGCTACATTTTTAGTAATGTAAAACAAGAGTTTGCCGCTGTTGACAATTTTAAATAGAAATAAAGAAGTACTTCTGAAGGAATTCTCATAAAAGACATAATAATCAACTGTATAAATTGGGAAGGCAGATAAGGTGGGAGAGGGGATCATTCCTTCTATAAGGAAACACATTTACCAGAATATATTTTTTGTATAATCATTTCATCAATACAGAAACACAAATTTTCCTAGCTTTGTTGTAATCCTACAATAATAATATGTTTATAAGTATTGTATAACAAACTTGAGAATGTAATTTTATATAAATAATAGCAGAGATGCCAAGATCGATAATGTATCGTTAATATTACCTTTAACCTCTTGTCCTAAATTTTATGTTCCATGTTAGTAATAATTATTATGTTTAGTATGCATATGGTCTAAGAAATCAACACAAAAAAAAACTCTTTTCATGTGACTTGCCTTAATTGTGATTTTTATAATTTTTTAAATTTTAAAATTTTTTAAAATATAATATACAGAACAACACTAAAGAAAATACTAATTTAGTATAATTGGGATCCATAGATGTGACATTATCTTTCCTTACTTGAGAGCTACATGAGTAAAGATGATAAGACTTTGCTTACACCATGCTCAAACATATATAAAATACTAAAAATAGTCATGTTTTACAAACACTTCACTGTTAAAAAGTATCTGTTGAATTCTATAGAATAAGGCATATTGATCATCATCATTATAGTATATCCCAGTAGCTTTATCCCATTTGTGCTCTAGACCTATGCCTAGGGCCTCTATGCCTAGGGCTCAGAGCCTGATTACTGACCTAATCAGATTTGACTAAATAACAGTTATTAGATTGATACCATAGTTTAATACATACATACATAATGGACCGCTTCTTTCCCGTAGGGGTAGGCAGATATCACAACTTTCCACTTGCTACAATTGATTTTGGCTCACACTGTTAGCTTCATTCACACTCATTAACCTGTCATACACGCCCGTCGGTTTAGGGTACTTTTGACCTGCCCTTTCTTCAAAATTTTCTGAATTTGGTCATGGAAGATTTACATGGTCTTCCCCTCCCAACGTAACGTAACTGGCGGGAGAAATAACTAACCTTGACGATTTTCTTGCCCGTTCTTTTACGATCAAGCTCCCGCCCGCAGTGAATGGGCGCGCTATTTTTTAAGTTTTGACGTTCATAAGAGCTCTTTTGAGCCAAACTTGAATAAATGAATATTAATTTATGAACACTTTCATTCATCCTCTCAACATGACCAAAACATCTAAGCATACCTTTCTCAATTCTTGTGACAATCACTTTCATTCATCTTCTCAACATGACCAAACCATCTAAGCATACCTTTCTCAATTATTGTTACTATATCTTCTTTTACACCAGCTTGGGCCCTTATCAGTTCATTTTTAATCCTATCACTCAATTTCACACCTAGAATACTTCTGAGTGCTCTCATCTCTACTGCATTAATCTTAATTTCATGTTTCTTCTGCCATAACCAGCATAGTTTAATACAAATGTCTCTTAATTTTATTATTTCAGATGTACCTAGCGGAGAGCAGGAGGAACTTTTTATACGTAAGCTACGGCAATGCTGCGTAGCCTTCGATTTTATGGATCCCGTCGCCGACATAAAGGGAAAAGAAATAAAACGTGCTGCATTGAGTGAACTTGTAGAATACATCACTGGTGGCCGCGGGGTCCTCACTGACCCAGTGTATCCAGAGATCATAAAAATGGTAAATATATTATATCTTTTTGTATAGCACTCATTAAACCCGAAGTTAAGAAGAGTTCACAAAGGTCAGCCCTTGGATGTGTAACCATTTATGAGACATTTAATATAGAGTGTGCTATGCTTCTGAAGCCACTTTAAGCTGATGTTCTCTGATATTACCGGTTATAAGCCATATTACAGGCTGTATTGGGTAGTTCGAAAAATTCTAACCACAGGACGTAGACTTTGCTATGTCAGTCCGCCTGGTAGAGTATGAAAACTAAATACCTACGCCCGTTCTCTCTGACTCCTATGTCAGTGTGTCGTCATTGATATACAGTTGTAGCAAGTTTTACACCTTAAAACCAAGAGGTACGAGTTGTCACTATGTGGTAATACATCTCCACTTTGGTATATGAGATAGTGTAAAGGCCTGGTCCTTGTAGTTGTATGTCAATGGACTGAGATGACTAAATAATTACAAAAGATTGTCTTATGATTTATGGTTTTAAGACAGTTTTCTTAAATTAAATTTCTGTTGTATTGTTTAATTAGCTTGCAAGGTCACTGAGAAATAACAAAGAGAATACATATTAGGTATTTTAGTGTTGTTATAAAGTTAAGACTATTTCTTAACATTTATTATTCATCAGATTGAAATGAACTATAGAGTGAGTTCCAAATGTCATAAGTATGAGAATTTTGTTGAGACCCAGGCATGTTAATACCAGTTACTAAGGTATATATGTATATCATTAAGTGTGGAAGGTACATAGTTTGCTAAACAATTTTTTTCCCCTTTTTATGTTTTCCAGAAAGTTGTCAAAACTGTTTACTATCAAAGTAATTTATTGTCCTTTAACTTTGTCAGTCAAAAACTTTCTTCAAACAGAAATTCACAATTTTCAAAAACGTGTGTAATAAATAATAATATCTTTCTTAGCAGAGTCAGGAAAAAAGTAGTATTATTATAACTACCCAAGCCAATGAATAACTTACAGGCTATGACCAAGTTGCAATAATTATCAAAAGATGGTCATAACTCTCAGTACTCTCTTTGTGTTTTGAAACCATCACTGAAGTAAAGTAGACAGAGTCGGTCCTTGGATTTGTGGCTGTTGGTGTGGCATTTAATATCGAGCGCTTTCTTTCGTGCTTCGGGAGGCATGTCACGATGTTGGTCCCAGCTATTATATGTGGTAGTTGTTAAACCAAGTTAGAGGCCTCATTAGGCTGAAAAAAATATAGCAGGGTGCCACACGCCTGCCTCGGCCAATCCATACAATCCCTTTCACCTCGATTTGTGGAAGGAGGTCTGTTGTATACAGCTTGTTAAGTCTCCATTAACAAGTCAATCTAGTCGACTGCTCAACTAGCCACAGTTCTAGTAGCCCAGATATTGTTATATTTGACGACCGATATGGCGTAGAGGTCTGTATACCTACACTTTACTCCAGAGGTCGTGGGTTCGATTCCCACACAGGACAAATCTTTGTGTGCATGAACATGAATATTTGTTCTGCTCTGGGTGTTTTCCTATGTTCATTAAGTATGTATTTACAAAAAAAAAAAAAAGTATGTTTAGTATCCATATCGCAAGTTCCTAATGATATTTATCTTGAAACTAAATAATTGGTGTAATTGTTTAAAAAAAATTATATATATTTATATTAGTTGAAATAGGTTTTCGATCAAATTCGAAACACGTTTAATGTTTTAAGTCCCTAAAACCCTTGTGGCTTTTTCAGTTGATCTGAGAAACTGTCCTAAAATAATTTAGCACATTTAGGTGCGAATTTTCAGATGTAAACTTTACTTAACTAATTAAGTTGAACCAGTAAATTGTACAAATGCAATACCAGTTAAAGGTTCAAAGTAGCCAGTGGGCACTGGTAAAAAACAATTTATAATTTCGTGATTTTGATTCATTTAATATATTTGCATATCAGCATTCATATTGCTTCTTATTTGTGTATTACAATGTAGTTCCTTAATTAATGTATAAAGGTCAAACGGTTCTGTATTAGGGTTGCCTGCGTGAGTGCGTAGATACAAGACTAGCCTTTAAAAAGCTGTGGCTATTGTATAAGTGAATTATGGCTATTTCCTGATGGTAAATAGGGGTAATATAATTTTACCTTTAAATGGGCAGAATATGTTAAAGATTTTTATTGCTTTTCTACCTTAAATCAACTTCATAAGGTTCAATTTAAGGTGGGAATATGTTCACCACTGCCTTACAAAGGGTTTACAAACTTAGTTAAAGTTTGAATCGAATCATTGACAAACATCATCATCTCAGCCCATCAACGCCCTACTGCTGAGCGCGGGCTTCTCACAAACCAAGATGATAAAGTTAAGACTCAGTGCGGATTGGCGGAGGGAGGTACATATCGTCCTTCTATTAAAATTATTCAAACCTCATTAACGTGCCCTCAATAATAAATGTCCATCCAAAGATTGAGATCTAGTTTGCTCATCATTTCCGACCACCTAATACCGCAGAACTACAAACGCTTTAACTATAACATACTGACATAATATAACATTATCATAATACCTGTGCCGTATGGTACCCTCCGGCTTAGAAAAGTCACTTTATGGGGAGTCGTAAGAGTCCAAGAAGAAAAATTCTTGCAAAATAAGAAAGCGGCAGCGTTATTTTTCGTTCTGGCTCCAACTGCGATCACCATCACCAGTAATTATGTAAAAATTCCCCATACATAATTAAGTCTATTGGGAAGGTCTGTGTTCTACTGTGAACTTTGTATGGCTCAAATGATGACAATGCTAAAAGCTGTAAAATTAAAATATAAATCAGAACTACATTAAGGGTTAAATAGAATTAAAATAACAACTTTGTCTATGGCGTCATACAAATCTGTCCAAATGTTATAAAAACAGCTAAAAAAACATCACATGAGTAATGGACACCCTAAATATTTCAGTTAATACACGAAGCGACCTTAAGTATTTTGTTAAAGGATATTGTGTAATGATATAATTTCTTTATAGATTTCGGCTAACCTGTTCCGCACTCTGCCACCAAGTGAAAATCCCGACTTTGATCCCGAGGAAGACGATCCCACTTTGGAAGCTTCCTGGCCGCACCTCCAAATAGTTTACGAGTTCTTCCTGCGCTTCCTCGAATCAACTGACTTTCAGCCTACTATTGGCAAAAAAGTCATTGACCAAAAGTTTGTACTACAGGTAAGAACATTATATCAAACTATTTACTTAATCTTCTATTTAAATAAAAATGAATTCCCGAAGTGTATGTACATGCAGCACTTCCGAGCGTCTGCACTTATTGTGTTCGCTTTTGCCGGTAAAAGCTTTGTATAAAAAATAAACTAGTAGCTATGAAAAATATGGCGGTACGAAGTTCGCACAGTCAGCGAGTACTAAATAAAGAAAATAAATTGATACACCGATTCTGGTTCAATTAAGCTCCTGCCCGCAGTGTATACGCGCGTTGGTGTTAAGTTCTGTCGACCTTCATAACTGCTCCTCCGGAGCCCTAATTATATAAAGCATAATTTTTTCAATTTGGGTGTATAGGGCTCCTACCAAGATCTGAGGATCCCAAGCCAACCTCACCTGCAATGTGCACCTGCCAATTAACGGATGAGGCTCGAACATAAAAGAAAGCGGCAATAGGCTCTCCATCTATTACGTGGGACCAACAATATAAATGGCGAAGTGCGGGCGTATTGAATGCCTCTGCATGTATGTTTCAATTTAGACAAAGAGGTCTCTCTTCTTCCTCTTTTTAATATAAGTATAGATTTCATAAATAAACGATTATTTATTATTGTAACTAACTCGATACTAAATTTCGTAATGAAGAACTAACAATTGGTATGAGATAAAATGTCGTAAACTTTTTCATGACGAAAGTCTCTAGCACTAAGATGTAAATGAGATGAGATAATATCAACGTCTTTAGATAGTTCTTCTTTATAGCCTTTAGCTTAAAAATATTGCAAAATACTAGCAGCAGAGATTTGGCCCATCTTAACGTAAAAAAAGTATATATTTTCTATTCAGATCCAATTGGGAATACGCATGACTTTTTGGTTCAAGCCGGAATATTGTAAGCATTCCACAAGAGATTTTCTAACACCATAATATATACCAAATTTTTATCAATTGTTAGTAATTTTTTTTTATAATCATAAAGACTAATTTTGACTAATCCGAACCGAAATTTTCAGTTAAAATTTCTCAAAAAATCTATTCCTCGTTATTTTTGTCTGTAATCATTTATATTGTTAATCTAATACAATCAAATCTCTAGACGCCGCAGAGTGCACAATAAAACGGAGCGAATTGTCCCATATATTTTCCTATGAGAGTAGTAGCTACCATTACATCACATGTAGTATGGCTTCTTCTTTACTAAGTTTATTGTTTTTATGGCCAATGCGTGAACACTAATGTTGTGCAGGTCAAATCTAATCCTATGCCAAACGTAATTTAATATAATTATGTACAAAAGATTGAATATCGTTATGTAATAGCTTCAATAAGAAATAGTTGACAATATGGATACTTTATTTTTTTATTCATTTATACATACATACTTACGCCTGTTTCTCCAAAGGGGTAGGCAGAGACCTATTATGCGCCCACATTTCGCCAGTTATATATGTAGTTGGTCCCTCACAATAGGTGGCGAGCCTATTGCCGCTTACCCGGCACTGTTATGTTCGCCAAGCCTAGTCTGTTAATCGGCAGGTGCACCACTTGCAGGTGAGGTTGGCTTGGGCTTCTTAGGTCTAGGTTAATTAATTATGACGCCACCATATAATTAATTTATGACGCTAATTAACTCAAATATGTTCACGATTCAATGGTGATCCCACGAAAATATTAGTAGGAACATTCTCTATAGCAAGACCACTCTTCTTTTGGCACGTTTAACAAAAGTAAAGTTAGTTATACTTTTATTCCACCCAATTTTGTGACATTCCGCGTGATTGAGTACCAAACCTTTAGCATCAAACTAGCAAACTTTCACATACAATAGAGTTCAAATGGTGACCGCACGGATGAAATTTCATATCGAGAGCTTCCGTGCTTCGGAAGGCACGTTGATCACTTAGTGTGATAGTTGTTAAGCCAAGTAAGGCAGCTTAAAATTATCTTAAGCCTCAGCCAATCCGCACTGGGTCAACTTGGTGTTTCTAACCTGTCTTGGTTGGTTTTGATAAGAAGCTCATTTCCTATTCATTAATTCAATCAACGAAAATATCTTTATTTTTTATAGATCTGCCTACTGTAACCGTAGATTATCTGATAAAGCGGTGATATATTTACACATGCCTATTATTGAGTTTATCACTATCTTCTATCAAATATTGAAGTAGGCATTTTGATAAAGCTGATTTCGAAATACTGTAATATTATGCTATTTCCTATCATTATTAATATTTCGCCGTTTGTATGTAGATTATAGCACATACATACATAATATTACGCCTGTTTCCCGGAAAGGGTAGGCAGAGGCATATTTAACTCCAACATTTCGTCAGTTATAAAGTAGTAGGTGACAAGCCTATTGCCGCTTACCGGGAATTTTTATATTCACTAAGCCTTGTTTGTTAATCGGCAGGTGCACTACTTGCAGGTGAAGTTGGCTTGAGCTCTTACGATGTTGGTAGAATCACTATACACCTATATTATATTAGATTTGGTTTTTTGAATTTTTGACCACGGAGGTAGGATCTACTTTTTATTACTATTACGAAACTCTTACTACTATTATTGAAACACAAAAGTCAGACCGGAAAGGGACACAAAAAAATATGTTCCTTTTTGTATTTGTCCAGGTTAAGTTTTCCTATGACTTTGTCTTTTTTCTAGTAAAAAATATAGTTCTTTTTTAGTATAAAAAATATTTGCGAATTTTTGAGCCCTGACGCAAAAAGGGAGGCTATTACGTTAGACGTATCTGTGTATCAATCTACGTATCTCCTAAAGAAATGGACAGGTTATGATGCGTTTTTTAATTAGTTGTAGCCATTTCTTGCCCACACCAAAAAGGATATATCGGCGTGAGAGTTTGTATGCATTACTATAATAGTTTTTCTTTTTTCAACAGCTTTTAGACCTGTTCGATTCAGAAGATCCGCGCGAGCGCGACTTCCTGAAGACGGTGCTTCACCGCATCTACGGCAAATTCTTGGGGCTGCGCGCCTTTATACGCAAACAAATTAACAATATATTTCTTCGATTTGTCTACGAAACGGAACACTTCAACGGCGTCGGCGAACTATTAGAAATTTTGGGAAGGTAAGTTTTATCGTTATTTCATAAATTCCTAATTATTTTGCCTTTCTAGAAGAGCTTTCTACAGTGCAGACTGACTTGGTTTTTGACATAAAAAAAATAATTTTACACAGAGTGCGTTAGGTTGAGCAAGTTATACTCCAAGCATTTCTTCAGTCACTTCCAAAAACGCGTGACTTGATGTCAATCAATCAGACAGCAGTGGTATGATTGATTGCCATAAGGTCCCGCATTATTATTACAATCACTGTTGAAGTTAATTATTAGGCACCAGAACTAAACAGGAACAGCAGTATACAAAATAGGTTAAAAAATACCTTGAGGTCTTTGATTGTTTGATAATACGAGATCTTATTAGTAACAAAAAATGTGTTTAATAAGGTGTTATATTCGCCATTAAACTATTATGTAGTTTGGCGACAGAATTAGTTGAAATAAATTGTTATGTTATTTTAGATAGTAAAAAGCGACAAAATCTTTGCTTTTAGATTGTGATTGCCTATGCTGTATTAACCTTAACCTTTATATCATTATCATTATGATCTCAGCCCATTAATGTTGTACTGTAGACAATGAGCCTCCTCGTACAAACCAAGGTGAAAGTATTAGGTCATACCTTAACACGCCGACCCAGTGCAGATAGGTGAAGCCAGGTGTGTGACATCCTGCCATGTTCCTACACTCATTTATCAGCCTTAAAAGTCACTTGGCTTCCCCAAAAGATAACATTATATGCCCACAATCACCAATTCACCACGCGCGGATTGTTGATCCCAGATCAAGCCGATACGTAGGACTCTGCTGACCATCATTCTCACGACTCCCCGTGAGATGAAAAGCGGATTTGTGATTGATTTGCTATATTCTTTTTTTCTAGTATAATTAACGGATTCGCCTTGCCCCTGAAAAGCGAGCACAAACAGTTCCTTGTAAAGGTACTGCTCCCGCTGCATAAGGTGAAATGCCTTTCGCTATACCACGCGCAGCTGGCCTACTGCGTGGTCCAGTTTCTAGAGAAGGACGCCACCCTCACGGAGCCAGTCGTTCGCGGACTGCTCAAGTTCTGGCCCAAGACCTGTTCACAGAAAGAGGTAACTTGAAGTGGATACTTACTTTCTAATTGTCTTCAAAAAGGCAGAGGTTCCTGTGTGTTAATGGTTTTTTTTCTTCAATTTAATCTGTTTGCAGGTTTACAAGTAGTACTCTGGTTTAATATAATATTTTTTACTTTATAGGTTATGTTTTTGGGTGAAATAGAAGAGATATTGGACGTTATTGAGCCTGCCCAATTCGCCAAAATCCAAGAGCCATTATACAGGCAAATAGCTAAATGTGTATCCAGCCCGCATTTTCAGGTATGAACATTTTTCACCTTATAAAACAACTGACGTCTTGGAGTGATGAGCGAAGTAGCGACAGTTGCTGTCAATTCCATACTTTTGCATTTTATACTTATCTAACTTCATCTTCATTTGTCAAATTTGCCTTGATTAAAGCCCACCATTAGAGTACTTACTAATTTAAGCTTTCTTTTAATTATAGTACACATTTTTAACTAATTTTATGACTCGTATCGTATTCTCAGAAATGGTGACCATATTAGTACTATGTCACTGTACCTAGAAGAGTATTTAAGTGGGTTGTAACCTTACTATTTGAACGCAGTCAGAATGTTTTAACATGTCATTACACATGCAATACAGCAATACCAAAAATTACAAACTATACTTTGTGCTTCTACTCTGTCTTTAGTGTGCTTAAGATAAAACTATTTTACAACTAGTTTTAATATGATTAAAATTTAAGTAGTTTTATGATATAATGTTATAAAGCTCAAAAGGTTTGTTTGGTTAAAAGCCTTAACCTTTGGAGAGAACCCGAAATCTGGGTATCCCGACTTGCGCGCCAAATAGGTCGTTAAATTTCCATTGTAAAATATAATTTATTGTTGGCTTTCATATGTAGGTCCATAAAACTTTTAATTTTATCTTTTCTATATTTTTAAAAACAAGTCGTTTTTGGACTTCCGACAACCTTTAAAATTAGTTACTAAGAGATGACTTCCGCCGTGAGTGGCATCCCATCAAAATACGTGTTTGGAATCAATCCAATTACTATATTGATGGATTACTGAAATTACGGATGATTGTACGGAAGTCGGTTTCCGTGATCTTAAGATCGATCCCTACTAATTATTGTATGTATTAATGAATATTTGTCTTCGACATGGTGTTTTTCAAGTACTTATTCATAAAAAGCTTAATTAAAACAAAAAGTTGTGTCGCAATTGATTTTTTATTTTAATAATTATATTGGACATCTAACACAGCGTCATCTAGTCCCTAACTAAGTAGAGATTGTACTCTTTCACTGCACAAATGTTAAACATACGTATATACTCATTTTCTAAACGTGTTTTATGTACGTGTATATTCAAACTGACGGAAATAAATTAATGGTAAACATCCTTAACTAAAAACGAGTATACCGACCTTATCACCATGACTTTTGTCGCATTATATTACCATATCGCGTAAGTTTGAAGTCTGTACGTAAGTCGCGTAAGTTTAAAATACCAGTTAATTTTGAAACAATAAGTTATGACCACTTATAATACATAGCGGCACGCCTTCGCTTCGCTTCGGTAGTATCCTAAATTATTTACACTTTTGGTTACATTACAAAAGTTTTCTTTGGGTGCAAATTTTTTTCTAGATATAATTAAAGCCTGTTTTACGCAGGGATAATGTAGCATTCTAATGGTTAAAGAATTGAAATCGGTCCAGTAGTTTATGAGTATTCATAAGAAATAAAAAAAACCTTTAGAATATTAGTGTGGTGTAGTTAGCACATATTAAAATATATGTATTTTCCAATTCCAGGTAGCAGAGCGGGCTCTGTATTTCTGGAACAACGAATATATAATGTCCCTAATGGAGGAGAACAACCACGTGATCATGCCGATAATGTTCCCGGCGCTCTACCGGATCAGCAAGGAACACTGGAATCAGACCATCATAGCGCTCGTGTACAACGTGCTCAAGACTTTCATGGAGATGAACTCGAAGCTGTTCGATGAGCTTACCGCTAGCTATAAAGCGGAAAGGCAAAAGTAAGTCTTTATTTTCACAGTACCCGGCGATAAATATTGCACATCGAGCTTTGAAATTTGTAGTAAACAAAACAACTATAAAGTAATAAGTTCTGAATTTGAATTCTGATAAACGATAAATCTAATAATTGATTAAAATGCAAACTTGCATTCGTTGCTATATTTACTGCCGGTATACATACTTAGTTTTTACATAGAGCGATTGACCTTCGCAACCCAGCGGGAAACATTATTCTATGGTTAAACCACCGGTCAGGTATATAAGAAGGCACTTCTAAATAACGACTGCCATAGATGTTCAGGTCAGTCCGTACTAACGGCTTCACGGGTTTTTCGAGTCACGGAGCAAGCGATAACTACGCACATATGAGATATCTTCGAAAAGTCACAGGCGCGACCAGAGTTTGAACCCATGGCCCCCTGAATTTGAAGTCTATGGGTCTCGTCAATGGGCTATTGCTGCTGACTGCAGATCAGTGCAGTTTAAGCAGGATTCACTGGAGCTAGGTATTCGATGGGTGTGTCTACGTTTGATCGTCGCTTGTAAGAGCTTAGAGGCCATGTTGGGCGTTTAATAATTTATTGGTTCAGGCGTTACTTTGCAGAAATCCATTGTAAGCAAGTGATGGATTAAAAATATCTTTGTAACAATTCCCGCGCTACTATAATTTCCCGAAAAATCGAGAAACTATTCAACACGACACGTGTTTCGCCCTTACACAGGGCATCTTCAGGTAAGATAGGAGCCTCAGAACAACGATGTCTTCACGACCAACGCTGTAACGAGAGTTATATATTATAGTAGCGCGGGAATTGTTACAAAGATATTTTTAATCCATCACTTGCTTATGTTGGGCGTTTATAAAAATTCTAACAGCAGGCTTACCTTCGCCAAGAGGCACTGGGCCCGCGTGGTGGAGTATGGCTCCCCTCACCCTCATGAATCCCTTTCACTTATGAATGTAAGCCTGAGCCTAGTATTGGGACATTCATATGCCGAGATGTATAGGGAACCAAAACCTAAGGAGCCCAAGCCAACCTCACCTGCAAGTGGTACACCTGCAAATCAACGGACGATGCTCTGGCATATATAAAAGTGCCTGGCAAGCGGCAATAGGCTCGCCACCTATTACGTGGGACCAACTATATAATTGGCGAAGTGTGGTCGTATAATATGCCTCTGCCTACCCCGTCGGGGAAACAGGCGGGAATGTATTTATGTATATGCCGTGATAATTATACATTTTAATCTATATTATTGATGTGAATGTTTTCTATATGAAATTTAGGAGTTTACAAAATAAACATTTTCATGTCGGAAATACTAATAAAAGGTGATTATTTCCACATAAACAAAGTTAAAAAATAAACATATTTGTTTACTTTTAGGGAGAAGAAGCGCGAAAAAGAGCGCGATGAACTGTGGAAACGGCTCGGCGAGCTGGAGATAAGCGTGAAGCGGCAGGCGCCCGCCACCGCCGCCAACTGAACCGCGCGATTCACTTTCAGTTATGTATTGATATTTTCTATTCGATTACAATTTTGTTAATGACGTTATTAATTTTTTATACGTATGATGATTCGTTCGTTCGGGCCCCTCGCGCCTGCCCGCCGGCCCGGCCCCGCGTCTTCTCGCGTCCCGAATGCGCTGTCATTGTGTCCTAGTATTTTATATACGTTTACATAGGGTCACTAGTTTACTTTAGGATTTTTAATATTGTTAAATTGTTTAAATAAGTTAAAAGTTGTATGTATTATTATTGATGCATGATCGATTGTAACGCATTTCCCAGCACCGATGATTGTATCAATTCGGGCACCCAGCTTTCGGCTGAATATGATTGTACAAAAGATAATAGGGAAATTCGATGATATGTAATTCGTTTTAGTGCCGGGCCCCGAGCCCTCAGTAGATCGTTGTATTAAATTTTCATTTATAATTAGACGCTCGATTCAACAATGTAATTTGGTCGTACTATCATTTTGTATAGTTACATAGTGTAAATAGGCATTTATTTATTATAAATTTATAGCAGTGTGATTTTTATACATAGCGGCGGGATTGGGACATTGATGGGCAAAATCGGTGTGAGCGAAAGTGGGGACACCGCACCGCGTAAAGTTCGGCGGCGAGCGTTCACGATCATATTGGAGTAGAACAATGCTAAAGTAGATACGATAATTTGTAAGGGAATAGTCATTAATTTGTATGATATTACTGTAGCCATTAATTTTTCTATCACCACTTGTAGAGTGCCGCGGGCGCGGCGTGGGCTCGCCCGGCCGCCTTGTATGTATGTACACTATGGACATGTTTGTTATGTAAAATGTATTAACATTGCAAAAATTATATATGATCTTATATATAAATTACTATTATAGAACACAGTATGAAAATAAAAAAGTTAACTCACATGAATTGAATTCTTTAAGTGTAATGTAAGGGTAGGCGCGGGTGTTGGCGCCGCCTCGCCCGTTTCACACCCACTGTCCCTGGCATCCCTAGCGACCACTGTCCGAGTACAACCGAGCGCATCTGCATTGGAAATACACATTAAATTTTCACATTACCCAGTTTTTCATTTCATTTTGAGGCATAATTTATTTTAAGTGTAGCGGATAGAGTTTAATATAAATGGCGAGGAGGCCCGAACCCCCAAACTGTGGAATTTAATGGGCTTACGATAAAATTAATTAATAATCAAAAAAAATATTATAGTCTATGACGCTGAATGTAAAATAGTGCCTATGTGTCCTATAAGTACAGATGTGTGTAAATGTCGATGGGGATTCACAGAATTGATTGCGTCTTTATAGAAATGTCTGAATGATAATAAATTCATTGAAAATAACTGGTATATTACTAGCGCCGGGGGAAATTTAAATATTACCTGAAAGTGATCAATTCCTTGAAAGGGGTTGTATAAAATACATCATATTGCAACAAATTAAGGACCTAATCAGAAGGTCAGAAGTAAGATACAATTATTTATAAAATTGCCAAAAATGGTTAGGAGCCAATATTATTCATCTTAGGTTCTTCATAAAAATCATTTTTCATTAGTGCTAAAAAATTGTCTGTAATGTTTAAAATGATAAAGTATATTTGAGAATCATCATTTTATTATAAAGTTTTCTGCAATAAAAAACTGTTAATAATTACCCGATTTCGTTGTTTTTTTTAAATATGTTTTTTAAATATTCGATCAATAAATTAATTAACTTTAACTTTTATTTGAAAACATTATTAGTTATTATAAACAGAATTCTTTTAGTCTATATTGTTGAAATAAGTTCTGCTATAACCTCTTTCAAGGAATAGCTTTCTCGTAACTTTATATGCTACCAGTGAAGTTCTAATAGTCCATTAGTAATTTTGATGATTAAATTATAATTGCCATCGAGTTGTGTTGCCATCGCAGTCGTATACAATGGAAAATTGTTTCGGCTTAGCGTGGTGTAAAAGATTTTTGTAAAAACCATACTTATTTCTTTTCAAGTATAATTCTTAATAGTTCTTCCAATATTGCATGTTCCGTTGATTATCACCCTAAAATAGTTGCATATAGTTATTTTGCTTTCCTTTTTAATAGGCATTTTTTACCTTAGAACTTCACAAAACATATGGAAATTAATTAATTAACAGTTATTGGTGAGTGCCAGTCTCGCCACCCACGAGTAAAAAAGCACTCGTTTACTATTTTTAATAAACTTTATTATAAAAAAAATGGAATGAAAAAAATAAACAGCTAGGATTATCTCAAAAATAAAGCCATTGCTTGATGCTTTCATATTAAATGCAGTTTAGACCCAAATAGATAGTCATGTGATTGCCAAAATATAAAAATAAAAAAGTATGCAATTATTATTTGTAGTTAATTTGAAAGATTTATTTTATTCAAGTTGTTAAGGTATAAAGTTACGCTTATGGTCAATATGCGTAATGATTGAATGAGGATGTATAGCATTTCACCCGTGCGTACATGCGTGTCTTTAAAGGTAATTACAAACTGGGCACAAGAATGTATGCTTCACAGGCAATATATTACAAGATCTGCCCCTTTAGTCAAATTACAATGGGCTACTGAAAGTCGAATAGTATGGAATAAAAAGTTAAGTCGCAGAATGTTACTTTATCAAAATGTCCACTGTAAATGTCTATTTTATAAGAAAAATCTGTAAATTATATAAAACGAGTTGCCTGCTGTGGTCTTTTTAGATTTAGCTGTAATATTTACCTACGTACTTAAAAAAATTTGATAGGTGGACATTTTCCGAAAGAGACATTCTGTAACTAATCCGAATAAAATATATGCAGTAATTTTCCATATCATCCTCGTACATTTTAGTACTATTCTATTCGATTTGAAGTTATTAATTGCAGTTTCGACAGAAGAGATTCTTATTCATATAAAAACTGATGAGCTGAAACAAATTTTGGTCGCGTACCATATGTGTTTTTAACTCATTGGTTCTCATACAAGCTCTAAGAGTCAATATCTAATAATGCATTGCGTGTTTTGCGTACGTGAGCTAAGTTAATTCTTACCTTGAGAACATCCTTAAGTTAAACGCACACTTATTAGAAATAAACGCGTTGAACGAAACTAATCTTAGAATACTTTTTATGAATTCCTATAAAACCTCTCCAAATTTCAGTTTCGATGGGGAAGGTGTGGATTCATAAGATTTCATATAAAGTATTGTAACATTCGTTTCTTTCGACTCGTTTAAGTGTGCGTTCACCTTTAATGTAACCAATATCACTTAGTGGTTGTTGTATACTTCTTGAAGGAACACTGTACCATTTCTTTTGCTTATTCGTATTTTATTTCTTCTTATTATAGATCGATTAAATCCTGTATATAAATATGGTCACTTGTTTTCTTTCAACGAGGAGACAGTAGTCAAATTAATTTCATTTTTTATATACAAATGTTTTAGTCAAATTGGAAATCAAATAGGTTAAACTCCTAAAAAGCTGCTTATATTTCTTATAATTATTTATGACGTTAGTCGCTTTCAAACTTATTTTTACTTATCTACTTGTAATAATTACTAATTGTCAACTATTAACGTAAAAATGATGACGTAATAAAGGTGTACGACGAAACGCTGTCGACATAATGTTGCATCCATTTTGTTAGAATGCCTGTGAAATGTGAAAAAATAAATAAATATTTGACATTTTGGGGATTTCCAACTGATAACCTTGATATCCTCTTCCTGTTACGTACTCTTGTGTGGGTAAAGTTTAATTCACAGAGAACTGTGGGTAATTAAATACATATATATACATACAATCACCCGTTTACCCGAAGGGGTAGGCAGACACATATTCCCGCTAATTTTATTGTTGGTTGCACGTAATAAGTGGCGAGCCTATTGCCGCTGACTTTTATGTTCGCCAGAGCCTCGTCCGTTGGTCGGCAGGTGCACCACTTGCAGGTGAAGTTGGCTTGGGCTCCTAAGATTTTGGTAGTTGGTAGGACCCCTATTTTAATTAAATAATCGTAATATAATCAACTGCTCCTCTTACCTGATTGCAAATCACAGTATTATTGATTTGGATTGAGCATCAAATAAAGATTTTGAGTGTCCCTTCGTCCAGCATACTCACCATGGAATCCTGATATTTCATGAATGTCAAAAAACTGTTCTGAAATAGTGCTAAATAGTGCCCAAAGGAAAAAAATAGTGCTCTTGTACTTGCGAAGTTATAGCCATAGTTCGATGAGTATGCTGGACGAAGGTTTCGCCCAGCATACTCACCTCCGTCCGGAGAATCTGTATACGCTTCAAACATAATTCATACTTCAAAAAATAGTTCCCAAATAGTGCCAAACGGTGCCCAAAAAGAAAAAACAGTGCTCGAATAACTTCGGAGTTATAGGCTTCGTTCAGTGAGTATGCTGGGCGTAGGTTCTACGCCCAGCATACTCACCTCAGTGCGCGAATATCGAACGAGCTATAGGTACAATTTACGTCTCAAAAAATTGTGCTTGAAATAGTGCCCAATATCAGTCCAATTTTTGCTTGACTTTTGACCTAGAAAACCATTAAATTTGATTGTAAACTTCTACATACATCTATAAAGTTACGCTTATGGTCAATATGCGTAATGATTGAATGAGGATGTATAGCATTTCACCCGTGCGTACATGCGTGTCTTTAAAGGTAATTACAAACTGGGCACAAGAATGTATGCTTCACAGGCAATATATTACAAGATCTGCCCCTTTAGTCAAATTACAATGGGCTACTGAAAGTCGAATAGTATGGAATAAAAAGTTAAGTCGCAGAATGTTACTTTATCAAAATGTCCACTGTAAATGTCTATTTTATAAGAAAAATCTGTAAATTATATAAAACGAGTTGCCTGCTGTGGTCTTTTTAGATTTAGCTGTAATATTTACCTACGTACTTAAAAAAATTTGATAGGTGGACATTTTCCGAAAGAGACATTCTGTAACTAATCCGAATAAAATATATGCAGTAATTTTCCATATCATCCTCGTACATTTTAGTACTATTCTATTCGATTTGAAGTTATTAATTGCAGTTTCGACAGAAGAGATTCTTATTCATATAAAAACTGATGAGCTGAAACAAATTTTGGTCGCGTACCATATGTGTTTTTAACTCATTGGTTCTCATACAAGCTCTAAGAGTCAATATCTAATAATGCATTGCGTGTTTTGCGTACGTGAGCTAAGTTAATTCTTACCTTGAGAACATCCTTAAGTTAAACGCACACTTATTAGAAATAAACGCGTTGAACGAAACTAATCTTAGAATACTTTTTATGAATTCCTATAAAACCTCTCCAAATTTCAGTTTCGATGGGGAAGGTGTGGATTCATAAGATTTCATATAAAGTATTGTAACATTCGTTTCTTTCGACTCGTTTAAGTGTGCGTTCACCTTTAATGTAACCAATATCACTTAGTGGTTGTTGTATACTTCTTGAAGGAACACTGTACCATTTCTTTTGCTTATTCGTATTTTATTTCTTCTTATTATAGATCGATTAAATCCTGTATATAAATATGGTCACTTGTTTTCTTTCAACGAGGAGACAGTAGTCAAATTAATTTCATTTTTTATATACAAATGTTTTAGTCAAATTGGAAATCAAATAGGTTAAACTCCTAAAAAGCTGCTTATATTTCTTATAATTATTTATGACGTTAGTCGCTTTCAAACTTATTTTTACTTATCTACTTGTAATAATTACTAATTGTCAACTATTAACGTAAAAATGATGACGTAATAAAGGTGTACGACGAAACGCTGTCGACATAATGTTGCATCCATTTTGTTAGAATGCCTGTGAAATGTGAAAAAATAAATAAATATTTGACATTTTGGGGATTTCCAACTGATAACCTTGATATCCTCTTCCTGTTACGTACTCTTGTGTGGGTAAAGTTTAATTCACAGAGAACTGTGGGTAATTAAATACATATATATACATACAATCACCCGTTTACCCGAAGGGGTAGGCAGACACATATTCCCGCTAATTTTATTGTTGGTTGCACGTAATAAGTGGCGAGCCTATTGCCGCTGACTTTTATGTTCGCCAGAGCCTCGTCCGTTGGTCGGCAGGTGCACCACTTGCAGGTGAAGTTGGCTTGGGCTCCTAAGATTTTGGTAGTTGGTAGGACCCCTATTTTAATTAAATAATCGTAATATAATCAACTGCTCCTCTTACCTGATTGCAAATCACAGTATTATTGATTTGGATTGAGCATCAAATAAAGATTTTGAGTGTCCCTTCGTCCAGCATACTCACCATGGAATCCTGATATTTCATGAATGTCAAAAAACTGTTCTGAAATAGTGCTAAATAGTGCCCAAAGGAAAAAAATAGTGCTCTTGTACTTGCGAAGTTATAGCCATAGTTCGATGAGTATGCTGGACGAAGGTTTCGCCCAGCATACTCACCTCCGTCCGGAGAATCTGTATACGCTTCAAACATAATTCATACTTCAAAAAATAGTTCCCAAATAGTGCCAAACGGTGCCCAAAAAGAAAAAACAGTGCTCGAATAACTTCGGAGTTATAGGCTTCGTTCAGTGAGTATGCTGGGCGTAGGTTCTACGCCCAGCATACTCACCTCAGTGCGCGAATATCGAACGAGCTATAGGTACAATTTACGTCTCAAAAAATTGTGCTTGAAATAGTGCCCAATATCAGTCCAATTTTTGCTTGACTTTTGACCTAGAAAACCATTAAATTTGATTGTAAACTTCTACATACATTACATTGAGTACAGTCGAATACAATATTAATAACTTTCTTTCTAACAATTTTTGTCTTGTGTAAATTATTAATTGTCTATGTAAGGGAGTATTTACTTTAGAATCGCAATATTATTAATTACACATTATTTTAATAATACTTTATAATAATATGATTAAGCCTTCGCGCGTCGCATGGGACCCCGGTAGCTAGGAACAATGATTTTATATATTTTGTCTAGATCACGGCGCTTGAAGGATTAAGATATCAAATGAAGTAAATCATGCATAAAAAATAAAGTTGCTGTTATTAATGCTTACATTACAACTGACAAAATTATTCAAAATAATCATTTTCCGGATCAAGGACGGTACCACAACGTTTACGGAATTGACCTGTATTCCTCATGTGATAAAGTTCAATATAGTGTGGCAGTAATGGATGCACGTACGGTCAATAGGTATGGGGCTTACGACGCGCGGCGCCCGCGACGCAAATGAATATGTTTATGTTTAAATTTTAGATGGCGCTGCCCTAACATCTTACGATTATTAGACAAGACTGATCTGTATTTTGAAGGTGATAAGGGTCCATTTTGTGTCACAAAGCAATCGAAACGAACAAGCGCTTCTCAGTTTCTTATTGCTGTTATTAATGTATTTTATTGCTAAACCTTTCATTGATGAAACTATTGGAAAGAGTTTTAAAAATTTGTATAACTATGTCACAGTACTAGTTTTGACTGGTTATAAGTTTTGCCTGCAACATATATACAAAAAGAAACTGTATAATTTCCTTTTTACAATTTTTCAAGATATTAATTTTATTGGCTGCAAATGACTGTTTTTATTCAGACAAACACACAATGCAATGAAGTAATAGACTTCATTTACGCTTAAAGTTTCATTCATTTATTATTATTTATAAAATATATAATAATGCATTTAATCGAAAGTTTTTGACATGTGAGAAAATACCATAATTATTTCCAATAACATGAAGTCTACAATTAGAAAGTTTAATATTTTTGTCCAAAAACATGTGTCGACGACTGTACCCCATTTTACGTTAGTATGTAGAAGTTTACATTAAAATTTAATGGTTTTCTAAGTCAAAAGTCAAGCAAAAATTGGACTGATATTGGGCACTATTTCAAGCACAATTTTTTGAGACGTAAATTGTACCTATAGCTCGTTCGATATTCGCGCACTGAGGTGAGTATGCTGGGCGTAGAACCTACGCCCAGCATACTCACTGAACGAAGCCTATAACTCCGAAGTTATTCGAGCACTGTTTTTTCTTTTTGGGCACCGTTTGGCACTATTTGGGAACTATTTTTTGAAGTATGAATTATGTTTGAAGCGTATACAGATTCTCCGGACGGAGGTGAGTATGCTGGGCGAAACCTTCGTCCAGCATACTCATCGAACTATGGCTATAACTTCGCAAGTACAAGAGCACTATTTTTTTCCTTTGGGCACTATTTAGCACTATTTCAGAACAGTTTTTTGACATTCATGAAATATCAGGATTCTATGGTGAGTATGCTGGACGAAGGGACACGATTTTGAAGCTCAATTAGTAATTTTGAAGAGCAAAAAAGGTTAATTAGGTATTTATTAATTTTGCAAGCTTGCAGGTGTTGGCGGTAGCTTATTAACTCTTAATATTCTATTGCATTCCTGCAGTATTGTGTTTTCAATATAGAAATATTGACAAGAGATTAATGGGATATTCAGGCGGTTTGTCCACTGCACGCGAGACGGCAGTTTTAACATATAGAAAAAGACGCCTGGTGAGTGTTGTACCAAGTGAATTTTATATACTGAGGTACTTGCAAACAATGTTAAGGCTGCCTGTACATTGAAGCGGACTAGGCAGCAGAGTAGGAAACGCAGAAATAATTACATATTAACCAATGGTATGTAGGTGCGAATATTACATGGAGATCTGCTGCCCTGCGCTACGAGACGGAGCGTGGTGCGGTGGACAATCCGCCTTTATATCCTGCACTGCCATTACAAGCAGGCCTGCTACATACTATTGTGTTTTAGATAAAATTAAATGGACAATGATTCTTGAGATTAGTTTGACTACTTATAATGTCGTGTCGTTCTAATATTTTAATTACTGGGCGGGGACATCATTCATTTGTGCACAAGAAAAAAGTTAGTTTAAATAGTATTAATACTTAAAAGAATTGAATTGCGCTGCATCCATTTCTATAAGAGGTTATGTAATAAGTATTATTGGAACAGTTACCCTAGACATTGAGTTTTGTCTGGCATTGTGAATGCTAGAATGGAATGTCTCTATAATAGCATGCCAACTTGGAACTGATTAGTAAACACGGCGGTTCAACAACCGTGTGGATCGATCGTCTCAAGTTCATGGTGAATCTCCATGGCGACCGACGAGCCACAACGATACCTTGCCTGGAAACTTGCTGAACAACTTGCAGTATTTTCTAACCAGTCTTTGGAGTAGTTGGAAATTATTGGTAAGTATTCGCATTTGTGCATTATAAAAATCACATAATAGATTAAAATAGTATTGTTCTAATGTATCGCCTAGAACTATTAATGTCGCCGCTGTGACACGGGGGTCGACACCGATAGATTTATTAACAATCTCAGCGCCAATATGCCAATACTATTTGAAAACCGTGCGCTTTACCGATACACGAGGCTAAATAATAGGATGGTATCGCGTTTCGAAAAAAAAACACAAGCATTAGTACAGTGTGTATAGTAATAATAATAATAATCATTTATTGGTGCATCATAAAATTTGTGAATACAAACTAATTACTATAATAAATAATTTATTGTATGATGCACCAAAGTGACCCATCTCAGCATTTGCTAGGACAATTTCCCAGCGCTGGTTTTCAGTTGGGCCATTTTGGGTGCAGTGCGGGGCATGAAGAATGAAGTGTTATAAATATTTACAAAATATTTTTAAAACTAAGTAAGAACGTTCAACGTATAGAAAACGATATACATGGCGCTGAGCGTGTGAAATAAAAGCACTCAACATCATCCAAGGTCCGCTAAATAAAGCTCTGCCTTGATAAATTATTATCAGTATCAGTTTTACGGACGTTGTTCCCGATATTTTTCCTGATGGTAACATTCAAGCGTGCACATAATCAATCAGTGACTGCACTGCCGTTAACCCTTTGTAAGGCAGTGGTAAACATATTCCCACCATACAATTAACCTTATGGAGTTGAGTTAAGGTAGAAAATCAATGAAAATCTTTAACATGTTCTGCCCGTTAAAGGGTTTTGAAACAACAGGATAGCACTGCTGTGTTTATCCTTAAATATCAGTTGGAAAGACAAATCTCTGTCCATTCACGTCCCTCTACAGCGCGGGACTCCAATTAAGAACCAAGGTAGAAGAGATTTAGGTCACATTTCATCGCGCTTACCTGGTGCGGATTGGCGGTAAGACTTATGGTTAACAATAACAACTACAGTGATGGGCAAAGCGCTTCTGTTTAACAGCGGAATATTTGGTACTGCGGCTACCTCCCAGATAAAATCCTAACATTTGAAGTCGGGCGGAAAAGAGTCGTTGCTAGTACTGGCGACTAGCGATGTTGATGACTTTGTTGAAAAAACTAAGATATGTTCACAATCAGAGCGAACTGGTTCCCTAACGGGCATAGAGAGGATAATCTGGACACTTCCAGATTTCCGGACAATCGAGCTGCTTCTGTGGTGGTACAGTCAGCGTTATATAGTTCATCGTCAAACATCGAAAGTGAAGCGCTCGTAGCTCCGCGGTTCTCGGTGGTCGGAAACGATCACCAAAGTAAAGCAGAGTTTACAGTGGTCAGTCCTTAGATGGGTGACCGTTTGTATGGCATTTGATATCGAGCGCTTCCGTGCGCGTTGGTCCCGGTTATCACTAAATGTGGTAGTCGTTAAGCCATGTCAGAGGCCTAATTGGGCAGCTTAAAAAAATCTTACAGCAGGACGCCATATACCTGCCTCCGCCGACCCGCACTGGGTCCGCGTGGTGGAGTATGACACAATACCCTCGCACCTTAGTATATGAGTGGAGGCTCGTGCTCAGTAGTGGGACGTTCATGGGCTGAAATGATGAAAAATCCAAAGTTGTAAAATGTCAATACACGTCCCTATTGTCAAGAGCGTTAGGGCGAGTTCCAATATATAAAATATATGGCGCTTTGGGTGCAACCAATTATTTGACGCTAAATGTACCTCTGGCACGAAGAAAACTATTATCTTATTCTAAACAGTACTATACCTACTAACATGTCCTATGTTGGGCTCGAATGTTGAAATTCCTAAAGATGGAACTCCCCAGCTTATGACATGAGCATATTGTCCTTCCTATCCGTGGTCTATAGAAAAGCGAGAAGGAGCAACTTGTAGATAATGGGTACTTAGTCAACTGCGACTGCTGTAATCTAATAAATTCGACGACGATTGCCTTCAAAACGCCGGAGTCAACTGAAGGCTCAAGAGTTAAGTGGCTATAAACACGTGGTACGCTTCGACAAATCTAAATAAGAAATTGTTAATTTCATATAACTAGCACTAGGTTACAGAAGTGTATTTAGCATTTTTAACTATTAGAGTTCATTATCTAAAACGTAGTCTCAAATCATATATTATTTCTGAACACAAAAAAAGTAAAACTAATCGTCTTCATCTCAGCCACAAGAAGACTAATCCTATATTTTTTCCCTAAAAATGGCACAATTTAGTAACAACCCTTAAAAACCGTTGTTACATTTTAAATGTATGGTAACGTAAATTGAAGTAAACTGTGTAGATTAGTTCTAGGACACAATGAATGCAGCGTTTACTAAACCAACACCGGTACCAAAGATGCCTTCCGGGTTGGTGGAGCTGATGGAAGGGCTGACCAAAGATATTCTCAAACATAATCCTACAGATGTCTACGAGTTTTGCGCTTTGCATATGGAAAAGTTATTGGAAATAAGAGACGGACCGTGTAAGTTTTGAAAGAGCTTTATATTAAGTAGTGTAGATTCCTAATGTTTAGACTTTTAAATAATTAGAAAAAGCTTTTTAATAAGTTTTAAAACATAAGTACTATAAATAAATGCGTGAGTATAAAATAGTAATTTCATGTTTTAGTTGAAAAAATGCCATTAACATTAAAGATAGATATAACTATACGTATGTAGGATTATTTAATTTTGCTGTCATGTTCCTGCAAACGCAGATTTCTTTTTATTTATAAGGTTAACAAATCTACGTATATCATTTAATATTTTTGCATTAGGACCAAAAGCTGACTGGTACTTACAGAAAGTACAAAAATATCGCCAAATTGCTCAAACTAATACCAGAAATATGGGTTTAACGGGCTGCGTAGCCCACATGATGGTAAACGATGAGACTTTTGTAATAACAATTAAGAATACTTGGTTAAGATAGATACTTGTTATGTATTTATTCTTTTGAGTAGAAAAAAATTAGTAATATAGATTTATAGTTATATTTGCACAATTTCTCATTCTAGCGCCTGTAATAAGTCTAGAAAAGAAAATTGTTAAAGCTCAAGAAAAAGTACGTTTGCGTAATAAGCAACATTGGAAACAGTATTTAAAATCATTAGGAACGGTCTCTGATAGTCACGAAAAAGCTAGTGAAGAAGTGGTTGGTACTGACTCTTCTGCAGTTATAAAAAGTGTAGTAAACAAAGTTCCCGATCCTGTTCATCATGAAAATGATTTGTCTAATGCTTCTGAGATGGAAATATCTTTAAAAGAACCTTGCAACACTCGAGATGATGAAATTGAAAGTCAAATTGAACCAATAGCATCGGTTACAATAAATACCAAAAGTGAAAGCGAAAATGAAAAAATACAGTCAAATAATTTTGAAACTGACTTACATAAAAACCGCCCCGAAAATTCACTTGATGAATCAAACTGTATCGATATAAATTCTACTAAAGAACCACAACCAAAACCCGAACACCTGATAACTCAAGGTCTTGATAATTTGTCCAAAATACCAGTGGTTACCGTCGAAATTGACAAATTTGAAGATGTAAATGGACAGGATCATACTGAACTTCAACATATAACTGACTTTGATGCAAATAAAGAAACATTAATGATAATAAGTAACACTGAGATGCTTAATGAAAATAAAGCGATTTTTGCAAATGAGCATAACGACTATGAAGAATCCGAAAATATTACTATCGAAATAAAAGAACCAATGAATAATGTTGAAGATATGAATTTGCAATCGGGAGATGACACATCTATTGTGTTAGTAGATAATAAAAATACAAGTATAAATAATAATGAAACCGATACAAAGCTAATTGAAGATGTATTGGAGAACCAATATGTGAAAAATAATGTTGAAATAACAAATGATAAGTCCAAAACCGATCTAAGCGCTCCTAATGAAGAACTCAATTTAAAATCCGCAAAAGTAGAACAAAGTTCTCATGATGAAGAAGAAATTAATACCAATAAAGAAAACGACACTGATAAAAGCGAAGCTACAACTCTTGAAGTTAAATTAATGGACACTGATGGAATTCAATTAGTAGAGAAAGATATATCATTGTATATAGGAGGAGGAGACAGTACTGCTAGTGGAGAAAACGATATTGTCAATGCAATTAAACTGGGAATGGATCCTATGGATGAAAACAAACAAACTCACGAAGAAAAGAAATTGGAAGATAATGTATGTAAATCTGAGAAGCACCATAATGAAAAAAGTGAAAATCATGAGAGTTCAGATATATCAAAACCATTTTCTATTGAAACTGATAATGAAAAGCCAGAAATTGCCTATCAAGAGAACGTACATGAAAATCAGAAGGTAAGTGACAAAGATAAAATTGATAATACAACTACATCAACAGAACTTCATGATAAAGTAATGACTAGTAAAGAAGAACATAACACCGGTAATGCTATTATTAATAAAAACAGTATACTAGAACTTGATCCAAAAATCAATGGCAATGTTAAAGAATCTATTGTTAACGGTGCCCATGAAACTTCTCATAATAATATAGCAAAAACAGAAACTGTTGATAACATAGAACAGTCCTCAAAAATTTACGATTTGAATGCAACCGAAGAAGATGGTAACATCATGCAGAATGGTGAGGTTGATGACAATGCCTTAAAATCTACTGATTACGATAAATCTGAATCATCAGTACTCGATGGAAATATGAAAGATATTACTAAGGAACCAAACTTAAATGGTAATGCGTTAAGAAGCTTTGATGATAATTCTATATCGACATTACTAAGCGAAAATAACACGAATGAAGAGAAGAGTGCTTTAAACAAATCAGATGATATTATTTTAAATAAGGATGACTTGAATGAAAATGAAAATATTTCAAGCACTCCGGATTTTGAGAAAACAAATAATGAAGCTGACACAAAGAATACTACGGATGAAACCAATAATGGTCTGAAGAAAAATCTGAACAGTACACTCGAAATGGTTAAAAACCCCGTTGATATAAATAGTAGTGCTGATAGTACTACAACTGAAGAGAGTAATAGTGTTTTAGAAGGTGCAAACACAGACCATACTGATGAAACAGCGCAAAATCATACTGCTAACCCTATGGATTTGGAAACTGCTGCGGTTACTATTCAAAAGGTGTTTCGCACCTTTCTTTTCAAAAGCAGAAATTCAACGTTTGACGAATCTACTAATGAAGATAACAATTTGTCAGATGATGATACTGATGAAGTCAAAGATAATAACGTGAGTATTACTTAGTTCGCTTATTGTTAAGGTCAGCGGAGAATGCAATGAGTTTTGTTCACTCAAAAAAATCTTTGGGGCTCTTTCTATTCGTCTTATTTATTTGCAATAATTACATAGTTTACATACGATTATGCTTTTTACAATTATCTCCGCTCGCTCCAAAGTTTCAATTATTATGGCGGCTGGCTTAGTACTAATCTGGCATAAATCGTTCAAAAATATATGATGTTCTTTAAAAGCGTAAGTATCGCCAGTGATTTTTGATTAAATCCATAAAAAGAAATAAATTATATAAGGCTAAGTGACA
Organism: Musotima nitidalis; assembly: GCA_949126915.1. Lineage (NCBI taxonomy): Eukaryota > Metazoa > Arthropoda > Insecta > Lepidoptera > Crambidae > Musotima > Musotima nitidalis. The sequence continues at coordinate 9,623,421 of OX421431.1, forward strand.
AAAGCTAGCGTGGAAAGCGACGAGTATAGGAAAAGGGGTTAGGATAGGAATCCGGTTTCAGGCTACTTTGCAACTAGCTTTAAACCCAAAATTAAATTAAAAAGTTTTTTTTTCTGCTCAAATTACATACAACAATCATTGGGTTGTCCTGTTTCCATTTAATCTGCAGTGTTCATAACAACAAAATATTGTTACTTAATTTTAGGACTCGCGATCTTTTTTGCCACCGAATCTAAACAAAGACCGCAGAACACTAGGAATTAGTAGAATGGATACAGTATTACAAACTGTAAATGAAGAAAAGTCCTTATCTTTATCTACCGATGATTCCTCATTATCTAGTGCTGCAACCATCATTCAAGCGCACGTAAGAGGATTTCTTGTAAGAAATAAATTAAACTCGACAAAAACTGCTTCCAGCAATAAATCATTGATTACTTCAGACGGACCATCGTCAATGTCCCAGGATGGAGATGTCGAACAAAATAAAAATAAAACTGTCTTGAATATCCACATAGTTTCTAATGGGAATCACTTTATGAGCCGCGATGAAAGCACGATCACTTCAATGGATCTGTCTTTGGATGGAAGTCCACCCTCTTCCATTAATTTGCATCCTCTCGGATACGACAAGAGTGAAAGGAGAAAACGGTTGAAAAGGGAAGATGCAGTGCAATCGGTATCGCCACCCAGTAATAATAGCGGAAAACTAAGTGAAGAGTCCAACAAAGAGCTGCCCATTAATAATCATATCGAAACGCTCTCCACAGAACAGGTTGCTTTAACAAAAGATGATTTAAAGCAAGACAGCACAGAGCTTAAGAGTTTCGAAACGATTCCTAGCAATAGTGATACCATCAACACTGTAGTCGATGATCATATGTCCGTCAAAGAGTTAAGTAGCCCTGAGCATAATATAGAATCGTTAAATAATAACAAAAACAAATTGATTAAACAAAATTCGGATGAAATGGATGTTGTAACACCTTATAAAGATACTTCTTATGATACTGATATCTCTCAAAAATTGTTACATTCTGGTGAATGCCATGACGCAGTGATTCCCACAAAAGTATCGAGGAGTAACACGCCCATGGCCAGTGGTGAGTGAAGACATCTTCTATTATCAGGTGATAAACCTTTCTATACTTTCAAGGCATGAACAGCTTAGCGTAGTAGGTACTTAATCTTGCTAGTCATATTTTATGCTAAAGTTTGGTTGGTTAGCGAAATTAAGCGAGATAGTTCGTGTAAGCTTGATTATGCCTTGGCAGTTGCAAAATGTACTTACTTAAATTCCTTTATTTCTGAATCGAGTGTAATATAAACCTGTAGTAAATATACTTATTAATTTGATCATCGAGTGCTGCTTTTAATACAAGACTAATTAAAGTAAATAAAATTTAATGTATTAAGTAGATAGTATTTGTTTGTATTTTGCTATTAAGGTAGATAGAACAAAGATTTTGAGTCGTTCAATATTTCTTTTCATAAATTTAAGTATTTAGGCTGGAGGATTTGACTCTGCTTTCGTATTTTGCTGAGATTCCATATAACTTTCTTTAAAGTTAAGATCGATGTTTAAATTTTATAGTTACAGTCATGCTAAGGTTACCTAGTATCTCCTGCTTATTTTAACTTGACATGACCTAACTTTTCTTTATTATAGTCTTCCTCTTCCTTATTTTAGTCTTCCTCTTCCTTATTTTCGTTTATCTTTCCATCCATCATAGTTTTAAGTGTAAGTCTTGGTAACATAAGATGCCCAACTATTACGACTCCCCAGATAGGTCTACAGTTTTGTGTTAGAGGAGAGTATACGCCTAGTGTACAGCTTACTTCAAATATCTATCCAAAAGTGTATATACGGAGACAGCATTCTAAATATGAATAAATTTTATTTTTCTTTTAGATAAGTTTACAATAGGTACATATTGATAAACCTATGCCTGATTTCTTACTTTATATGTATCATTGTGTGTTGTAATTTACATTATCCTATTATTTTTCAGAATTCAAAAACGTGCTGGTATATTTTCTTCTTTGGCAAAAAGTTTAGATGCTTTAATTGGTGCAACTATTTTTATTTTTTAGAAATGTATAAGTAGATGATATTTAAATAAAATACTGCGCAAATAATTGGGTTCACTTATTTCCTTTATAATTTATATGTGTCAATCAATAGTAGATACTTTAAGATGGTCATAAATTATTGAAATAACTGAGCCTTACGGCGGCGGCGCCTCAATTATTCCGCCTAAGTGGCGTATACAGTCACTGTGCGACATTTAGTAGTGATTAATTAAGACAACGATATTAAAATAGTATCGCGCCCGGTTTAGGTCCACCCAACCTAACAAATTTAACTCAAGTTTTAGAAATTTGTGACCCCATGCTATAAGTTGTTATTATTGTTTACGATATTTCCTATAAATATCTCTTCTTTACTAAAAGTTGAAAGAAAGAACACTCTGTGCAGGTGCACATATAATACTTCCGTAAATTCTCTACATATAAATAATACAAATATACATCATAATACAAACTGTATTAACCTACAAAACTATATAACAACAAATTAAAGCAGAATCGGTGACTTGGGCGGAGATGTGATTGCCGCAATCTTAAACGTCCTAAAAAGGACTCCTGACCTGCAATAGAGAAAAAGTTAACAGGTTCTGCCGTATTGAGGGCTGATACAAAATTAGTATCAACAAAAATAAAATTGGTCAAATATGTATGTAATTTTTGCATTCCAAACATTTCTATACTACGATTATTTAATTTTAGAGACCTATCGTGATAGACCATAAAAATTAATCTGAATATCAGGCAGTATGAAGAAAATCGTTGCTAGTAATCATGACCTCCAAAAAGTTGCATTCGGCTGACAGATACACCTGTCATGTCAATCCTGTCATTGATTTGTTTTTTGTAGTGTGAACTGTAAATGTGGTTTGTTGTTTGCATCGAGAGTCGAGCTCGAGACTTACATTTAGCGATTTACTTGTACATTTAAGCAAATTATGCCTTTGCCTCCTGCATTAGCAGCACGACTTGCCAAAAGAGGCATAATAAAATCCAATTCAAATGGCGTTAGTAGTGAACCTCCTATACAACCACAAACTAATGAAGAAATCATTGCAGAGGACTATGATAACAAACCCGAAGAACACAACAATGTTGAACACTTCTGGGAAGGAATAGAGGGAGTAAATGTAGATCCAATCAAAGGCCACAAAGGTTGTCCGAATAAATGCAACGTATATCACGAGTGCACTAAGTTTTGTGTGAAAACTTGGAAACAGGGCAAAATGGTACCAGATGACACCTACTTGGAAAACAAGCGAATGGTATTAGAGCTGTGGCCCTTACCTCCAGGATGGGAGGAAATCTATGACGAAGGCTGTGGACAACACTATTATTGGAATGTCCACAATTACTTGGTCTCATGGTTACCACCTTCTCATCCTTGTGCAGCACCTAGTGAAAGTGCAGCTCATTTAAGGGAAGAACGATTGTTAAAAGAAGGAGATGAGAGTGACAACAGCAGTGAAGAGTCGGAGACTGAGGAAGCTAAGCCTATTAAAGATAAACCGAAAGAACGTAAAGAAAGAGAAAAAGAAATGGTACATCATAGAGATAAGAAGAGACCTAGAGTTAAGGATAATGACTTAGACCCTATGGATCCTGCTTCTTATTCAGAAATTCCAAGAGGCAACTGGAGTTCAGGTTTAGACAGACATGCAAAAACAGGAGTAGATACCACAGCTTCAGGTTCATTGTATCAAATGAGACCATACCCTGCTCCTGGTGCAATACTAGCAGCCAATGCCAAGTCTCCTCCACCATCACCATAAGTTTATATTATTCCCAATAAAACATTATGCTAAGTCTGTTTACTTTTCATTTTAATTTGTTATACAAATTCTTTATTAGGTAATTTTTTGATCTGACATCTGTAGGAATAGATATAATACACATTCATGTGTATATATGTCACCGTAAAATTGTAAATCACGTTAAATTATAATCTATCCCGCAATATTGTAATCTGTCGAAAAATTGTGATCCGTAACAAACTGCTCACAATTTAATGCATTATTTTTCGATAGATTATAATCTATCGAAGACAAACCGTCAGATTGTAAAATGGCATACGACAGAACGCACCTCGCGCTCTGATTGGTTGAACTTCATGTTCCCCGCTCAGCCGCCCGTCGTCGCCATCTTCGGTTGTTATTAGTCAAATTCATTTGTTGTGAAATGTAAACAAACAGTGTTTTGGTAAATTAAAACAGATTTCTTGTTAATAATAATAACGCATTGTATTATAATAAGTTGTAGGGAGTGTTAACGGACCTGTGATAACCTAAAGAAGTTAACTGCACTTATTGTTTGTTGGTCGCCTACTTTGAGATTTTATTGTATTATACTCGTCTGAGAGAGTCTCTCGTCGACTCGTCGGAGAGAAACTCCTGGAATATCTGGTGAGTTCATCTTTACATGTTACTAACAAGGGATGTAAACCAACATTCTTCAATGCCCGAAGGGCGGAGGTAATTGACATTACAGTGGCTAATCAAAAAGCGGTAAGGTATATTACAGGATGGCATGTGTCGGATGAGGTAACGTTATCGGACCACAACTACATCTGCTTCAAGTATAGGGCTCAGGTCAGTAGGAGCACTTTACGTAGGAGGAATCCCAGAAACACCGACTGGTCAGGTTTCAGAGGAGACCTCGGGGCCGAGCTAGGCAAAGTTCAGGGCAGATTAAATTCAACAATAGACATTGAGTTTGAGGCTGACCGAATAACTAATGCCTTGCTCTCTTCATGGAAGGACAACTGTCCGGAAAGCAAGGTCACTGCATCAAAGCTACCTTGGTGGACGAAAGAGGTAGCAGAGATGAGAAGGGAAACGAGAAAGGCTTTCAATCGAGCAAAAGCTACCATCAACTTTGAGGAATACACCATCTCTCTAAAGCTATATAGCAAAATGGTACGCAAAGCCAAGCGTCAGGCATGGCGGGCACACTGCGAAGAGATAAGCTCACTTCCTGAGGGAATGAGATTATGTAAGGCTATGGCAACAACCAAGGCGATCCCACTCACGACTGTTAAGAAGTCAAATGGGGAGCGCACGGAGTCCATACATGAGACCCTAGACACACTTTTAAGGACCCACTTTCCGGGGTCAATAGCCCTAGGGGCGAATGATGATCCACTAAGCCTGGAAGACCAGATAAAACATACTTGCAGGGCAGACTGGACCATTGCAAAGAGAATTGTAGACGACAAAAGACTGAGATGGGCAACTGGTAGCTTCCAACCTTTTAAAGCTCCTGGCCCTGACGGAATCTACCCTGCAATTCTTCAAAAGGGAGCCTCAGAATTGAACACTCATCTCTGTAGGCTTTATAAGGCCTGCATATCGTTTGGATATATTCCAAAAGCCTGGAGAAAGGTTGAGGTTATATATATACCGAAGCCAGGCAAACCGGACTATGAAGAGCCACGTGCGTACAGGCCCATTAGTCTTCAATCGTTTCTTCTTAAGACCCTGGAGAAACTAATTGACCGTTACATTAGAGATGGTCCGCTCAGGAAACTTCCCCTACACAAGTTTCAATGTGCGTATCAATCCGGGAAATCAACGGAAACAGCACTACACCTAGTTGTTAAGAGGGCCGAGGCCGGGATCGAGAATAAGGAAGTGTGCCTGGGAGCCTTTGTTGATATAGAAGGCGCCTTCGACAGAACAACCTTTGAATCGATAAGAGCAGCAGCTAGGGACCACGGTATCCCTGACACGATCTGTAAATGGATAGACTGCATGCTTAAGGGTAGAATCATTACCTCAGGTAAGTTTGGTGAGACACTAATGGTTAAGACCACGAAAGGGTGTCCGCAGGGGGGAGTTTTGTCACCCCTCCTGTGGAGTCTTGTAGTGGATTCTATTCTAACCAAACTAAACCAAGGACCATATCAGACAATAGGCTATGCTGACGACCTTGTCATTATGGTCAATGGGAAGTTTCCCAATATCGTATCACAACTGATGCAAAGAGCCCTGGGTCAGCTTGAGGAATGGTGCGACGACAACCACCTCTCTGTAAACCCAGGGAAGACGACCGTGATTACATTCACTAAAATGAGAAACCTGTCAGCGTTGAAAACGCTGACTCTCTGTGGTACACAGCTGCCTTGGACTACAGAAGTTAAATATCTAGGTGTAATCCTAGATAAGGAACTAACTTGGAAGTCACATGTAGAACAGACCCTTAAAAAGGCTCTTAGGAGCTTTGGATTGTGTCGTTTTACTTACGGGAAAACTTGGGGGCTAAAACCAAGAATCCTAAGGTGGATTTACACAGTACTGGTGCGGCCTATAGTGACCTATGGGTGCATTGTATGGTGGCCTCGAGCGAGGCTATCTATTTGTAGAAATGAGCTCAGTAAGGTTCAAAGGGTGGCATGTATGGCCATTACTGGGGCATTCAGATCTACACCAACGGCAGCGATGGAGATCCTACTGGACCTACCGCCGCTGCATACTGTTATAGAGGCGGAGGCCTGGAAGGCAATCCACAGATTGAAAGTGGCTGGTCTGTGGGATCCGTCTAGTAACCAGGGTAAACATACAAGATGTGAGGCTAATTCCAGCCTCAAAAGGCTCATGAGTATGGGGACAGATAAACAATGTCCTGTATTCATGTTCAAAAATAAATGCAAAACAAAGGTCCCCACTAGGGATGAATGGGAGCAAGGGCCACCTACTCCTGATGTAAACAGCCTTGTCTGGTATACTGATGGTTCCAAAATGGAATCTGGTACGGGCGCGGGTGTTTATTCCAAAAACCATGAAATTAGCCAAAGCTTAGGCGAATATGCTACGGTTTTTCAGGCTGAAACATATGCAATAATCATATGTGCTATGAAGATCCTCGACCTGAACATCAGGGACCGAGTGATTTACATACTCAGCGACAGTCAAGCTGCACTCAAGGCTATCGCCTCAGTGCGAGTAGACTCAAGGCTGGTACTAGAAGCTGCTCAAACCCTTAACAGACTGGGCCGGACAAACAGAGTAACCCTCATGTGGATACCAGGCCACGCCGGATTTAAGGGGAATGAGCACGCTGACAGGCTTGCCAGACAGGGCTCGGAATCAATTTTCACTGGACCGGAGCCATGCATTGCACTCTCTATGAGTACAATAGCCACGACGCTAAAAAAGTATACGGTGGAGAAACATCTATCGGAATGGCATCTGCTACCGGCGCTTAAGCATTCAAAGGCCTTCATCGGGGGGTGTGACTCGTTGGCTGCTTGCCGAATGAGTCTCCTGGGGGTGGCCTACCCACAACCAAGGGACTATGGGCTCCAATCTGCAAAGACTGTCATAAAGATGATGGTAACAATATTTGGAGATTTGGAGTGATAGGCAAGGGGATGCACAAAAGATCCGGCATAAGGGTCAAAGTGCGCCACGGTTAGTCTGTGGCCCCCGCTATAAGATAAGATTATACTCGTCTAACAATCTTATTACTGTTTGTATTCTATGATTTGTCCATTCAAATTTTTTACTATTTTTATTATGCCCACTGTCGGGAACATGAAGTTCAACCAATCAAAGCGCGAGGTGCGTTCTGTCGTATGCCATTTTACAATCTGACGGTTTGTCTTCGATAGATTATAATCTATCGAAAAATAATGCGTTAAATTGTGAGCAGTTTGTTACGGATCACAATTTTTCGACAGATTACAATATCGCGGGATAGATTATAATTTAACGTTATTTACAATTTTACGGTGACATATATAATACACATTCATGTGAGAGGAGATTGTTTTTAGTCATAATTAAGTAGGTACAAAAATGATTGGAAAGCAATTAAATATTCCATTATTCAATGGTTGACAACCACTAAAAGGGCATTAATTTCATGAAATTAATAGATATAATACCTATTATACCTATATATCTATTAATTTCATGAAATTAATGCCCTTTTAGTGGTTGTCAACCATTGAATAATGGAATATTTAATTGCTTTCCAATCATTTTTGTACCTACTTAATTATGACTAAAAACAATCTCCTCTCCTGCCCCTCAGCTTTGTCACAGCTCTGTTCTCTCATAAAGTGGACATAGACTTCTCTCTTGTATTTTATTTAAGTCAGTAGGTGTGTATTTAATTACTATTGAATATTTGTTGGGATCCCAGTAATTCTAGTCTAGTTTTTGCAATATATTAGTAATAATTAAAAGAGTATGATATTGTTTTTAATTAATATTATTGATATTTCAATTAATATTTTTTATTATTGCTTGTAGCCTTGGGTACATACATTCAAGCCACACATTCAGTCACTCGTATGTGTGGCTTCAATATTGCTTCCGTGCTTCAAAGTCAAAATCATTTATTTAAGTTTTGCTCAATAGAGCTCATATGATAGTTAAAATTTAAACTTAGCGCGCCCATTAAGCCAACAACGAGCAAGAAAATCATCGAGGTAAGTTTTTTCTCCTGCCAGTTACAAGAAAAAGTTCCTAATATTAAAACAATTTGATAAGTCTACAAAAACTTGCGTTCTGCAATCATAACATTTGAAAGAAAGTAAATTCAAAAGGTATTTTAAGCCATAGGTTCTATTTATCACTATTTGTAGTAGTCAAGCCAAAGCTCTCGGCGGCTCAATAACAGTGCTAGATGGTTAAGCTAAACCTTGATTTTATGTGTAATTATGTTTTTATCGGCAATCACAAAAAAGTTACAGAAGGATCACGAACGATATTTAATTAAAACACACATTTAAGGAGGTAAATTTATTTGAGAGTTATTTAATTTTAACATTTGTGACATCCCTTTATAAAATGCTGTGGCGCCAACATGTTACGCCCGTTCCATTTGCTTATAATTAAGATATAAATATTTTTTGCTACCAAATTTCATGTAGTATCATTTAAGTAGCCATTAGAAAAGTGAATAAGTATATATTCAGTCAATATAAAAACCTTTGTAAATAAATAGGCACACTTATCATACCGATAATATTATTTCATACAAATATTCATTAAATATTAGGTAAGTACCATGTTACATTTGTTTGTATCATTTTGAAATGATTTATTTCCCATTTAATTTATTTTCCAACGCTGTGTGTATTAATAAATCTTCTGATGACAGGATTCCGACAGGTTTATCTGAAAATAAAAAAAACAATATTTATTAATTAAAAGTGATGAGTAGGTAACACATAAAAAACGTCAAAAATCAGCATCTTACAAAAAGGTTTATTTTGCTAGAAATTGGAAGATAAAGGGGCTTATTACAAAACAATTCTAAAGCCAGGTTTAAAATAGTTCCGTCACTGTCTTTATTTTATCAAATAAAAGTGACAGCATTTGTTTTAAATACTGCTTTTAGTCTATCAAGGATGTAGTCCACAGTATAACGATTTTAATTTTATTTGACACATACAAATGTAAAATTTAAGTGCTATTTTTGCGACTAGTCCTACAAAACTGTCGCTGCAAAACTCCGTATGTACAAATTAGTTTTTTGAAATTTATTTAGTAGTTAATTTTAAAATAGTGTTTCAAATAATATAACGGAACGCGCCCTAACGCTTTCAGAGACACCTCTCTGAAGGCGTTAGGGCGCGTTTAATTAAAACGCCATAAGAATTCACCAATTCTTATGGCGTTTTAAATGTTACCAAGTCTCTGGCTGTACTGTTTAATGCCCTGAATGAAATATTGGTATGACTAAGCGTATGTCTTACCTGAGTCGAGTACAACGACGAAGGGCGTGATATCGAGCAGCCGCGACACCTGCCCCAAGGTAGGCTTCAGGGCGAGGTCGACGTGGTAATACCGCTTCTGGGTGAACTTGTCGAGCCCGTCGTTTATTGACTCCGGCAGCTCCACTATTCTCCGACGCGCATGGTCCGCGGTAAATACTCCTACTACGTTTCTGTAATTATATTATTTAAGTAAGTATTTTATGGGGTATCAAACAAGCAGAGAAGTCGATTTTCCGCGACTTTATAAATCATATCATATGATCTGGTCAATTTAACGATTGGAGAACGCCACATATATAACGCTGGCTTAATAGAACATAGACTCATGTAGACAGGTCAGATTTAAGTTACATACAGACAGTCTTTCTATTTTTCACTGAGTTCTTATCAATTTTAATCGAACGTTCAAAAGACAGGAAGCATGATTAATTAATATCGCTTTTACATGTCATGCGTTAACAAATATGATAAGTCCTCATAACAAAATCTTTTATGATGTCCAAAAATCATCTCATTGAGTTAAGTCAGTATTCCATTTGCACCAACAACTATTTAAAAGTTGTAGTAAAGTTCACTTTGTGCATCTATTAATAAGAAGTGGCTAGCTCTAGATATTAGTGTCCGTGAGTGAAGACTCACATGGACACTAATATCCCATTCCCTTAGTCTGGTATGGACTGGTTTTATGGAGGTTACTACTAGATGGCATAGCACTGCCTCAATTAAATTGTTGCTTATTACAGAACATTTAAACAAGTGTTAGTGTTTGACAAATGAGGTTAAAAATAAGTCACAACGAAAGTTTTATCTATACATAACAAATCATTGATGAAATTTAAATTTGTAAGAAACTGTTTAGGGATGTTTTTATTTTATTATATATGTCCTGAACAAGTTTCTATGCCTATATCAAGTTAGTCTTTCGTCACTTTATACGATAAGAGAGAAAAAAATATGTACTGGAAATCAGAAATTTGAAAATTTTCTCACTTAATACAAAGGCATCTCTTGTTGTTGATATTTCAGACAATCTCGGTAGGTACTTTCTTTCCGTCGTATGGTAATTAACTAGGATTAGTCTTCTACCACTTTATATATTATTAGAGGCTAAGGCAAAAAACTTACAAAAAACCAAAATTTAATCATATTTCATACACAATACGTCGATATTTCAGACATAATAGTCTCGTTAGTCTTTCCCTTCGGTCGCATGGTACTCAAACAGCAGTAACACTATGTATATGAATAACCCGAGGCAGAGTAACAAGAAAATCATTAGACTGATTCATTTATTTAAATTTATTATTTTACTAAAAATCTGAAATCACGACACATGTTTGTTTGTTGTTTGACTTGACAGCAATGACAATGTTTTAATGACAATATAGATATGTGAGAAAATTTAATTTAATGAAAGAGGTAGTAAGGTATTTTTTTTCAAGAAGTCCAGTAAAAAATTTAATCAAATTATTGGTTAATTTATATTTTTGCTTTTATTTGTTTAGTATTGTACACCTTGAATCGCCACTTAGTGGTAGGATACGATCATCGAAGTAAAGCTCAGAGGTCACAGAGGTCGGTCTCTGCGATGGCTGACCGTTTGTGTGCATTTAATATAACATGTTGACTTCTTGGCGGGAAAGTGAAGCGTTATGTCCGGAGTTTTGAAATTTGTGATATTTTAACCATTATTGTGTAATAACGGTGAATTATTAACCGTCAAGTGTTTGTGAACGTACATGAGTGTTGGTAAATGAAACAAAACAGTGCAACATTACTTTTCAAATTCTCTCAAGAAGTCTATATGAGATCTCAGTATAGTCCCACATCTTTACTGAGGACTCAAGGGTTTAGGGGAGAGCATCTCATTTACCATTTATCATCTTTATCACCACTCATTCTCATTTACTATGATTTATATGTTATTAATGTATATCTTACTTGACACTGGTTAAATGTGCTAAACGCACAAAGACATTATTTAAAAGAAATATAAAATTAACATGTTAAAACCGTAGGCAGAGGCATATTAAGCCAACATTTCGCCAGTTATATTGTCCCACGTAATAGGTGGAGAGCCTATTTCATCATTATTGTATTGAAACTTATATGATCGCCAGAGCCTCGTCCGTTGATTGGCAGGTGCACCAATTGCAGGTGAGGTTGGCTTGGGCTCTGATTTGATTCAGATCTTGATAGAAGCCCTATACACCCTATGAGCCTATTAATAGGTTAAGATAGTGAGTGTTACATACCCATGTTCATTGATAACAGTAAGGACTGGCGCCTTGGTCCTCTTAAGCGCAGTGAGGGCTTCTGTGGGGGTACTCTTGTAGGAGATGCTGTGAATGGGGTCGGTCGCCTCTTCCGTCACTAGTTTATTCCACCATCTGGAACAAGATTCGTAATATATCAAACGAAATATTAATGTATTCTAATCACATCATTAATTAAAACAAAATACAATTATAATCTGTGCAGCCGAGCAATGCATATCAAATTGCTAAATGGAATTCTCTCTCGAATTTCTCTTTAATTAGTGATGATCAGTAACATCATCATCCCAGCCTATTAACGTCCCACTGAGCACGAGCCTCCTCTCACATACCAAGGTGCGAGGGTTTTCGGTCATACTCCACTACGCTGACCCAGTGCGGATTGGCGTAGGCAGGTGTATGGCGTCCTGCTGTTAGAGTTTTTCAAGCCGCCTAATAAGGCCTCTTAATATGGCTTAACGACTATCACATTTAGTGATAACCGGGACCAACAACGGCTTAACGTGCCTTCCGAAGCACGGAAGCGCTCGATATCAAATGCCACACAAACTGTCACCCAAAATCCAAAGACTGACCTCTGGAAACTCTGCTTTACTTATGTCATCGTTTCCGATCACCGAGCACTTCATGATGAGTTAACACGAGTGATGATGCGCAGCCCTAATACCAATGGATTGCTTTCTTCAAATCTCCTATCCTACCGGTGTTCGGTTCACGAATGCTACAAGCTACGGATATGGGGCTATCCATAAATGACGTCACACGTTAAGGGGGTGGGGAGGGGGTTGACGAAGTGTGACATGGATTCTATTTTCTGATGTCACTATTTAAATCTAGATACTATGAACGTTTTGGAACTGCAGTTTTAATGTAATTATTTTTTGCTGTATAATTGCAAAATATGTGACATCCATCACACTAAAAAGGAGAAAGTCTCACAAGTGTGACCAGCTTTGACAATGACGGAGGGGGTCAAAAGATCACATTCGTGTGACGTAATTTATGGATGACCCCTATTATAAAAAAACATACAATTTTCAAACAAATTATCTGAAAATGTCAATCCTCCTAACCGGGGGGTTATTCCTTCAGAATGATCTACAAAAATTACTACTGTTATGAAATTCCCCTTAATTTATGATGTCTATAATAATATTAAATTTATGATGCCTATCATGCCGTGTGGTAGAGGCCTAGAATAGTGCCAAACCCTCTTATCTCTCGGGGAGTCGGAAGAGTCGACGAAAAGAATACCTACCGGATGATGGGCAGTAGCGTCATACTGCATACTGGCTAGAACTGCGATTACAAACCCGCCTGCCCAGCGTGGTGATTATGGGCAGATACCCTAATATAATGCAATCTATTTGGAAGGCTAATGTTCAGCAGTGGACTTTATAAGGCTGCTATGGTGATGATGAATGCCACTTAGAATACTTGTAGCCAGGTAATCTAGGTACGGTTTTTACAGAAGTTTGTTGAAACTACTGTAAAAACCGTAAAATAGGCCCTTAACACGACCTTAATTCGAATTTGCTAAAATTCCTATCTGTATATGCTAATATCATAATGCTCGTGTCGGAATTTCCCTATTTCATAGTTTGTAATAAATAAACCATCGCAATATTGAAACTTCCAAACTCGAGTCGATTAGGGTTTGTGCGACGATACTGATTTATATCAAAAGGTCAATAGGTCGCGAGTTATGAACTAAGAGGAACAAGATACTGGCCATTCGCAAAATCGTTTATACACTAATTATTGCGATAATGTCAAATTAAATATTAATACATTTCTCGGACACTCCGTCATACGTTTTATCTATATTGAGTTTTTGATTATAAAAATATTTTTTTTTATCTTTGTTCATTATGTAACATATAATCTTTATGCTCAAAGCGTTCCTACGTGATAGAATCAGAAATGAGGAAATCCATAGCAAGACAGCTTTGTTCGGCCGTTAGCGCTCGTAGCTCCGCGGTGCTCGGTGGTTGGAAACGATCACCGAAGTAAAGCAGAGTTTACAGAGGTCAGTCCTGGGATTGGTGTCCGTTTGTGTGGTATTCAATAGCTTCCGTGCTTCGGAAGGCACGCTAAGCCGTTGGTCCCGGTTATCACTAAATGTGATAGTCGTTAAGCCATGTTAGAGGCCTAATAAGGCGGCTTGAAAAATTCTAACAGCAGGACGCAATACACCTGCCTCCGCCAATTCGCACTAGGTCAGCGTGGTGGAGTATGACCCAATACCCTTGCACCTTGGTATGTGGTAGTGAGACGTTAATGAGCTGAGATGATGACATTAACATAAAACCAGTGGCAAGACCCATAGACTTCAAAATCACACCCATAGAGTTCAAACCCTGATTGCTTGCTCCGTGCCTCGGATAGCCGTTGGTTCCGGCTGTCATGAACATCTATGGCAGTCATTACTAGGAAGTCGGTACCTTCTAACATCCTGACAGCTGGTTTAACCATAGAATTATATTCCCGTCAAGGTTACGGACGGCAGACGACAGTCGCTCCATGTGAGCCTTATAAAGTCCACTGCTGAACATTAGCCTCCCCAGTATATAACATCGTCTTTTGGCCATAATTACTATGCTGGGCAGGCTTGGTAATCGCAGTTCAAGCCTGTACACAGGTTGATGCTGCTGCCCATCATCCGGTAGGACTTATCTTCGTCGACTCTTATGACTGCCCGTGAGATGAGAGGGGGTGTCACTATTCTAGGCCCGTATGACACGGCAATCGCTCCATGTATTACTTATAATTTAGCTTAAATCTGGTTATACCAGCGATATGCTAGTATGATGATGATCCCCCCAGAAGTCGGCTAGTCACGTCATGGCCGCACAAGGAGGTAGGAAGGGCGCGACACACTGCGCCTCTCTGAGGAGGTCCTCCCGGTTTTGATCCGGGGGACGTTGGCCGCGGGCGGGGTGCCAGAAACTACAAATCCCCTGGTGCTGGCCCCCGCCCCTTCTTCAACAGCGGCGGGCGTCGTCGGAAGATTTGTAGTAGGTAGGACTGCGGTGGTCGCGTCTGCCGCAGTGAGCCCCACACCCCCTCCCGGTCTCCCCCTTTGGCCGGGAGACAGTGCGTAAATGCATTTTGTTACCGACGTTAATCAAAAAAAAAGGATGATAATTATCGGTAGTCCTGCACCGGTATTTACGAGTAGGTGAACGTTATTCGAATTACTCTTAGTTCGGTGTGGGCTTAAAGGTGCGGCCTCCATCTATTGGTCGGAGATGAACTTGGTCATGTAATTCAGACGTTGTCGGGGAGGATAACGCCGCATCTAGTTTTTTATAGAGTATTTGAACCTTAACCCAAGTGATCTTTGTTCGGAGTTTGCTTGAAGGCCTCTAACCACTGGTCGCATATGAACTTGGTCATGTAACTCAACATTGTCAAAGAGGTTGACGCCGCATTTAGTCCCATAAATAGTAAATAAAAGTTACCCCAAGTGCTCTTTGGTCGGAGTCTCCTTGAAGTCACGGGCCTCCATCCACTGGTCGCTGATGAACTTGGTCATGTAATTCCGCACGTTGTCGGGGAGGATGACCACGCATTTCTGACCCGCCTTTAAGTCACGAGCCGCTTGTAGAGCTCCCCATACTGCTGAGCCACTGCTTCCACCTACCAACAAAAATATCATACCAATTATTATGTGGTCATACAAAGAAGGTGCTCGTAGCTCCGTGGTGCGTTGGTGGTGGTCCTCACCTTTCGCTAATAATAATTAATTTTATATTATATTCGCCAGACCCTCGTCCCTTGATCAGCAGGTGCACCACTAGCAAGTGAGGTTGGCTTAAGGTTCTTGGGTCTTGGTAGGATCCCCATACACCCGAAACAAATTATATAATATTGTATTTAAATTATGTTGCACATTGATGATAAATATTATGATCGAAAATCAACACGCAACAGATTTGTTATTGTTTAAAATTTCTTTACAATGAATACGTTTGTTTACGAAGATTATATTTACGCGAGCATAACTTCTACATACAAATTAACAATTTATTATGCTAGACACACTTTTCAGTTTGTATAAAAATTACTTTCATTTCTCATCGTACATTACATATTATTATTATCGAATCTTAAAAATTAAATTATTCATTAATATTTTCTACATCAATTGTTGAATCTATAATGTTACTAACTAAATAACGGATTTACATAAACAAATACTTTTTTTACCAAAATGTATGTAGGAAAACACCTAGACCAGAACAAATATTCACGTTCGTGCACACAAAGATTTGTCATGTGTGGGAATCGAACCCTCGATCTCAGGAGCGGAGTAGGGCTATACTCGTCTCCACGCCATATCGTCACTTGCATGCTTTTATGAGATTATAAATCTTCCGCCAATCCGCGATGTGGGTTACGTGACACCCTCTTGCTATAGTTTGTAAAAGGCCTGATTTCAGTCATCATCTCAGCCTATTAACGTCCCACTACTGAGCACGAGCCTCCTTTCACATATCAAGGTGTGATGGTATTGGGTCATATTCCACCACGCTGACCCACTGCGGATTGACGGAGGCAGGTGTATGGCGTCCTGCTGTTAGAATTTATCAAGCCGCCGATTAGGCCTCTAACATGGCTTAACGACTACCACATTTAGTGATAACCGGGACCAACGGCTTAACGTGCCTTCCGAAGCACGGACTGATTTCAGGAGTGATACGTTAATAGACTAAGACCATATAAATCTAAATAATAAGACAATAAAAATGGTATGTGCCGCGTAAAACTATCGGAACGCATGTCGCCAATTTGAAAAAAAAAACGCATGTCGCCAATTTGAAAATTTTATTTTGATTTAACGTTGCTGTCATTTACTACGGGCTACAACTACAGTTATATTTAAACACAGTACATGTATTGTTTGTAGTCAAGTATGGATATAACGAAAGCAATTGGCAGTGTATTTAATCGTTATGGGTGCACTGGTGCCACGCGATTAGGGTTAGGGTAGTCTCGACAATTTTAAAGTACCGGAACACGAGACAGCCTACGACAATAGTCCCGGGACGTCCCGAGTTTTCGAGATTTTTAGGCATAAAATTTTAACTGAGTTACTTTGTGGTGAAACGTATCTATTAGCAAACAGGGATAATCTACATATAAAACAGACCTTTACATCAGTCTTGTTTGCTGATTTAATAAAATAGACTTTTAAAAAAATTTACTAGCATTAACAGGTTTGTCCGACAATCTGCTTCTATATTTTGGTTTGATTGTGTTTAAGGCTTTATTCAGTAGCAGTTTAAAAAAAATACAATACAATGTCGACAATCGTGTCTCGTGTCGAGACTCGACCTAAAAGTCCCGGGAAGCGAGACAAGGAAACTTACAAAATTCTCGGGACTTCGAGACACGAGACCTCCCGGACCCTAACCCTACACGCGATACAGCAGTACGCGTACACACTTCTGTTGTTATATTATTAAGATTTCTATGACTGAGACGAATCCTATATTGTTACTTTCATACATTTTAAGCTTGTTGTCAACAAACTGCATAGTAATATGTATTAGCTATTGCATTAAGTTCTAACGATAATGTTTTGATTGCGTAATCTAGTCGACACAAATATTGAACGACTATCAGTAGATCGAGTGCGTGTTAAAAGTAAAAGAGAAAATTATTACGTACACAATTGATAACGAATTTAAAACCGTCACATTTTATAGCCTACACGTGCTTGCGTTTTGGTAATAAAGTCTAAATTTGTTTAATTCTAAGTATAACAATGTTCACCATATCTTGGCATTATGCCGGTTGCCCTAGACTTCAGCTTAGGACCAAGGGTCCGGCTCACTGGTTTTGGCTAAATTTTAGTTATTACATGGAGCGACTGCCGTCTGACCTCCGCAACCTAAAGGGAAACGTCATTCTATGGTGAAACCAGATTATGGCAATGTTAAATAACAATAATTATTATAACAAAAATATAATTTTTAAAGCACATCAGATCATCATTTATCTTATTTAAAAGACTTCTGACAATAATTAAATTTGTTTATTCTATGACCCTGAGGATTTCAGACTGATAAAGATATTTATTTCTTAAAATAAAGTAGTTGAATGAATTATAGTTATAAACGGGGCCAACATATCAACGTGCCTTCCGAAACACAATAATTATAAACCGTCCCCTTTCAAGGACTGATCCCTGTAAAACTGAAATACATCTTTGATCGTTTCCAAACACATCGGAGCTAAAAGTATATATCAACATATCAGCCGTCTAAAGTCCACTGCTGAACCTTCCCAATAGATTATATTATATTAGGGGTATTTGCCCATAATCACGCTGGGCAGACGGGTTGGTGATCGCAGTTCAAGCCAGTACTAGGTATTAGGTGGCGAACCAATTGCTGCTGGCCAGAAACTTTTATGTTTGCCAGAGCCTCGTACGTTAATCGGCAGGTGCACCACTTGCAGGTGAGGTTGGCTTAGACTCCTAAGATCTTGGTAGGATCCTTATACACCCTAATTATGCTGAAATTATTATTAAGCAAAATCAATAATTTACCGATTGTCGCATAAAAACGATGTTTATAAAAGCGTATATTCATAGTTGGCCGACTGTGACCGGGCAAGCTTCGACAATGCGGTAGTAAAACACATTATAGCTCATAAAACCATACCATTTGATAAGAAACTTGATTTTTTTACTGATTAGCATTGTTTATGCAAGTTTGTTAGTTAGTCTTCAACATTCCACACAGAGCTTCTAGTCCGAAACTTAGCTAAGCTTGTATAGCCAGCGTCAGATAGTTGGCAGCGTCCAAAGTGTCACAGTGTATTGGAGATGTACATACACGGTATCACGGTGTTACGGTATCTACGGAAGACCAGCGTCGAGGCGTTTTCGTGACACCTCGGCTTTATGCTGAGTTTTTGAGACTTTATGAGACCTTTTCTGTGACACTCTTTTAATGTATCTGTTTTCTTTTGATGTTGTCACAGAATAAATTTTTTTTTCTTTCATATATACATAATGTCAGGCCTCTTTCCCGCAGGCAGAGATCACATCCTTCTACTTGCTACGATCTTGGCCCACACTCTTCATTCACAACTCATAAACATTTTCATATGCGTCGGTTTAGGTTACTCAATAATATAGAATTGTATCGATCCATATGTCGCTTGGGATGTAACAATCTTTATAACGCTGTAAGTACTATGGGACTGAACAATAGATACCGCTAATTACTACTGCTAGGCCTTTATAGCAAGTCTGATTTTTTGTATTGTTTATGTTGTTGGTTGGCAATGACCTTTGTAGGTTTATTAATACTTTGAACTCACTTGTAGAATTTATTAAGTAAACTTTTAAGGCAATATTATATTATAACCTATTACAGCCCCACTTTTAGCCTAATATTTTTCTATGTGTTAAAAGTATGAATATATAATTAAAAAGTATTTATGCACATTAATCCGTTGTTTGGTACTCATAGTACCAGCTCTGCTTAGTTTAGGTCAAAAAGCGCTGTAAGAGAAATTCTCAAGTATTTTTAGCAGTTCGTCGGGTTCGATAGGAATGTATGAAACTAGCACCTTTTAATAAAAAAAGAAGCTATAACAGTGAATATTACCGCACAAGAGCCCTTCTTCTCGTATGAGCCGACGCGCCGTCTGAAGCGACCCAACATCGTCGACCTTTACCCAGCGGTCGATAATGGAGCGATCCAGCGAGCGCGGCAGGAAGTCGTAGCCGATGCCTTCTACCTACAACATATAAACTATCTTTAAGGACTTCTTGGCGGGAAAGTGAAGCGTCATGTCCGCAGTTTTGTTTTATTTTCTAAAATTTGTGATATTTCTAACATTAATGTTTAATAACGGTGGATTATTAACATGAACATACACGAGTGTTGATAAATGAAACAAAACAGTGCAACATAACTTTTCAAATTCTCTCAAGGAGTCCATGTGAGATCTCAGTATAGTCCCACATCTTTATTGAGGACTCAAGGGGCTTAGGGGATGGTATCTCATTTACCATTTATCATTTTTATCACCACTCATTCTCATTTACTATGATTTATATATTATTGATATATCACTTACTTGACACTGTGCTGGAACGCACAGAGCCATTATTGAAAAGAAAAAAAACTATCTTTACCAACATAAAAAACTTTAAACAGAGATTATAAAAAGCGGTCGCAAAAGTAGTCAGTATATCCTACCATTTCCTTATGAATATTTTTATTTCATAAAGTTCTCGGTAAGCGGCAATAGTCACTTCACCAATGGGAGACAATTTAATTGACAAACAACAAATTCGGGGAAACAGGCGTGACTATTTAAATACATACTGTTAATTGGTTCGCATCCCGGCGTTGGTAAGTTATGTGATCATTATCCCAGTCTACTAACGTTTGACTTATGGCGTTCAGCTTTTCCAATATAGCTTCTAACATGGCCTACCCACTATCAAATAAAGTGGTAAACAGGACCAACATCTTGACCTGCCTACTGAAGCACGGAACCGCTCGATTGTAAATGCCGCACAAACGGTTGCTCTAAGAGCTGATTTCAGTAAGATTTATTTGGTGTATATATAAACGCTTCTCTTTGCCATACACCAATCTTAATATAGAACTCTCAGTCAAAAGAAAATGTATACAAATTTCCATTCAGGCTGAACTCATGACCTAAGGATCGCAAAGCAACGATGAACGCTGACCTCTACGCATATTTTATACTAGACAATGAATATTGTTGTTTGCGGAACTGAGTCAAGCAGTGGTTTATATTATGTCATTCACAACAAAGAATTTGTAGCAAATAGTTGATTTATCAATGAGGATAAATCTTAGAAAACTATTATGTATGTATTGACATAACAACAGTTTTATTTCCTATAACGTTTGTGTTGCTGTGAAAACCCAAAGCGATCGTACTTCTATGGGACCTCACTCCGTTTGTATGGCTTTAAAAATAGCTTTCGTGTTTTGAAAAGTATGTTAAATTGTTGGTCCCGGTTACCACTATATCTTTAAGCTAAGTTAGAGTACCTGTCGGGTGGCTTAAAAGAATTTAACAGTACGACGCCACTCCTGCCTCTACATATTATAAGGGTCTGCGTTGTGATATAGACATAAATAATAAGACACTACATATTAAGATTTATATGGAAAGAACCAACTTGGATTTTGAAAAACAAGAAATTAAAGTTTGCAATTGAATTCTAATCACCTCCCAGATAAAAATAGGGATTCGGGCCTAAGTTCAACAATGGCCGAAATAGACTGATGATTTTAATTAAGTTGCAATGGGCTTAATTTATTGACTTTTTTTTTCTTAAACTTTTATAGGGCAATAGGATCTATTTTCCCACTATATTTAATTTAACCCCAACTTTGTGGGGTCATGTTAAGTTACCAATAAAATTTTCGAGCAACTTCATGAATTTTGACTGGCTTATTATGGTTGAGAAGACGGTTGCGATTAGACACGATACGTTAGTGACACGTCTATTGGGATAGGTGGTCTGTGGTCAGTACCTAACGCGTCTTTATTAAGTGACGTACTTCATGAGATTGAACTTGGATTTTTTTAAAATAATTTACGGAGTTCACATTAGTGATAAGGTCCATTCTATCAATAACAGATTATAACCAGAATTATTAGGGTTGGTACTGTGGATCGGGGCTATCGCGAATTGGCCTTTCAGACCTTGGGCGGTATCATATTTGTCAAAGAGCAAAAAATAGTTACATAAGTACAATTTTTGTTCCTCTTTAGATACGACTTAGATTAATGTATATGTTATCATCGTCAAAACAGCGTATAGAATTCCACTGCTGAAGAGCAGCCTCTGTAATAGATTACATTCTATAGGCTACATTAGCCTATAATCGCCACGCTGGCCAAATATTTTCTAACAATTACACCAATTATTTAGTTCCAAGATAAGTATCATTAAGAATTTGTGTTATGGATACTAAATAACGGATAAACATACACAAACACTTTCTTTTTGGTAATCGCAGATCAAGCTGATACGCAGGACGTTGCTGCCCATCATACGGTAACATTTCTCTTCGTCACTTAAATATAACTTGTTTTTTAATTGTTTTGTTGCATGTAAGTGAATCTAAGCTTCGTGATTTCAATGTAATCATATTTCGATTGTTTTTTGTATTTATATTTAATTTTGACGTTTTCAAGTACTATGTTATAGTTTATGGAATAAAAAGATTTAACTTTAAACAGAAAAATTAAGTAAATCTTAATGTTTAACTCGTTTTACATCCGCCTATGTGAACACGACATTTTTAAATAAAAAAAAGAAGTAATAAACGCAATCTATAAGCTTGTTTATTCGTACTGCGATTACGCACCGCAATGTTGATTACAGGCCGACACGCCACCGGTTTGGAGCAATAAGAGTGTTTGTATGCATCATACTTGCGGAGCGAAAACAACTCTCAAGCGTGTTTGAGATAGGAATTTAATAGCAAGATGTGGTCAAAGAAACAGCGCTATTCGAAGCATGTTTGGCAATGAGTGTTTATCGATATATTTGTTAAGTAGATAATTTACATTTCAAGCAGTAGTTGCGGTGCGGATGCGAATTAATAAAGGGTTTTATTACAACATCTAAGCCACTAACGGTCAGAAATTACAAAAAAATTATTAGTTCTCTACCTTCACTCAAATACATAAAGTTCATTTTCAGGTAGAAAGAATATTCCGTCGAACCAGAAGAGTTACCACTTAAAGAATCGCCCCCCTCTCATCTCACGGAGTCGTAAGAATCGACGAAGAGAAATCCGACGTACTGGCTGGAACTGGAATGGGACAAGCCTAATGCTGCTTACCGGGAACTATTACATATATTGCCAGAGCCTCGTCCGTTGTTCGGCAGGTGCACTACTTGCATGTGAGGTTGGCTTGGGTGGTGATGGTGTACATTATTTATTCTGGTAATTTATATTTAATAATTATAACTTCCTTTCTTTTATATACTTATTAATGGTAGTTGTACTTGTGAGTAAAATTTGTTGTCCTATTGTAAAGCTATATACACTTAAGAGTGATATGCATATAAATTTATTAATTAAGTGTATCAGAATCAAATCGTTGGTTTTAAAAAATAGTACGTTTTTGTTTGTTTGTAGTCTTTTTTGTCAGAAGACGTGAGACGGCACCGATTCAAATATAAATAATAATAAATAAATATTCTATTACAATTACACCAATTATTTATTTCCAAGCATCATTAAAAAATTGTATTATGGATGAAAGAACTAACTAAAGAACGGATAAACATACTTACATACTATTTTTTTTGTAAATACTTACTTGATAATATATATGGGATACACCTAGACGAGAACAATTTATGTTTATGAACGCAAAAATTTGTCATCTGTGGGAATCGAACCCACGACCTCAGGAGCGGAGTGCAGGTATACTGACCTCCACGCCATAGCGGTCGTCAATATAAAACAAAACATGAATGACATGATCTTATCTACTCCGTGGATATGTACTTAAATAAGATTTTTTTTATTAGCTTATGCACTGTTGTATATGTCACATAAATTAAGTCGTGTGAGTCCACTGTTACATAATATTTTGGTATTATTGATCTCTCTAATAAACTATAAGAAAATGTATGGTTTTATCTAAGTGGGCAGGGCACGCTGGAAATTTAGGGCAAGTAGTTAAAAGTTCTAGAATTAAGACCTTCGACAGAAAGCGTGGTGTGCGGGGGGACGCGGAAGATGAACGGATGAATTGATCCTAGTATTATGATCGATGCAGGCCGCCTACAATAGGTCACACTGGAAATTTAAGGCGAAGGCCTATTTCCAGCAGTGGTTATATATGAGATATGATAATGATTAAGGAACAGTGAAAGCGAGAGTTTGCTACGAGAAAAAGTTAACAAGAAACTCGAAAGTTTCTGTCTCCAGGCAAAACATTTAGAAAAATAGTTAGGGGTGTTTTACGTGGAGGGTTGGAGTACTCAACAAATAAAGTTGCACTAAGGGAACCTTCCATCATAGTCGAGAAAAGCAACATTTAACTTAGCTAAATGGTTGATTGAGGGGGGTGTCACAGTAATAATCTGATAGTACAACTAGTAACAAACTACCAAGCATATAACTCTATGGATTCCATATAGTTAGGCCTCTATCATAGCCTAGCTTTATCCCGGTTACCCTAAATTTAAGTTTAGGGCCCAGGGTCTGCTCACTGGTTTAACCAGATTTGGTTGAATTTCAGTTAGGCTTTTTTTTCAGGTGTGTCAGACATCTACTGACTAAAAACCATCCATGATATATAGTTAGGCCTAGATTATATAAATATTGCTCTATTCTATAAATAACTGTAGGCCAGTCTAGCAAAAGCTAGATTACAGTTATAATTAAGTACATTTAAATTGAAATTTACTACCAGAACGCAGTTAAGAATTTGCCTACTAACAATCTACAACACAATATGAACTCAAAATTTATGTTTTTGCTCTTGAAGACCGATAGAGCAATGAGGTCCAGTTCTTCACTTACATTCGTTAATAAATAAAAAAGAAATTTGTCTTGATATAAGGGAGCTTTTTGGTGATATAAAATCTAATCTTATTTTACTAAAAACTTGGGTTTTTTGGTGATATAAAATCTAATCTTATTTTACTAAAAACTTGAGCTTTTTGGTGATATAAAATCTAAGCTTATTTTACTAAAAACTTGAGCTTTTTACGTAAGACATATTTAATAAATATTGCATAAACTTGTCTAGTTAGGAAATCGAACCTAAGACTTTTGAGGCTAAGGACGTGTTTACAATCTGCACATCACATATCGTCATAAGTATGACTATGAAATAAGTTATAAATATTTTCTTACCTCATAATAAGTGACATCTGTCTTATTTAGGTCTTCAGGCTCAGCAAGTATTGAGCCAAATGGGTCCACGCCAACCACGATGCAATTGGGGCATCGTTCCTTCATCTTGTGCCCCACTCCTGAAGCGGTCCCACTGGTCCCAGCTCCCATGACCACCATATCCACAGAGTCATCTAAGGACCAGAGTATCTCCTCAGCTGTTCCATCGTAGTGAGCCAATGGGTTGCAGGGGTTGTTGTACTGAATAAACAAATACATAGGTGATGCCAATTTGTACTAATGTTGAATTGTTCATGGTGAACTAACCTACTTATTATAGCTCAATCACAAAAGGAGAGCACTCCAAATTTTTAATTTTATTTTAAAAACAAATGACCATAATTGATAAAGTTTAAGTATGTTTATAATTTTCCGGAATACCCATTTCAGAATTAATATTAGTTTTACCTAGAATGATAAGGAAATACCATTTATTACTGTATTGGAAAAATAACTCCACATAAGCAATTTTTAGTATGACACATCAGCACATGTACTTAACTATGCATTAAATATATTAATTATGGATATACCTACGTATTTCTCTTCAGCTTCTTAGGAGGAAGTGATTTAATTAATGAAAATATGGAATAAAAAAGTATTAAAATTGACAAGCATAGAAACATTTTTTTTAAGTTTATTTAAAAGTAAACTATATTGTTAAAGTAAAATAAAGGGTGGTTAAAGTAGTTCTCTTCAGCTTCTTCATAGGAGGAAGTGAATTTACTTATGAAAATATGGAATAAAAAAGTATTGAAATTGACAAGCATAGAAGCAATGTATTTAAGTTTATTTAATAGTTAACTATATTGTTGTAGCAAAGGTTAAAGTAGTTCTCTTCAGCTCCATGGTAGGAGGAAGTGAATTTACTAATGAAAATATGGTATAAAAAAGTATTAAAATTGACAAGCATAGAAGCAGTTTATTTAAAAGTAAACTATATTGTTGTAGAAAAGTTTACTTTTAGCAGACATCTCTAGCTTAAATGTGTCAATTGGTAAAAGGTGGATAGCCCTCTGCTCATATGAACAAAAGACAAATTCTCATTTCTTTAGTTGCTTTCTACAACACCAAAGGGCCACACAAGGACTGTTCGGATTCTTTAGAAGTGCCGCTCCTGGACAGTATTATTAGTTTAAAGGAAATGGCTCTTAGGTTATAACTTTACCTGATCTAAAACAACAGCATATGGTATTTCCATGGAAAGTTTGCGAGCTACCATAATGTTGCTGTCAGGGTCACTGGAAGCGGCTTCCGTTGGTGTTCTTACTATCTCAGCACCCAGTGCCAACAATGTATTCACTTTTTCGTCTGACATCTTCTCTGGAAGTACTATGATGCATCTGTATCCTGTATAATGAAATAAATATTGTTGAAGCAGTTTACAAGCAAGTTTGATGACAAAAAAATTTTAACAACCAATACGGCAGAGGTCATTTCTGCACTCCTTAGTGCCGTGGGTTCAATTCCCACACAGGGCAAACATTTGTGTGCAAGGACAATAATATAACTAGGTGATTTCTATATAATCTATATATAATTATTTTGTATTAAATGCATTAATAAAAAGTATGTAAGTATGTTTAGGTAGGGACTAGAAGTGGTAATTGAGATGTTCGTGGAAATAAATTTAACCTTTGCAAAATAGATAAAAAACCGATAAAATTAAAAGGAAAATGAATTAATTAACTCTTATAAACACAAAATTAAAATGCACACATTTATGAATGGAGAAATAAGATAATAAAAAATAATATTAATAAATATTTCTGACACTGGCACCAATTGGTTAGTTTTAAGATAAGTATCATTAAGAACCTGTGTTATGGATACTAAATAACAGATAAACATATATAAATTCTTTTTTTTATTTTGTAAATATATACTTAATATACCTACATAGGAAAGCACCCAGACCAGAACAAATATTCATATGTATACACACAAATATTTGTCTTGTGTAGGTATCGAATCCACAACCTCAGAAGTGGAGTGCGGGTATACTGGCCACCATGCCATATTGGCCATCAATAGATAATAGATTACCTTAAAAATATATTTTACCTTTGACAGCTGCAGCTAGGGCTAATCCAATGCCAGTATTTCCAGATGTAGGTTCAATAATCACTGATTTCCCAGGAATCAGTACTCCTTTCTGTTCAGCATCAATCACCATGCGATATGCTATCCTGTCTTTTACTGAACCACCAGGATTGAGGAACTCGCATTTCACATCTAAAAATATCATCAACTATCTTCATAAATCTAGAATCAAACTCTCATAGGATTTCCACCTGTACTTTAAAAATAGAGTACTGTCTTATTTTATTTACTTATTAAATTTATGTTGCACACAACTTTGTAACAATTTATTTATTTGTTCCAAAACAGGCATCAATCCTACTCCTTGACCATTATAGTTTATTTTTGTATTCTTGATGACTAAATTCAAACTAAACATCTGAATCCTTAATATTTGGATCACAAACGATAGAACTAAGGGGTAAGATTAGGTTAAGCAGAATGGTGAATTTCTTAAATTTTACTTACAAATATCACACTGTATTCCTTCTTCCTTGGGTATTTTGTTCAGCTTTACAAGAGGAGAGTTACCGATGGCGTGAAGAACATCTGGATGAACTTTCTGACGCCGGTCACTAACAAAAACAATAAATAACTCGTATGTAACGTGAAAGAAAAGAGTTTCCTTGTGTTAGGTATTTAATTAGACGAGTTCTAAGACTGACAGTATACTTTAAAAAAATATTTATTTTCGGTTCGGAATTTAAATTGTTTGCAATGGAATGGAGAAAGTTTAGGCTTAAACTTGAAAATAATAATTAAAAGAGATTTACTTACAGTGGCTGTACGATGTGGGGCATATCCTTGAGGTCAAAATATTGCTCTTTGCCGTTTGATGTGCCATTATTCACATGGTTAGACATTTTTACTCAGATCAGGAAAGCACGCTGCACAGAAAAGTTTCGCAATTGATAATAAATAAATGTGACAAACTGTACTTGACAGAAACACAATATAACTTATAAAACTTTATGTTATATAATTCAGTGAATCAAATGATTTTATTAGTATTATTAATAAATTTTACGCAAATAATTAATCACCACATGTACGAATCGCTCACACGACCACCTGCAGCGGAGGAAACGAACGGAATGATTATTATGAATTGATTGAATGACAGAGATTATCTGAATGAACGGAATGGTTAAAAAATATTCAATTGCAATCTGATATGACCGAGCGCAGATTGAATTAGCTATCTATTTCTTCCGTTAATTATTCTTTGAGAAAGGCTAAGATTGAGCTTACACTTAACTGGTCACACGTTCTTAATGAGCTTAAGTTTATTGTCATGACCTTGGTCATAAATCAATGCACAGATAGAATTATTAGTAGGTATATAAGTATTGCATGGATGAAGGTTAAGCTCTTTTTATATGCTAACTACTATCTGTACTATAAAAAAAGATTAATCAATGAAATTTTAATTCTGTATGAAAAACTAAATTATTCCAAGTAAGTTGTTAAGTGAGCTGTTTTACGATTTTTCGGTGGCACGGGTATTGTCTTAAAGATTTTTCATATCTGCATATGCTTACATTCGGTTTCCGCAGACCAGGCATTGAGACATGGTGCCTGACTATGGTCTTCATAAGTAAGTTTAAAGTCGCTCAGTGTGCAATGTAGAGAGCAATGCTCCTTAGAGTGTCCCTACGTGATAGAATCAGAAATGAGGAAATCCATAGGAGAACTGGAGTGATTGCGACTCGCGACCGCGAACCAGCAATCGTAGGAGAGGCTGACGGACGAAGGTGGATGTAGGCGACTCAGGATCGCTTGATGTGGAAATATTTATCGCTATTAGGGAGAGGCCTATGTTCTGCAGTGTGCGTCATATGGCTGAGATAATAAATATGATGAATTCTGCAGAGTACCGTTTGTATCAATAAATAACACAAGGAACGATGTGATATGATGATGGAATAGACAGATGGCCATAAAAACTTTTGTGTTTAGGTTTGTTTGATTGGTCTTGGGAATGGGAGATGCTATAGCTTGAAAATGGACCTGTTAGATGATTACTGGAGCTCACAAATATGTTTTATTATATTTGTCTTCTCTAATACTCTGGTCCTATATGATATGTAGGAAGGAAGTTAACAACAGTACAGTCAACGTCAAATAGTTAGTTTAAATACTCTGAACACTATGGAAAATAGTGACGTGGGTCGATCTTTATGGCGCTTTGGATGTAACCAACATAATGATTATACTCACGAAAGATGTATATTAAAGGTAAACCTATTAATATAACAAATTCGCCAAATTCGTACAAATTTATATAATAAATTAATTGAGGTGATTCGCCGTGTTTGGACTCTTTTGATTATAGAAAAATACCTTGTTCATCATCATCTCATACCATTAAAGTTTTACTATTGAGCACGGGTCTTCTCTAACAAATCATGTTGTTAGGTGGATTCACCTTACACTATGACAGGTGTGTAGCGCTTTCTACTTATTTCAAGCCACCTATTAGGGCCTCTAACTTAATTTAACGCCCGCCACGTGGTGACAATCGGGACCTTAAGGTGCCTTCGATCAAAGTACGAAATCACTTGGTATTAATTGGTATTAAATAGCACACCAACGGTCACCCACCCAAGGAAAGACCTTCTGCACTTCTGCACTTCTGCACTTCGCTGATCGTCTGCAGATCTTAAAAAAACAAGCGCTCTATGACAAGTTATTATTGAAAAGTATCATACGCTTTAGGCTTCTAGTTTATGAATGTATAACCTTCATTAACATAAAGGATACGTACTTTAACCACAAAACCCAAATTCCCACGGAAAACACGATATAACAAAAAACCGCACTCCACTTTATAACTATACTGTCCTATTAATATGCTACTGGCAAAATGAGCATTTTTATCTATTACGCTTTATATTTTAAATGTTAATTAGTTATTTTACAATTAGGTCTATCTAATATATATTCTTGGAAATGGGTAATAGTACCTATTTATAGGGATAGGTATAATTTTGCACAGTTTCTCAGTAATTTATTTTTGTAGCAAAGTCCCGCACTAGTAAAATGGCGAGAACATTCTGAAAGTGAGTTTTACAAATTCTTCGGATTAAAACCTATCCTAGAATAAGTGTATTTAAAATTTGGGATTTAAATACATACCTACATACAATCACGCCCGTTTCCCCGAAGGGGTAGGCAGAAGCATATTATGCGCCCACGTTTCGCCAATTATTTTATTGGTCCCACTTAATAGGTGGCGAGCCGGCACTATATACGGCAATAGGCCGCTTATAGGGAACTTATATTATTATGTTCGCCAGAGCCTCGTCCATTTATCGGCAGGTGAACCACTTGCAGGTGAGGTTGGCTTGGGCTTCTCAGGTCTTGGTAGCCCTATACACCTATTATTTGAATCTATCAAATAATGTTTTACAAACAACATAATAGGTTGGGGAAAAAGTCTTTTCGTATTTTTTTATGAAAAGTCAAGACATTTTTTTCAAAGTTTATTTACATTTATTTACGATATATATGTACCGTTTTGTTGAATAACTTTCTGCCATTTTGTGCGCAGAGACATTATCCCGTTACTGTAGAAACTTTGGGACTTCTGATCAAAAAAACGGGACAAATAGTTTTGGCAGTCCTCTCTTGAGGTCAACCTTACAGAACCTAAAGAATTCTGCAGAGACCGAAACAGGTGAAAATCTGAAGGCGCAAGGTCAGGGCTATATGGTGGATGCACTAGGACCTCCCAGTTGAACACTCTTAATTTTTGCTGAGTGGCTAAAGATGTGTGTGGTCTAGCGTTATCGTGATGAAAGACCACACCCTTCCTGTTGATCAATTCCGGCCGTTTTCTCTCGACTGCTTCCTTTAATCTCATCAGTTGCTGGCAGTAAAGATCAGAATCGATGGTTTTGCCGGGCGGTAAAAGCTCATAATAAACAATGCCCTTCCAATCCCACCATACACACAGCATCACCTTATTTCGTGTTAGGCCAGGTTTGGCCACAGTCTGTGAAGCCTGGCCAACTTTCGACCACGACCTTTTTCGCACGTTCTTGTCGTACGTGATCCACTTTTCATCGCCAGTTATCAATCTCTTCAAAAACGGCTCGGTTTCATTACGTCTCAATAATGAATCGCAAATGAGTACACGGTTCATTAAGTTTCTTTGAGTGAGCTCGTGTGGCACCCAAATATCGAGCTTTTTTGTATAACCAGCTTTCTTCAAATGGGTCAAAACTGTTTTGTGGTCAATTCCCAGTTCTTCAGCTACATCGTAACTACTAATATGCCGATCTTGCTCCACTCTTTCAAAAATGGCGTCCATTTTATTCGTAACAGGGCGACCAGAGCGAGGTGCATCTTTAACATCAAAATTTCCGGACTGAAAACGTTTGAACCAAATTTGTGCTACTCTTACTGACACTGCATCAGGTCCATAAACATCACAATTTTTTTTCACTGCTTGAGTTGCATTTTTGCCTTTTTTATAATAAAATTTTAAAATGTATCGAATTTCTTCATTAGATTCACTCATTTTTACGGAGAGAAAAACAAATGAAAAATAGCGGGAAACAACTTTTTGACGTGACAACGTCTTAAATTAGGTTGCGGCTGGGAGTCACTTATGAAAAAGTGTAACGCTCGGTAACGTTACGATGAGTCACCGAACGAGAGAGAGGCCCGGCGAATGCCTTGCGTCTCTCTCCCACTCAACTATGATCGGTCTGCCGCGCGCGCAGCACTAGTGTACAATGTTTTAGTAAACAAAATATATTTCTATAGTTAAAATTTGTGCAATTCTTATTTTCATTCAATTCCTTGTTCCTATTGTGCAATTTAATTATATTCATATCAATAAATATTCTACCGAGAAAAAGACGTTGTCACGTAAAATCTTCGCCCGTAAAAACGACTTTACAGGCAACCATTTTTTTTTATTTTTTTCTTTTCTTTATAATGGAACCTTTTTAATGTTACCAAAACCAGCCAGACACAAATAGTACAGTCAAAAAAATTTTATAATAAGTTTATACCTACGTTATGCGAAAAGACTTTTTCCCCGACCTAATAGTATGTCTTCTTAATTTATTATAAGAATTATTTCTCGCCTTTTGCTGAACCGATTAATATGATGCCATGTATCTAAACCAGGGATTCCCAACCTTATTTTCGTCGAGCCTCCCCGGATTTAAAATAATATTTTCATGCCCCCCCTGTAAATTATGCATTCAAAACTCGCATTATTTCAAAAACATTTATTTGTTTTGTAACTTCTACAAAATTAAATCCGATATTTTTTTTTTATTAACATAGATAAATACTAATGAGATACATTTTCTTTCGAAAACACAAACGTCTCGCGCCCCCCTTGACATACCTCTACGCGCCCCCCTTGACATACCTCTACGCCCCACCAGGGGGGCATGCCCCCCTGGTTGGGAAGTCCTGATTTAAACTATTGAAATAGGTAAACATGATCAAGTCGTTGAAGTAAACTTGTTGATATCAATCTAAAAAACATATATTTGTAAATCAGTAGTAAGTACTTGCCCTTTTAAATATCTCTCTCACAATGAGCTCTCAAACCAACTAAAGTCCGCTTCTAAACTGACCAACACACGACTGTAGTTGATACAAAAATTGCGTTAAAATAATAACTTGTAGGCTTTTATACTTTAACTACACACTGTATTACTCATCATCGATTTAAATTACCGTTACATTTTTACTCACATAACTCTGATGTAGATGATTGATAACGAGACTATTGTATGTGAAAATAATGTTATCGATAAGTGTTAAGCAGTATTTCATCTTGTAGTTTCATATTTTTTTCTTTAGTATGTAGGACCATTATTTTTTGAACTAGAGACGAGAATAAGGGTCCTTTTCACGGCAACTTACAATCATAACTCAGCCCTCGTTTTTTTCGGCGCATACTTTCTATCTGCAGCAAGTTGTGTGGTACTCCCAGTTGGTCCTACCCACTAAAACCCTGCGGTTTTCTGCTTGTCGTTGTCGGGATAGCGGAGGATCGCTCGTGGCATGCTCTCCGTTATCCCAAGCCCCGACCTGCGCTTACCAGAGCAGGTCTTTTTTACCTAAGGGCCTGTAGACGCTTGCACCCACATCTAAGCACATCTAGGGAGGAACAGCTCAGCCCAACTGAGTACAGGAGGTACTCATGAACTATTGTAAGAGGGATTAGGTCCTACTCCAGAAAGCGGGCACAGTGAGGATTGATGGAGGTATGTGTGCCAATAGGACCTCCAACATAACTTATAATAGAAAGGTGTGTGTAGTAATTTTACATGGGTGGGTGTCCACGGCAAATCAGCGTCGTGACATCCTATGGTGTCCGACAATGTGCTGAGGGGACACCTATTCAGTACACATACTAAAATGTATTATTTATGTTTATGTATTTTAGATTTTGTATACTAGTTTAAACATTTGTTTCTTTTTTTTCATAATTTTAGATGTGTTATGTATGTGAATAAAGTTTAATTTTCTTTCTAACGACTACCATATACAGGACACAACCGGAACTTACGGCTTAACGTGCCTTCCGAAATATGAAATTGTGCCAAGAAAAAGCTAAACATGGCAATAATTTGTCTTTATAATTTCTCAATACCAATTTTTACTTGTAACATTTAATAATAATGTGAAACTTCTTTAAAAGGTCAGCAACGCGTTCAATAATGTCCATTTGCTTTGGTTTGTCAGACAGTCCGTGCTCAAGTATTAGGTTAATTGGCTGAGATAAATTAAATGGGTGATCACTCCCTATTAGGTCTGCAGCATATTTTGTGAAGTAAAAAACTTGTAGCACAAAAATTCGAAGCTAAATTCTATTTTTAGTCTTTATCTCGATAAAGAACACTTTAATTAATCAACATAGCAAGTCGGCACGATCATAAGATGTAATCAATCAACTTTTGATTAACTAAACTGACATTGAAAAGATATAATGCAGTTGCAATTAATTATTGTTAGGCTAATTACGTCATTCATTTGAATAGGTAGGTTATGTAACGACAATTACGTTTAAAAATCACGTAACACTTTAAATCGAATTGATAATATAATTCTAGATATATTTTAAAATTTTTGATATGCACTTACTTTTTCCTTATATTAGCTACTAGCGACCCGCCCCAGCTTCGCACGGGTGGTATGCTAAAAAAATAGTTACGTATATTACATAATTACAGAATGTATCTATATAGGCCGCGAGTACATACCACCGCCGCAACCATAATTTTTCGATTTAGCGGATGATTTTCCGTTTCGTAGTTTCAAAGATTTAAGCATACAAAGGGACATAGGGACAGAGAAAGCGACTTTGTTTTATACTATGTAGTGAAGTGTCAAGTAGGTAGGTAATTATGAATAAATTATGCGTTTTTATCATTAAAAGATTTGTAATTTCATCTTTGTTAGGGTTATTATATTCTGCTGGTTTAATGTGTGGTCAATATATAATTATTCTATAGAGACTTAACTAGAGGCTCCTATGGAATTTTGAACTCGAAATGGGAAATCAATATGTACGGTAATAGACTACTCTCCTATAATAATGTACTTACGACTAAATTATATACAAAAAATTAAAAAGTCTGATAATGTAGTAAAAACAGTGTGGAGCATAATAAATGAAAGAACTAATAAAACCCCTAAAAAAGGAATACACAATATACAACTAGTAATAAATAAAAACATCGTTTCAGAACCTAAACAAGTAGCTAATATTTTTATTAAAATTTTCGCATCTATAGGTCAACAAAATCAATCCAATAATATTGTCAATATAAATAATAACTTACAAAATAACTTTATAACTCAATGTAGAGAAAACTCATTATTTTAAAGTCCAATACAACCGTCTGAGGTATATAATATAATTAAAAGCCTAAAGAATAAGAACAGCCATGGTATTGATGAAATATCGCGAAGTCTTTTAAATAACTGTGCTGCACAATTGTCTTTTCCCTTTACTTTTTGATTTATCAAACCTTCGGTGAAGGTGTTTTCCTAATATTTTGAAAATAGGACTAATTGAACCCATACACAAAAAAAACGATGAATTAGATCCCACCAATTATCGTCCAATTGCCTTATTACCAAGTGATTTGAGAAACCAATGTGTAACCGCGTACATAATTTTTGCGAAAAGTACTTACACAATTTTTGATGACTCACAGAATCGATTTCGAAAGAACAGACCAACAGCATAAGCAGCCCACACATATATACAAGAAATACTTAAAAAAATTAACGATAAAAAATATGCAATAAGTATCTTACTTGATATGTCTAAGCTTACGATAAAGTCAAATTAAATAAACTGTTAGATAAATTTATAGCATAGGAATCCCTCATAATGGCTTACATCTTACTGAACAAACAGACAACAAATTGTAGAAATAGAATATTTTAATTCCACGACTAGCGAAACATAAATGGTAAGATCTGAAACTAAAGTAGTAAATGCATCCATTCCCCAAGGCAGCGTAACTGGTTGTCTTCTTTTCTTGATATAAAATAAAATATCTATACTTTATTGTGTTTAAGATCAACAGATCATTGGAAAGATCATGTTAAAAAAGTTTGTCTAAAATTTAACTCACTCCGTTAATAAAAAAAACGACAGATTAAAAAACTGCTCTTAGTACAAATTATGCATATGCGCATGGATCAACTATGGTGTCATCCTCTGGGGCGGCAGCGTAAACTGTTGCGACAAACCGATACTTGCAAACCCCATTTCATATACCACAAAATTATTACTCCAATGCATTTATGTATTTAAAATCTGCAAGTTAGTCAAGAAATATCCTAATTTTTATACTGAAAGTGAAGATATACTCGTACCATCTAAATACACAGTAAGATCCAAAAGAAAACATTTAATAACTCCTCCATCTTGTTTAAAACTTATATCTTCCGGCCCTTTAGAAATGTCAATAAAAATTTACAATCACTTACCCGAGTACCTAAAAATGAAGATAATATATAACCATTTACTAAACAATTAAAAGACTTATTGATTGCGAAATGTTATTACACACTTAACGAATCTTTTGAAGACAAACTCCATTAAAAGCGGCCACCATCAATAAAGTTACTTTTACGGTTGCTTCTTAGGGGGAAAGTGAATCATCATGTTTGCAGTTTTGTTTTATTATATAAAAAACGTATAAATATGGGCTTTATATGCCTTGCAATACCAGGGGGGTCACTAGCGCGGTGTCGACCCTTTCAAAACCTATGCATGTTGGAACATTGTGTTTTCGTGTGTGGGACAGAACCTTGTCAAGTTTCTTGGCAACTTCATCTCGTAGGAAGCTTTCTACCTTGTAAAGTGATGCTTTTAGATTTAAGTGCCTTTAACAAGTGCTTCCCATTCCCATTTATGAAGCAGTATAGTAGTAGTAGTTATACTACTATAAA
This sequence comes from Musotima nitidalis, assembly GCA_949126915.1. Classification (NCBI taxonomy): domain Eukaryota; kingdom Metazoa; phylum Arthropoda; class Insecta; order Lepidoptera; family Crambidae; genus Musotima; species Musotima nitidalis. The sequence goes on from OX421431.1 coordinate 9,659,978, forward strand.
GCTGTATTATTAGCTGCAGCAGCGTTACGCTGATGTATCGCCCTTTTTACAGGTAACATGACATATTATGAATAATGTGTGTGGGGATCCGAAAGACCTTAGGAACCCAAGCCATCCTCATCTGCAAGTAGTGCGTGTACCTGCCGATCAACGGACGAGGCTTACCGCGAACATAAGTTCCTGGTAAGCGGCAATGAGCTCGCCACCTATAACGCAGGACCAACTCAATAGGCGAATTCAGGGCGTATAAATATGCCTCTCCCTACTCCTTCGGGGAAACAGGCGTGAATGTATGTGTGTATGTAATTTCAAAGACTCACTCGCACTCGTCACTTTGGTTTAAGTTTTTTTTTATTGTGTGATATTGTATAATTTAGTTTAAGTGTAGTGTTAATTAATTAATAAAAATGTTTCTATTCTATTCGAATGAATGAATAATTTTGATATTCATGCTCTTTCTGAAAAACCCCATGCAATATCTCATGGTCAAATGTTTGTAATATTTTTATTTGATTGTTATCGGTATCAATAGCTATAATCCGCACAATCTCAATTGTGTTTCACTTTATCACAATCTTTAAATCACGCCCTGTTTTCTAGATATTTCGCGAAAAAAAATTCAAGGCTATATGTTTTTTTAATAAATTTATTAACAAAATTACGTTTAAAACTAAGCTTAAATATTTAAATGTTACCTTTTAATTTAATTGAATACAGTATTCAATGAAAAAGGCCTTAATTACTATGTCAACATAATTATATTCTTATGTGTTAATATTTACAGTTTATAATAACAATGGTCAGGCAAGACTGTTAAGGCTCTAAAGTCCATTTCTAAATTAAAGAAATGGATAAAGCCATAAAATAATGCACATTAGTCTTTGACCTAATATTTGAGGTTTCAGTTCAAAGCCAATTTAAAACATGTCTTCATCGGTGAGATCGACAAGTCAATAGCTTGCTAAGCGGTATTTACAATCAAAGAGAATCAAGCGGTTATATCTTATCTCAGCTTTTTACAAAATAAGCCTATGGTACAGAATGGAAAAAGCGTATGGTACATATTGGAAAAATCCGAAGATAGAAATAGTCAGCGACAAGCCTTAGTTGCAGAATGTCCCTTCCTCAAAATAATTCGCGTACAAAGAACAAGTCTGTTTCTGAATATTGAGTTGAGAGTTTGCAATTTTAAATTATATTAACTGAAAACTCAACTACGGTCGTTAAAATCTCTGGTTTTAGGAAATAAGAGCTAAGGAACATTTGAGAAAGGTACATTCTGCGACTAAACAGTTTGTACATACTTAATGCCTTGTCTCATCTATCACAGAAAACAAAATAGAGGCAGGACCATGAGCGAGACGCGGCGCTAGTGTCTTGTCGTAGCCGTTACTGTCTTGACAGAGTGTTCGTGGTCGTCGTCTAGGGGACTTAGTAAGGGGCACATTATATTTTATGTGTCTCACGATATTTCGCCATCTGCTCCAGTTTGCGATTAACCTGCTTCACGCATTGATGGCATCGCCTACAGCAGCCTTAGTGTGGTCGGCTTATCTCATGGTTGTGCCCGCGTTGAATTCTCCAAATGTTTGATGTTCAATTATTCCAAATGTTTATGTGAAATTCATGGTAAGCGTTAGGATCACGTTGTTCAAATTAATTCAACTTTACTTTTCAATGCCTTGGACGTTAAAGGGTACAAGTTATTTAACATCAGAAAGATACTTTCATTTCGTAGGGTTTATACTATCGACCCATTAAGCCAAGTTGCAATGGACTATTTTTTTAATCGACGGAAACTTAGCTACAGAGCCAGAAGGCCTACTCTAATTCAAAGAAAACGAAACTTCGTTATACCTAACCCTTTCACTCGATAGTAATATACCCAGGGAGTGAAAGAGATAGGTATAACGAAGTTTCGTTTTCGTTGAATTAGAGTAGGTCCTCAGGTCACTCAGCGTTTCCTTGACGCAGATAGCATCACAAGTGTAGGTATTCACATACACGCGATACGTTTCTAGCAAACGCATGTTACACATTCAATTAGGTAGCTACTTATAGTCCTTGACCAACGTGGGTCCATTTATTTCTACAAACCACTGCACTGACATTAAATGTTGAGACATTACATAAGTTTTCACGAAAATCCGATAATAAATATTACAATACAAACACACCAGCTTTGACGAAAAATAAGAAAATGTTAAGTAGTCCAGCAATTGTTCATTTTCAAGACTCAGATTGAAAAGGGTACAAATGGTCACCATCGCAGGTACATCGTACGAGCACAATTTTAGTCCGGGTATATTTACGCCATAAAAAGCGATATGATGTCGAAAGGAGGTTTTAGACAATAAGGTTCAAACATATCCATACTGCAACTTGTTTTGGATTATCTTTCTCGGAGACCTTCCAGATAGGTATCTTAATGTGTTCAGTTCTTACTTAAACCGAGTAATCAAGTCTATTAATTCAGGTCTCTAGTAAATAAACTTCTGAGCCTTTGTTTTATTAGTGGGTGAAGATATCAAATGACTGAATAAATGAATTTCAGAAATGTAACATCAAATATAAAACATTGTTGTACAACACCTTCTGCCTGTACAACAATTAAGAATATATTTAGCGATATCAAAGTGCTGACGGACTTGTACTAAAAGAGCTGGAATTACTGGAGTGACCTAACGATACAGCTTTGGACGTAAATTAAGCGCATTAGTCACCCAGCTCCGACAAAGACTTGAACGATGAACAAAACAACCTTTACTGAGGCATTATGGTATTCTTCTTCTTCATTAAAAGTCCTAGCTTTATACTGCTTGTGGAGAGGAGTATGTGTCGTAAAGTCTGTTCCAGAATCGCACTCTCTGTGTTTCAGGTCGCTCACTAAGAGTGAAGTTTCCATCTGCACCCACATCCAAATATGTGGCATTGCGGGATTCCGTTACTGGATTCCATTCAAAATTGACCACTGACTCATAATCGACAGGCGGCGTTGGGTTCCTGCAAAATGTAAGAGAAGATAGTAGGTATTAATAACTCGAGAGGAGCGATAGCCCAGTGGCGAGATCCATTCAGAGGGTCTCGGGTTCAAACCCTTGTGGCGCAACTATGAATTTCCAAATTATGTGCGTAATTATCACTTGCTCTGTGCTAGGTAAGCATGCTAAGCCGATGGTCTCGGCTGTCATAAACATCTATAGAAGTCGTTATTAGGAAGTCAGTGCCATCTAACATACTGACAGCTGGTTTAATCATAGAATGATGTTATTCTCTCGCGCTCGTAGCTCTGCGGTGCTCGGTGGTCGGAAACGATCACCAAAGTACAGCAGAGTTTACAGAGGTCAGTCCTTGGATGGGTGACCGTTTGTGTGGCATTTGATATCGAGCGCTTCCGTGCTTCGAAAGGCACGTTAAGCCGTTGGTCCCGGTTATCACTAAATGTGGAAGTCGTTAAGCCATGTTAGAGGCCAAATGGGCGGCTTGAAAAATTCTAACAGCAGGACGCCATACACCTGCCTCCGCCAATCCGCACTGGGTCAGCGTGGTGGAGTATGATCCAATACCCTCACACCTTGATATGTGTGAGGAGGCTCGTGCTCAGTAGTGAGACGTTAATGAGCTGTGATGATTCTCTGAGTTGCGGAGGTCAGACCAGCCAGTCAGTCAGCCTGACTGATTTCTTCCATGTAATAACTGAAATTTAGTTAAATTTGGTTAGTATCTAGGCCCTAAGCTTAAGTCTGGAGCAATCGGGATTATGTTAGGATATAAATAAATTAATATTTTTTTACAATTACACCAATTATTTAGTTCCAAGATAAGTATCATTAAGAACTTGTGTTATGGAAACTAAAGAACGGATAAACATATATAAATGTCTTTTTTTTGTAAATACATACTTAATATACATGTTCATGCATACAAAGATTTGTCCTGCGTGGGAATCGAACCCACGACTTTAGGAGCGGAGAGCGGGTATTCTCGCCACCACGCCATATCGGTCGTCGCCATATGATGATTAATTCGATAGAAAAATATTTGCCCTCTGGTTGCGGTACTAAAGGTGTAAGGTTTGCCTTATACCGGATCACCCAATATTGCGTAATTTGCAGAGCAGTTTTGTAATATGTGTGAGGAGGCTCGTGCTCAGTAGTGAGACGTTAATGAGCTGTGATGATTCTCTGAGTTGCGGAGGTCAGACCAGCCAGTCAGTCAGCCTGACTGATTTCTTCCATGTAATAACTGAAATTTAGTTAAATTTGGTTAGTATCTAGGCCCTAAGCTTAAGTCTGGAGCAATCGGGATTATGTTAGGATATAAATAAATTAATATTTTTTTACAATTACACCAATTATTTAGTTCCAAGATAAGTATCATTAAGAACTTGTGTTATGGAAACTAAAGAACGGATAAACATATATAAATGTCTTTTTTTTGTAAATACATACTTAATATACATGTTCATGCATACAAAGATTTGTCCTGCGTGGGAATCGAACCCACGACTTTAGGAGCGGAGAGCGGGTATTCTCGCCACCACGCCATATCGGTCGTCGCCATATGATGATTAATTCGATAGAAAAATATTTGCCCTCTGGTTGCGGTACTAAAGGTGTAAGGTTTGCCTTATACCGGATCACCCAATATTGCGTAATTTGCAGAGCAGTTTTGTAAAAGGTAACTGTACTTACAACTAAAAGGTTGTGCTTACAACTCTTAATGCAGTAGAAAGTGGTCAATGTATAGTTAAGTCAATTGTAATTTTTTTAGGTTTAAGTTCGCTCAAAGAATCTTTTTTGAATTTTAACTTAATCACTTAAATCGCTTTAACTTAATAAGCTTCGACTTCAAACGCTTCATTTTTAGAGATGACTAATGGGTCAATAAAAGAAACTCACTGTTACTAATAAACTTTTTTGGATATTGATCCGAAATACAGATTTTTATTATTATTATTATTTTATTGAATTTGTCGTCTCTTATACTCATAAACCTATACTTACCTATATCTACTAGAATTTTGCAGCCAAAAAATAACAATAATATGCCTTATAAGCCACTGTAGTGGTTTATTGCGTTGACTTTATTTTTATTGTTGATAGTAAATCCCCTTACCCAGTCTTGGCGAAGTTAGTCCACAGCTGCACCATGCGCTTGGAGACGGCTAGTTCAGCGGAGTCATCATCAAGCCGATAGTTGAGTCTCGAGAAGTAGAACAAGTAGCCCATCTCGTCCCCGTGGCAGGCACCAGGGTGTGTGATGCCCAGCATTCGTTTGAACAGTCCTAGTGCTCCGTCGAAGCCAAAACGGTACATGTATGTAGGGCTTGTGCGGTTCGTTTCTGCTTGGAGCCGTACCAGGTCCAGAATTGGACGGAGGAACATTACGTCTGTGAAAAGCTGTAGGAAATAGAAGTGATAGAATCATTACTTTTGGCGACTAGTTCTTTTCAGAGGCATGTCCTCAGTGTGTAGCGCTCGTAGCTCCGTGAGACCAGGTGGTCTAACTAAAGTAGATAACGGACTAATATTGAGCACTGGCTCAAGGTATGGAGTGCACGCCACTTGCACACGTTCTATTTGAGACAGCCCTGGACTAGCAATACAAACTAGATTATATAAACTCTATGGCTGTAGAAAATTCAACTGTTTCGAATTAAGTTAAAAGACTAAAAAATTCTAATTTTCTAAAGCCTTCAATTACTAACCTTAACTACAATAGTGCAAAAACCACTGTTAGTTCGACGATTTTAACAGAGTCAAAGGACTTCCACTTTAAGGTCAGCTTAGTTTGGGGCTGTGTACTAAGTTCGAATATAAAATATATTTAATAACAAGGCTGTAAGAGTTCTGTCATTCCAAATAGATAGGTACATTAATATTATTATATTAACGTACCTATCTATTTATTCATAGGACTCGTATTTATGTTATAGAAATAGATCATTATTTTAGTCATATAAAGTCTATTGCTTAACATTCGCCTCCCCAGTAGCTTACAATCTATTGGTATTTGCCCATAATCACCACTCTGGGCAGGCGGGTTGGTGATCGCAGTTTAAGCCAGTACGCAGGATGACACTGCTGCCCATCATCCGGTTATATTTCTCTTCGTCGACTTTTACGACTCCCCATGAGATGAAAGGGGGTGACGATACTCTAGGCCGGCGCCACACGGCACCGAATACTTGGAAAACTTCCAATGACGCTTGAAAAATGACGCTGCTGCTCATCATCCGGTAGGAGTTCTTTTCTTCAACTCTTACGACTTCCCATGAGATGAGAGGGGGTAAAACTATTCTAGGACGCTACCAAACGGCACGCTAGGCATCATAAATTTATAAAATTTAATATTATAATAGATAGACATCAAAAATTAAGAGAAATTTTATAACAGTAGTAATTTTTGTAGATCAATAAAAAGCAGCGCTAAAGGCATTGCTCGTCGTTTCATAACAATATCTTATAAATAAGTATCAATAGGTATACCTCTCAAATGCCATGGTAACAATGGAAAAGTTTAAAATGTCAGAAGTGACATGAGAAAATTCTATAGGGTTATTAAGTTTCCGTCGTTGTCCTCTGTCTATCCCTATGTAATACCTGTCTTATTTTTGTAATACCTGTAAGATACCATGTGACAAGCAAATGAATAAATGAATATGTATCTATTAGATCTTTAAAACTTCGCGACGGATTTTGATGCGGTATATTTTAATAAATAGAGAGATTCAAGATGAAGTTTTATATGTAGGTAGGAAGTCGCGGGCGGGCGCTAGTTTTTAAATATACATAGAAGAAGAAGGTAGATAGAAAAGATAAATAAACTTACGTCAATAAGGCTATCGATGTTCCTTGCGTCGATTGGTCGTTGCTGGAAGTAGAAGGATCTGATGGCTTCTGATATATTCCTGTTGGTCTCATTGTCTTTAGAGAACAGTTCCGGAGGCACGACCCGGCGGAACTCCCTGTCCAACTCACTTAGAAGCTTTGGATCTCTTTGTAGCCCTGGAAAATTTGAGTTCGAAGGTTGTAATATCATACAATAGTTATATTTATTTTATTTTTCTTCCGCAAACAAAAGACACGGTGACACTTTTCTTAAAAAAATACTTTATAAATTCTTGAAAACCACTTTTTATAGAAGTTTTGTGTCTAAATTAGGCAACAACATGGAGAATATGATGCGATCGTGGCGCCGCAATGCTAATTGGTAGAATGAAAACCGAAATTAAGCAGAGTGTAACAGTGTAGTGCCAGTGAGATTTGGACGGGTGATTTGTCTAGCATTTAATGTCAAGCGATTTCATGCTTTGAAAGGCGCTATTCAATTAGTAATAATAATGCTTTATTGTTCTGAAAAAACAACTGTCACTGGTCTCCACACTAGGATTCCCTGTGTCGCGGAGGCCAGTCTCTTTTATCATGTCGAAAAAATACAATGCACCATTAATGTATAACAAATAGAAAAGTTATCGTGATCAAAAATATAATGTTACATTGTTAATTTTATTTAATTTTGTTTATAACTGTACTATGAGGTAGTTTTTAAGCCAAGTTCTATGGGGTGGTAATTATTGCCACAGAGTGCGATTTAAATTCAAGAAATATGTTATAATTGTACTAAGTTAAAAATAGTGTATAGGGCTCCCACTAAGATCTAAGGAGCCCAAGCCAATCTTAGCTGCAAGTGGTGCACCTGCCGATCTACGGACGAGGCTCTGGCAAACTTATAAGTTCCCGCTAAGCGGCAATAAGCTCGCTACCTATTACGTGGGACCAACAATATAATAGGCGAATTATTGGCGTTTAATATGCCTCTGCCTACGCCTTCGGGAAAACAGGCGTGGTGCGTATGTAAGTTAAAAATATCTTCTTATATAATTATAGAAGTGTAATAATAGTTGTGTGTAATTTTACAACCCATTAATAAAAGAAATGTTATTTCTTAATTACGACATACTCTCGTTTCACTCTACCGGTTTTACTCTTCGTTATATCATATTATAAGTACGTTTTTATTTAAACGCTTGTAACAGTTTATCGATATTTATCATGTTGTACTGATTTTAATAAAGTTCTAGTTTAAGTTTGTGTAACCACGTTATGTCAGGAAAAGTTGATTGGATAAAAGTAATAATTAACTATATAATTATTAGTCTTATCAATCTTATGAACGCAATTGTCATTATACGCAACTTACCAGTTTCGTTTAAGTAATGAAAGTCATTCATACTGTTTAAATTAACTTAGCATATTGTTGAGGTTTCATATACTCGTATAATATGTTTTTCATTGTAAGTCGTAAATGAGTTTTTATTAGTGGCTGAAAATTATATATTTAGTCAGTTCGCGACCAATGTCATTTTATGTTAAGTTTTTAAAGAATCATCACAGATGCATTGGTTGAACAAGCTAAAACCTCCGTGTTTTGTTTTTAAGCTAGCTTTAGTTGGTAATAAAAGAAAAAAAAAATTGATGTAATTCTTTGTAATACTTTTTGTTCCTTGCCCCTTATAAGCCTATCACTGCTCCCACGAACCCTAACTTCTACACATATAACGAGAATAGTAATAGTAATGAAGAGCGTAATTATCGCTTGCTCCGTGCCTCGGAAAGCACGTTGAGCTGTTGGTCCCGGCTGTCATGAACATCTATGACAGTCGTTATTTGGGAGTCAGTGCCTTCTAACATCCTGACAGCTGGTTTAACAATATAATGATGTTTCTCTCTTGGTTGCGGAGATCAGACGGCAGTCGCTCTATGTAATAACTGATATTCAACCGGGATAATTGGATATGAGGAACGAAAAGTATATTGAAAAGAGATAAGTCAACTTCCTTCTATATGAATATAAATATTACCAGGTGAACAGATAGAATATTCTGATCGATGTGGGGTGGATGAGTCGAAGACCATATTTATTGACGGAAAAGAAATGCTACGCTGACCCCAGATAAACTGGAAGCAGGGCAGAAGAATTGCCGCGGTGGGCGCCCGAGACGTCGGGAGGCACGAGGTGACTCCCAGCCACCGTAGGCGCTGGCTTGTGGGCGGTGAGTAATGGGTAAGTCGCCGACCGTCCGCCTTCTATAGGCGACCGGCCGCGTCGACGGCGCATTCGTGTTCCTTGCGCCTCAAAGAGATGTCAGCACAGTGAGGGCCCCCAGTGGGGGGTCAAGCCTGCCGGGGCTGCGGGACTGTCCAAAAGTGTTACCGCGGCCTCTTGACGTAGCAGGCACAAGAAGGAACATGGATGGTTTTTAGTCAGTAAAAGTCTGACACACCCTCCCGCTCCACCCACAGCGGGAGGTCATAATATGATTTTTCAACCGAAAAAAAAAACAAAAAGGGCAGAAGAATTATATTCCAGAGTGAAGGTTCTTTGTTCGATCTTGAATGTATAAAAATTACTAGTTAAAGTTAAGGACAACCATTGCTGTACATAAGCCATCCCCTAGATTTCCAATGTAATCGAAAACAGACGACCTGCTTCCCGAGTGATCGTGCGACTATTATTAGGTCAATCTGTCAGGTGGACGTCGAACGCAACGATTCCTGTTAAAGGCAGTCAATTCCAAAACATTCCTATCTCAATAGCTGTCAGTTTTTCGTGCTAGATCGTATAGCATGAAAAAATCCCTTCTGGCCCTTTAGCTGGCATTTGAAAGAAACCGCTTAGTTCTTGTATTCATCTTCTTTTGTAATTCGAACTCGTAGTGAAATCTTTAGAATAGCCTTAGCCCTCTACTGCTTGTATGATAAAAAATAAATCATTGTATACCTATATCGAAATCAATTGCCAAAAGAAATCTAATCTAACCACCAATGACATCATCGAGGTCATTTTCAACCGAATGTCGTTCAACCATTCGAGAAAGTGGCACAAACTTAATAATATAATGGCACATGTTAGTCTATTATGTAAATACTAAGGCAATGCGATTCTGTTAGTGTGTCGGGTTGTTTACTCGCGAGTTTGAACTTTGAAGACCCTACTTACATAAGGGATTAGGTAATAGAAAGAACAATCATGGAAACAGTACGCTAATTTGCATTTATCGGTTCATTTGATAACATCACACGTATTATCTAATTTTCCGGATGAGTTGTTTAGGTCAGCTCTGTTTCCTTCAATTTCTATGTGTCAGCAACTTTTAATGCTATTTTTGTATATTGAGAAACTACAAGATTAGATGACAATGTGATTCATATTGATTTTAGTTTCTTTAGGCAGACTGCCACTGTTCGGACCGTTTTAGGAAAACGCAGTGTAGGACTACTTGCAGCAAGATAGACTAAGAGTGGATAGTGTCCATGCAATGCAAGGATGCAAGCGATCTACAGGAGACTACATCGTTTAATCACATTCACTGTGATGTAAAGAAATTTTGCATGCACCACATCCAAAAGATCTTAGACAAAATAGGTGAAACAGTAATTCACATAATTTACTCGTGTATTAACTAAATCATACTTTAAAATGAACTTCTTTCAAATATTCTATACGTAGTTTCTTTTGCATTACTCAATATACTGTACTGTTGTTTTAGTTTTGTGAATGGAGGCCTGTGCCCAGTTGGACACATTCTAATTCAACGTGCATGCTTATTCTTCCTCCACGGAAGATACGGTTGTACGTAACGACAACGTCATTTTAAGTTGTAGTAGTTGGCTTACGAACTCTGTTTAAATACCTCCTTTAAAATCATTAGATATGTTAGAGACCTTCCATGGAATGCAATATTCCAAAAGCTCTACAAACATAGAGTTTTTATATTCCTGCATTCTTACTTATTCTCTACAGAAGGTGGCGTGGCGATACGACTGATTTTCCGTAGTTTAAGCTCATTTTGATTTGTAATACCTAATGGGTTAATAAATATACGACTGATTTTCCGTAGTTTAAGCTCATTTTAATTTGTAATACCTAATGGGTTAATAAACTCAACGTCAAATCAGAACATGTTCACAAACTTGTGCGTGTCCTTCTAGATATCCGTGCAATGAAATAGTTCGAATTCCCCATCGAAACAGAGTTCCAACACAAAGTTTATATGCTTCCGCATTATTCGTTTAACGTATATAAGATTACGTAACCGTAATATAAGCTCAGTTTAATGTATAGTAATTTGCTAATAAACTCAAAGTTTATCAGAAGAATTTCACAACTTATGAGTGTGTGTCATTTCATCCTTCTAAAGATCCGTATTTAAGTCCGTGTAATGCAATACTCGGAATACCCTGAACATAAGTATATTCCTGCATTATTTTTCGTTCTCTACAGTAATTTATACGAGTGATTTTACGTAACTTGAGCTCATTTTAATATGTATTACCTAATTGACCAATCAACTCTAGAGTTTAGCAGAAGAATTTCACAAACTTGTGCGCGTGTCATTTGATCCTTCTAGAGATCCGTATTAAGATCCGTAAAATGCAATATTTCGATGATGAGAACAATCTGAATGACTCAGTGAGATCAAGTTGTCTTATCATTAGCTGTGCTAGTGGCCCTGTTTGCATGAATTGAGTTTTGAAATTACAATATTATCTTACGGGAAGTAATTACCTAGATCAAAATTTGTAAGATGAAGTGATACGGAAATAAATAAAGTAGTCCTCTATAGATTAAGCGATACACTTCGATTTCTTGGCGGGAATGTGAAGTGTCATGATTGCAGTTTTGTTTTATTTTCAAAAAATTGTTGTTGGTGCAAAATCTCTTTTCATATTCCATGTGAGATCTCAGTATAGTCCCACATATTTTTGAGGATTTATTTCGTTTAGGGAAAGGGATTCTCATTTAGCATTTATAGTCTTTATTACCACTCATTCTCATTTGCTATGATTTTTATATTAGTAATATTAAGAGATGATGATGATTTTTATATTAGACAGACAGAGATCAGCCGGCAACAGACGGTTACGTAGTTGATATTGCTCGCTATAAACAAAGCTATTTGTAGAGACGTCCGTTATGTAACAAAAGGAACCGGTAGTATGTAGGTAATCAGTTCACGTGGGCTGTTTATGGCAGTCGACCACTGCCAGCGAAATCGTCGTATAGCGAACAATTAATAAACCTACATTTAAGACTCTTTCAAAATCATAATACTTATTTGAGATGTGAGACTATGTTGTATTGTTAGTTAGGCGTCATAAAACCGAAAGTAAGCCACACATATGCCTCTGCAAATTTACGTCTGCGTGGAGCATAACTCAATCAATACCCTCTCGACCTCGTGATGAAACTCTCTTGGCTCGTGAGAGAAGGCTCGTGCTCTTGAGTGGGACGTCAATAGGCTGAGATGATAAGGATGAGACGTGACACACTATCAGTTAAAACCCTTAACACTAAAACTAAAAAATAAATGCACCTACCACAGCTGCACTAAAATGTTATTGCTGCAGCTGTGGTTCAATTATTTTGATTCTGTTTCCGGTAAAACCCTCCAGTTCAGCATGCGTTATTGTTTTATGCTGTCGCTGGTTTCCTCTAGTGCCTTCGTACACGATAATAAATTATTTCCAATTATTTGTAACCAGAATATTACAAGATAATCTAGTTCATCTGATACTATCCGTGATAATAATCATATTATGTAGATAATTACCTACCACATATTCTAGGATTAGCCCAATATTTTAATGATATACATAAAAAAAAATATGCTTTTTGTTATTACATCATAAACAACGTTACTTTTAGTTGGTGATAACGGGTTAATACAGTCGGCCTCACGTCAGGTGTAAAATATTTTTAAATAAAATAATGTCTTCGTGCATATATCACTTTTAGCCAGTGTCAAGTAAGTGATATATTAATAATATATAAATTATAGTTAATGAGAATGAGTGGTGATAAAGATGATAAATCGTAAATGAGATGCCCTCCCCTAAGCCCCTTGAGTCCTCAGTAAAGATATGGATTATACTGAGATCTCACATGGACTTCTTGAGAGAATTTGAAAAGTGATGTTGCACTGCTTTGTTTCATTTACCAACACTCATGTACGTTCACTAACACTTAACGGTTAATAATCCACCTGTATTAAACATGAAATCAAAAAAAATATCACAAATTTTAGAGAAAAAAACAAAACTGCAGACTCTCGTCTTCTTCTTTTATTTAATTAACAATTACGTTCATATTGGATCAATCGCGAATTGGACTAAATGCAACTCAAGGTCTCAAACAGGTAGCAAATGTAAGGGCTAGTGTATGATCCTTAAGTGAATGGCACCTTTGGTCAGTTCCGTTCACTTGCGCAATGACAGGCTGTCATTAGTGACAGGCCGGTCGCGGTAGCGGAATGTCGTTAAGGCTTCCGAGCACATTTGCTATCCAACTGAGTGGAAAATCCCTCACACCAAATTGGCCAGTTTGCTTATTTGATACGCCTAGCTATTATTTCTACTGATTCGCGTGAATTATCGTCATGTCTTCAAGCCTATGTGAGAGGTTTCATTAAATGGAAGAACCATAGACAATGTGCCAACCATAGACAAAAACAAATTATTGTAATATTTTAATTTCAAAAGTTACATGTTATTATTTGATAGTGATATTGTACAGCCCGCAGTGAATGGGCGCGTTAGTTTATTAATAATTCATAAGAGCTCTATTGAGCCAAAGTTAAATATATTTTTTTTATATAGGTTTTTATAATAATTGTAAAACTGTTAAGTAAATTAAAAGTCATTTAATAGGCTTTAAAGCACCTACGTACGGTGCATAAATTTAAATTAATAAAACATTCCTAGCTAAAAATCTGATCAAAATGTCAGAAACAAATGAACGGAACTGAACAAAATTTTATTCGGTATCGGTAGGTATATCACATCCTCTACATTATGACAATTACCTCGTAGAATAGTAATAGCTTTTTGAGATTCAGCAGGAATATTGGTAGCTACTATAAGAAAAATGGTATGGAAGTAAAGCAAGGTCCATATCCTTACCTTGATATTTTAAGGAGAAGGGACTGCGGCCCAACCAATGCTTGTTGGATATTGTATATATATAGCGACGAGCTCGAATTTTGTTTACGCGATTCAGGATTCATTCATCTACTTTTAAATCATCGCTTGGACAATAGCGCCACACTATGTTGAAAAATCAGAAACAATATTGAAACTTACTTCGGAAAAGAATGATTCCCTCTTGCGCGTTGTATCCAGTGATGAACGGGACATTCGCGGCGTTTGGTAGCAAATCCACAGGAGGAGCAGTCAGGAATGCTCCTGGCAGATCCGGCTCCACGGCTGGTAGAAACGGCAGGGCCACTGTACTGCGTAGATCGGCACTACGGCCGGGAGCGACCGAAATGCGAGCTCCGGCTTTTACCAAGAGTTCGCTGGGAGTAGCGCGGAGGTAACCTACAAAATAAAAACGTAATATGTTATATAAATATTGTTCTAAGACGTATTTTGTGGTCTCCTTAAGGCGTGAACGGGTCGACAGAGATGGGAGAGGTGTCACTTTGTAGATTTCGCTACGGAGTTTTCAATAAAATTTGATTTGCGCGGGTCACTCACCATTATACATTAAGCTTAGATACGCAAGACTTTGGTTAAAAATCACTGATTTTAAGCAGTGCTAAGGGTGGTTTTGGATTGGTAATGCTACCTTTTAAATCAAATTGTTTTAACAGTAACGGGCGCGTTAGTTTATAAGTATGACTTTTATAACAGCTTTATTGAGCCAAACTTGAATGAATGATTTTGACTTTGACTTTGACTTTGAAAGCAGGTTAAAAAAGTTGTACTTAGGTTTGTTACATTAACTACAACTACATAAGGTTTATTTTATGGTGGCTATGTGTTTACCTATATTCTGTTATGGGCAATTTTTTTGTAAGCAAGTGACAATTCCCGCGCAACTATAATTTGTCGAAAAATCGATAAACAACTCAAGAAGACACATATTCAGGCAAATTAGACAGTCTCGTGTAATGAGAGTAGATATATATAAATATTTAAAAAATAAAATATTTTCTGTCAATTATTTATTTCCAAGATAAGTATCATTGAGAACTTGTGTAGTGATAAATACCCTTTTTTTGTAAATAAAAAATTTACATACCTAAGAAAACATCCAGAACAGAACAAATATTCATCTTCATGCACACAAACATTTGTCCTGTATCCTATGTCTAGTGTGTGGGAAACGAACCCACGACCTTAGAAGCGGAGTGCCTATATACCCATACTTGCCACCACGCCATATCGGTCTTCATATAAAAATGGTCTTACCGAGCAGCTCAGCAGTACTGTTGGTGTCGATGCCAAGCTCTTTGCCCAGCTCGAAGGCGCGAGCTCGGGGATCGCTGGCCAGCGCCCACGGAGATACAGCTAGACCGCTTTGAGCAATCGCGCCGTGGAACAAACCCTGCGAATAAAAAAAATATTATTGTTGTGTCCAATGTGGGTTCATATAATAAAGAGACTTTATGCTCTATGTAAACACCACATGACATAAATATTTTTCTTTATTTAGTATGTATAAGCCTATATTTATCATTGTAATTATACAGTTTTTTTAAATGAAGATTTATTGAAGAAACATACAATAATCTAAAATAAAAACAAGTATTTGGACCCGTAGCCAATGCGGGCTCCTAGGCATTTGCATATTCTGTATATCGGATAATCCGACTTTGATCGTGTAGACTACAATTTTTTGTTCTCTTCTTTGGAACTTAGTCCAGCCCTAATAATGTACATTCATAACATGTTGTCTTTTATTGGAACTAAAACCCGACCTTCAAAGCGGTAAGCGAATGTATCCTGCCTCTATTAACCGCCGCTAGCGGTCGTCAACAATCACACAACTTTACATAACACACCAACAATACAACAAAGTCAGAACTGTAATTAAATCAATTCTACATAACAGTGTTTAAAAAAAAAAAAAGTTCTACCCCAGCAAAGCAGTAGAGACTTTACTAGAGGTTTGGAATTAACACGGAATTCACTATACCAGTTTTCCACTCTTGATTACAGATTAAAATTTTCACAATTTTTATCATAAAAACGGGAATTCACGAGTTTTAGAAAATCAATGATGTAATTTTTTCCGTGTACGCGCCAACTAATATTAAAATTCTTGAATCAATTTTGGAAAAAATTACAGATTTGAGTTTATTATAAAAATAAAGAGATCTTACAAATCTCAACACGTAGCAAAGGGTGCCTGAGAACTGTAGTTGATGGAAAACGATATCCGAAGTTAAGCACCGTCTGCAAAGGTCATCATTTCCGACTCTTAAAGACATAGTCACAACCACGCATTAAGTTTTGAAGGTTTTTAACTACAGATTGTTTAATTACTACTGTTATTTATCGTTATATAAATTTCGGAAGTTCATATTATATCATCTTATTATAGATTCTGTGTTTCAACATCTACATATAATGCAAAAGCAATTTATATCTTTATGAGTTCATGTCAAAGCTATATATATCCTTATAAGTGTATGTCATCCCTATAGATTCATGTCAAAGTAAAAAATGTTTTATTAATTTCTGTGACGAAAGTACATATTACTTAAAAAGTAAGTAGGTACATGAAGTGATTTGCCTTGTTAGTTCAGGTGCATAATTAAAATTACTAATCTGCCAGAAGCAGTGTACATTGTGCCGTAACGCCACGAAATAACAGAGACTGTGTTTTTTTGTGGCGGCAATAGGGTCGCCGCCTATTACGTGGGACTATGCCTCTGCCTACTCCTTTGAGGAAACAGGCGTGACTTGTCATTTAGGGTTTTTGAAGACGTCTCTAACTTGGTTTAATCACTATGACATATATAATAAACGAAACCAACGGATTAGCTTGCCTTCTGAAGAATTTGTGGATACTGTTATTTTAATTTTATGTGCGACAAAAAACGATTGTCCATTTCTATTTGATCTTAACTGATATAGTTGTGTACATAGCATCATTATCCATACAATTATTTATTTTATTTAAACATTATCGCCCAAATAAAATAAAAACATGTATAAAAGGCGAACTTAATGCTGCAAGGCATTCTCTACCAGTTAACCTTTGGGTTAGCAGAAAAGTGTGAGGCAGTACGAATAAGAAAACATATAAACTTAAGGAAGAAGGTATAATGACGTCTACGCTTCATAGATAGATACATTATAAAAATGTACACCTTTGAAACGTAATGTATTCAATGTTAATAGTGTGCTTAACCTCGATGCGATGGCCAAACACAGATGAGCAAGAAGGTTGATGTAGAGGATCCTTAATTAAAGTTTCCGACCAATATTTGGTCGAGTAACACGTACTCCTTAAGTGGGTACTTTGGCCCTTTTAGGCACTATAACTGCCGGATAATACGGAACATAACAACACCTACATACAGATTTTGCGGATCTTTAATGAGCTTTAACGCTGTTAATGGGGATTAATCACGATCATACGATACTTAAAGTACATACAGGCATTGACAGTAATTATTTATAAATAACTTCAATTAAATCGAAAGCTTTTTATTATACCTACATAGCTAAAGTACTTCCCTAGAGTTAAGCTTTATTCGTTACAAATATTATACGTAACCGCGGCTAGTCTTAAAGTTAGATTTGAGTATTCATTCAGCAAGCTAGTCTTATAATGTTGATTTTGATTCTTTTTAATTTAAGGGAAACTCATTAATTTGTTGCGGCAGCTGTAAGCCGACATAAAAAACTATACGTGTGGTTGCGAGTTCTCGGACGAATTTTACCACCTCACCTCTAGCCCGAGGGAGTTGTGACTAAGGGGAAAGAATCTCGTCTAGTGTCCATATAACTAAAGAGGCCACATCTCACAATTTGTCACGTTTCCCTTAGACATCTCTTTGGGAAAAGTCAAGTATGCTACAATTCTATAGATCATTTTGAGAGATTTAGAGACCACTATAATACCGAGCAGACTATTAGCACTCGAACCAAAAAAAATGGTAATGCATTCCTCAGTAAGGCTATTCGGCTTTAGAATTACCTTCCTGCGCAGGAGTCCTAGAGCCCTGGGTATTATAAGCGCGGCGTGAATCGGTACGGAACAGCTTTAAAATAGTGGTACCAATATTTTGGTTGTATTCTTGTAACTTTGGATATGGACGTAAGATGCTTATGTCTGTTACCTTCGATTCGTTTGATAGCATGTGAAGGTGAACGGAAGCAGCACCTGCTGACTCCCCGAAGATAGTGACCCGCGTGGGGTCGCCGCCGAAGGCCTCGATGTTGTCCCGAACCCATTTCAGCGCTATAACCTGGTCCTGGCATATCAGATATCTTATTAGAAAAAAAATATTAAGCAGTGTCTATAATAGTATTGACATTAATAGTTAGTTAGACCAACGGAAAGTGGTTTAAATATTCCTTTCAAGATTTTTAAACAAAAACACAAATATGAAAAAACATAAGCGTTCGCCTTATTGATCTTCCACTGAAAATAATGCTGGCAGCTATTTCTTCCAGCGTCTTTGGCTTGGCAATCTTAAGAGGTAGTGTTGCCAGCATTTTTGGCACCGTTTGTCTCACATATGGAAAATATCTTGTAGTTACAGTTTTTTGTTTCTAGTTTGTTTTTTTATAAGCTATAAAAAAGTTAACGCAACTTTTTTGCCTTTATCCTTGTTATTTATCAATAAATAGAAACTTGTAATAAGGAATGCATGAACACTTTATTGCACACTAAATATAAAACTAATCAAATCACATAAACAAATGTTTAGTACAATGGGCGGCCTTATTGCTAACAGCAATTTCTTCCAGGCAAATTTAGGATAGACAAGAAACTATTGTGCGTCTATTGTGCGTTTGAGGATGTCAGCTGCAATATTCCAGCCATCCAGAGAACCCGTGACCGCCTTGACATCGCTGAAGGCCTCCAGAATTCTATAACGGTTGTTACTACAATACCTTAAGTCCCATATTCCCGGGCACCTCTTCGTTCATCAAACTGAGGAATCCCAGCGCGCCTAGTCGGTAGTTGAGCGTCACTAGGACCACCCCAGCTCCCACCAGATGGTCGGGCCCGTAGAGAAACGCGTTGCCGGAGCCCACGGCGAATGCTCCGCCGTGAATCCATACCATCACTGCTAGTTTTGGGTTGTACCTACAATGAACGTTACAATTTATTGCAAAACTCTTAGACATTTTTCATTCATTTACACAGCGCTTCTGGTACCAAACTAAGCAGAGATTATACTATGGGAACTAGAGAACGAAGAAAATAAGTTTAAGGCCATATCGGCAAAAAATATGAACAGCTCTTTGAAAGCAACTGAGTTGTTAATTTGTTGTCAAACTAGCTTCTATAGAACTACTTATCTGTCGATATTTACGGATTTATAGCCCTTATGTTGTTCTTTTAATCACATTTAGTGATAACTGGGACCAACGAGTAAAGCTTTGAAGACAAATGTCGCTAGCGACAAAACGTCGTCGGGCTAAGTGGTGCAACGTTGCCAGACTTCGCTCGACATGTCTGGCAACATCGACTTCTCCTCACGTCGGACATAGGTCGCGCGATATCCCTTAGTCCTATCCCTTTGAGAGCTTCCCATAGTGTATCCCTGACTTTAATAGAGTTTATCGTTTCTTAAACTAAACTACTAATGCTTACTCATGTGTAGAACATAATATTAAGTGAGCATTACAGAAAGCAAATTAAAAAATAAGAACTTTCACGTGGACGAAGTCGGTAGCATAGCTGGTAGTATTAGATTATACAAGATTGTGTGTTGGTGATATTACCCTCCTTTAAGAGTTGCGCAGTCAGATAAAAAGATTTCGCTATTTCACGTGCCAAAACAACAAAATTGCTCCCTTGGCACACGAATTCATAATTTGGTTTTGAAATATAAAATTGCTTTTGGTTTGAAAGGAAATTCCATTAAAATATTTGTAGGCTGTATAGTAATTTAATTTAGTACGTGACGGTATGAATGACGGGTGCTGGGAAGCTATGTTTACCTATTTCGACCCTATAGCTTGGTAAAACACAAGTTGGAGTGATGTAGCGGTAAGTATGAAAGACGTCGTGACAGATATAACATCTCAAGATATAGACAAAGTAAAATGTGGCCGATTGTATATAACTTATCAGTTAATGATATATGATAAGTAGATGATAAGCTCTTCTTATTTAATAGTCTTCAATACAACATAATTTTTTGGTTAACTTTTTAAAACTTTTATTTTATTACATAGTACTTGAAAACGTCAAATTATAATATAACAAACAATCGGAATATGATTACAGTTTAGATTTACTTACATGCAACAAAATAATTAAAAAACGAAAAAATATGTAAATGTTAAAATTTAAAAAATAGTTAATATGGGAGAGACCATACAAATCTGAGTGTAGAAACAATGACTTGGGAGATGCAGTGCAGAGTTTATTGAGATGGGAGTGGAGAGAAAATGCAGGTCTAACGCAAATTCACCTGAGACCCTGGCATCATCATTTTACCTTTCGTCTCTCATAAATCTCCGACTAGGATTAACTTTAGTATCCATCTACATACCCTGTAAGCTTGTCCGGCAGTGCTGGCGTATACACGTTAAGGTAGAGGCAGTCCTCATCTCCCTTGTAGGTGTCGAACAGCATAAACCGGTGCGGACACACGGCACCTTCCTCCAAGGCATCTCGTACTCCTGACCAGGGCTCCAGTGGGACCGGCGGCCTGAACCGCAGTGCTCCTCGGGGTGGTTGCGCGTATCTAGATTAGGAATGAAAATAATATCGTTGTAAGAGGCCTTTTTGGTAATTGCGCAAGGTAACCTAACAATATATCCGATGGACCGAGATCTAATCAAGGCGGCGGGAAGCCTGTGGATGCAGGCGGCTTAAGATAGCTCAATATGGAAATCTATTAGGGCGTGTCAGTGGACGTGAAATGGCTGAGATAAAGATGATGTTAAACCTAATAAACCCACCAAATGATTTGGGAGTCAAATGCTTTCAGTGAATTTAGAAATATTCTTCATACATACATAATTTCACGCCTATTTCCCCGAAGGGGTATGCAGAGGCATATTATACGCCCACATTTAGCCAGTTATATTGTTGGTCTCACGTAATAGGTGGCGAGCCTATTGCCGCTTGCTGATTTTTATGCTCGCCTAAGCCTCGTCCGTTAATCGGCAGGTGCACCACTTGCAGGTGAGGTTGGCTTGGGATCCTCAGATCTTGATAGGATCCCTATACATACAATATTCTTCACAGTTTGACAATTTCCCTAGTCTTTTTATAAAATAACGCTTTCAACAATCTGCCTGCAAAGCATGCGTAATATAATGCGTAATATCACTTTTAGATGGCAGAAACCTTGCTATAACTATTTGAAAGGGATTTTTGTAATTGCTTTAAAGTTCACTTTTAGCACAGAGATATCTAGATGAAACGCGCGAAATGGTGAGAGGTGGCTATTTCCCCTTCGCCCAGATTAATACTAGACGGTATTTATTCCATTAGTCGCCTTTTATATCGGTTTGCCGAATTCATAAAGAAATAACAATAAATATTTTTTTTTAAACATTCTACAGTTTTTCAAACTATCAAAACGTCTTTAGAGCTTTACAATTGGGATATTTGGTGTCGGCATCATCATCAACTTCATTTCAACCATATAAAGTCCACTGCTGAACATAGACCTCCCAATAGTCTTTCACGATCTTATGCCGCCTGCATGCACCGGATTCCCGTTGCTTTGTATCAGCGTAGTAAACCCAATTTCTGAATTGTTTATACCTCTGTCTCTGAGATACCAGAGGTGCGTTTCGCATCTAATTAAGAGTCATAAATATTAATTTCCTACTTTAAAACGATTTATTCATATTCAAGTGGCAATCACAATTCATTTCCAGCCAGCCGCGCGTGCTATGCGCCGGAAAAATATTTCAGCAATATAACCTCACTTAAGTTAGAACTACTCGCGATTTTCGTGTTCTTAGGAACAATTACAAATTGTTTACAATACGGAACAGTTAATGTTGAAACTACTCATAGATGTATATCATGTTATTAATCCTCTTACTTTTGCCCCCGAAATTCTTTTACCAAGGTTCGTACGAAGATCAAAATTATTGATTTGAAGATTGCTCTATTCTTTTTGAACTTCCATGGAGCATTTATATTTATTATAAATGCTAATGATTTATTAATATTACGTTACGACCCGGACACTGGAGAATTCTAGATGGTTGCGCCACAATTGTCCCAGTCGTTTCAAAAAATTACGCATTTTACAATTTGCCTGCAAATCATACATATCTCCCAACCATATTTTTAATGACAAATTAGTTATTAATATAACGAATCGGGAACTGGAAAATTCTAGAGGGACAACTTGTCAACCAATCAACGGCTTAACGTGCTTAACGGGCTTTCATAAACATCTATGGCAGTCGTTATTAGGAAGTCGGTGCCTTCTAATATTATGACTCAGCCTTCACGCCTTTTTGAAGAGCCTCATTTTTTAGAGAAAAAAATACAATTTCAGGAAGCTATTAAATCTGTACAGATTTAAAGAGATCAGGTAATCTTATACCTGATCTCTTTAAATCTGTAGGACTGCTCAGCGGTTCTAGTGGCTTGCGTCCTCTGAGCGCACCCAGCTGTGTGAACAGGATAGGCCCGTCGGCTCATGAAGGCCTCGAGCGCGAGCACGAGACGCGCAACGTGTGTAGATACGTAATAGAAGGAAATAGACCCGTGCTCAGTAGTAAGGCGTGAATGGGCTAAGACGATGATAATGATGATTAAGTGAATTACCTGATCCCTTTAAAACTGTAGTAAGAAGACTGCTCAGCAGTCCTAGTAGCCAACTTGCGGCCTCTGAGGGCACCTAGCTGTGTGAACACGATAGGCCCGCCGCCCACGCGCATGCGGTCCACGAGCGCGTGCACGAGACGCGCAGCGCGTGCCGGCACCGCCTGCAGCCGACGGAGCGCGTGCTTTAAGCCCACGCTCTCGCTCACTGTGCTCGATAGACGTCGCCACGCTCCTGTCACCTGAAGTTATTTAAATGGTTAACTCACAAGTAAAAGAAATTTGGTATTCCCTTTTTTATTATACAATTATTTTAATGCAATTGTAGATTGAACACATACATATTTAAATTTTTAACGCACAATATTGAGTTGGCTAATTAAATTATAAATTTATAAATTAAATAAATTAATATATAATAAGTAAAATATTATATGTTGGAGTTATTAACTATGTTATTATAGTTAGGTGCAATTTTAACACGGGTCAACTGTAGCGTGTTACGTTGAAGGTTAGGTTGATGCAGAAATTAGTAATAGAATTTTTAGTACACTGAAATCGAAAGGAGTTTGGTAATAATAGGTTGGGGAAAAAGTCTTTTCGTATTTTTGTATGAAAAGTCAAGACATTTTTTTCAAAGTTTATTTACATTTATTTACAATATATATGTACCGTTTTGTTGAATAACTTTCTGCCATTTTGTGGGCAGAGACATTATCCCGTTACTGTAGAAACTTTGGGACTTCTGATCAAAAAAACGGGACAAATAGTTTTGGCAGTCCTCTTTTGAGGTCAACCTTACAGAACCTAAAGAATTCTGCAGAGACCGAAACAGGTGAAAATCTGAAGGCGCAAGGTCAGGGCTATATGGTGGATGCACTAGGACCTCCCAGTCGAACTCTCTTAATTTTTGCTGAGTGGCTAAAGATGTGTGTGGTCTAGCGTTATCGTGATGAAAGACCACACCCTCCCTGTTGATCAATTCCGGCCGTTTTCTCTCGACTGCTTCCTTTAATCTCATCAGTTGCTGGCAGTAAAGATCAGAATCGATGGTTTTGCCGGGCGGTAAAAGCTCATAACATACAATGCCCTTCCAATCCCACCATACACACAGCATCACCTTATTTCGTGTTAGGCCGGGTTTGGCCACAGTCTGTGAAGCCTGGCCAACTTTCGACCACGACCTTTTTCGCACACTCTTGTCGTACGTGATCCACTTTTCATCGCCAGTTATCAATCTCTTCAAAAACGGCTCGGTTTCATTACGTCTCAATAATGAATCGCAAATGAGTACACGGTTCATTAAGTTTCTTTGAGTGAGCTCGTGTGGCACCCAAATATCGAGCTTTTTGTATAACCAGCTTTCTTCAAATGGGTCAAAACTGTTTTGTGGTCAATTCCCAGTTCTTCAGCTACATCGTAACTACTAATATGCCGATCTTGCTCCACTCTTTCAAAAATGGCGTCCATTTTATTCGTAACAGGGCGACCAGAGCGAGGTGCATCTTTAACATCAAAATTTCCGGACTGAAAACGTTTGAACCAAATTTGTGCTACTCTTACTGTCACTGCATCAGGTCCATAAACATCACAAATTTTTTTCACTGCTTGAGTTGCATTTTTGCCTTTTTTATAATAAAATTTTAAAATGTATCGAATTTCTTCATTAGATTCACTCATTTTTACGGAGAGAAAAACAAATGAAAAATAGCGGGAAACAACTTTTTTTTATTTTTTTCTTTTCTTTATAATGGAACCTTTTTAATGTTACCAAAACCAGCCAGACACAAATAGTACAGTCAAAAAAATTTTATAATAAGTTTATACCTACGTTATGCGAAAAGACTTTTTCCCCGTCCTAATATATAGGTATGCATTGCTAATAGGATGTACCAAATAATCTCTTGAACGAAATGTTTAATTTTCATAGTTGACCACATTATTTTATTACGCGATTTGCATTATGTCATCTCATCATTATGTGCATGTCTTTATGTCAATGAAAACGTTTATATTTAACCGTCGAGGCCTAACATGGCTAAACGAATACCACATACAGTGAAAACCGGGACAAAAACCTAAGCTTATTCAAATTTAGTAAGAAAAGCTTTATATATAACCTAAACACAAGGAATAAGCATAAATTAGTAGTACCTGCCATAAGGCTCCAAAAGCAAAAAAAATATATGAAGTCAATAAAATCCCAAGCAATATAAGCCTAAATAAATTTAAGTTAACAATAAAACGAAAGCTGTATTCTAATAAACCGTGTAAACCGTGTGGCGCCGGCCTAGAATAGCGTCACCCCCTCTCATCTCATGGGGAGTCGTAAGAGTCGACGAAGAGAAATAGGACCGGATGATGGGCAGCAGCGCCATCCTGCGTACTGGCTGGAACTGCGATCACCAACCCGCCTGCCCAGCGTGGTGATTACGGGCAAATACCCCTAATAGAATGGCACATACACACAAACGGCCCCCAGTCCCCGGCGGCCCCGCTATTCCAGATTACGGTAGCGGTCTTGGTAACGGCGGGGCAGGGGGTGCAAAGAATCACCGGCAGAGATCCGGCTACCATCCTAAACGACTTCTGCACCTGGCAACCTACAACACCCGCACACTGAGGACTGATGAGAAGATTGACGAGCTGGAAGAGGAAATAGAGCAGTTGCACTGGGACATTATCGGGTTATCTGAAGTCCGAAGACAGGGGGACGATACGGTAATCCTCAAGTCCGGCAACTTGCTCTACCACCGGGAGGGCGACCACCTGTCCCAAGGTGGTGTCGGGTTTATAGTCCGGAAGTCCATCCGTAACAACATCGTGTCTATAAAGAGTGTGTCGACTAGGGTAGCGTACCTAATACTCAGAATCACCAAACGGTATTCGCTGAAGGTAATTCAGGTCTACGCACCGACCTCGACACACCCTGATGAGGACGTAGAGTTATTGTATGACGACATTTCTGCCGCCATACATACTTCACCAACTCACTACACGGTTGTTATGGGGGATTTCAACGCAAGGCTAGGCCAGCGAAGTGGTGACGAGCAGAAAGTGGGGCAATTTGGAGTAGGGCGAAGAAACCAAAGGGGCCAGCGGCTAGCGGATTTCATGGAGAAGGAGGGACTTTTTATGATGAACTCCTTCTTCAAGAAACCTCCGCAGAGGAAATGGACCTGGATGAGCCCTGATGGTTTCACGAGGAATGAGATAGACTTTATCATGACCACTAAGCGGCAAATATTCAATGATGTCTCTGTAATCGCTAGGGTGAAAACCGGCAGCGATCACCGAATTGTAAGAGGCACATTGAATATAAATGTCAAGCTTGAAAGGTCCCGCCTGATGAAGTCTACGCTCCGACCCTCAGTCGCCCATATTCAAAACCCCGAGTACTTTCAGATCGAGCTTCAAAATCGCTTTGCAGGTCTAGAGGACTGCGTGTCCGTCGACGACTTAAGTAGCGGGCTAGTTGAGACTGTCCACGCGGTGGGGTCCAAATTTTACAAGACCAGACCCCGAAATAAAACCCAAAAAATATCGACTGAGACTCTTGATCTCATGGAAGCACGACGACATATGCGATTGCAGTCTTCAGCAGATGCATTCTCTTACCGGCGTATCAATAGACAGATCACGAAATCCTTGCGACTTGATATTCGCAGATTCAGTACTACGTGTATTGAAAATGCAATAGAGAGGAACAAGGGTTCGAAAGTGTTCGCACGAGATCTGTCTATTGGCCAGAGTCAGTTAACGCAGCTGAAGACCAACAAGGGCAATCTAGTCACGTCGAAACCTGAGATCATGAGGGAAATCGAAGGGTTTTATGGGCAGTTATATACTAGTACGCAGGATCCCGCTACTTGTTTGGCTAAAGATCCTAGAGCCAAACTAACCAGGCACTACACCGAAGACATCCCGGATGTCAGCCTATACGAGATTAGGATGGCCCTGAAACAGCTGAAGAACAACAAGGCACCGGGTGAAGACGGGATGACAGCAGAGCTTCTGAGAGCGGGTGGTACACCGGTACTAAAGGTACTTCAGAGGCTCTTTAACACCGTCATCCTCGAGGGACTTACGCCACAGGCGTGGGCCAGTGGCGTGGTTGTACTTTTCTTCAAAAAAGGTGACAAATCTCTTTTGAAGAATTATAGGCCAATCACGCTACTGAGCCACGTCTATAAGTTGTTTTCACGGGTCATCACGAACCGTCTCGGTCATAGGTTTGACGACTTCCAGCCTCCCGAACAAGCCGGTTTCCGAAAAGGCTTTTCAACCATGGACCACATACATACGCTGCGGCAGGTTATACAGAAGACCGAGGAGTATAACCAGCCACTTTGCTTAGCGTTTGTGGACTATGAAAAGGCCTTCGATTCGATCGAGACTTGGGCAGTGTTTCAGTCCCTGCAGCGATGCCGCATTGACCATCGGTATATTGAAGTGTTGAGAAGTTTATACAAAAACGCCACCATGTCCGTACGCGTACTAGACCAGCACACGAATCCTATCCTCCTGCGGAAGGGCGTGAGACAGGGAGATGTCATATCTCCGAAACTGTTCACTGCTGCCCTGGAGGATGTTTTCAAAATGCTGGACTGGGGAAACTACGGCATCAACATAAATGGCGAGTATATGTCTCACCTTCGATTTGCCGACGATATAGTGGTCATAGCGGAGTCACTTGTGGATCTGGGCACAATGCTCGAAGACCTCGACAGAGCTTCCCAAAGGGTAGGTCTCAAAATGAACATGGACAAGACGAAAATTATGTCGAATGTCCATGTTAAGCCTACCCCAATAATTATTGGAGGCTCGGCTCTCGAAGTTGTCGACGAATATGTATACCTGGGACAAAAAGTCCAAATGGGTAGGTCCAACTTCGAGAAAGAGGTCAATCGTCGAATCCAGCTCGGTTGGGCTGCGTTCGGGAAACTGCGCTATATCTTCTCGTCAAAAATACCTCAGTGTCTTAAGACAAAAGTCTTTAACCAGTGTGTGTTGCCAGTGATGACGTACGGTACTGAGACTTGGTGCCTGACTATGGGCCTCATTAGAAAGCTCAAAGTCGCTCAGCGTGCAATGGAGAGAGCTATGCTCGGAGTGTCCCTATGTGATCGAATCAGAAATGAGGAAATCCGTAGGAGGACTGGAGTGGCCGAAATAGCGAGGCGAGTTTGCAGGCTGAAGTGGCAATGGGCGGGGCACATAGCTCGAAGAACCGACGACCGATGGGGCGTCAAGGTTCTGCAATGGCGACCGCGAACCGGTAAACGTAGTAGAGGACGGCCTCCCACGCGATGGACCGATGATCTGGTCAAGGCGGCGGGAAGCCGATGGATGCAGGCGACTCAGGATCGCTCAATGTGGAAATCTATTGGGGAGGCCTATGTTCAGCAGTGGACGTCAGATGGCTGAGATGATGATGATGATGATGATGTATTCTAATGGATACGATAACAGGCTAATCTAGTATACTAATAGACTTAAAACATGAATATTGTTAATGTTATATTTTATTGCATTGTATAGCTTCACAGGCAAATAAAGATTATAACCTAAATACCTGACTTTTTGAAGATTATAAATGAAAGCGATTCAAACTGTCAACAATCTGAAAGTTCATTTTTTTATTAACTTGATGCGCTTCGCGTGTTGTTAAATATGATGTTTAAGTCATTATGTCAATGCAAACTGTAAAGTCACAGCTGGTTGGTGAGAGCCCACACATGGTGATGTCAAATTAAGCTGTCAACTTTTATGATTTTCGGCTCCGCAAACATTGTTTTTCAAACATTAAAACACGTCTCGCGTTTCGCTGCGGTATAATTATAGTATGTAATTGCTAACTTGCCTCTTTTCTTTAAGTTGAAAATGGGTAGTATCGTTTTGGCGTAACTTATCTGGTACTTGCCAAAATTCTACTTTGTATTTACACTGAGAAGAGTCTGAAATTTGCATAAAAAATAAAAACGTAGTCGAGTTGAATTTTACTAGGAAAATGTATATATACATATTGATTTTTTTTGTGATTGTAAACTTTATAGTTTATGGTAATATTCTAAAAGTCATTCATTTTTTAAAATCTATTTTTTTTGCCTTTAAAGAGCTTTTGTCATACGAAGATTTTTTTACTAGAACTCGTCTTCGGTATTTAATGTTTTTAAAGTTTTATATGGATCCTACAAACATCTCAGGAGTTCAAACTAACCTCACCTGCAAGTGGTGCTCCTGCCGACTTGACGAAATATGACTATTAATGCCATCTTGTGTAAAATTTCTAGATATATCGATTGGAATATCACTCAAGTACCGAAATTTAATAATAATTACTTATGAACGAATTGGACTAAGTATATTCGTGCCTTGATCATGAAAATTAGGCAGTTTTTTTCCTCCTATAAAGTTTACTCAAATGGACATCAGTTTAAAAATTAGGCTGACGATATGTCGACTTGCTGTTAAACATTTTTCGAGGCACCTGAAATGCATTTTATTGAGTATATTGTTATTCAGTTTTACATTCCCGATTTTCCTTTTCTTTTATTCACTCTATCCAAAGGATGCCTAAATGAAATAGCTGTAAGTGATAAGGGCAACGATTGTATCTCTTTACTTTTGTAATTTTTTAATGTAATATTTTATTTAATGATTCATGTACAAACATTAAATTACATGACACAGATAGTTACAAATTAAGGATCAATGGTGCTGCTTAATTACAAAAAAAACTTCCAGCAGACCATCATCATCATATCCTAGCATTTTCCCGGTTTCCCTAGACTTAAGCTTAGGGCCCAGGGTCTGCTCCTTGGTTCAACCAGATTTGACTGAATTTCAGTCATTACGTGGAGCGACTTCCGTCTGACCTTCGCAAACCAGAGGGACACGTCATTATATGGTTAAACCAGCTGCTAGTCTGTTAGAAGGCACTGACTTCCATAATAACGCCATAGATGTTCATGACAGCCGGGACCAACGGCTGAACGTGCCTTTAGAGGCACGGAGCAAGCGATAATTACGCAAATCACTACGTAAAGTCATAGGTGCTCCACCAGGGTTTGAACCCGAGACCCTCTAAATTTAAAGGCAAGGGGTCTTGCCACTGTGCTATCGCCGCTCATAATTTTTGCACATTCTTCCAGCAGACCAGATGGTGGAAATATTATTTATAAAGAATAAGGCGCGTGCACAACAACAAACACATAAAATATTCTTAAAACTAGGCATACACATATTACAAAAAGCACGTCAAATGGTGGAAGAACTCTATGTGAAATGCCACGAACGGTCACCCATCCAAGAATTGACCTCTGACCTATTGTCACACAGCTCTGCAAGTGATTTAAAAATTACGATAAAGGTGTGAAAATATTTTTATCTATAACTGTAGTCTGCATATAATAATGCTTTATTGAATGCCACCTCTTTTGCAACATGTCTTATAACAACACGAAAGGTCGAATATTGGTCAACTGTCGATTCGCAACTAAATGTTTTTTTTTTTGCAATTACCTCTTCAATCGATAAGAGTAGCCAATCTTGGGAATAATCTTTTAAACTATAGAAATAAATTAATAGATTTTAATAGTTTCAATAATGATATGAAAGTTTCACTTTTTATGCCTCGTTATTATAAATTAAATAAACACAAAAAACAATTGGTTATTCTACTTCCAAGGTTTATTACATACATACGTACAAGGTACATTGTTTAAGTAAATAAAACCTGTTATATGTTCTGAGGGCCAACTCTAATTTAACGAAAACGAAACTTCCTTATACCCATTCCTTTCACTCGATAATAGGAAGAAGTCGATGCAATCCAAAAACAATACAAACGCAGCAACTCAGAACACCTGGCATATATGGCGCTATACTCCCTTAAAATACCTAGGATTACATTACAATAAGGAGAAACACTTTAGATGTAAGATAATTCTAAAGCTGAATGGTTTTAAAAAGGGCTGAATTAACAACTGCGGGACTGTTCGAAAAGGTTACCGCGGCCTCGGGACGTAGCAGGCTCAAGAAGGAACATGGATGGTTTTTAGTTAGTAAAAGTCTGACACGATCTACCCACAGCGGAAGAAGGTGATTAGATGATTTTCCATCCGAAAAATAAAAGGTATACAAAGTGGTGGTTTAGGTTTCAGAAAGATCCAACTTACACTTGGCTTTGTAAATTTAGTAAGGTTCTGACAACTTGCATATAAAGAGGAGAACGCTGTGTTTAATTGCAAACACAACAATTTAAACTAGCATTTAACCAACAGAAATGTAAAACTGCTTCTGAAATATAATTCGCTAATAAAGAGATCTTCCAGTACAACTAACATATTTTTATATAAAAAGCACAATTGTAGGGCTTGTACAGTACAATATTACGGCTACAAAATTAAAATTATGACAGCCGAATAAGGCATGAGGATTCAATTTGTTTCGTAAGAGCATTTTTAGGAAGTTTATGGCTCATTAAATCGATTTATTGATGTAGGTCAACGATGTGATGGTATGTGGGTGGATGGATGGTGAGGTATGCATTGCAATGCAATCAATGTAATAATGCATTGCTATTTTCGGTATAAGTATTCGACATGACGAACCTACAATATATATCTTACTAGCATAATGAAATTCGCGATTTTTTTGTAATTATGGGCGTTTGCTCCTCTTTCACGTAAAAACAACTGAACGGAAAAAATGGCACATTGATAACCTAGATTTTAACACAATATGATACAATTCTATCCTGGTTCTCAGGGGAACAGATACCACGCGGGTGACACGACGAGAAGGTGCTGGTTCAGCATATTTTTAGGTCAAACTATATAATCACTATTGACTAGAATTCATCTGCGTCTTCACGGGAACCAGGAGAAATCTGATAATTACAATCATTATAAAATCAGTAACAAATTTGGCCAAAAAATGTGGTTCATTGGTAAAAAACCAGTTCAAGAAATCTTGACGTAGTAATCTCGTTTTGCGGGAATCGGTAATCATACACGTGTTATAATTGTGAAGTTCACATGAAGTGTCAGTCAGGTAATTTCAAATTTATGACCTGTCATCCGCTTCGCCCCGCGACTATATGTCACGCTAAATTATCCAATTTTAGGTGTTCAGACGCCTTGCTACAATTGCTTGAAAGAGATCTCTTTAGTTATAGCTAAGATGTATTTTAGTTTAGAGATCTCTAGACGAAACGTGTCTAATGGTGCGACCTTTCCCCACATGGACACTACATGAGGTTCTATTCCTTTAGTTGCCTTCTTTGTTTTTTTTCTCTAGTTACACAGCATGGGCTCTTGCCCTCCGCCGCCTACGACCCTCCTGGCGCTGCTTGACGGGGCCTCCTGAGGGAGAGAGAGCGGATTTCGCTCCTTCTCCCGCTCTGCGGTCTCCTTCTGCAACATCACCACTTTGCAGCGCTGCTGGCCACAATTCGCAATTTCTTCTTCCAGGGTCGCATCGCCCGCGGCCCCGCCCACGTCGGGCACTCCACAAACGTGTGCTGCGCAGCCACAGTGGTGGCAGCACCGGGTCGATTCTCCCCCGGCCCCGTAATACTTCCCATAGCTCCAGTGCCCGGAAAGTACCTGCGTCAGTGGGAAGAACATCGACCGACACATCGCTCAATGAAGGGCCCAACCGCCTTGAGGATACGGCACTTCGATCCTAAAGCACCTTTGGCAGTCGTAAAGACCTGCCGCCACTATGCTCAGTTGCCTTCTACGACAGCTTAGGGCAAGACATGGGGTGATACGATTCATTAGATATACCGCAACCACACGCCTCAGTATATTTTATTCATTTACTAGTCATTAAGTTATGTTAATAGTGCATCTTTTTAAAGCGGTTATGCCGACCTCCAACTCCATTAATAGTAATCAGAATTTAATGGTACTTTGTGATATTGAAATCGTTAAGCTCTAATGCGAACATTGCACGGATTTGTTGAGCGTCTCTCAAAGAGCTCTCAAGTCAATTTAGGTTCATCATTGCACATTACAACTTCAGGGACACTTAAATTATCGATATATTGCGAAGCGACAATCATTGCTGGTAATTTTCCTTACGAAATAATAATATTATTTATAGCACTAACTTTATAAAAACCTAAAGTATCAATTTTCGTGACGAATTGTAAGAAAATAATATGTGTTTACATAGGGTTCATATTTGTTTGTACAAAAATTAATCCAAAACAATCAGATAAAGTGGTCTAGGTGGGTATCGCAGATATATAGATACATTATATCTAAAATTTAACTTTCAAATTAAATGTTGGTCACAATTATTACTCTCTGAATGATTAACTATCGATTATCCTTATGATAAAGTTCGATTTTTGTTTTTTTCCAGCATGGTGTGTTCAAACCTGCCTTGCCAGTAAGCAAAGTATAAAAATGAGTCTTGGCCGTTTACATTGTTTTTTATTTTATTATAACCAGTGTTACACGGGATTGCGTAAGGTTCCTTACAATATTGCAAAAATCCAAATCTATACAAGCCTAAAAATGTTTTGGTGGAATAAAAAAAATCGTACACATTACTTAATCCATGGAAACGTTACTTGAGCCTTAAAATATTCCAAAAAAAATATATATTAATTTAATCTTTATCGCACACTTAAAAGTATAACAGCCAGTTAACTTTAGGATTAGCAGGAAACTTTAAAGGCAATGCGTTAGTGAATAAATTCAGCGTGGGACAATGTTTATTAGCAAATTAAGAATAAGGCGAATAAGGGTTTTAAGTAATTAATAAAATTATATTTCGAAACCTCACCATTGTTACCATAAGGTTAACGAACAACGTTCTGATACACTGTATACAAAAGACTTTTCGGGTAATCTTTTTTAACGTTAAGTAATGATATTACGTAACTGTCTGTAACACTTTTGGGTAACGAGCTTGGCATACAGATAGACATTTGATGTAGGTACAGTCAGACGCATAAAAACTATACCAAAATTAACCGAGCTGCATCTGCATTACTATGTGATGATGATCTGCACTGAACTCCGCTTTGATGACGTTATTTCGATTTCCAAACAGATCGAAAACTTGTGTGCAACAACAATAAAATGGACCTCTCAAAATTTTAACGGGTTTAACTATTAGGTACTATGACCTAAACAGCTTTTAACAAAGGTCGCGTTTCTTTACGCTTTACAAATTGGCACAGCTGACTCTACATCATTGTTTTCTCTTGAAATATTATATCCTTGTTACATAAGTAACAAACCATATACAGCATACCGTCTACTCTTGTAATGGTTTGCACAACATTGCAGATGCCTAAATAACTGACCTGGATCTAAATGTAGAAGATGGACTTGAGTCGGCGAAACCATCGCCTTATAGATGAGCTGTTTATGATGCAAAGTCTAGTTATAAAACTAATACCAAATGTTTTTGTAACTGGCGTGTGAATTCATATCTTTAAAAAAAAATCCTATGAATCTTTTTTGTAAAGATCAGATGTCAGTAGGATATATTTTCTCAGCCTGTGTTTGCTATTACGACTACGCTTCTGCGGTAGCGTGCGCGCGAGAACCACCTGTGCCTTTTACAGTGTTCTTCACGCAATCCTTGTGCTAATCGTCAAAACTGTACAACTACGCACCATTCCTTAAATCATGTGTATACGACCCCTAACACGCGATACTTGGATACCGTGCTTCGAGTAGAGTATGCAGTAGAAGCTCCGTGAGACCACGTGGTCGAACTGAATTAGGTATTAGAGTTTTATTTAGGTTATGCAGGGCTTTTTTTGCATTTACGTTGTGCACGCCTACAGATCCCACAAAATATTTTATAATTTATTTATTAAGACAACCAATAAATCTTTAATGTAAAAAAAAACCATACCATAAAAAAACCAGAGACATTATCTAAAAATTATAGTTGGGAAACGATTTTCATGTTTGGTAATTAATAATTGAAAAAGTATACCCATGAGTTTCTTGACAGTTCTTCTCACAGAGCGGTGGCTTGGAACTGACACTTAGCTTCACTTACACTTAAATATTTTAATTTGTTTTGTTCTATATAACTGAATCTAAGCTTCGTGTTCTAGTGTTATCATATTTTAATTGTTTTTTATATTTTATTTTGACGTTTTCAAGTGCTATGTAATAGTTTATGAAATAAATATATTTGAATTTGCTGCTAAAAAAACTGAAAAGTAGCATGCAATGAAATGCGCGCAACAGATCGCGTTTCTGTGTGGTTCCAATCGTGCTAGCTGATGATATTTTAAGAAAAAAAATACAATCAACTCAAGAAATAACAATTTTTTATTTTATATCAACGATTTTATTCCCGCCAAAGTTATGTTACAAACATTTGGTGACACGTTTCCAGTTTTCCATTGGTTTATAGAACCTTAGCTTAGGAGCTACATAAATACATACATTACATTCTGTTTCCCGAAGGAGGAGGCACAATTTGAATACGCCCATGTTTCATCAATTAAATTGTTGACACAACCTATTATATGCAAACCTATTGCCCCTTGCCAAGAACTTTTCCGTTCGATAGAGCCACATTGGTTGAACAGCAGATCTTGCACTACTTACAAGAGAGGTCCTAAGAATTCTATCCGTTACTCATTATCACATTAGCTTAATAAATACTTCTTGAAATTACCTTCATAGAGTTGAGACTGGTAGCCGCGTTGGCGACGACATCTCCAAGCGTGGCTGGTGGTAAGGCAGTCCCGCGCATTACAAGTGCGCACGCGCATACCGCCACCGCGCATTTCCACCGCATCCCGAACGCACACTCACTCACTGTCCGTATACTACAATACGTCCGAACAACTCACACACTGACAACTTCTTTCACTATTCCAAAAAGTTTTTAATGTACACTTATCTATTTTCGAATTCAATAGTCCGATGAATCAAAGTAATGTCAAAAAAACCTTCTACGCATATACGGATTTTAAATAAACAATTCCTGAATAAATAGGTATACTATCACGCACGAAGGTATTTAGAATGCTTTTAAGCAAAGTGTTGCACCAGTCTTTCTGTTTATCTGTAAAAAGAAAAAATATGGTTAAGTCTTTTTAGTGTAAATAAAAATTATAGAGAAATAAAATAATAATTACTAGAAACACATCAAATACATAAAAAAATCATATAATTTTTTTATTATTTATTGGCTTATATCTAGCATGGTTATTATTCGTTAAAGAGTTACCTAGTTTATAGTAAACATTTTTAAACATTATAGTTACATTATATTTTTTAACTATGTAAGTGCCACATTCTAAAATTACAGTAAAAGAAACTGTAGTAGATACTAGACAGTATAAAAAGTGTTTGAACTGAGCCGCGTATGGACACGACATAGACAAACATCATCATAACAGCCTTATAAAGTCCATTGCTAAACATTGGCCTACCCCATAGATTACATTTAAATTGGTGATATTTGCCCATAATCACCACGCTGGGCAAACGGGTGGATGATTGCAGTTCCAGCCAGTACGCAGGATGACGCTGCTGCCCATCATCCGGTAGTATTTCTCTTCGTCGACTCTTACGTCTCCCGGTGTGATGAAAGGGGGTGGGACTTCTAGGCCTAGGACTAGGCCTATAGTCTTAGATATCTTTCACAGCGCTTTTAGTCCCAAACTAAACACAGCTTATACTATCGGTAATAGTGAACATCAATAGAAAAAGATAAACAAAGATAACTCTTGTTTATTTGTGTACTTATAACCCAAACGGTTACGGTGACGGCCTGACTTTGGCCTCATAAGAAAGCTCAAAGTCGCTCAGCCTGCAATGAGTAAATGAATGAGCTATGCTCGGAGTTTCCCTATGTGATAGAATCAGAAATGAGGTTATCCGTAGAAGAACTGGAGTGACTGACATAGCAAGGCGAGCTTGCAAGCTGAAGTGGCAGTGGGCAGGGCACATAGCACGAAGAACTGACGACTGACGGGGCGTTAAGGTTCTTCAATGGCAAAATAGTAAAAGACGGCCTCCCACGCGATGGACCGATGATCTGGTCAAGGCGGCGGGAAGCCGATGGATGCAGCCTAATCAGGATCGCCCAATGTGGAAACTTATTGGGGGAGCAGTAGACGTTATATGGCTGAGATGATGATGAACCCAAACGGAACACCTAAACCAAAAAAGATACATTCATACAAATGTCGTAGATATTTATGTAAAGTAAAAGACATCAACGCACTGCTTGTCACTTGTCCGAAGAAAATATGATTATAATTTGACTTAACTAATCCCACTACTAGGCTCAGGCAAGCATGCATGCTACTGGGCTCAGGAGCTTGTGCTGACTGACGGAGGCAGTCTGTATGGCGTCTTAAAGATAGATTTTACCAAGCCAAGTACGGTGTTTAACCAGGCTTAAGACATAGTAACAACTGATTTGATTCCCTTAGAAAATATATATGGAGAGGTTCAAGGGATGATTTCCGGAATAAAGTATATCTTTTTTTGTTTCTAATTTATGTGATTGCACTTGCCTAATTCTGAATGGATGGTTTTCTTGTCAGGCTTAAGATTAAGAGAAAATAAATATTCACGTACTCAAGTAAAGCAGTAGGTATACAAAATAATTTGGTCACCTAATAAATCAACTGTCCTAAGTAGCTGTGTTTTTTAGTAAACATATATCTCCTATTAATTGGGGGGAGGTTACTAATTTATGTAATAATGCTTTTGCAATTTAACCTAATTAATCAACGAATCGTAAATATAGGGGTGGCCTAAATATTTTGTCCAACTTTGTAATTAGAGATCCACAATCTTTAAATCAATAAACGATAATTTCTACTTGTATTTTGATATATTTTAATGAATAAATTAAATAATTTCTTTGGATGCCTTAAACCATGAATAGACGCCAAAAATCACATATGTGAGAAAGACATATTTGGGGTTCCTCAGGGTAGCGTTGCGGGTCTCTTTCTGTTTCTAATTTAAGAAACGATTTACAATGACTGTCGTTTATTTTTTGTACAAAAGATGCCTGAGAAAGGTCAATTATAGCCAATTCAAATAACTCCACCCTTCAAAGCCTCACGTTATCGATTACGAGTATTACAACTATAGTTTATAGGTTCATGCAGTAGTATGAGAGAGGGAAAGTATCCTCTACAACGGCACGCTTACATAACGTACCCGCAACCTGGAACAGTTGTGTAACGTTGCGACGTTACGTCACGACGCGGACACTGTAGTCCTTGCTGACACTAGTGACAGCTCGTGTCATGTGAAATTTTCAACGCTCATGACTTTGCGTTTCGTAAGTAAACGTCAAAAATTTGAATTTTATTTTATTTTCTTTGGGACAACAAACGATTGTACAATTTGTATTAGTTGTAACTTATTTAACAATAAAATCTGTCATTGCACCAGAAACGTTATCCACGACTTATTATTAAAATAAATTACAAAAGCCACTTACATATAAAACAACAAAACATGGTTTACACACTATAATCTGACAATAGAAATGTTAAAACGAATTATTAACTACAAATAGGCTGTTTTAGCAACACATTTAAGAAGTACTTGTTTTTCAAGGCTTTAGTGCAAGCAGATCAATCAAGCAGTGACAAGTCATAATGACTACATTCTGCCTGATGGTAAGTAATCGATGCAGTCCAAAAATTAAGGCGCTTCATACCTTGGACTTGACACTCGTGACGGCCTGGATCTTATTTAATTTTATATAATTTAAGGCGGCTTGCATAACAGTTCTTAATTTAAGCTAAATTTGATTTAAAATTTTATTGTATTTCAGTCATTTGTTTGAAGTTGAGAGGGACAGAACGATATTTGAAATAGATTTAGCACTATACAGGATTATAATCAGCTCGGCGAAAAACTTACTTAGAAACACTTACAAGAAATTATCTCAATCAGACTTTACGTTGACGTCTTGCAAAAGTTACTCCGCTTCGAAGATATCGTTATAGTCGATACGGAGTAACTTTTGCAGGACGTCAACGTAAAGTCTGATTGAGATAATTTCTTGTAAGTGTTAATAATTATTATAATTCCAACGGGATATTATTGTAATTGCATATATCTGCCTAAAATTAATAAATATCATTTTTAGACACCGCCAATTCGATTATAATATAACGGTGACGCTACTACAAGGTTGTGTCGTGGGAATAACTGTCAGTGTCATAGGGATCAAGGTTCGCCGAGCTGATTTTAGTGACCGTTGTCACGATGAAAGTGTAGGGAGTGAGTGGTAATCCCCACCAAAGGGAAGATCTTCCACAGGGCGGATGAATGTGCCCGGGTGCCGCGACCCAACCGATGATGATTGGGTGTTGTATATATATATAGTTACGAGCTTGAGGCATTTCGTTTGCACGATTCAGGATTTAATTCATCTTTTACGTTTCGTTGCTCGCTAGTATGGTGTCTTGATCATCATCAGCCCGAAGAAGTCTCCTGCTGATTATACAAAATGGTCCTTATTCTGTGGTCCCAAAATGTTTATTTAATTAATCACGTCTTTATCCAACTGAAAATACCCCAGGTTTGTTCCGCGTTTTTTTATAGTTTTCGAGTTATTAATTTTTGATTACTTGAATATTGTAAAATTTGATATAAACCATCATGAGAGTATATATAAAATATACTCCATGTGTATGTGGAGTATGTGGGATCCATATACCTCTGCCTATCCCTTTGGGGGAACAGGCGTAATAATATGTATGTATGTATACATATAATATATAAACCATCATTTAAAAGTTCAGTAAATATATACATATTTACTGACCTTCAGTGCCAACAACCTGTACAGTCTTTGGCACTGAAAGAAACCCCGAACACATTATGAAAGAGTTCACTTGTATTGTTCTAAAGATTATTGAGGTCAAAAACCCAGCTGATTGCGTTTTTTATAGAAAAATTATTTGTATGTAAATTTTGGTAACAAACAAATTTTAGTTTTAATATTTTACTTAAATAAAATGAAAAGTACTTTTTTGTTTTGTCTTATTATGATTTATAATCTAAGGATAAATTATTTTTCGTCTTGCTATATACATATAAAAAGGACATATAAAATTTTAATAAAAATATAATAATGTGAAGGGTGCCTTTAAACAGGCAATGTACCATACCATACGGAACCATTCTAAATAGAACCTTAAGGCGTTAGGGATCCAATAAAGAATCAGAGTCAACCTTATCAGCGCTAAATGCTGAACTGGACACCTATTTGGTGCAGACGTAAGACACTAACCCAAAATATGATACTTCAATATTGTACCTGCTTACTGCTTGTTTTATATTACGAGTATATATCTTATATCTTAATTGTAATGTCCTGTATCTTGTATCAAGTAAAATAGTTTATATAAACTCTTTATAAACTTTATAAGTTTAGCATATATATGCTACGGTACAAATTATATTAATATTTTCAAACGACTTGGCCTGGTAAGGGGTTACAGTAGGCAGTCTTAAGTTCACAAGAACCGCTTCCGCGACAACTATCGCTCGACTGCAGCGCACGCGCTTTCCGCAATGCTGTTTTGTTCGTTTTAAGATAGATCTGACGTAACAAACTATTCGCCAAGTGAGGTACCTACATGCTAAATTCACCCCTGTCATGCATCTACACTATATCAACTTTATATATGCATATTAATGCTTTATATAAGCATCAAAACGTCGAAGAAATTTGCTAGTAAACGAACATAAAGCCAGTACAAAATAATATAATTACATACAGCACACAACTAAACTAATCTTGCGTTTTTAGGTTAAAAGAAACTTGATGAATAACTTGAACTAAAAAGTACCAATCAATATATTTTTATAATAGGTTGGGGAAAAAGTCTTTTCGTATTTTTGTATGAAAAGTCAAGACATTTTTTTCAAAGTTTATTTACATTTATTTACAATATATATGTACCGTTTTGTTGAATAACTTTCTGCCATTTTGTGGGCAGAGACATTATCCCGTTACTGTAGAAACTTTGGGACTTCTGATCAAAAAAACGGGACAAATAGTTTTGGCAGTCCTCTCT
Organism: Musotima nitidalis; assembly: GCA_949126915.1. Lineage (NCBI taxonomy): Eukaryota > Metazoa > Arthropoda > Insecta > Lepidoptera > Crambidae > Musotima > Musotima nitidalis. The sequence continues at coordinate 9,700,824 of OX421431.1, forward strand.
TGAGGTCAACCTTACAGAACCTAAAGAATTCTGCAGAGACCGAAACAGGTGAAAATCTGAAGGCGCAAGGTCAGGGCTATATGGTGGATGCACTAGGACCTCCCAGTCGAACTCTCTTAATTTTTGCTGAGTGGCTAAAGATGTGTGTGGTCTAGCGTTATCGTGATGAAAGACCACACCCTCCCTGTTGATCAATTCCGGCCGTTTTCTCTCGACTGCTTCCTTTAATCTCATCAGTTGCTGGCAGTAAAGATCAGAATCGATGATTTTGCCGGGCGGTAAAAGCTCATAATAAACAATGCCCTTCCAATCCCACCATACACACAGCATCACCTTATTTCGTGTTAGGCCAGGTTTGGCCACAGTCTGTGAAGCCTGGCCAGCTTTCGACCACGACCTTTTTCGCACGTTCTTGTCGTACGTGATCCACTTTTCATCGCCAGTTATCAATCTCTTCAAAAACGGCTCGGTTTCATTACGTCTCAATAATGAATCGCAAATGAGTACACGGTTCATTAAGTTTCTTTGAGTGAGCTCGTGTGGCACCCAAATATCGAGCTTTTTTGTATAACCAGCTTTCTTCAAATGGGTCAAAACTGTTTTGTGGTCAATTCCCAGTTCTTCAGCTACATCGTAACTACTAATATGCCGATCTTGCTCCACTCTTTCAAAAATGGCGTCCATTTTATTCGTAACAGGGCGACCAGAGCGAGGTGCATCTTTAACATCAAAATTTCCGGACTGAAAACGTTTGAACCAAATTTGTGCTACTCTTACTGACACTGCATCAGGTCCATAAACATCACAAATTTTTTTCACTGCTTGAGTTGCATTTTTGCCTTTTTTATAATAAAATTTTAAAATGTATCGAATTTCTTCATTAGATTCACTCATTTTAACGGAGAGAAAAACAAATGAAAAATAGCGGGAAACAACTTTTTTTTATTTTTGTCTTTTCTTTATAATGGAACCTTTTTAATGTTACCAAAACCAGCCAGACACAAATAGTACAGTCAAAAAAAATTTATAATAAGTTTATACCTACGTTATGCGAAAAGACTTTTTCCCCGACCTAATAATTAAAAGTAAAGAATACGCGGTAACTTTGCTGCACCGTCATTACTACTTAAATCATTAATTATAGGTTTTTTAATATTTTATTCACCGCACATAATAGTATCTACAACAAAATGAAAATTTGTAATGCTAAGTATATCTTTTCAGTCCCATGTACACAACATTAGCTATATATATAGCTAAACAGAATTTTATTTTATACAATATACTGAGTGACTCACTCAGACAATTGAGATATTTCAAATTCAGTCAAACTAAGCAAGTAACGATTTAAACGCAACTGTAATTTCTCGTATAATCGAGAAACTCTTAACACGATGTGTTTTGCCCCCACACAAGTAAGAATCTCAGAACAACCACGTTAACCGATAAACGCTAATACAGGAGTGTTTGAGTTGTTTATAGATTTTTCGGGATATTATAGTTGCGGGGGAAGTCTCACAAACTTATTTTAAACCTTCCCTCGATTACAATTGATTCAGATTTTGCTATAGCATTTCCTAATAAGCCAAAAAGCTTTTATATCATATTCATCATCATTATCATATCCGCCTTATAAGGTCCACTGCTGAACATGAGCCTACCCAATAGATTACATTCTCTGGGGGTATTTGCCCATAATCACCACGCTGGGTAGGCTTGGTGGTCGCAGATCAAGCCAGTACGCTGTATGAAGATGCTGCCCATCATCCGGTAAGATTTCTCTGTGTCGACTCTTAGTCACTTTTAGTACAGATTCTCGAATGTATCGTATCGTAAACCGTGTGACGTAACTTACGCCACAGCCAGAGGCAGTGACCGTAATCGAACGTTGACACATCGCATAATGGCGGCGTGCGCGCTCAATATACGGCCTTACTATTCCAAATTTCTCCAAGAAAGTGTTAACAACAAAATGGCCTATTGGCTTATTCGTAAATTACATTCGGGAATATATATGCAATAGTTAACGCAAGTGTCACGATTTGTATTGAAATCAAGCGTGCCGACTTTTTATCACCTACTGCGACGCCTCTATTGATATTTAGTGACGGGAAATTTAAAACTGATTCATCGACACAAGTGCCACTGTTGATAAATATTTCATACGTAAAATATACGTGTTCATATTACAGTATTTAATAAATAACAATAGATGCACGTGGCCTAATGTCCATATGTCAACCCGGGAGTGAACCTCGGTCGAAAAACAGGGAGAACAAAATTATGAACAGGGAGGAATGGTTATAGCTAACGGCCAACATTCAGAAATTAGAAGGCACTAGAATAAAAGCAGATAAAAAAAATTGTGACAAAGTTAAAATATACATCTACTAGAGAAGTGTAGGAATTTTTACGTCATCCCTGTTTAAATATCAAGTATTTAAACGACCAACAAAACGAGATCTAAAGTTAGACCAGGTTTAACTAATGCTGTCACTTTCATTTGATAAGATAAAGACAGTGACAGCACTAGTTTTAAACCTGGTCTTAGTTTAGATTTCGTTTTGTAATAAGCCCCATATATTTAATTTTAAAAAACAGTTATTAAAATGTGATAAGGATAGGGTTGCAAGAAACATTGTATTTTTGTCTTGTCTTGTCTTTCTGGACTGATCTCATTTATAAGAATATGTAAACAGCTTTTCGACCTCTCTAATAAGCATGTATGTTTTGTCGTCTAAGTAGGTTTATTTTGTCGTCACCTGAATGGCTGTAGCGTGAGAAAAAATAAATTAGAACACTATTAGGAAAAAAATTTAATAGTATTGTGAGATAGTAACCCAAATTTACTATAGTTGTGTATTTTTCATACACATTAGAAATAATTAATGAAAATTTTATCTTTAAATGCAATTTCGACCAAATTCTAAAAATGTTTGCCTATATTTTTTTAAGAGATGTGGGGCATAATAATAACTTAGTAGTTAAGTAGTGTCTTAATTGAATAAGAAAGTATGGTATTGGGGTTTGACCTTTGAGCATTTGCCAGTACAATATAATTTTAGTATTTTCTCTAATTTTAATTTAGTAACGTAGATATTATCTGTTTTTCAAAAATGTTTCGAAACATTTTGCTGCGCATTTTCTAGAGCCAAAAAATGTCCTCTTATAAATAATCTAATAAATAATTATAATCAATGCAGACTTCAACTAAAACTGATTTATCTGCATATTCGCACTCAATGTCGCTATAACTCCATTAGTAAGTTATTTTAGTTCCTAGATTAGAGTGACGTTCACAAGTAGTTCGGCATGAAGCCAAGCTTCAATACATTATATTTTTTAAATATTGTTTTTTATTACAAAATTTCCTTTTTAAAATAGGTCTATTTTTTCGAAGCTTATTATTTAGGCTAAGGCCGGCTTGCACATCAGTCACTAATCCAGCGTTTAGTGCTAAATCTAATTCAAACATAGTGCTCCTCCGCTCATCTTCAAGTTGTTGAGAGGGACAGAACGATGATTTATGCAGATTTGAGACCGTTATGCAAGACAACCTAAGTCTTAACTTGTAAGGATAAACCATGATTTATAATAATAAGGCAACTAAGGCACGAGCTGAAAATCCATATCTACATATGATATAGTATCCTTTTTTTGGTCTTTTGTGAAGCTGTATTCACTTCATTGTCATTTCAGCCATATAAAGTCCACTGCTGAACATTAGCCTCATAGATTACATTCTATTGAGCATCTGCCCATGATCACCACGCTGGGCAGGCAGTTTGGTAATCGCAGTTCAAACCAGTACGCAGGGTGACGCTGCTGCCCATCATCCGGTAAGATTTCTCTTCGTCGACTCTTACGACTCCTCGTGATATGAGGTGGTAGCAGTAGTCTGGGCCGGTACCACACGACATCTATTCTTTAAATACTATTTTTAATTTAATAAAAACAAAGTCGCAATCTACCGATATTGCGTGAAGGTCAGTATACCTGCACTTCACTCCAGAGGTTGTGGGTTCGATTCCTACACAGGACAAATATTTGTGTGCATGAACATGAATATTTGTTCTGGTCTGTGTGTTTTCCTATGTATATTAAGTATGCATTTACAAAAAAAAAGTATTTAAGTATGTTTATCCGTTCTTTAGTATCCATAACACAAGTTCTTAGTGATACTTATCTTGGAACTAAATAATTGGTGTGATTGTAAGAGAATATTTATTTATTTATTAATCTTCATCTTTCTGATCCTGTTAACGGGTTTTCTACGCTTTGCTTTTAACAGTCATTTAGGTAATGAGTACAATGTTGTTTATATAGTATTGTATTTATTTTGTCTTTTGTATTTGTGTATATCTTAATCTTAAATTTTAAAACTAGTTATATAATTTTATTGCATTTCATAGTGTAACAAACGATCGTAAAGTCATAGTTCGAACTAACCGTGGACCCTAATTTCGTTAATATACATCGTCTGTAATTCTATTATTAGGATTAGGATTTGACAGTTTGTTATTTTATTATAATAATATATAAATAATCAATAAATATACTTGTACATCTCACACAACGCTACCTAGTCCCTAACATGAGCTACGCAAAGAAAAAAAATAGGTACATAGTAGTTCGTTTTAAAGTTTTGACTTTTACGAGTATAAGATCTCTATGGAGCCAAACTTAGGGAACACCCAGCCTAGATTATATTCACGGACGAAAAGCGGAGAGCAGTTACATATGAATGTAATTACCTCTATCTTATAATTACAACGCTAAGAACTTCGCGGGCGGTCGCTAGTTAATAACATTTTCAAACATAATAATATCTTCACTTCAATTATTACATCAACAACAGACAATACGCCTTGATTTCGTTATGTTTCCGAATTCGCAGCGAGTTGCGCCAGTCTTCAGTGTAATAGGTTTAGTTTTAACATATTCGGCCAGTATAACTGATATAAGAAGGTGCAAATTGTAAAAAAGATAACTATGTAATAAGGCCTTTTTGCTACTTTATTTTATTAGCATAGGCAATAACAACATCATATTGTTATTTTTACCTATTTCTTTAAATTTAATCAGGTAAATCATTGTATTTCAATATATTAACAAGTCTTTGACCTGTACTAGAACTTTGTGCACGCAAAATTAAAGCAAATTCTTAAATCTATTTCATGTCATTTTGTCGAATAGAGATATACATACTTTTTGCGCAGAGGAAGTCCTTTCAAGCTTGCGTTTCGTTTATTCAATCCTTTTGAGCGTTAAAATCGAATTTGTTTTCGGTAAAAAAAAAATATTCAATTGCCTATTAAAGTGTTGCTAAATGCAGTTTTATACGTAAATCGGTCGTGTTTCGCGGTATTGAACACGCGCGCGTTTGTTTGCTAACCCGGCGGTGACTGCCGGCTGTAGACGCGGCCATTAGCCGTTGTTACCCAACATTTCCACCACCACGGAGCATATTATCCAACAACAATTCGGTCGCATAATAAAATCTTCCTTTTTTTCTTTGAAAACTGAAGACAGCACAGAAGTGGTCGGCTGTTTTATTAAGAAAATCAAAAAAGGCTAATTTGTGAGTTGGCTGACGGTAGAAAGTAATAGTGTTTCTATAACGTCTAGATTTCTGGTACATGAAAGATTAAGGGTTATACTTACCTAGTTGTTACATTTCTCTATGGGTTATACAACGAATGGATACAGTTCGGGTAAATGTAGGGTTCGATTTCCACACAAGCGCACAACCCTAATTAGACTTGTGAAAGCACACTCGAATCGTCTATTAAAATCAATAGGATGGTACCATTTTTCTTATAGGATAATAAAATATAATTAAGTTGTTGTTTTTTGGAGGCTAGATCCTCGCCTGTTCCCACATAAAACAAATATTGTCGACATGAATACGAACATGGAATTATAAAATTTAATAGTGGTGGCGGTGACCATTAGTTGGTCTGTATCTTAGAGGTCTTACCTTTTTCATAACCCAAGGTACACAACCTACGTTGTACTATAAATCATACATTTCTTAGGTATTTGTTCGTCGTCATATTATTATCAACTTTATAAAGTCCACTGCTGAGCATTAGCTTCCCCAATACATTACATTTTATTGGGGGTATTTATCCATATACACAACTCTGAGCGTTCTGCGATCACCAGCTTGGGTTGGTGATCGCAGTTCCAGCCAGTACGCAGGATGACGCTATTTTTTATTTTTTTCTTTTAAATAATGGTTTCGTGCGTTTAGCACATTTAGCCAGTGTCAAGTAAGAGATATACGAATAATATATATTTCATAGTTACTGAGAATGAGTGTTGATAAAGATGATAAATGGTAAATGAGATGCCCGCTCCTTAACGCCTTGAGTCTTCAGTAAAGATGTGAGACTATACTGAGATCTCACATGAACTTCTTGAAAGAGTTCGAAAAGTTATGTTGCACTGTTTTGTTTTATTTGCCAACTCATGTACGTTTACAAACACTTAACGGTTAATAATCCACCGTTGTTACACACAGATTTTTGAAATATCACAAATTTTAGAAAATAAAACAAAACTGACGTTTTACTTTCCCGCCAAGAAGTCCAAACAACAATTTTATTAGCTATTTTTAACACATACACATATTTTGAAGACACGGATATCCAACGCAATTAAAATGCTATTATTTCCTATCTTCCGCCAGTCATCCGCCAACTAGCAGATTAAAATTGTAAAATTTCATCATTTCCCCGACGTTGCTTTGATTTTTTTCTATTTTAATAGGATATTTGTATTATAAGGTGTAAAGGGATCCTACTAACATCTTAGAAGCCCAAGTCAACCTCACCTGCAAGTAGGGCACCTACTGATTACCGGACGAGGCTCTAGCGAATATAAAAGTACCCGGTAAGCGGCAATAGGCTCAATATGCCACTGCCTACCCTTCGGTGAAACAGGCTCGACTGTATGTCTGTATTTAATTATTGATACTTCCTACTGAAAGCAAGTATATTTAATATAATTTGGTGTTATAATTGATACAATGAGTCTCTTTATCCTTGCGTCATCCCGGCCTTATGGGTCAGATATTGCTACAATGATTATACCATTGTTTTTTTTTATGTGTGGTGCCGGCGAAACCGAATAGCTTCTCGACAGAGGTGACACCGGTGTTCCCGATTGTTGAGTAACCACGACTTTCTTCTACGCCTAAGCGTTTCTTCCCTACAACTTCCGCTTCATAATAAGCTGGAGCAGGCAGTTTGTAGAATGCGCCGTTCTACAAAACGACTGTGGCAATATGTGAAAATAATTATGGAGAATATTTTAGATTTTTATTTGAAAGCAATTGGTAAATCAATGGGGGTTTGTTAGGTTACATTGCGCAACTATCCAAAAGCCCCTGCAAGTTAAATGTCATAATAGGTTACAACATGGTGTGCTATATGAAAAAAAATATTTTCCATACTTTTACAATATGCCTAGTCGATTTGTAAACTTTCTTCAATCTGCTTACGACAAAATTTATTCTGTACATTCTTTTTTTATTTTTTGACGTACTTACTAAATATTAACTGCCTGTCTGTGTCGCTTCTACGCAAATACTACTCATCACAATTTGAATGAAATTTGATACACATACAAGGTTAAGTCGACCTATTCCCGTTGAGGGCGTGTAGTTTACATCGTTTCTGACTGATTTGCCTATGAAACACCCTATCCTAAATCTAACCGTTTTCGAGATATTTTAATTTAACTGCTTTTTATAAAAAAATACCCGATTTCCGGCTATGAGTAAGATATTTTCAAATGTATCAGTCTTATTGTTACAATTGTTTGTTTTTACATGTAAAATAAGATGCTTCGAGACCTCAATAACCAATATTTTACATAAAATGAATAAATTAGTCGTTGTGGACAATAAACACTTGAAGAAAAATTTAAAATTTAAGAAAGTGTATTTTTCTTAAAAGTATATCTTTAAAAAAAATTTACGGCTCCTGTTTTGCAGATGCGCTTTAAAATATCTACGTTTCTTTAGTTATCCAACAAGGTATAACAATCAAATTTTAGTATTGTTATTTGGTGACAGTCTCTCGGTGAAAAAAAGGGACATTGTAAATAGTATTGATATTTTGACTCAGCTACAAGCGGACACAAAATGTAAATTTATTATTAGTGCATTCCCCTATGCAACAAATTTGACGCGGGAGCAAAATCAGCGAATTGCTGATTTGAATTTATTATTATATAACTTGACATGTCGTCATAGTGATGTATTATTTTTTGATATAAATAAATTTATAAAGTTTTTTAAGTTGACTTCTGATACAATGTATCTAAATTATAGATTTAAGGTACGAATTGCTTCTTTGTTAGCATTTAATATTCAGGATTCTGTTATGATTATAACACAATCCAAAATTAATTTTGTACAAGTTAGTAGTCCTACTAATATTTCCTTTACAAATAATGCCTTGACATCACCCAGTTTAAACTGAGACACAAGACAAAGGCCAAGCCCTTTGAACTTAAGATTGTGCATCAAAATATTCAGGGCTTGGCTGGCAAGGTTCTAGAATTAGAATTATTTATTAAAAGCAGGAATATTGATATTATTTGTATAACTGAGCACTGGCTAAAGAAAAATGATACATCATTGGTTCTAAGTAATTATGATTTGATAAGTTCTTATGTTAGAGTATCAGCAATTCACGGTGGTTCTTTAATTTTTGTAAAAGACAGCCTTAGATGTAAAGATCGAAAAGATATTGTTAGCCTTTCCGTAGAACGTGTAATAGAGCTCTCCTGTGTGGAATTAGACAAATTTGTTGTTGTATGCGTATACCGACCTCCTTTAGGAAATAGTGCAACTTTTGAAACGGTTATGGAAGAGGTATTAAAGAAATTAAAATTAAAAAACAAACATATTATTGTATGTGGGGATTTCAATGTGAACATTCTTGAAAGTTCATCATTGACCACTCGGCTGGTTTCTTTGTTTAAATGCTTTAATTTGGTTAACCAATTTTCTGAACCAACTAGAATTACCACACACTCAGCTACATGTTTGGACAATATTTTTTCGGAGTGCATACCGGTAGATAAATCAGTATTTAGTTGTCTGACTTCTGACCATTGTGGATTACAAGTAAATTACATTGATGAGGTACATGAACCAAAATCTTTTCAATACAGACCTGTGACAGGTAAACGGTTAGAAAGCTTCAAAGATAATGTTAGTAAAAATCTTGCTACGCGTAAAATTTTGCATAAGAATCCTAATATAATGTATGAAAATTTATTTAATGTAATTCAAACAGATTTTAACAAAATATTTACACCTAAATCTATTAAACCTACAAATAAACTTCAGTTTTGTGAGTGGGCAACTCAGGGAATATATAAGAGTAGAAATAGACTTTACGATTTATATAATTTAAAAAAATATAATCAATTCCCAAGTTTCTTAGAACATGTCAAAAATTATTCAAAAGTGTTTAAAAGGGTGTGTGTAATGGCCAAATCCTTGTTCACAAAAAATAAAATATTGACATCCAGTAACAAAATTAAAGCAACTTGGAACGCTATAAGTCGCGAATCAGGAAAGTGTAAACCACGTGATAATAACTACGCTCTTAAGGAGGATCAGGGAGTCGTTAATGATAATACAGCAATTGCAAACATATTTGATGAATACTTTGCTAAGATTCCTGCACTGACCACTTTTGAGCTGAAATCTTCACCGTCCACTGCCTTAGCTGTGCTTGAGAAATCCTTGCCTAATTAGAGTTCCACATTTAAGTTCCATCATATTCATCAATTAGACATAATTAAAACTTTTGGATCTATTAAGTTAAAGAATACTGGGATATGTCTGTTAAAGTTATTAAGACTATCTTGGATTCTATTGCTCCTTATCTAGCAGAATTAGTTAACAAGTGCGTCGATGAAGGGACTTTCCCCGATCTTATGAAACTTAGTAAAGTCATACCTCTGTTTAAGACTGGCTCAAAGGAGGATAAAAGTAACTATAGACCAATTTCAATTTTACCAACTTTAAGTAAAGTTTTTGAAAAAATTATCTTAGATCAGTTATCTGCATACTTTTATGTAAATGAACTTTTGCACAGTCAACAATATGGTTTCATGAAGGGTCGTTCTACAGCTGATGCTGGTGCTGCGTTACTACAGCATATTTATGATGCCTGGGAGAGGTCGCAAAACGCTATAGGAGTGTTTTGTGACTTATCGAAGGCTTTTGACTGCGTTGACCACGGTACCCTTATTCTTAAGCTTAATTTCTATGGCGTGTGTGATTTGGCTCAGAAGTTGATAGTTTCATATCTTACATCTAGATTTCAAAAAGTAGATATTAATGGCGCTAAATCATCTGGTTCGTGTATACAGATGGGCGTTCCTCAAGGCTCAATCTTAGGCCCATTTTTGTTTCTGGTGTATATAAATGATCTTCCTTTCTTTATTAGTAGAAAGTGTGAAATGGTGTTATTTGCAGATGACACATCAATAATATTTAAAACTAACAGAAATAAAAATAATTATGACGATGTAAATAGTGCACTTTCAGAGTTGCTTCACTGGTTTACTGTTAATAATCTTCAGTTGAATGCTAAAAAAACTAAATGTGTTAATTTTTCACTACCCAATGTAAGAGATGTTGAAACCAATATAGAATTGAATGGTCAGAGGTTGGAAATGGTCGATTCAACCTTATTTCTAGGTGTAACACTAGATAAACACCTTCAATGGGGCCCACATATCGAAAGCCTTTCTGGTAAACTGAGTTCTGCCGCATATGCGATTCGAAAAATTCGTGAGATAACGGATGTCGAAACTGCTAGAATTGTTTATTTTAGCTATTTTCACAGTTTGATGTCCTACGGTATTTTATTGTGGGGATCTGCCGCTGAAATTGAGACTATTTTCATTTTACAGAAACGAGCTATACGTTTTATTTATAAACTACGGTCTAGATCATCCCTTAGAGAGTTGTTTCGGGAAATTGGTATTTTAACTACTGCCTCGCAGTTTATCTTTAACTGTATTTTGTTTGTGCGGAAAAATATAAATAATTATTCTAAGCGCTGTGAACGTCACAGCTTTAACACACGAAATAAAAATAAACTGTTAAATCCATTTCTAAGACTCCAAAAAATTCGGAAGTCTTTTATGGGGCAAGGTATGAAATACTACAACAAAATTCCGCATGATATATTGGATTTGCCCTTAAACAAATTTAAAGTAGCTATTAAAGAAACATTGATTAAGAAAGCATACTATTGTACGCAAGATTATATAAATGATAAGACGGCATGGCTGTAAATTGTATCTATCATAGAACAAACAATTTTGTGGTCTGCGGCTGTTTGATTTTTATAATGTTATTGTTATTTCTGCTACTTTAATAGTACAAATGTGTACAAATCTTTTTATTTTGTGGCTTGAGTATGTCATGCACACTTAAATGTCTCTGGGGTGGCGGCGTTATGCGTCGGGTCGTTACATTCCCTAAAATATGGTTGAGTGAAACGATGGCTGGTTCATTCGTCATACTCGTGAACGAGTGCTGCTTGTGGGGACTGGTCTGCTCTTGTCTACTATTTTTATTTGTAATTAAAGATTTAGCTAACTGAGAAAAGTTAATATTATTTTTAATCTGATAGCTGCACACACAATTTTTGTTGTCCTATCATTCTCCTAAATTATGATGTTTTTGATTAGGAACGCATAGTATTGTTCAAATGATTATATAGATATTAAGACTGAATTGCTGTAAATGATATCTTTCATAAGACCAAAAATATTTGTGGTTTGCAGCACATTTAATTAATATAATGTTATTTTTGTTAAAATTTGTTTATCCTGTAGCTTGAGTATGTCATGCTCACTCAAATGTCTTTGCGGTGGTGGCGTCATGCGTCGGGTCGTTGCGTTCCCTAAAATATGGTTGAGCGAAACGATGGCTGGTTCATGCGTCATACTCGTGAACGGGTGCCACCAGTGAGGACTGGTCTGCTCATGTCTACTATGTTTATTCGTACTCATACTCGTATAACTTAAAATAAAAAGTTATTTTCTTCTTTTATTTTAAATCATGTGACTGCAGAACACATGTTTTTGTAGATTTGTCAAATTGTTTTACTACTAAGTACATATTCTTGTAACTGGCGGGAGAAAAAACTAACCTTGACGATTTTCTTGCCCGTTCTTTTACGATCAAGCTCCCGCCCGCAGTGAATGGGCGCGCTAGTTTTTAAGTTTTGACGTTCATAAGAGCTCTTTTGAGCCAAACTTGAATAAATGAATATGAATTTTGAATTTTTTTTTTTTTTTAGGGTTTTATCAAAAATTTGTAGAAAAAATTTAGTAAGTAGATATATAAAGCGCATCTGCTTATATTTTTCTTCAAGTGTTTATTGTCCACAACGACTAATTTATTAATTTTATGTAAAATATTGGTTATTGAGTTCTCGAAACATCTTATTTTACATGTAAAAACAAAAAATTGTAACAATAAGACTTACACATTTGAAAATATCTTAACTCATAGCCGGAAATCGGGTATTTTTTATAAAAAGCAGTTAAATTAAAATATCTCGAAAACGGTTAGATTTAGAATAGGATGTTTCATAGGCAAATCCGTCAGAAACGATGTAAACTACACGCTCTCAACGGGAATAGGTCGACTTAACCTGTAACCCTGTATAGTCTAGAGTCTGAAAAGGAGATATGACTATTTTTTAATGCGAAAAAAAGGCTGTAAGGGGTAGAAATAGAGGATAAAAGTTAGTATGGAAAGTCTTAATTTTTTATGCTCGAAGCGTAAAGCATTTTTTTTAAGTTTTTAAGTAGCAGATATAAATTAGATATTCAAAGTTACTTAAACAAGACCCCGCGATATAATAGAATTTTAACTTCTTTGAATTCTACTAAATTTATATTTAATAAGTTTGTTGCCCAGATTTGCTAGTGGGTGTTTTCGGGGCCAATGACAATCTTTTGCTGGCAGTGATAAAGCAGTTATTGTTTGATACATACAAGACAGCCGTACAGCATAGGGAACTGATTACAGGGAAAGAAAAGGAGGGATTTGTCTTAAATAATTTTGCTCTATCCGATCAAAGAAAAGCCCATCTTTCCTTTTTCAGGATTAGTTGCAGGATAAAAAATGTTCACTGTAACTAAACAAATCTATTTCCCAAATTTTAGGAACAATATCAGATAAATATATCAAAAACTTTAACAGCTTGTGCTTTAACAACTATGACTATACAGAGTATGAACCTATGCCCCGGAAAAACGTTGTCGTTCTACTGTGTATTGATTAAACAACTGCTGGCTAATCATTCAAGTTTGAATGAATGAATCATCTATTCATCAACAGGGAAATACCATCTCGTAGGAATGTATTTTCGGGAAGATAAAAATATTTGTTTTTGGTACATGTATAAAGCTGGAAATTATAGCATTAATTTGCAATTAAATAAGAAAAGGATGGTCATTTAACATCAGCAATATTATTTTGAGATTAAGCCTGCACAAAATAAGCTCTTGACTTGCAGACTTATTTAAGAATACATAAATGACAGATAGTACACATGGTTCTTGGCGGGAAAGTGAAGCGTCATGTCTGCGGTTTTGTTTTATTTTCTAAAATTTGTGATATTTCTAACATTAATGTGTAATAACGGTGGATTATTAACCGTTAAGTGTTTGTGAACATACATAAGTGTTGGTAAATCAAACAAAACAGTGCAACATCACTTTTCAAATTTTCTCTCAAGGAGTCCATGTGAGATCTCAGTAAAGTCCCACATCTTTACTGAGGACTCAAGGGGCTTTGGGGAGGGTATCTCATTTACCATTTATCATCTTAATCATCACTCATTCTCATTTACTATGAATTAACTATTATTAATATATCACTTACTTGACACTGGCTAAATGTGCTAGCCGCACGAAGCCATTATTTAAATGGAAGAAGTAGTACACATGACAGAATAGACAAAAGATCATGTGACGTCACTGCCTAGTGTTTTTCTTTTGATTCCATCGTAAAGCAGTGATTTAATCTTTACATTCAAGAAATTTACATCAGCAAGCGTAGAAAAGTGTATAATTGACATATTTACGTGAACTTTTACACCATATATTTTGCTTAAGGAAACAAAAAGTTAAAGTAAAACATAACATTCCCTAAAAACAATGTCCAACAATCAGAATCCTGTCGCTTCCGCACCTGAGGATCTACCACCACCGTACTCCGCAGTTGTGGGGAATCCGCAATATGGTTTTGTGGCACCAGGGACAGATCCCATGCCTTCGGGAGCTTATCCCTACCCTCAGCCTCCTAAACAATTTACTGCGCCAGGGGTATATCCTCATCCTCCAGGTATTGCGGTATCTATGACGACCCAGCCTCAAATGGCTGGAATTCCTCCTCAAATGGCGGGATTGCCTCCTCAACCCGGTGTTCCAATTGGTGTAGTTTTGCCCCCAATAGTTGGCAGTGAACCCACTACAATTACCTGCTTTAACTGCGAGAAAGTTGTTACAACTAGAGTGACATATACTACAGCCTGGCACACTCATCTAGTAGCTGGTTCTATTTGTGTTATTACTATGTAAGTCTTGTAAAAGTATTCATTTATTTCCAAGCAAAGAGAATTTAACTTATTACTTCTAATGTTAAATAATAAAGAGGCCATTTAGCCACTGATAAACACCTAATATTTTTTCTGCTAGATAAGTTAAAAATAGACTGTATTCAATGTGTCATAAAAATCAATAATTGCTAATGTATCCTAACCTTTTTGCAATAGTTTCATTCCCATTTTCTCGATTAACCATGTGTTAAAGAAAATAAATCACAAGTATAAAAGAGGTTTAATTTTAGCCCCTTTATACAATAATTACAAAAGATTTGAGTTATATTACGTTTCATGTAAAAAATAATTCCTAAATCTCAAATGCCTTGCACACCCTTTGCTATACTCAAACCATATTCTTTTTAAGAGAATCAGTTAATGAAATGTGAGTATGAAGAAGCTAACATTTCTTCATTTGTCAACAGGTTCTGCTCATTGTGCTGCCTTGGTCTTGTTCCATACTGCTTCGATACATTTAAAGATGCAGAGCATTACTGCCCCAACTGCAACACATTCATCGGCAAAAACAACAAATGTTAAACCAACAACGAATAAAAAACAACCGCATGTCACTTCATTATGCAAGACTTAATGAATTACGACGAGAAACTAAAAATATTGAAAGAACTTGACCAGCTGATTTCAAGTAACATCTTTAAAAGAAACCTGGCAGCTTATTTTATTTATTTAAATATTGCAGCTATTTTGGTAGTTAGCCACACGACAGGTGTAAACAATTCTTCTAGAAAGATTTCTTATGAAAATGTATGCATATGTCACAATGTAATTAAAATCACCCTTAATTGGGGCAATAGGAACTACAAATGCTACAATCATATATTGAACCTATGGGGTTAGAAAATAAATGTTTTTTTTTATTAAACCTCTATGGATGTAATATTGTAATAAAAAAAATATTTGAAACTGATAATGCTAATGATAAAGCATTTTGGTTAACTAGTGCCTATGATTAAGGTCATGTCAATCTATGAGCATGTTGCCTATTAAAGAGCATTACAATGGCATTACTTAGTAAATGCATGATAGCTCTTAATATGCTCATATATTATATATTCTTATATAATGTATTTAATATATGCGTATATATAAGCATACTATAAATGGTAGAAACAATAAGATATGTGTCATCTTTCTCCATTTGGTCAATCAATATCAATAATAATAATATCAATATCATCAATATATTATAATTGTATGTTATATTATAATTGTATGTATATATATATTTTTTCTTAGTTTAGTTGTTATTATTATTTTTCCCCCCAATATTATCATATTAATTTATTATTTTTTATTATGATCCCACACACTAATCTCTGACACTTCTGCTAGGGTTGGCTGGAAGAGATTTCTTATAGAAATAAGCTCACCTTTGTACATGTTTTTGTTACTGTGTTTTTTTATGAATGTTTATGTGCAATAAAGGATATATATATATCAAATTCTGACATTTGTAAAAGTGAACACTCGCAACACTTGTTAAATAAAGTGTTATTTAAACATTATTTAGTTAGTAGTGTCTTGTATGACTTTTATGGATAAAAATTGTCTCTATGTGATAATAAACAACACACTGTTTAAATGAACATAATGTAATTAATATTAAAAGTATAAATGATTTGTGGCTGACTTCGATATAGTATAGTTAATATATTTTTTCACTGGGCTCTCTTAATAAGTGTTACCACTAAAAACAATCTGGCAACTTTTCAATATAAATTATTGTACTGTGACAAATGCTAATAGAAAATCTAGTTACCGGGTCGATTTTTAAAATGATACTTAAAACTGGTAACACTTATTAAACTGGGTCGCATAAGTGATAGTATTAGTATCATACAATATTTACACTCGTTAGAGTCCTTAAAGTATTTACCTATATCATTTTACATTTATATAATTGGGTTTTTAATGGTTTAGGATCCATGTGGGGTCTCTCACCAATCATGTAATTATTATAAATAACTCGCCAAAACTAATAGCCATAAATGGCCTAAATGATATTAATTATTCAAAATAAATAATTGTCAAAAGAAATAAAGTTAAAGTGTCTTTTTGTAATGGCATGCTATGTACTGCATATTATCAAAGTAATATGGTACAAACAAGTTATTGTATGTAAATTTTGGCTAATCCCCAAAACATCTGAACCGATTTTGAGAAGATTTTCACTGGCAGAGAGTTAAAGTTTATAGGATACTTTTTAATCCAATAATAACTCATTACCAGTTCACACCAGGTCACTCGGGCGGCCGCTATTCGTAAGATACACAAAATAATATTATTTCTATCATTCACTGACTGCACTTCCAAATAAATACCTTTCGCGTTGAAATGCTAAAGTGTCTTATGTGTACCGAGTGTAGACCGAACGTCTAGGCCTACGCGGTTTCGACTGTTTATATAAAGATGGAATACTGTATGAAACTAATACTGTGCTTATAATATCTTGTAAATTTGATGCAGCTATAAAGAGTGTGATGATTTAGAGCCCTTATGTGTCTTCTAGTATTATTTAAATTAATTATACATACTCTTGGTGGATTGTATTTTTAAAGCCATGCTATTGTGTGGCATATTTATGATTTATTATTATTTTCACATTGTCTTATTTATGCAACCTATTTGATAAAAAAAAATTGTAACTTTACTATGTACCAATGTACCTTTTTTAGATTTATGTGTAGCTATTTTTAATTATTCTTCGCTAATACATATACGTTTTTTTTATTGTTTAAAAACCAATGTTAAATATCTTAATATAATGTAAAATTTATTAATGACATTCCAGCACTATTACACTTTGCAAAGTGTTATTTGGTATAATAAAATTAAATTATGCAATATTTTGTTCTAATGAAATTTAACTATATGGCATTATCTGAACGTTATGTGACTGATATGTTAGACTGAATATAGATGGATGGATATAATAGATGGAAACAAAGATGGGGGATAAAATAGTGTAGTAAGTATAAATCTATTTTATTAAGACACAAGTTTTGTGGTTTTTTTTACAAAATTATATAATTTTACAATTTAACGAGTGGCCTAGTATGTAAAATTAAGTACTGCAAATGTCCAAATTATACTATTGTTTAAGAAAAGAGATGTGCATGACATTTTATGAAATAATGCAGTACCTTGCTAGAAATGAGGCTTTGAAAGATATCTCGCGGATGCCAAAACTTTTAATCACAAGATTTTAATATGTTCCCAAAAAGTAAAAAAAATATACTCATATGGTTTGAATAATTGTCAATTCTTCTAAACGAGGATTAGGTATACTACTAATCTTATAACTCGTCTGAGGACAAGACGTGTTATAAGATTTCCCGATTTAGTTCCTTGTTTTTCCGCAGTTCTTTCATTGCGACATTTCTATCTAATAATTATTATAGTATGTGCCATTTATTACAATAGCTAAGTTACCTACATAAAAAAAAAATCATTAATAAAAATCCAATTGTTAAAAATTTTGGTATCTACTATCTGTAATTTTTTTTAGTGTTGAGTGTTAAATTTTGTTCAGTACCCGGCGGTAAATCTTCCACATCGATCATTGCATATCTGAATACAAACAAATGCTATTTTCCAAATCCATTAATTATTATATTTATCATTTATTTTATTAGTTACTTATTAGGTCTGTAGGCAGTTTTTCAATGAAAGCCATTGCAATACTGCCTACAGGCCCATAATTTAGTACATGATCCTTCCGCCGCGCCGGATTGACTTGAAGGTGATTTATAGTACGAAGAATTGGACCACTGTCTAGAGCAGTAGTTCCCAAACTTATTTTTCTCGTGGACCACTTTCAAAATGTTACTGGACCCCCTGCTGCTACATTTCTACCACATTCTTAAAGTCGCCAAAAAATGAAAAAGTGTCGCTTCTGAGTTCTGTCCCTATATTCCGATAGGTAAAATAAAAACGCAAAATGGTACATTTTATATCTCCCGTGGACCCCTGGGGGTCCACCTGGACCACTTTGGGAATCACAGGTCTAGAGCATACTGCTATTTAAGACCTCAGAAGTCTTCATAATTTTAATTCAGAACTAAGTACTTTTGTTTTGTTCCTGCATGAAACTGTAAGATACTTCTTTTTGCATTGGTCAATGTGCAATATTTACTGCCAGGTACTGTAAGACCTATAAGTATTTGTGGTGCTGAGAAACTAGGTGTTTAGTCTTTTGATGGTCAATCATTTGCGTGTCATTAATATAGGGCACTTGTGTGCTTCGAAAAGTGCAATCATCATATGTGCGTGTTGTCACTTTATGTGGTTGTCACATTAGCACACACCTGCCTCGGCCAGACTACACTGGGTCATTGTGGTAGAGTATCACCTGAATGAGTGCCTGAGCCTAGTAAAGGGATATTAATGAGCAGAGATGATAGACAAATTAAATTAATTGGCTTTGTATTATTTTTTTCTTGTGCCTCTACAATAAATAGATATTTTAAGTACCTACTCCATATATTGCAAATAATAAAGCATTGAAATCTAAAATGATGTTTTTATATGGACTTCTATCCAATTGTATAGTATTTTGTGTCAATTATTTAATTTCTCGAGAGAAAAAAAATGAGAATACTTCATCATTCATCATCATCATTTCAGCCATTTGACGTCCACTGCTGAACATAGGCCTCCCCAATTGCTCGTAGATCGATTCTTTGCCGCCTGCATCTACCGGCTCCCCGCCGCCCTGACCAGATCATCGGTCCACCGCGTTGGAGGCCGCCCTCTACTACGTTTGCTGATTCGTGGTCGCCATTTATTTATTTATTAAAATAGTACAACCACATCATACATATTAGCACAATCTTAAATAAAAAAGGACAACATAAATTACACCTGATATGTACGACAATTACGGTGTACATAACATTCACTATGAATTTGCGGAAAGGTTATATAATAAGCAATTTATTAAAAATATAAGAAATTAAAAGAAAAAACAAAAGAAATCTATCAAGAACTTATTAATTAAGTAACATGAATTTACAAAAATAATCTTATTCTAGGACTAGGGACTTAAACCGATTCTAAATATGTTTACAAGTTTTGTTTTATATTTGCTATATGAATAACTGATCGCGAGTTACACTATTATATTCATTTAAAATTCTATTTATTGGTGATTGACGGCCTAAATTGGTTTTGGAAAATTCTATGTGGAATATTTTATTTATAGGAGTGAGGAACAGTCAAATGTATACTTTCTAGTGATTGTTGCATTTTATTTTATTACTAATTATCTTATATAGGAAACAGAGGTCAGAAATACGTCTACGATTTGACAGAGTTATCATATTAAAGTTACATAGGCGTTGGTCATATGGCCTCCTATGTGAAAAACCACTATAAGAGTAAGCAAGATATCTGGTAAATGCTCGTTGTATACTTTCAACCCTTTGTGAGTGAATTGCATAATATGGTGACCATATAGTACTTGCATACTCGAGATTAGTCTTGTTGTTAGTTGCATTCTTCAGCTTGCAAACGCGCTTCGCTATGTCGGTCACTCTAGTTCTCCTACGGATTTCCTCATTTCTGATTCTATCACGTAGGGACACTCCGAGCACAGCTCTCTCCATTGCACGCTGAGCGACTTTGAGCTTCCTTATGAGGCCCATAGTCGGGCACCACGTCTCAGTCCCATACGTCATCGCTGGCAACTCACACCTTTGACCGAGACGGTTCGTGATGATTCGTGAAAACAACTTATAGACGTGGCTCAGTAGTGTGATTGGCCTATAATTCTTCAAAAGAGATTTATCACCTTTCTTAAAGAAAAGGACAACCACACCACGCCTGTCACGCCACGTCCCTCGAAGTTGACGGTATTAAAGAGTTTCTGAAGTACCTTAAGTACTGGTGTACCACCTGCTCTCAGAAGCTCAGCTGTCATCCCGTCTTCACCCGGTGCCTTGTTGTTTTTTAGTTGTTTCAGGCGGGCCATCCTAATCTCGTACAGGCTGACGTCCGGGATGTCTTCGGTGTAGTGTCGAGTTAGTTTGGCTCTAGGATCTTTAGCCAAACAAGTAGCGGGATCTTGCGTACTGGTATACAACTGTCCATAAAACCTTTCGATCTCCCTCATAATCTCAGGTCTCGACGTGACTAAACTGCCTTCGTTGGTCTTCAGCTGTGTCAACTGACTCTGACCAATAGACAGGTCCCGTACGAACACTTTCGAACCCCCTGTTCCTCTCTATTGCATCTTCAATACAATTTGTATTGAATTTGCAAATATCGAGTCACAAGGATTTCAAGATCTGTCTATTGATAAGCCGGTAAGAAGACGCTTCCGCTGAAGACTGCAATCGCATGTCTCGTGGCGCTTCTATGAGATTAAGAGTTTGAGTCGACAGTTTATTGGTTTTAGTTTGTCGAGTCTTATAATGTTTGGACCCGACAACGTGGGTCTCAACCAGCCCGCCGCTTATATCGTCAACGGTTACGCAGTTCTCCAGACTTGCGAAGCAATTTTGAAGCTCGAGCTAAAAGTTCTCGGGGTTTTGAATATGGGCAGCATAAGGTCGGAGCGTAGACCTCATCAAACGGGACCTTTCAAGCTTTATATTAATATTCAATGTGCCCCTTACCATTCGGTGATCGCTACCGGTTTTCACCCTGGCGATCACAGAGACATCATTGAATATTTGCCGCTTAGTAGTCATGATGAAGTCTATCTCATTCCTCGTGAAACCATCGGGGCTCCAGGTCCATTTCCTGTGTGGTGGCTTCTTGAAGAAGGGGTTCATCATAAAGAGGCCCTCCCTCTCCATAAAGTCAGCCAATCGCTGTCCCCTATGGTTCCTTCGCCCTATTCCAAATTGCCCCATTTTCTGCTCGTCACCGCTTCGCTGGCCTAGCCTTGCGTTAAAGTCTCCCATAACAACCGTGGGTGAAGTATGAATGGCGGCAGAAATGTCATCATACAATATCTCCACGTCCTCATCGGGGTGTGCCGTGGTCAGTGCGTAAGCCTGAATTACCTTCAACGAATACCGTTTGGTGATTCTGAGTATTGGGTACGCTACCCTGGTCGACACACTCCGAATAGACACGACGTTGTTACGTATAGACTTCCGAACGATAAAACCGACACCACCTCGGGACAGGTGATCGCCCTCCCGGTGATAGAGCAAGTTGCCGGACTTCGGATAACCCGATAATGTCGCAGTGCAACTGCTCTATTTCCTCCTCGAGCTCGTCAATCTATTCGTCGGTCCTCAGTGTGCGCGTGTTGTAAGTTGCCAGGTGCAGAAGTCGTCGTTTGGGGTGGTAGCCGGATCTCTGCCGGTGATAGCACCCCCTGCCCCGCCGTCACCAAGACCGCTACCATATTCTGGAATAGCGGGGCCGCCGGGGACTGGGGGCCGTTTACTCGTGAGTGCCATTTTCATTTGGGGGTATTTGCTCATAATCACCACGCTGGGCAGGCGGGTTGGTGATGGCAGTTCCAGCCAGTACGCAGGATGACACTGCTGCCCATCATCCGGTTATATTTCTCTTCGTCGACTTTTACGACTCCCCATGAGATGTGAGGGGGTGACGCTACTCTAGGCCGGCGCCACATGGCACCGAATACTTGGAAAACTTTAAATAATTACTTTCATATTCACAACATGTAATAAAGATCACCCAACTGTTATCTTATCATTCTGATAAAAACAAAACCACAGACGGCGATAAGCTGATAATAGCTATCATCATATCAATATGTTCTAGAAAGCTAAACTCTGGTTTTTAACAATGATACCAAGTAGTGTCAATACGGATCAAAACAATGATCCAGTGGCTGAGTTAACAGTGCAAACGCAAACAGTAACGTACAGGGAACCTCCACCACCATATTCCATTACTGATACGACACAGTTACCGGAAATTATCAACCAGGCAGTTGCTCGGGATATCCTTCAAGACAAACCCACTTATTTTGACTGCAGAACCTGCAGACAAAATGTTCTGACTAGAGTTGAATTTGTTAACACACAGAAAACGCATATGCTTGCTGGTTTTATATGCGGCCTGACATGGTAAGATAAAAAAAAGGTACCTAATATAATAAAGTTAACATGCTAGAAGACTTCTTGGCGGGAAAGTGAAGGGTCATATCTGCAGTTTTATTTTCTAAAATTTGTGATGTTTCTAACATTAACCCTTATTCAAATATTGGGAAATTATTTCCCACTTGACAGTACCGTAATAAAAAATCCATTTGATTAAGGGTTAATGTGTAATAATAGTGGGTTATTAACCGTTAAGTGTTTGTGAACACACATGAGTGTTGGTAAATCAAACAAAACAGTGCAACATCACTTTTCAAATTTTCTCTCAAGCAGTCCATGAGAACTCAGTTTAGTCCCACATCTTTACTGAGGACTCAAGGGGTTTAGGGGAGGGTATTTCATCTTCTATTTATCATCTTTATCACCACTCATTCTCATTTACTATAAATTATATATATAATTAATATATCACTTACTTGACACTGGCTAAATGTGCTAGACGCACAAAGCCATTATTTAAAAGAACATGCTAAAACCTTTTTTAATTTGTTTTCAGCTGGTGTATGCTCTGCTGTCTTGGTGGGATACCTTACGCAATTCCAATGTTCAAGAAAGCAAAACACTTCTGTCCAAACTGTGATACATTTTTAGGTGATTATTCTAAAATCTAAATTATAAAACAAAAAACATTTATTGTGTTTATTTTATGAAATAAGTTTACAATTATTTATACAAAGCACAGATCAATTTCTAACTATATGGAACTTGTAATCTGAAGCAGTCTGAGGCTATCTTCCATTTTCCATCGACGGCTACAATGAGGAATGTCTGTTGAAAAGGCTTTTTGTCATCATCATTCTGATATGTGACATCACCACAAGCCTGTATTAAATAAGTCAGTTTGTTAGCAACTAGGCTGTCTGAAATAGGTTGCGCATCCAAAGTTTTCAATAAGTGGTTGCTGGCAGGTAAATCCATCAGAAATTTCTGTATTTTATCACTGCCATTTATGCCATTTCCATTCCATACCAAAAGGCCAGTGTCCAAGTATAATTTTGAGGTTAAGTGACGACTGTTGTCTATCTGTTTGTAAAACACTCTCGTAAATTCTTCTGCTGTTTCACAAGCATTGTCTACGTTCTTTAAAACAACTTCAGACATTATTTAATATTTGGTTCTTTACAACAAAATTCTACTTCCAATATAGCTGCATCTGATGTACAGCTGCTGTAGATATTTAACGCAAACTGAACTGCAACAAGCTGTTTCTTTAGTTTTATTTGTTCTTGCTAAGTGAATTACAATTTCTTGGTATAAAAATAAAATTTTCAAATCATTAATCGACTGATTGATCAAGAGTGACAAAAAATAAACAACATGCAAGATAAGCTTAGATTCTTTTGACTGGCCTGGAATGAACTTTAATAAGCCGTGAAAGGAGACATTTAGTTTTACATTTTAAATGGATTATGCACAAGCTAGTGGTTGGGAATATCACGGAACAGAAAAAACTAGTGGAAGTGCTAAGTAGGCGTATCGCGCGTGTCACAAGTAGGCGCTGTTACGCTTACTTCATTGAGTCAAGCCGCAGTTGTGTTCTGACATCACGTCGAGCTGGTAGTCGTTGCGTTCCCTTGATTTTAAAAAATATGCCGTATTGTTCCATTTTATGGTGCAAAAATGATAGTAGGAGAAAAAATCTTATAAATGGAGGTGTTTCGTACCATCGGTAAGTAATATTTTAATTGTATTCTAAGAAAATTATGTAATTTCAGTTTACACGTTATTTAATTGAACGACTAGCTAAAATAAACCTTAATGTATTTAAATAAAGTCCATTTTGGCTTAACTGTATTAGGCAAGTCCATGTCGAATGTTCTTCGCTACATAGTTAATGATGTAGTCAGGTGAAATGCTGATATTATCGATAAATGAAAATAATGTATTACGATATATCGATATATATATATATATATATATATATATATATATATATATATATTTCCTGCGTCCAATCATGTCACTGATTTGATGAAAGCAATTGTCGAAAAATATACAAATGTTCGCATACATCATTTATTAAAATTAAAACTTTCAAAACGTCAGTTTTTAAATAAATATGTTTTATTTCAAGGACAATAAAATAAATTTTAAATAAACGTGTTTTTCATTCTATTCTATTTTCGATGTAGGTATAATAAAAGTTATTACAAATTTCTCAAAAACTTCATGTTTTTATCGAACGTATCTATCGATATCGCTTTCTACTGCAATAATCAAAGCGACATGCGACACCCTGCACTGGCAGACTAGCAGTAGAATCTACGTCTGTGGCGGTAATGACAACCTTATTGCGATTTTAATAAGGGTTATAATTGCTTCAACAAACAACAACACCATCTAGCGATACTTTCTCAACAATCATAGGTAGTTTGAATTTAGTTTAAAAAATGTTTTAAGTATTTTTTTTTAAGCAAATTAAATCTTATTATAGCGGATGAATGTATATTTTCCGGTGTAGAACAATTGACTTAAGCTAATTTTGACTAAAATAAAAATGACCAATTACGCTCATTGTTTATCTGTAGTGTAATATACGGTCAATGGTTTATTTGTGTGAGTTTGGCGACAACGGTCTTCATTCATACTAATTTTGTCACTTACCATTTCCACTAGTTTTTTCTGTTCCGTGGGGAATATACACGAAAATGTTTTAAAATATATGGAAATAAATTAAACCATTGCAGGGGTATGCACAAAATTGGTCAAACAGACATTTAGGAAGAAAGTAGTTGGCAAGAATATTAGATATAAGTGAAGATCACAAGTGCTTCGGAATGAAGCCCAGCTCGAAACCCTTTAGTTACCCCACGCTAAAAAGCCAGTATGTTAAACGCTGCGCTTGACTACGCTTACGTTCTCCTGTGTTAAGCCATTTTGGTGAATTTAGTGATGGTCACCTATTTTGCAAAATCCTTAAATTTTATCTGCAGAAACTCTGTTTTTTTTCAATAGTTATTGCCATTTTTTTGCTGTCAATTTTTGTGTTTTGTACCTCTAACTTATTTAGTTTTACTGGTTTTATGTTAGTTGCTTATTTATTTTAAATAATAAAATAGCCGAGTCGTAGTAGACGATGAAGAGTGTGATAAGAAATAAATATTATTTATTTCTTAGATACCTAATTATAAAGATACCTAAAATAATATGTAATAAAAATAAGATGTTTCTAAAAATCTTTGCGGTTCTCAACAGGTACAAACAAGGTAAGGTAAGCTATTAGAATTCCTAGAGTTAAACAATGGTGAGACGATTGAAGCGCTCGTAGCTCTGCGGTGCTCGGTGGTCGGAAACGATCGCCGAAGTACAGCAGAGTTTATAGAGGTCAGTCCTTGGATGGGTGACCGTTTGATATCGAGCGCTTCCGTGCTTCGGAAGGCACGTTAAGCCGTTGGTCCTGGTTATCACTAAATGTGGTAGTCGTTAAGCCATGTTAGAGGCCTAATGGGCGGCTTGAAAAATTCTAACAGCAGGACGCCACATACCTGCCTGCGCCAATCCGCACTGGGTGAGCGTGGTGGAGTATGACCCAATACCCTCACACCTTGATATGTGAGAGGAGGCTCGTGCTCAGTAGTGGGACGTTAATGGGTTGTGATGATGAGACGATTCTAGGAAGTATTAAAAAATTATAGTACGGCTATTTTGAACGGTTTTTTACTCAAATCAGGCAGAATTGATACAAACTACATGCTTTGAAGAATATAGGTCGACTTAGCCTTTGACAGGGTTTAAAGGCTAAGACCTATGCGCTAACAACTAAAGAACAGCAATTCACTACCCCTCCCCAGGATAATGTAGAAAAATGCCTAAACAGAATACAACATTTATAATAGTTTAGAATATTTGAAGACGCAGCTCAGCGATCTTGCATCGTCGCCAAGGAGGCACACATACATAATCTCATTTGAGGTTGGCTTTATTGCTTTATCTATTTAGCTGTAGCAAGGTTAGCCGAGATCTCTTCCATCATCATACATTATCCCGGTTATGACCATAAAGTCTATGGCAACCCTGGCCTGCTCACGAGTTCAATCAGATTTCGTCTGAATTTCAGTTAGCCGAGATCTCTTAAGGGTGTCAAATGGTAGGAAGTAGCTAACCACTCGCTCGCATTCACATATTGAGACGAGATCCCACTCCTTTAGTGGTAACCAATTCCTCATGACACAATATCTAAAATCCTTACTTCTAAAAATTAAAAAAACACATTCGATTAAGATTATTTTTATTGATAATGTCTTTATCTAATATATTATAATTATTCATTAATGTATTATACAAAGTTACTTATCTATTTTACAATTATGTTCGATTACAACTATTACTAATTTCTTTTTTTGAATGACACATCATTACAATTCTTTACAACGACAATCGTCAATGCAGAATTTAAAAAGGCTTTTATAACATGAATGAAGTCTGCAATAATTATGACTATTAAATAATTATAGTTAGAAAAAAAACAGTCCGGAAGTAGAATTTAAATCTTAGCCCAAGGCACTGGCATAAATGATTATGCACTATTTAAAAACATATTTTTTTTATAAATAATAATATTAATATAAAGAGTAAATAACATCCCTTAAAATTACGTGTCTTAAAGTTTAGGAGCTGTATTAGAAAAAAAAAATGCAAACATTTACACATTTTTATTGCATGCAAAAACAAATGATACAATTTACTAAGCAGATTTGTTTCGCATTTTTGCCGACAGCGTTCATTTTATGAATAATTTTAATATCAACATATAAAATAAGAGTTCTCTAAATTGTATAAAATATTTATTTTATTTAAAAAACAGTCCAGTAAATCACATATATTTATATTATATGCCTATGCTGAACTTAGAATAATTGTTTAAAAAATATAAATTGAAATAAAGTCTAACATATTGATAAATGAATATGAGTATATCCTTTAAAACATTCAGACATTTTCTCAATAGATTTACAGAAAATATTATGAACAAGCTTTAAAAAATATAAATATTTGTATAATAATATTATTTTAAAATATTTAATGACTGATATTAATTGAAAATTGTACAGGTCTGACTTGAATTTTCAATCTCACTGATATATTATTTAGTAGTTAACATAAATCTTATGATAAATCAAACAGTCAAAATTAAGCATTTAAATGAAACAAGACACAAAAATAAATGGATATTATGTATGTAATCTTATCATGAAACGTAGGTACAATAAATTAATCACAGTTGAATTGTTTTTAATAAGAATTTTAATTGAGCATTTTTGCAGTTGGGTGTAAGTAGGTACCTCTAAATATAAGAAAATAAAATTAAACCTAACAAAATTAACTGTGATAATTATTTACCGAAGTAAAACACTAAGATTTACTGTAAGTTTCTACTAGATTACATCTGTTTTATTTTTAGAGTGTAGTCCAAAAATAAATTAGGATCATCATACTTCCGTAATTTAGACAGCGTATACAATATTAGTTACCTGCGCATACGCATTTACGCAATAAATATAGACCCGAAATTAGTAACCTATCCGCAATCCGAGATTGGAACCAATCTTAGACAGTTTAGACAATAGTTTATATAGTTATTAAAATTTAAATCCAAGGATAATAGGTTATAAAAACGATAAACTTGAAAAGAAGATTGATTTGTCTATCGTAGATAGCCAATTTTGAATTGAGATAGGTTATTTACTTCGGACGTTAAATGACACAGTGAGTGTCACAGGCTTGTCTTTTCTCTTTTTAAGTTATTTATCTTCTAATCCTACCTGTGGAAAGTATGCTTTATTATTACATACATCTTTTAAATATAATTTTAAAGTTATTACGTCTAATGCGCCGTGATTATACCTGTAGTGGTCCATTGGATATTTCAACATTGTGTTTATCGGAGAGTCCTCCCATCAGATTTTCCTGGATAAAATATTTATAGATTAGTTTTCTCATTCTTTATGCAAGTTTGGCTCTATGGAGCTCTTATGAACGTAAACTTAAATGATGAAAATTTGTCAAGCTTTATCCTCTAGCCAGTATAAAAATACTTAAGCAAAGTATTCACAATGTAAGATAGAATAAATAATTTTAAAAAATTACTTTATTTACTTTTTTTAAGATCAACGTCTTTGTCGTCGATTCGTCAAATTATAACAATTAAAATAGGTAATTTGAAAGGTTCTTATTGGTCGTATAATATGCCTCTGCCTACCCTTTCGGGGAAACAGGCGTGGATGTATGTAAAACGACCTGGATCAAAGCCGAAGGTTACGCGTTCTACACATCATAACAAGAGACATTATCTAAAAAATATCGTTGGGAAAAGGTTTTCGGTGTCAAAAGAAATTGCAAATAGATACAATGAAATACGCGCAACAGACGGTCTTTCTTGCCCAAGCATGATGATTCTACATTAAGAAAAAAAACTTAAAAAACTAAAACTTTTACTTACTTAAAACTTTCTCAAAGAAAAAAAATATCCTGATGCTGGGCAGAATACGTAGCTCTCGGTTTTGATCAGGATCGTTTTACACCATGTGTAAGGTGGGAACATATAACCTATTGCCCAATTAAGGGTTCAAGCGTTTAAATTACCTGTGTAATGCGTTCGGCATCGGCAAAGCTGTTGTTATGATTAGGTGCCTTTGCACGCTCTAGCTCGGCCTGTAGGCTATCTATTTTATTCTGCATCTGTAAAATAAAGTAAAAAGAAGATTTCTTTATCTGTTATCACTAATAAGGAGTTAAGAAAGAGAAACCACGTTTAACGAATAACAATATATACCCACAACACAACGACAACCTAGGCCATAATTTGAGAAAGAGAACAGATGAAATAACATTTTGAAGATATCATAACGACGACACAAAAAGGTTGAGAAAAAATAAGGCTCAATACCAAATCAAGTTTCTGTGGTGAAATATATGTTTAGGCCCCACTTATTGTGTAACGCTACATCATTTACACTACTTCGACTTAAAAGAGATTTTAGAAAAAATATAAGAAACTAAAGGTCTTATTACAAAATAAGATCTTAAGTTAAACCTGTCACTGTCTTCATTTTATCACATAAAAGTGAAAGCACTAGTTTTAAGCCTGGTTTAACTTTTAGATCTTGTTTGGTAATAAGCTCCTAAAACTCTAGCAATAGATTATCATATATTTTAATTTGTAATTACAATAAAAAATATTGCGTATATATATTTATCGTTTGTTGGATTTAGTTTAGGTTTGAAATAGCCATTAATAGGACGATTCATTAATTCTTGATACAAAATAATGTAACACAAAAAATAACTTTATAACATATTTTTTCAAACAGACATAATATGCTGTCGTTCAATCGTTAAAGCTAGCTAAAGGTATATCGTAATAAGCCTAGGCATTTCATAAATAAGCCTCAATAGCAGATATCGATAAAATTTTAGGCCTATAGTGTTATTTTGTTGATCCCCAGGAAGCTAACATTTATTTAAACTTAAACTAGTTGACAGCCCGAATATATACGGCATACCATATATTCCAGCTTTAACGATCGGCTTACGACACATAAGTCCCGATAGTGAGACATATTACGTCGCGTTAGTGTTTTAAGTTGCACAATAAGGGGGCTGGTACAACACAGACGTTCACAGTAGTGTTGTTTGTACCTCCGATATGATGGTAGGCAATGTTTTCTCAATGCAGGAGTATGCAAACGCCAGAGGTTCCTAAGTAAAGTAAACATTTACTTTAGAGATATTTGGAACGGCACTGATGTGAGGGGTGTGTGATTTGTTTGGTAATATATATGATGAATGGTTGCACAACTGTCGTGTTCTTGTTATTCATAGTTTCATATTGTTAACCCTTAAAAAATTTAATTTCAAAAATTAACTTCCTAATTTCATATTTCAATAGCGCGATGATGACAATGTCAAAACGGGCCTATAAAATTTACTACTAAGGGCTATAGGTATTAACGATTTTTATTCATGGAGCTATTAAGTAATATATAAAAAATAAGAGAGAAAATAGATCTATGACAACTAACTTTTGCAATGTCTGTTTCTACCTGTAAGTAATCATTGTTCAAATGACTTCTAAATCAGATTTCTAGTATAACTTAAAGTGCGTAATATCATTGTGAATTCAAATTGTATTGTAGGATGAAAATTATTATTACTTATTTATTGACCCGTCGTAAATTTGACTAACGGTTAGTGATTACGTTTTCGGGAATTAAGATTAATGAGTAGCTCATCGCAAATTTTCATCAAAAGGCTTGTAAACATAATAATTTTGACAAGAAAAACTTTATGGTGGTGGCTAACCATTTGGATAAATGTCCTACCACCAACAATACATGAGATGAAATTTGAACCCTGAGCCTCCTAGTTTCAAAGCACCTGCTCGAATCACTACTTCAGGAGTCGATGAAATGACATCAAAATAAATCGCATGGGACTTCTGACCTGAACCCTAAGACGCGTGAGTGCCAGAAAATACCTTTCGTTCGCTTGTCCTAAAAATATGAAAGAAGCCCAGTATGTTTCGTCTATAACTTTTTGGAACTTGGAACATGTCATACAGGTATATACTACGACGAAAGGCTGGGAAAGGGTTATGTTTAGTACGTTACCTGCTGCACACTCCTAACCCGCAGGTCGTCGAGTTCTCGCTGCTTGTCTGCAAGCTGCTTCACCCACCGCTGCTCTTCTGTGCTCACATTTTGTTGAAGCCTACTTAATACACCTTCCTGAAATTATTAATTGAATTTCAGAGGCGAGGAAAATATTTGATTGTATGATTTAATACAGGTTTTAACGGTTTATCATCATCATCATCTTAGCCTATTAATAGTCTAAGAGCCGAAAAGTTCGTTCTGACATCTGACAACCAGATTAAACATTCATTTTATTATGTGTTATTATAATATATGTCGAAAAGTGCATCTAAATAAGGGTATTTATGTTTTTTGTTGTTTTTTATTTTTTTGATAGGGATCAGTCAGTAAAGCAGTCGTCTGCCGCTTCAGACAGCAATTCACGTGACTATAGAGCTTACCTTCAAGAGCACGCCCGTTGTTTATATAGCGCTGATTATAACTCATCAATGATCATCTTGTACTTATCGACGAGCTCCTGAAGGTGTTCCTTCTTGGCATGCAAGTCTACGAGCCTATCATTCGACTCTGGTTGTGTTAGCCATCTGTTGCAGTTTCACAAACTGTTCGTTATACTACAAAACACTCACCGTATCATCAATGATCCTCTTGTACTTATCGACGAGCTCCTGAAGGTGTTCGTTCTTGGCATGAAGATCTGCGAGCCTGTCATTAGACTCTGGCTGTGTAGGAGTGCTAGCCTTCTGCTCCAGTTTGACAAGCTCTTCCTTAAGGTTGTTGGCGAATTTGTGAAGCCAGGAGTCGCCGGGAGAGGAAGCTGGTGCGGCGGCAGGACACGCCGCGCGTAGGACTTTCGCTACCTCTGTGTACTGAGCATCTTGTGCCTTTTGTACCGTTTCCTATTGATAATTTTAAAGTTAATAATAAATAAATTATTTAATACTAAAGCCCCAAGCTATAAATTTTTGTGGACCAATTTACAAGGAATCTTCATTCAGTTGCGATGCAATCCGGGGCGCAAAGGTTTAAAAATGACCTTGGATGCGCAGTGACACATTTTATGGTCTCAATCGAAGTGCGGCATGGGGGGCAGTGCGTTACTATAGCAACGTTGCTAATCTAGGCTCGCGTTCATGCTTGTCACTTTCTATCCATTTTCTATTATCTACTATTATAACTGCGCTGACAGCCGCCACTTTTGTTCAACTTATGTGCCGCCTATTACATTAGTATTGTATATTATGAGACTGTTGATCTTTGTCAAATCAAATTAGTCGGTTTTGTAGGACCGTACATAATGTAATTATACATTTTATAATAAATAAATATAAAATAGAGTGCACACATCTAAGCAGTGCATTAAATGAATAAATGATGAGAGACGTTGTACAGATAAATGTTACATGAATGCGAAGCCGGCCAAAGAAAGAAAACTCTGTGTTAGTTACAACTATATAGTCCTGTTTCACAAAACATTATTTACATTTAAGTAGAGACGTTCAAAATTCGTAAAAGATATGAGATTTACTTTAAAATACTGAAAAAGCTGCCCACTTTCTTGTCTACGTAACTCTCGAGAACAGTCAAAAATGTATTATTGTTATCAGATTGTTAAATCCGTTAGTTGGTAATAGTCCTAGCCATTTCATACACGTGGTGTCGAGGAGAGCTTACCGGGGACTTTTATGATTGCACAAGCCTCGTCTGATTGTTGATAAACAGGTGCATCAATTGCAGGTGTGGTTAGCTTGATTTAGGCCTTAATAGGATCCCAATCAATAAATCAACTCTCGATAAATGACATACTCAGATAGTATTTGTCTAGTTAAATATGGGTTTACAAAAAAAATTATATATAGAACAGGTCTAGTCGATCTGTCCCGATTTGTCGTTAAAGGCCGCAAAACTGTATCGGGAGATTACTCCGCTTACTCCTTAACGGACACAGAAGATTCTAACTACATTTGTTTTATGTTTTCGTGTAAAAGGACCATATGTCTGTACAATATAGTGCAAAGTACAAGTTACAAAGCGGACTTACTCGCAGCGAGTCTTGGGCCGGCACCGCGCTCGGTGTTTTGGACTGTAGCGCTTTTTCGGCCGATTGCAACGCTTCCATTACTTTCCAGTTTTTAGTTCGCAACTCCTGATTGGAGAGGCAAGAGTTACGGTTAATTGTTTAGTATCAAATCTCATTCTGTAGTAGATGTTATTATAAACACGTTGAGCTTGGGAGAGGCTATTTAAGTATTACGTAAGCACTAATAAGATTGACTATAATCATCATCATAATCATGTCAGCCCATTAACGTCCCAATACTGAACACAAGAATCCTCTCACGTACCATGGTACTCCACTACGTAGACCTAGTACGTATTGGCAAAGGCAGTTTTGTAACGTTCTTTTATTTTTTTATTTTTGGATAGAAAATTATCAAATTACCGTCTTCCGCTGTGGGTGAAGCGGAAGGGTGTGTCAGACTTTTACTGACTAAAATCCATTCATGTTCCCTCTTGAGCCTGTAACACCAAGACCGGGTAACCCTTTCGAACAATCCCGAAACAGTTTTGTAACGTAGTAAAAATATGTTTAAACGTGAGAGATTTTCTTTAGTTGCACTTGGCAAGAGCGGGAAAAAATAATAATGTAATAAAATTTGCTTACGTAATACTTGAACGGACATCTTAATTCGTTATTTGAAGCTGGTAATCATCAATAAACTGTCCACTTTGTGTTGTGCGATAAAATATAATATAAAAAGCGATAGCAGCGACACAACACATATCTTAGCGTTAAACTAGAAGAGTACGTTTGGTTTGGAAGAGTACATATGGTAACAATTTTTTCAACAGGCAATGAAAGAGTTAGTTAGTACATTAAGGCGGTTTGCAGATTTCAACGTTGTATGCAAGTAGTTCGTATAGAAAACCCGCTTCGTACAACACACAGGCAAAGTAGGTTCATGTACGTTGAAATTTGCCGTTTCGCGTTACGCAGTGGGGGGGGGCCTGGACCAGCCTTAACATTTTTTAATTTTAGTTCAAATATAAAATGTATTAATTATGGACAGACACCATTACATAACCCGAGATATATATTATTAATTAATTTAATTAAAATCTTTGACACCTAAACAATCCTCCAAAGGCTTCAAATCTAATCTCTGCAGTTATTATAATATCAATGTATCGTTTGTCTCGCAAAAAATCAAGAGAGTTAGATCGCTTGGGGTAATTTTGTGCTTGAAATATTTGTTGATTTTCATAGGTTTAAACGGTGAGAGAAAATTGGAAAATTGCGAGGAAAATAAAAAAAACTAAATTTTTATTTTCCGAACAGTTTCTGTCACCTATCAATGCAAAATGGTTGTCTACTAGGTTGTCAAACATTTACAGGTCGATAAACAAATTATTATTTCTATTGGGGGTATCAGCCCATAATCACCACGCTGGGCAGGCGGGTTGGTGATCGCAGTTCAAGCAAGTATGCAAGTTGACGCCGCTGCCCATCATCTGGTAGGATTTCTCTTCGTCAACTCTTATTTCTCCCCGGGAGGAGGTGGCACTATTCTAGGCCGGTACCACGCGGTACGTAATAACAACTATATTGTAATGATGTACTTACGTTGTTCTTTTGCTGATAAGTAGCGAGTTGCATCTGTAAGTTGGCAAGTTGGTCCTTCTGGTCGCGGCTGGCCGCTTGCGCAGCGCTTAATTCTCCGCGAAGGGCTTCTACAACTCCTTCCACCTTAGCGAGCTCGTCAGCCTAATAAATAATAAATAAAATTAATATTTCTGAAACTTACACCAATTATTTATTTCAAATATAGGTATCATTAAGAAGTTGTGTTATGGATACTAAATAACGGATAAACATATATAAATCCTTTTTTTGTGTTTATACACACAAAGATTTGTCCTGTATGGGAATCGAACCCACGACCTCAGGAGTGGTGTGCAGGCATACTCGCCATATAAGTTGTCAATAAAAATCAAAAATTTTCTCTATAATACATATAATAAAAATCTAATAGAAAGATCTAATTTTTAATTACGAGCTTCATAACTACTAAACAATGTGTTCGACGAAAGTTGTTTTTGGTTATCCTGCAATGATATGAACACCTTAAAAGTAATGTTATATTTTATCAGTTTTTTGGTAGCAATGCATAATATTGCAACACACTTTGGAAGTCCAAATAAATAAATAAAACACGTAAGCTTTTGGACATTTTGAAATATTTAATAATATTCAAAAATGTTGTCAAAACTGTAATTTTTGGGGTGATGATCGTTATGATGAAATAAAAATGATAATTATGTTAATTTAACATAATCTTCTATTTTACTTACGCGATATTACATAGTAAATAAAACACATGTTACAGAATCAATTTTTTTTTTTAAAACTCAGATTTAAGTTTGTAAATTGTGTTTTATTTCAGACCTAACATATCAAAGGACCTCTGAATAAAAATGAACCTAACTAACCCTAAGGAAAAATCAATAGTTCTAAAAAAGTATGAAGCCTCGTCTTACATTAAACGTATAGCTTTAAGTTTTATTATTACCTTGCGATGATCGTTAGCTGGGAGTCCATTCTGCGCGGGCGCCACTTGTAGTTGTTTCAACTCGGCAATCTCTCGCTCGCGTTCTGACAACTGCTCCTTCAGCGATAATACCTCCTTAGACAACTGAAATAAATGTTTTCTTTTTATTTACTTCTTTTAAGTAAAATCTTTTACATAATTTGAGCTTACCTTCCGTTGATGACAAGCTTTTCAAGTTGTAAATTTTGTAAATCTCAAATTATACCTTCTCTACAAGCCTAAGTCTAAGGCATGATGCTTTAAAATACAAAAAGTCATTTAATTTACTGATTCAGGCGTTACTTTGCGGAAATTCATTGTAAGCAAATGATGGATGAAAAAAGAATTATCTATCACTTGATACAGAAAGTTGATATAGCCTAATTTAGACCAGTCTGGTGCAAACAGAGGATATTAAACTTTTCAAGTCACTATAACTTTTTTTTAGCAATTTATGTAGTAGCTTCAAATAAAAAAAATCTGTTGTTTGTGGAGGAAAGTGTGGATCCCATAGAATTCTGGATAAGTTGGGTTCCGAGGAACATAAAAATGCAGAGGTTACATCTTTCACTGTTATTGATATGACAAGATGACTGTGAGAGATATTGTTAATACTTATCAACTTGATAGATTATTACAAAGTGAGTACACGCGGTGCTTTCAATTACAGACTGCACACTGAGCGCTTCTAATAATAAAACATATTGTTTAAAACATACAAATAAACTGCTTACATATTTCTCACTCATAATTTGTTATTATTTTTATTTAATTAATGTATTTAGTTGCACGGGTTTGGCCCTATTACAATAAATAACTTAATGAATAATGCTACAGTAGAAAAAATTAATACGTGAGTGAGTAATCTCACAGTCACACAACATTTCATATTAGTTAGAACCAGTGCCGTAACTAGGGGGGCGCCAGCAGTGCCCAGGCACAGGGCGCAGAAATGACGAGGCTAGTATCTAGTTTTATCTAAAGCATGGTAGCTAGTAAGTACATTTTGTTTTATTGTGAACATGGTGTAGACGCGCCCTACTGTACCTGGCCTGTATTTTCAAAGCCTGGTCAGAGCATTTTTCAAGGGCGCAGTTTTGAAAGCTCGCATAAAAGGCTAGTTACGGCACTGGTTAGGACTGAATATAGCGGTCACCTGTTGCTTTTGCTTCTCAGACTCTTCCTGAAGTTTCTTGAGACTGGTTTCGGCAGTTTGCGCGCGACTTGTCAACCGCTGGATTTCATTTTGAAGTTCAGCTGTAGCTGTAACAATTAAATAATTATTGAATTATTTATAAGACATTCTACCAGTGTACATAATTATTATAAAAATATAAATATAAAACGTGCAAGTCAAATAGAGTATAATGTGTATGTGTGTTTTAATAATAAAAATTTAATGAAAATAAAATAAAAAACAAGTTCCACCTGACAACCGATTTATCTGACATCGAATCTCAAAATAAACGTGTATGAGAACTATTTACTTAGGTCTATTTGTATATTGGTCTATTTCATAATATATTGATATTGAGTCTATAAAGGATACAATTTTCAAGTCAAGTAAGCAAAAAGTCTAATGATATGTGAGCGCATGTGCCCGATATAAAGCCTCGTAAGTGTCCCACGCCGGCCTAAACATTGTTTATTTTTTAATCTTATAAACAATCTATCCTTTTTTCTGTGTCCTTTAAATCGCAATATCTACAAATCGATAGTGTTTTAGGGCACTTCTCCACACGATAAAAAAAATGAGTTTAGAGAAGTATTAGAAGAAATTAAATTACCATTAAGTCTCTCTTGCGCCTGCCTTAGTTCCTGCTGTGCCATTTGTTCGGCGTGAATGGCGCATTGACGCTGCTGCTCCAATTCGCCGTATACGCGATTGGCTTCCTATGAACAACATTTCTATGTATAAATAAAAAAGGATCATATTTAACGTGTCTTCAAAATTAATAAATTGCCAACCTAACCTAACCTTTTTGTACATCAAAATTACTGATTGAGCACCTAATCACCTATTAGATGCTCACTCAGTATTTTTGATGATCAAAAAAGCTTTTTTTAGAGGTTTAGTTTATTATATTCCAATAAAAAATTGGTAGAAATCATCTAGACTGGTCAAAACCATTTTGCTGCGTTTACCCCAAAAAGATAGATATTGCCACCATAAAATTAATCTTATGCAATTAACAATATTTTCAGCATGCCCTGTCAAAGATCAAACAAAAAATACCCTTATGCTGCTCTCCCCCCCCCCCCCCCCAACAAGGTGCCACTGTAACTTAATGATTTTAGCCTATTTTACTCTTTTGAAAAAATATAAAACCATCTAAGTATTGGATTCAAAATATATTTGTAACAATTCCCGCGCTAATTTCCCGAAAAATCGAGAAACTATTCAACACGACACGTGTTTCGCCCTTACTCAGGGTATCTTCAGATAAAATAGGAGCCTCAGAACAACGATGTCTTGACGATCAACGCTGAAACGAGAGTACTCGACTCCACTACTACTCCACTTATGGTTTATACAATACCTGCAACTGCTGCGCTAATTCCGCCGCGTGTTGTTGGGCGATAATGGCCGTGTCTCGGGCGGCATTGGCCTCCATCCTCGCCTGTCCAGTCTCCACGAGGCGAGCGCTCAGCTCCGCTTGAAGCGCTGCCAGCTGTTGCATTAGCGCGCTTTCCGCCTAAATAACAATAATTTTTATTACATATACTTTATTACTAAAGCTTAGGTTAAATCCGTTACTAAGTCCGCTCGTAGCTCAGCGGTGCTAGGTGGGACATATATACATACATTTACGCTTGTTTCCCGGAAGGGGTAGACAGAGGCATATTATACGCCCACACTTTGCCAAGTACATAGTCCCACGAAATAGGTGGCGAGCCTTAGCCGCTTATCGGGCACTGTTACGTTCGCCAGAGCCTCGTCCGTTGATCGGCAGGTGCACCACTTGCAGGTGAGGATGGCTTGGACTTGGTAGGATGCCTACACACCGTGGTCGGTAACGATAACAAAAGGTAAATCAGAGTTCATCAAAATCAGCCTTTGGAAGGGTAACCATTTTAGTGCCACTTAATATGTGTTTTTACGCCGTTGGCCCCGGTTATCAATAAATATGGTATACGTTAACCCAAGTTAGCGGCCTAGATCTAACAGAAGGTCTCTTCACATCGGTCTCTTTTAATCCGCACTATCCTTGACTTGTGAGAGGATGCCCGTGCTCGGGCGGGGTGTCAAAAGCTTTAAACCTTGGCACTGGCCCCCGCCCCTTTTTCAACAGCGGTGGGCGTCGTGGGAAAATTTTTAGTGGGTATTACTGCTGGCGGTCGCGTCTGCCGTAGTGAGCCACACACTCCCCTCTCGGTCCCCCTTTGGCCGAGAGGCAGTGCGCAAAGGCATTGTGTTACCGACAAAAAAAAAAAGGTCGTTTCACATTGGTCTCTTTTAATCCGCACTAGATCCTTGACTTGTGAGTTTTAAAACAAAACAAACAAACAAATGGATGCCTGTGCTCAGTTGTTAATGGGGTGAGATTTTAAAAGTGATCATCAACATAAGTACGGTTGTTACAACGTGAAACATCAGAATCAGATACACATATATCATTGGTAACACAAATGCATGTGATAGGAGTGTTAGAGCCCCCACCGATAGTCGGGTTTGGCCGCCGATACTTGCAGTCCGCGCGCGTCTGTTGTTGTTTTTTAAATTTACAGTATTACAGAATGAACGATTTTATGAAAATAAAATAATATGTTACGGAATATTTATCATCAGCGGCATCAGTGTCGATGAATCAGTTTGGATTTCGCCGTACGAAATATCGGCAGTGACGTCACAGTAGGTGTTCGAATGTCGGCACACTTGAGTTCAATACAAACCGTGATACTGCGTTATCTATTGTATATCTATATCTTTGACTTGAAACAAGTCCATTGACTTAACCATAGAAAATCCTCAGATTTTATAACAGCTATTCATTAAAAAAAAATATTTTAAAATTATATTTAATCCACATCCTGTCTAATGTAAGCAGTATATTGAATCCACATCCTGCCGAACAACGGCCGAGGCACTGGCGAACATAAAAGTTCCCTATAGGCTCGCCACCTATTACGAGGGACCAACAATATAATTGGCGAAATGTGGGCGTAAAATATGCCTCTACCTACCCCTTCGGGGAAACAGGTGTGATTTTATGTATGTATGTATGTATGTATGTAATTCTTAAAGAAACTATTTATCTAGACCGCCTTGTTTACATTCTTTATCGCTTCTTGTTGGTCGTAATTTAAGTAATAAGAAAACCATACCTCTGTCAGTCGTTGAATATGCATTTCCATCTGAACTCTTTGAGCTTGAGCTTCTCCCTCTGCGCCAAGTTTTGACTGGAGCTATAATGGAAAAAAAGAAATTGTTATTTACTAAAAATTAAAGAATAAAAAACACTGTTTTAAAGCAAATCGAACTAAAAAGCAGAAAATAATTTTACATTATTGATATACATATTTATAATCCGTAAAAAGTATTTTACTTAAATAATTTTCTGCTCGGGACGTCAACGCAGCCGCCAGTTTAATATCGCTTTTTAAAGCAAACGCAACTATTTGTCAAGATTCCCGTTGGCAAGCCTGTGACGCCTCTAACATTGTGCTGTTCGTGAAACGCGGTCTAGGAAACGCATTATAATCTATAATGTTCTAGAACGTATCATAGTGTTCATAATAAAAAAATGGCGAAAGAAAAAACTAACCTTGACGATTTTCTTGCCCGTTTTTTACGATCAAGCTCCCGCCTGCAGTTGTTTGTAATTTTGACTTCCATAAGAGCTCTATTGAGCCAAACTTGAATAAATTACTTTGACTTTATTATTATTTATAATCCAAGTTCCAAGATAAGTATCACTAAGAACTTGTGTTATGGATACTAAAGAGCGGGTAAACATACTTCAATACTTTTTTTTGTTTTTTTGTAAATACATACTTAATATACATAGGAAAACACCCAGACCAGAACAAATATTCATGTGCATGCACACAAAGATTTTTCCTGTGTGGGAATCGAACCCACGACCTCTGGAGTGAAGTGCAGGTATACTGACCTCCACGCCAAATCGGTCGTCAAAATTATTGGCGGAGACTTGTCGCGATCGAGCTTGTTACGCGAGCAATTCAGTTCGCGTATTAAATTATTACAATTCAAAAACGTTCCAACTATAAACTACCATTGTAAACTCCGAATTTTAATCCTGTCATTTAATAACTTGCTATGGAAAATTGTTGAAGTACTAGTAAATGTATTATTACTATATGTTTTTCGTTGGCGAGCGCATGATTGTCGTCTGCGAGCCGCTGAAGACGCGCCTGTAACGCGATCAGTTCTGCTCGGGACGTCGCCGCAGCCGCTTCGGCCGCTCGCGCCGCGCTAGTACTGCGGCCGCGTTCAGCGTTTAAGGTTCCCCTGTAAACAAATAATCATTATTAATCATCATCTTAGTTTATCAACGACCCACTACAAGGCGTTGGGAAGCCATTAGATGCAGGCGACTTGAGATCGATCGATAGCCTGGGAGTTTCTTGCCGGTTCTTCTTAGAGAGCGGTGGTTCGAAGCTGGCACTCAATCCGAACTGGATCCGCAATTGGTGGAATGTGACCTGAATGCCTCTGACCTTGCTTTATCAGCCAACTTATTTCCAAAACAAACACTTGTAACAGTGAAAAAAGCAGATAGTCGCTTGCTCCGTGCCTCGAAAAGCACGTTTAGCAGTTGGTCCCGGCTGTCATGAACATCTATGGCAGTCGTTATAAGGAAGTTAAATCTAACATACTGACAGCTGGTTTAACCATAAAATGATGTTTCTATCTGGGTTGCGGAGTTTAGACGACAGTCGCTTCATGTAATAACTAAAATTCAGCCAAAACTGGTAAAATCAGTAAGCAGACCCTGGGCCCTAAGCTGAAGTCTAGGGTGACCGGTATAATGAGTAAAAAAGGCTGATAAAAATTGATATTGCAAAGTAAATTAGTTATATTTACCTGAGTTCTTTAAGTTTAGCGTGAAGAGCCTGACTGGCCTCTACCTCGTCGGTGAGAGCTTTCTCTTTGTCGGCCAATTGTTTCTTTAACTTCTGCATGGGGTCATTTGGTCCCTGTATAGACAAACATACACGTTAAGAGCCAGAATAGTTAAATAGCAGCAAAAATTTTGCGTGTACACTCTGTCCATTCGCAATGTTTAGACAACAAATTTCTAAGTTTATTTAAAATTAGTATAGATAGAGATCCTGTCAAGATATTGGAAGAGCAAGCCAACCTCACCTGCAAGTGGTGCACCTGCCGATCAACAGACGAGGCTCTGGCAAACATAAAAGTTCTTAAAATAGGCTCGCCACCTATTACGTGGGACCGGCAATATAATTGACGACATTTGAGAGTATATTATGCCTCTGCCTACCCCTTCGGGAAAACAGGCTTGAATGTATGTTCTTAGCGCTTCTAGCACTAAACTAAACTAAGTTTATATTATCAGATCTTAAATGAATCAGACCCAGTAATTATGTTTACAAATAAATGTCTATTGCGGGGGTCGGAACCACGACCTTAGAAGCGAGCGCATGTATGCGCGATTTATGTGTTGTCATATAGTGCTTATAAAGATGAGTTACAAGTATCTGTATTTCGGTGCGAATATCGCTCGACGCTTATCTTGGTTTTAATAGTTAATGAAGTTGCAATCCAAGGATTGATTAATAAGAAGCTTTGCTTGAAAAACTAATTAATTTCTCTATCGCAGATAGGCAATTTGGGATTTATTAGTAAAAATTTCGGGCGTAAGACAGTAACTAACCTCAGTCCACTCGGAGTGTTCGGGCAATGGGTCGTGGTGCTTATTAAGCAGCGTGTCAGTCAGTATCTGTATTTCGTTGCGAGACAGCGCCGCATCCTTTACGACGCGCACTAACTCGCTAACACTTACACCGCCGCCGTCACCTGCTGCTGCATACAATTACAAAAGTTACGATTGAACTGTTAAGATCTATTTAAATACTTGGCCGTGTGGTACCGGCCCAGAATATAGCCAACCAATCTCATCTCTCTTCATCATCATCTAAGAGTTCACAAAGAGAAATCCTACTGGATAATGGGCACCAGCGTCATCCTGCGTACTGGCTTGAACTGCGATCACCTGCCCACCGTGGTGATTATGGGCAGATACCCCCAATAGAATGTAATCTAATGGGGAGCCTAATGTTCAGCTTCGGAAGGCTAATGTTCAGCAGAGGACTTTTAATAAGGCCGATATGATGATGATGATGGTTTACATACTTTAGTAATAGGGTACTCTAGCTAGACTGAGAGCAAGTAATGAGACCGAAACTAAATAATTACCTAGCTAGCGTATATTTTATGCCGTTTAAAGTAGAGCGGAAGTAATTAGCAAAACGGCTAAGAAGCAAAGAAGGGTAAAAAGTTTTGAACTCTCAACTCTATATTTTTCTTAAGACTTCGTTACAATAATAATATAAAAAATATGAATAACGGAGGTAAATCTGTTGAAGTCTGCTTGTCCTGCTTTCCTTTTCCATCTAATCCATCAATGCATCAATCAAGTAACTTACTAAGGACTGTATGGTACTAATATGCTTTTCAACATAAGATTGTTTTGAAAACTTAGAAATATTGTATCATTCGTAATGAAGACACATAGAAGTATAAATACAATTAATTAACTTACCCATAAGAGTAAGGACATTGGGTTCAGCTTTCTTTTTCTTGTTCTTAGCAGGAGCGGGAGCGGGAGCGGGAGCGGAAGCGGAAGCGGGGGCGGGTGCAGGAGCGGAGGCGACAGCGGGTGCGGCTTGACGCAGCAACTTCTCAGTAGTAAGCTCGCTCGGCTGCGGCGTGTTCAAAGGAGGAACCACTTCTTCTTTCACATCCTCCTGCTCTTCCACGGGCTGCCTCTTCTCTACTTTCTTTGCTACAAAATAACATAAGGTGATACTAACGTATTACGTAGCACTAGTAAAGTGGTAACAACACCTATCACACAGAAAACACTGTCATGTTTTCTCTTAGTACAATACTGGGCTAATATATCTATATATGATAATATGTGTTACCGGCCTAAAAGTGCCACCCCTCTCATCTCACGGGAAGTCGTAAGAGTTCAACGAAGAGAAATTGTACCGGATCATGTCATCCTGCGTACTGGCTTGAACTGCGATGACCCACCCGCCTGCCCAGCGTGCCGGTTATGGCCAAATACCCCCAATAGAATGTTTATCCAACATTATTTGACTTATTATTACTTATTGAGGTTTTTCACAATCGTCGAGGCAAACGTACAGCAGTGGATTTTGTAAAGCTCATATGATGATGATTCTGTTTGGGAATCGAA
This sequence comes from Musotima nitidalis, assembly GCA_949126915.1. Classification (NCBI taxonomy): domain Eukaryota; kingdom Metazoa; phylum Arthropoda; class Insecta; order Lepidoptera; family Crambidae; genus Musotima; species Musotima nitidalis. Next base: position 9,745,186 of record OX421431.1, read on the forward strand.
CCTCATTATCTAGGTCTTTCTTACAAAATTAGTAAGTACAGTTTTTTTTCTCATATTTATATTATTAAAGCAAGTAACAATACTACGAAATTTATATAATATAATTAATCAATAGGTATTTACCTAAACCTATCAATATCTGAGAAGTAATATAATATTATAGTAAGACAATAAAATACAGATATCGTCAAAACACTTGAGCAAATAAACTTTTATTTGTACAGCTGTGAGCAATTGCAATTTAAATTCTTTATAAATTATACGTCAGAACGCAAACTTGACGTGGGCTTAGTACAATAAAATAAAAGTAATAAATCCTTCGCCATTTCAAAGTTGAATGGCAGAACAGTTGGTTAACGGATAATTCATTTCAGCTTTTAACTTTAGTTTTATCTCAAAAATCTCTTATTATTGAATTAATATTTTAGTTCTCTCTTATAAGGGGTTACAGAATCAAAAAGGCAGTCAATGGAGTTAATAATAACTACAATTTTGCAAACTGTGATTAGATCAGAGAGAAGGCCCTGGGCCCTAAGCTTAAGTCTAGAGCATAACCGGGATAATGATAGGAAGATCCTAGGGTTCACCATCATCGTAGACCATCCTATAGGGTTAAATGCGCCCAGACCTGATCAAATATTTATATGCACACAAAGATTCCTGTGTGGCTATTGAACTCACACGACCCCAGGAGCGGTATGTATTAAGTATGTATGTTACGGCTAAACTTACTCAAAAAAAAGTTAGTTCTATAATATCCAAAACTGATTTATCTTAGAACTGAATTATTCTTATTATTAAGGGAAGACGTGCTGGTACCGGCCTGGCATATCCCGGTTTAAAATAAGTCCCGTATACTATAATAATATATATATATCATACCTATAATTATCTCTTACTCGCACCGCCTTAAATGTCTCTGCTAACCCCAAGGTTGCCTGGTAGAGTATGCCTAATGGCATTAAGTTCGCCTTTTGTACATTGTATTTTTATTTGTGTGCAATGAGGATTACATAAATAAATTATAAGCCAGCCAACTTTATTGTTGGTTCCATGTCCCCAGAGTATATTGCCGCGGACCGGGAACTTTTTTTACTAAGGGCAGAGCCTCATCCGTTATTCGGCAGGTGCTGCATTCACCACTTGCAGGTGAGATTGGCTTCAGTCAGTATACCTGCACTTCACTCCAGAGGTCGTGAATTCGATTCCCACACAGGACAAATCTTTGTGTGCATGAACATGAATATTTGTTCTGGTCTGGGTGTTTTCCTATGTATATTAAGTATCTATTTACAAAAAAAAGGTATATAAGTATGTTTATCCGTTCTTTAGTATCCATAAAACGAGTTCTTAGTGATACTTATCTTGAAACTGGTGTGATTGTAAGAGAATATTTATTATTTATAATTAAATAATTAGTGTGATTATAGAAAAAGAAAACATACCTTTACGTTGTTCCTTAGATCCTTCTCCACTGTTTTGCCGCTCACGGGCTGGCGCTTCTTTGGGCAGCTCAACGGGGCTCGACTTGCCGGTCACCTTGCCAGTTTTCGGTAGCTTCACCTGCTTAGCTTCTCTTTTCTCTGCGGCTTCCTTCTTTTCTGCGGCTTCCTTCTTCTCCGCGGCCTCCCTCTTCACTGCGGCTTCCTCGTTATTTACTTTTGGCTATAGACATCATTAGAGTTTGTAATTACATTTGAGGCTAAGAGCATGGATAAACTTATACCACGACACAGAGGACAAATCTAAACAAAAATAAGGCTAATTAACCTCAGGGCATGCTTAACCTGGTGTGGTTTTAGAAAAGCATATTTATATGCGTATAAAAAAACTGAATATATATACTACAAAATATTTTTTGTAATTGCGGAAAGACCGTACGACAAAATTAACTAAAAACTTGCAGAAAAAACGTTTAAATCAAATAAATATTACAAAGTAACTGGGGTTCAATATGATCCCAGCCTTAAATGTGCATTTGTACAAGCAAAACATTTAAAGTCCCACTTTTTATCACAGAACATACAAATACTTTTCGGTTCTCGATAATCATATGAAACAAATTAAGCATTAAAAAATTTTTTTTTACTTATATTTAAGAAAAAATATATTTAATAAAAAAAGCCGTCAGTAAAATTTACGAAAACAATATCCATGCAATATTACTATATATGATTATTTCGATCTTGCAGACACATGGATACATGGAATGCAATACGTACGGTCACCCTTCCTAATACTGACCTCGGTATACATAACTATCTCGATTCTTTCCTCAGCGTTACAGCGGCAATAGCGCTGCGAAAAATTATTAAGTTACATACCGCCTGTTAGTACTGTTATTATAAGTAAGCGACGAACTATGAAACACCTGGTGGAAAATTCGAGCTCTCCTGTATCTGGCTGTATGTGTCACGGATTTAAATGAATCAAGAACCAGAAATATTAACGGGCGTAAGCATTTTTTTTAAGTGGTTAACACAGTCAAAAAAAATTGAGTAACGAAAATATCTATCATGTACAAACTTATTTTAAAAAAAACTAACAATGTAGTTGACAAATTTATATAATTTTTCTATCATATTTCAACTGCAAATTTTGAGTTGCTATGCACACTTTTGTGTGATTTACTATTTATTTTAAGATCAAGGACTTCTTATAGCTTATTCCGGAATCTAAAAGTAAATAAACGAAATTATTGCTTTTTTTTTAATTTAGGTTTTGGACAAAAGAAGAAAGCAGTTTGCAAAAAATAGTTGATAATATTCCATATTGGTTTTCAATAGTGACTCCCATGTCATAAATCTATTCATATTACAATTCTGCATTTGTGTTACACAAATTGTTGTGTGCCAATTTAAACTTAATCAGTACAGTAAATTCGGTTAAAATATACTGTAAAAGACAGACAGTCACAGGATTACGTAGTATTATTCGCACAAAACCCTAAAAATTAAGAACAACACAATTTAATCCTAAAAACACAAATATAGCATACAACAAACAATATAATGCGATACATGTAGCTATACTATAACTATTCGGGTAGCAAAATAAGATAACAAGGTCATAATCAAGTAACACTGATTTTTACTATTTGTTTAATTATTTCTATACTAAAGTACCTATATATTACAAATCCCTTTATTAATTAAGAGAAACTAGCTTAAGTAAGATACTTGTTGAGAACCAGATTTTGTTAAGTTAGGTACTCTTTTGTCAAATTACTGCGAGTGTTAGAAGCTTTACATTTGCTTCATAATTATACTCATCATCCTAGTGTAAGTTAGTGACTTACGCTTAGGGCCCAGGGTCTTTTCACTGGTCTAACCAGATTTGGCAAATTTTCAATTATTACATGGAGCTACTGCCGTCTGACCTCTGAAACTTCATTCAGTGGTAAAACCAGCTGTCAGAATATTAGAAGCCACTGACTTCCTAATATCCTTGCCTATTTTACTATTGATTACTTTACTATGGGCTCGTGACATTTTTTGATGGGTGTTCACAACAAAAAAAAACGATCGCTTACCATTTATTTTATTGGTATAGGAAATCTATTGGCGGGTCTTTTTGGCGAGCGAAGACATCTATCACTTTATTGTGAAAATCAGATAATGAATTAATTAACTGTTTTTCTAGTTTTCATACTACACTTTTACTTTTCAGTTCGAGAAGCATTTCGAGAGTCTTCTTACAATTTTAAATAAAAGGTACATCGTATTGTTCCATTTTTACCACAAATGTCGCGCACAAACTATTTTTTAAATATTGTTTAAAATAAAATCCGCGAAGCATGAAGTTACCGGCGACGACGTTTGTTTGTTTACACAAGAGCGACAACAACGCATAGAAATTCCCCGCGCACGCCTTTGTTCGATCCTGATTGGCAACGTCGCTCAGCAGGAGCTGCGCTCCAATTTGGGTTAATTTTTCATAGGAAATCTTTTGTTTCACGCGCCGGACTGTGTCGATGTTTCTCTTTCGCACTCATTGAATGCAGGGCTTGACATTCTACTAAACTTTGTTTCATAGGAGCGCAATCACTGGCGCTCCACTCCACTCGCTACATAACACCAAATATTATCTTAGAGAACGAACATTTAACGCGTAGTGTATTGTATAGGCATAGTAATATTTAATGTAGGTATGTGTTGATAGGATTAATAAAAAAATAAGTAATTTTTGTGGGAGTGCACTGCACCAGCGCTCTGTAGAACGAGCCGCCTCTGGTTGCGGGTAAAATATTTAGACACAACAATGTACATCGTGGCAATGTCCTCTAAATTTGTTCACAAGGAGGCACTATACTATGCCTTTTCAAATTAACAGCAGGCAAACTTATAATTTGAACTTTTCACTGTAATATAGCTGCTACTAATGGCTTAAAATTAGCAGCAGTGGAGTAATGAGTTCAACATTAAAATTTGAAAATGCCAAAAAATAAAACAATGAAATAAAGATAACTATATATAACAATATTCTATCTACTGACCAAAAATCAAAAGTGCAAGGGAAAAGCATTTAGTGCATACTTTTAGATAACACATAGGGATCAGCAAGCAGGGAGTACGGACTATACAACAGAAATTGTGAAACACTCACTGTTTCTGAAGAATGTGTTGGTTGCAACAACTCTAACTCATCTTTTGGGCGAATTTCCTCAAAATGATTGATGACAGCTGGTAAGCTCAGATCAAGGTTTATGTAGCTCGGATCCTCTTTATTTAACAGGATGGATTTTACTTTAGGATCCTTACTGCGTTTGCGTATCTGTATAAAAGTGTACAAGTCATGTCTCATATATTATGTTTTACTTTGCCTTAACCAGTCAAAATCAGTACTACAGGAACCATACCAATAAGGTTAGTAGACTAAGTGCAGAAACACTATAATGTTAAGTAAATAGATATATAGATCACATCAAGTTTATGAAATGTACTGCTTTAAATTTTATTAAGAGATAAGTTTTTATTATTATTGTGGCCAATATGAAAACAGTTTAACTTAGATGTAAAATAATTTGCACCCATAGTTAAAATCAACTCAGATAATGATCTAATTAACATTAATATTCATAAGCACTTCTAATAGTTTGATTTTGCTATCCTTGATATTTATTTACATTCATTTATTCACAATATGTACACTCAATGGCATATCATTAGTGCAATCAGTAGACTGACAAGCTAGGCTTTATTATGCAAACCAGATTTAGAGATCAAATGTGTAATGTGCTGTGTAATATCTAAAGATAAGTGTATATACAGCTGAGTTTTTAGCTTTTTTAGCATTTCTATTGAAAGCAGAGTTTTTTTTAAACAATTCAAAGTGATACAATACACTTTCTTAAAACTCCTGTTAACCCTGAAAGCAATTAAGTTACTCTCAGTATTGTGCAGTTACAATAAATGTAACATCGAAATAAGAAAAACAACCCAGAATACAAGAGTGTACCTGATGAGCTTTTGTGAGCTAGGTTTATGATTACTGTTATCTATAAATGTAATTTTATTCCATTTTGCATAAAAATATAATAAAGATAACAGTGTGACAGGTTTTTAATGTCTATTTATAACCGTTGCTATGTGACTTGTGTTTTTACTCTATAAGGTTTTGAAGTTGAGTAAGATGACTCATCTCAAAGCAAACCAGGGGGTTTACGCGTCCTGATAATTGATATAAACTAATCTTTTCTATCTTTCTAATTTACATGTCTCTGATTTAGCAGTGACTAAGAAATGTATATTAGGACGCTTTTCAGCAAACTTAAATGCAAGAATCATACCTTTTTAAACCTAACATAAGTGTATGACATATTACAATTTAATGCAGTGGGGCTATTTATTTATCAGTTAGTAAGTAAAGGTCTTAGCCCACTTACACGCCACCAGCAGCAGTCACCTTAGTTTAGGGCGGTCTTCTTTTATGTGGATGACAATTCGAATTGGCCTACACTTTTTTAGCCCTAGCCACAGCAATAGCAATGGCGAAAGCACTCAATAGATCCTGCCACAAGCATGTTTCAAGGCACAGTAGACATTGGTGGGCCACAAGTATTAGTCCAGGGTGGTGGTGAGTCAGAGTTGTGGTGGAGCAGGCAGTTAAGACCTTAAGAGATAAATTAGATGAGTATTACCTTCTCGGTGGGCTGTGCGTTCTTGACAGTTTCCAAAGCTTGAAAGTCAACTTGGGGTTTATCAGCATCATCCTCCACTCCACTTTCAGCAGGTCCATCACTTTCCACATCACTTCCAGATGCTGGGGCACTGCTTCCCTTTGTTCTTTCTTTCTTTGCTATCTATTAATAAAATAGATTTAAAAACTATAGAAGCTACTTGTAACAAGATTTGACTATTGATGTCTTCAAGTAACAAACACAGTGAGATTAGGGATTGCAATCCAGCAGCGTTTTCAATCCAGCTGGATTCTTGCTGGATTGAACTGAATCCAGCTGTATCCAGCGCGGATCCAGCTAAATATGGAACGAAAATAAAAAGACGACATTTTTGAAGACTTTTTTTATTAATTTGTACTTTTTACGAAAATCTATGAAATTTTTCACTCATTTGGTGATATCTTATATCAATTTACTTCAGTTTCTAAGGAAGCAATACCTTATTACATTTATGTTTAATGATAGGACGGCTAATCAGTAGCAATCACTCTTACAAATTCTTTTAAAATTAACTACAAAAAAGAACCATAATAATTATACTATTTTAATCTTCAATAAATTTTTTCTATCAAATGAAACTCCGAAACAATCTTCTCTCCACTTGTTAATAATTTAGGCAGTTTAAAATCTGACGATAAGAGACTGACTATTTCTCTTTTTGAATTGTGTGAAAGTAAGACCTAAGGCAAATTTTATCTATAGTCTTATCTCCCAACCTGCTTTGCACAGAACTGCATATGTAGCCGGCTGCTGAAAATGCCCTTTCGGCTTCTTCACTGGTCGGTTTTAGGGTCATTAAATACTCATAAACCATAGATAAATGTTCACCTCGCACTCCTTCGGTCTTATAAACGCTTAATTTTTTTTCAGGACCTTTTTGTAATCTAATTGACCACTTGGCTTTTGTTTATTAAAGTTCTCTTTCTCTCTTTTAAGTTCCATCTCAAGCTCTTGCTCTAAGGTCAATTTCACGGGTTCTGCGTCATCATCTAGACCATCCTCTTTTAACTTGATGATATCTTCTTGCATCGGCTTTACAATATGTTGTTTATTTACTCATTTCAGCAAAGTTTTTATCTCCTGCCGCATCGCATTCTTTTTTGGCAAAGGAAAATAGCCAGGTTTTTTTACTGCTTCTTCATACTTTTTTGAATTTTTCAAGTATATTAACGTACCAGTAACTTTGGAGAGGCGCCGTTCTGCGATTCTGTTGTGTAGTGCTTCAGCTAGCTCGGCGCTTAGGGAAGTGCCCTGGCTGTTATCAATGTGGACTGTCTTCTGCAAAGAGCTTCTACAGCCAGTTTCAACGGTTGTAGACTGACGATCAACTCATTGATTATTGACCATTCATCGCCGGAAATTTTTATTTCGGAACCGACGTCTATCAATGCTTTATCGATGCAAACTTTTAGGTTGTAGAAACGTTCCAGCATACTGATCAAACTGTTCCATCTCGTGCGGCAATCAAGAATCAGACTTAGTTCTTTACCTTTCTCTTCCTTAACATATTTTCTTCTTCAAAATCATCTTTGGTGGGTGATTTTTTGATTTTTTTTACAATTTTTCGTACTTTCATGAGCATTGCGCTGTATCGTGGGATTACCGGCGTTGCATTCAACATGCAGCACGTGCTATACGAGTACTGCTATCGTGGCATAACGGCAACGCCGCACGCAGCGCGGTTTTGAAAATGGCAGCAACTCAAAACTAAACAATAGAAATTGATACGTTTGCGGATCCGCATCGCAGGATCCAGCACGGTATGCTGGATCTAGCATGTTTAAAAAGGCGCTGGATCCAGCTGGATTGCTGTATGCTGGATCCAGCAATTGCAATCCCTAAGTGAGATGACAATCAGAACTGTTCTGAAAGAGCACTGTACTCATAATAGGCAAATCTCTCTCTCTCTCTATCTCTACCTTTCTCTCTTTAATTACTCTTTAATACTTTTTACATCTAAACTGTTGCTCTAAACTAAAATGCTCAGTTACATTTTGTTGCTTGCTAACAGTGTAAATTAATTATTTCAGTTAAAATAATATGAAAAGTGTTTAAGTTGAATTGTTTAATTTAATAAAATGAATAATGCATCAAGATAAATTTTTGCTTCATGGTAAACTAGAAGTTGCAACTTTATTGTTACTTGGTAATTCACTTTTATTACAAAAGGCTACAAGTGTAGGCCATAAGATCCGCCAAAAAGCTAATGTCAACACTTGAATTTAAAACAAATTTTATAAATCCAGAGGTAGATGTGCTCAGTTATTTGCCAATCACTATTTAGTGTTCATAAAACAAACACAAGGTGTTTTGAAAAATGGCTAGAGCTATAAATTTGTTTGCTTAAAAATTTTAACTTTCAATTTTAATATTTAACTGTAACTTTTCAATGGTGGTAAATTTGAGATCTAAAATTAGGTAACAATATTTTACCCATGACTTGTACAGTTGTACAGTAACATATTATTACATTTTACTGGAACAGTTCATTTGTTCGGGGTAGCATAATAATATGTTCTTTTCCAAGGTCCCATCTATGTCTATACCAAAATTTCATCTTATGTCTAATTTTGAGAGAAGAATTTGCAAACAAATTTTATAATATTTGAATGGAATGTAGAATCACTAACTAACATATCTGGAAATTATTTATCATATTAGTTTTATACTTATCAAGATAAAAGATGACTATAATGCAACTCACGACTTATTAATAATATTTAATAAACAAGATAAGAAAATTTGCTTTTACTAATTACATTCTTTAGCAAATGATACAAAATAAATACCTTTTTCTCTTTCTTCTCCTTCTTCTTAGATTTCTTAGCTTTGTTTTTGTTATCAGTCAAGGCGAGCAGTTCAGTAGTGGCTTTACGCTGCTGCGCTATAGCCTCTTCATAGCTAGTCCCTGATGCCGAGAAAAGTCCCATAAGCAGGACCACTGCCCAATCACAGAACAGCAGAACTGCTGCGGCCCCTGCCACGCCCACTCCGCATAACACCAACCAGGATTGCAGTTCCATTGGATTTGTTTAGTCTCCTACCACCAATGCTGGAAATAAAGAACAAAATATATATCTTATATAGCTTATTTAAATACTATTGTTTTATTTCCTGTGCAGTGTAAATGTAACTTTTAGATCAACCTTGTCAAAAACTGTATAAATTCTTGGTAAAAAATAATATTTTATCTTAGTATGTATCTTAGAAAATTGTTAGATAAAAACTTTATGATAAACACCTATTTTACTTCGTACTTCTTACTAAAAGGCCACCTGTACAATGTCATCCATTATATTAGCACAATTTTATCAATATTTCTGAAATAAGTAGGTATATGTTTATACCAACATAACAGATTATTCTGACCATATAGAACACAATTATGAATTATAATATTCACAATAATTTATAGCAGATTTCATGATAAATAAGATACAATACAATTACAATACATATTGAAATATAATTCAATAAGATATAAAAGTCATAGTTTTCATATAAAAAAGATTAAGCATATGGTAGTCTTATTGTCACATGCAAGAGATAAGTATATTAATTTAATGATATTTATCATAATGAGTGACATTATGGATTACTTATAAACAAAATGTTGGCCGGAAATTCACCCCACAATGTTAATATCGAATGAAATCAAACGAAGAACATGTAATAGAACAATACTTTCTCTTCGTTTTATTTCGAACTTTATAAAAACTCAAGGAAAGAAGCAATCGAATACTGCTTACCTTTTAATCGCCGTAAATAGTAATAAGTATCTTGCAAACGCTCATGTACTTTTCCTCTTGCATTTGTTAAAGAAAATCAAAGAAACAGGTTCTCAAAATGAAAGGATGAGCATAGCAAACCAACCTGACACGTAGGCAATGACACAAGACATGTCAAAGGTTATTGACAGTATCCGTCTGAAGTAAAAATATTTTTCAACAGTACTTACTTTCTTTACGAACAAGAAGTATTAATTGGTAAACTTTAGATACAATCAATCTCAACCACCCGGTGATTGATAGAAAACTACAAATGCAATCAAAGCCTCTGTATTAGAGATTTTGTTGTTTAATTCACAGACGGCTTTTTGTTTATTATTGCTAAATGATAAAATACTCACCAAAGGTAGAATTGAATTAAATTATATTAAAATAAAAAAATGCCTCCAAGCTAATCTCGATTAAATTAAAGAGAACCAATCAAGTCTACTTCGTGTTTTTCCGGCATTTAGTTTTTTTTTTGTTTTTATATTGTAAGGTGCATGCAAGAACTAATTAAACATAGTGCCTCCAATTTTATGTAGCCCCGGAGGTACCGGCACTATGCTGTTATAGTAGGTATTTTTCTATAAGGACAAATTTTAATATAACTGTGTGATTTTTGAGGATTTATATACAACAAATATATTTTTAAATTTTTACATACATATAAAATAATCAGTTTTTTATTTGAACAAATAAACCTAAAAATATGTTTCATTAAAATGCTGGGATTTTTCGCAATAAGCACTACCTGCTTGTGGTATCCTAGAATACATATGTAATAAACAATAAAGCAGGACACAGAAATTACTTCAGCACATCGAAATATTTTTTTGTGACTCAGTGATATTTGCAGCAAAGCAACATACTCTACTTGCTACTCTAGCACTATTTCGGAAGGAGTATGAATTTCTATGATTCATTGCTGCACACTCGAAACTTTTGCATCTCTTTCATACAATTCAAACATAAGATAATTGTCCTTACCTATAAAAAAGCGATATTAACACAATTTAACACCGTCAAAGTTATGTCAATGCTAGTTGCCTCACCATTCGACGTATTTAATATTTTGTCATCCTATTATTGCAAATTACAATTTGTTATTACATTTATTATTATTAGACAATAGAATCGGGAAATATATGACATCGGGTACAGATTTGTTACAAAACTTACAGTTTCGTTCGACTAGAAATATTTAATTTTGAAAGAGAATAAAACAAAAAAACTAGGCAGGGAGAAGTTCATCCTTTACTATAAAGATTAAAATACTATTTATATCTGTCAATGTCAAAACGTCCAGCCTAGCCTACTTCTTCAACACAAATTTCGTCAATTATTATTTTACCAGCTGTCCTAATTTTAATGGCTTTAAAGTTTTTACTTCATATGAATTTCAGTACCTAGTGCATTAATACAAATGTTATAAATACACATATCCCCTTATGCCTGGAGAGCGTTCGAAACTGGATGACAAAACTTTTTGTTTTCTAATCTAATAAAATGTCGATACCTCCACTCGTTTGCAGCACTCCTCCACCACCAGAACAGTGTGAGGAATACAAAGATCCTGGAGATTTTGGTATACACTACAACTGTAAGTACTACAAATAGAAATCAGTGATTTGTTGACCTATGAAATTATGTTAAAATTTATTTAGTTTTCTAAGACAATAGAATAATCACTTTTGTTGCAGTCTTATGTTAATTATACCCAATCATTATTTCAATTAGTTGTAGTATGTATATTTTTAATCTACAAGATGTGTTTTTTGTCCAAAGTGTCACAAGAAGATGAGGAAAATGACTTTCAATATGATGCTTTTTCATTTCATCATATACAATCATCTGTTGCAAGCAAAACAGATTTCATAACAACAGAAAATGACCCCATTAATACTATAGAAGAAATACCAAAAGGTGTGGATAATGAGAATGATCAAAAGTTACATGAACAGCTAAATGTAGATAATCATATTGAAGACTTAAACTTAGATATAAATGAGGAAACAATTAGTGCCTGTGTTACAAAAAGTCCTGAAGACTGTGAAACACCATCTTCTGAAGAAGTTTTAGACAGTGTTGACGATACACAAACAAACATTCCAATACCAACTAATAATTTATGTGAAAGTGATAGTAAAGATAAATTAAATACAGATCCAAATTTAATAGAGTCTTCAGTCTTAAGTACTCCAGATAAATCACATGATATATTAGAAGAGCCTTCAGAAGATCTGTCAGTTCAAATACTAAAAAAAGATGACAGTTTCATTGAAAATGAAGTAACCATTCCATCTGAAGGTACAGCTAAGATTAATGTGGAAACATTAGATGACGACTTTGATGATTTTGATGATTTTCAATTTAACAACACTGCTGACAAACCCGAGATATTAACTGCACCTGATAACCCATGGGGAAGTAGCCGATCAGATGAAATAGAAAGCTTTACAGCAAATTTTGATAATAATCAAGAGATACCTATTTCTACAAACTTAACAGAAAAAATAACATTTGTTCCCTCTGAATTGCAAGCTAAAGTGGAAAACGTTGTGGTGAATGACGATGATTTTGGAGACTTTGATGATTTCCAGACATCATCAGTAAAATCTAAAGAAACTGAAGTATTTCAAGATATAAGTGACCAAACTGTACCAATTTTAAACTTTCACTCGGAATCTGAATATCAAATTACAGATAGATTAAATAGTATTCTCTATTCTATATTCCCCGAAGAGATACCAGAAATTGAAACAGGGATAGAGAGCAAGCTAGATGCAGCATTAGGGGAGGCGTGGGCTCATTTAAAACAAACTGATGTTAGACAACCTTATATTGTTAATTGGAATAACTCATTAGCCCAGAATACTCTGCTGAAATCCCTTTGCATAGATTCCAGAAATATTGTAAGTACTTTAAAAACATTTTATTTTTTTATTTAATGTAAAAGTAAATTTCTTGTTTGTGTAAGTAAACAATTTTTTATTAATACATATTTTATTATTTCCTATTAAATTGAATTGTATTTTTAACAACCAATATTGCGTGGTGGCAAGTACCAATCTTGAAGTTGTGGGTTCGATTCCCGCATAGAACAAATCTTTCTGTGCGTGAGCATAAATATTTGTTCTGGTTTGGATGTTTTCCTATGTATATTAAATATGTATTTACAATTAAACTATATAATTATTTATCCGTTATTTAGTATTCTTAAGGAAGGGTTGCTAGAGACAGTACAGTGGAAATTGTTAGAAGAGGCCTTTGCCAAGAGGCACACTGAACTGAGAGACAATTTATAACCTAAGAGACAATTACAATACAAAGAAAGTAGAATTCAGTTCAGGATGAGAGGCTTATTATTATTATTATAGTATTCTTGACACAAGCTCATGGAATGGAACTAAATAATTGGTGTAATTTTCTGAAAATATTTATTTATTTAAATCATGAATTCATTATTCATGTATATTATTATATAAATATTTAATAACAAGCCTCTACAGGTAAAAATTGACTATGTACTAATCAGAAATAAAGTTAAGTTTATAAATTCATACAAAATAACTTGTATGTAAACTAAGCAAAGTAGATTGCAGAAAGAGTTTTATTAGCTATAAATTGATTTAAGACATATCAAGGGTATCAGGTATTATGCATGTAAATGTAAAGTTTATTTTTTTATATAGCTATTATGCATTTTGCATTGAATAATGGTTTTTTACTTTTTTGTTTTTTGATACAAAAATACTAGTTAACAAATGTTCTTAGTGTGCAAGATAGATAGTTTTTCTGTGCTCACTTATCAAATATCAGTAAAGTTTAAGCCTACATAATAAAATAATATGAATTCTTTATTTTCTCTTACAATTAATAGCTTATATAGGTAGATGCTTATTACAATTATATATCCTAGTCCGAAAATTATATATCCTAGTCCGCGTGCGTGCGTGCGTGCGTGTGTGTGCTTGTGTGTGTGTGTTTATTAAGTCTTGTAGGTCATACAGACTAAATTGCAGATGGTCCATAGGAATAATATATTAATACATACATATGTATATGTTATAATCACCCCTATTTTCCCGAAGCGGTAGGCAGAGGCATATTTATAGTATTAAAGATAAATTTTATTTGTGACAAATAGCGTTTTACAAGTTATATAGACTGATGTCATTGCCTCTTTCTCATATCGGAAGTATCACAAGAAAGGGGTTTTTTTGGTAGTTTTTTTGTTATTTTAAAATACTTTGAAATGTTTCAATAACTTAGTTCTCTTTAATACTAATTAAGAAGTGGTTTTTACACATGACAAACACCTAATATGAATATTTCAATGAATGGGTTGTACACTTGACAAATATTTGTGTTGGTGTTTTTATCTAAGTACATATTATACCAATGTTTAGGACTCTTAGAACAAGTCTGTTGAGCTTTAGTAATTATGGTACATTATCGTATTTATTTACAAGGTTTGATAAATAAACCATGTTATAAAATGATAAAAATTACGTTTTTAATTTCAACCTGACAACAATGATGTATTTTTTTTAGTTATTTGGACCGAAATGGGGCTCCAACATGCCCAAGTATGCAACAAACTTAAGCAGTGCGCCGCTGCAGCCGCAGAAACAGTCACAACAAGATGCATCTCCTAGTGAACAAGTTCCAAGTAACAACAAGGCTGCGAAGACCTCATGGGTGGATCCATTTAAAGCTGACGGACAAGAATGTAAGTACGGAAACATATAAAAAATTATTAAAATATAAAACTAAACATGGTATGATGCCGGCACGTAAGTTGAACAAAAATGACGGTTATCTGCGCTAGTACAATGCGCATGCGCGCGAGCATAGCGTCGCCGCGTTGCTATAGTTACGCGCCACTCCCCATGCCGCACTTCGATTGAGACCCCATAATGAGTTACTGCGCATCCAATGTCATTGTTCAACTTATGCGCTGCTGATTTAACACAAACAGCTAAATCTAGAAAATATGCAAGAGGAGTTAATAGCACTAGCACTAAAACATGGAATTCAACATTATTAACAATGCTATTTGAATCACATAAAGAGTTCAAGTATCAATTTTCATATGGGTTTATTAACAGTTGCTTCTAAAATGCTCACCTCTGTAATTTTTTTGCATGTCTTGCACATGGACAAAATTTTCACCCTCACATACTTCCTGCTTCTCCTATAATCCTGTAGTTACCTATGCCGAAGCCCTACTCCTAGATTTAGAACACCTAATGGCTACTCTTGACCAAATGGCTCACAACCAATCTACCCTCAAGATATCCGAGTTACTTTCAAATGGTAAGTGGTATTTTTTGTAATATGTCGCTGATATAGGGAATAGGGATCCTACTAAGATCTGAGGAACCAAAGCCAACCTCGTCTGCAAGTGGTGCACCTGCCGAACAACGAACGAAGCTCTGGCGAACATAAAAGTTTCCTATTAGCGGTAATAGGTTCGCCACCTATTACGTGGGACCAACAATATAATTGGCGAAATATGGGCGTATAATATGCCTCTGCCTACCCCTTCGGGGAAACAAGCGTGGTGATTTGAAAAGGCCATCTTTTGAGGGCCAAGGGACCAATCTGAAGACGTAAATACGTCATTAGGTGTAAGAATAAATACTTTGTATTTTCATATGTTCTTAAGACCTGTGGATTTTGTTAGGAAAATAACAAAAAGTGAGGAGTATAATTAATTTTGATATACGTATATATCTATCAATCCGTCTGGTTTGTTATTTCCAATTAAATTAGGAAAATAAGAAGGAGGCTTAGAGAAGTACATAGGCTATTATTTATCCACTTTTACTGCATTCATATATGTCATGCGGACGAAGTCGTGAGTAATAAATTATTTATATTGATTTTAAACATATTTTCCTAGTACTTGATGATGTGGGAGACTTAATTACTAATTTTTTTTTGTTATGTGACACGTCATAATGATTACATCCTGCCAGATGGTGAGCAGACGATGCAGCCCAAAAAAAATTAAAGCGCTTCATATCGTGAAATAAGCACGGTATGAAGCGCACCCACCCATAACGGCCTGCTAAAATACCGTTTCACGCCCCGCTTAAAAGACCCGGGATCATAGGAAATAGGAAACACATGAGCCAGGATTTCCAGAGTTTAATGGTCTTCCTCAGAAATAACTTCCCAAATTTCTTGGTTCGTGTGCTGATAGTCGACGAATATTTATGGATATATCACTCAGTGCTTCTTCCTCTGAACTAACCAGAGCTTGTAGGCAACTAGGCAACAGATGATCATACATAGTTTTTTTTTTTGTTGGCAATACATATTTTGAAATCACTATGCCTGAAAAAAAATGAGACAACTTTTTTACTACAAAAAAACAACTAGTGAACCTTATATCCAAATGGCGTAGGTTTGATTTCTACTCGGGACTGGTTTGAACGACCTTGGGATAACTGAGTAGTGAACCGGCTACATAAATATCAATGTCCATACTATTTTCACTGCAATCATTCTATTCTAAACTTTTTTTTCTGTCAATGTTAACTTACAAGTAAACTATTATTCACTGTTCTACATTAGATTACGAGATAAAGTAATACATATAACATATTTTTTTATCATTTAAAAAAAATATAATTTAATAAAATTAATTCATTTCTCTTTATAGATATTAGTTAACATATAAAATCAAAATTTTATTTTATTTGGTTAATTTAAGTAAAAATAAAGTTTTAATATCTTATTTTCTTGTACATTTACAGCTTGCAATGTGGAAGGCGACACCACAGTGATAGAAGCTGGCCCAACAGATCTAGATGTTTTTGAAGCAACAATATCACCGAAAACTAGCAAAATATACTCCAACACTTTAAGCATACAACCTATAAGACAAATTAACTTGCCTGATACACATATTTACACACCTACTGACTCTGAAACTCCTAGATCTAAAACTATACATTATGGTATTAATACTACACATACAGTTATACCCCCACCTGTTGCAACTGTAAAAATAACTAAAGAAGAAAATACGCCGCCTCTGACAAATGATGCTAAATTTGAAAAAGATGACGAGTATTGGGAATTTCAAAATTTCAAAGGAATTGCAGCTCAGAAAGACATTCCAAAAGAAGATGACAAAAGAAACGATGCGCCAAAACCAAATTATACCTTTGAAACACAAGTGTTACAACCTATCAAAGTAGAACCTTTAATGCCTACTTTAAACTGGCCAGACCCTGGAGAAGTAAAAGAAACGTTTGAAAATTTTTCGGATTTTGTTGCTAGATCAGCAAGTTCACAGAATAATGAACCGCGCATCGAAGAGAAACAGGCTGATAGTAAAATTAGTTTCGATAATAATATTCCTATGGTGAACGACATCAATAAGTTGCCGAAAAAAGCTTCCGACAAATTTCATGATGACTTTGACATGTTCCAGTCTGCAATACTAACATCTAAAAATACACCGCAGACGCAGACAGTTTCACAATCTGAAAACAATGTAGACAGTCTAAGTTCTTCAATCGATACAGAACTGGCAAATCAAAAATCTGAACACATATCAAATCCAGTTTCGAAACCAACTGCAAGTGTTGCTCCAAAAACGTCAAATAGTATAACAGCAAATGAATTTCAATTTAAAACACTGCCATCTTCTAGTATGCCTGTAACGTCAAATATATTGAAACCGGCGTTACCTACCGTTAATTCAACACAGCAACAAACGCAAGGACAAATATTACAACCTCTGACGTTAGAAAGCTTTTCCCAAATTAATTGGCCTAATCCGGGAATAGATTTGCATGATTTGTCACGATTCAACCCAGTTACGAGCTTACAATCATTGAAAAATGACAACAGTCGAAACTCCTCACCGAGTCATAATCAGAAGAGTTCATCAAATAGTCAAGTTTCCGATGATGACATATGGGGCGACTTTGTATCCAGCAAGCCCTTACCACAAAAAAACATTCCTAAACAACAAACAACGTTTGCGGATGACGATGAATGGACGGATTATGTCTCAAGCCCTAACATGAACCCGCAAAACGGATTAAACACTATTAGTTATAACGTTCATTCCAACTCCGGTCTAAAGTCTTCTAGCTCAAGTAAATTCACATTGAAAAACAATGAACTTCCATTAGACATACCAGCGTTGAATTATATAACGCCCAAAACAAATAATCAAAAGTCATATAGCGATAGGCACTTTCAAAACTTATAACACTGTGAAAATATCCTTAATACTTACTTAATTGGTTTGTACTTAATTGAAAATAAGATGCTTCTGTATATCTTAGTAAGTTATTATGTAAATAGAGGTGGTGGTGTGTATTATCGAGATTAAAAGATTATAATTATTTATAATAATTTGCACGAGTGTGTAAGTTTTTATGTATAGGTAAATAAATTCCAAATTTAGTGTTATTAAAAGACGAATATTAGGTTTTTAGGCGGAATAGTTTTGTCAAATATCAGTGGTAAAAGCATAATAATAATATTATATCGTGCGTATTGCTAGATCGTTAATTTCAGAAAATAAAATGTGATGTGTTAATAAGCGTTAATTTTAGAAAATGAACAGCGTGCTGAAAATGAACATCAATATGTCCATAGTTATTTTGCATTCGACCATTGCGATTAGTCTAAAATAGTATGAACATTTGTAGAAATGACATTCATCATTTCTGCAAATTACTACTAACCACCATAAATATTATTTTTGATTTGCAGCCTCCACAAGGGTGCATTAGTAAATTTCAAGTCGTTTAGAATATAATATCTGATATAATCCAAAACCCAAGATTGGGATACAAGAAAACGACAAAGCGCTTTGATAAAAGGTAGGCGCTTCGCTGGCCTCGTCTTGGTCAGATATAAAATGATAATGTAAAAAAAATTTAATGAGTTAGTGTTATCGCCATACATATATTTTATTCTATTCAAATTATAGTTTTTGGATGTAAGTTGGCTTGAGACGTCGATCATCAGGATCAAGTGAAAACTAAAGGAATTTTCTTCTAAAAGTTTATAGAACACATATCCTAACAGATAAATATTAAATGTTAAACCCGCGCGTTGTATTCGCGCGGATTTTCATTGCCATTTTTTTTAAAACAACATTTGTGAAAAAATAATCTTTTGTACCAAAATAACCCTTCGTAGCAATATTACTTTTTTTATGAACTTTGTCACAATTGTGCTAAAGTGTTTTGTATAGATCTTGTGCACTTAACATTTTTTTTTATACAAAAAAGTAATTGCTATAAATTTTCGAGAAGAAAAATCTAGTATTTTTCAATAAGGAATCAAAGTCTAAATAAACCATTTTTGTTTGTAAAATCTGGTCCCTTACACTCTAAATGTTATGATAATCCACTTTTGAGGAGTTCTAAGCACTGCTTTAATACCTTTTGTATCCAACATAGGTTGTATTAGAATATTGATATATGAGAGAGTGTTACTTTTAAGTATGTAACATAACATATTATGTAGATAGGTAGGTAGTTACTTCAATATAGAAGCAATACTATTGTTATTGAAACCACTCTGATAGGAATTAGGTTAGAATAAAATAGCGGATTTTTTGATATATTTTACGACCTTATAATAATACAATATATTATATGCCCGGATGTACATACCGCTTCTTCAGAACTATAGAGACCTAATCCAAAATAAAGTTTGCACTTAAAGTCATGGAACGAGCCTAGGCAATTAAAACAAAGAACTATGGTAGCATAAAAAGAGTCTTCATACATTACATAATTAATTTGTAATTGGCTAAATGCACAAGCCGTGCGAGCCATATTTTAAGAAGAAGAAGAGTCTTCATACTTTAGGCTCTCTCGAACTTATATTCCACTTCGCCCAAAATTCATAGACTTGTAAACCTCTGTTCGCCGGTTTCTAAAAACTAGTCTTTTAAGATAAGTTTCTACAATTCTAATGGTGCGTACTAATAAGAGAGTCAAACATTGGCATAGGTACTTCAAGACACAGAAATTAAAAAGTTATTTTCGTTAAAATACATAGCAGAAGACACTTGTGCATTGCAAGACTATGTAGTCGAAAGCGATTACCAAAGTTAAGCAGCGTTCAAACAGGTCATATTTAGGATGGGTGACCGAAAAAGTCTTAGTGGGGGTCTCGCGGTGACTTATAGAATATAAAAGCTTTGCTTTTCCTTCAGTCATCGCTGGCTTAATATTCATAATTAACGCTCCTTCTAAAATCTATAATGAATTAACATAAATTATATTATTTCTATGGTGTCGTCAACTACCTACGTATTTTTTATTATTGTAATAAGTAAGTTCTGGGCCCTAATTCTACTAACTTAGTTATTGTTAACGTCTTCGTATTCTTTGAAGACAGTTCGGATTTAAACTAGAAATCAATTGTTGTAGAGTATAAAAACATTTTTTGTTATCGACTAGAAGAGACGTATTTTGTAGCTGCCTAAACGATAAATGGAGGCTATGAAAAAATTTAATAACTCAAAGAGAAACGATTATATGTCAGAGTTAATAAGTTTGCTTGGTCTATTAAATTTAGTAGAGTTGAGCTCATGTTATTGTTTACATTATTTATTGTTATATTTACACCTTTACACAATTTATATTATTCTTGGGCTAATTACAGAAAGAAATTCGAGTTCTACAAGAACGAAAGAAGGTAGATGTCATTCCATAATATTTTGTTGATTGGATATAAGTATTTTACGACATTATTTTAAACAGGTCGTAGTATGGAGGGTAGAGGGAAGAACTATTTCTATGTAAACAAATCATAGTCGAAACAAATAAGTATGATATCTTCATTCACACGATTTGTATATCGGCGCCCTAACGTGTGCGTCTCGTCGCACGCACACGCTGATAAAATTACCATTTACTTTGCAGTTAGCGGCCGTCAAAGGGCCTTGTATTAGTGTGGCACTACAGTAGCAGGTAGCTTAATTTTTAAAGAATGCGCAAAAACCTCTACTACTATAGCGCATTTCACCACTCTCTTCATTATCATGATATCAGCCTTATAAAGTCCACTGCTGAACATGGGTATTTGCCCATAATCATCACGCTGGGCAGTCGCGTTGGTGATCGCAGTTCAAGCTACTACGCAGGATGACGCTGCTGCTCATCATCCTGTAGGATTTCTCTTTGTCGACTCTTACAGATCCCCATGAGATGAGAAGTGGTTGGCACTATTCTTGTTCGGTACCACACGGCACAATACTCTCTTGCTTCTTTCAAATTCATTTCATACTATCTTGCTACTCTAGTGCTTTTAAATTGGAATGATTGGGAACTGTTATTTCCTGCTTGCATTGCAACTGGGCACTTTTGCAATAGTTTTCTCATATGAGATAATTCTTTTTGCCACTTTCCTCTTTACCGCATATCGGTTGAACGTTCGGATTATTACGGTCCATTAAAAAGCTTGCACAAACTGCTGTTTGAGGTTAAATGGAAATAAAATCTCAACTTTGTCTGTGGCTTCATACAAATCTGTCAAATTAATTTCATTTTTGAACGCCTTTAGCTTTTTTGCGCGTCATCCATAAACTTCATTGTTATTCTACAGATGTGACTCAATTGTGAGCGATTGGCAATCATATTATATGTATATATATACCTATATAATGTCTATTAATATTACCAGTATTTTCCACTAATTAATTGTAGATCTCATTTGTATAATTATTTGGTTTTCCTTTAATGTAAATGTTTTAGGTTCTCATAATTATAGCAATGTTTCGTACCAAATCAAAAAAAAGGAGCCTTTGAAATTAAAAATGATGATATAATATATATCTAGAGAAATGATTGTGTAAACCCACTTTCTTTTAAAATATTTGGATTATCCTATAAATTTAGTGATGTCCATCCCTGTAGAACATCACAATCAAGAAATGCGACTCGCGAAGATTACATATCTTTGCCACTAATGCGTATTTTGACTTTTTACACAAATATAAAACTTTTAAAAAATATTTTGTAACTTGTTATAGGTTTCGGTAAACTTGAAGAAAATGTATATAAAGTTAATCATAGCTAAGAGCGTGCTGCACTAACTGTAATTTAATCTTAAACTTATTGGGGCTTTTTACAAAACAAGATCAATCAGGTTTAACCCTTTACCAGGGAGTGGTCAATATATGACCACCATAAATTGAACCTTATGTGGTTAACTTAAGGTGGAAAACCAATAAATATCTTCAACATGCTCTGCCTGTCAAAGGGTTAAAACTATACTATATAGTGTGCTTGTTAATATTTCTTTTAAATAATGGCTTCGTGCGTTTCGCAAATTTAGCCAGTGTCAAGTAAGAGATATATTATTAATATATAAAGTAATCGATTATAGTAAATGAGAATGAGTGGTGATAAAGATGATAAATGGCAAATGAGATGCCCTGCCCATAACCCCTTGAGTCCTCGGTAAATATGTGAGATCTCTCATAAACTTCTTGAGAGAATTTGAAAAGTTATATTGCACTGTTTTGTTTCATTTACCAACACTAATGTATGTTCACAAACACTAAACAGATAATAATTCACTGTTATTATACATTAATGTTCGTAATATCACAAATGTTATAAAAGATCAGATGAAACTGCAGACGTGACGCTTCACTTTCCCGCCATGAAGTCCCACTTTTATTTGATAAAATGAAGACAGTGACAGCACTAGTTTTTAACCTGGTTTAACTTTAGATCAAGTTTTGTAATAAGCTTCATAAAGTTTCATTTAGGAGGCAATATATTACTGCTGTCTTATTTACCTTCCTACAGTAAAAGTTATAGCATTTAATATCACTACTTTGTCTATGGTTTTCTACAAATCTATCACAACAATTTTGTTGAACTTTAACTTCTATACCTAGGGGCCGTTCAAGTATTACGTAAGAAGATTTATTACAATTATTTACCCCCCCCGCCCCCCTTGTCAGCAAAAGTAAGCAAAGCTCTTACTCCCTCCCCCATGCTTACGTAAACATTTTTCAATTACTATATTGTTTTTTTAAATATTATAATTGTGATTTTAAAAATAAGAAAATAAAACGTATACTCGCTATAGTATCCAAACGTAACAATACACTGAAATAGGAAATTTAGAAAAGTGAATATCACGCGGTAATTCTCCTACTCGGTTCTAATGCGAGTGCCTAAACGTATGCATTATTTGCGGGAATCCCCGAAAATCGTTTCGTTTTCAAGCAAAGAAAATGTAAGAGTTGCCATTCGTGTAAAAAAAAACTACCGGTGGCGTAATCATCATCTAGACTACCCCCATGTCATCCAAAATAAGCAAAGCAAATACCCCCCTCCGGCCTTCGAAAGTGCTTACGTAATACTTGAACGGCCCCCTATAACTTTGTTGCAAGCCACCCTTAAGTATTTTCGATCTCTGAATATTTTTTTTAATGGTTTTATTGTGTGAAAAAAATACCACCTTAAGAATTTTAGAACTCTAAAGATTTTTAAAATTTTAATGGCCTTATTGTTTTTAAAAAAATACGTCATTTTATCAATTAAGTGGCATAGTTCACCATAACAACAATTTTCGTTGAACACTAATGTAAATACAATGATATTATATTAATTTAAATATAGAAATGAATTTATACAAAATGTATTATATGTATAGTATTAGTGAGAGTAAAACAATTTTATTCTAAACAAGTCTTTTTATTAAAACGACTTATTATTAATGTTCTATTTCTGTATCTGATTCTAAGTCGATGTGAGTGCCAAACCTATCTTTCTCATCATCTTCAAGGTTCAATACGAACTTTGGTAAGTTATTTTCCATGGTCATCTTAAAGGGAGATTGCTCGAATTCGGGCCATGATACAAACCTGAAAAGAGATTTTTGAATTACTTCCTAGGTTTACACAATTTTAAGTGTTGTATTAATGGTTCGATAACTATTAAGTCTAAAAAGAGATTTAAGTTCATCCTCACAACTTAATAGTGGCAGGTACGCAGGTCGGTGGGTTGTGTAATGAGCTCCCTTATGAAAATTTCTCATGAGCATACAGCATGGGTGAAAGAAGGCGAAAGCGAGACTAAGTAAGCATAACAGATTGCTTACAACGCGTTTAAGAAACTTTCCACCATGTATTCATCCATGGGTTGTGGAATGAGCTTACTGGCGACAATTTCTCAAAAGATTACATCATGTGTGACACAATACGAAAGTGAGACGAAGTGCGAAAAATCTTTCATAGCTACTACATCATATCAGCCTTATAAAGCTGCTGAACATTAGCCTCCCCAATGGATTACATTCTATAGAAGGAATTTTCCCATAATCACCACACTGTGCAGGCGGGATGGTGATCGCAGTTCAAGCCAGTACGCAGGATGACGCTGCTGCCCATCATCCGGTATGATTTATCTTCGTCGACTCTAGACAACTTCTCGTGAGATGAGAGAGGGTCGCACTATTCTAATCTGGTACCAAACGGCACGACCGGTACCACACGGCACACAACTACTTACGACCAAATTTACCATTGTAATACTTACTTTTTAAAAATAGTTATCTTCTGTGCTAGAGTCAGGTCACCAAACTCAGTGAAAATGGTCATGTGTGGGAGTTTAGCGTCGTCTTCACCTGGAGATATTCTGGGGTTGCAGTCTGGGGGGTCTTGACCGGTGATCAACCACACGCCACACCCTGGTATCCATTGCCTGAAACCATACATCATCATAGTCAGCCATACAACGTCCACTGCTGAACATAGGCCCTAATAGATTTCCTACAGATACTAAGTCGCCTGTTTCCACCGGCTATCCGCCGCCTTGTCCAAATCATAGGTCCAACTCTTTCTTAATCGCACAATTGTTTAAGATAGAGATAGCAGAAAAGATAATCTTGAAAAAAAACTGTACATACAAAACGAATGAGCCTTAAATCCTTGACAAAAAAGTGGGGCGCCATTGTTATTATTTCTTTCTCGTGCTATAAAAAATCAAAATACAATAAACTAATACTCTAAAAAAGAATGCTAAATTAGTATCTAATGGGAAATATAGACAATAATTTTCAGAGCTTTTGATGTGCCAGCATAGGTTGTTTAGGTGAGACAATTTATTAATAATGATAACATTTTGTATTATACAACCCTGAAAAACAGAGTACAAAATTGTAATTTTGTATTAGCCTCTCGTGGTAAAATACGCGTGGTCCTCGGCGAGGTTATAACTTCTGGCCACACTCTCTTAATGAAGCTTTGATAAAGGCCCCGCCAATCAAGTCATACATTATTTGCCAATCCACTGGGTTCGTGGCAAAAGGCCCGCGCTCTATCGGCTGAGATGCTGACGACACTTTAAACTAATGATATGGCTGCCTCGAAAACTTACAATAATTATTAATAACTGTCACAGATATATCATAATTTCTGATACATACTCTAACATCGGAATAACTCTTGTGGACTTCGACAACATGTGAGGCTTAAAGAAGTACCAAAGCAGTGGCAAGTACTCAGGGGGACAAGGCAGCTTCTCTTTTAATGTTATATTCACAAGGTATAGGTTATGATCATCCATCTGAAAAAATAAAACAAAAAAAGGTAAGCGATCGCAGACAATATATTATATTAGGATTTATAACCTAAAGAAACATAGGTACAGTCGGCGTCAAATAATTGGTGGCACCAAAGTGCCATTATATTGGAACACGCTCTAACGCTTTTGACAATTGAGATGTGTGTCGATTTTTGTGGCGCTATGGATGTTACCAAATATATGACATAAGTTTGGACTGTACCTGCATAAATAATCAAATTACTAAATTTCACAAATTAGTTAAAACTGTTTTACATAATATTTATATACTAATGAATAACAGTATTTACAATATTGGGTGAATGAAAAAAGGTAATTTTAAATATTTATTTGGACTGCTGTTTTTACGGTTTAGAAATTACCTTACCTTAACTAATTACAACCATCAGCATGTAAGTTCTGACTGAATTTGTTTATTATTTAATGATTATTCATTAAAAACGACAGATTGAATTTAAGTAATTTTTGTCAAAATGTTGTAAGCAAAAATGTATATTAGGTATAAGATTTACCTGTAAAGCCTTTTTAGAGGTTGGTGGATAAGTCCAGGGCAAAAAATGCACTCTCGGCACTTTATTTAATATTTTATAGTCAAAGAATATTTGAAATAGGGCTGCAACTGACTTATGCTTTCCATATTGTATCTGACTGTCTGTAAGGAACTAAAATAAATAAAAGGAAAAAAACATATATAAAAATAAAGATAAAAGTTTTCGAACATTTTATAGCGCCATCTAGGCCCAACTCAGCAAAACTCTTGCTTAAATCAATCAAATCAATTGGTCCCCAGAACTGTTTGAAAGCACCTTAACTCCTTGGAATAAAAGTTAATTTTGAATACATAATTTTGTGCTTCCTAAAGTTGTTCCATCAAATGTGGCTATGGTGTGGCTGCATCATTAAATAAAAAGCCTTGTTGTAAAAGCAAAGTACAACCCATTTACATTTGAATACATGAGGCTCTTCAAAAAGGGCGTGAAACGGTGTTTAATGGATAGTCAACGAGTGTTGCAGGCGTCCATAGACTACAGTGACATTTTCTATCAAGTGGGCCGCAAGCTTGAGTGCAACTTTAAAAAAAAATACACAGCACTTCTAGCCCAAAACTAACCACAACGTAAAATAGATAGTAAATTAACCAGCCAAACCAAGACCAAATATTCATTCATACAAATGTACATACAGTGTGGGAATCAAACCATAACCTCAAGAGAGGAGTACAAGCATACTATGCATGTTAAGTATGCATTTACAAAAAAAGTATTTATATTATGTTTATACGTTATTTAGTATCCATAACACAAGTTCATAATGATACTCATCTTAGAACTAAACAATTGGTGTAATTATCAGAAAATATGTATACTAACGATGGGTGCAGCCACACATGGGATCAGGGTAAAGCAGAAGTCTGATGATGATACTAACTAAATAATATGAAACTAACTAAAAGGTCTTGGTAATATTTTTCATAAAATAAGGTTACACCCTATAGCACTCTTATAATTCGAATTATCCAAAACACTTTCCTATTGCTCACCTACCTGTCACGGTGGGGGAGGGTGGGTGCTTGCTCCATGTGGCTACTCCCATGATACTGACCTCACCATATCATTCACCAATTTAAATCAAATTTCCACTCCATATAAGTATTTATTTCCAAAGCAAATAAAAAAAAAACAAAGTTCAAGTATTTACCTCATAATTATAGCCGGGCATTGTTATAAATAAATCTGGTCTACCCAACTGGTTACTGGCACTGTGAAATATTAAATTATTTAACAGATGCTTTATAAAATTTAATCCAGGCATTGATCCAAATATTTTTACAGATCTACCTGTAAATAAAAAAATTATAAGTAAATAAGGTGGTGAAAAAATTATGAATGTCGTGAAGATGAGACTTTAATATATGGGACTTTTTACATACAATATAATCTCTCATCGTACATCCCATTTGGAGGAATCTATACATATTGTTTTAGCAAAAAATATTTTAAGCACAGATTCCTGTGTGAAATGTGTCGAATGGTGGCTAGCCCATCGCCCAATTTGACACTAGACCCGATTCTATTCCCTTAATTGCCAACCACAATACCCTTGGTTTGAATTAAAAAATTATGATAATTCTATCAAACTGCTAAAAGTTATGTATTCTACTACAGTCCAGTTGTAGTAGAAGTCAATCAATTTAGTGAGATGCAGACCTGACAGATTATAATCACTTACTGTTATCATCTGTATGCAGATTACCAAGCAGTTCTTTTATTCTATTGCCGTTATCAATGTTATCCTTAAATGCTAGTTTCCACATTCCAAAGAAATCCCCAACTTTGTATGTAAGTCTACCAGGATTTTGTTCTTGAATTCCCTATAATAAATAAAATAATAAGAGTCATTTTAATGTTGATTCATAAGCTTCCATAGGATGTTTTCTTACATTTTACACAAACAAACAAATGAACATACAAGTCCCTGGAAGAGTCTTTGTCTGTGTGACATACAGTTAATAGAAAGAAAATAAATTTATTCAGTACAATGTACAAAACATGCATAATTCTGTCCAGAAGTTCGCACAAAAACATTAAAAAAAACTGATTCTCATTTATAATTGTATGGATTATATTTTATTCCGTACTTTAAAAATAAGGGGATATGATCAATTATTGATATGGCTACTATTTGAGGTTGTATGGATAATATTATTATTCCTATGAATTAATAAAAGGAAAATAAATAATACAACATACCTTAAGATGATGAGAAAAGTGGCTAGATGTCTCATACATATAAATACTGTTTGGTAATGAACTAAGCAGTTTTTCACTCAAAATTCCCAATCCAGGATTAACTTCTATTACAGGATCGTTTGGTGAAATATATATTTTTGTAGTATCCACTATTTGAGTAGCAGTCTTTGAATTTATCAAATACATATTTTCGGGAGTTTTATATTTTTTAAAGAGAGATTTGGGTAACTTCTCTCTGATGTCTTGATATTCAGAAAAACTAGCTATATACTTCTCGACGTCTGCACAAACTTTTGATTCTTCTTTTTCTGTATTCGATGTGCTCAATTTATGTCGATATCTTACCGATTTTCTTTTAGAAAACCGTTTGGTAATAATCAATCGGAACATTTTGTTTACACTTCACTTCAATAAACAATGCTTAGATTATACTTCTACTAGAATAAAAGTCATATTACTTCTTCGCATCTATTTCCAATAATCTTTGTTGTGAGGTTGTAAATAATAAAATAATTTTAAGCGTGAAAATAATTAAATGGTTTTGTTTGTTTTTGTACAGGTTAAAGTTTGTAATAGCATCTGTCATGTGCATCTGATATTAGCTGTCAGATAAACAGCTGATTTATATTCGTTCCGAAACAGAATCGTATTAAAATAAAACACTGTGAGAAGCGTAAAGTCTCTCTGCCTAACACACATCATAATACTTTTATCTAGTATTATGTTTTGTTTCCAAGGTTCTTTAGTTTATAATAATCATAAGAAAATAATCCTAAAGATCCTGCACACAACTCTTATGATGCAAAAAGTTGCAGCAATAAACAATTTAATTTGCTAAAAAGTCATCATCTTTAGCCGTAAAACATCCATGCTGAACATAGGGGTCTCCCATCTGCCAATATGGCTATGAATTTTAACCTGGTCTGCATTCGCTGCTGCAGCAGTGATCGTCCATCTAGCGGTTGGAGGTTTCACGCTACTTTTTTCATCAAAGGGTCATTATTTTCTGCCCACCCAAACCTCGTCAAATTTGCATGCAATGTGCACTGCCCACTGCCACTTCAGCTTCTAATTCATTTTGCACACAGTTCAAGTAATGACTATGACAACTTTTTTTATTTGATCTCGAAGTAGGTAATCACTTATTTAATTTTGAAAAGATAACGCACGTCAAAAATGGTTCTACGGACATGAAGAGGACTGGAGTTTCGCACAGCGCCGTTCATATGAAAGATATGGAATTTTAAATTACTTATTTGCTCGCTATGAGACTGCGCTTTCTTATAAAGAGATAGCACATTGACACTACACTTTCGTTGTAGATCATTGATACAACCTTTTTGTATGAACTCTGAGGTATCTGGGACAAGAAGTTAAGAACATTTGCCACAGATGTTCATGGCAGCCGGGCCATCGATTTACCGTGCTTTCCAAGACACGGAGCAAGCCACAATTAGCTACGCACAAAACTTTGAAAAGTCATGGATTTACCCCAGGCCAGGCCCCCTTTGAATTTGCAGTCTAATTAGGCTATCGCTGCTTATAAAGAGATTTTCTATTGTGTCAATGACCAAAGGTGTTCAATGTAAAAATTCGTACTCATCTGTTGTTCTTGTTTTTAGGGAACATGCGATATGTTGTGTAACCTAATGTCCATTTTAACAAACAGTCACATAATGTAAGTAAACTTTGGAACGCATTGCAATGAATTATTACCGGAATTGAAATGCTCTTTAAGACCATCTAGTTTTAGAAACGATAATTAAAATATAGCAACATGCATAGCGCAGATGTCATTGTTTGGATGTAGGTGATGACATTTAGTGATCATGGGTCTGCCCATATTCCCTACAGTGCTAATGCTACTCGTGGTATTTTCTAAGCGTTCACTGCAAAACATTCGTCACATCAGTTTATAAGTGATAAATGTCCATTAGTTTTACCCACGCATTTATCTAATCGTGGTTTTACCATTGCCATAGCATTGACGATATAGCCGAATACTTCTTTCGATTTTCAGAATAAGCTGAAGTGGCGTCCTGCTTTGCCTTTGAATGTTTCCAGCCGCCCAAAAGAGCTTCTAAATGATAACCAATGTCTTAACGTGCTTAACGTGCCTCCGAAGAGCTCGATATCAAAGGCCACTAAAATTTTCACCAATCCAACGTTTGATCTCTGTGAATTCTACTTGACTTGGATGGTCGATTCCAACTACTTAGTACTGCAAAGCCACGAGTGCTTACAGGCTCAGGCATATTACTGAAAAAAAAGTCACACAAATATAATATGGCTAAAAACGTTACGTCATTTGATACCAAAAATTAATTAATCAAAGATATTGATCACTAATGCAGCTGGATATCACAGTTTCTGTAACGCTATCTTAGTCGATAATCACTCAGACGTATGTCATATTAATTAGCTACTCGTGCAACGATATTTTAGTATTGTTTTGTTTTCTGTGCTTGTTTGGTTCTACATGTTTTATTTAAAAAATAATTACAAATGTATTCGGCGTTTCTATTGCAAATAATTTTGGTTGTTACCCACGTTTCGGCAGTGATTTTTGAAGACTGTGGTGAGTTTTTAGTTTTTTATGAGAGATAAGACGTAAGTGAACAAAGACGAGTTGTACAAAATTGGATCATAATTTCAGAGTGTTAATGTTGCTTTATGGTTGGTTTAATTGGGTACAAAGCAGAGTTCTTTAGATTTCTAAAGGCTGATGAGCGTAGAACAATGCTGATCAGAGTAAATGGCAAAATACTGATAATTACAGGCAGGTATGTCACAGACCTGAGTCTTATTTCGTCATAGTGAAAGTGCAATATATTGTATCAACTGAATTACTTGCGCTTAGTTAAAAAAATCGACCAAAATTGCTATTGCAAACCTACCAACTAAAGAGAATTTGATATAACTGTAAACACTTCGCAAATGGGACATTCTGCAACATTTCAGTTGCTTTACTTTTTAAAATGTAAGATAGATACTGTCACGCCTTCATTGGTTAAAGAACCAACTAAAAGTACGTAGGTAGGTAAATACCAACTAAAAAAAAAGATGACAACCGTGAACATTTGCGGATAGAATGTTCTGCACCATTTCAGATGTCTTTTTTTCAAAATATTTGATAGATACTGTTATAGCTTTATTTAACCGATCTCAAAACTTACTACATACATTACCGATAAGAACGGAACTCCATACTATAAATAAATAAAAGGAGAATTTTCATACAGTAACATTCTAGCTTACAATAAGTACCTAGTAATGAATACGAGACCAATTCAAATAGTTTAAGACCACTTTTGCTCTCTACTTTCATTAGTATTAATAGCATGGAGTCATACAAATTTAATGGTTCGTGATTATAGGTAGAGAAACAGGTTATGCGCCTAGATAACAGGCGAGAAAATATGTTTTCAAAACGCAGCATTTGTATATATATGAAATTTCTTTTCTTTTTACAAAACAACCCAATGTGTAGGTAATACATTTGTATTAAGTAGATTAGTTTCAATACCGATGTAATAATACGGGGACGTATTAGAACACCTAAAATTAAAATATCGAAAGTTAAAACCCCGATGTTCAAAACCCCTAAAATTACAATACCTAATGGTTCTAATAACCTAATGATGAAACCCCGAAGTACAAAACAACTAAGTTTGAAATTTCTAATATCCAAATCACCTAATAGTTCAAAATATTTAAGGTCATAATAATACAAGTTCACAATGTCGTAATTCAAAACATCGAAAGTTAAAATACCTACATTAAATATGAGAAGATTGAAAACAAAATATATTTAACAAATGTGGGTACCTACAAAGAATAATGACGTTGCGGTTGATATTTCTGTTGATATTCGATTCGGTTAGGTTATATCGTGACCACAATGCACGAGCCGAGCGAGCGAAGCGAGCGTGCCGCGGCAGCGGCCGGCGAAGTGCCAGAAAATACTTTGGTCACGTTATTCTCCTCCTTTTATAGTGAACATAGTGAATCCCAACAGCTGGCTGGACTCCTTAAATAAAAAATGTAAATTTATATTTGAAAAAACGTTTAATCATACATATTGTAATTAGGTCACTAAGTTTAAGTCAAAACTTATTAATGAAAAATAAAGTTATTTAAAAATTATTAATTGACAATTAAAGATTCGAAGCGATATTCAGCGAAATTGTTATATGGCTATAATTATGATTATTTTGTATTGATTATAAATAAAAACTACTTTTACATTTAAAACTTTGATTATTTTGAATTTAGATCAACCTACCATTAGGGATTATATCTTTAGATATTTCAAGTTTAGGTATAGTGAAGTTAGGGTTTATGGTCTTCGATATAATAATCGTTCGACATTTAGAACTTTCATTATTTTGAATTTAGGTCAACCAATCATTAGGTATTGTAATTTTAGGGGTTTTGAACATCGGGGTTTTAACTTTCGATATTTTAATTTTAGGTGTTCTAATACGTACCCAATAATACATTTGTCTTAAAACTAGCTGTGGTGACTACAATAATTTTTGTACACTAAAAATGAAATGGTTTAATTGTTAGTAACTAATAGTGTAGAATGTAGGTACACCAACAAAAAATCCTTACCCTCCGTACTAGTTCGAGACTGTGTTACGGCAGGATAAGTTTCTGGTCATGCAGTTAAGGTAAATTTTTGAGTGACATTGACAATTACGGGAAATTATATTACGTATAATAAATAACGGCATTAATAAGCCTTTCTAACGATATTTTGAACAGCGGAAGCGCGAGCATAGACTTTTTATTTCGCTGACTAAGGCAATTGGGTTGTGTTGCATGTTTCACCTTGAACACGGTGTAATACCACTATTTCATCATTATCATCTCAACCTTAAGAGGTCCACTACTGAACATAAGCATTCCTAATTGTTTTCCAAGTCGATCGATCTCGAGCCGCCTGCATCGGTCACCGGTTTCCCTCCGCATTCACCAGATCATCTGTAATTTCAGGGCAGCCACTATTAGAGAATGTCATTGATTAATTATTGTTTTTTTTTTACAAACATACCTACTTTATTATGATCTTGAATTGAAAAGTATTGGGGTGTGTAGGGATCCTCAGACACAGACCTAAGAAGCCCAAGCCAACCTCACCTGCAAGTGATGCACCTGCCGATTAACGGACGAGGCTCTGGCGAACATAACAGTGCTCGGTAAGCGGCAATAGGCTCGCCACCTTTTACGTGGGACCAACTATAGATTTGGCGCAGTGTGGGCGTATAATATGCCTCTGCCTACCCCTTTTCGGGGAAACAGGCGTAAATGTATGTATGTTGAATTTATAATAATACTATTCAAACATAGAGTTTTGGTAAACATGAATGATAAGAAAAAAAGTTACAATTAGACATTACTCATTTGAAACTTAAGTTGTTAACTTATTTAATAAAGTTATTCGTTTATGGTGTATACATAATTATGGAGATTGCACTAAATACGTTTTGGGTTTTGCCGAAAGATTGATATTCCTGATATTCATTGATAATATAATCCATAACATCAAATTTAGAGTTTGAGGCCCCAAATCTAAATCAAAGATAAATATAAATCAATGTCATAAATAATAGAAACGGGGATAAAAATATCCTATACTGTGTTTGAGTTACCTATCTAAAAATATACACTTTACAATACTTTTTATAAGCAATATAATAACTGATCTTCTAGAAATCTCTTGTTTGCACATCAACAATACTGATTGAGCACCTATACGGCTGAGTTAGTATTTCTAGTGTACCTACAATATTTTTTTAGGTTAGGTTATGTTGGCAATTTATACATTTTGATGACGTTACATACAAGCCTTTTTATTAATGTGCATAATACTGATAAGATAAGATTAGTTATATACGTACTTTCTATAATTAATAAGATAAACAATAGAATGGCAATAAATGAAGTACTTATGACATAAAAATCTATGTATAACAGCAATAACAATAAAGTTTTGATTTAATCGGTTTACCCGCTATAAAGCAAACAAATATTAATGGTCATACAGTATGTTTTATAAAGGTGACGAATAACAGAGGCCCGAAAAGAAAGATCATCATATGAGCCTCATAAAGTCCACTTCTGAACAGTCTCCCCATATGCAAATCTTATCTTATCTTATCTACTACGCGTGTCACAGGCGAGACTGTAGCGCACTTTAACCCTTTAGTTGGATCTATTGTGCACCCCCTTGCCGTTCACCAGTACACCACCAAAAATCTCCAATACTGCGGCCATAATTTTTATGACAGTCTTGGCAGATTGTAGTCCATAGGCCCTGAGCCATCCACAAAAGATTCATTCGAAAAGCCGCCAGCGTGTTACAGGTACTCATATTTGCCCATAATCACCACGCTGGGTAGGCGGGTTGCTGATCGCTGTTCTAAGTACGCATGATGACGCTGCAGCCAATCATCCGGTAGGATATCTCTTCGTCGACTCTTACGACCCATGCGATGCGAGCGGGTGTCACTATTCTGGACCAGTACCACGCAGCAAAAGAAATATACCCTGATAAGTGCAAATGGTCTTATGTAAAATGTCTTATGTCCTTTTCATGTTCTTAAACTTGAGTAGTTTACATACGAAAATTCAATTGTAGATACCTTCTACGGGACTATTCGAAAGGGTTACCGCGGCCCTGGTGTTACAAGCTCAAGAAGGAACATGGATAGTTTTTAGTCAGTCAAAGTCTGACACATCCTTCTGCTTCACCCACAGCGGAAGACGGTTATTTGATGATTTTCCATCCGAAAAAAAAAGATATCTTCTAACGAAGGCCTCTTATATGTATGGCAATATAGAAAAAGTTATTATCGGGTTCCTTTATACTAACTATAAGTGTAGTCTTTCATTCTATAAATTAAAAAATAATAATTAAATTTAGTTCGGTTTTATCGTAGTTAAACGTTAATAGAAGAAAATTAAGAATATGCTAAATAAATATGGATAGGTACTTACAGAACACCCGTATTACCCAATATGTGGGCACCCACAGTGCCCATATATTGGAACACGCCCTAACGCTCTTGACAATAAAGACGCGTGTGTCTTTATGGCGGTTTGTATGTAACCAAATATTTGACGTTGACTGTACTTACTCAGATAATAATTATTTGACTAGAAATTTGTCGAAATAGAAATGATAAGAAAATAGGTTAGCGCTTAGAAAATGAATGCTCCAAGGGAGAGCTTGTCTATTTGCATGCAATAGAAGATGTCAGCCAAGCATTTATTTCTAGATTGATCACCGTAATATACTGCAACCTGTCGTTTCGCCTTCTAGGTAGAAGAAAATTAAATAATAAAACATTTCTCGGTATCGTAAAGTATCGATCGACGCGCGACTCAGGTAATAAAACATGATCTCCGTCGAAGATCTCTTCTGAGAAACAAGAGATGCATGTTGTCAGGCGCACAACCTATCTTTAAAATATGTATATGTTTTCATTTATTTATTTATTTTACACAAACTTTGTATCTAAATAAATAAAAAAACTTGGATCCTGCATATTGGCCATCTAGTCCCAAAGTACACAAAATCAGCCTATCAATTTTTTTTTGTGCGAGCAATTACGTATATGAGATTTAAATGGTTAAGGAAAGTTGCATTCTACATTTTGATCCGGCTCGAAGGACCAAAATATAGGGAGTTGAATGCAATATAACATGTTGAGTTTACGTCACGGGATTTGATAACTAAAAAGCCTGTGTCTGATTTCGTATAAACAGTTTATTACATTAAAATACTTCGTAATTGTAGCGATTAACATACCACTAGTTAAAACACATGTACGCATTGGCTCGTCAGTTTGTCTTTATTATAATAAAAGCGTTTAGTTCAGTATACCTATTCCACGCTCCAATGGTCGCAGACAGTGATTCCCCTAGAAAAATATATGTATGCAAATATAAATATTTATAAGTGTGTCCGATGTCTCGTACTCATAGTACAAGCTTCGTTTGTACATTTAATTTTCATTTTAAAAGCTTCGTCTGAAATGGCAAAAATTATTACATAGTATTTTTATCACAGAAAATATCTAGACCAAGACAATACTTGTACTTCATTTGAAAGTTAAATCTACTAGTTTTAGTTGAGAAGATTCCAGGGAAAGCTTCGCTATGCTAATGAAGCTTAGCTTTGACAACCCCACAGTTTTAGCAACATAGCACACCTCTGGTGAAAAAAATGCTCTTATTTCGTCCATATCCTAGCATTATCCCGGTTGCCATAGACGTAAGCTAAGGGCCCAGGGTCTGCTTACTGGTTTAACCAAGTTTGAATTTCAGGTATTACATGGAGCGACTGCCGTCTGACCGCCGCAACCCAGAGGGAAACATCATTTTATGGTTAGGCCAAATCTCAAGATATCAGAAGGCACTGACTTCCTAATATCGCATGCTATAGATGTTTATGACAGCCGGGACCAACAGCTTAACGTGCTTTCCGAGGCACGGAGCAAGCCATAATTGCATATAACTAAGAAAAATCATAAGTTTTCAACCCGAGACCCTCTGAACTTGAAGTCTATGGGTTCTGTATCTGGTCTATCGCCGCTCCTATCGTCCGAAATACACTCTTAGTTTAAGTTTTTTTCTGTTTACTCATTATCCTAATATTTATCAGGGTCTGCTTACGAATTGAAAACGGTGAATATAGAAGGATGTGCGATGCGACCGCCTTGCTACGTGACTCTCGGCGACGCAGTGCCTGTTGACATAGAGTTTATCGCTGGTAAGAAAATATGCAATACTGTTAATGCACCATAAGCTGCCTTCATTATTATCATCATCAGTCATACATTTGTCCACTGCTGAATAGGCTGCTAGTAGGCCTCTCCAAGGGCACACTATTGAGCTAGATATTCAGCTCTTTTATCTCCAAGAAGCGCTCGTAGCTCTGCGGTGCTCGGTGGTCGGAAACGATCACCGAAGTACAGCAGAGTTTACAGAGGTCAGTCCTTGGATGGGTGACCGTTTGTGTGGCATGTGATATCGAGCTCTTCCGGGCTTCGGAAGGCACGTTAAGCCGTTGGTCCCGGTTATCATTAAATGTGGTAGTCGTTAAGTCATGTTAGAGGCCTAATGGGCGGCTTAATAAATTCTAACAGCAGGACGCCATACACCTGCCTCCGCCAATCCGCACTGGGTCCGTGTGGTGGAGTATGACCCAATACCCTCGCACCTTGGTATGTGAGAGGAGGCTCGTGCTCAATAGTGGGACGTTTATGTGCTGAGATGATATCTCCAACAGCTGCCAGCCGTTTTGCGTATGTCGTCTTTCCACCTTGCCGGAGGGGGTCCTACACTGCGCTTACCGAGCTGTGGTCTCAACTATTCTGTAAACCTCTTTCTCGAAGTTGCAATCGATTCCGTACCTACCTTCACGAACTTAACAGCAATTGAAACCAGTTGTAACTGTTCAAACCTGGCAGATGTACTACAGACTAAGCCCACAGGTAGCAGTCACACCACCTGCTGATATATGGGCTGCAAAAGAATACCATCACTTGTAGCCATGGAAAGAGTTAATGCTCTTTCATTGCCGCTATATTATTTCAAGCCGCCCAATAGTATTAACTTCTATTCTGGATTATTGGCTTAACGTTCCTGCCGAAGCACGGAAGCGTTCGACATTTGTTGCCACGCGAACGGCCACTCATTTAAAGACTGGTCACTGATATCTCAACATTACTCTGCTGATCTTTTCTTAAGCTTCTTTGGGCTCTTTCAATGAAGAAGTAGGACTACCGTACCATATTACACAGTTACGCCATGGCCGCATAAGGTAGGGGGGCGCTTCATATCGCGCCTCTCTTAAGGGAGTCCTCCCGGTTCTGATTAGGGGGACGTTGGCCGTGGGTGGGGTGCCAGTATAATAATAATATAATTTAAGAAAATAAAGATAGTGACAGTTCTAGTTTTGAAACTGGTTTAACTTTAGATATTGATTTGTAGTAAGCCCCTTTAAGTCTAACAAAGGACTAAATTAACTTCAAATTTTTATACCCAATTTTATAGTAGATACCTACTTGAAAACGTCAAAATTATATATCAAAAACCAATGGAAATATATTTAGATTGAATGCCTCTTTAAGAAAGATCATTATCATAGACTTTTATTTTGCTTTTAACTTTGAATTAAAAT
This sequence comes from Musotima nitidalis, assembly GCA_949126915.1. Lineage (NCBI taxonomy): Eukaryota > Metazoa > Arthropoda > Insecta > Lepidoptera > Crambidae > Musotima > Musotima nitidalis. Next base: position 9,783,678 of record OX421431.1, read on the forward strand.
CAATTGTTTTTAATGTCAAAGGGGCGTTATTGTAGATTCTCAGTGCAATATAAATAATAATTTAATTCAAAAGAACTGTCATTGAGTAAGTCATAATCTTGTGTTGACGCATCGATTTCTGAAAACAAAATCAAAGTTTATCAGTAATTATGATTCAACTTAGTGATAATGCTACTTTAAGTGTTCGGTAAGTGCGTTAGAAGCCTTTTTATGTCACAATGTGGCATCTAGCATATGGTCTACCTGATGTAAAGTTGTTTAAGGGCGCATGCTTAATGGAATACTGACTTAACTCAAAAAATACGATTTTTGGGACATCACAAAAGAAGATCTTCTAAAGAATACTTGTCCTACTTGTAAGCGCATTCAATTGATATTGATTTATTAATTAGTTATCTGCTTGTGATTTAAATGTTTATTTAACATTAATTCGATCTCAGTAAGAAATAGAAAGACTGTATAAGTACGTAACTCAAACCTGACCTATATATTAATGGGTCGATGTTCCTTTAAGCTTGCGATATGTTGTAATCGCTTGAGAAAACCATCGCCAAGGAAATTATTCTAGAGGACAAGGGTATGGCGGCACAAAGCGGCAAAAATCTACCGTCAAAAACCTGCCTTCAATCTGCACGCGTGGTGGAGTCCTAGGTGCCTTTCAGCTTGGTATGTGAGAGGAGGCCTGAGCCCAGCAGTGGGACATTAATATGCTTTAATACACTATACATGTAGGTACACACTTGACACTTTATCAAAGGAATACTCCTTGAAGATCAATTTTCTTTTTTCATTGAATTATACTGCGCCCTTCCTCCTCTCAACTACACTATGCTATGCTGCTGCTATGCTGTGCCCGACAGGGTCCACAAATGTACTAGGTATATGTATTGTAATATTCACTACCTTATAAAACCATTGTGGAACGCAATAAAGTATTAAGTATTATTGACGAATCATGGTTTAAAGTCATAGTTATTTTTGAGTTATATAACTAAATTATAAAACTCAAACGCATGCAAATATTCAATATTTAGGGCCATCTTCACTATGTCTGGTTCGGAGACACTCGGTAATTAAAATAGTTTTCATTCTGTGACAGCTCATGCTTCTGTCGCTCAAGCACAGGTCACGTTTTACGAAAACCGGCTAACTATGTGGTGAACAAATGTCTGGCCATGGCACCTCCACCCGGCTGAGGTAGATTGGGCAGCCCCAGAAAAGGCCGGCTTGACGTCGTACGACGAAGATCGTTGCGTGCTAATAACTTATCGGCTAAGGATGTCGAGGACCGTACGAAGCGAAGGGAAGTGAATGTAGGAAAACGGAGCCGGGCCCGTAAGGCAGCAACCGGGATAACTCTAAGATGAAGAAGAAAAAGAGTGGCACTATGTCTGGTTACGAGACCCTCGATAGTTTTGTAGAGATTATCTGTCAAGTAAACGTCAACGGAACTTACATGAACATTGTGAAACTAGCTAATCTAAACATACGTATAAATTATATTTTGCTTTTAGATGTGGTATCCAATGAGCTCGACCAGGATGTGGTGATTAATATCAACTTCGTGAACTTGCGGCCCGCCGTGACACCAGGTATGTTTTTTTTATGGAACTCGTCATAATAACCACCCTGTCTGATGGTAAGCAATCGATGCGGTCCACACTAATTGAAAGCGCTTCATATCGTGGAATCGAATCATGGATATTTTTGAAAGCGCTTCATATCGTGGAATCAGCATGGTAATAAGCTCATGATTATAATTGAAAGCGCTTCATATCGTGGAATCAGCATGGTAATAAGCTCATGACGTCCTGTATAAATGCCTTTTCACAACCCGGGTCTATAGGTGCTTGGAAAGGCTAAAGAGGATTTTAAAGCGGAATGGTCTTACAGAGGACAGTGGGGTAGCAAAGGCTTTCACTGCCTGGTGCCGACTGGAATTTTGCCGCCCTTGCATTTTATTAGTCAAGAAAAAAATCAAAATGTTCGTCACAAGCAAAATCTTTTATAATACATATAATTGACAATATTAATGTTTGCTAAGTTTGTTGTTTAAATATTAATCGATTTGAGATACTTTTTTCATACATTTTGTTTTTAAAAATCGTGGTGCAAGGCGCCGACTCCTCCCCTATCCATGTGCCACCCAGTTCCATGGGCCACTCTGCCCCCCTGTCGCTACGCCACTGACAGAGAAACGACATATCAAACTTGTTGGTTTGAGTGCTGATAGTCTGCACAGTATGAGGTTGGTTCTTATTAAGACCAGCACATAGGCCACACATAGGGCACGCTCAGGTTTTTGTTTCGACATCACACCAGGTACACAAGTTGTTTTTACTACGTCACACGGGCTTTCTAAATATATTTTATGAGTTGTCTTTCGATAGTTACAATTTGTTATTTTAGTTGTCACCTATAGTGACTATTGTTTAAAAAATTGACTTCTCAAATAGTAACAACGTGTTTTAAATAAAACGAGTTTAAACTACGCTCGCAAGCAAGCAAATCTACTCATCCAATAACTCTACATTCAAACGATTTCCCCCTTAGACAAAACATCTTCAGGTAGGTAAAATAGGAGCCTCAGAACAACGATGTCTTCACGACCAACGCTGAAACGAGAGTGACACTCTCGTCTCGAAATTGTTACAAAGATATTTTTAATCCATCACTTGCTCACAATGGATTTCCGCAAAGTAGCGCCTGAATCAATAAATTATTCATATACTTATTACTAACAGTTCGTATCCTGTTACTGTACTTTTTTGACTTCTAAAATGTTGCATATCTGTTCATGCAAAAACAGAAGATATTTAGACATATTTTTATATCATCATCATTATCATCATCAGCTTATACCGTCCACTGCTGGACGTAGGCATCACCAATGACACGCCACTGAGCTCGATCTTCAGCTCTTCTTCTCCAATCGCTCCCTATATCGTGTTACACTACGCTTACCGTGCCGTGGTCTCCACTGTGGGATAAGTCTACCGCAACGGTGATCGGTCCTACGACAGATATGACCAGCCCTTTTTTTTATAGTGGTAAAATGCCTTTACGCATACTTTGCGCCACAAAGCTATGTCGGGCTCCCCGGCCGAGATGGTAGTGGCCGGGGCTATACTGACTAAACCCCACTGTTTCCTGCCCTACGTAAGGTGCCAAGAAGGTGACAAAGTGACCTTATCCTCCTGTAGCACCACTCCAGTCCGTTTCACAGACCCGTCAACCCATAGTTGATTACCCCCTGGTGGCAGCACACCAGGAAACATGTGTGCCGCCTCCTACTCGTGCGAGTGAAAAAGTGCGAGTAGAAGGTTCCCTGACCTTTCACCAGCACGCCCGGTTATGATGTTAGCGCCCCGGCATAAGCCCGCCGGCGGCGCTGCCCTCTCCTTCGACGTCTAAGGGGATCCACTGTTGGGCTCTCCTTCCTAACGCGCTCTTCCGCCTCTTTTGCGCCCATAACTGTCTCACAGAAACGGTGCACCGAGACCCACGAGATATGTCCAGCCCACTGTAACTTCAGTATTTTTTATGTCGTTCAAGTGAGACATGGAGCTCTTTTTTCAAAGCAATAGCTAACAATATATTTTTTGTATTTCATATGTAACAACAATAAATAACGTAAATAAGTAATCATGATAAGTAATAACGACTCAGAATTAATTTCGGCTAGGGTTGAAGACGCTGCTATAAGACTTATTAACGGTATTTTTTAATGGTGGGCTACTTACTTACCTTATATAAACTTATTACCTATCGTTATTATGAACTATACTGTTGTTTCAGAACGCTGCGCGACGATGAGATGCCCCGTGGTGGCAAATGCAGTTTCATCTCTTACGAGCGTCATGTCGGTGCCCAACAGCATGGCTTTGGTAAGAAATTAATTTTGAGCAGTTGACCACGTGAAGCAAGTCCTTTGAATCCTTACCTCGGCCATTAGATGTCCACTGCGGAACATAGGTGTCCCTACATTTTCCACGTCGATCGATATCGAGCCGTTTGAATTCACCACCTTCGAGGTTCTTGCGTCCATCGGGTGGGAAGCCGTCTCTATAACGATAGCCGGTTCGCGGTCGACATTGGGGAACCTTAATGCCCTATCGGTCGTTGTTGTTGTTATGCGGGTTATACGGCTATGTGCCCGGGCTACTGCCACATCAGCTTGAAACACGTCTTGCTTTTAATGTTGGTTACAATATCATCCTCATTATCATCTCATTCATATGACGTCCACTGCTGAAGATAGGCCTCACCAAAAGATTTCCACATTGAGCGATCCTGAGTCGCCTGCATCCACCGGCTTCCCGCCGCCTTGATCACATCATAGGTCTATCTGATGGAAGGCCGTCTTCTACTATGGTTACCTCATTTTTTATATAAATATAAAATATGTAACCTACATCTCATACGTGTGTTATTTGAGCTCTACAGCATTGCTTTAGGCAGAAAATAATTTCGAGCACGTAATCTTATAGGCTTGAACGTGCAAAATTGTATCATTTAGCATATTTAGTGTTGACACAGGCTAACTGGCACGAACTACTTTACTGAAGTAAAGGATATTTTAATAATATTTAATTCATAGTATATTAGAATGAGTGATGATAAATAGTAAATGAGATGCTCTCCCCCCGAAACCCTTTGAGTTCTCACATGGACTTCTTGAGAGAATTGAAAAGGGATGTGCACTGTTTTGTTTAATTCACCAATACCCATTTACGTTCACAAACATATAACGGTTAATAATCGACCGTCATTTCACAAATTGTGGAAAATATAATAAAGACATGACGCTTCCCTTTCCCGCCAAGCAAGTACTTAAATAGTTTAACTAGAAATATTTTAAAAAATCTTTTGAGAATTATCGATTAACCTGTACAAGATATTTTTTCATTATCCTTAATTATTAATTAATTAAAAATAATTTGATTCTTTTTAGTAAGAAAATAGAACTTCTATTTTTCATTTAAAAAAATATGTTGAGCGAACCTCAACATTACGCGATACAACCAGCTACTCACCACCATAAGGATTCTAAACTTTTCAAGCTACAGATCACATTCGAACATAATTAAAATTATATTATTTCTAACTACTGAAATTGGATACCAATGGCGAGCTCTATTTATTTGCACAAGCACTGCCATAGAGATAATAGAAAGTTAGTATTTACATAAGACACGAAATTTCTCCTTCAACTAATTTGAAGCCACTTGTAAGCTAAATAATCAAAAATCCCCTTCGATCAGAACTATAGATCAGAAAGAAGATATTCCATAAATAAACGTTTTTAACATAGGTACTTACAAAAGTCGGCAGTTCGTTAAAAAGGATCAATGCATATCATGTGAGTATGACTTTGCATTATTCATTTTACATGACGCCTCAGAAATATAAATTCGATACAAGCTCTACAATACTGACAATGCGGAAGCGTGGTATTGTCCGTGTTAGTTCCTCATAGATGCGTAAATCCGGTGCTAAACATTATGGGCACTTCATATTCGACGCGTATGGCAAGACTTTTGAATATACTCGTATGTTATTTTCGTATAATTAATTATTCGAGCTATAAAACACAGATAGTAAAAAACTCACACAAATTTGATCGAATTTAAGTTTTCATGGATACTCCGCTGGAAAATCTACAAAATTACATCATTATTATCATCCTAGACTTAGCGCCCAGGGTCTGCTCACTGGTCTAACCATATTTGGCTGAATTTCAGTTATTCCGAAGAGCGACTGGCGTCTGATCTCCGCAACTCAAAGGATGACCCATGAGATAGGAAAGGAAGGAATAATGTTTTATTATAAGGTTAAACCAGCTGTCAGAATGTTCCCCCTCGACTGGTCTCCACCTTGTCGTGGTGGGGGGGCTGAGTACCTCCCGGTAGGGCAGGGGGCCCCTGCTGTCTAACCTGGACCCTCCGAGAAGTCGGCCACACACGCTATGGTCGCACAAGGAGGGCGGAGGGGCGCGTCCACTGCGTCTCTCTGAGGAGATCCTCCCGGTTTTGGTACGGGGGACGTTGGCCGCGGGCGGGGGGTCAGAGCTGCAACCCCCGTCTCTTTCTCAACAAGCGGCGGGCGTCGTTGGAAGATTTTTAGTGGGTATTACTGCTGGCGGTCGTGTCTGCCACACACCTTTCTCGGTCCCCCTTTGGCCGGGAGACAGTGCGTAAATGCATTTTGTTACCGACGTAAAAAAAAAAAAAACCTATCAGAATGTTGGAAAGCACTGACTTTCTAATAACGACAGCCATAGATGTTCATGATAGCCGGGACCAACGGCTTCACGTGCTTTTCGAGGCAAGGAGCCAGTAATAATTAGGCACATAACTTCGAAAAGGATCAGGGCTTGACCCTTTAAAGTTGAAGTCTATGGGTTTTCGCCGATCTCAGATATCCGAACTGAAATCTACAAAATAACACCTCAACCCAAATTTTCTGTGGACCGGTATATGACCCCCATACATGAAATGCACCAAAACAGACGGCTTCAAACTTCACTTAGTCGAATAAATTAAATCAATAATTTTTTATGACATGTAAAGCTGGCGTTGTTTGTTCGTTCTTACGTCACAAGATAATAATAAAGCTAATAATCGATGTTGATAACTAGCAAGATGCGTAATTCGACGTTAAATTAATTAAATTACAACCTATAACGTGGGACTAACTAAATGACGTGAATGAGAAGCAGGTGTGATTGTATGTATGAATGTATTAATTAAATTAAAACATTATCTATACACGAAGAGCCACATTATAAACCAAGCGGTTTTTAAGTTCAGTCTTTTCTTGTTTACATTTTGCCATCTACTAAAATTACCATCTACTTACGTAGATTAGCAATTACTCGATTAGTCCAAAACTATAATAAGAGTAGAGCAGAGATCACGAGTTTATGTGGCGTATGATATAGAGTTTTTTACAAACAGGGTACTTGATACATGATTTGTGCTAGGTAATTGATTAGATACAAAAATCACTAAGTATTGAAGTTCGTGCCAAATAATGCACTTTAATTAAGCATAACCATAGATATAGTTACAATATCCCAATGGCGAGACCCAGATACAACAAGGGGTTCAGAGGGTCTCAGGTTCAAACCCTGTCGCGCTTATGACCGTTAACTTTTCAATGTTGTGTGCGTAATTATCGCTTGCTCCGTGCCTCGAAAAGCACGTTAAGCTATTGGTTCTGGCTGTACTGAATATCTATGCTATGTTAATAGGAAGTTATTGCTTTCTAACATCCTGACAGCTGGTTTAACTATGTTATCAGTCTGTCGCTCCATGTAATAACTGAAATACACCTAAATCTGGTAACACCTGTGAGCAGACCCTTAGCCCTAAGCTCGAGGTTAAGGCAACCGGAATAATGCTAAGATATGATGATATAAGGTAGAGGTATAACCATAGATGTAGGTACAATAGGTTTTTATAAAAAAAAATACAATCTAAGTAGTCAGAATCATGGTTTAGTTTTTATGTCATTTGGCATGGCAGCCATTGCAAGTATTCCAAAACGCTGCGCATCGAGACTAGATTTTATAAACCGATCTCGAATTTAAGCAGCTTCAGTCCTTGGAAGGGTGACCATTTATGTTGCATTTGTTATCAGAGACTTTTAATGCTTCGGAAGGCAGTGTAAGCCGTTTGTCTATTACTGTGGCAGTCGTTAAGTTAAGTTTATGGTCCTATTCGGAGGCTTGAGTCAAGTTCAGGTCCGGGAATCAAACACACTGCCTTTGTTGGGGTCGTACAAGGGTGCTAATTATCTACGGGATAATTTTTACGGGCTTTGATAGTGTGATCGAAATGTAATGGACCGAATTATAGATTTAAGACTGGTATAATATAGGTAAATTAATGTAGGTACAAAGGAACCTGACAATGATATGCGCAGAACTAGTAGGTTTGGGATGCGTTGAGGTATTGGGTGAGGCAGCCGGTCGGCGTCCAGTAGTCTGCATTTAATTTTTATTTTCATCTTATTACAGAACCAACGCGGTCTGCTAACATGGAAAGTGTACAACGAGAGAGGAAGACAGGTACTCTGCTACTCCGTGCTGGTGCAGACCCAGACTCCTCTCCAGAAGCAGATGCGGATGAACGACACCCTCTCGAACCCCACGAACAAACTCTTCCATACGACCTTGAACTCGTGATATACCGATATAACAACATAATTTAATGGAATATAAACAAATATTTATTAATGGGAGCAAATTCAATCAAATTTAATAAAGTGATCCTCTTACAGAAATCATAATTGCTCATAAAAAATATAACTACATAATAAGCAAGACTTTTTTATGCAGGCAGTAAATATTTAAATAAAGAATCTTGTTATGTTAACAACTTTTTTTTCTCAATTGCTTTGATTTTCTGTTTAATAAAAAACAAAACACTGTTTTCTGAGTCTTGATTTTTTTGTTTTCTATGTTTTGTAAGTACCTCTATATTAAGTATATCCAAAAAGAACTATGTACTTATGAACGTTTATTCGTTGTTTAGCACCCACAAAACAAGATCGTCTTAGTTTTCAGTAAGATTGTATTATATTGTATTTTTTTTTAAATACATACTTACTTTACAAAAAATAATTCACATTAAAAAATTATATATACTTAATGTTTATATAAATAAATAAATAAAATAAAATAAATATTCTCTTACAATCACACCAATTATTTAGTTCCAAGATAAGTATCATTAAGAACTTGTGTTATGGATACTAAATAACGGATAAACATACATAAATACTTTTTTTTTTTGTAAATACATACTTAAGATACATAGGAGAACACCCAGACCAGAACTACTTAATCTTCTTGAAAAAACAGTGACAACCACACGCTTAATTTCATTATTTCAAAGCTTTAATTTAAGAAATCAGTTTTTAGAGCCAACCAGGATAACAGCACATAGTGCAACTTGTCTAGACAACGTATTTTCGGAATGTAACCCATCTTTTAAGGATCTATTGAGTTGCCTACCGTCTGACCATTGCGGGTTATTAGTGTCATTTAAATATAATCAGCCGGAAGTTCCTAAGTTAATAAAATATAGACCAATAACAAATAATCGTTTGGAGTACTATCAAAACAGTATAGATAAAAAAATAGGTTCAGTCCCATTTTCGCACAGCGATCCGGGTGCTCTTTATGCTAATGTTTATGGTTTAATTAAAAATGAGTTTAATAATGTTTTTACCCTTAAGTCTACTAAACGTTTTGAGAAGCTTCAATTTTGTGAATGGGCTACAACAGGTATATATAGGAGTAGGCGGCGACTTTATGAATTGTACAACTTAAAGAATTGCAATCATAATCCAGGTTTTATTGAATATGTTAAAAGATATTCTAAGACATTTAAAAGGGTATGTATTGCAGCAAAATCCGATTTCATAAAAAATAAAATAAAGTCGTCGGATAGTAAGATCAAAACAACGTGGAATATTATAAACCGCGAATCTGGCAGGCGTGCGCCCAAAGATGATACCTTTGTCCTTAAAGATAATGATATAACTGTAGAATGTAAAGCAGAAGTAGCTAAATTATTTGGCGACTTCTTTGCGAAAATACCAATAGAGACAACTTCAAGTCTAAATTCGTCTCCTTTAGTTGCTGTATCACTTCTTTCGGAATATGTACCAGTCTGCAATTCCATCTTTGAATTTAGATATATCACATATGTAGATATTTTAAAATCCTTTAAAGAAGTAAAAATTAAAAATACGGGTGATTTTTGGGATCTGTCCACTAAAGTAATTCAATCAATAATACATTCTATTGCCCCATACCTTGCGTTCATATTTAATGAATGTATTAATCAAGGGTCCTTTCCGGACTTAATGAAACTGAGTAAGGTTATTCCTTTACATAAATCCGGTTGCAAAGAGGACAAAAGTAACTATAGACCTATTTCAATCTTACCAGTTTTAAGTAAGGTCTTTGAAAAAATTATTCTTAATCAGTTAACATATTACTTTAATTCACAAGATCTTCTACATAAAAAGCAGTACGGTTTTAGAAAGAGCCGTTCTACGGCAGATGCTGGTGCAGCTTTAATGCAGCATATTTTTGAAGCTTGGAAGTTATCGCAGAATGCTCTAGGAGTTTTTTGTGATCTGTCTAAGGCTTTTGACTGTGTTGACCACCAGACTCTAATTCTTAAATTAAAATACTATGGTATAGGAGACTTAGCCCAAAAGTTATTGTCATCATATCTTTGTTCACGAATTCAGACGGTAGATATTAACGGAACTAGATCACCCGGGTCGTCTGTGCGTATGGGGGTCCCTCAGGGTTCAATTTTAGGACCATTTCTCTTTTTAGTTTATATAAATGATTTGCCATTTTTTATGAGTAGGCGTTGTGAGATGGTATTATTTGCTGATGATACTTCTTTAGTATTTAATATTGATCGACATAAAAAGGACTTTAGCGATGTAATCGATGCCCTTGCAGAGCTGCTTCGTTGGTTTACTGTTAACAACTTACAGCTAAATGCTAAAAAAACGAAATGTATTAAATTCACTGTTCCAAACGTAAGGAAACTCGAAACAAATATCATTATTGACGGTCAGAAACTAGATTTAGTAGATTCTACTGTTTTCTTGGGAATAACTATAGATGAAAAACTTCAGTGGGGTCTACATATTGATACTCTTGCTGGCAAACTTAGTTCCGCAGCTTATGCTATTCGCAAAATTCGCCAATTAACAGATGTTGATACGGCAAGAATGGTATACATTAGTTACTTTCATAGCCTAATGTCTTATGGTATTCTTATGTGGGGACTAGCAGCAGATATAGAAACAATTTTTATTTTACAGAAACGGGCTGTAAGATCTATTTACGGACTAAGCCACGGACAACTCTTAGAGAAAAGTTTAAAGAAATAGGTATCTTGACTGTTGCCTCTCAATACATTTATAATAGTATAATATTTATAAAACGAAACATAGAAACCTATAACAGGCGCTGTGATGATCACAGTTTTAATACTAGAAATAGAAATAAATTATTAAATCCATTTTTACGCCTGCATAAAATTCGCAAATCGTTTATGGGGCAGGGTATACAATATTATAACAAAGTTCCAAAAGATATTTTAGATTTGCCTTTTGAAAAGTTTAAGCAAACCGTTAAGACATCACTTACCAAGAAAGGGTATTACACGGTTAATGATTACGTTAATGACAAAAACGCTTGGATGTAACATTTACAATGATAAAAGTTGTGTTCTGCGGCCCTCTTTACAATATAACGATTACTTACAAACATTGTCTATGTAATTTTATAATTTTATTAGTTCTGTCTCCCTTTTTTTTTGAAATCTTGTGGCTGCAGAACACAATTGTTTTAATATTATGTATTTTAATTGTAACTGGCGGGAGAAAAAACCAACCTTGACGATTTTCTTGCCCGTTCTTTTACGATCAAGCTCCCGCCCGCAGTGAATGGGCGCGTTAGTTTATAAGTATGACATTCATAAGAGCTCTATTGAGCCAAACTTGAATAAATGAATTTTTAATTTTTTTTTTAATTTTTTTTTTTTAATTTTAATAGAACAAATATTCATGTTCATGCACACAAAGATTTGTCCTGAGTGGGAATCGAACCCACGACCTCTCGAGTGAAAGGCAGGTATACTGACCTACACGCCATATCGGTCGTCTATATAGTACATAGTACCATAAACACATGTCCAGGCACACCAACATTAAAATTCGTACAATTGAACCCACGATGCTTTAGAGCGTGAAATATTAGCCGACTTACGCCAAATCAGTTAAAAAAGTTACTTTTATATATTTGCTTTGGCATAACTCGTAACCACATTATGCCAGATGACAAGCAGTCGTAAAAAAATACTTTTATTTATTTATAATATCAGTGCGGATAAACATGGACCAAACCACTGAATAAATAAACTGTTATCGACTAACAATACTTTTACATCTCTTTATTTTGGAAATTCTTATACTTACCAATAATTATATAGTGGAAAACTGTCCCATCGGTAATAGATATTTGTTAAGTAATTACCACATTAGGTTACATTTTTGGAGTTTTTCGTCGAATATCGTCTGTGGATATCAGCAGTTGAGGTTGGCTTGGGCTCCTAAGATGTTGGTAGGATACCCTACACACCCATTTAATATAGTTCTGACAAAGTTCACATTTAGTTCTCAAAGTGTAACGTGTCGGCCACTAGACGAGATATAATTTCAAAGTTCTTACATAAAAAAATATTAAAAATGTCTTCCTAGTATTTCCAGTTATTTAAGCTGTCTTTTCGTTCAAAAAGTATCGGGTCGTTCGGCTGATGTAAATTGTTACTCTGGCCTATATAGCCAAAGAAAAAAGTTTAAAGTAAATGTAACTATTACATAGCACTTGAAAACGTGGATTTATGGGTTCAGGCAGCTTGTGATCGATAAACGTGTATAACAATTGGGGAGAGAAGATGACAACAACAGAAAATATAGTATATATGGAATTGATTCATAATTAGAAAGGGGTAGGCAGAGGCATATTATACGCCCATTTCGTACAAATGGTGATTGTTAGTCCCACGTAAGAGCCTATTGACGCTTACCGGGAACTTTTATGATAATACACATTTGCAGGTGTGGTTGGCTTGGGCTTCTTAGATCTTATCCCTATACACCCACTCATAATACTACGCTCTATAACTGACAGTATAGCAACATGTAAAGCCTGGTAAAAATCTTTTTTAAGATATAAGATGACCTTTGATAATAACAATAATTATCCTGTCTGTTTACTGTAAATTAAAACGTGTGCCTTTAATAATATAGTATAATGTACAATCTGCCACGAGTAAATTATGTTATGTTGTCTGCAGTGGAAATGTTCCTACTTTTTGTTTTGTTTATGGGTAAAATAATTAAGTGGAAAAATAAGGCAACATTATCGTCGTCGCTTAAACGTCATAATGGCGACGAATTTCAATTAAAAATGATAAAGGTCATTCGCCAGCAGTGGAACACGGAAGTCTTGACCACATGCGTAGATGTATATCACCTCTTTGAAGCCAACTTTAGGTTATGAATTAGTGTAATCATGATACAATTATTATGAAACCTGTTGCAGAATTTGTGTAACTGGTTTCGTAAAAATAATAGAGGTTTCGTTTCGCGTGTCCCGACGTACATTGAAATTAGATTTACATAGGTATACTAAATGAGTGTTGTAAAATTGATGCATGCGTTGTAAACTTGCATGATTTCCTAATGTCAATGCGATTATAAGCTTTATCTCATTTGGCTGGTAGATTCCAAATTTCTGTAATAGTCACGGTCTGTAGACGGACATATGATTACTTCTTCAATATTATGAAGATTTAAGTGAGGGTTGGTAAATAGTACATATGATATATTATTATCTGAATTAAACTTTACTTTGAAAATGACAAATAAATGCAGTGTTCGCAGATGCGGCAAAAAACGTTGATAATAAAATTAATACAGCTAAAAATATTGCGTTTATAAAGGCCATGTGAACGAAAATATTGTATTTGGGCCTAATTACCAAGATATTACTCTTGTGGTCGTTTTTTAAATTATCATTTAATAAATCATACACTCTCATAATTAACTTTAACAAGCAATGATTTTGCAAATATGTCTTGCATAATTAAGGGATATGCTTATACCTACATGAAATAAAATAAAATGAAATGTTTTTTTTTATTTTAACATCACACAACATAATAAAGACAAAGAAATAAAACAATACAAAGGACACCGTACAGGTTGCATGATATCGAAAAAGGCCCCTGTAAAAATACAGGATGTATAGGACCCTAATCAGAGTCGAGACCTATATATCTACATATCATTTCTTTTATTCTTTCTTTATTCTTCTTTTATTAGAGATTTTACCTGGGAAATCAATAGACTAGTCACTAGGCTCCAAAAAATTAACAAATCTTTTAAAGGTCAATGTGTGCGATTCTATAATAAAATCCCAAGCAATATACAGCAATTAAGCCTAAATAAATTTAAATTAACAATAAAACGCAAGCTGTCTTCAAAGGGATATTATTCTATTAAAGACTATATGGCTGATAAAAATGCTTGGGATTAAACCGCCGTTTCATACAGGCTATTCTAATATGAATGACTTAAAGCATGAATATTGTTATATTATGTTGCATTGTATAGCGTCACAGACAAATGAAGATTGTTACTAACCAATCGATAATTTAAAAGAGCATAGCCTGTGAGTTTCTTGCCAGTTCTTCTTACAGAGCGGTGGCTCGGAACTGGCACTTAGATTCGCTTGCACTTAAATGTTTTTTGTTTTTTTAAATTATTTGGTTGCAAGTGAATCTAAGCTTCGTGATTTTAGTATAGTTATATTTTATTTGTTTTTGTTATTTTTTTATAATTTTGACGTTTTCAAGTACTATGTAATAGTTTATGAAATAAAGTATTTTTGACTTTTGACTTTTTGACTTTAGTTATTGAAAGTTCAAAAATTTTACCTGCTAGTGGTGCACCTGCCGATCAACGGACGAGGCTCTGGCGAACGTAAAAGTTCCCGGCAAGCGGCAATAGGCTCGCCACCATAACGTGGGGACAACAATATAATTGACCTCTGCTTACTTCTTTGGGGAAACAGGCGTAATATTATGTATATATGTATGTATATATTAAAACGAATTTCAAGCTTTATTTCTTAACAATATTTCTTATAATCTCGTCAGCGCGCGTGGGCTTACAAAGACGCGGTCTGTTGCACGCGTTTTATTGCGTGCTACTAAATTATAAAGATTTTTTTATTTCTCTTCTCGTGCATTCCAAACATTTTGAAAGACTGATGTTTGCACCTAAAGGGAAGTGAGTTAACTATAATGCTTCAAGCAGTTAGGTCAAATTCATAAGCGCCGTTTAGCAATCAGCAGTAACAACATTTCTGCTCGTCATCAAAAAATTTCATTCCATAATAATAAATAAGCTCTAATAATTATTGGCGTGAGTACTTCGGGGCTTCTAAAGAAGAAGAAGAAGAAGTTAAACCAGGTTTAAAACTAGTGCTGTCACTTTTATTTGATAAGATGAAGACAATGATAGCATTAGTTTAAAACCTGGTGGAACTGTATACCTTATTTTGTAATAAGCCCCTTTATGTTTAACGACTAGGAGAATAAGGGTTGCTTGCACAACAGTTCGGTTTGAAATAAATATGATATAAGCGAATTTTGATTTCAAATTTCATTGGAGTTTAAAGTTGAGAAAGATAGAACGATGTCTTATATTTATTTTATTTTATTGCGACTTCTTACGGTTAAAATTAGCGTCGAGTTCTGTTCAACATTATATTGTAGTTAGAATTGGATCCGGTAAAATATAAATCCTGTATAATATGTTTAAATTAAATTAAATCTTAAGCTTGGACCGTCCCCAGTTTTCGACCCGTGATTGGTAATCATTAGATAGATATATCTCGATAAGAAGTTTAAGTTATTAGTAATTGGTTTATAAAGACCCTACCTTTTTTTTAAGTCGGTAAAAATAGGTTAACGTCGGTATACAAAATTCATATACGCACTGCATTCCGGCCAAAGGAAGACCGAGAGAGGGTGTGGGACTCACCACCGGCAGACGCGACCGCCAGCAGTAATACCCACTAAAAATCTTCCGACGACGCCCGCAGCGTGTTGCGTAGGGCCGGTACCTGGTGCCAGTATAGGATACATTTTTCATCACAAGTAATGACACGATTCAAAATCCCTTCGATATTGTGACGGTTGATTAACGCGACGCAGCAGTCGATTCGTGTTCGTAGGATTGCTTCACTTAATTCATGTCATACTCATCTTTCAGGCTTCTTCACTCTTCCAAATTATTTTCAAAGGTGGTTTTATAATTCACACCGAAGCCTGCAGACAATTTTGCATTTTGAAATGGATCGCTTTCAATTCCTCATTGACAACTAAAGTCTCCGGCCGTCCACGAGGTTTGTTCTGGAGGTCAAATTTTCAAGAACGAAAGCGTTGGAACCAAAAACATACCGTGTTTTCATTTACAGTGGCTTCTGAGTATATATATATCATTAATCCTTCCAGCTGTTCCTGCAGCGCTCGTGCCAAGATCGTACTCGAATTCAAAAATAAAACGATATTTTAAATTTACCGTATTAAGCACATAACGATTTCAAAACAAAATGCCGCGAAAACAAATGAATTATTACATTCAGAACACGTATCGACAATTGCTTTAAATTGAAATAAATTTGAATTTGGAATTCTTAGCCAAACGCCGAATTTATGAGATAAAACGCCAATCTCGTGTGTTTGTGGATATGTCGTGTCCCGATCATAAAATTAGCCATATCTGATGGTATGTCTAATAAAGTAGTAGTAATAGTAGTAGTATAGTTAATGCCAACTAGTTAAGACTAGAACTTAAGTTCAAGATAATTCTTTTCTAACCTGTACAATATTAACTACCTAAATAATATCTGGTCCTGTTTCCTAAGGGTTGACATAATCTGGATATGTCGAGAATTATTCCATAAAAAAAGAAAACGCTCAAGATAATCATGATTTGTGCAAATAACCGGATCACGACAGATAGATACATCATTTGTAGCAGATGCATTATAAACCTAACACAAACTTCTAAGAACTGCCTGTCTCCATGCTCTGTTTTTAAACAAAACTATTTGGAAGTTTGAGAACATACAAAGAAGGATCTTTTGTTTTAATAGTTGTTTTTTACACTAGCGTTATAAAAACGGGTCTCGCTTGGCATTGTTTATTTAATATCAAGATCCCCCGTTCTTATTTGTGGCCGGTTGGATGCACCTCGGTACACTCGGTCGCCGTACTTCAGACAGACAGCAGCCGTCAGAGTCAGAAGTAAACATGGCATCGTCGGTAGTGTTCGTGTGCGCGTGCGCTGCGCTCCTAGCAGTCGTAGCCGCCACAGACGTGCAACAATGCCCCGGTAAGTACTGTTCTCTCTTTTGAACAATAATAACAAATTCAACAATATTATTATATATTCAACATTAATGTTTTCTGAAGTTATTATAAAGCTCATCCTTTGAGTACTGGCATAATTATCTAAGAACATGAAGTTGAATAAAACTAGTAGGTACTCAGTAAATAATAAGACGTCTGTTACCATAGGCCTAAAAAGGGGTCCAAATAGGTCATTTTCATAAACAAATATCCTACAAGCGTGCTAACTTGAATAACGGTGAAACACAGTTTCTATGATCGTTTTTTTATAAACTTCCATTCCAGTCGAACCTTATCATTAGGGACCTTGTGGTTATACTAGTAGAATATAAAAGTTATAAAATTACAAAAAATCACACATTCCGTATACTATTATTTTATAAATACTAATGGTTACAAACTTCGTATTGTCGATGCATTAAGTAAAGCAGTTAGTTAAGACCCTGTGGTTATCTACTACATTAATAGTGTATTACTTGTAATATATAACAGCAATAGCAATTATTATCGTATATTTAAATAGGTATTAATCACACAATAACAAAAGGTTACTGAAAAAAACCTTAGCAGGTTGACTGACTACGAGATCTCATTGAATTAATAAATTAATAACCGTCTTTGGTTGTACAAGGATTACATTACAAAGGCCTATGGATTCAGACTGCAATCAATTCAAAAACATTATATAAATTATTCTACATTCGCTTTTTTTAAACATGTTTTAAAACTTATTTATGTTAAGTTCTTGTCTAACGCCAGTTAAAAAACCGCAAACAAAAACAGTTTGAAATGATGTGTGGAAAGAAACCTACTTACTTGGTTTCAGTTAGACAGCCGTTACATAAGATAGTCGACCTGCTTTCGTCTCGTTTTACGTAGGTATTCTTATAATACTTAGTTGGTTCGTGTTGATGTTATGAGGGTACGATAATGTTCTTCTGTTATATCAGTACCTATATATAATCTGATACTTGGTCGTTTATTTGCTTATGGCCTCCATAGACGTTCAAATAATTTGATCAAACAGGCAGGTTCAAATAGTTTCATCAAATTAGCATGTATGTCTGGTAAAATTTGATTAAAATTTATGAAAGTCTTGAAGAAATATGAGTTTTTGAGTTTTATTTGATTTGCGCGGCCTAAGAGTAGCTATTCAACAATTGTCACTATGTCTTCTTGACCCACATAAAATATCATACTAATATATTAAAGGAATGATTTGTGTTTTAGGATGTCTGTTATGAATAAACTCAAGTAATACCAGACTAGTTTCAAAAAATCTTTCTCCACTTAATTGCTGTATATCCCTGATTAACACTTACACTATGTTCATTACTAAAACTCATTAGAGATGTCTAGGAAAACTACAATAACATAACCATTTAATAAAATAGCTACCAAAACTAAACCTATATATACCTCTAGAATAAAGATAAAAATACATTTGTTTCATCTTTTTCCATTGACAATAAATTTCGTTTTATTACTTATTTTAGTGTAGTTATCCGCCAATAGAGTGTACGTAGCCAAGTCCGTTTGACCCAAATAAAATAAAAAACAAATAAAACATTAATTTACTCTTTTTCCATTTTTATATTGACTTACATGAAGTATTTAAGCACATACATACATACATAATATTACGCCTCTTTCCCGTAGGGGTAGGCAGAGATCACATCCTTCCACTTGCTACGATCTTGGCACACACTTTTAGCTTCATTCACACTTATTAACCTCCTCATAAACGCCCGTCGGTTTAGGGTACTTTTGACCTGCCCATTCTCCAATTTTTTTGATTTTGGTCATGGAAGGTCTTACGTCGTCTTCCCCTCCCAACACTTTCAATCACTTGTCCATCATAAATCTCTTTCGTTAGTCTACTTTCATTCATCCTCTCAATATGACCAAACCATCTAAGCATGCCTCTCTCAATTCTTTTCACTATATCTTCTTTTACACCAGCTGATCTATAATAAAAATAACATAAAGAGTAAAAGGTGATTGCTCAGTTTGTGAGGTTCAGCACAACTAGAGTACTTCAGGTAGCGCTGGTTTTGAACCACCAATAAATACATCTACTATCTGAGACAGTATATTTTGTGGGGTCACATTCGAATTGTTGAAAATAAGTTACCGCGGCCTTCTGAGGTTGCATAAAAGGAGGAGGTACATGATTTTAAGTCAATAAAAGTCTGGCGTACTCTTTCACCTACAGCGGCAGGCTATCATAATAGTATACCGATTTTCCATCCGAAAAAAAGAAACAATTTTTTTTTGTAAGAGCGAATTGAGGCAAGTTAGTTCTTCGTGTCTGTTAATTTGATAAATGTTGTCATTACATAATTGCTTCAATAAGGTCAATTGCTGTAAAGTTCTTAATCTTCGCCTTCAAAATATCAATATCTATACTATTAAGAGTTTACTGTATCCTAATGTAAGATGTTCCTCTTCCCCCCGGACCTCTGAGGTGTTCAGACGTATCTTAATCTAAAAGTTACAAAAAGTTTTTCAAAAATAAATTAAAATTTTGCGTATTTTATTCGAACGGTTAAATAGGAGTGCATAAACGCGAGGAGGTGATACCGACGGCTGCTCCTGGTACGCGTCCGAGTGAACCGGCTACGCTGACTCATCGCTGCGTCCCGCCGCGCTGTCGACGCCCACCACAGCTTGCTGCCCGCCTCGGTAGGCGTAACACCGCTCGACCAATGCGTTCTGCGCGCCACATCAACCTGCTGCGCTGATGCCGCTATTGGACGCCGCACGGGGAAGGCACGCAACAACTCCTGCGCTGGTATGAGATCCTAGTACTTCGCTACGACTACGCTTCCATCCGATCACGATTCGACTATATTCTCGCTTAACGATTTTATTGAAACACGTTCCAAAAGTCATAATAAAATGGATAAGACTTGCCCCGAGTCAAATGTAATGGAACAAATGGGTCACTCATCGGACTCATCAACTAGCAACATAAGCAGGCGGCAAAAGAGAGGAAGAGAACAACATGATTTCGAGGAGGATTTTAAGACTTTTAAAGAAGATATGAAAAGCATGATTACATCATTATTATCGGCACAGCAAAGTGAACTTAAAAAGATATGTTGCACGCAAGTAGAAATCAAAGAAACAGAATGCCAATTAGACTCGAATAAAAATATACCTCAAATAGAAAACTACACATCTTTTCATACAACTAAACATGTCAACAAGGCTGACGGTGTAGTGGCTTTCATAAAGAACACACATAAAGTGTCTGTGAAAGAAATTAACTTAAACCATGCATCCGGCCTTCAAGTTATAATCGAAAATATTATTATTATCGGCATATATCGCTCCCCGTCTATAGGTAATGCGGATGAATTTATAAATTCTCTAAATTTATACTTAAACACTATTAAACGATATAAAAACGTCATTCTCACGGGAGATATTAATATAAATTTAATATATTATCCTGATGAAACATGTCAAAGACGCTTAAATAGATTTAATTATTTGAATATGCTTGCAACCCATGGCATGCTTTCAGGACATGTCTTACCTACAAGGGGTCGTAATTGCCTTGACCATTTTATAATTAGGTTAAATGGTAGAAATAAAAGTGCAACCATTGCTGTACTAGAATCAACTATAACTGACCACTCTATGATATTCCTAAAAATATCCTCTGTTAGGAATGCACACTTGAATATGAATAAAAAAGTTAAAAAAGTATTAAACTATGACAAAGCGATAGAGTATCTTAGAAGCGAAAACCTAAATGACTTGTTAACTCTTGCTGATCCTAATCTCATAACACAAGGTTTGATAACAATATTACAAAAATGCCTTGCATTAAATACCCAAATAATAACTGTTCCTGGAACTAAGCGGATTATTAAGCCTTGGATGACTGCGGGTGTACTGCGTTGTATTCGAAACAGGAATAACATGCAGAGTAAATTAAGATTAGATAAAGAAAATAAAACTCTTAAAGTAACATACAAGCGATATCGCAATTTTTGTACAAAAATTATAAAAAAATTAAAACGCGATTATGACAGGACGCGGTTAGAAAATGCTATGAAAAACCCAAAAAAGTTATGGAGCACTATAAATAACATAACTCAACGTAAACCACCAAAATCACAGAACCTAGAGCTTCTCGATATTGCATCAACGCCACAAGAGTCTCTAGATAAAGTCAACACATATTTTGCTACTGTTGGAAAACAATTAGCTGAAAGTATTCCTGCTCCCAACAATGTGGATGGCGATGTATCTATGTCGCCGGTAACATCATTTGCACTTATGAACACCGATTCTGTAGAGGTTTACTCCGTGCTTATGTCAATGAAATCTGACAGTGCTCCTGGGTGGGACAAAATACCGACACGCTTTTTAAAGATGGCATACAATGAGATAACAACAATTATAGTTCATCTGACTAATAGGTGTTTTGAGAGCGGAGTTTTCCCAATAGCACTTAAGCAAACAATTATAACACCTGTGCACAAAAGTGGAGACAAAACAGATCCGTCGAACTTTAGACCGATCTCTGTTATATCTGTTATAGCGAAGATTTTAGAAAAGCTGATAAACATCCGGTTGCTAAGTTTTTTCACTAAATATGATACCTTTTCTAAATCGCAATATGGATTTCGTAAGAACTTGTCAACTGAAGATGCTGTCTTGGGTCTGACCTCTGCTATAGTTGAAAATGTTGATGCTGGCAAAAAGTGTTTGACAGTTTTCCTTGACTTAAAGAAAGCCTTCGATACGGTGTCCATACCAATTCTTCTGCGCAATCTTCATGACGTAGGCATTAGAGGAGGTCCGCTAAAGCTTCTGGAAAGCTACCTAACTGATCGTAATTCACGTGTAGGGGTGGAGTCTACACTGAGTTCTGAGTGCACCGTCAATTACGGAGTACCTCAGGGCAGTGTTTTGGGCCCTACCCTGTTTCTTGTGTATATAAATAAACTGTGTAATATGCAGATGGATGGCGGTCGTATATTTTCGTATGCGGACGATACAGCTATTGTTTTTACAGCAGGGAACTGGGAACATTTAAAATCACGAGCTGAAGCGGGATTGGCTCGCGTTGCTAATTGGCTAAATACACACCTTTTGTCACTAAATCTTCAAAAAACTAACTACATCTGTTTTACCAAATACAATAACAGCCAACCCCCGCATGGTTTTAAAATAGTCGTCCACCGCTGCGACAAGTATGCTACCGTGGCTTGTTCCTGTACTGAACTTGAAAAAATAACCAGTACAAAATATCTGGGTGTTATGCTTGATCAGCGATTGTCATGGCATTGTCACATTGAACTACTCATAAATAGAACAAGGAAACTTATATGGACCTTTAAAACTTTACGGCATGTGGCCTCTGAGCATCTTTTGCGCCTAACATATATATCACTAGCGCAATCAGTTTTGTCGTATTGCCTAACCGTGTGGGGCGGTGCAAACAAAACTAGATTTCTAGACTTGGAAAGAGCTCAGAGATCATTATTGAAAGTTATGTATTTTAAACCACGCGACTTCTCTACAGACCTACTCTACTCCTCTAGTGATTTGGTATCTGTTAGAAAATTATACGTTTTAAATACTGTGATGAGTAAACACAAATCGCTCCCTTACCAACAGATCGAGACTCACTCTAGAAGGAAACGTAACGTTGTGCAACAAACGCGAGTAAAGTCAGTATTTGCGAAGAGGCAATATGACACGAGAGCTACTGCTCTATATAACAGAATAAATAAAGAATTAGATATTTATAATATGACTAATACAAAATGCAAAATAGCGATTACTAAATGGTTGAAAGCTAAAAGCTATGCTGAAATGGAATTAATTATAAGTTAAAACACACTCACCACACACACACACACACACACACACACACACACACACACACACACAAAATCATTAGGATAGATTTTTTGTATAAATTGTTTAATTGTAATATTTAAGATAGGATTGATTAATTATATTATTTATGTAATGTCAAAAATATTTGGGGTAAGACAAATTTCATAATTACTTAATATTAATAAAATAATAAATAACAATAGTAAATTCATATAATTTCAGATTTTGTCAATATTAGAATAATCATTTATATTATAATGACATTTAGCAATTTGTAATTTAATTTTATTAGCACAAATGTTTGCATCAAAAACTATTTAATGTTTATATTATGGTGGACGCTGTCCAATTTGCTTAAACTAGTCTATTGTAACCATGCTACGGAAGAGCGGTGTTACCTAACACAAGCATAATTTGCTTAAAAGGTAGCTCCATTCACTAAATTTGTATTAGACACTAAGTTAATGAAATAAACATTTTGTATTTTTTGTATTTTTTGTATTTTT
The DNA here is from genome assembly GCA_949126915.1 of Musotima nitidalis. Lineage (NCBI taxonomy): Eukaryota > Metazoa > Arthropoda > Insecta > Lepidoptera > Crambidae > Musotima > Musotima nitidalis. The sequence goes on from OX421431.1 coordinate 9,807,079, forward strand.
TTACTGTTCATAGCGTAAAAACTTCTTAATTGAATTTGTATTATGCATACATCTTTTGCTGTTGTTTTTCTGCGTCGAGTACAAAGGTGGTTTTAGAAACCTACTATGTATTATTGTTTTGCTATATAGATTTATATGTGAATATTTACTTTTGTATGTAAGTATTTGTCCTAAGATACATACAAAGTTCTTAAGTAATGACAATTTAGTACTTCTATACATAGTGACACTTAGGGAATATTATTTAATAGTTATTTGAGAGACAGTAAGCTGAAAACCTAGGGTAACTAAACAATTATAGCCCAAAGTGTGTCAGTAGATCATAGTCTTTTATCATCAGATGACATAAGCGACTGTCTGTACAATAAAAACTATTATATATTTTTTAAGAAAAACACAAACAACGTTTTAAGTAATAAATAAACATTTATCACTAAAAAACGTAAACGTAATGTAACCTTTGTGTATACTAAGGTTGTCTTTACAATACTCAGGTAGAATGTTTTTCAAGGAGTTTTAATTTAAGATTTGTTGATTATATTGGCCTCAGGTTTACCAGTGAGGTATTTTGTTTTGGGTGTATCGCGTGTTCTTGTTTATTGGAACAGATCTTTCACGTCAGTATTTCATGTTACAACATTCGAATATTAAATCTAATTATAAACTATTTGTGTTTAAATTTTTATTCCAATTACTTGGGCTGCTTGGGCGTGATTGAGCTAGAAAATTCTAGTACTATCTTCAATAATTCGTGTTAAATAATGTGGTTTCACGTATTTATATAGCCGTAGTTTGAATACCGTGAATTTTCCCTGGACGCTTAACTGTTGGGCTGTGACATACCACTTTAGTTTAATGTTATTTCATCACCATTTACTGTAAATTCTTTCTAAAAACTAGTGTGAAGTAATTTTTGATTGACAAATAACGGCCTTGAATAGTGGCACCCCTTCTCATCTCACGGGGAGTCGTAAGAGTTGACGAAGAGAAATCCTACCGGATGATGGGCAGCAGCGTCATCCTGGGTACTGGCTTACTGCGATCACCAACCCGCCTGCCTAGTGTAGTGATTGAAGACTGATATGATGATGATTTGATGACAGTTTGACTTTTAACTAAAGAAGCATTATTAAGTTTTCATCTGCTACAAGAGTGTGGCAAACACTTAACGGCTATACAATGTACTGTTATGAAGAGCCGGCCTCAGGTCAAGCGTGACCGGGTAAAATATTTTGCTCTGCACCAAATATAAATAAGTACCTGGTATTTATAATTATTCTTAGACATAAAACCCAACGCTAACAATAAAATAAATTTAAAAAACTTTGGTTTTTCTGTGTGGGAATCGAACCCACGGCTTTTTGACATAGTTAAGGAAAGATATGACGCGCCATAGCGGTCGTCACGTCAATGAGAAGAAATAGATTAAAGATATTAAATAAACATACATATATATATAACCTCCCTTGCAAAAGAAGTTTAATAAATCGTATCAGTTTCCTGACACGTTTAGAAATATAGATTTTTTATATAGAATTTTGGTTTCAATCTCGGATTGCGGATAGGTTATTGATCTTGTTGTTGATGACGTTGTTCTGTGAAAAGTTCTGTTCACTTTCAAGTGTAATTATGAATCGTTTCTGTGGGAGTAAGGCAAAGTTATGTTTAACTTACCTTTACGGGCTTTACGAGGCAATTTTTTTTCCCTGAACTTCAATGAACATTCTTGAATAAGAAATATCAAAATTGGTCCAGCCGTTTTCGAGGTTTGCGCATAACAACACATTTTGCTGTTCATTCCTAAATATAATAGATCCGTATTTAAAAAATAATACCCAATGCACACTTAGTACTATTAATAGATGTGGTAGTTCAATTAACACATAGATTTCGTCTAATGAATAGAGTACATATATATAATTAGCAGGACGAACCTATTGTAAATTGTGAATCAGCGGATAAAAATAGTACCTACATATAATTATTAGCACTTCACAGTGAATAGTATATACGTACATATGAATTGTAAATACAATTAAGAGTTCAAAGTCAAAATCATTTATTGAAGTTTGGCTCAATAGAGCTCTTATGAAAGTCAAAACATATAAACTAGCGCGCCCATTCACTGCGGGCGGGAGCTTGATCGTAAACGGGCATGAAAATGGTTAGTAAATGTTAGTTTTTTCTCCCGCCAGTTACAAGAAAATGTACTTCATAGTAAAACATTTTGACATACCTACATTCACGCTTATTTCCCCGAAGGGGTAGGCAGAGGCATATTATACGCCCACACTTCGCCAGTTATATAGTTGGTCCCACGTAATAGGTGATCCCTTTACACCCCTGTGATCTGCAGTCACAATGCTTAAAATAAAAATAACTCTTTATTTAGTGATACGAGCATAATAACGAATAACCATAATAGTAATGAGCAGACCAGTCCCTATTGGGGGCACCATTTCGCGGATATGACGCATGAACCAGCCATCGTTTCGTTCAACCATATTTTAGGGAACTTAACGACCCGATGCATGACGCCACCACCGCAAAGACTTAAGTGAGCATGACATATTCAAGCTACAGGATAAAAGAATTTTAAAAAAATAACTTTTTTTTAAAAATGGCTTCGTGCGTTTAACACATTTAGCCAGTGTCAAGTAAGAGAATGAGTGGTGATAAAGATGACAAATGGTAAATGAGATGCCCTCCCTCTAAACCCCTTGAGACCTCAGTAATGATGTGGGACTATACTGAGATCTCACATGGACTTCTTGAGAGAATTTGAAAAGTGATGTTGCACTGTTTTGTTTGATTTACCAACACTTATGTATGTTCACAAAATAACATTATGTTGATGATCATATAATCTTTGATAGTTATCAACCGACATGGCGTGGTGGCGATAATCTTCGCACTCCGTTCCTGAGGTCGTGGATTCGATTCTTGCACAGGACAAATCTCTGAGTGCATAATCATGCATATTTGTTCTGGTTGGGTGTTTTCCTATGTAGGTATACTAAGCATGTTATTTAGTATCAATAACACAAGGTCTTAATGAAACTTATCTTGGAACTAAATAATTATTGTAATTGTCAGGAAATATTTATTTATTTACTTATTTATATGGCAGATAAACATGCTTGGGATAACACTGCCGTTTCATACAGGCTATTCTACATATATGAAAGACTTGAACATGAATATTGTAAATGTCATATTCTATTGCATTGTATAGCAGCACGGAAAAATTAAGACGGTAATTTAAGTACCTAACCAATTGATAAATTAATAGAATGGGTTTTTCCCTGTTCTTCTTACTTGATTTTTTGTTGCATATTACTGAATATAAGCTTCGTGATTTCAGTGTAGTCATATTTCGATAAATTTTATATTTAATTTTTCCAGTACTACGTAGTTTATGACAATAAGTTAATTTTTTGAAGTTTGATGTTTAGTGACGACTGACGTAGTAAGAATATATATGAGATGAGATAATTAAAACCTCCAGCAACCACCAACTAGCAGATTTGTGGTGACTATCTTCTATTTACGCGAAATAAATAAGTGGTTTTAGTTTTTGTGGGTTTAGGTTATCACCTGATCTCATCACAGTTCATCACACACCATCTCACCATATTATTAAATATAAGTTCAGACCACTATCAGTAAAAACGAGTTTTCTTAATATTAGGGAACCAAATTCCAAAATGCGCGGGATGCGCGTGTTTGCGGGATTGCAATCCCTAACCAGCACTATAGGTTTTAATACACATTAAATCCTCAATTTTGCTACACGAAGCATATTATATCCGTATTATTTGCATAAATGTATTTCTATGATACTCAAGATGTATAAAGATCCCATTAACATCTTAGGAGCCCAAGCCAACCTTACCTGCTAGTGGTTCACCTGCCGATCAACGGACGAGGCTCTGGCGAACGTAACAGTTCCCGGTAAGCGGCAATAAGCTCGCCACCTATTACGTGGGGCTGACTATATAATTGTCGAAATATGGGCGTATTATATGCTTCTGCCTACCTCTTTGGAGAAAACAGGCGTGAGTGTATCAAACTAAAAAAACATCTAGTTATCTGTCTGAATACACTTGTATAACCTAATAGGCCTAAGTCGACAGGTATCATGGCAGTGCTAAATAGTCTAACATTAAGCACTCTGTTAACGACCAGACGTAAAATCGGTAAACGTAAAACTTGGTAAACTTTTTGTTTGTGAACCAGGTGCTTAAACTTGACAAACTTTGAAAGATGATTCCTATTATTTATGCAATTTCTGATGTATCATCATATCAGCCCTGTCAAGTCCACTGTTGAACAATGGCCTTTAGGTATTTGCCCATAATCACCTAGCTGGTAATCGCAGTTCAAGACAGTGCGCAGGATGTCGCTGCTGCCCAGCATCCGGTAGGATTTCTCTTCGTCGACTCTTACGACTCCCCGTGAGATGAGAGAGGGGGTGGCACCAGTGCCGTAACTAGGGCGTTGCACGCAGTGCCCAGGCACAGGGCGCAGACCCTGGAGGGGCGCAGAAATGACCAGACTAGTATCTAGTTTTATCTCATGCATGGTAGCTAGTAGGTACATTTTGTTCTATTGCGAACATGGTGTAGACGCGCCCTAGAGTACCTGGCCTGTATTATCAGAACCTGGTCAGAGCATTTTTCAAGGGCCCAGTTTTGAAAGCTCGCACAGGGTGCATAAAAGGCTAGTTACGGCAATGGGTGGCACTATTCTAGGCCGGTACCACACGTCTCGGCTTTTGATGTATAATCAATTATTTAACTAAGGATCAGATCAGGATCATTGCATTCCAAAAAGGATTATATAGCAAATTAATAACTGTTTATTAGTTTTCTTGTAAGCATAGGTAATATGTATCAACGCAATAGAGTTGCGAGATAATTAATTAAGCAAAAACAATGCAAGAAGCGCTCAATTAATGTCCTGACGTCGTCGGCAACCGCCAAAGGCCGTGAGAACTAGTAGCGCAGTGCATGTAAAACCAGTTTTTATTATTAGTTTGATAATTAATTTAATGAACAACAGAAGGTGACAAATCGTTTCCACTGTATCTATGCACTGACCAAGCTGAGCTGTGCTTAATATAAAAAATAATGTTGAAATGTCCACGAATATTAATTTAGGTCTGCCTTTATTTCATCATCACATTGTCAGCGCCATTAACGTCTTACTACTGAGCACAGGTCTCTCACGAACCGACGTGAGACGGGTTTTGGTCATCCTCTCTACCACGCCGACCCAGTGCGGATTGCCTGTGGCAGGTGTGTGGCAAGCTGCCCGATATAGCATCTAAGGATATGTAGTCCAAACCAGGAACAACGGCATAACGTACTTTCCCAGCACGGAAGCGTACGTAATAATATGCCACGCAAACTGTTTTTTAACCTTAAAATTTTGTAGCAGACTACTCATCATCTTCCTGCTCTTTTCACAGTTTATCTGGAGTCGCAGTATGTCTCATCCTTCCATTAGCCTTGGTCATACGTTCTTCCAATCCAATCGACTCTTCCAACCCCTTCTCGATCACTACAAACAATTAATCTCAATCCACCTTTTAACAGGCAAGGTTTCATATTAATATCGCTCTGTTTATTATAGCTACCTTACACTATAATTTGCTGTATTGTTAATAATAATTACATTAATGAATATTAATTTAACTTTGATACATAAAAGTTCAAGCTTGCGTCGCTTTAAGTAACTTACAGATATTTTTTTTTAATACACGCTTAAAAATGGCGTTAATTTTTGTATGTCGAAAAGTCTCACTTGATTCATCATCATTATCAGTTCAAAGACATCCACTGCTGAACATAGGCCTCCCCTATTAGCATCCAACGTAATCCTGCAACTCTTATAAGGTTGTCATTCCATCTTGCCTAAGTGGCCGGCCGACGCTTCGTTTTCTTAGGGCTTCCATTCCTGAACACTTTTGCCCTAGCGGGAGTCAGTTCTTAATGTTATGTGGCCACTACCACTTCAGCTTGCTGATTCTTTGATTATAATAAATTATTTTATACATACATATACATAGATTCACGCCTGTTTCTGAGGCAACTTTACTGAGATTACTGAGGACAGCTAGATATAGATGCTGCCACGTACCTATGTGTATACATTAAACAAAAATTCCAGAACATTTCTGCCCCAACGGCAGTCAGTTCTCCTGCTATGTGCCACTACCACTTCAGCTTGCTGATTCTATGATTAAAACCAATTATTTTATAACTATGTACAATTATCTCGAAGTCAACATAAAATACAATGTAACAATACTTACACTATTACGGTTAGATATAGCTACTGCCAGATATGTGTGTACCTATATGTGTACATTAAAAATAATGTAAGTTATGTTAAGTATATGGAATATTAACAATGACGAAGAGAAGTAACTATATAGTTATATTAACACAAACTTTTTGAAAGTATGTAAAGGGCCTGTTGAACAACTTACGATTCGGAGATATTCGCCAATTAAAACTACAGTTTATTATTGGCGCCAACGCGCAATAAGACACATCGCGGCAACATTTTATGCTCTAAAAGTAGTGTAAAATTGAATATTAATCATAAATATATAGATAATTAGACATATCTTCTCCGATAACGAGGAAACCAGCTGGAAGATATTTCTTTTTGCAATAAGCTGTGCCCTGTACCCAATGTTTCTTAGTTTTTAGTTTTTCTGTTTGTATATTTCTGTGTGTGTTCTAAATAAATAAATAAAATAAACAAGTGTAGGAAAGTGGCATATTACGGTTGGTTGTGATTTTTCTTTGTTAATTTCAAAACTCCATCAAACCTCTTGGAAAGTCTTTACTACTTTACTGGGGCTTGGCAGACTCAACTATGACGGACATTACTTGACTTTGACTGTGACTGTATTTATTTATATATTTATTTATGGTATGGTGTGGTATATATATTTATGGTATTTTATTTATTATTGTTTTTTTTTTTGATAATATTCGTAAAGTTATTGCATATTTTTTGTAAGTTCTATAGCATTAATGACATAAATGTTATAATAAAACGTAAGCTCTCTATTGTATTGTTTAATTTACTAAGTTTGACATACATAATGAAGTAAGATTTGTACTTCAGAGTACATATATGTAGTATATAATATAAAGAATCTTATCATTGGATCTGTAATTTGTCGGATTACAAAGTACTCTTTTGTAAAAAAAAAAACGGGCTATAGGGGGTACTCAATAATCCAACAAATTCGATAGTTCGACACTGCCCTGTAAAATGCCTGGACTGTCCACTGTACTAGCAAATACTCTAAACAAGTGCGTCCATAACACAAAATGACAGTTTTGTTTGGAATATCTTTCAAGTACACTTTAAACTAAGCCATACCCACTCAGACATTTAGAAATAGACCCTGAGGTTTAAAATATCTTTATTTCTTATAAGAATAACAATTCAAGTACATGAAAAACATTAAAGCTAAGTTACAACATTTTTTATCATACGTACAGTTTTTGTTAACATTAAATATTCAAATAATGTAGGGTTATCTCGAAAGAACTTTTATACAAAACGTAAAAGTACACGGAGTACCCATAACTAGAAGTATCATGAACCTAATAATTATTCAGAAAGATCTGGTACTGTGTGAGGACTATTAATAAATCAAGGTTACACATTAATTAAACCAGTAGTTTTTATTGGCAAAACACGCTATTCAAGTAGGTAAATATTATTATAAAAAATATTTAAACATATATGATGCGTGTATTTAGTAGATCTCATAGCTTCCATCCACAAGTCACTGAGCTATTGTTAATTGCCGATGACCAATATGACATGAAAATCAGTACACTTGCACTCGTAAGAGTAACTTGTGTGCGAAACTTACCTACTCCAAGTAGGTAAGTTTCGCACACAAGACAAAAAAGTATTTATTTAAGAAAAGTATTTTTCCGTTGTGGATTCACCCGTCTTGTCGTATAGATAGTAATAGCCTGATTCCCAAACTGAACCTGACTTTCGATCTTTTCTGTAGAAACCTCATCCAAATTGAGTGCTAACTAAGCCCAGGTTTATAAAATCTCATCCAAGGTAACTCCTTCCCTACTCCTCCCTCTCATCATCACACGAAAATCAATCAATCAATATTTATTTAAGAAGTCCATAGCAAGAACACAATTGAAGGGTTCAGGGGCAAAACAAAGAATGTGACATGCAATTCCAATAAATTATAGATATGGCAACATTTAGATTTTCCCGCATATTTTTCAAAAATTTAAATCAATTAAAAAACCGTTAAGGCAAGTAGAGTACCATCACATCAATATTAAGCATTATAAGAAAAAGTTATAACTGCAGAACAAACAAAATCCTGTTTTTGTGACATTACTTGTTTTGCCCCAATACCCTTCAGTTACAACAAAAGCTATTCTAACATCACAGCCTATAATAGATTTCTGTAAATATTATGATTTTAAGTACTAATAAATCTATTACCTACATTACTCTCCTAATGTCACGGGTTCTATTCCCACACCGGACAAATATTTGTGTTCATCTATATTATTTTTTGGTGTACCTAAGTGTTTCTTTGTATGTATTATGAAATGGCACTCACAAGAGGGAAATATTAAAGTATGTTATATCCGTTCTCTAGTACCCATATACAATATGCGGGACTGTTCGAAAGAATTACCACGGCCCCGGGATAGTGCATGCTCAAGAAGTAACATGGATGGTTTTTAGTCGGTAATAGCTTCACCCCCCCCCCGCGCACACGGCGGGAAACGGTCATTTAATGATTTTCCATCCGATAAAAAAGTACCCGTATACAACCACCACCATGCCAAATACTATGCTAAGTTTGGGCCTAGAAGGCTCTGAGTGAGATGTCCATGAATATTTATCATAGAGACTATGCCACGTCTACCAACTTTAATATTTAGGTACCTAATTAACAAGCATTAGGTACTAATGCTGTTTATGTACCTACTTATTTATATACGTAGATAATTTTTGGTAAGTTATTGTGCAAGAAAACAATAAGCAAGAAGTCTTAACAGATTTTTAGGGTTCTGTAATGAAATAGCAAAAACATACACATATTTATGCATGTTCGTATTTCACTGTCAAAGCTCAATATAAACTCTTCACAATAATACCTTGAACTTTAGTAGGAATATTTATGTTGTGACCTACCATATTAACTGCTGTGACACTACAACCTTCTTAACAAAAAGTGGACGTACTCGGAAGAGAAAACATTCCAATTAAAATTACTTACATTATTAAATACATTGTAAGTAATTTTAAGTTATTTTTTTTTATTTAGTATATATGTTACAGCCAAAGTAATAAATCTGGATATTATGTTTAATGGCTAGCCATTATGCATAATATCTACTCAGTTTGGTTAAAGTGATAATGGACACAAAATTAATCACATTAACTAGCTATTATATATAATATCTTCGATGACTTGGATAATGTAATAAAACACGTAGGTATGCGTTTAAAATTATAAAATTATAATTTAGTGATAATAATATGGTAATATAGTAATTACAAAATAAAAACAAAAAAAGTCCAAACTAATTTAGGTGGGCTGCAACTATTATAATATTTTTTTTTTAATAGTAAGAAAAAAAAATAACCTCAACCTAACCCAAAAAGAGATACCTTCTCTTTATGGGTTAGGTTGAGGTTCTTTTTTTTCTTACCATTAAAAAACATGTTATGCAGCCCACCTAAATTAGTTTGGAATAGGTCATAGACCGTATTTATTACTTTGACTAACTTTGACACGTTATTATGAATAATCTCCAGACAAAGTGATTAATTTATTACTTTGTCTAGTCAATTTGGCCATTATATATAATGACCAGTCATTATGTATAATAGCTATTTAATCACTATGACTGTAACATATATAAAAGAACACATTAAAAAGGGTACATTCATAATACCCCAACGGAAACCGAACAGCGGTTTTTTTGTTAAGGTTGAGTCGCCACTAACTATATTGCCACTACATATGCACTAGATTTGTATGTAGTGTATACTATCACGCCTGTTTCCCCGAAGGGATCGGCAGAGGCATATAATTTACGCCCAAATTTCGCCAATAATATTTTTGGTCCCACGTAATGGTGGCGAGCCTATTCCCGCTTTCCGGGAACTTTAATGTTTTCCAGAGCCTCGTCTGTTGATCTGTAGGTACACCATTTGCAGGTGAGGTTGGCATTGGCTTTTTAGGTCTTGATATGGTTCAATTTATGGTGTTGTCGTATTAGCCGCTGCCTGTTATGAAAATTTTTATTACAACTATTAACTTTATTATCTCTATCTTCATCGGAACCTTAATTTTATACAACACGCACCCTCCTGTATTATTCATAATATATTGTTAGAAACCTCATAAATTATTGAAATCCGCTTAAACAAATTAAACAAAGGATCAACGGTTCACGAAGTAAATATGTAATTACATATGTACTTACTTAAATATTAACTCATTTGCCAATAAATTTTGACCCATGAACTCTATATGCTTATTGTTAGTAATATCATTATTTCATTATATTACAAGTATTTACATCTTTTTTTGAGCAATAAACTAATCGCTGAATCTGATTTTATATTAATATTACATTTTACTTTATGATATTATTAAGTAAACAAAAAACAGAACAAATGACTTGCTACTTATATTTACACACTAGCAGTCGCCCGCGGCTCCGCCCGCGTGGATGTCGGCTACCGCTGTAAAATGCCTACCCAGAAAAGACACGGTCAGCAAAATGATTTCCAGATTAAATCACAGACACGGACACTAACATCGACGACGCAGTCATTATCCGCAGGCTGCATAGATTGTCTTTATGTGGATGTTGAAGTTGTTAATGATGAAAATATTTAAATCTAATTAATACTTAGTCTGTACTCTTACCGGCAGTCCCGGAGAGCAACCTGTTGTTTTGGGATAGATAACTAAAGCGATTATTGTAAATCTTCCCCATTTTCCCCAACAACATTTGACATTAAATTATTTTTAGGTGACAAAATAAACTGATGGTCGGGAGCCCGGAAATCGTAATAATGTAGCTTTCTAATGAAAAAAGAATTATTAATATCGGTCCAGTAATTTTTGAGTTTATTCGTTACATACAAAAATACAAATCCTTCCTCATTATAATATAGATTACATTGACTCCCCCCCCCCCCGTACCCCACTGACGCTTACATGGAGCCTACATCGCATGCTGGCTAGCTGAGCGCGGTGAGCGGCAACCACGCGACTTTTTTCTAATACTTGCATTTTTAAACTCGTGATATCTTCCGAATGAAATGTCCGAATTGAATAATTCAAAAAGTTATAAAAAGGTATTGAAACCGTCTTGAATACAAAGTAATTTTTTTTGATAAGGATTAATACCAAGGTACAAATATAGAGCCTTTTCAAGCGGCGGCATATAAATTAAATTTTTAGAATAAAAAACCGCTTACTGTGACGTAACTATAATATTTAGACATATGCTGTCGCGACACTTTTTGTAGATAATGATGAGTACTGCAAAGTCGTAGTACATAATTTTGTTCTATCATTAATAGTTTTCGCTGCGCACGCTATGTAAGGAATTTTTCAGGTCATTTTTTTACACCTTGGGTTACATTATTGGATTTTTAGTAAGGATCCCTAATTTTTTTTAAAATATAATATAGCCTATGTTACTCGGGGATAATGTAGCTTTCCAAAGGTAAAAGAATTTTTGAAATCGGTCCAGTAGTTTCGGAGCCTATTCATTACAAACAAACAAACAAACAAACAAACAAATCTTTCCTCTTTATAATATTATTAGTATAGATTACCAATACTTAGAGAAATAATTTAAACTCACTCACTTTAAACCTATGCCTAATTTGCGAAGGTTTTATGATCTATTTTTTAATTGGTTAGTATTATTAGCAATTTATTATTATAAATAAATGACAGACTAATAATTATTGGGTATTATCATTACTTTAAAGGACAATGTCAACAACTACACACACTTCTCTACGAAAATTGCGAGATCTAGGAAATTACACCTCAACGATAATTTACAGATTACAGTTGACCCATAAATGTGTCATGTAAACCATAAAATATTGCTTCGAAAAATTATATAATAGGTTGGGGAAAAAGTCTTTTCGTATTTTTGTATGAAAAGTCAAGACATTTTTTTCAAAGTTTATTTACATTTATTTACAATATATATGTACCGTTTTGTTGAATAACTTTCTGCCATTTTGTGGGCAGAGACATTATCCCGTTACTGTAGAAACTTTGGGACTTCAAAAAAACGGGACAAATAGTTTTGGCAGTCCTCTCTTGAGGTCAACCTTACAGAACCTAAAGATTTCTGCAGAGACCGAAACAGGTGAAAATCTGAAGGCGCAAGGTCAGGGCTATATGGTGGATGCACTAGGACCTCCCAGTCGAACTCTCTTAATTTTTGCTGAGTGGCTAAAGATGTGTGTGGTCTAGCGTTATCGTGATGAAAGACCACACCCTTCCTGTTGATCAATTCCGGCCGCTTTCTCTCGACTGCTTCCTTTAATCTCATCAGTTGCTGGCAGTAAAGATCAGAATCGATGGTTTTGCCGGGCGGTAAAAGCTCATAATAAACAATGCCCTTCCAATCCCACCATACACACAGCATCACCTTATTTCGTGTTAGGCCAGGTTTGGCCACAGTCTGTGAAGCCTGGCCAACTTTCGACCACGACCTTATTCGTTCGTTCGACCACGTTCTTGTCGTACGTGATCCACTTTTCATCGCCAGTTATCAATCTCTTCAAAAACGGCTCGGTTTCATTACGTCTCAATAATGAATCGCAAATGAGTACACGGTCCATTAAGTTTCTTTGAGTGAGCTCGTGTGGCACCCAAATATCGAGCTTTTTTGTATAACCAGCTTTCTTCAAATGGGTCAAAACTGTTTTATGGTCAATTCCCAGTTCTTCAGCTACATCGTAACTACTAATATGCCGATCTTGCTCCACTCTTTCAAAAATGGCGTCCATTTTATTCGTAACAGGGCGACCAGAGCGAGGTGCATCTTTAACATCAAAATTTCCGGACTGAAAACGTTTGAACCAAATTTGTGCTACTCTTACGGACACTGCATCAGGTCCATAAACATCACAAATTTTTTTCACTGCTTGAGTTGCATTTTTGCCTTTTTTATAATAAAATTTTAAAATGTATCGAATTTCTTCATTAGATTCACTCATTTTTACGGAGAGAAAAACAAATGAAAAATAGCGGGAAACAACTTTTTTTTAATTTTTTCTTTTCTTTATAATGGAACCTTTTTAATGTTACCAAAACCAGCCAGAAACAAATAGTACAGTCAAAAAAATTTTATAATAAGTTTATACCTACGTCATACGAAAAGACTTTCCCCGACCTAATATTTATGATGTAGGGTGTGTAGAACTACCAAAAACCTTGGACCCAAGCCAACCTCTCCTGTAAGTGGTGCAGCTGTTGATCAACAGACGAGGCTCTGGTGAACATAAAAGGTCCCGGTAAGCGGCAAGAGATTCATCACGTCGTCGGTCCAGCAATACAATTGGCGATATGTGGGCATATAGTATGCCTCTGCCTACCCCTTCGGGGAAACAGGCGTAATTGTATGTATGTGAAAATGGACATATAAGTTCACAAGTCCATTAATGCTATATAATAATATGTGCTTAACTAGCTTCTTATCACGCAGTTTATAGTTTATAATAGTTATAAAGAACTTACTTACAAAGAAAGTGCCGTGCCGCCTAGAATAGTGCCACCCATTCTCATCTGACGGGGAGTCGTAAGAGTCGACGAAGAGAAATTCTACAAAATGTTGGATAGCAGCGTCATTATAGATATTGGCTTGAACTGCGATCATCAATCCACCTGCCTGATTTGCTTGATGCCAGCGGGTTGATTATGGGCAGATACCCCCAATAGAATGTAGTCCAATGTTCAGCAGTGGACTTTATAATGATGCGAGGCTGATATGATGATGATACAAAGAACTAGCTAGTACTATGAAAACGCAAAAACATTTATACAATAAAGACAATGTAATTTGAAAACTTAAGATCATTGTGACAGGGTTAAGATCCAACACGAGCGTAAAGAGACGTAATTGCGTGGTAAATATTTATGACTTTATAGTTAATTCTGCTATTAATTCATAAGCCAATCGGCCATGAGTATATACATTGTAAAATCACGCAAAAAAAATACCTATTTAAATATTTAAACTATCCAGAAGATACGACGTATTTTTTTGCCTTTATCTATGCTGATATGTTTGGCATTTATAATTGCGATGTGTGAGAAGGTACTTCGGACTTATCACTATGTGAGATAGTTGTAAGTTAAATTGGGAGACTTCGAATAACAGCAGAAACCACTCACCTGTCTCTGCTAATTCGCCAAGGGTCAGCGGGGTGTAATATGATTTGAATACCAAACGAACCTTTTTCCAAAGAGAGTAATTTCCATGTTAAGCACATTTTACATTTCTCCGTTTAGGCCAGCTTTTAATTCTGTTGATGCGTGATTATTTGTGGAGTTGTCAACATTCATATGTTTATGGGCTTTAAGGTCGTTGCTCATCTGACTAAAGATGCGTTGAACATACTGTAATTGTACGATCAACACACTGACGCTTTATCGGTTGAGTGTGAAGGGTTAAACCATTTATTCCTTGTCTGTAGGCAATCGCGTTACACGACGCATCTTTCGTCATATATGTACCGATCCCTATAGTATATTTTCACTTCACTGTGCAGCCTAGTTCTTATTGGAAAATTTTTAAGTTCTGACGCCAATCTGGCCAGTACAAACACTAAGGATAGGCCGCCTTGTGTAAGGGTTTCCCGTCTATCTATTTGTACATTGTATAAACCAGGAATGTGTTGTGCCAGATTACACACCATCCAACGTGAAATTTTCTCTATAAGCATGCGACTAAGCTCCATTTACATCAAGTCGGAACCACTTTACTCATAGTGTGGACTATGAATAAACAAACTAGTATCAAAATTTAATCTCAAATATTCCGGAACTGGTAGCTTTTGGCACAACACGGTCTAACCTGCCCCCGCTGATTACTAGTATCCAGCTGACTGCCTCGAATATTAGATAAGTTAAAGCACCACGGTCATGGTCGCCAGCTTAGATTACCTTCATCAGCCAGTTGCTTGTCTTGAGTTTTAATTACCATGCACCATGTTAGTACAAGCGTAATAATGGTTCTAGAAGTAGTGTTATATCGACTATGATTGCACTCTAGAACAAAGTGTATTTTATTTACTTAACCGAAGATTATAATTCAAACTGATTTGATTCATGCAAATGCGGATTAAGACCTTTATAGTTAAATTAATTGTTTCAATTAAATAAACCGGTTGAGTGCGTCACGGTCGCTAGTAATGTAACATAAGGTTGCGTCTACAAAACTATTGCAGCAATTTTTTGTTATTTCTTACATAGGTAGGTTGACTTTTCTTTAAATGCACTGCTTACTATTTTCCTTTACTTTCCACATATATTATGACAGGAGACTTTCTGTATCATATTTTGTATGAAATTTAGTCAATATTCAACTAATCGGCAAGATTTAGCTTCTCCACTCGAGCTACCTATAATGAGTGAGCGTTAAGTAAATAAATAAGTTATTTTACGGCTACCGTAGGCGCTGGCATGTGAGCGCTAAGGCTACAGGCCGCGTCGACGCTGCGTTCGTTTTCAACGCGCGCCTCGAAGAGTTGTCAGAATACCAAGGGGGCCCCGGGGAGAGGTCCAATCCTGCTGGAGTCCGGGACATGGACAGGCAGACTCAAGAAGTGAACATGAATAGTTTGTTTTAGTCAGTAAAAGTCTGACACACCGTCCTTTTGCCCGAGCACCGCCTGCTTTACCCACAGCGGGAGACGGCCAATTGATAACTTTCCATTCGAAAAAAAAGTATTAAGTTATCTTGACATTTATAAAGGGCTCAATTAGAGACCTACTAAAAAAACCTTTTAAATATTTTTATTTTAAATAAAATATTGTTGCAGGACGCCAAATCGCTGATCTAAGTGACAAAGTGCACCTGTCTCCGTGTAAGAAACCGCCCTGCCGTCTGAAGAAGGGCACCAACCAGAACATTACGATTACCTTCGTCCCAGGTATGCAACAAATATTTAAAATTCATTCATTTGACAACCAAAACGACTTCTTGGCGGGAAAGTGAAGCGTCATGTCTGCAGTTTTGTTTTATTTTCTAAAATTTGTGATATTTCTAACAATTATGTGTAATAACGGTGGATTATTAACCGTTAAGTGTTTGTGAATATACATGAGTGTTGGTAAATCAAACAAAACAGTGCAACATCACTTTTCAAATTTTCTCTTAAGGAGTCCATGTGAGATCTCAGTATAGTCCCACTTTCACATCTTTACTGAGGACTCAAGGGGCTTAGGGGAGGGTATTTCATTTACCATTTATCATCTTTATCACCATTCATTCTCATTTACTATAAATTATTTATTATTAATATATCACTTACGTCAAGTAAGTCTGGCTGGCTAAAAAACAAATTGAATGAAACTATTATTTCAGTATTTTAAATACAGTTACGTAATAACTAAGTTAAATTTTTTTTTAAGTAGAACAAAGTTGCCAAAATGAGTTAAAAAGTTAGAAAATGTATGTTGACAATTAATCTGAAAGGAGAAGGGATCGCCATTAGACGTACTAAGGGCCTGTCCATATGACGCATTCTTAGTTCTTCCTCGCGCAATCTTGAGACACTGCAGTCTATCAGCACTCGTAATCTATAAAGAAGAGTCTCGTTTCTGCGTTGGTCGTGAAGACATCGTTGTTCTGAGGCTTCTATCTTACCTGAAGATGCCCTGTGTAAGGGCGAAACACGTGTCGTGTTGAATAGTTTCTCGATTTTTCGGGAAATTATAGTAGCGCGGGAATTGTTACAAAGATATTTTTAATCCATCACTTGCTTACAATGGATTTCCGCAAAGTAACGCCTGAATCAATAAATTATTTAAAATGTTGAAATATAATCTAAACCTATCATACATAAATTCACACCTGTTTCCCCGAAGGCAGAGGTATATTTATACGCCCACACTTCGCGAATTACATAGTCCCACATAATAGGTGGCGAGCCTATTGCCGCTTACCGAGCACTGTTATGTTCGCCAGAGCCTCGTCCGTGGGTCGGCAGGTGCACCACTTGCAGGTGCACCACTTGCAGGTGAAGTTGGCTTGGGCTTCTTGTCTTGGTAGGATCCCTATACACCCTATCAGTACATTCTGGATATATATTTTTTATTAAATAATCTACTGGACAGTTTTAAACTGTTAGACCCATGAATTTCCCTTATTATATTATATTTGACGACCGTAATGGCGTAGTGGCGAGTATACCCGCTATGCGCTCCTGAGGTCGTTGGTTCGATTCCCCCACAGGACAAATCTTTTTGTGCAGACACATAAATATTTGTTCTGGTCTGAGTATGTAAAAACAAAAAAAAAAGTATAAATATATTTTGATTCGTTATTTGGTATCCATAAAACAAGTTCTTAATGATACTTTTCTTCGAATTGAATAATTAGGATGATTGTCAGAAAATATAATAAAAAACATGTATTTTATTATTGTTATATTTACCTTCTAATTATTTTTACTAATCTCACTATTTAACTTTTTTTTCAGAAAAAAATATAAAGGATCTGGTAAACCAGGTAACAGCGGACGTTTTTGGCGTGCCCCTACCCTTCGTCGGCGTCGACGGGAGCTCCGTATGTAGCAAGATTTACACCGAGAACGGAGAACAAGCCCCCTGTCCCCTGAAGGCTGGTGAAAAATATGTCTACAAAGATTCATTCCCAGTACTTCAATTCTATCCCTCGATACCAGTCACGGTTCACTGGTCGTTGAAACACAACGATAAAAGTATTATATGTTTCGAAGTGCCTGCGCGTATATCGTAGACATTTTTTAACATTGGTAGTAAGGTTAGATTTTAATGCATTAAAATATTAGATATGTTATTAGTTTTACGTAAATGCGATTTTTGTATTTCAATTAAATAAATGATGTTTAATTTTTTGAGCGATTTTCTTTATTTCTAGGTAACTAGTTAGTATTTTTAAGTCTCTTTTGGGTTAATATTCACAGCGCCATCTATTAACCTCGAAGGTGTAATGGTATGTTAACTAGAAAACGGATTGCCATACTTAAAAATATCTTATATACTGTCCTGTCAAATATACTGTCCTCTGCGCTATATCGGGCGTCTTTATTGGTTTGTCTACAGAAATAATTTATTAAGTATGTCATCCAAGCCCATTAACGTCCCATCACTGAGCACGAACCTGCAGGTCATACTTCTGAACCAGGTCCAACAAGCAAACCCAATACGGATTAGCGGCGACAGGTGTGTGGCGTCCTGCCGTCATATTATGGCTTAACGACTATCACACAAAGGGATAGTGGTAGCCAACTTATCTTACCTCCCGAAGCGCTGGATATTAAATGCTACATGAAACCTCACTTCTCCAAGAACTGACGTCTGTTAACTTTACTTCGGTGATCACGTCCAACTAGTACCGCGGAGTACGAGTCCTTCAATTAATAAAGTTTAAAATCTTTAATCATTAAGAAAATATCAAATTCAACACAAAATACACTAGTTACATGACTAATAGTGGCCGAAGAAATAGAGCGTAAAAAGTGGAGATGGGCAGGACACATTGTCAGAATGAAACACTGTCATTGGGTGAGAATAAATAAATAAATAAATAAATAATAAATAAGCAGAGAGGAGGCCTGTATCCGAAGACGGACGCTTTAAGGGCTGCGATAGATAGATAGATTTACAAAAATAAGTATTTATATATGTTTATCCATTATTTCGTATTCATAAATTTTTTTGCTTTGCGTGCTTATTTATTTTTATACTTTTATACAATGACTTAAAATAAAAAATATATTTCTAAAAACAAGCTTTTAGGTTTGCTTGTATTTTTTTTCCATGTTTAAGCGTGTCTAGGTGATGGTAAGGCGCTGTCTCCACGAGCGAGAGAATCGCGGCGATATTATCGCCGTGCCACGTTTTTCTATACACTCTCTATGGAACCGTCTCCACGCGGCGATATTATCGCCGCGATGCGACGAGTGGCAACGAGCGCGCAAAACGTCATTACATCGTCGCTAGCCCGCCGCGACTAGCAACGCGACCGCCGCGCTGTCAAACGCAGCGTCATTTCATTATATTATCGACTGAGACACTACTTATTTCGCTCTCGTCTGGCACGTAACTGAATTCCTTCTTTCGCAACGTGACGTCAAGGAAACGCGGCGATACCGTTACGAGTCGCCGCGATTCCGTAACGACTCGCGACGATACGCGGCGGAATTATCGCTCGTTCGTGGAGATTATCCGACGATATAAGGGCGGACTCGTCGCGATTCTCTCGCTCGTGGAGACAGCCCCTAAGAGCACTAAATTCCGCTCGGCACTATGTATAGTCTTACCAATCTTGCAAATAGTCTATTGTAATAAATGTAGTATTTCACCAAACAGAGAAACAATAATGCGATTACGAAAGCGAGAATAATATACGTGCGTCGGTGCTTGCGTTGGCAACGGTACTGGATAGACGATAACGGGCAGAAGTGCGGGGAAGCGCATTCCAGCGAGGTCCGCAGATATTTCCGACGAGTAATACCTAAAATTTCTGTGGTAGCTTTTAGTATTGCTACATCTAAGATGACATCTGGAGCGGTCGAGGAGTAAGAATGTAGCGAAGCGGTGCGCAGTAAGCGAAGAG
Organism: Musotima nitidalis; assembly: GCA_949126915.1. Classification (NCBI taxonomy): domain Eukaryota; kingdom Metazoa; phylum Arthropoda; class Insecta; order Lepidoptera; family Crambidae; genus Musotima; species Musotima nitidalis. The sequence continues at coordinate 9,826,983 of OX421431.1, forward strand.
CTTAAGGCATGTAACTTAATCGTCCCACGATCGGGCTCAGATCTACTCACATCAACCAAGGTTAAAAGGAATCAATATAAGGGGCTATCCATAAATGACGTCACACGTTAAGGGGGTGGGAGGGGGTTGACGAAGTGTAACATGGTGGGACAGGGGATGGGAGTGTTCCTATATTTCGTGACGACACTTTTCAATACCGAGGTCCTATAAAAATTTTAGAACTACTGTTTTGATGTAATTCTTTCTTGCTGTACAATTGCAAAATATGAAACATCACACTAAGGAGGAGGGAGTCCCACAAGCGTGACAAGGACGGAGGGGGGGTCAAAAAATTACGGAATTCGTGTGACGTAATTTATGGATGACCCCTAAGGAATTCAGGTCATACTCGAAGCGGACCAATTGCGCAATGACGGACACATCGCATGCTTAATGGAATAGTGACTTAACTCAAAATAGACGATTTTTGGGACATCACAAAATAAGATCTTCTAAAGAATACTTGTCCTACTTGTAAGCGCATTAAATTGATACTGATTTATAAATTAGTCATTCTGCTTGTGTCTTGAACGTTTTAACATTGATTCGATCTCAGTAAGAAATAGAAAGATACGTAACTCAAACCTGACCTATCTATTAATGGGTCGATGTTCCTTTAAGCATACAACATGGCGTGGCGTACAGCAATTCTAACTTATCAATCCGTACCTACACCGAGGCTAAAGCCGCAAAAATGGTCACCTATCCAAAAACGTAACTCTGCTTAACTTCGGTATATTTTACCGACCAAGTCTCAAGGAGCTCCGAGCGCTTTCCATCTAATTTAAACTGTTGAATAAAGTAAAAAAAACGGGTCCCTATCGGATCGCCTAATTTTTTGTACGCCTAATTTGTAATGGCACCCAAACGAAAAGCCTAAAATTTTTTCGCCTGATTTCACTCTTCAGAATCGTGTTTGCCCTAATTTCACTTCGCCTAACTTTTTATCGCCACATTGTCATTTACCAAATGCGTCATTTGGCAGAACAATTCGTAATCCCTAAAGTTTACAATTCCTAAATATTAATTCGCACAAAATTAAAAATCATAAAGTACAAAACATGATGATGCAGCATAACATGCAGCATGCATGCAGACATGCAGCATGCGTGCAGGCATGCAGCAGACATGCAAACATGCTAAAATTAGGCCTTTCAATTCTTAGGCCAAACTATAATGGTGGCAAAACAAATTTTAGGCGAAACAATAATTGTACGTTTTAAGTTTAGGCCAAAACGGTTTGGCCAAACAAACAATTTTAGGCGAACCAAAGGGCACCCAAAAAAACATTTTATCAACATTACAATGTTTAATAAAATTGTAAATAAGTACTTTACTTTATAAATACAAAAAAATTAAGACATGTTTTAACAATATTCAAAAAAATACATACAAAAATACAATAACAATGTTTTTAAATTTACAATTGGGTAGATAATACTGAGTTAGAATAAACTATCAGCTATAGGTATGTATGAAAAAATTTCATAAACTTTTTTGTTCAAGGTATAAATACTTTTTTATTTACTTTCTGGTAAAAATACTTTACCCGGCTGTAAATATTGTACATCAATCTTTGAAAAAGAAAGTAGTTCAAAACAAAACTACAATTAAGTACCTACTTGTTTCTGAATTCTAAAAAACGATAATTAATCTAATGACTGATGGACATGGAAATTAGCATTCGATTAGCAGTTTTTATTCGGAACTGCGATTATTGCTGATGTACAATATTCAACGCCGGGTACATTGGAAGGTAAGGTACACCTTAAAATGTACAGTCAGCTCCAAGCGTAAAAGCGTCGTCTGACACCATCTTATAAAACATAAACTTAAAATATATAAGTACTGTGTTTACAACTACATAACTTATCGAAATGCAACATTATAAAATAAATATTGTTTTTAACAATAACTTATAATAAAAGAGGTATATAAGATACAATACTTAATTACTTATGTTTACGTCCTGTTTTACGAGTTTTACAACTATGTATAACTCCAAGTTAAGCATTTCATCTGGTAAAAACTACAGCAAAAAAGTCATTGCTAAATTATTAAAGGAATTTCTAAACATTTTATCTATTAATATGCTTTTCGATGCAAGCTATATTAGTATTTAGTATGAAAATATACAGTACATATTATACAATGCTAACTTCTTAGTTAGCAATAATAATAATAAAGATATATGTAATTAGAAATAAAATTACAAAAAGTTACAAATTATTTTTTTTGCCAATAAATATAATGTCTTTTATTTAAATTTTTATTATTGTTATTTTTAAATAAATTTATATTATTGATGTTATTAGCTAGACAAATTCATATAATATTTACATATTAAGGATATTTGAGTCATATTTCCTTCATTACAGCAAAAATAGCAATGTCAAACAATTTATTGAGAAAAAATTGTTGCAAGAGTTGATTTTTTTAACTCGTATCAACAGTTCGTCAAAACTGGTGTAAACTCATATATAAACATAAAAACGCCATGCGTAAAAAAAATATTAATAAAAACTTATTAAGTTAAATAATCAATCACGTTTAAATTATCTATTTTAATTGAGATTCATCAAAAGAGGATTTGAGATTGGATAAAAAAGAGAGCTTAGTAATAATATATAGCCTGTTTGATTCCTCTAAAAGCAAGTGTAAAAACTTTCGGCAACACTTAATGCCGTCTTTATTATTTACTAGCTTCGTACTCCAGTTATTTTCCCTGAATATTTCTTAAATACTTTCTTTAGTCGGTGTATAGGGCTCCTACCAAGATCTAAGGAGCCCAAGCCAACCTCACCTGCCAGTGGTGCACCTGCCGATCAACGGACGAGGCTCTGGCGAACATAAAAGTGCTCGAAAAGCGGCAATAGGCTTGCCAAGTGTGGGCGTATACAGTGGCGGATTAAAGGTCCAGCGCACCCTAGGCAATCACTTTATCGGCGCCCCTGTATCGGCCATAAATGGCTATACTGTATATAAATATGGACAAGATATACAATACTATAAATATGAACTAGTTTTTGCAATTACGATAACGTTGTATCATCGAACCCTAGACCCTTGTACTTACGCTAATGCGCGAATGAAATGTGACGTGATAACTGTGAAGAAATCAAGAGGGACGACAGAACGAACATCGAAATTCATGATTCCTCTCTTCTCTGGAAAATAGGCCTAAATAAATAGACAAATAATGGTGTGTTATGAATATATCACTAGAGAACGTCTCTAGATCCCGCGTAGATCCCGTTCCCAGGGAATAGCGTAGCTTTCTACAGGTGAAAGAATTTTTGAAATCTGTCTAGTAGTTTTTGAGTTTATTAGTTATAAACAAACAATCGAATAGTAGTGGAGCACATCTGCACTGCAGCTCATAACTGGCCGGCTCGATCGGAGAAGTACCACATCCTTGCAGAAGACTGGCGTGAAACAATGGGGTGAATTATCTTGTTGTGGGTAGTGCAGTGAGTAAGGGTGGCCTAACTCTGCAAACACACGTCAATAGCGCCAATTTACTGTTGACGTGTGTAAGTGTACGCTGTACCATAAGGACCATTAAGCACGTCTGCTGTTCCTTATTATCGGCCAGTTTGACAATGGCAACTGCGTTGCGACGAAGGTCTCTAGTTAGTCGCTGATGCAACGTGGGCTCCTCTCATGCTTACCATCAGGCAGAGTGGGGCCAATATACTTGGCCACAATAAAAATCTTCCTTTTTATAATATTAGTGTAGATGTAGATATAGATTATGTAGAAGCTTAAATAATTTATCAATATATAAATAATTAAAAAAATCGTTTAAAATTATTTATTGAAAATATTATAAGTAAGTAAAGCACTCTTACAGTGTAAAATAACAAACACAATTTAAAAAATTAAAAATTTCTGCGTCTACATTTTTGTTTCGCGAAATTGTCAATAACATCGTCGTAGTTTAAAGACAGCAATAAGGTAGATTCAATGTTTAGTATTGCTAACGAATTTAATCTCTTATCTGTCATGGTTGAGCGAAGATAAGTTTTCACTCTCTTTAGGCAGGAAAAACTCCGCTCCCCACTGCAATTACTGACTGCCGTGGATACGCACATTCTTAAGGCTATGTCAATGTTGGGGTAAATTGTTTCAAGCTCTTTTTTCCTCAAAACCTGTAATACCGCGTTCGTTGTTCGGGGCAGTTCTCCGTCTCGAGCTATCGTTGTTAAATAAGAACGTAGATGGATACATTCGTCAACAAAGCATTTTTCTAAATCATTAACATACATTGTTACCAACGTACTTGCTCTATTTTGCACTTCTTCGGTGTTTAAATTTGTCAAATTGCATAAAAATGAAAATTTATTGCAAAAATTGTTGTACGATTTTCGTCTCTTTTCAAGTTCAACGACAATTCGGTCTATAATTCCTAGATATACTGTCACTCGGAATGTTTCCCGACCCGATAATGAAGAAGTAATATCTTCAGCAGACTCATCTGCTGTAAGCTTTCTCTTCCGTATCCTCTTTATGTCCTTTTCATATTCTTTTACTAATGACAGTTCCAAGGCTTGCTGTTCATATTTATCAAAATTTCCCCTTTCTGTAGAAATTATGTGAATTATACTGTCATACAATTGAACAACAGTACAAATATCAATATCAACGGATTGCAATTTTTTGTTGGTTTTGTTCATGTGAACCAAAATAAAACTCCAAAACACGGTCATGAAGGCAGTTTCTAGCCGTTCTAATTTCAACCTTATACCTTTAGCTTCACATACAGTAGAACGTTTTTGCACAGGATTGCTTTCGATAGCAATCAAAGCATCGTGAATTTCTGAAAACGACTCTTTTAAGCTTTTACAAGCATCTGCTCGAGCTGACCAGCGTGTGTCAGATGGATTTTTGACAGTAGGTTTATTTTTCTTATCATTACCTAGACGTATTTGTGATTGTAGAGTTTCCCATCTTTGAGTTGAAGCTGTAAAAAATGTGTAAATTTCTTGAAGGAGACCAAAGAACCAACAAGCTTCTTGAACGCATTCAGCGGCACATTCACCAACCAGGTTCAGTGAATGTGCGGAGCAGGGTATATAATCTGCTAGAGGACATAGTTCTTTTATTTTCGCCTGTAATCCATTGTATATGCCAGACATATTTGCGGCGTTATCATACGACTGGCCTCTACAGTCTAATATATTAATTTCAAACATGTCTAATGTTTTAATTATAGCATCTGCCATGTCTTGTGATTTGTGGCCGACGTGTGCGATAAACTTCAGAAAACGTTCAACGGGCGAACCATCGGCTTTAACATACCGGATCACGAGAGTTAATTGGTCAATGTGGGATATATCTGGTGTTGAATCCACTATCATTGAATAATATTTTGATACCTTGATTTCATATTTTATCTGTGTTAAAATTTTGTTTGCCATCAACTCAATAAATTCGTCACATATTGTAGAACTCAAGTAATTGGTACATCCCTTTCCCTTGCCGCCATATTGAGCAATATGTTTACTTAAAAACGGATCAAACTCCGCTATGAGTTCCAGCGTCATTAAATAATTTCCATTATGAAGAGACCCAAGTTTTTCTTCATGTCCCCTAAAAGATAATCCACGCGATGCTAAAGACTTAACAGTCGCAACCACTCGTTTCAAAACTTCGCGCCAATAAGTTAGCTCTTCTTGAAATTGAGCGACGAGCTTATGATCGACACGACCGACAATGGCAGATCTACGTTGCAAAGCCAAAACACATGTTTTATGTTCACATGAGTTTTCGTGGCTTTCTAATCTAATCGACGCGTTCTTCCAATCATTGAAACCTACATCTTGTTTTCCAAAGCTAGTTCCACCACCGAATAATAAACAAGGTCCACAAAAAACTTTTCCTGTGCTTGGAGAGTAAATAAGCCATTTTCTTGGACATTTTTCTCTATTTAACAATTTCCGTTCAAACATAGTTTTTGTCAAAAAACGTGAGACTTTATCTTCATATATTCTCTTACTCAATAAAAAATCTATGTTTATATTTTGATTGAAACCATTTAGTGCGATATATTCTTGTGTTTCGTTATTGATACTCCACTTGGTTGGGTCACAATCCACGACAATTATTGTATTTTGCGACTGCTCCACAACATCTACTGCTGACGAAGTAGACGGCATAGGCACGAACAAATCTTGTGGCTGCATGGAACTAGTAGGAGTTTCGCATTGAACAGAGTCGGTAGAAGACGCACTGTGAATAATAATTGCGTTAGAGTTAGACAATTCCGGATCACCACTTATTGGTTTTGAAAAAAATGTCTCAATATTTTTCGTGTGCTTTATTACATTTTGATGTCTTTCTTCTTTTTCTTTAGCCTTCCTTTTATATGATGCACCACTAGGTTTTTTTTTCAAATCACTCATTCTTTGAGAAATACTCTTAAAGGTAATGGATATACACAAATACCACAGCGAGAACGTAAACAATAGAAGCGCGCGTAACTGACTGACAACAACAAAGCTTAGTTGCCGCCCCCGCGCTAGCTGCGCCTCTACCCCGCACCGGAGGGGATTCCCCGGACTCAATTGCAAAGTAACATCAGACGTTCGAGAACGACTCGACGACGCAAGAAACGCGCAATATTGCGTATCAATGCTTGTGCAAAATAATCTATTTAGATTTAGGGTATAGATCAGCATTTAGTTCTTAATCGTTGATATGTTATTTTCTTTATGTATTTAAAAATTCTGAGCTAGCGCGCCCCTTGTAACTACACGCCCCTAGGCACGTGCCTAGTTTGCCTTACGGATAATCCGCCTCTGGGCGTATAGTATGTCTCTGCCTACCCCTTCGAGAAAACAAGCGTGATATTATGTATTTTCTTTAGTGAAAACCCTGTCCTGACAAACAACTTAAAAAAGAATTAACCAATTTGGTGCAGTCGTTCGTATTCGCGTATATACATTTCGGCGATATAATTTTATATATCAGATTGGTAAGTACAACATTGACTACTTAAATTAAACACAAGTTCAACATAAAAGTACAAAAACCGTAATAAGCTAATAACTATATTCGAGTTCAGTTATGATAACTCTAATAATCGTGCATAAAAGAGCTCTAGATCTATTCTGTGTATTAAGAGTATATCGAGCCTTTTCAGGAAGAAGATCGTAACCGCCATTTTGTATATTTTTCAGAAAAAGGTTATTTTTAAATATTTCTATAAATGTTTATAACAAAATGTTTTAATGCCGTCATTGTTTATTTTAAATTGATGTTATAAATAATTAGCATTTGAATAAAAAGGGAGCTGCCGATATAACATTCAGTAAAAATTTCAATTAAAAATATTTTTTCTGAAAAGTATTCAAAGTGGCGGTTACGACCTTCTTTCTGAAAAGGCTTGGTTATCATATACGCATTAGTAGGTACAATAGGCCGCAGAATAATTAAAATGTATAGTAATATATTATCATGTACTAATTATAATCATGTACTAAAAAGTACATGATTTGAGCTATATTTTCCAATTAATGTACATATTGTGCCAACCTAAAGATAACCTTATACAATAAACTTAAGTAAGGAAATAAATTTCAAACTTCTCTGCCTGATACCAACTCTTGCGGATAAATTTATCAAGTATCTACACATAATTATCTACCAAGTAGTCAAATAATAATATAATGTGACGTTTTATGTCATATACGTGCAAAGATAATCATCTTCTTAGACCATTTAGTTTTACTACAGGTTCAAAACATAAGATCCTTATAAGATCTGTCAATTCTTTGATTGTAATAAAAATAGCTTTCAAGGTTTAGTATATCCTTCAACTTGATAAAAACATTAAGTAAAAAACTTTAAATATAAAAGTAAACCTTAGTGACATTATAAAGCACAGCGTAGACAATTTATAAGTAAGTTTCTCATATCATGTAAATAAATAATATAAGCATAGTTAAGGAGAAAAGTTTCATTTGAACTTAACGCCATAATATAAATTACTTTAGACATATCACGGTTTCTGAAATACAGTTATATAATTAGTTTTAGAAGCCAGAGCTTTAATGAAAAAAAAAATTATGTGGTTGTGTTTTATTTACGTTAATTGTATATATTATTATCACACAGCGTCATCTAGCCCAACACAAACAAACCAACGCATTCATAATTTTTGGATACATTAATTTGCAAACCAGCCAACTCCATATTTCGTCAAAAATAATTTATTATTTGCAGAAACAATAACTCCACAATTTTATTTTCTTAACATAACGGTCTTTTTTTATAATGCATAAAGAAAAATAAATATATTTTAAACTTAAAATCAGGAGACACCTGTATCTCCTGATTTTTTTTCTTATTCCACATGAAAAAAAAGTTTGCGGGTTTCCGAATTAAGATATCGATATGTGTACTTGAAATAAATATTTGTTTTGGCCTGTTCGTTTTCTATAGATATAAAAAGTATTAATTTATTTATAAAAAAGAGTACATGAGTATGTTGATCCGTACCCAGTGTTTACCTAGTACCCATTGTATAAGCTCAGCTTAGTTTGGGGCTAGAAGCGCTATTTGAGATGTCCTGGTTTTTTTAAATTTATATATTTAAGTACTATCTAGGCGGCGTTGTGTTTAAATCATCTAACGTTCTCATGGGTATCCTAAGGAAATAGTCTTTAAGATTACCGCAGTTCGAAGGCGGCGCTTCCGTGAGATATTTCTCCATGTTGTTTATTAAAGTGTACGGCGGGTCTATGCCAAACTCATATTCGTCGATCGCTCTATATATTGCCTGAAAGAAGATACAAAATTTTTAATTATAACATAAAAAATAAAGTCCACAAAATGAAATTTCTTAAGTAATAAAATTTTGTGGCAATTTGCGCCATATGGGACAAAATATACATTAGATTAAAATACAATCTCAATATATATTAAATTGGCCTGCCGTAAGTGTTCATACAATTATTAATATTACTCCAAATGAACACTTGTACATATATAAGCTGGAGAATGTCAAGCTTATTGCTTATTTATTATTCGATATATTGTACGATATACAATTACCCTTCCCTCTCCTTTCTAAGTACGCTTTTGCATCTGTAGGTATTTAATATCTAGGTATAGGCGATGTTAGTCTATACTCAATTAACTTACTGTCAGACGGTGTTTAATGAAACGACAGTTTACTCACTCGTGTACTATAAGACTCCTTTAATTATAATAAAAACGGCCGACAAATATATGTATCTTGTTGGAATAGGAATGGTGCCGTCACACAGCATAATATGTCGATTTGCAACGATTACATACAAAGAGATTTAATATAGTAAAGTTAAATGTCTTTGATTACATATCATGTAATCGTTGCGCTTCCGATTACAAAACCTAAGAAATGCGATGCGCAGCTGTGCACTGTGTACCTAGAGCATCGATACGCAATGTTCTTCAAAAACTTTGCTAATTACCTGAAAGGCAGGCTGTTTATTATTGTGGAAGGCTCCCCGGCTGCCATGCAAAAGATGCACGCCCGCTGAAGAATTCTTGCAGGAGTCACCATACATGCACTGATCGGCTCGGTAGTTGTACCGGCACGATAGCTCGAACACGGCGCTCTCGTGGTAGTGAAATATTATGTTTATTATGTCCTGTGGGTGTAATATAAGAACGATACATTTACATTTTTTTTTTAATGTGACACGTCATAATAACTACATCCTGTCTGATGATAAGCAGTCGATGCAGTCCAATAAGGAAATGAAAGCGCTTTATAACGTGAAATAAGCACGGTATAAAGCGCATCCACTCATGACGGCCTGCTAAAATGCCGTTTCACGCCCCGCTTAAAAGACCCGGGATCATAGGAAATAGGAAACACATGAGCCGGCAGCGAATTCCAGAGCTTAGTGGTCTTGCCACAGATATAGATAGACCTAGATAACGCAAGTATCACGATTTGTATGAAAACCAAGCGTGCCATTTTTTGACTACCTACTATGACGTCACAAGCACTATTTAGTGATGGGAAAATAAACTCGATTCAAAGACGCCGCCGCGTGCGGCACCCGTTTCGCCCCACCCCCCGCCTAGCGCAAGCGCTGACCCAGCCAGCAGTGCGCTGAAAGTTTTCGTATTGAGAGGTTGTGTGTTCGTGCGCGTTCCGTCGACGGTCACACATCGTTTTTGGATACCTTTGCCAAAATTTCAAGTAAGTTTACCATTATAAATACGTGAATATTCGATTGAAATACCTTATATTCAATTTAGTTCTAGTGTTTACAAAAGCAACGAGATTCGGTGGGATCTCGTTGCTTTTCGAATCGATCTTTATTCAAAATTGAGATGAAAAAGGGTACTTTTTAATCTCAATTTTGAATAAAGATCGCCTTTGTATATACCATTTCTCAATTTTCAATTACCGTACGAATACATCTATTTATTGAGTAATTGTATACAGTAAATAATTATTAAGAATCGTTTAAATCGATTAATTAATCGATTTTGTGACAGAGTAATGAGATAGACAGAGTAATGAGATAGACAGAGAAATTAGATGTACAGAGGAATGAGATAAACAGAGGAAAATAAAATTAATGATCTGCTTAGTAGGCAGTTAGGGATTTATAATTTCTTGAAATTGTGAGTATTTCCCTACTTATTTCTTGTAATTGTTGTAGATTATCAAAATGTCAGAAACAAAAAACAAAACCAGGGAAGAAATTTTGGAAGCTAAACGGAAAGCCAGTAAAATACGATATAACAAAATTAAAATGGATGCAAAATTACTTGAGCTACGACAGCAAAAAAATAAAGAAAATTACTTGAAAAAAAAGAAAGACAAGCGTGTTGTAGGTATCAAGGACAAGAGCATAGACGAACAGAAAAAGCAGCGAGAAAAATGGCGTGAAAATTCGAGAGCTTATTACAGACGTAGGCAGAATCAGAAAAAAGCCCTCCACGTGAATGTTAATGAAAATGATGTCATGATTACTGACCACCACAATCATGAAAATGACACGGATCCTTTAGAGCTGTCATGTACTGCGAAGTCAAATAACAGCATAATACAAAACAGAAGAGAACCCAAAGTGACAATACTTTCAGATGTCAAAGTTAATTTTGATCTGAAAAAACTGTTTTTTCCTTTGCTTGCTTGTTGCTTTTTCCCTTCAACAAAGCATGCTTCCTCAAAATGTATTGAACAAATAGTGCTATGCTTTGTTGGGAACCAATCTTTCTTTCCCGTCGCCTCAATCCATTTTTCTTTTAAATTGGGTTCATGTGGAAAACTAAAAAACAAACACTAAACGTTACGATTATTTACTAAAATTGTCTACATAATTAGTACCTATAAAATACAAAATCATTTCGCTGTTTCCGAAATCGATTCTTGAGAATCGATTTGTGTTGCCTACGATGAACAGCACTAATCGCTAAAACTGACAGAAAAATGATAAAAGCCCCTGTACTACAAAACCGATGCGATATACGATAGTATCACTTGCTGCGATATTCATCACTTGTTAAAACAAAACGTCGCATCAACCGCTTCTAGTAAAAGCCGCAATGTAACACGAATATGCAGTTAACGTTTGATGACCTATGTTTTTTCTCAAATTTGGTATTACAGAGGGTATTAGATCAAAAATAATTGATTTTAATATTAAATATGCATAATATTAATCACAAAATGACTTACCGATGGAAGGAAACATTTCCTTTATTTTTTCTCCTCGCATTTGTACAGTTTTTACAATTTATAACTGAGCAATTAACCATTTTATATTTTTTTACTGACGTCCGACTAGCGCGGCACACCGATGCAGACTGAGCGCGAAAGTGGCCGCTTACGATTTTTGTTCGTAAGCTGGGCACGCGAAGTAGTTGCTCTTGCGTTATCTAGGTCTATCTATATCTGTGGGTCTTGCTCAGAAACGACCTCCCAAATTTTTTCACACATACATACATACATAATGTCACGCCTCTTTCCCGTGGGGATGCAGAGATCACATCTTTCCACTTGCTACGATCTCGGCACACACTTTAGCTTCGTTCACACTCATTAACCTCCTCATATACGCCCGATATATTTTTACATAACGATACATTTTTACGACTGATATAACATAGAGACGGTATGTCTGTAGTCAGTTTATTTATTTTGTGGCACATAAACTTTATTATGTATTATGTAAGCGGAAATAGGCTCGCCACCTATTACACGGGACCGACAACATAGTTGGCGAAATGTGGGCTTATAATATGCCTCTGTCTACCACTTCAAGCAAAAAGTGCGTGTGTGTATTGTGTAGTAACAGAGTTACATGATAAAGTGGATTAACTGCATTTTTCGAACCTAATATATCCTGAGGGTATGCTATAAGATCAATCTTTTATATGAAATGGTGCGGAAATGTCTGTATTTCCTTTATATATTTTACGGGCGAAATAGTATATAGAATATTTATGTAGTAACAGAAGTATATGATACAGTAGAATAACCCTACATCAGTAAAAATTTAAATTTTAACAGGAGTAGCCATACATGCACTAGTCGGCGCAGTAGGTGTGCCGGCACGATAGTTTGAACACGGCGCTTTCGAGGTAGATATGATACATATCACGAAGCTTATATTAACTTACATGCAACAAACCAATAAAAAAACAAAAAATATTTAAGTGTAAGTGAATCTAAGGGCCAGTTCCGAGCCACCGCTTTGTAAGAAGAACTGACAAGGAACTCACAGGCTATGATCTTTTAAATTTATCAATTGTTTTGTTACTTTAATTACAATCTTCACTTGTCTGTGAAGCTATACAATGCAATATAATATAACATTAACAATATTCATGTTCTAAGTCATTCATATTAGAATAGCCTCTATGAAACGGCAGTTTTATCCCCAGCATGTAATCCCCTATCCCCAATGTATAAATGTACTCCCCAATGTGTTACATTCTATTGGGGGTATTTGCGCATAAATACTAGCTATATACCACGCAGGATGACGCTGCTGCCTGTAATTCATCATACCATACCACAAGGTACATAGAAGTAGAAAAAAGTATGCAAGTAAACCGTACCTGATCACCCCAAGGTATGTACAACTTCCATTTAAGCATAATTGGTGTAACATAATCATTCCAGCCAAAGTTTCTCATTCTTGTCAAATTCATCAGCATAACCCCGGAGTTTAAACCTATGAACAAAATATTTATATGAATAATGTCTTTTCCAGTGTTTTTTTCTTATATTCCATCAAAAGTGTACGGCAGGTCGCAACTTTACTCATACACTATATATTTCCTAAAAAATTATACAATTAACATCAAAGGACAGTAAATAGATGAATTGGATGCATATGAAAAGCGAGACCTAAGTCCAAATATGACAAATATAGGAACCATTTAAATAGTAATAGACTTATATACTGCAGCAATTATAAATCCCTGTTTAAAAGAGAAGTGTATAGACACATTATAAGTGTCTCTCTTATTTTATAGCTCCTAAGTCAATATAAACCAACCTTAAAACTGCATAGGCGACTTTTATTTAACTATCCTTAGGGTATGCAGTGCCTATTTAGTTATATAGTGCGCACGCCACCGGTGAATAGCTTTAAAAAACATTATATAATAAAAACTTACCATATTTTGCATAAAACGGATGTTTGGCAAAACGAGGATACCAAGAGATATTAGGGTTATCATCTTCCAGTGCCATTGCAGATATCTGATTGCTTTTGAATTTGGTGAAGAAATGCCACAAATCATCAATTGGTCCCAAAAATAATGTGTCTGTATCCACATATATCATGGAATCAAAATGAGGTATAAGATTCTGTATCAAATAAAGAAAAATATTCATTGGTGTATCATTAACATTATTCAACGGTTGCAAAATGGCATCTTAAGAACCATCTCAAATTCAGCATGGTTCGTCACCAACACAGAGATCCACGAAGCACTGAACATGAGAACTGTTAAGGAGGAGCTAAAACTAACAGGGAGTAAATATAAAACACGCCTGGAAAGTCACCCTAATGACTTGGCAACTGCACTAACTACTATCAGATACACTAAACGACTGAAACGCCATGACATACAGGGACTTGGTGACAGATGGTGAAGGATGAGGTGTCTCCTGCTGAGGGGCTCCTTGGACACGTTAAGGAACATGGAACAGATCTGTTTATAGTTTGCAACTGATTGCAGATAATCACAAAAACAAAAAAAAAATTGGTGTATCATGACAACAACATTAATTCATATCGAACTTGCTTATTTTCTTTCTAATAATATATCTTCGTTATGCTTTAACACATATTATTATGATATGATGTTTCTACACTCACAAGCAGAATTCATATTTTATTAACAAAAAAATTACTTTAAATCTCTTCACTTTAAATTGATACCAAATTCATTAAAACCAAGCCAAGTACCATTATTTGCACTCAAGATTGCAATTCACAAAAGGGTCCAATTTCAAGTAAGTGCTTACAAACTTAAGTGTGAGTTTAGTTGCATTCATTTGATTCTTTGGCATACTTGTGATCCTATATGTAGATTAATTTGCAAAGATTTAAATATTTTTGTTTGGGTTATTGGCAGAACACAACCAATAAGCTTAGACTGTTACAATTTATAAATCATAATGAAATGTATCAGTTTAATTAATATACTTCTAAAATGCTTAAAAGGTTGTTCTTAAGCAAACATATAAAGAAAATCTTTTTTTATAAATAACAAGATGGCATTTTCATGACACAATACTTACTGGAATAAATAATCGCTGCGCTGCACATTTACTAAACAAATGAAGCCAATCTTCTTTATGAGCTTCTGGGAAATGAATTTGGTGTAATTCAAATGACACCTGTTTTTTGGCTTGCTTTTTCCACTTTTCTAAGGTTTTATCAATTTTTTCCTTTAAATTGTCATCAGTAAATATTACAAAATGAACTGGTGTTCTTGTAAAAACTAAGACAGATTTAACAACATTCAGTGATTCATTTAATCTTGAATCACAAACTACAAAAGATATCACTATTCTCTCTTCAGAACTTTTGCTATTCTCATTTTGAGGCCTGAAAATTAAATGCAATACTTTATTCTCCACTTAAATTCATTCACACCCATTGGTTAGGCAAGTAAATTGGTTGTTTATGGCTTGCACTTTAATGATAAAACACTTATAGGAATGTTTTCTATAGTTAGTGTAGTTTGTATCAAACAATTATAGATGCACATCATCCCCTATTTCGAACTTTGCTAAATAGAAGTAAAACAATGAATCTAGTTTTAAAGACAATAATAGATAGGATTAATCAAAGATTAATCGGTTATATTACCGACTACTACACTGTTTACAAACAATAATACTAACCTCTCTTTAAGGGTTTTATAAACATCATTCCCTATTCTGGACTTAGCTACATAAAAATAAAACAATAGCAATACAACTAACGCCAATAATAAACAGTTAGTCTTAAGTTTTCTCATTTTTGAAGAACAAACAACAAGGTTCGAATAACCCACTAAACCCACCACAACACACTCCATTACCCACCCAGTCAGTCTCCTGTCACTGTCACTGTCAATAATATATTTTTTTAATTCTTTCCGCCTTTCAGCGGTGGTCTCGCTCTCGAGAGCACTCAGCACAGGGTGACGCAGGTGACGCTGTATCTGCTACATATTACAATCCGGTAGAGCAACGTAACCGCACATCGAAATCGCAGAAAAATCTCGTTCGGCGCATTCTCGTTGGTAGTACGATTAGTATGATATGGGAATTGGTAAAATCATGATTTGCTTTAAATATTTGAGAGCTATCTTCGAGCTATACTCTGCACTAAAACATTTCCCTTTCTTCTGTTAGTTTCATCCCAGATAATACTATACTAGTAGTTTAATGTTCTTTAGAGGGGCTAATTCTATAGACCTGCTTTCAAGTGCTTTCCGCAGCCGTGTCAAGTAAAATAAAGAAAAAAGGTACTATGAAATGTCAAAATTTAAGGTTATATTTTGATTGGATTAAATAAATTTTCATTCAATTCAAATAGCTAAGTGCTAAGTTATGCTAAGTAAAAATCAAAGATTGTTTAAATTGATTAATATTTAAGTGCTAAATAAAAATTTACAAAATCACAAGAATTAGTTAAAGTTAAAATTATGTCTGAAGACGAATTAAAAGAAAAAATTCTAAATTTAGCTAAGAAGAATAATAAAGGAATTACTGATAAAGATATTACAGCCGCTATGCCAGAACTTACATCGGCAGAAATTGTGGCAACTATAAACAAACTGTTGCAGCAAGGTTGTTTTGATATTTACAATCAAGGATCCTCACTTGTATACAAGTAAGTAAAGTATGTCAATCTAAACCCAGTTGCCTTTTAAAGTTGACAAAATTAAGTCACTTAACTGTTCAATAAATCCGTGTAATGTACACAGTTATGTACTGCTATATTATTGACAAAACTAAAACTATGAAGCATTTAAAAAGTTTGATAGCTTAAAATACTTAAACTCTTATATATTTTTTTACATTAAAGGCTCAAGCCATTAACTGTTCAAAACTTATATGGTTTACCTAAAGGGGATTCTGCAGAAAAGTCACAACAGTTTCATTAATATTTTTACGTAAAACTTTTTGTTCTGATGAACATTACAATGTCTTATTTTTAATCATTAAATATAAGGTTCTATGTAATAATACATATTTGGTAGTTTGTATTTAATCTTAAAGTTTAGAAAATGTGTACAATTAGAAAATGTGCTGTTATGCTACACAATTTCATTTAATTATTTTTCTCAGATTAAAAACTCAAGCCAACAAACAAGCAGTTAAAGGAGCGGACAATGAGGAGAAAGTAGTATTTAACTTAATTGAAGAGGCTGGCAATAAAGGAATATGGATTAGAGATATCAGACTCCGGTCAAACCTGGCCATTACGCAGTTAACTAAAGTTCTCAAAAGTCTAGAAAGCAAAAAACTGGTTAAAGCTGTGAAATGTGTTAATGTAAGTATAAATTAATGTTTTCACAGAGTTCAAAAAGGCTTATAATAAAATGAAAACTCAAATTAGTAATTTATCACAAAAATAAATATAAACTAGGTAATTTGATGTAAGAGTTGCCTGACGAAATTTAAATTTTTATTGGTGGGTATTATTTGTTCCTGTGTAAATAGTATAAAATATAATGTGTTACCATTTCTGCTGTCTTGACACATTATTTTATGTTTTTGCACTCTTAGAAAATTTTGAGAATTACATTTCTGACAGAAATAAGCAAAACTTTGTTTTACCACTTTTTGTTTACTTTTTTTGTATTTGTGTGCATAAAATGAAATGTTTTCAGGCTTCAAAGAAAAAAGTTTATATGTTGTATAATTTGGAACCGGACCGTTCTATATCAGGTGGAGCATGGTATCAAGACCAAGACTTTGAGTCAGAGTTTGTAGATATATTAAATCGCCAGTGTTTGCGATTTTTACAGCAAAGAGCAGATAAAATAAAAAATAATCCGAGAGGACCCATTGTAGGTAGGACACAATCATTTGCAACAGCTGCAGAAGTACAGAAATATATAACAGATCTAGGAATAAGTAACGTAAGTAGAATTTATTTAAATTCTATCTGATTTTCTCATCAAATTGTTATTTTTTATAAATTTAGAAAAAAAACTAACAGTTTTATCTCATTTCATTTATTATTCTTCAATTATAGTATTATGACCAGTTCTTAAAGCTGACCTACCGATAGCTACATCATGTGATAGGGTTGATAATTCACGGATACTATGTATGATTTGTATTTTGACTTTTGATAAAGGGTCTCCATGCAAATCCACCATGCATATGTTTGGCTTGCTTTCAACTATCTGAATGACCCTGGAATACTGATAGATAATATTTTTATTAAAATATTTTTGGAACTTTAATAGGAATGTGTTTTAAAAAAAAATTGTTGTAAGTTTCTGTGTAAAATTGGTTTTATTTCTTTTTAGGTCAAATTAGAAGTAGAAGATCTTATAACCATTCTTAATACATTAGTGTACGATGGAAAGGCAGAAAGTAGTGTTTATCCAGATGGAAGCAAAGTATACAGAGCTATTGAGCCACTAATACCTCCTCCAGGTCTTATACAAGTACCTTGTGGAATTTGTCCAATGATGCACAAGTGTACTTCTACTGGACTTGTGACACCACAAGACTGTACATACATGAATGAGTGGCTAGAATAAACAAATATAAAACCAAACTAATCTTTTCTATCGTAAACCTTTCACCTTGGTCTATGACTCAACCATCCCTTTCTAAGTCATAATTATCATTCTTCACACTACCAAACTCTTTACTATCTTATAACAGACAGATTTTATGGTTAATGCCTGTTTCATGTATGAATAAGATATATTTAACAGATAAAATCACATCAGTGAATTAATGCTTATGGGAATTTACTCATTAGGTTATAGAAAGACAAAGAAATTCATTTTAACAGCTTTTATTAGATTTCAATAATACGCTACAGTAACAAAAACAAAAAATTCTAATAAATACTTTGCCAATAAAGTTGTTCCTTTAGCTTTACTCTTTATACAATGTTCTTACCTATGAGTGCACTTTTGTTTCAGTTTAGTTGCAGCCTGTCACTGATCGGTTGCATTTTGCGACCTGTGCAGACATTTCTGATATTTATTTAAGTAACTTTCCTTATATTATAAATAAAAATTTGACTATATACACAAGGATAAGACAGTTATTGTTACAGTAGATACTCATTACTTTATTAAAATCAATAACAGAGAATCAATTAGTTAATGTTGTTTCACTAAGCACATATTTTATGTGTATATACAGGTTAAATAAAATACATGTTGTGATAAGTATTCAATGATCAGAGCCCTCCCCTCACCAATGTTAAATGAATTAACTTAGTCTCATTCCGTCATGTCCAAAGTTACATTAAACTTCATTGTTGTTCTTGAATCGTTCAAAAAAAACTTTCTACTTAATAGTCAGTAAAGTTTAACTTTAAAACAGACTTCTAAAATCATTTTCTATGTTGTACAATGTCTCTGATAAAAAAGCATTTTCACGTCTAGACTGTGGTTGCCCTTTATCCTCAATGGGGCCTAAGCTTTTCCCTTTTTCATTTGAGAAAAAGGAGCTAAATATATCCATTTGAATGTAGTTTAATGACTGAAGTATTATACCATTGTTTGGGTATGGTGTATATGACTGTACGTTTTCTTCGAATATAGGTACTTGATTTATGTTTTGTGGTGGTAGCTTTGCAGTTGGCGGAGGCGGTGGGGGCTTCGTGTCCGGTGAATCCTTTTTTGGCGGGGGACTAATCTTCTTACCACCTTCAATGTAACATAAGAAAAATTTAGAAATGTAACGAATAAAAATATATCTTTTATTTATTAACTTTATTGATTTCCCTTTATGAACTTTTGATAGACAAAATACATTTTTAATTATCCCATAACGACGACCGATATGGCGTGGAGGTCAGTATGCCTACACTTCACTCCAGAGGTTGTGGGTTCGATTCCCACACAGGACAAATCTTTGTGTGCATGAACATGAATATTTGTTCTGGTCTGGGTGTTTTCCTATGTATATTAAGTATTTATTTACAAAAAAATAGTATATCTTAATAATGCTTATCTTGGAACTAAATAATTGGTGTAATTGTCAGGAAATATTTATTTATAAAGCAGTGGTTCCTGACTTTTACAATTTTATTACCCTAGGAAAGTCAACATAAATGAAGTAAGTCAGCATGAATGAATGAATTTCCTGGGCAGTCAATTCAGGCATCAACCAGCTCATAAAAGACCAGTTTTACCCCTAGTTTAGGAATCCAGGCCACATAGACACCATATTACTGTGATATGCATTTAATAAAAAGGTTTTATTTTACATTACAAACATACACTTACAATTTTAATTATTTGTGTGGATATAGATTATTTACTAGTAAAAGTAAAAAGTTCTTTATTTCATAAACTATTACATAGCACTTGAAAACGTCAAAACAAAAAATACATTAAAAAAAAAAATGTTAATACCATGAAATCACGAAGCTTTCACTTACATGCAAATAAATAAAAATTAGGTGTACGTGAATCTAAGTGTTAGTTCCGAGCCCCCGCTCTGTGAGAAGAACTGACAGGAAACTCACAGGCTATGCTCTTTTACATTATTTTTTTTACAAAACACACACAGTGAAAGTTTGAAGGTACTGAAAGGGTCCCCCGAAGCTTGAAGTAGCACTAAGGGAACCTTCCATCACAGTCAAGTCAGTATGTATTGTGAAACTGAGCTAAACCTGTACAATAGGGGATGGTCACACAATGATCTGGTTGACTTTTTATTCTAATATACACATACAAGTTGAAAATGTTAAGCCCAACAGAGATGTGCAAAATACCCTTTACAAAAGTATCTGAAATGCGAGATACTTTTAAAAAAATTATTTCAGATACCAGATACAAAATACTTTCGAGAACTGTATCTGAAATACAAAAATTCGTATATTTTATAAATATACTAAACTTCAACTTTTGTTTTCCCAATTAATATAATATGAGTCATCTAAGTCGCAAGTTCTAAAAATATCACAAAAGCTATTTGTTGACATCACATCCAAAATAACAAAGTTCAATTATTAATTGCCTATGTAGTAATTACATTGACATTAGTAGAAAGAAAGTGTCAGTTTTAAGTATTTATTTTATTAAAGAGAATAGAATAGTCTCACTTTGCGAATATATACATCGATAATTTGATTATATATTATTAATATTTATTATTTTATCAAAAAAAGTATGTATAAAACACTAAGATACAAAACAAAATATATTTGAATACAAGATACAAAATGAATTTATAAAAGTATTTTACTTACAAGTATTATGTACCTGTATTTTAGATACTTTTATCTTAGATAAATCACATCTCTGCTAGTCAACAATAAAAATTCTTAAGTATTTTCTACTTAAACTAACTTTGAATTGAAGAAAAAAGAAAACTTACTTATAGAGTACATAGCTCGCTCCATCTCACGTAGTTGTGTTTGCTGTTGCTGTACGGTGAAGTATAAATCTCTGATAGTGCTTGTGATGTGGTCCATTTCTTCAGCCCTTTTAGCTTCCTTGGCAGCTTCTTTATTGCTCTGTCTGTTACGGTAGACATAAAATCAAAATGTCATCGTTGTAAAGGGTCTGGCAAATATGACATTTAAGAATATAATTATTTCTAAACATCTTGCAGATCACTTCTAGACTCAAACTAAGCAGCTTTATACAATACAACTAGACAAGAAAACAGTCCTAATCATCAGCCCAGGGACATTAAATGTTGAACAAAGGCATCCTCCATAACTTTGCAGTGACCAGTGCAGGTGGCCTATATTCTGCATGATCCTGCGACATTTATCAGATAAACATTACATACATACTTATTATATATATACTTCTTTTTGTATATGTTACATGTTTTCTTTGTATTGTGAAATAGATCTTATTGTATTTTATCTTGAGGAATTTTGCATTGTACTCTAACATAATATAAATGAACTTTTGCTCTCTCTATGTATGGGGGTCAACTCACCTGCTGTACTCAATTATCAACAATCCAGCCCCAATAACAAATATCACTGATTCACCAAGCAGGTTAGCTCCTAGCTCAATAGCCATTTCCTGGCTGAGGACTGGAATATTGACTGGTTTCCCCAGATTTAAAATCCACATTTTGGCTTTCACCTCACACCAATTGTAGACTGAAATAAAGTTATTAATATTAATGACAGCCAAGACTAACAAATAAATAAGCACATTATTTCAAAGTCATTTTTTTGACCAGGTTTAGAACCCAGGACCCTTTGAATTTCAGTGTATTGGATTCACAGCTTGGCTGGTATACAAAAATTTTTGGAAATAATATTGGTATCAAAACAATAATAAATGTATCAAAACAATAATATGTGATTTCTAAAGTATTGTGCAATTATTGTACTTACATTGTGCTGGTGGCATACACACATAAGTTCTGAAAAATGGACTATTTTTGGCTCTTTCCTTACATGCATTAGCGATGGGTTTACTTATCTGTTTGATCAGTAAAACAGATAGCTTTGCGATAGGAAATGCTCCAACAACCATTGTTATTTCGGAATCGGCCTTTCGTATAGTAAGGATTTAATTAGAATACATTGAATTATGTTAGGTTGTCATTAATACTCCTTTGAGATTTCGTTACGTGACGCAAACTCTCCATTCAGCAGAGGTTTATGTCTGCCTGCAACCTGAAATAAAATACTTTAATAATAGTCTTTCCCCATAATACATTCTCATATGAGTTCATAGGATTCTTATAACATTATTGAGCATAATAATTTAATATGACATTATCAAACCTAATAAAACTTCCGTTATTCATTTAATAATTTTCTCTCCGCCTACGATTTATTTTATCTACATCAGACAGCTGACCTGACACTGACAGTATTTTCAATTTTGGTTATTATTACGAGTTTGGATTTTAATGATTGTTACAATATTAATAAAAATTATTAATTATTCCAATAATAATTATTGGAATTATACTACTCTTTTGAAATAAAATATGAAACCACTGAAATCAAACAGTTCATATAGCAAGCTACTAAATTACTTATTTAAGACTGGCTTGATTACATTTTTTTACCATATACGACTAAAAATTAAAATGGATTGGATTATAATTAAATTATTTATAGTTTGCTAGACTTGACTTGAAAAAATACTCAGGAAGAAGTTGTAAATTAAAACGATGCATCGAATACGAGGGAATTAGTATCTGTGGGCCCTGCCCTGTGGAACCTTCGCTCGCCCTAATAAAAAGTATGAAATATAACCTAAAAATCACACATTCTGTAATATTGCAACAAGCGGGAAAAATAACATTTACAATGTTAGTTTAATAGAAAGCCAAATATGAAGTTAGCTAGTTACCTGACGAGGCAGATAAAATAAATTTATGTTTTTTATAACTTGAAAAAATGCCGAAAATTCACATTGACGAGGTTATTCCGAAAATTTCAGTGTATCCTATGATAGTAAATTTTCAAAATGGGTATGCCACAGAAGATTTTATTTCAGAGAACTGTGTTTTGCTCAATGATAACAGCAATAATAAAAAATCCGTAGCTACTGAAATCGGCGGTATTGTATATTCTGGCGCAGAGGAAAACGAAAACGTAGGCAAAACTTTAATATTAGCGAGAAACAAAACTACCGGAAAAGTAAGACTTATAGAAGTCGGTAATATAAACTTAAAGCCCATATTAAAAACCCAGAAGTCCACTGTCACTGAGATTGATAACAGTGTACTGGAGTTGAGTAGAAAGTTTGGGTCTAAAAAGCAGAAGAAATATGTTGAACAGAAGGAAAAACTTAAAGTGAATGTTAAAACTGTGACTGAACAAATGCACAATGTTACTGTGAATATAACTGAAGATAAATTAGATTTGTCCTCCTATGAGAAAGATGGATCTGATGACTTTTACATACCACCTATCGACCGACAAGCTACCTCTGCATCTGAAGTGTATGATATATATAAAATATTAAGTAAAGAGCAGTTTGAGAAAATACATTCAGAAATTGAAAATAAGGATATTGAGTCTGAGCTGCAGCCATGGCTGAAAGAAATTGTATCTAACCAACAGCTAAGCGAAGAACATACCGTCTTAGCGCTCTATGCAAACAGTCTTTTTAATCTCGCTTCTAAATCCAGCGTTGAAATAGGAAAGAAAAATTTTGTCAGTAATTCACTGTCACCAACTTTAAATGAATTGATTTTACAAAAGTTTACTGTTGTTGCTAATAACAGAAGATCACGATCAATACCTTATAAAGATAAAACATTTTGTCATGGTATAGTACTAGTACTGCTTATAAATAATTTAAAATGTGAATGGGATGTCATACTCAAGAACACTAAGTATAGCACAAAAAATTTAATGTTAAAATTAAAAGTAATAGGAGCAACTGTGGTAACATCAGGAAGTAAATCACTAATCCAGTTAAAATTACCCTTGACTAGTGCTACAGGGGGAAGAAGAAAAAGTGCAAAATTTTAACATTTTCTTTTAAATTTCAATATAATTATATTAATATACTGCCTAATTATTTAAATTAATTCAAATAAAACCTCCTGTGTCCTTCTTATAAGTTATTTTACTATAATAAACTTCTTATAGTGATAGGCCTTGTGAGGTGGACCCCCGGCTGGTAAGGTAGCCACTGGGATGAAGCAAACATGAAGAATACTATAACTTTTACCTTGTGAATGCATGATGGTCTGACAATACATTTTTACAGTATATTATATGAATATACACTTCATGTTTTATAAAGTATGTATTTTTTTTAAAACTTGATTGTAAATATAAACTTTTTTGTAATTAATAAAGTAATTAGTAAACTTGTTACTGTATTATTCTGAAGTTGCTTACTATAAAACTATTTAATCTTAAACAAAATAAAACTTCACTTTTACAATCCCACATTTAAATAATCTTTATTTTATTTATTTTTTTATAAAACTAAATGATGATAATATTAAATGCTGAACTTGTACTGAGTAATACTAGATTGATCTGGAAAAGCAGTCCGTAGTATAAACATGTTATTAACTTCTGGAGTTAAATTTAGAGTTTCCAAATATCCAAACCAATAGATGACTAAACCTGGACCAAATCTATTCCAATAGCAAAGTAATTGATCCTTTAAATATCCTGAGTGATTATCTTCATTACCAAAGAGTGCTTTACTCTCCACCCAGTGAACGATAAATCCATCAACTGCTATGGGGACATCCAGCTTGAAATCGGGAGTCTTGTCATATCCTCTGGATCGCAGTATACTTTCATCAGAAAATGTTATATTCATCAATCTTAACTCCCTTTCCAATCTTAGTTCATATTCGAGTCCCACTGACCTAGACAAAAGGGTGTTTTATGATTATTTCTGTAATTTCAATAATTTATTTTTTATAAGAGACAAACTTTTCAAAAACTAATATCTCATGTTAGTTTATAAACCTTTTTGGTAGATCACTTTACAGTAAGATACCATAATATGTAATACTAGCGGTCGCCCGCGGCTCCGCCCGCGTGGATTCCGGTTACCGCTGCGAAAAGACACGGTCAGCAAAATGATTCCCAGGTCAATTCACAGACACCGACACTAACATCGACGACGCAGTCATTATCCGCAGGCTGCATAGATTGTCTTTATGTGGATGTTAAAGTTGTTAATGATGCAAATATTTAAATGTAATTAATACTAAGTATTCACTCCTACCCGCAGTCCCGGAGTGCAACCCGTTGTTTTGGGATAGATAACTAAAGATTTGATGTTAAATTATTTTCAGGTAACAAAATAAACTGATGGTCAGGAGCATAGGGCAGAGTATAGGGCGCCGTATAGCAGAAATCGTAATAATTTAATTTCGCCATAACTTATTATATTGTCTTATTATATATATTATATATATTATATATATATTGTCTCTTGATTTAAGTAAAATTATTTTGTTCACATTCCCCTACTCAAAGAGCTTGCCAGACGCGGAAAATAATCTTAGATATAAGTTAAACTGTGTACTACATACTATAAGTACATATCATGATTGTATTAATTTGATTGATACTAACAGTTTTGTTAGCAGCAAATTTATGACTAAAGGTAGATATTACCTTTCATCTAGTTTTAAGCAACAGATAGCAAATTCGCTATCCTATTATTTTAGTATAATGTATAATTTATTATGATTTATTTGAAAGTATTATGGATGAAGTGCTGGGAAAAGTTTATAATGCTAACAAAAATGTTATTGTTTGTGGAGATTTTAATGTTAATTTGCTAGAGTGTTCGAGTGCATGTACAAGAATAAAAGCACTTTTTAAATCATATAATTTGATAAATGTGTTTCTAGAGCCAACAAGAATTACAGCCACTACTGCCACTTGCTTGGATAACATATTTACAGATATTATACTGAGTGATGACAGTAAAAAAATTATTAATCAATTAGATTCAGATCATTGTGGTCAACAAATATCTTTGCTTTGTAGAAATAAAACTGTGGCTAAAAGAACAATAACATTTATACCAAAAACCAATAATCGTTTTGAGAGGTTTAACAATAAATTATTATCATTTAGTTTACCCATGGTAGATAAAAGCAATGACCCTAATATTTTATATAATATGTTTTTTAGCGACTTTTGTAGTAGTTTTCAATCAACATTTACTCCCAAAACGATTAAGGTAAATGATAATGCTGCCTTTAGTGAATGGGCTACTCCTGGGCTACATAAAAGTAGAAAGAGACTGTATGAACTGTATGACGAAAGAAATGTTAACAATAGTGAACAATTTCATAATTATGTAAGGAAATATTCTAAAATATTTAGAAAAGCATGTCATACGGCAAAGTCTTGTTATTTGAGCTATAAAATTAAAAATAGTGATGATAAGATTAAAATGACATGGAATATTATTAATAGTGAAACGGGAAGAAATAAGAATTATAATAATAAGTTTAAACTCAACATTGATAGCAAGACGCTTACATCTGACTTAGATATTGCCAATGCTTTTGAAGACTTCTTTACTAATATTCCAGTGTCTACTACAAAAACTTTAAATTCCTCGCCTACTTTAGCGGAGGCTATTTTAAGAGATAATGTAAACATTTGTACAGAAGAGTTTATGTTTAATCATGTAACACCCATAGATATAATTAAGACATTTAATACTCTTAATGTTAAAAAGACTGCAGACCTCTGGGGCAATTCCATCGTAGTTACCAAGCCTATCATTGTTTCGGTGGCGCACAGTTTAGCTATAATATTTAATAAATGTATAGATTGCGGCACGTTTCCAGATTTAATGAAAAATAGTAAAATCATTCCACTATTTAAATCGGGCAGTACAGCAGACCCAACTAATTTTAGACCTATTTCAGTGCTGCCTACTTTTAGTAAAATTTTTGAAAAACTTATTTACAACCAAATGTTAAGATTTTTTAATAAAAATGGCTTAATGCATTCAAAACAATTTGGATTCACTAAGGGTCGCTCCACAACCGATGCAGGTGTTGAGCTTTTGAAACATATTTTTGATGCTTGGGAAGATTCTTTGGACGCTTTAGGTATTTTTTGCGATCTGTCCAAAGCTTTTGATTGTGTTCCTCATGAAACATTGATAAAAAAATTAGATTATTATGGAATAAGAGGCTCCGCATTGGATCTTCTTACTTCTTACTTAAGTAATAGGATTCAAAGGGTTGAAGTTAATGGAAAGCGATCTCAGGGTTCTGTAGTAAAAATGGGGGTACCGCAGGGCTCGATTCTCGGCCCGTTTTTGTTTTTAATTTATATTAATGATTTGCCACATTTGGTAAAGGAAAATCACGAGATAGTATTGTTTGCTGATGATACATCATTATTATTTAAAATAAAGCGATATCAGAACCCAGACGATGTAAACAATGCGATCTCAAAGGTGGTGCACTGGTTTGACGTTAACAATTTATTATTAAATGGGGCTAAAACGAAATGCATTAAATTCGTGACGCCTAACGTCAGAGAAGTAAACACCACTATTAAAATAAAGGAAGATGAGTTGACCCTTGTGGATACCACCAAATTTTTGGGTATTATATTAGATTCTAAGTTACAGTGGGGCCCACATATTGGTGAATTGTCGAATAGACTCAGCTCTGCTGCATACGCGGTAAAAAAAAATTCGCCAATTAACAGACGTTGAAACAGCTAGGCTTGTTTATCATTGCTATTTTCATAGTGTTATGTCGTATGGTATTCTTCTGTGGGGTTGTGCCGCAGATATTCAAAATATTTTTGTACTGCAGAAGAGGGCCATACGAGCAATTTATAATCTACCATGTAGACATTCACTAAGGGATAAATTTAAAGAAATTGGTATTTTGACAGTGGCGGGTCAGTTTGTTTATGAAAACCTAGTATATGTACACAAAAATTTTGATAAATTGAGTAAGAAAAGTGATATACATAACCTAAACACAAGAAATAAGCATAAACTAGTTGTACCTGCCACTAGGCTCCAAAAGATTAACAAATCTTTTAAAGGTCAATGTGTGCGATTCTATAATAGAGTCCCAAGCAATGTACAGCAATTAAGCCTAAATAAATTTAAATTAACAATAAAACGCAAGCTGTCTTCAAAGGGATATTATTCTATTAAAGACTATATGGCTGATAAAAATGCTTGGGATTAAACCGCCGTTTCATACAGGCTATTCTAATATGAATGACTTAAAGCATGAATATTGTTATATTATGTTGCATTGTATAGCGTCACAGACAAATGAAGATTGTTACTAACCAATCGATAATTTAAAAGAGCATAGCCTGTGAGTTTCTTGCCAGTTCTTCTTACAGAGCGGTGGCTCGGAACTGGCACTTAGATTCGCTTGCACTTAAATGTTTTTTGTTTTTTTAAATTATTTGGTTGCAAGTGAATCTAAGCTTCGTGATTTTAGTATAGTTATATTTTATTTGTTTTTGTTATATTTTTATAATTTTGACGTTTTCAAGTACTATGTAATAGTTTATGAAATAAAGTATTTTTGACTTTTGACTTTTGACTTTTGACTTCAAACCAAACGTCTAATTTTGATCATTCAAAGACCAAATATTATCTACATAAACTGCACTAAGTGATGAAATAATTTAATTTGATAAAGATTAAAAGCATAAGTAAAATAAATGCGTTTAAATGTAGTCCAAAAAAAATATCAAGATTTTTAAATAAAAAAATTATTGTTGTGCCTCACTCGACATAGATAGGTATAGTGTGTCGCGGACTTTTTGGTAGATATTTATAAGATCTACAATTAATTCGTATATTTTATAGTTTAGGCAGCGTACGCAAAATGAGTAACTGTTCTGGTTGATTTTTTTTTACACTTAGTGTCCGAAAAACCCAAATATCTTATGGAACCCTATTTTTTTCCAAATTAAAACTTAGCCTATGTTACTCAGTGATAATGTAGCTTTCTAATGAAATAAGAATTATTAAAATCGGTCCAGTACTTTTTAAGTTTATTCATTACATACAAAAATACAAATCTTTCCTCTTTATAATGTAGAAGAAGAAGATAAAACAATATCTAGTAGTTTCTGACTTTAGCCATAATCACATTTGTTTTGGTAATTTTAGTCCTACTATGTTTCTAGTTTTAAAAACCTAGTGATTTTGCATTCATTGTTATCAGTGGTTTGCTCTAAGTATAATAATGAATATTACTTATTTGGAAGTGTTGGTATTATGTGGACTAATAAAATTATTGATAAACTTAGATCTTATTAGATGCTGTGAATAAATAAAGAAAAAAGATGTATTAAGTAACATTAACATTTTACTTACTGTTTTATAACATCTACATATGGCCCATACTGGTTATCATTCATAATACCCTGCAAATAGAAAAAGACACTCATTAGCCATATGTTTTCATTTAAATCTTTAAGCTATTGTTTTTTACTATTCAATTAAAGAATATTTCCCATCAAATAATTTGAGTTGAGTTGAAAGAAAACTATAATAGCATTTGTTAAGTTATCATTTGGGTATATAAGGTATTATTTCCAAAAAAGAAATTATTTATGATGACATCTGTTACATATTATCGTTAATACAAGTTCCTAATAATACTTATCTTGAAACTAAAGAAAATAATTGTTTTTAGAGAATTATTTATGTACAAGTTATGTGCTTAAAATACTTACTATGAATACTTGATGTGCGAGATCCTTGTCTTCAATACAAGTTGTGTCTTTTATATATTTTTTTGAAGAATCATTGTAGACATTCTGCAATAGAGATCTGGCAAAAAGTGCAGGACTTATTCCGTGACAGTCTGATAATCTGAAAATAATTTACAAATTAAAATACTTCTACATACATACACTCAAGCCTGTTTCCCGAAAGGGTAAGCAGAGGCTATTACATGCCCACATTTCGCCAATAAATAAATATTCCCTTACAATCACACCAATTATTTAGTTCCAAGATAAGTATCATTAAGAAAGTATTAATGTTCCCATGTAATAGGTGGCAAGCCTATTGCCGCCAATATTTCTACTTGTAGGTACATAAGTGTTTTTTATGTACAAGTAGAAATATATTTTATCTTTAAACATATCACAGGGGACCTACATACTTATTTGTTTATTTATAACCTTCATATTGAAAATTCTATTATTAACAATTATGTTCCTTAGTTGTTTTTATTTATTCTCATTTCCTTGCAATTGTTGGCTAGGGCCTCATTCATTTTTGAGATTATCTTGATACAACTAGGCATAGATTTACTTAAATAAACACAGAACTTAAGCATTTGTGCCAGTTAAGTTGTACTTTATCGTGGCAGTTGTCTGCCTCTTCACAGATTTTACATACATACATATTATCACCCGTTTCCTATTGGTTTGTTTATTAAATAGTTAATACTTACTTCATTATAACATTTCCCTGATCTTTGTCCTTCATCAGTTCTTCATAGAGGTCATGGTATCTATTAGATATAACTGGAGACTTTCTATAGTTCTGTTTCATTGACCTCTGAACTAATAATGCTAAAATACTGCCCATTGTTGATGGTGGTATGCTAAAATCAGCATGTTTCAAAACGTTATTATAGAAACATTATATCAAAATTTATAAGGCAATAGGTATATAAAGTCCCTGAATTTTTTGTTTCAGTTGTAGTGTTACAGAATTGTTCTTAGTAGCCGGTACCACCGGAGATATATCATACATCTACTTAAATACAAATTTTAATGTTTTACTACCTAGTATATTTTTTCCTAAGCTCATTTTCAGCTTTCCGACTAAATGATGTAAGTTTATTAAAGTCTTCCACTATTGCATTATATACCTCCAACTTTAGTGGCTTTATTTCACTCATTTTAAGTTCGTAATTAAATGGTCCGTTCAATTAGTAGCACGTTAAATACAAACAAATTACAAACTTGAGTGCTCGGCGCTGTCATCTCAGTGTCATGTCAATTATTATTGTCAGACTCAGTCAGGTTTATAGTGATGCTACGAACGCAGCTAAATCCATGGATTTAATATTTCATATTTTTAGCACTATTAAACTATTTTTGAATAAGAGCCTAAATATTAACACCAATACATTACAACCACCAAAAACCGGCTTAGCTAAGTTAAGCAGTTCCTTTGAAATGATCATGGTTATGTTTTAATTTTAATACTAATTGTTAGCACATACTAAAAAAAAAACTGTTTTTCCACAACTTTGTTGTAGCTGGTAAATAATAAGTTTTACTCAAACATACAAAGATGATTTTATTGATGTATCATTTTATCAGAGGTTGGTTGTCTTGAATATTAAATATATGTTTACAGACGCGAGTGCAAAATTATGATTGAGTAAATATTAATGGCTAACTCTATTGTTTAGTTAGAGCTGGACAATAAACATATATTTCACCATTATCGCATTAATTGCTGTCAATTTATGAATAGGATTTTTTCGATACATCATTTTAAAGTGTTTAAAAATGCTTTATAGATTTAAGCCGTAGCCATATCAATACATCCCAACCCGAAACCTAGTCGATGGCTATCGGTAGAAAGTTACATAATAAAAGTAGAAATTAATTTATTTTGTAAGCAGATTTTATATAGCTTTTAGATCATAACGTTTTTATTGCACCTGTAGTCATCTGGCTTCATTGTAAATTTATCCATTGGGAAAAATTGGGAAAATGGAACGAAATCACGCATGACAGTGACAGTAGTGACACTAGTAGTAGGTAAAAATGGAATAGTTAGTACCTAAGGAATTTCTCTCTGACATAGTCAGACATACTTAGTGCCAATAATTTTAAAAAGAAAGAAGGAATTTCTCTATTGTAGTGTTATGATTAACTTATTATTACGTACTTACTCAATACGACCAGTAGCCAGTTTTACGTTGCATTAAACATAAAAGTGCTGGTAAGGAAATGCAATAATTTATCAAACTTTGTTATTTTGTTCTTTATTTATTTTCATTAATAATTTTATCCTTATTATATTTTTGTCCGAACTTTAGATCTGCTTATTTATCCAGTTATATAATCTCAGAAAAATGATAGCCGGTAGAGTTGGAAATTTGCCTTTGTCCTCTGAAAACCCATTGGGACTGTCCTGGCATGACTCTGCTTGGATACCAATATTAAATCCTTCTAATATCATGGATTACTTCTCTGAAAGATCAAATCCGTTTTTCGACCGTACATGCAACAATGAAGTTGTCAAAATGCAACGTTTGAGTATGGATCAGTTACAGTAAGTGGAATTTTAATTTTAGGTCTATGGTTGTTTTGAATAAAGTCAGTTATTATAAAACGTGTCACAGTTTGTGGGCTCATCATCTGAGACCATTCAAATCCCAAATCTGAGCATGGCCCACTGAAAATAAAATTCTGTTTCAAATAAGCTGCACTTATGTTTCTAACTTAATGACAAATAGTCTGTGAACTTATATCATTGAATAAATAAAGAAAATACATGTGAAAGATTCAAACTATACCAAGTTAATATTCATGTTAATGCACATAAAGATTTGTCAATAACCTACACACCATATCAGTTGTTAAATGAACATACATTATGTTGAATTTTCCTTAACCTTTTAACCGCCAGCCTTAATTTTAGTGGTCGTGCCCTCAGCACCAAGAACAGTAAAACGAAACATAAATAAATACCTACAACAAATAGAGATGTTCAATAGTATATGGATAGGGGTATGTCCCCTACACACACAGGACTGGCTAGATGGTATGGAATAGGATGACATTTGGTAGTAATCCTGTCCTAAGCGCAAAAGTTGTGGGTTCGATCCCTACCCAGGAGAAACATTCATTGTTCATGTGATGAACATTAGTGTTTGGTCTGTGTCTGGGTGTAAATATATATAAGTAATATATTTGTAATACCACTGTTGTTTCTAATATCCGTCACACAAGTGCTTAACCGGTTCAGTGCATAATGAAACAAAAAGCATTTAAATATCTTAAAAGATTTATTGATCAGGTACCTCACAATAAAATAAGTCATGAATTTAATTAGGTTATGTAATGAATTTAATTACAAGCACTCGCTTATGACGTGAGAAGCGGTTGTCTTTTTCCGACCTAGCGCCAGGTATACTAGCAACATCCGTTTCTAAACATGCAGACTAGGGATGGGAATTGTCAATTCAGTGACTGACATTTCTAAGCTTTATTTATTATAAATAAAATAAACACATTTATATCCATAGTAACAATTGCTTTATTTGTTTTTTTATTAAATTAGTAAGTATAAACAGAAATAGTTTAATTTATGAGTATTTTTCTATCAGTAAATCATTACTTATGTCCCATCCTTATTGTCGGATATTTCCGACACGGGCGTTGGACATCAATACACTTTTTGAATAATAATATCAGTAATTTCTGTAACTTAAGACATTATTTTTTATGTGTTAGAATTAAGAAACTAAAGTTTAAGCAATTGTATATGATTACTGTGTTCAACTATTTACCAAATAGGAACATTATTTTAATGTACATTTAATGTACAATATACACTTGGTATTTACCACTACTTGGTTAATCGACCAAATGGTCGTAAAAATCCGACTTTGGCGAAATGAGCCCAGAATTTTTTGTCGGAATAATCCGGCCTTGGCGCTTGGTTTACAGCTGAGACTGTGCTTATTGCTTATCATTAAGCTCTATCTGGCTATCTGCTTACTTAGATAAATATACAACCAATAATATCATGACCCAAGCATTATCCTGGTTGTGCCCGAGCCTTACACTTAGGGCCTAAAAACTGCTGACTGTTCTAACCAGATTTATTAACAACAATAACACAATAAATATCATTAAAAAATTTCAGAAATATGACTGGGTTAGAATATATATTGCTACATGTACAAGACCCAATATTGTATGTAATAAGAAAACAACATAGGCACAGTCCTACCCAAGCTACTCCATTGGCAGACTACTACATCATTGCTGGCATAGTGTACCAGGCTCCTGATTTAGCCAGTGTATTGAATTCTCGATTGGTAAGAATTAAACACTTGCATAATAATGTAGTATCATAAGATGATAACTCGAGACTAATATATTATATTAGTCTTGAGTTATCATGAATATATTATATTTAAGTCTTATTTTAACAACAGTCACCATCATCATCTCAGCCATCTGACGTCCACTGCTAAACATAGGCCTCCCCAATAGATTTCCACATTGAGCGATCCTGAGTCGCCTGCATCCATCGGCTTCCCGCTGCCTTGACCAGATCATCGGTCCATCGCGTGGGAGGCCGTCCTCTACTACGTTTGCCGGTTCGCGGTCCCATTGTAGAACCTTAATACATTAACCGCCATGGGGGGCACCGGTGACCGGCATGCTACCCTTCTTATGGGGCCATGGGGGGCACCGGTGACCGGCAGGGAAGACTTATATACCAGATGGCCTAAATGGAACCTTTGGGTCAAATTAGCTTGGCAGTTAATGTGTTAACGCCCCATCAGTCGTCGGTTCTTCGAGCTATGTGCCTATATATGTGTTAACAACAGTAATGAGTGAGAATTACATATACATGGTATAAATAGCAGGCTTCTGATTTAGCAAGCGTATTGAATTTTCGAGTGGTAAGAATGAACATAGCACACAGCACTTTTAGCACCTAAACAAAGTACTTGCACTATGAGTACTTAACAACAAAAAAAATGTAAGACAAAAAAACTATAACTCAAATACAAATTTTTTGGTAAATACATACTTATAGTTAGAAAGTAGAAACACCCAGTCCAAGATAAATGTTCATATTCAACCACATAAATATATTTGTCTTGTGTGAGAGTGTAGGTATGTACTAATCAGAAAGCTATCATCATATCAGCCTTATAAAGTTCACTGTGGAACATGCTTCCCCAATAGATTACATTCTTTAAGGGGAATTTCCCATAATCACCACGCTGGGCAGTGGATTGGTGATTGCAGTTCCAGCCAGTTCTTAGGATGACGCTGCTGCCCATCATTCTGTAGGCTGCCGGCGCCACACGACACAAAGCTATAGCGTTTTACAATTATGCCTGGTCTTATTTAATTAGCAATTAGGTCTTCCAATTTATTTGGATTTCTTGATTGGTAAGAAAGAATGTTGCTATTGAAATTTCTTTTTTACATTATTTACAAATGGCTTAATCTACACCTGATATACTTATTGATCAAAACCTGAATTATTATTACAACATTACACAATTTGAAATCTGATTTGACTAAACATCTCAAAGTTCATATCTTTTTATTATTACACTAGCAGCGCCCTGCGGTTTTACCCGCGTGGTCCCCGTTTCCGTGGAAATATCGGGATAAAGAGTGTCCTATATGTTAGTCCAGGACTGCAGCTATACACGTAAATTTTTTTATCACAATCGCTCCAGTAGTTTTTGCGTGAAAGAGTAACAAACATCCATCCACACATACAAACTTACACGTTTATAATATTAGTAGGATTATATCAAAATATTATAGTAGAGAAAAAACATTTTTTAGTTGTCTGCTGTTCACCATCTTCAATGCTCATTTGAGGAAACCATGTCATATTCAAGATATCACCCTAGTAAAGGCTATTGGTGGGATTTCAAGGCGACTAAACCAGGTATGTTACTATCTATTTATAATTTAAAAATCATTATAACTGCTGAGTATCCCTTCAGAGACTGGCTTTTTGGAGTAAGAGCGGCTTTTTGAGGCAAAATTTTGGAACTCATTTTGAGTCTTATCCACATTACTAAAAAGTTCATGGCCATTTGAAGGTTTTTTGCTGCGGCGGATTAAACAGTGATAGGCCTTTGAATGAATCGTACCTACATTAGTGACACTGTCTTATTTTGGTACAACTGTGGTACCTAATTTTAGAAAAACTTGATTTCAGGGTTAGGTCCATTTACAACATCACAGAATGCTCCTAAAGAAACATCAAGTGCACCAAAAGAAGAACAATCTACCTTATTTCAACGACAAAGAGTTGACATGTTGCTGGCGGAGTTAGTAAGGCAGTTTCCATTACCAGTCACTCAGACTGCTTCCAGCCAGGTGAATTCAGAATATCACTTATTCACATTCTTTAGATAACTACGCACCATGAAGTGACTACCACAAATAGTTATAACAGGGACCAACATCTTGACATCCCTTCCATAGCACCACACAATTTAGTCACCCATCCAAAGCACTGACCTTGCTTTACTTGGTTATCGATTCGATTATCCAGTGCCGTAGAGCCACAACCGCTTCTCAATAATATTAAAACCTTACTTTAATTTGATCACATTTCTTTCATCTTTGATTTACCTCACTTGATTAGAGTTTTTGTCATTGTAAAGTAGTTTGGTTATGAATGCAATATTATGCAGCAATTTGCAACTTCGTTCTTTTAAACGCATGAGGCAATTTGCTTCATTTAAACGCAGCCACTTTGACTTAAAGTCAAGCTCAAAAAATTATTTATATTATTCTTGTAACTGGGGCAGAAAAACAACTAAAAAACAAATTTTGACGATTTTCTTGCCAGTTCTTTTAGATCAAGCTCCCGCCCTTAAATAATGGTCGCGTTAGTTTTTAAGTTTGGCTTATAAGAGCTCTAATGACACCAAACTCGAATAGTGATTTTGACTTGACTTGACTATAGAAAACAACACATTCTAAGCATCAAAGACAACAGTGTAATAGTTTTTTAATTATTTAACTGTTACAGAGTAATGGAGTGTCAATAAAAGCAGAGAATACTACAGAGAAAACCGAGAAATCTATAGATGGTATTCGTGTCGGAGCCATCACAATAAAACAAGAGCCAGTCGAACCAGGCAACTCCGATATTACTAACGGGAATATGTCAAGTCACATGGATATTAAAACTGAAATCAAACAGGAAAACATGAAACCGCCTCCAGAGAAAAAACCTAGAGTATGAGAAGAAAATGTAGCATTTTAAGTCACTGAATCTTGTTTTGTGTGTCATTAAATGTTGTTCGTTCAAAGTTCAAACCTCAAAGAATTCTTTATTATAAATAAAAAATAAATAAAATTAGATGGCTACATATATATATATATATAAGGGCTTTTGTTTTGGTACAATATTAGAACTATAATAGTACAACTATTAGCTGAATGATTTGATGGGATCTACAGATTGCCCTCAAATTAACACAACATTATAAAACTATCACTCATCCTTTATAAAAAAAAAATATTGTCCACATTGCATACTGTGGCAACCTGTAATTAAGGGCACACTATCCTTTTAAGTTTATAGTAGTTTGACGACCAATATGGTGGGTAGGTCATTATATCTGCACTTCACTCTAGAGGTAGTGGGTTTGATTCCCACATTGGACAAATCTTTGTGTGCATGAACATGAATATTTGTTCTGGTATGGGGGTTTTCCTATGTATATTAAGTATGTATTTACAAAAAATAAATAAAAATAAAGTTTGTTTATCCGTTCTTTAGTATCCATAACACAATTTCTTAGTGATACTTATCTTGGAACTAAATAAGTAGTGTGATTGTAAGAGAATATTTATTTATAACATGTAGTATACTTTGTATTAGTACAGATTATTTACAGACTGTCATAATGGTAATTAAATATATGCATACAATACAATTTATTATATTGCGGGTAAACTATGTAGGCCTATGCAATATGCTTTGTTCCTCTCTTCTTGATTATTATATAAGTTATCAATTTTCGCCTGTTCATCCATATTCAGACATAGTTGGCAATTAATTCTTCTTGGATCTGGTAGCTCAGGCAAGTTTTGGTCAATGTTCTGTCTGAAAATAAAAAAAGTTATAGGTTAATTTACCATCATATATTATATATTTACATTCTATAAATTTGATATTACACTTTTGCTACAAGGGTAGCGTGAATGTCTTATGACAAAATAATATTAGTAGTCAATTAATGTTTTTTTATGATAGACAGATAAACCTTGTGACACAGCCACCTTGTGCTATAAAAAACTGCCTATCATTTTCTTCTTATTTCAAGTCGATGACAAGTCAGTTTGAATGGGCCTATATTTTGTCGGCATAATATGCTGCCACAGCAATAGCACAGGCGGAAGCACCCATCAGTCCTTACGTGAGCATGCTTCAGGGCACAATGGATATGCACTTAAGTGAGCCATGATTTGTAGAGTTACCTCCACACCCACTTATTCCCTTAGGTGCCTGTTATGAGACACTTGGGCTTGTGCAAGTCTACACATGGGATGGGGTGTATTCTATCTCTAACACAATCAATAATAATTTAAAAATCGCAATAATCTTATTATAAAAAAATACCTGGATAAAGCTTCATTAAAACCGCATTGCAGCCCAAATGTCAGTCCTTGAGCATATCCTGTATCAAAACTTGGTTGGAAAGAAGAACTTTGTCCGTCTGAAGCTCCGTCTGCAAATCCAATCTAAGAAAAAAAAATGTCGCTTTAGTTCTCATAACTTCAGGGCTGATGGTTTTATTTCATTTGGGCAGTAATAACTTTACAAATATTTTGGTAATAATTTTACTTACTTTGCTAACGGGTAAAGTAACACGAGACCATGTCTTAGCCATTACAATTTTACTTTCTTCATTCGACATAATTACGGTTTTTTATTTTAATAGTAAACAACAACAAAAACATCCTACTACAGCAGCTCTTTTTTTCTTCTTTTCAGACAGGTAACAAAACAAACATACCTTGTCAGTTGTCATTGCTATGTCAGTGTCCAGCTAAAAAAAAAGGTAATTCTTTTCCAGGTTTTTTAGAGATAAGTGGATGGAGATTTGTTGCGAGACTGTTCGATACATCGAAGGTTACAGCGGCCTCGGTACGTAGCAGGCTCGAAAGAAGAAACATAGTTTTTAGTCGATAGAAGTCTGACACACCCTCCCGCTCCATCCATAGCGGAAGAAAGTCAGTTGATGATTTTCCATCAAAAAAAAAGTAGAGAGAGATTTCCTTTTTAGTATGATTTTATCCATAACAGAGGTTTCACAAATAAATGATTACCGTACAAAACATGTAGAAAATTAAAAAAGTTCTAAATAATAAAAATGCTAATACATAGGCGCACGAAGTTCGAATCTGCGGATGAGTTCGGCAGATTGTAGAAAATTCAATAAAACATTATTGCCACAGGCCTCATATATTATTTATTATTATTATTTTTTTAAATACGTACCAACTGAGTGTGTTCTTTTACATATATTTCATATAAATTAGAATCGTGGGAGAAACATAGTTTGATAGCCTTCTTAGCGTTATGGGTGTGAAATGGTGCACATTGAGTTTTTCCTACCAAAGTTCTGTAATTACCATATAACTTAAAATATTTAAGACCCGTCCCGTATACAAATTTAAATTATTAACTCTCTCTCACTAATCGGTGTCATGTCAATGTCAAGCAAGCCGTGTGTGACTCTGTGACCGCAGTGGAATGGAATGTGCTTGGTTCTTTAATAAACATTAAATTCTAAATTAAAAAGATTTAAAATATGTTTTAACTCCAGGGATTCTGAGATATTGTTGATTTTTTAGAATATTTATAAAATTTCAATATCCAACTTAACAAACTGTCAACTTTAGTTCGATCAATAATTAATATATTTGTTAGTACCTACTCTTTACTTAAGTAATATTGCAATATTTCCTTAAAATATACATACATTAAAAAATTATAAATTTACTAATTGTTTTCATTTAATAGGCTTATAGTATTTGCACTTGCGTTCGATACGAACGAATCTATTTACGTGACAATATGTAGTCCTAAGAGTGCATTGGTGCAACTGTTTTCTATATTTAAAGCTAGTGATTGCGATCGAGATCATTCTAGGCTATGCACTGACCTATTCTTATTCTATTAATAACATTTATAATGATTAATGATTCCTTGTTTCATAGTGTTATTTGAACCGGCTGTGTAAACTATGGAGAAGCAAATAAGATGCTTTTCTGATGTTAAACTTGAAGAGTTCAAGGCTGAAAATGTTATAACAGATACATCATCTGATCAGGTTAGTATTTATTTAACAAAGTCCTATATTTTGTGGCTGGCAAAAAGGAAATGTCACATAATCAAGCTTCTGATCGTTGATTTCAGATTGATGTTGAAAAAGTAATATTAAAACTTTATAAGCAGTTTGAAGAGGATGCTGCAATAGATCCAACATTACCTTTATTAAATAGAAAATCACATTGTAATATACTAAAAAGTTGGTTGCAAGGACTACCAAAAAGTTACGAATGCTTAGATGCTAGTAGAACATGGCTAGTATACTGGATACTGCATTCGCTATGGCTTCTAAATGATATGCCGGATCGAGAAACATTGTCTGAAGTTGTAAATTTCCTAAGCCATTGTCAGCATGAAGAGGGTGGTTATGGAGGAGGCCCTAGTCAATACCCTCATCTAGGAACGACTTATGCAGCAGTAAATGCTTTAAGCATTATTGGCACAGACGAAGCTTACGACTCCATTGATAGAAGCTCACTGCAAAAGTTTCTATGGACAGTTCGAGCTGTTGATGGATCATTTGCCTTACATAGAGGTGGTGAACAAGATATACGAGGAGCCTATTGTGCTGTTAGTATTGCCAAAATAACAAACACTTACACAGATGCCTTGTTCAATAAAACAGCTGAGTGGATTATTAGTTGCCAGACATATGAAGGAGGCTTTTCTGGTTGTCCAGGAATGGAAGCACATGGTGGTTATGCATTTTGTGGACTAGCTGCCCTTGCCCTGTTAAATCGAACTTCTCTATGTGATATTGATTCTCTACTACGATGGTCGGTTAATCGGCAGATGCGAGTGGAAGGTGGCTTTCAGGGTCGTACTAATAAATTAGTTGATGGATGTTACTCGTTTTGGCAGGGAGCTGCTTTTCCAATTATCAGTGCAATATTATCCAAAGGTAATATAATGTTTTGAATTTTCCTTCTAATATCATATGTCAATTTGTTGTAATTTTGTTATGACATAAAACAAAACTAAAATAAAAACACGAGAGAGTGAGAGAGATGAAAGATAGTTTATATTATACATCTTTATATTAGCTATTATGTCGTATTACTATTTTAAAGAGGTGTGCAACCATATTATTCCTACAACAACAAAATATTCCTATTGGAGCCTTATTGTTATACAATCAAAGAGATAACAATGAAAAGCTTCATTATCATCAAATATATCATTGTCCTGGTTGCCTTAGACTTCAGCTTAGTGCCCAGTGTCTGTTTACTGGTCTAACCAGATTTTGACTTAATTTCAAATATTACAGACCCAGAAGAAAACATAATTCTATGGGTAAACCAGCTGTCAGGTTAATTACGATTGCCATAGATGTTCATGACAGACAGGACCGTTGGTCCTGTCTGTCCACGTAAGCCGTTGGGCTTACGTGTTTTCTGAACATAACCGCCTCAAAAGCCATAGGGTGCGCCACTAGGTTTTGAACCGAAGACCCTCTAAATTTGATGTCTTTGGGTCAGGGCAATGGAACGTTTCATAAGACTTAAAAAATTATCATACTAAAGTTAAAAGAATATGCTCTAAAAAATCTATAAGCATTTGCTAACGCCATTATAAATATATTTATTACAGATAACAAAGAAATGATGGAAACTGTGTTTTTTAACCAAGGTGCCTTACAAGAGTATATATTGATATGTTGTCAAGCCCGTGACGGGGGTCTTGTTGACAAACCTGGCAAGTAAGTGAAAACTATATAAAATCTAACTAATCTAAAAGCTCCTATTCTAGTGAAATAGGCCTTAAGTGACTTTCATACTTGTGTCTTAGTCAAATATTCGAAGAAGTCCAATAAATGGCAGATGACATTCTTCACCATTTGCCGAACAATAATGTTCTTCTGATCATGGCCGTGTGGCGCCGGCCTAGAATACCGTCACGCATTCTCGTCTCATGGCGAGTCGTAAAAGTCGATGAAGAGAAATGCTACCGGATGATGGGCAGCAGCGTCATCCTGCGTACTGGCTGGAACTGCTATCACCAACCCGCCTGCCCAGCGTGGTGATTATGGGCAAATACCCTCAAATGCAAATGGCACTCACGAGGAAATGGCCCCCAGTCCCCGGCGGCCCCGCTCTTCCAGATTACGGTAGCGGTCTTGGTAACGGCGGGGCAGGGGGTGCTAAGAATCACCGGCAGAGATCCGGCTACCACCCCAAACGACGACTTCTGCACCTGGCAACTTATAACACGCGCACACTGAGGTCCGACGAGAAGATTGACGAGCTGGAGGAGGAAATAGAGCGGTTGCACTGGGACATTATCGGGTTATCCGAAGTCCGTAGACAGGGGGAGGACACGGTAATCCGTAAGTCCGGTAACTTGCTCTACCACCGGGAGGGCGATCACCTGTCCCAAGGTGGTGTCGGTTTTATCGTCCGGAAGTCTATCCGTAACAACGTCGTGTCTATTCGGAGTGTGTCGACCAGGGTAGCGTACCTAATACTCAGAATCACCAAACGGTATTCGTTGAAGGTAATTCAGGTTTACGCACCGACCTCGGCGCACCCCGATGAAGACGAGGAGATATTCATCATCATCATCATCAGCCTATACTAGTCCACTGCTGGACATAGGCCTCCCCCAAATCGCGCCATTTTCCCCTGTCTTCGGCTTGCCGCATCTAGCATCTGCCAGCGACCGCTCGCAAATCGTCACCCCACCCGGCGAGTGGACGTCCTACACTACGTTTGCCAAGTCGCGGTCTCCACTCAAGAACTCGTTTACCCCATCGGTTGTCGGTCCTTCGACAGATATGGCCAGCCCACTGCCACTTCAGCTTGCTAATCCTGTATGCTATGTCGGTGACTTTGGTCCTCTGTCGGATAACATCATTTCTGATTTTATCTCTCAGAGAGACTCCGAGCATAGCACGCTCCATAGCTCGCTGAGCGACCTTGAACTGGCGAATCAGTCTTACTGTGAGTGTCCACGTTTCGGCACCGTAGGTCATAACAGGTAGGACGCACTGATATTGAGATATTGTATGATGACATTTCTGCCGCCATTCATACTTCACCGACTCACTACACGGTTGTTATGGGAGACTTTAACGCAAGGCTAGGCCAACGAAGTGGTGACGAGCAGAAAGTGGGGCAATTTGGAATAGGGCGAAGGAACCATAGGGGACAGCAGTTGGCTGACTCCATGGAGAAGGAGAGCCTCTTTATGATGAACTCCTTCTTTAAGAAGCCACCACACAGGAAATGGACCTGGCTGAGCCCCGATGGTTTCACGAGAAATGAGATAGACTTCATCATGACCACTGAGCGACAAATATTCAATTATGTCTGTGATCGCCAGGGTGAAAACCGGTAGCGATCACCGAATGGTAAGGGGCACATTGTATATTAATATAAAGCTTGAAAGGTCCTGTTTGATGAGGTCTACGCTCCGACCCTCAGCTGCCCATATTCAAAACCCCGAGAACTTTCAGCTCGAGCTTCAAAATCGCTTCGCAGGTCTGGAGAACTGCGTAACCGTTGACGATATAAGTGGCGGGCTGGTTGAGACTGTCCACGTTGTCGGGTCCAAACATTATAAGACTCGACAAACTAAAACCAATAAACTGTGGTCTCAAACTCTTAGTCTCATGGAACCGCGACGAGACATGCGATTGCAGTCTTCAGCGGAAGCGTCTTCTTACCGGCTCATCAATAGACAGATCTCGAAATCC
This sequence comes from Musotima nitidalis, assembly GCA_949126915.1. NCBI lineage: Eukaryota > Metazoa > Arthropoda > Insecta > Lepidoptera > Crambidae > Musotima > Musotima nitidalis. The sequence continues at coordinate 9,870,919 of OX421431.1, forward strand.
TTGCGACTCGATATTCGCAATACAAGTTGAGTACTTCTTACATTTCGGTTCTTATTGTTATTGATTTGTGTTTTTATTATTTTGTACTTATTTTCTGTTATTTTTTTTCTTGCAACTTGTATTGAATAAATAGTTTCTTTCTTTCTTTCTTTCTTTCAAATTCAATACAAATTGTATTGAAGATGCAATAGAGAGGAACAGGGGTTCAAAAGTGTTCGCACGGGATCTGTCTATTGGTCAGAGTCAGTTGACACAGCTGAAGACCAACGAAGGCAGACTAGTTACGTCGAGACCTGAGATTATGAGGGAGATCGAAAGGTTTTATGGACAGTTGTATACCAGTACGCAAGATCCCGCTACTTGTTTGGCTAAAGACCCTAGAGCCAAACTAACTCGACACACCACCGAAGACATCCCGGACGTCAGCCTGTACGAGATTAGGATGGCCCTGAAACAACTAAAAAACAACAAGGCACCGGGGGAAGACGGGATGACAGCAGAGCTTCTGAGAGCAGGTGGTACACCAGTACTTAAGGTACTCCAGAAGCTCTTTAATACCGTCATTTTCGAGGGACATACGCCACAGGCGTGGTCCAGTGGTGTGGTTGTCCTTTTCTTCAAGAAAGGTGATAAATCCCTTTTGAAGAATTATAGGCCAATCACGATACTGAGCCACGTCTATAAGTTGTTTTCGCGGGTCATCACGAACCGTCTCGGTCGAAGGTTTGACGACTTCCAGCCTCCCGAACAAGCCGGTTTCCGAAAAGGCTTTTCCACCATAGACCACATACACACGCTGCAGCAGGTCATACAGAAGACCGAGGAGTATGACCAGCCACTTTGCTTAGCGTTTGTGGACTATGAGAAAGCCTTTGATTCGATCGAGAGCTGGGCAGTGTTTCAGTCCTTGCAGCGATGCCGCATTGATCATCGGTATATCGAAGTGCTGAGGAGTTTATACAGAAACGCCACCATGTCCGTACGAGTACTGGACCAGTGCACGAGTCCTATCCTCTTGCAGAAAGGCGTGAGACGGGGTGATGTCATTTCACCGAAACTTTTCACTGCTGCTCTGGAGGATGTTTTCAAGCTACTGGACTGGGAAAACTACGGCATCAACATCAATGGCGAGCATATGACTCACCTTCGATTTGCCGACGACATAGTGGTCATAGCGGAATTGCTTGTGGAGCTGGGCACAATGCTCGGAGACCTCGACAGAGCTTTCCGAAGGGTAGGTCTTAAAATGAACATGGATAAGACGAAAATCATGTCAAATATCCATGTTGTGCCTACCCCAGTAATAGTGGGAAGCTCGGCCCTCGAAGTTGTCGACGAGTACGTATACCTGGGACAAAATGTCCAATTAGGTAAGTCCAACTTCGAGAAAGAGGTCAATCGTCGAATCCAGCTCGGTTGGGCTACGTTCGGGAAACTACGCAGATTCTTCTTGTCCAATGTACCTCAGTGTCTCAAGACGAAAGTCTTTGACCAGTGTGTGTTGCCAGCGATGACGTATGGGACTGAGACGTGGTGCCTCATAAGGAAGCTCAAAGTCGCTCAGCGTGCAATGGAGAGAGCTATGCTCGGAGTGTCCCTACGTGATCGAATCAAAAATGAGGAAATCCGTGGGAGAACCAGAGTGACCGACATAGCGAAGCGCGTTTGCAAGCTGAAGTGGCAGTGGGCGGGGCATATAGCTCGAAGAACCGACGACCGATGGGGCGTTAAAGTTCTTGAATGGCGACCACGAATCAGCAAACGTAGTAGAGGGCGGCCCCCTACGCGATGGACCGATGATCTGGTCAGGGCGGCAGGGAGCCGGTGGATGCAGGCGGCAAAGAATCGATCTACGTGGAAAGCAATTGGGGAGGCCTATGTTCAGCAGTGGACTTCGGATGGCTGAAATGATGATGATGATGATGAATGTTCTTCTTCAGCATGTGCTTATAATATGTCCAAAGAAGTTGGGGCCTCGTTTCCAGCATACTGAAAAGAACCTCGTCGTGATGATAAGTTCTTTTAAAATGGACTTGTTAATAACAAACCAGTGAAATTTAAAGCTAGAACAACTGCATTACATTTAACTCATTTATCATGCTTATAGTATAGTACTAGCGTTAATGCTTACATGGTGATGATTATGTGTTTTTTTTTAGGTTCCGTGATATTTACCATACATGCTACACGTTGAGTGGTCTATCCGTCGCCCAGCATGGTACTGGTATTGGAGATCCCTACATCGCCGGAGACCCGAGCAATGAACTCAACAGGGTACACCCTTTGCACAATGTTGCACCTCATCTTGTATACAACGCGGTACATTATTTCATAAGACATCCACCTCCAGTAAAGGATAAAAATTAAAATGCGATTTTTCTTTGTAAAATATAGTTTGGCTAACGCTAAGGGAGGGAACACACGGCGTATTTTTAACACGCATATGGTTTCTGCTCTTGAGATGTTGTTATGTTAGGGCGCTTACACACATAGTTTTTTTCAGGCGCCGCGCTCTTGCGCAACTGCAACGCGCCGCTAACGCATTGTTTATAAAGTACTTACGTTTAGTACCACTGACCACACGCAATAATAATAAATCGCGTGTCGCCGGCTCGAGAAAAACCTAATGTGTAAGAGCTCTTTGGCCGTATGCCCCAAATTAGCTAATTCATCAAAAGGAAGCAAAGCATCCTCCTTACTGTACAAACAGTACACCATAGCGATGCCAAGCAAAGTTGATGTTGCCAGACATATTGAGCAATGTCTGGCAACGTTGCACCACTTCACCCGACGTCCCTAATTTATTCCTGGCTTATGCTTGATCGGCGAATTAGTGGATGAAGTAGCCACAAAGCATTTATTTAGTAGGTACTTAAAATCCAAGTTCTTTAATGGTGACATGATGTGTTCATGAATTGCTATTAGAGAGTGCTAGTGTTATTTTTCCCAAAAACATTGATTTATAAATAAACTGTGTGCACAAGAGTGTCTATGACATAAATAAAAAACATGTTCAATTTTCCAGTGGTGGGAATTGAACTCACTACCTGTGGCGTGGATTGTATTTCGATGTCCGCGCTTCAGTGGTGAAAAGTACATTAATAATACTATATAGTCATTTAAGATCAGAAATCAATATTGAAAGCAATATAGAATTTAAACATAAATAATCAGAAATAAATTAGGTATCTACATCTGTTGTTAAGAGTGCCTTGTTAGACCTGTTGGTCAATCAAAAAAATGAATGAAAGTAGATCTAATATTTTAGTAAATGTCTAGACGACTGACAGTCCAATCCAATTAACACTTATTATTGGTAGATTGGTCGTATTATTAGTAATATTGGTCTTATCACAACGTCTCAGCGTACAACTTCTGGTATCAAGCCTTCTTTCACAAACCCAGCGCGATTTGGTGGAACAGAGAGCCTACTCTAATTCAACGAAATCGAAACTTCGTTATATCTATCTCTTTCACTCTAGGTATATCATTATCGAATGAAAGGGATGGGTACAATAAAATTGCTATTTCGTTGATTATTCAACGAAATATGAGTAGGCCCTCAGATGTGTAGCATAAGGTCTTTAACTTGCCTTAACGTTTTGTCACTAGCCTCTTGAGTACTACACACACTGCAATATATAGGTTATAAAAATACCTAAATATTGGTTATTTTGCGAATCAGTCATAGCGGATTATCGAAGGTAGGTATTAAAAGTAGTGGGTACAGTCAGCGTTAAATATTTGATAACATCCAAAGCGTATGTCACAAATCACATAAGTCTATTGTCAAGAAAATCAGGGCGTGGATTGATGTAAATATCATTATATGACGCCTTTGGGTGCTACTAATTAATATTTGATGCTGATTGTATGTGGGAGGTCCCGTCGTACATTGGTAATATTTTTGATATCTAGACCGATGGATCATCAAATTGTGTTGTGCGAAACAATTTAAAAGGTACTTGAGTATTTGCTTTGCCATGATCTGGTTCATAAACCACATCGCTTACCACAGGGTTCCTCTTACCATGTTGTAAGGAACCTCTTTCCACTTGAAGATAACAAACTTCCAGTATTAAAAAAAATAGTGTTTTTATTGTATCTCGATAGCTAATACTGTTTTGTATCTCGGTTGCCGTATGCTACCTCACAGATTAACGTGTGATGTATTATATAAATAAAAGTAATGATTTATAAAGAATTAACTGTTTTATTCTCTTTCATTAGAAAGCGTTCTAGCCTAAACCACTAGCCCAGTATTTTAAATCTGCAATTAACTGTGTCAGTATCTAGGTCTCTTCAAAGAAACGAGCGTACTTTAAGCACTTAATTTTATTTCACAGACACAATAACACCACCGTACAGTTTGAGCTCCCGAAAAAGAATAGCCAAGCAGCCGATCACTTTTTCTTTTTGAAAATGGCGGAAGTCATACTGATTCAAAAGTCAATAGATACACTTTTTTCTGTAAAATTAATGCCATGAGCAAAAGGACTTCCTCTAACAAAAATATTATTAAACACAGTAAACAAAATTGATTACCGATCTTATTAACTAAAAGTAGTATATTGCAAAATAACTAACAGAATAACAAAAATTACAACTGTATTATCAATAAATAGTTACTTTGAAAGCTTGTATGGCGGAAACGGAAGATCTTTCGTTGCAATTGATACTTTTTAAAGCAAGAATTACTGGATATTTTACAAAACCTTACAACTGGACACACACGATCCTAAAACTGAGGTAGAAATTTTATATCACTTACACTATTCAGCTCATTTCAGCATATGTCAATAGAGAAAACAACGATTTTGTATATTAACGCGTGCGCATGAAAAAGACGCAGAAAGCCGAATGATGCGTACGCGTTTGCGTGACGCGTGTGATAAGTAAATAGTCTCGTAGTCTACTTTTATCTTGGAAACTTGTGGTTTTCTTAGGAACTGATAAATATTAGGGACACCCAGTTCCGTAGTAATCTAGAACGAAAGGTCTAAGCATAAAGAAAAGCTCGAATGGGGTATTGACGGTATCAAGCTATCTTTGGGCAGGAGCGCCTGGACATCTCGCACGATGCTTTTAGCCCCAAACTAAGCAGTGCAGTTCTGAGGGTAACTAGTCAATAGATACTTAATAATTTTTTTTAACGAAATTAAACAATTTAATTTCAATAAATATTTTTCTGACAATTACACCAATTATTTAGTTCCAAGATAAGTATCATTAAGAACTTGTTTTATGGATACTAAACAAGGGATAAACATAATTAAATACTTTTTTTTGTAAATACATACATACTTAATATACATAGGAAAACACCCAGATCAGAACAACTATTCATATTCATGCACACAAAGATTTGTCCTGTGTGGGAATCGAACCCACGACCACTGGAGTGAAGTGTAGGTATACTGATCTCCACGCCATGTCGGACGTCAATAAGTAGGAAACACACAGACTAAAACAAATATTCGTCATGCACGCAATTATGTGTCCTGTGAACTGAATCCACAACCTCAGGAGCAGAGTGCAGGAAAACCACCATGTCATAACAATCATCAAAACCCAAGCAAATATGAATTAAGGATATATAACAAGAGGATCTGGCTTAAATAAAACAGTGTTTGGTTTTTTATAATAAATATGTACTTAATAATAACATAAATTAGTTTTAATTACATGGTTAGGCAATAAATAAGCACTATTCTAACTATACAACAACACTTTTTGAAGATTTTTGGAAATAACTACAAATATTTTAAGTCCTAATAGGCCCAATCATGTACGGTATACCAAAGAAAATGATAAGCATACAAATAAATTTTCACAAAGTACTTGGTAGAATCATGAATAAATTATATAAATTGTTTTGTAATCAGACTTCATAGTGACCACATCCTGCTTAATAGTGAGCATTTGATGATTTAAAAAATTAAGGAGCGCTCCATTCCTTCTAATAAGCACGGTACAAGTGCGCCTATTCATAATGGCCTACACAATGCCGTTTCACGCCCCACTTAGACCTGGTAACTTAGCTACAAAACTCATGTGTCGGCAGAACATTAGTTTTAATTTATATGTATTTACTAACACAAAAGTATACTATATTTATATATTATTCTCTTCTGTTTATGTGATTATTTAGTATTAAACATATAAATATGTTTGCAGATTATTGTACAAATTTATCACAGTGCTTTGAATAGTGACCTCACTCAGTCAACAACACATTGGTAATGATTTCGTACTTTGTTGAAGTCTTTGTCTCTGAAGTCACCTGTCATCCTAGGCACAGTCACCACGACCATAAGTAAGCGTTAAGTATTCTTTAAAGAAGGATATATAACAAAATTTTAATTTGATTCTTAAAATGTGTAATATTGCTTATTTTTTGATCATTTAGCTTTTATTGTATTTCATGGTTTTTTTAAGTAACTTATACTAGAAACAGTAATATTACTACTTGTCATGAAAAGCCCTCTCTGGAAGCCAAAAAAAGTAACTATCATCTATACTTCATTGTATTTTCCAAAATAATACTGCAACTGATACCCTGATTTAATATTGTGCTTACCATTATCGTTAGTCAACTGTACATACACACACATCTACACTCTTAAGGCTAAAACACATGCTTATCTGCACATCCTATCGGGTTTTAATGTACAGATAATTTTATGAACACATTGATAAAAGCATGTCATAAGTGGTAACCCATTTTTTATATATGGTGCCGAATATGCACCTAGCATTTCAGTCCTAAGAGTCAAAGTTTCTAAAACTCATACTAACACAAATTCTTCTGATTCTATGTCAGTATCACTGTCATGTAAGTTAGGAGTAACCCAATTTTGTTCGGTTTCGTAAATAGAATACCTTATATTTGGAGGGTCCATCACAGAACTACGAGATCCATTGTTAAGAGTAAATATGGGATAATCAAAATTTGCAGAAGCACTTTGAGGAACAAGGAAAGAAGTGATTATATTTACAAATGTTTCAAAGTTATGCTGGGTGGCCATATAAAAACCAATGCAACAAGATGGGTCCATTTTACTTAGAGGCATTTTTCTTGGTAAACGACAGTGAAATGTTTGCATAGAAAAATTTGGCTGCCACACATCAACCATTTCCTGGCAATAGTGAGGATCTAAGTGGATTAATCTATCATCTTGATACCCTACGAAATATAACGAGTGCTTTGGTCTACCTCCTATGATACCAATACAGAAATCTAGAGTAAGTAATGAAGTAAGGCAGGGACCATAAATAGGATTGAACTTATCAGTACCGAGTTTAACAGGAACAAGGAGGATTAGTGACTTCCAGGAACCATTAGGGAGGATGCATGCACTGTTTATGTCTTGGATATAAATAGTAGAATCTTGAGCCACATAAACTTCCAAACTGTCGAACTCATAGTTTTCTTTGGAAGCAGCTTTCATAACAGCCTTTATACAATGTGCTACAGAGGCAGGACCGTACCAATCTCCAGGTTTCTTACCTAAGGCTTCCCCTAAACTAACCATATGGTGTATAGACAATGGACTATTGACTGATGATTTATCACCAAACCATTTTATAATCATGCGATGAAGGCAGTCTTCTTGAAATTCTCTTGCATTTTCTATAGGTTTATCTACAGACCACCTCCATGAGCGTCCCAAGAAATGGCACACTAAGCCTTGGGCAAGCATCATCTGCCCACTTCTTAGCATACATCCCCAACCACAATCAGTAGTAAATGTTGATCCAGCTATGGTTGGAAATTCTCTTCTGTATGTCATCCACATCTTACTAATAAAATCTGATTTGAAACCTTCTATGCCCTCTCCACAAATTTGTTCAATGGGTTGCTGTGCAGTCGCTTCTGTACCTATTTCTGTTGATGATTCTAAAGAGCCAGTTGGACTCAATTTTCTATGATAGCATCTCCCTAATAGCCATACTGGCGATTCTTTAGAAAAACTAGTTTTTAATTTCACTGTCCATCCAAATTTCACGTTATTCCACATTGACAACAATCGTGATTCAACTTTGCCTTTGAGATCAAATAAGTCATCTGAGTTGTCACGTCCATTCTCTCTAGATCCTTCGGAAGCTGATTTTTGACTTTCCGTCCTCGATGAGGATGAATTCTGCCGATCAATAAGACGCCCAGGGTCCGTGTTCTCAAGAACTAAATTATTAAGCTTGCTCATATTAAAACATTATGAAGATATTTCACTATGAAAATAGTGGTATCAAGATCTAGTCATATTACTTACAATGCGATGACACTTAGACAATTTATAAAGTCTCATACGGCACGAAGATAGCAAATCGTAAAATTAAGCACTACGTAAGCTTTTTCTTTATAAACAATTTTAAGTAAACAAAATAGACCACCAATCCACAAAAGCAAGCGATTTGGAATCACGTCACATTTGACGTCTTCATTGATAAATAAATTTTACAAGCTCAGATTTTAATAAAATAACCCTCCATTGGTTCATTTTGTTTCGTCTAAAACAAAACAAGTTATTTTCTCTATCAATTTCAAATACAATAGAAATTACCAATAAATTACCCAATTACCCCAAAAAAAAAAAATTACCAAAAAAAACCCCAAGTAATGCGGAAAATTCTGAGATACGAGCCAAAGTTTTAAAAGCTTGTAATGTACATCAGCCAAACAAGTTAGGCGTAACATTTTTATGTTTGATATATAACATAATTTTAAGAGTAAATTTTGTTTGTTTCCACTTATGATGAGACCGATCAGCCGTACATTGCACAAAGGAAATCTATAAGAAAAGGTAATAAAAACACAAGACCAAATAAATGTTAAAAAGTACTATAGCATTTTTTGCGATAAAACATTCGTAAAATAAACAGTTTACAAAAAGCACCATTGGCACGTGGACAAAAGGCTAATGAAGAACTACATAAATAAACAGCGACTTCTTGGCGTGAAAGTGAAGAGTCATGTCTTTTATGTTTGTTTTATTTTAAAAAAATTGTAATATTTCGAACATAAATGAACGTAAACAAACAAAACAGTGCAACATCACTTTTCAAATTCTCTCAAGAAGTCCATGTGACATCTTAGTATAGTCCCACATCTTTACTGAGGACTCAAAGGGCTTAAGGGGAGAGCATCTCATTTACCATTAATCATCTTATCACCACTCATTCTCATATACTATAATTTATATGTTAATAATATAATATCTCTTACTTGAAACTGGCTAGTTGTGCAAACCACACATGTAAAAGGAAAAAATAAATAAATAAACAGCAGCAGCACGTAGTCGACTCGCTTGGCGGGAAAGTGAAGCGTCATGTCTGCAGTTTTGTTTTATTTTCTAAAATTTGTGATATTTCTAACATTAATATGTAATAACGGTGGATTACTAACCGTTAAGTTTTTGTGAATATATATGAGTGTTGGTAAATCAAACAAAGCAGTGCAATATCACTTTTCAAATTCTCTCAAGGAGTCCATGTGAGATCTCAGTATAGCCCCACACCTTTAGGGGTCCTCAGGACTAAAGGGGCTTAGGGGAGGGTATCTCAAATACGTTACATTTTTATCATCACTCATTCTCATTTACTTTATATTATATATAATTAATATATCACTTACTTGACAGTGGCTAAATGTGCTAAACGAACAAAGCCATTTTTAAAAAGAAAGAAGAAGTTTTTTCAAGTTTTTTGACATTTGACAGTACGTACATGTGTGTTGTGTGATTGAGTTCTAGAGCCAGAAAATTATATTTCACTGTCTAAAACAATATCAATAGTTCAGTTGAAATACATTAAATAAATCATAGGAGGAATCACGAGCAGAATATTAGTTTATATGATACCATATTTATTATTTCCAGAAAGTAGAAAAAAAATTGTTCCCACCGGTAAAGTTTTGGGTTAATGTAGTTTTGACTGATTTATTAAATTAAGATAAATCATGGTTTTATTTGTATCTGCTTAAAGATTGAGGCACGTGGTTTTTTGAACGTGTATTAAAATGGGTAAAGGAAGAGGAGGACACAACAATAAACAGAAAAAGTTTCGACCAAATTTCAAAAGCAAAAAAAATAAAAAAGATGGAGAAGTTGTTAATAAAAAAGTTATTTTTAATCGATATAAAAATAAACAAAAGGTCGAGGAAGCGATAAAGAAAAAATACATAATGGAAAAGAAAATCCAGGCTGAGCACTTGTCCTCGGAGAGTGATGAAGGAAGCGATTCTTATGGACAGTTGCTATCTTGTTTTACGAAAAGGAGCCAAAATATTGTGAGCGACGAAGACAGTGAATCCGACTATGAAAGTTCAAATACAAAAAATATTAGTACTAACGAAATTCAGGATGTACGTGATGAAACCAGTGATAGTGAATCTGAAGAAATGGATCAGGAGGAAACTGAGGTTTGTGCTATATTGTAATATTTATATCAATATTTAGAGAGTAGAGCATGCTTTCTTATAAATTATAATATCTGCATTGAGCAAGGGCATATACAATTGATGTTGGGTGGTTTGTAAGAGCTCCGCTAGTGTTTAGTGTTAGTTGGTTGTAAGGATATACAAAATAGCGATATGATCCTGATGATGATGTTGATCATAAACAGGGGGCCTACCACCGATGGCAATTGATTATAAGGCAAAATGGATTTCAAATTGATTCTGTCGTACCGCCGAACTCATGGAAATCGTAACAAAATGGCATTTTCCATTTACCTATTGGTCTGTCACGGACTGAAGGTGGTGGCTGTCGGCAGATTCCCCGATACGGATTAATGAACGCAAAACAAAGTTTGATCTAGATGGATTACCGGTAATCCATCGAATTCGGCGGTAGGCCCCCTGCAATTGAGTTGTGTAGAAACATAAATGTTAATAACTTTATGGTGTAATACCTGGAATTTAGCTAAATCTGGTTAGACCATTGATCAGACTCTGGGCCCTAAGTTTAAGTCTATGGTAGCCGGGATAATGCTAAGATGGTGAATTACTTTATGTTGTATCTAGACTACCTTAAGCACACAAATTAAAATTAAATAATAGAAATAATAATAGAAATTTATCTGTCTGTCTTCATTTGTACTCTACCATAAGGGACAGTGGTAGTTATGTACCTACTGTATAAATAAGTAAATAAATAAATATTTTCTGTTAATTACAACAATTATTTAGTTCCAAGATAAGTATCATTAACCCTTTAACAGGCACAACATGTTGAGGACTTTCTATTGCTTTTCTACCTTAACTTAACTCCATAAGGTTCAATTTATTGTGGGAATATATTCACCACTGCCTTACAAAGGGTTACTAACTTGTGTACCATACCAGTACCATAGTACTTAATAACAGATAACATACACTTATAAATACTTTTTTTGTTCCATACATGTTAATATATACCATATTGGTTGTCAAAAAAAGTAATAAAAAAAAATACTACAATTCCTATTCTTCGTTTGTCATTTTGCGTGCAAAGGCCTAGAAAATTATTTATTTGCAAATATTTATGTTACAGAATAATGAAGAGGCCCCGGTCTCAGATGATGATCCATTTATGAAGCATCTCCAATATGATCTTGAAGAAGAATTCATAGTGTCTCTGTCTAGTAACCCTCTATTTGTTGAGCAAGTTGCAAAATGCTGGCCTCAAGTAGGCAAACTAAACATAACTATACCAAAACCCGTGGAAATTGGGCAGAAAAAGGCAAATAGACCAAAAATTTCAATAATTGAAGAAAAGACTTATGCTAGTGTTGGTACTGTACCGATTCCAATTAAAAAAGGAAATTTTGACCTACTACACTTAAAATCACAAATTCATGGTAACATTGTGTCTGCGAATAAAAAAAATCTCATTAAAAAAGATTTGGAGCTGTCTGAAATATTCACACCTCTCCAAAAAGAATTATTTAGTGTTATCAACAACTATCAAGACTTGTACTTCTCTGACAGAACGTTTAGTAATGCTGAAGAAATCAGGTATATTTACTGTCTACATGTCGTAAATCACATGTTAAAGACTAGGACTAAGATCCTTCACCATAATGCTAAGCTTAGTAATAAAAGTAATGCATCTGAAGAATATAGAGATCAAGGATTGGTCAGGCCTAAAGTGAGTAGTTAATTTTTTACCATTCTTGCTAAATATTTATTCTTATTATAGCATAATTTATTATGTCTACTCCATCAGGTAGTTTTAACTCTTTCAACACTGCGCTTAAATAACCATTTGCTAAAAATGTCATTCATGAATACTGCTTCATTCAAAAAGGTTAGTCCTTAGTATGGCAATTTTTTTTTGATATTAATATTTTAAAGCACTTTTGTGCTTCAGAAGACACGTTAAGTCTCCTCTCACGTCACTTGCAATTTGTCTGCGATGTCATGAATGAAGGCAGCCGCGGATGTGCGAGTTTCATTCGAGCGCATTTTCAAACTGTCTCTTAGGGTGCGTCCAAACCTGATGCATGAGCTTCGCGCGTGCATGTCATGTTCGAATGCTGCCCATGCGCCGCAAGCATTCACATGAGTTGCGTTTAAAAAGGCACACCAAACCATTGCAGTGACTAGAGTGCATTAGCGAGATAATCCATAGGATTTTTGTACTAAATGAAGGTTTAAACTTTCTAGGTTTTGATCATGGTACCATTCAAAGACGCAGCTTACAGGATAGTAAAAACCATAATCGACATTTTAGTTCCGAAGGAAGCTGGGCAAGTTGTCAACAAAAATAGGTTTGAGGAGGATTTCACTGGTGGCGAACTTCTAATGCCCAAGAAGAATCCTAAGCCTGAAGACTATGAGCTGATGTTTAGTGGCAATACGGAAGACACCTTCCGTCTCGGCATGACATTAACGAAAAAGACTTTAAAGGTATTTAATAATTTTCTTCGTTTGCTTAGAGTTTGTATTACTAGCAATGTGGGAGGGAAAAACTATTAAGATTTCACCTGAGCTGTAGCCATTATTGGGCCATTCGCTCAGGTATTATGTTATCTACTTGACTAAAAATGGAAGCCTTAAATTATTTAAACTTAATTAGTTACGGTTTCATAGACCATCTTTCCAACCGCTTTATAAATCTAAAGGTTTCGGCAATGGACAAAACCTTGCAGAGTTTTCCCTAACTTCTTTCCATAGCAAGCATGCGTATATTGCATATAAGTAAGCATTCAAAAATAATATTTGTATATGTTTAACCGTTATCTAATACCCACAGGATGATTTCCTTTTAATTTGCGACTAGAAGCACTGTAATATCCAAGACATAATAGTCCAGTTTCAATCCATGTCTACATTTTCTGCAGTTTGTGTAGTTCAATAAATTCTTTAAAAATTAAGTTTTGTTATTTTTCCGGCTATTTATCGTATCTAAATGAAATATATTGTATTACAGCTCTATACAGATTTCTATTCTTCGGACATAATCGTGGCATCACCCTTGGGTTTGAGAATATTAGTGGGCGCAGAAGGAGAGGAAGATCGGGATTACGACTTCCTAGCCTCTATAGAACTCCTTATAATGGACCAGACTGAAGTGTTTCTAATGCAAAACTGGGAGCATTTACTGCATGTACTTGACCACTTTCACTTGCAACCTAAAAAAACACATGGTACTGACTTTTCTAGGGTAAGGATGTGGGCAGTTAATGGATGGTCAAAATATTACAGGTAATTTTGAACTTTTTTTTAAATTTTTGTGTCCATAACACTTAAAATTAACATGCCCGTTTATTACGGACAGGAGCTTGAGTGGTTTTAACACTTTGCAAGGCAGTTGTGAACAAATTCCCACCATAAATTCAACCCTATGGAGTTGATTTAAGGTAGAAAACCAGTGAAAATCTTCAACATGTTCTGCCTGTTGAAGAGTTAAGAGAAGACTTAACATATAACTTTTTTTTTGTTTTAAATAATGGCTTCGTGCGTTTAGCACATTTAGCCAAGTAAGAGATATATTAATAACATATAAATTATAGTAAAAGCGAATGAGTGGTAATAAAGATGATAATAAATGTAAATAAGATGCCCTTTCCCTAAACCCCTTGAGTCCTCAATAAGGAGTGGGAGTATACTGAGATATCACATAGACTTCTTGAGAGAATTTAAAAAGTGTTGTTGCACTGTTTTGTTTCATTTACGAACACTAATGAACGTTCACAAACACTTAACGGTTAATAATCCACCGTTATTACACATTAATGTTTGAAATATCTTAAATTTTAGAAAGTAAAAAAAACTGCACACAGGATGCTTTAGTTTCCCGCCAAGAAGCCCACGATGACACTTTTATCAATAAAAAAATATTTTACTTCAGCAACCATTGCGCGGTTTGTTCAAAACCAGTGTATGTATACTAACAAAGTAATGTATATTGAACAACTATTAAATAGAAGGTGACATGGATAGGTTTTGGGTTTGCTTAATAAAGTTTGATTACAATAAACTGGTTTTTCACATTCGGCGATACCACAGTTCTAAGTACTAAAAACTTCAATGAATTCTACCACCTCAGGTCTTACCCATGGTGTCGTAGAAGGCGCCTAAATAGTATCTCGTTCAGTGTCCTTTCGGGCGAAGGGTTAGCAACGTTTCATAGTATCTACTAGAGCTCTGTACTAAAAGTGAACTTTGATAAGTTCAGTTTAAATAGTTGGTAACCGCCAACCCCAAAGAGGATATATGGGCGTTGGGTTATTATCTGTACGTGCATTTGACAAGTTCGCATGTTGGCCTTAATTTTTACCACTATACGCAAGTTAGTATTAAATATGTATAGGGTTCCTACCAAGATCTATGGAGCCCAAGCCCAGCTCACCAGCAAGTGGTGCACCTGCCGAGCAGGCGAGGCTCTAGCGAACTAAAAGTTCCCGGTAAGCGGTAATAGGCTCGCTACCTGCTAACAATATAACTGGCGAAATGTGGGCATATAAAATAGCCTGTTTTTTCTTTACAGACAATCCTTAATTTTCTCATCAGTGTCTCTACCCGAAATAAAATCAATAATAAACAAAAAGTGTCAAAACTATGCGGGGAAGGTGGTGATAGAAAATCCTCCGGAGACTGGCACCATACAACAGGTTCTTCTGCAGATGCCTCATATTTACCACAGGTAGGTTCATCCTTACTTATATCTATCATATCCTAGCTTTAAACTTAAGTTTAGGGCCCCGGGTTTGCACTTCAGCTATCTGTTGATGAAAGTCCCGTTTGCATGTTATTCTTCCATGTCAGTTGCGTTTTGTTATACCATGTTTTATGTCACATCTCACGGGACCGGTATAAAAAGTATATCTGTCTCCTGGTCCTAAGCTACCTCCTCACAATTTTTAAGTTATACATAGTGTAACTGAAACGACTTTAATTTATATATAAAGTTTTTCATACTTACACAATTACTCAGCTCGAATTTCAGATTAGTCTTCCATGTTTGTATAGCATTTTTTCTTAAAATTGCGTTGCAGGTTCGAGTCAGAAAATGCCTTACAGTCTGTAGATGCTAGATTCGAGTACTTCATTAAAGAGGTGTTGCCAAAACAAAGGGACGTGCTAATGAGCCACACGCTGATCTACGTCCCAAGCTATTTTGACTATGTACGGATACGTAACTATTTCAAGAAGGAAGACATATCGTTCGTTCAAATCTGTGAATATTCCAAGGTATTTATTGTTATGGTTTGGTTTTTATGACAATATGACTCACTTTGCTGTTTCTTTAATATTTTCAAAATATATAACAGGGGGCTCGTAGATGATACAATTTATACACAGTAGACACATCACTTTCCATAAATATAATAAAACATACTAAATTAAACACCACTCGATACAAGATGGAGACATCTAATAAACCTTTTTTTTAATTATTTTTTTAAATTATTTTTTTAATTATTTTTTTAATTATTTTTTTAATTTTTTTTATACATGGAGAATCACATCCACAATGCAATCCACGTATGCACGGCGCATCGTCGGTGACGTTTTTCCGGAGCAAAGTTCTTCACGCTAGATAACTTGGTTCACCGCCGTGGCGGTGGCCCAAGCCAGCCGGCTAACTAATAAACTAAACTAACAGATACCTCTCGCCGGCGAGTAGGTTATGCCAGGATGACCCATAAGGGGCCGACCGGCTTAACTCCATGTGTGTGAATGCTGCATGCCTCTGATGGCCGTTACAGCGCAACCGAAATTGATTGGGGAAGACGATACTGAGAGCCTCAAACCTAAATAAAATACTAAAAGTATTTCAATTGAAGAGCGACATACTAAGGGCGGTCTCTAGTAGACCCGAACCTCGGCTTAGGATGTCGTGAGTGTTTGTGGTGAGCGATCAGGTTGATTGTCCGGGTCGTCGCGCCCTGCGGCGGGAGCGGTGATTTGCGCGCTGTAGGGTGTGTTGATTTGTGTCTTGACTTAGTGTGGCGTTGGCTACCGCGATTGTATCGTCAGGGAGGTCTAGTACGTGCCTAGGTCTCCTGGCGGCCGGACGGACATCCCTCTCGGCAGTGTAATTGGAGGCTTTGACTACAAGGGGATTTGGGTGATGGGGTGCATTGTCGAAGTGACGTCTAGAGAGGTCCTTCATATATTGCACTATCGAGGGAATCCCGAAGTCGCGATGTAAATCTCTATTACGTACGTATCAGGGGCAACCGGTGGCCATGCGTAAGAATCTATTTTGGATGTTTTGTAGTTTGTTAAGAGTTCTGTGACTCACGTGGGCAAAAACTACACATGCGTATGTCATAACTGGACGGAATCTAATGAACCGTCTAAAACATATGTTTATATGTAACCCATAACTGAAAACACTAGCGCTATTTAACTGAAGATAGTGACATCTATTGACAGTATGTCGAATAATATTTATGACTAAAACAAACGTTCGCAACTTAGACACATACAGTAGAAAACATCTTTTAAAATCGTTTGACAATAGACCTATAATTTACTTATTTACCGTTTAAAGAATAATACTAAGATTAACTTATAAGTTTATAGCCCGACTTCTTTTTTGTTCTATTTGAGTCAATCCATCATTTTACTAATGCGCGTTATTTAAGGCCTGTGTCAAATTATCTAATTTTTACGAGGTATTATGACAGTTTTTAGTAGACTGTCTGTCAAGTGCTAACGAGAACTAAGTCATTGTGACACAGGCCGTTAAAATAACACAACTATAACCTCAACCTCATCATGTCAGCCCATTTACGTCCCACTACTGAGCACAGGCTTCGTCTTACGAACCAGGAAGAAAGATTCAGGGCTTACTTCACAACGTCGACACAGTGTGGATAGGTGGAGTAAACCTCAGCCTGTTAACGAAATTATTTTTTGTTTCAGGATTCAAAAATAGCTCGAGCAAGAGATATTTTCTTTCACACAGAAGCTCATTTCTTGCTTTACTCAGAACGAGTCCATTTCTTCAGGAGGTTCCGGATTAAAGGCATTCGCCATGTGATATTCTACCAACCGCCAACATTTCCACATTTTTACTCCGAAATATGTAATTTAATGCAGGTAATTATTTTATTTACATTCATACATACATCATACATACATACATACATACATAGATACATTCACGCCTGAGGGGTAGGCAGAGGCATATTATACGCCCACACTTCGCCAATCATATAATTGGTCCCACGTAATAGGTGGCGAGCCTATTGCCGCTTGCCGGGCACTGTTATGTTCGCCAGAGCCTCGTCCGTTGATCGGCAGGTGCACCACTTGCAGGTGAGGTTGGCTTGGGCTCCTTAGGTCTTGGTTGGATCCCTATACACCCCATATTATTTAATGTTGTCACTTTTTAATTGTTTACGTGATTCTGTTTTACTTCCTATAGAATTCTAAAACCTATACGTAACTTGTAAAATAAACTAAACATCATGCAATTTAAATTCTTGATCTCAATTCTTTATTTCACTCCATAACTTTACATAATATTCTAGCATTGTTCCGGTTGCCCTAGAATTAAGCGTAGGGCCCAGGGTCTGCTTACTGGTTTTACCAGCTTTGTCAAAATTTCTGTTATACAATGAAGTGACTGCCGTCTGACCTCCGCAACCTAGAGGGAAACACTCCATTAGTTTACATTAGGTGTTAAAATGTGTCAAATAAGTATCTATATGGACCCTGTGGGGTACGGTTCAATATTTAATATTTTGTTTATCTGATCGATTGTTTATCTATATAAAAAGAGCAACTGGTATGGAAAGCCATACGCGTAGATAGACTTGCTAGAGCCTTACAGTAAACTATTAAACCACACTTTTTTATACTTAAGCATTTATCAATGATTTGTAAATGTAAAATTCAAAAATGACACATCCTGCAAGGTTGCCTGAAATGGGTGGCATCAAACTATAATTTTGAATTAACGATGATCATAATAGACTTAAAACTGGAAAGTATTGTGATACCGGATTAGCTTAGGTTTCCTTTCGATCTTCGTATTCACAGAACCAATCACCCAACTCACTATCTCATTTCCAGGAGTCAAACCAGAACAAATACGGCGGCAGTGAATGCAACATGTCTGTGAACACACTTTACTGCCGACTGGACGCCGCACGACTAGCACGCGTCACCGGGTCGGCGCGACTCACGCGCATGTTCTCTTCAAGGACCTCTATACACGCCTTTACGACTGGAAGTAGCGGGCGCGACTGATCCTTGAAATCTTCAACAAAAAATTATACTATATCCACCATTTTAGGCTATCGTTGTTAGGAAGAATTCAGAATAGCTTAGGGGCTATTACGAGTATGTTTATTGTAAATATAATTATATTTTCAAAGTTTGAATCATTTTGTTTTATTAAATTATAGTTTTTATTTAAGTTTATTTAGTTCTTAATGATGCTTATCTTGGAATTGAATAACTGTTGTAATTGTTAGAAAATATTTATTTATGTGTCTTCTTGCTCAAAAAATTTTTCTTGACGTACGGTATGGATAGGAGGTCGGTACACGTTAACGATGCTGAGGCCGCAGACCAGGAAAATGAAAAGTCATAATGTATCGACCGAAATGTGGTTAGTGACTTAGTGGAGTTCCTGACCCTCAGAAATGAAGCCCACGTTTCAAGAAGCAGGGGCTCACTTATTTATTAAAGACAAAATCATTTATTCATGATTGGCTCAATGAAGCTCTTGTGTACATCAACTTAAAAACTAGCGCGTCCATTCACTGCGGGCGGTAGCTTGATCGTAAAAGAACGGGCAAGAAAATCGTCGAACTTAGTTTTTTCTACCGCCAGTTACAAGAAAATGTATCAAATCTATCTTTTTTATAATTTATAGTGTTCTACATATAAGTTAAAACAATGTCCTACAAAACTGTTCAATCAGTTGTCCAACTTGTATTGTAACCACTCTTTAAGTCTGCCTTCCGAAACGAAACGAACGAAACTTGGTTTTATTCCGAACCACGTGTGAACGTCAGTTAATTGACTAAAGCGGGAGCCTACTTGGAGGAAAAGTTGAAAAACTCTGCAAGGTTCTTTCTTCACCAACTGGACAGCTCCACCTTGGCGTGGCGGGGGTGCTAAGTATCCAGTACTCGGGGTAACACCCAGAGGTTGGGGACTCTGGGTTCCGTTAGTACTAACTACCTGAAGGGAAACCAAGAGAGACCTGTGGAAGGCAAAGCGGGCGTGCCAGGAGGGCCCGTCCAGTAGCGCCAAGAGTGTCTTATTGGGGCGGGGGCCCCTGCTGTCTAACCATGGACCCTCCGGGTAGTCGGCCACACACGCTGTGGTCGCTCAAGGTAGTAGGAGAGGCACATTCACTGCGTCTCTCTGAGAAGGTCCTCCCGGTTTTGGCCCAGGGGACGTAGGCCGCAGGCGGGATGGCAGACGCTGCAACCCAAGTACTGATCCCTCGTCTCATTCTCAACAAGCAGCGGGCGTCGTCAGAAGATTTTAAGTGGATATTACTGCTGACGGTCGCGTCTGCCGGTGGTGAGTTCCACACCCCCTTTCAGTTCCCCTTCGGTCGGAAGGCAGAGCGTAAATGCATTTTGTTTCAAAAAAAAAAAAAATGTTACTTCTCCCGCCAAGACATTAAGATACCTAAAGCGATTGAAAACTTTCAGATACTTCCTACACCCAATCCATATATTTTTTGGTCGTCATCTTCCCCTTTACACGTTACCAATTGATGACTCTTGTCATATGCCCTTCGTCTCATGACAAACCCTGACATGACAAAGAGTTTTTTGGTCCTTCGATATCGACTAACTCGTTTTAGAGTATTTGCTAGAGTCAAGTAATTGCATAAATCAAATTTGCATAAATCAAGTTAGTAGTATAAATGGTGTATAATGGTTGGGTGTATAGGGATCCTACCAAGACCTGAGGAGCCCAAGCCTACCTCACTTGCAAGTGGTGCACCTGCCGATCAAGGGACGAGGCTCTGGCGAACTCAACAGTGCCCGGTAAGCGGCAATAGGCTCGCCACTATTACGTGGGGCCAACTATATAATTGGCGAAGTGTGGGCGTATAATACGCCTCTGCCTACCCAGGGAAACAGGCGTGAATGAATGTATTTGTATAAATGGAGCGTTTTCATCATTTAGTCACAGTGAAAGTAAAGTAGAGTTCGTCATAGTCGAGTCGAGTTTAAGTAGAAGCGACTTTACACCCCCCCGACTGGTCTCCACCTTGTCGTGGTGGGGGGGCTGAGTACCTTCCGGTAGGGAGCAGGAGGCGCTAGGGAAAAGGTATCTCCCAAAGATTATCGACTCTGGGTGCCCTTAGTACTGACTACCGGGGGGGGAAACTAAGAGGGACCTGTGGAGGGCGCAGCGGGCGGGCCAGGAGGGCCCGTCATGCAGCGCCAGGAGGGACTTAGGCAGCGGGGGCAGGGGGCCCCTGCTGTCTAACCGTGGACACTCCGAGAAGCCGGCCACACACGCTATGGTCGCACAAGGAGGTAGAAGGGGCGCGTCCATTGCGTCTCTCTGAGGAGGTCCTCTCGAATTTGATCCGGGGGACGTTGGCCGCGGGCGGGGTGTCAGAGCTGCAACCCAGGTACTGGCCCCCCGCCTCTTTCTCAACAAGCGGCGGGCGTCGTCGGAAGATTTTTAATGGGTATTACTGCTGGCGGTCGTGTCTGCTGTTGGTGAGTCCCACACACCTCTCTCGGTCCCCCTTTGGCCGGGAGACAGTGCGTAAATGCATTTTATTACCGAAGTAAATCAAAAAAAAAAAAAAAAGAAGCGACTTTACAAAAGGCGTCTAAGGAGTTTTGAAGTCACACGGAAAAATCACATTAAGATATCCCTTTCCTACACTTTTATACATTGCTGAAGAAGTTATGTCTAAACCTCCACCTCGAGTTTTTGTATTATCACATAAAAACTCGAACGTACACTTTTTTGGAAAATAAAACACTGCCGCGATGTGTCTTTTTCCGCGTTAGTGACAAAACTCGACAAAGTGGTTTCTTTTTTTCATACAAGGTACAGTTAGCGTCATATAGTTGGTAACATCCAAGCGTCATAAAGATCGTCACACGTCTTGTTAAGAGCATTAGGGCGTGTTCCAATATATATATATATATATATATATATTCGCTTTGGTTGCTTGCAACCAATTATTTGACTGACTGTACCTTAGTAGTTAGCCAGTACAAGTAATAGGACTATTTTAAAATTGAACCCAGAAAAACACATAAAAGTACTTATTAACTTTATATTGTGATTGATAAATAATTTATATTTATAACACTAAATAATTACGTAGGTATACCTACAAATAACAAAATGTAAATATAGTTATCATTTATTTTGTTAAATATTTAATTTAAAAAATATTTCTACTTATGGGTTAATTATTTATAATTCAAAATGATTTTTATTATAATATAAATTAAATTGGGCTCTTAAGTACATTACATACGAACTAACATAATATGTTTTTAATAAATAAATGAGATCAACACTAAAATACATGGACTATTAGACACACAATATTTTCATATTTATCTTAAATGAAACAGCCTACGCATATTTTTCTTAAAATAAATGAAAAAGTTAATAACGCATGTAAATTGCAGAATGCGTCGTTTTACAAAACGACGAGGCAGATTGTGAAGTACGGTGATTTTTTTAAAAGTTTACTGTAAGCAAGTGGCTCCAGAAGCACATCGTGGTTTTGTTAGGCAAGGGCACCACCCCAACCACAAGTTAGGTGTCGAAATAAGTTGCAGTGAATGCTATATACACAAAAAAAAACCCATAATTTACTTTGTCGTTTTGCAAAATGCTGCATTACTTCAATCTGCCTTCGACACATACATTACACAATAGTATAGGTACAAAAGTCGGCACGTAAGTTCAACAACAATGGCGGTAATCAGCGCACGTAGGTATATCAGCAGACAAATAAAAAGGCCAGAAAGTGACTAAGGGTATGCGCGCGAGTAATGCGTCACTACGTTGCTATAGTTACGCGCCACCCCTCATGCCGCACTCCGATTGACACCCGATTCAATTCAATTTATTTATTCTGAACAATATCATTGTTTTGAGAAGGTGTTACTGCGCATCAAAAGTCATTTTGCAACTTCAGCGCCGCCGATTGTAGGTAGATACTAGATGTATACTACAGTAATTATTTATAGGATATTTGTATAGGCCTAAATATTGTATTAACGTTAGTTCTCTTTTGTTAATTTTTGACTGTGATGGCTCTGACATTTTGGTGTATCTTTCTAGGCTTTACTTATCAATACATTGTAAATTTAAAGTGACCTTTATGCGGTTACACTAAGGTCAAAAATCAAACAATATATTCAATCGGCTCTATCTGTTATATATTAGTCCCTTGGAAAAACAAAATCTGCGAAAACTAATAACACTTTTTAAACTCTAGTTGAAATTAAAAAGTTTGTTCTGCCTTTATTACTTTACAGAATATCAATAAAGAAAAGAATAAGCTATTTTGTACCATTTTTGAAATGACTTGGACTAGAATAGGGTCACCCTCTCCCATCGCGTGGGGAGTCGTAAGAGGCGACGAAGAGCTGATCCTGAGGACGAAGAGCGTCATCCTGCGTACTATTTTGAACTGCGACATACCCGCCTGCCAAGCGTGGTGATTATGGCAAAATACCCCCCATATAATAAATACTCTATGAATTTTTTTACAACTTATGTAGTTTATGTAGTTAATTTTTAGATTTCGCGAATTTTGTTGCCGTAACATTAACGACCTAAGTTAGTATTCAACCTAGTTTTATAAACGAACACGAGCTAATCTTAATGCAAAAGTCCGTGAAAACAATCATTGATTTCACGAGTACGGGGCGAATTAGGTCGCGCCACCTAACAACTGTTTAGGCCGAAGTAAGTGTGTAGGCACCTACTTATTGCATTTATAAAGGCGTTTTCTAAATAAGTTATGGGCCCTGCTGCTAATTTACCGCTTCCAACATTAGCTATAAATTCTAGCATAGCTTAATGCCAGTTGATTGATACGACTTATATATTTGTTTAAAGGATTTGTTATAATACCATTATACGATTTATATTTTATATATAATTAAGTTACTTGTAATTTTATATAATAATATGCACTTGCTGTGCCCTTGCAGGGTCATGTTAGTTTCTTTCTATCTTTGTTAACATCTGTATATGTACAACTTGAATGCAATAAAGAACTTTGAATTATAGTTGAAGATATAAAACTAATCGAAAATTATTGAATTTTGATCAAATCTTTAAAATGCAATCACAAAATTTTAGGATTGTGATTATGTAATATTTTTCAAATCTTTATAGCTAAAAGTAACAAACAAACTGTCAATATTTATTGGATGGTAGGTATTAAATTAATTACCTAAAAACAATTTTGCTATTAAGTAATTTTAACATAACAGGAAAATATAATATATCTTTGCATTACAGATAATTTAATATCGAAACTATTACTTACCATTAGTTTTTAATGTAAGCCACTCTTAAATAGGTTAGTTTAAATATTTACTAGGTATCATCTTATTAACCTACTTATTCGCTAACATTTAAATGTAGGTAGATACTTCTAAATATCGTTTTATTTTAATGTTACTTAAGTACATAAAAAATAATTTCTTATAATATTTTGGTGTCACAGATTCAGCCTTCCGATGCCAAGGGCTTTGAATTGTTTTACTATCTACTTAAGTTATTTTACGACCTAGTTCTAATATTCTATCTACTAGAAGAGCTTGCTATTATTATACACTGGTTATGCCCGGTGTGAAGCGAAACTTTTACTAGAAAATAATGAGTGGGTACGATTTAAAAATTTAAGTCTTTTATGTTACAAAATGACTTTGATAAGTATTTTTGGAAGTGCTGAATAAATTTGTTTATTACTTTCTTTCTTTCAAAATATCAACACGTCCGCGGTGGCTCGAGTAGAAATCGAACCTTTGGATATCCGGTTCTGCTCATAAATGTATAGCATTGTAAGTATATGCAAAAAAAGAACTAAATAAAAATTGACCATCCCCATGTTACTTATGTAAATAGTTTCAATTTTACTAAGCTTCAGGGATATAGGTATTTGATATAATTGTATCAATGTGCAACATGTTTCGATAATGCAATACTTTAAAGCTACCAAACCAAAGGTCCAATTTAGATGCCATTTTTGTTTGAAAGCTGGCGTGATATAGATAGGTGGTTCTATTAATAAAAACTAAATTTTATTTATAAAAAATCTTTTCTTGCTCAACTCATTTTCTAGTTGAAAAAGAGATTTATGTGCATTGCGTCTCAACAGTTCCGTTTTAGATTAGACCACTAATAGAATGATTTTCCCCTCTGTTTTGCGGAGGTCAGACGGCACTCGCTCCGTGTTATAACTGAAATTCAGCCAAACCTGGGTTAGACTAGTTAACAGACCCAGGGTACTTAGCGTGAGTATTGGGCACAACCAATATAACTGCTAGTATGATGGAGATAAGACTGTTTCTATTATATTTCATCTCTCAATGTAGATAGAATATTAGAATAGGACGTAGAGGCCGGATGAAAACTAGTAGCATAAAACTACTTTGTCAAAATTATATTAAAGAAATCATATTAATATAATTTTAATAGGCTCATATTTAATGTGTCATCAAAATTAATAAATTACCAACCTAACCTAACCTTTTTGTACATCAAAAAATTCTGATGGAGCACCTAATCCCCTATTAGATGCTAGATCAGTATTTTTGATGATCAAAAAAGTATTTTTTAGAGGTTCAGTTTATTATATTCCATTTTAATACATCTACAGCCGATGCTGTACAAATATGTAAATAAATACACAGAGTCAAAGTACACTAGCTACTGTAGACTTTTAGTTATATCTCTTAAATTGATGTTTATAGAATTTTCAAACACACAGTACATGTACAGGGATCCTACCATCATCTTTGGAGCCCAAACCAACCTCACCTGCAAGTGGTAAACCTGCCGATTAACGGACGAGGCTCTGGCAAACTTAGAAGTCCCCGGTAAGCGACAATGCACTTGCCACTTATCACATGGGACCGTCAATACAATTGGCGAAGTGTGGGCGTATAATATGCCTCTCGCCTACCCCTTCGGGAATACAGGCGTGATTGTATGTATGAAATAGATATACTCATATTTAATTATGCTTTTAAGTTAGACATACTAGGTACTTGAGACTTCTATAGGCTTGAGACATACGTACATATGCTACTAAGTTAAAAATTAAAAGTTTTAAAATTAATTATTACATACAAAGTTGTTATCCTATTCACGTTAGTTAGTATCTCCTTATTAAAATTTACTATACAAAAGTAAGATTTTCGTTATTTTTATATATTTCAAACGGTTCATCTTTAGATATAATTATTTATTTTTAAATTTGTTTTGATGCTTTAGATAGATTCTATAGAAACTGTCAAAAAAAATTATATTACTATTCTTCTTTTTGTCACATTTTGATGATAAGTTGGTTTGTTTTGTAAGTATTTGTTTTTTTTCTTGCTTTACATTTAGAATTTTGGGTCACTAGACGCGACAAAGATTTAAAGGTAGGTAACACAAAAAATTAGACGTTATATAAAATAGATCTATAAAAGATTACACCTTAGATTTGATATTACAATTACAAATTTAAGTACTAGATAATTAAGGTATAAGTTTAACTATTTACGGCCTTATTGATAAACGCTGTATTAAGGTGCTTTAACTAAATTGTTTTTTGCCTGGGATTTTTACTTTATGACAAATTTGGGACGTATCTACTATTTGTGGAATCCTCGTCATCATCCCTGAGTCTCCTCTCGCGAACTAAGATGAGAGGGTTTCTAGTAGAATCTATTACTTATAATGACAAATTAAAACATAAATTCATAATAAAATTAACACTTCACTTTGCCTAAATGATCCTAATAGATCAAATGAAGAATTAAAAAACAAAAGAAGCACATCGAAGAATGTCGAAGCACGTCGAACAATGTCGAAGCACGTCGCAGCACTTCAAAGCACGTTGGAGTTTCATTAAAACTTTCCTACAACTACGATTAAGTATACAACGTCTATTTCTATCTAAGGCCGTTCATGTTATTTGTCGATCGAGTCTCTAAAGCAGTGGCCGGCTTCTACCTAAGCAACTTGTTAACACAAAGCCTTTGTTTTGGTCATGTGACGTTGTCAGTTTCAGCTGGTTGACCATTAACATCGGTGGACATGTTCAACCGGCTCGGAGTAGATAGGTCCGCCATTGCCTCTTCAAGAGGCGAGTTACTTTCACCACCGTCTGTCATGTTCCAAAAGCTGTCATCTGTGACGTTTGCTAATTGTTGAGTGACGTTTTCGCTCATTGTGATATTGCTTCCTCCTGCGGACAATACAGATATGTGAGATTAAGTCAAAGTCATAAGTTTTTGTTCAAGTTTGGCTTTATAAAGCTGTTATGAACGTCAAATTAGAATCTAACTCGCCTAGTGCGCGATATGGTGCGGAGATCAGTAAATTATGGGTTCGTTCACAATTCCTGAATTTGTGTGCAAGAACATGTATATTTGTTCTGGTGTGGTTGTTTCCTCTGTTTTATAAAATACCTAATGGTAATAATTTATTTGCTCTAAAAAGTTTTACATTATATAAGCAGCGATAGAGGTCACCTTTTAAGCAAATAATGCCTGTACCAGATGACTTCCAGACATACTTATCAATATCTCAATTCATAAAACCTACTGAGCACCGGCCTCCTTTCTTGAACCAAGGTGAGACGGATTAAAATCATCATCCGCGGACCTAGTGTGAATCGGCTGAGGTAGCATCAGTATTTATTTTGGTACTAAAAATAGTATTTAAGTATGTTTATACCTTCTCTAATACCCAAACCACAAGGTTAGTTTCGGGCTAGTTGACGTTGTGTGAGATGACAGATGATATTTTATTTTGATAGTTGTTACTAGGTACATAAGTTAAAACTTTGTAATGAGACTTCTCAAGTAGGACTTACCAAACGGATTTATTCTAATAAAGGCCTTGGCAATTAAGCGTAATGGGGCCCCAAAGACTCAGACGAAATAGTACATTAGTTTCTGCAAACTAAGTGTAGGGCAGTAGTTGTCCGATAAGTCACACACAAACGCTCACTATAATTGTCAAGAGTAGTTGAAGAAAAATGTGATTCTGACTTATACATTGACATATCTTTATGTTATTCCATGTACTTAAAGCTTAAACCATTGGAATAATCATCATCATAATCCTTTTCTATTTGTAATAAATGTCATTACAAATGAATCTATAAAAATACTCTTTTTTATTTTCTGAATTTTCAGTAGTTATATCTCATCATTTATAATATAAAATAAATAACCTTGATCAAACATAGCGCGAGGGAAGCCGAGGACAGAAGCTAGTTACTAATAAACACACAGATACTAACTACTTAACAACAACTTAAGTGCTTATCCTTATTAGTAATTCCTTATTAGTATCCTTATTAGTGGATATGTCGCAGGCAGATTAAAGAAATGCGGAAGGGAACCTAACAAAACCACTAATTACTTTGGGAGCAACTCGGTTTACTGTTTGCCTAGTCTTTTTGTTAAATGCCGCTTTCTATAATCTGCCTACGACAAATATTTGAGGAATAGCTAAAATTTTAAACATTTGTTTTAATGTCACATTTCATAAAAAAGATCTCAAAAAAAAACGTAAATCCACATCTGAAGTACTAGAACGGTTTTTAGGCATCAACGAGGAAACCTGTAAATTCGATTTTCATTTGTACATACAGTGGATTTTTGCACATAACTTCTTTTCTTCGGCTTTGACTAAACTAAAATCTAAACAAGTGAGTCCAAAGTACTAGACATAAGCTACAATCTGCGCCCCCCCGCTACGCAAAGCAGCGCAGTATTTCGTCACATTGGCAAAAGAAGGACATTGTCTTGTACTGTTCTTTCTATACTTCTCAGTTACTTTGGTACATAGAACACGCAATGAAAACGTGTTTTCAAACTAAACGTTAAGGTTGAGCAATTAATCTTATAAGTAAAGTAACTGTATGATATCGTACCATTACACAAAAATCTAAACAAATCATAGACGTGAGACATAATCATAAACGTTCTGTAACAGTGTTTTAACTAAAATAACCATGTCTTGTTAGACGTTTAAGCTCGCATCAGAATTCAGATTGCGAAAAGAAAAGGGAAAAACTTTTAACTATTTATTTTTATGCTATCCTATAAATATGTAATTTAATTGAACACCGATATAGCGTGGATCTTAAAATATCGGCTTTTGAGGTCGTGGAGTCGATTCCCACACAGGCAAAATATTATGAAGCCGCCTACTACCTTAAAAACAGGTATCTGATAAAAGTACATGTACTAATAAAACGAAACTAAAAGGAAATTTCACTGAAATAAGTTCACGAGGAATATTACGGTAAAGTGGTCTCAACTTTTACTTGCACACAGAACAGTAGGTCGCAACTCTCAAAGATCTCACTAAGTTAACTTAAAAAGCTATAGAACTCCTTCACCATTAATATTGTGTTGGCTAAGCAAACTTACTTAGAAGCCTGTAGTAGAAAGATTAATCATTATTATTTATTTTATTTTATTTATCCCTTTATTAATACTTTGTATACATAATTTAATAAATAAAACTGAAGAATATTATGAAAATATTAATTTGATATGAATATTACGGACTCTATAAGTAGAACAAAAGCCAAATTGTAGGTAGGCTGAATAAAGTAGATAAAGCTTCATAAAGTTCCTTGTGGCACTGGCCTAGAAATTAGAATACGGCCACCCCCTCTTATCTCAGGGGGAGTTGTATGTGTCGACGAAGAGAAATCCTACCGGATGATCTGCGTACTGGCTTGAACTCCGATAACCAATCAGCCTGCCCAGCGTGGTTATTATGGCCAAATACCCCCCATTGGATATAATCTATTGGGGAGGCTAATGTTCAGCAGTGGACTTTATGAGACAGAGTAGTTATGATCTATCCGTTTGTCACAGCCAAATTTTTCTAAATCTGCTGGTAACTGGTTAAAATTTGGTACACCGTTTTATTACATTTCCCTGGTACAAACGCGGAGGTGTATCGCGAATAG
The DNA here is from genome assembly GCA_949126915.1 of Musotima nitidalis. Taxonomy (NCBI): domain Eukaryota; kingdom Metazoa; phylum Arthropoda; class Insecta; order Lepidoptera; family Crambidae; genus Musotima; species Musotima nitidalis. The sequence continues at coordinate 9,900,543 of OX421431.1, forward strand.
ATGAATCTGTAATGAAGGGAATCCCTTTTTCCATTATAATTTAATGAGTGTATAGGGATCCTATCAAGAACTAAGGAGCCCAAGCCAACCTCATCTGCAAGTGGTGAACCTGCCGATCCACGGACGAGGCTCTGGCTAACATAACAGTGCCCGGTAAGCGGCAATAGGCTCGCCACCTATAACTATATAGTTGGTCCCACGTAATAGGCAAAGTGTGGGCGTGTAATATGCCTTTGCCTACCCCATCGGGAAAACAGGCGTCAATGTACATATGTCTGTATTATGATTTAACAATAACTATCAATAAGAGGTTTAAATACATAACAGTGTGTATCAGATCAAAGAATGTGGATTAATTAAGAACTTCGGCCCTAGTTTTACTGCTCTACGTGGAATTCCCGCGCCGTGTGTTGCTGAAACTTTGCAATCTTCGCATAAGTGATTTAGTGTGCTATTCCTGGCGAATGTACCGAAATCGTTACGAGATTTATATCTTATAAACACGATTGGTGAATTGCCCGTCGGGATTCGGCAATGCGGGCTTGTGTAAGCGGCACTATATTTAGAGTTACTGCTGGAGTTAGGCGCCCCTGCCACTCATCTACAGTGTACCACTCACATCTGAAGTACTCATCTCTGACGCTGCAAACTGGTTTTAATCAGTGGCCGACTGAGAACAGAGGAAACCATTTTAGACATCTTAGTAACCCTACTAAGATGTTTAAAATGGTTACAAAATTTCGTTTAAAATGGCTAGATATCTTATTGATATATCTTTATTATGTTGATGTTTTATAAACAGTTTATTTATTTAAAAGAGATACCAACAGTGGACATACTAAAGATTAAAATTAAGAAATTACAATACAATGGAACAGGTTCTGGTTTTAAAGGGTTCTGGTATTATCTGGTTCACCAATTATAGATAGATAGATATACTCTTTATTGGCCAAGAAACTTAAAAACTACAGATTACAATATTGAAAAAAATTAAATTTAAAGCCAATCTAGGCGGTCTTATCGCTAGAAGCGATCTCTTCCAGACAACCCGACGCAAAGGAGAGAACAGGTATAGGTAGTTAGTTAGCTCAAATTTTGCAGGGAAGCAAAGTTTCATAATTTTACAAATACAATCTTTAAAAGCTTGTATTTGTTTATAATTTTTGATATATAAATCTTTTCTGCATGAGTATAATTTACCTTATATAAAGATCTGATTTGATTCTGAATAAAATCAGTTCAGCAGAAGGAGAATCAACCACCCGTAATTATAATTTAACATTAAAAGCACTATATTACTACTGCGAATAAATTCGTTGGCTGTATTCGCCGTTTTCGTTTAGCTGAATCCTTTTATTTCTTTTCCAGGCTTTATATTGCGGTTATGTACGTCCCAATTACATGAATTACGTCGCATATGTACAGTGAAAATGCTTTGCAAATTTCACAAGCCCGCAAAATCGTATATTACTCCTAAGTACTAGCTTGCTTGAATGCGCTAGTTCTATTCGGTCACCTCATTATAAAATGTAGGTCGTGGTTAATTAAGTTTTCGCACAAAATTTTTAATTTAATATTTGGCTAATTTAAAAAACAACTTTATATTCGAATCTTAGAAAACTAAATGAACAATAAATATTTATTTTGGTAAGTTCTACCTACTTACATAATAACAGTTTTTTACCCTATTATTTTAATAATAGGATCTTGGTGAGCTTTTTAAAACAATCTTCTGCCTTAATGAGACGACGGATCTGGCCTTGAGATCAGTATACCTGCACTCTGCTCTTAAGGTCGTGGGTTCGATTCCCACACAGGACAAATCTTTGTGTTTACACGAATATCTGTTCTGGTCTAGGTGTTTATCATGTATATTAAGTATGTATTTACAAAAAAAAAGTATGTAAATATGTTTAATCGTTCTTTAGTATCCATAACACAAGTTCTTAATTATACTTATATTGGAACTAAAGAATTGGTGTGAGTGTAAGAAAATATTTATTTTCATTATCTATTATTTATAATGAACAAAAAAAAATCCATGATGCCATTATGTTTATACTAATTGTATGTATCTGTACGTCCTATATTTTTTATATATAAATGTTACGCTCGATTATATCCCATGTTTCAACTTTTTATAGTGGGAAAAAAAAACCATGCTAAAACTATTTACAAAGAATCTATATAGTAGTAGTAACTTTCACTTTTAGCACAGATAAAACTCTATGTGAAACGTGTCAAATAATAAGTGGTGGCTAGTCTTTCGCCAACATGAACATAAGACGAATCTCATTCCCCTATTTTATATCATTATATTCTAGCATTATTCTGATTGCCCTAGACTTAAATTAAGGGCGCGTGGACTGCTCACTGGCTTAACCTGGATTTGGCTATGGAGCAACTGCCGTCTGATCTCCTCAACCCAGAGCGAAACATCGTTCTATGGTTAAACCAGAATTCATCTATTTACCATTACGAATGTCCTTTTTCAAGACCTAAGGAGCCCAAGTCAACCTCACCTGCAAGTGGTGCACCTGCCGATCAACGGACGAGGCTCTGGCGAACATAACAGTGCCCGGTAAGCGGCAATAGGCTCGCCACCTATTACGTGGGACCAACTATATAATTGGCGAAGTGTGGGCGTATAATATGCCTCTGCCTGCCCCTTCGGAGACACAGGCGTGAATGTATACAGTATGTATATATGTCCTTTTTAATAGACATTGAAGATATTGAGACAAGTACGATAAAAAGTATCTACTCCTAAAAAAACATTCGCAGATATTTGCCTAACTTTTCTAAATTCTGACAGGGCTTATACTCTTTTGAAGTCTCTACATGAATATCGTAACGTCAATAATGTTTTACGTGATCTCTCCGGAATGAAAACATGAAAGGCTGAAAGCTATTTATAATTCACTAATGTTGTTTACCAAATGTCTGTAGCGTAATTAAATTATTTATACTTACAACCTGGTGCAAATTTTGAAATATACCTCCTTATTAATATTACATCGTAAAATATTATTATACCTTTGATATAGATTTTATATTGACGACCGATTAGGCGTGGATATCTTTATTATCTGAAAGTCGTGGGTTCAATTCTCACAGATAATTAATAATAAGCAAGAAAAATAATATTTGTTCCGATCAAGGTATTACCTGATATAATAACTTCTAAAGAAAGGCTTACTGATACTTTTATGTAACTTAAAATTTGCTTTTGATTGTTTTCATTTAACTTGCATTAGGATAAGGTCTACGTAGACTTTACAGTCGTATTTTTTTACATTTCTCCAAGCAACCATAGCAGGAGAGATAAATCATCCCCACATGACATGTTGGGGGTATTCTAACTTTGACGGTGTGAAAAATATGTATATTTATTCCAAAATTAAGCTTTCTAGTATTAATAGTGTCTCAGACAAGCAGCGGGAGACAGACAACCAGTCAAACGTATACATGGCCATCTATAAGCTCCTTGTTAACTGCGAAACCTTAAAAAAGTAGACTTGTAAAATTTTATTATTAAAACGTGTGCTTCAATTTGATTCTGGTGATCTCATTTAGCAATCCAACTGTAGTAGTAAAAATCAACAACTTGACTCAACGACTACCACACATAGTGATAACCGGGATTAACTCTTAACGTGCCTTCCAAAGCATGGAAGCGCTCGTTATTACTTGCCATTCAGCCGCTCACCGACCGAAGCACTGGCCTTTTTTACCATACCTTTTAAGTACCTCAGTGTGACAAAAAAGCCGCACTGAGGTTATGTGGTATTGTCCACATGGCCTGCCCACAAAAAAAAAGTCGGTGACCTTTCTATCGCTAGTCGGTGTGTTCCAAGGACTGACCTCAGTAAAGTCTTCGTAACTACTGTTATCGTTTTCGACTACTTAGTACCTCGATGCTCAGAGCTCCAGTATTACTGAAGGTGCGATATATTATTTTGCAGGGTTTAAATTTCTTTTGCGTTTATCCCTGCGTCACAGTTTATAAACAAATGCAGACATTATCATTTTACCTAATTATTATGTTTCCATTCTATTCCATTAAATAGATTAGAATTTTAGAGTTTGAACATAAATTTATATCGAGTAATAATGTTATTAAGGTGGTTCATTCGTCTCTTTGTAATAAAATTGTAATCTGTACATCTGTTTTGGTGCCAAATGGAGATAGACAGGCAGTTTACACAGACGAGGCGTATGCCTGTCACTCTCTATGTATCGTTTAACGAGTTGTTAACATGATAGAGTAGTGTAAATTTACAACAGACTAGTTGTGTTTACTGTATTGTTAATATAATTGGATTATGATTGTAATATTTCTTTACTTACTCATAGACCTATTTATAGGCAACATATCGCACCTCCATATACTCCAAAAACGTATGGATTTGACATTATGATGCCTATCAAATTGTCATTTTATAGATACTTGTCGATCTTGTTTTGTTAAATGTTAATTTAACTGAGTGTAGAGGATCAGATTTGTCATTTTGTGAGGTTAAGAAGAAGGCGTTCTAAACATAAAATCACCTTAAACGATGCAACTGATGTGGTGCTTCTAGATTTAAGTGACGTCAACAAGTGCTTCTTTATAAAGTGAAGCTTGAATAAATGAATTTAACTTTCAGAAATTTTTACACATTTTACAGTCTTTTTCGTTCTGAATAAATAAATATTTTCTGGCAATTACACCAATATTTAATTTCAAAATAAGTATCATTAAGAACTTGTGTTATGGAATAAATAACTGATAACCAAAACTTAAGTACTTTCTTTTCTTTTTAAACACTTAGACCAGAACATATATTCAAATTAATTCACAAAAATATTTGTCATGTGTGGAAATCGAATCCACGACTTCAGGAGTGCGAGTATACTCCCCACTACGCCATATGGGTCCTCAAATACCATCATCGCCAAATGTCATTACATGTGCGCTATTAATAGCACTTACTTGTCGGTACTATCTTCAGTTACCATGTGATCCGATAGCACGTTTAACTTTAACTGATGTAACTAAGTACGTACCCACTATTTTGTGTGAGATACTACCCGAGTAATCGTTAAGCCATGTTAGAGGCCTAATGGGCGGCTTGATAAAGTCTAACAGCAGGACGCCATACACCTGCCTCCACCAATCCGCACTGGGTCAGCGTGGTGGAGTATGACCCAATACCCTCACACCTTGGTATGTGAGAGGAGGCTCGTGCTCAGTAGTGGGACGTATATGGGCTGACATGATGATGACTACCCGAGTAATGGTTATTTTCAGTCAAACAACACGCCACGCAACAACTCCATTGCAATTTACTATTACGGGCTTTAGTCTATAACAGCTACTCGAAATAAAGTTATGACTATCGCAGAGGTTACCCATCATTTTCGACAGTTGTAAATTCTTCTTGTGTCTATATTAAATTCAACTGGTGACGAGCTTTGCTTTCGTAGCTATTTATTAAATACTAGCGGCCGCCTGTGACTTCGACTGCGTGACCAACATAAAAACCCACCTCTTTAATCAGTTTAATCACTCTGTCTATTAAAAAAAACCGCATCAAAATCCGTTATGTAGTTTTAAAGATTTAAGCATTATAGGAACTGACAGCTGAAAGCGACTTTGTTTTTTTTTTGTGATAATACGTTCGGTTACTTTTTTGGAGTTTTCGTGGGGATCGATCCCTAATTTAAATCGCTTAATAATGTAGGTTTTTATTAGTGAATGATATTGTTAAATCGTTCTTGTAGTTTCGGATTCCATTAAATGCAAACTGATAATCAAATATTTTCTATGTATAGTCGAGATATAGAAACTTTTTTATTAATCAGCGCTGTTGCATCTTCGATACGAAACCTTTTTAAAGGCACTAGATATTGCTTGGCATTTCATACTATTTCCGAACGCATTAAAACGTGACAAAACCTAATTTAGTTAGAATTCTGCTTCATAACGATTATGAATTGGTGGTCGTAGTAAGTTATTTTATTAGTTTCATCTAGACATATATATGTAGTAGTATAGTAAGTACGGAGGATAATAATAGAAGTGCTTAAATATACCTTAAAAGTACAACTTAAAACTTAACTTCGCTATTATCCTGAATAATAGTTTCACACAGTGCATAGTGAATTAACTACTCAGTTTTAATATTAAGCTTTGTGTAGTAAATAATAACATAAAAAGTAAGTTTTAACAAGTGAACAATAGACAGGGAAGTCAAATAAGGTATTTTTAATGTGTGTTAATTAGACAGACATCTCTGAATTATGTTTTCAGCATTGCAAGATGTTAGTTAAGTATTGTAAGTAGGTATAGGAAACAAGATAATCGGATTATGTAAAAAATGTATAAAAGCCGGTCAATCGTGGTAAAGTAAGCGTGTCGGTGGTGTGACCTACCAGTGTAGGGCATAAAGCATGTGGGCATTGGTGTGGTGCTGGTTTGCTTCTCTACAGTGTGAGCCACCTTTCGTTGCGCGTATTGCGCGTCCTTGGGCTCCCAGAAGAACACGTAGTAGAGGGAGAGCATGATAGCGGCGAGCGAGACGCAGAACACGTAAATGATGACTGTGAGCACGCGCACGGTCTTCTTGTCGCGCTTCCGCTCGTAGAGCGCGTCCAGCACGAACTCGTGGCCGCCCGCCGCCGTGGTGCCCAGTCGCACGGAGCCCCCGGGCCCACAGGAGCGTACGCTGCCTGAAGCGCCAGATTTGCCCGACATCCTGCCCGGCGCCCTCCTCCACAATGCAGCGCCCGACGCCTCCTCGACCTAGCTAACTGGGCCACGCTTATTGATATGCCCCAGTTGAGGCGATGCGCCGCGACCGAGCCGCGCCGGGTCACGCCGCCGGTGTCTGCCGAGGGACACCTCCTGATGCGGACTGCTGCCTCATTATAATAGCAGCCGCATCGGTCTTCGTTTGTTTATCCTTTAATTTCACACTCGCTCCGTGTCGATCTATTAAAGTTGCTCTGACGTAGACTTACGATCGGGATTCGTCCGTCATGAGTTAGTTCTTGAACTTTCATTGTTACGCTATCATTTATTGTAATCACACCATTCAGGCAACATATAAACAATACGTTTTTAAATATTCTTCACGGTTGGGTAACCTACGTATCACAACACTATCAACACAATGTTCACAGCGCACTTTAGTCAAACAGCACACGCTTGTTTGTGGGATGTTATTAGTGTCAACGGGGTCACTTGAAGCAATTCACAAACAAAGTTAATCCAGAGGGTGTTGGGATAGTGTCAGCGATTATTGGGTGTGTGTCGTGCGGCTATGGACGCCGGTCGGGTCGGGCGGGCGCCAGCTGACGGGAGGCGCGCGCCGCCCGCCGCGCCTTCTGAGAGCACGCCACTTGCTCCCAGCGCTGATCAATAGCGACATCTTTTGCACTGATTTGCATTTTAATTCTCCTAAGCCTTACAAAGTGTAATCTGGAATAGTTCTTTTTTTTTTGGTTACGTTGTCTTAAAAAGTTATACCTATTCATTGCTTTTCATAAAAGATGTTTTTTATTACCTTCCCAATTTTTCGTAGCACTAAAATGTCATTAGCGACATCTTTTGCAGTTTGCAGGAAGTGTGTCTTATCTTAAGCTGTCCTAATTAGTTCTTAAGATGCTGAGAATAGATTAAAGCTTTCTTTTCTCACTAGGTAAAGGTTTTTTAATAAGCTTTTTTTTATTTATGTCTGTCTTCCATAGCACTGAAATTTCATTAAGGACATTTTTTGCATTATCTTGCATTTTAAATCTTCTAAGCCATTAAACATAGGCATGTTAAAAAGCATAATTAATTGTCTCTTGACTACAACATTTTTGGCACTAATTGTTATTTCTTATTAAATTAAGGCTTAAATTTATAAAAATCCATGAAAGTTTTTATTGGAGAAAATGTTCATTTGTATCTTACCAATTTTCCCTAGCACTTAAATGTCAATGGCGACCACTTTTGCATAAATTTTTAAATCATTTAAACTTTAATAAGTGTAATATTGAAATTACTTACATAATTTTGAAGATATTCATTATAAAACTTTCTTTTGTAAAATATGTAAAGATTTTTATTATGGAAAAAAAATTCAAATCTCTAACGAACTAAAAAATAATAAATCAGAATTAAGAACTAGAAACAAAGTTATAATTAATAAATATACATAATTAATATACATTGCAGATAAATACCTACATTGCATAGTTTCAAGTGGGATTGAGCAGCATTGACTTGCATATAAAAACTAATTACATTATATAAATTCCCTACTAACATTAATATATAAGATAAATATTGTTACTAACAAAAATTGGGCCCATGGTCTTGAATAAAGAATTATTATTATTATTATATATGTGAAGATTAATGGATTTATCTGATGTTTTCGACTGCGCGATGGCCGCATTCGGATGCATTTTAAGATAACACATATATGTACGAACAGATTTTTATATTTGGCTAGATTGGTCTTTGTTGCACGAGTATCGCTGGGTATATTACTATAAGTAACTGAGAAGCGCTCATAGCTTCGCGGTGCTCAGAAAGTAAAGCAGAGTTTACAGAGGTCAGCCCTTGCATGGGTGACCGTTTGTGTGGCATTTGATATCGAGCGCTTCCGTGCTTCGGATGGCACGTTAAGCCGTTCGTCCCGGTTATTACTAAATGTGGTAGTCGTTAGGCCATGTTAGAGGCTTGAAAATAAAAAACTAACAGCAGGATGACATACACCTGCCTCCGCCAATCCGCACTGGGTATGTGAGAGGAGGCTCATGCTCAGTAGTGGGACGTTAATGGGCTGAGATGATAAAATATTACATTATATTATTAAGATCTAAGGAACCTAAGCAATCCTCACCTGCAAGTGATGCACATGCCGATCAATGAACGTGGGTCTGGTAAACATAAAAGTTCCCAGTAAGCGGAAATAGGTTCGCCACCTATTATGAGGAACCAACAATATAACTGGCGAAATGTGGGCGTATAATATACCTCTGCTTACCGCTTCTGGAAAACAGGCATGATATTGTGTATGTATGTATGTATGTATGGTCTTTGGTGTACGAGTATCGCTAGGTATATTGCTATAAGTAACTAAACTAATCTTTACGCCCATTTATTAGGGGCAAGCAGAAACCTCGCTACAACAATTTCAAAGGTCATCTTCAGCACAGAGATCACTAGGTCCTGTCAAATGATGAGAGGTGGCTAGCCTTTGCTGGCATGAACATTACAACAGATCCTATTTTCTTAGGGCGTATTCCCACTATATTGTGACGATAGACAAATACGAGGAGGACAAAAGGAGGCTACGTATAATAAGTTAACTAAGAAAATGGAATTTTTGCTATTTTCCATAAAAATACCTCGTTACGTATACGTTACCTAAGAAATACGTTAACTAAGAAAATGGCATTTTTGCTATTTTCCATAAAAAATACCTCTTTTTAATAATCCGATAATATTGTTAAAAAGAGGTATATTTATGGAAAAAAGGAAAAATGCCATTTTGTAGTTAACATATTATACGTAGGAGGTATCGAGATGATGTGCAAAGCGTAGTGTAGATATTTAAATGGTGTTTACATACAGGGCGACACAGTTTATGACATTTTTTTGCCGTAACGATAGACTACTAACAAGTCGATTTCCGTGAACAGTCAAAATGTAGTCAAGATCCAATAGGAGAACGGGTTGTTTGATCGGCTGCCATCGTTTAACGATAAAATATTTCGACTACATACTGGCGATTAACATTTGATATAATGGGTCATCACGCGCCCTTTTTCGCATTGTAGGACGCCCTCGGACAAGGCATGGGGTGTTAGAATTATTTGGTTTTTCAGCTACCACACGGCATGATTTGTAGCATTATCGGCTTAATACTTATAACCTCCATTACTACCATACAGGGTGTCCCAAAAAATAGTGTCAAGCGAAAGTCCAGAGCTAGAGTACCTATTGGAGTATCCGAATCACCCCCATGTATGTTCTGCGATTATGCACAGTTTTCGAGTTATAATTTTTTTTCCTATTTTTTTTAAAGATATCGGTCTAAAAATTTCAAAATTTCAAAAAAATAAAAGTAGAACACATTTTAGTGTTTTTCTTTTTGCTACTGAATCATCGTAAAAGGTACTTTAATGTCCCTAATAATCAGCTTCGAAACTTTAGTGGCAGTTAAGAAAATATTAGTGTAAAGTCAAAATTTTACCGTTAGTGAATAATTTGTTAAAAAATAAACTTAAAATAAAAAATCTAAACAGGCGAATTTATGGTGTCTAAGTATGTCTAAAAACTTCTCTAGACTATCCGCTTTCATAATAATTTAAAACAAGAAGTACTTAATTTACTTTGGCATAAATCGGCCATCAAAGACATAGAGGTGAAAATTTCAATAAATTCGACATCTAAAAAATAATATTTTTTTTTAAGTTGATAATGGGAATCGCTTATTAATCAACCAAAAATCATTACAGAAAAGCTTGCAGTGATCGTCCGAACTTGCTGACGAGTAGAAGTGTGCAATTTTATTTCTCGAAATCCATTATAATCGTCAATCTAAACTCAACTTTATCTTCATACTTTAAAGTTTAATATCAATTGTCAGAATAAAGAAATAAAATATACTTGTTCATAGACAACACTGTATAAGGAGAACCTACAGATAAAACATGACTTCTGTGCAACGTTCACCTCCTGCGACCCGATCTTCATCACAATCGGATTTGCCTAATCTAATTGACAATTATCTAGTTCCTACAAATCAAAGAAAGCGAAAAGAACGCCCTGATATTGGAGAGGAGGACCTCCGAGATGAAATCTTGGTAATGCTTACTAAAATTAAAAAGGACCAGGAAATTAAATACAGTAAAATAAAAGAAACAATGGATGAAATCAAGGAGCAAAGTAGAGGACTAGTGAAGACACAGAAAAATATAGAAGATAAACTGGAACACATAACCAATATGTACGAAGAAATGAAAACCACAGTGCATGGGATAAGCAATGAACAAGAGATGTTATTGCAGAAATTTCAACAACTAGAAGAATCCTACGACGACTTACAACGTCATCAGCTTGCATCTTCTCTTGAAATAAGAAATATTGAAGGACTTGAACAAGGTAAAGTCTCGGCAGTGGTTGATATGGTTCACAATGCATTGGGAATAAAGTTGAACCAAAACAGCATAAGAAATTCATCAATTAAAAAATCAGGCAAAAATTTTTACTTAGTTGTAGAGTACCTTTCAGAAGCCACATGCAAAGAAGTTTTATTGGCACTTAAGGAATATAATAAGAACAATAATAAATTGAATAGTGTTTCACTGGGGTTAGAAGGTGAGAAAAAACCAGTATACATATCTGAGGCACTTAGTAATCGTGCAAAAAAGCTCCACTTCCATGCTCGGAATCTAAAAAAGACGCATGGGTTCAAGTTCTGTTGGATAAAGCGCGGTAAAATTTTTGTGCGAGAGTCTGAGGGTGCTCCTGCTATACAAATAAAAACAGAGGAACAGTGCAATACGCTGAAACGCACTGTTTCAGGTACGCAGAAATGACTACCCTTTTTAAGTGCTTACTCCTCTGATCTATTGACATTGGGTAAGATACTATATAAATTATTTCTTATGCTAATATACCGTTGTTCTTCTAACAGCACAAATATGTTTGTAGGTTCTTTCTTAAGTTTAGACTGCCTAGCAATGTTCTTACTATGTTTGTTTGCATGTATTCTGTTTTTATTTTTAGATCTTAAGTTCATTCATGTTATTTCTATATTATTATTCTTCACACATCACCACACACAATCATACAACTCACAATTATTACACACACACATTTTTAAAATCGCTCACACTGGTATTCTACTTAATTTACTCACTGCGATACTCTGGTATATTTGCAGGTTGTGTTGCTCTCTTTTGTTACTTCCTATTACTCACCAATTGTGCTATGTTGAGTGAAATAGATAATCTAGCCATTGACATTGACATAAATGTCAATGCAGGAGATGCAATCACTGTAGATGTGCCGGAGGACTGCAGTAAGTTTTTGGACCATTCTCAAAATTCTTTTGGTGTCTTCACGCTTTATATATTACACTTTATATATTAATTTGCTTACTATAACTTACCAATGACACCACGATGTTTTATGTTGCTTTTATCTAACTACTACATTATAATTCAAACGCACAAAAGATTGCTGGCAAAGTTACTCCTGCAATGATCTTAAACGATTATGACCCGAACCGCGATAGAAATATGAACAAGGAATCGAAACTCATTATAGAGTAATTTTGTCGTTGAGTGCTATGGTACGAGAAATCACTGCCTGACCGTAACACAGTAATATATTACTAATACGGCGGGTAGACGTTTTTTTTTTATACTTGGTTGTAATGCGATCGCTTTGTAGTACTTTAAGCAGACATAGTGTAATCATATTATTATACTTTATTATACTGTGTTATTATGTTATGGGTACAAGTTATTAAAAATTTTCTTAGTTCAGGCTACTGTATTGCAACTTAGTGTATGTCGTTTTTTTATAAATAAAGAATTTATCGATTCCCATTATCAACTTAAAAAAAAAAATATTATTTAGATGTCGAATTTATTGAAATTTTCACCTCTCTGTCTTTGATGGCCGATTTTTGCCAAAGTAAATTAAGTACTTCTTGTTTTAAATTATTATGAAAGCGGATAGTCTAGAGAAGTTTTTAGACATACTTAGACACAATAAATTCGCCTGTTTAGATTTTTTATTTTAAGTTTATTTTTTAACAAATTGTTCACTAACGGTAAAATTTTGACTTTACACTAATATTTTCTTAATTGCCACTAAAGTTTCGAAGCTGATTATTAGGGACATTAAAGTACCTTTTACGATGATTCAGTAGCAAAAAGAAAAACACTAAAATGTGTTCTACTTTTTTTTGTTTGAATTTTTGAAATATTTAGACCGATATCTTTAAAAAAAATAAGAAAAAAAATTATAACTCGAAAACTACGCATAATCGCAGAACATACATGGGGGTGATTCGGATACTCCAATAGGTGCTCTAGCTCTGGACTTTCGCTTGACACTATTTTTTGGGACACCCTGTATATACAAGATATCGCAGAAACGAGTGTCAAGCGGAGGTCCACAGATAAGGCCTGTTTGGGTACCCGAATCAACCCCATGTATGTTCCGCATTTTTTTATAGACGAGTTATGATTTATTTGAGGACAAAATGTTATTTTTAAGACCTAATTGTACAACAAATGAAACAATAAAGAATGATTATTACTTTTGAATGTGTTGATTTGTTCTAAACTATCTACTTACAAATATTTTAAAAAAGAAGTAGAAGATATTTTAGATTTTTTAATTTTTATTTGGGTGGCCTGTCTCTGGACTTCCGCTTGACACTCATTGGGACAACCTGGTTTTCAGAATTGAAGATTTGGTAATAGTGAACGAGAAAGGCAATATGACGGTTACTGTGGGTGGCTGGGCAAAAGCGACACTACTATAATTTTGTCTTACAATGACATCAACTATTAAGGAGGTGATCCGACAAAGAACGAAGGTGACGGACATAGCCCAAACTGAAGTGCCAGTGGGCCGATCATATATGCCGTAGGGCCGATAACCGTTAGGGTAGACGTGTCCTACAGTGGACACTGAGTCTTGACAAGCACAGTATAGGACGCCCACCGGCTAGGTGAAGTGACAATATACGCAAAACGGCTGGCAGCGGTTGGAGACGAAAAGCTGAGGATCACACTCAGTGGCTTCCATTAAAAAGGCCGGTGTCCAGCAGTGGATGAAGATAGGTTGATAATGATGATTATTATGATCATTAATAATATAGATGAACTTGTTTTATGGATACTAAATAACGGATAAACATACATAAGCACAATTTTTTTGTAAACACATTTAATATACATGGGAAACATATATATATATATTATATCACGCCTGTTTTTCTGAAGGGGTAGGCAGGGGCATACTATACGCCCACACTTCGCCAATTATATTGTTGGTCCCACGTAATAGGCGCGAGGCTATAGCCGCTTTCCGGGCACTTTTATGTTCGCCAGAGCCTCGTCCGTTTATCGGCAGGTGCACCACTTGCAGGTGAGGTTGGCTTGGGCGCCTCAGATCTTGATAAGAGCCCTATACAACCCACCACACATGGGAAACCCCCAGACCTGAATAAATATTCATGTTCATGTTCTCAAAGATTGGTCCCGTATAGGACCCAAACCACGATCTCTGGAGTGGAGCGCAAGCAAACTAACCTCCACGCCAATCGGTCGTCAATACTATCACTCAGACACCCTGTGCCCTCCTCTATGGATAGGCGAAACCCGACACCGTTCACTAATGGATAACCTTTCCTCGAAATAGTTATTTTGGTATATAAAAAGGCCTAAGTGGATTCTGTCGTGAGGACCTATCAAAGGTTTAAGTGGTATAAAGGTTGACTACTGATGAGCCGCGGAGGTTGGTACGTATAACTGCACTCCAATTCTAAGGTCGTGGTTCGACTCCCCCACAGAGAGAGTGGAGTTCTATAGCAGAGTATGATTACAAAAATAAGTTTTTTCAGTTCGGCGCTGTGTAAAATTTCCAAAAATCACACACACACATACTTTTTTACAGAGATAATTTTTAATAGACATCCACCTGATTTCTTAAATTCAAGAAGTCTTCAAATTCAAGTTTTTAAATTCAAGATTTTGTCAAGAATCAGATATTCAAAATAATTTACAGTTCAGTTCAAGCAATATTGTAGGTAAACATTAATCAAAGAACGTAAAAAAATATCATGTATGACGTTTGAGATCAGATAATAAGATATTATTATAATTAGATACGTGTTCACAAAAGTCAAGAAGTACGTTTATATGTTCTCTGTACCTATAGTCTAAGCAATGCTTAGTATTAGAAAGAAAGAAAAATATTTTTTTTGTGGCAACATCAAAAGAAAACAGATAAATAATATTTAGGTAACTACTTAAAGAGTGTCACAGAAAAGGTATCCACTCAACATAAAGCCGAGGTGTCACGAAAACGCCTCGACGCTGGTCTTCCGTACATACCGTTTGTGAGAGCACTGCTATGACACATTCATTTCTTACATTATAAAACACAATATATACATACAGTTACAGTAGCATACAAATAAGACATAAGCTTGCAGGGAACCTGAGTAGCATAAGTGAGAGGACAGCACAACCGATGACGAGCACATACAAATTCATAGACATTTCTGTTTGTTCAATAAATATTTCCTATAATTGCAACGGAAAGATCCAACAGTGAGACAGTTTTTAATAGGAGGCGGAATGTTGTAACTAATGTTGTATTAAACTACAAACATTATTTTTTACATATATTATATTTGAGATCGGCAAAATGAAATATAAAAACCAATAGTAATATGACTAACCTGAAATCACGAAGCTTAAATTCACGCACACGCAACAGTTTGGGGCTAGAAGTGCAGTGAGAGATGTCTTGGAAAAAAGATTCCTAGACATTTCACACTTTTTTGTTTATTTCTATTCTGTTTTTGTAGTATATTCTGTGTTTCTAGTTTGTTTTAGTATGCCTCTCGATAATCGCACTAGCAAAAACGTTGTTGTCTAAATGAAAGCATTCACACAATATTTCCTATAGATCTGTTTGTATAAAAAAACTCCATCCTTCAATCACCTTTGTTGTAATTTTTTAATTATTTCGATTCTTTATTGCTCTTTTCTGTTTCTTTTTACACAAATCGTATACTTCCCATAAAGTATTTCAATAAATGATACGAAGAAAAAGCACCCGTTTATGGTCTATTAGATAAATAATAATATTACATAAATACATAGTACAAGCTCTGCCTAATTTGGAGCTAGCAGTGCTCCAAGACAGCGGCATTACGTACTTGTGTTATAGATACTAAATAATAAATAAACATACATAAATTGTTTTTTTAATTTTAAAATATATTTAATACACAAGGGTAACACTCAAACCAGAACAAATATTTATGTTTATGCACACAAAGATTTGTTCTGAGTGAAAATCCAACCTTCGACTTATAAAGGGGAGTTAAGATAGTATAGCTATAAATAGTGCAGATATGGCCTATATCTGCATTATTAAAGCTTTAACAATGTATAATGTAAGTATTCATATTGGTTTATTTGCCATGTACAAAACATACAATATGAACTATTTCAATTTATTTATTTCATTTATTTCATAAGATGTGACATATATGACCCTGCAAAGGTAAGGTAGGTAGGTAGGTGTAAGGTTTTATGTATAGTTAATATAGCATAGCTTTAAAGTCAACAAATTAGAATATACGGCCGTGACTTCGGCGCTTGAAAATTGAGTTCCGGGGGGTAAAAGTTGCTTGTGACTTCGTTTTTCTGTTGATGAAAGTACCGTTTTAAGCCAGCCACTCATTTCCGAGAAGCTCTCCCCAGGAAAGTTTCGCGCAGTCGCGGCTTTCCCACGGGAAAATATAAAATAGTTAATTTTTTTAGTACGTACAGAGTATACACATACATCGCTTGCCATATATGTGTATGCCTAAATACATGGCTTTTATAATAAAAGATTATCCTTATAAACTTACTCATTCTATTTCACCGCTTTGGAACGGTTATTAAGAAAAATAATGTATACACATTTTAATTTCTTTAAGTAATGAGTATTCTACTATTAAAATTTTAGAAGTTTCACATCAAATTTGCCTTTTTTTACCCCTGTAAGAATTGAATAATTCAAACACCCGTCTTAATGAGCACATATGTCTCAAAAGGAACACCCATGCAAAAGTTAAGATCTCAGAAACCACAAGCTTAGCTCTTGAGCGATTCCGATGATTGATTGGAGTGACCTTTCGCTTTTATAAATGTAGATATTTTCAATTTCAAAACTAACAAATTATCATAATTAATCGTTAGTATCGTATTAATTACTTTAGCGTTGTCCCTGACTGAATCGAAAACGAAAAAAGGAGTACTGCGCCTATATTTTCTACTTGAAATCGAATGCTCTTTGCACGATTAATAAATGTTCGAACACGCAAACTTGAACTACTATAAAGTCGACAAACTATGAGCTCGTTAGCGTATTTCCTCGGTGCATCAATATCTCAAATGAAATTAAAGTTCGAAAGTCCGAATGCGTGAAGATCGTCAAATCGATCATCGACCATCAAATCTGGCAAGTTCTCAAGCATATTTATTTATTTAATAATTTATGCACATAAGGAACATACACAAAGATAGAAGTTATGAAAGACATGTACAACGGCACTGCTTATCCCTAAAAGCAATTTCTTCCAGCAGACCGAAAAAAGGAAAAACATATACAAAGTAGACACGCGCACAAAACAAACTAAAATAAAACAACAATAAAAAACTAAAATCAAGAAATAACATACTAAAATTAAGCAATTAGACAAAAAGGTACAGCTAGCAGGCAGCAAGGAAGTGTTCTTTTATTGCCTTCTTAAAAATGGACATACTTAACATAATGAAAATACCTGATTGGAATGTGGTCACCGAAATTAGTCTATGAACGCTCGCAACAGTGGCAGCACAAGCGCGTTGCCGACTCAACCAATCAGAATATTTAGAACCAAATAAATATTTAAATTTTCATTTCGTGACACTATAAATTTGAAAATATTTATTCAAGAAAACACATAAAATAAGTACGAAATATAATTAACGCAAAACAAGAATAGAATAATTTAAAGAAGAACTTAACTTGTATTGAAAGATTTTTATTAAAAGAAGAACTGATGTCTAGCCAAAACGTGGTTAAACCAGTGAGCAGAGACTGGGCCCTAAGCTTCAGTCTAGGGCAACCGGGACAATGCTAGGGCATGATGACGATAACTTAAAAGTATTTATTAAGAACATGATGATAGGTATCATTAATTTGGAGATGTTTAAAAACAATATTCACATGCCTGAAAGTTATACTGTAAGAAGACATTAGTCAGAAATTACACGCTATAAATATTGTGCCTTTAAATTAGAAAAAAAAAGATTTGAGTATCTCTGCGTATAAAACACAAAATGGCTATTTTTACGCCAAAATTATCTTAGCAATTGTTAAATAACTTTGCGAAAATACTTAATATAATTTTCCGTGAATCACTAAATATTAAGTTTCATATTTTTTACACTCATATTATAAATGGGTCATGTTAAAAAAGTATGTCAGATAATTAAGTGGGCGATCAACCTTCCGAACAATGGGCATCGATGCTTAGTTTGGGCCACAATTGGGTTAGACGGTCAATTGGATTACAGAAACCCCTCTAGTCAAATCTAGTGTAGGTGTACAATAAGCTGTTTAACAAATATATACAAAAAATATACATAGGGATATACGTACATTGGCGCATAGGGATCCTAACAAGATATAAGGAGCCTAAATCTACCTCACCTGGAAGTGGTGCACCTGCCGATCAATGGTGAGGTTCTGGCAAACAGAAAAGTTCCCGGTAAGCAGCAAAGCTATTACGTGGGACAAAAACACAATTGGCGAAGTGTGGGCGTATATTATGCCTCTGCCTACTACTTCGGGGAAACAGGCCTGAATTTATGTATGTATTAGGAGCGATATATAATTTTTTTAAAAGAATTTATCGCTACACATATTATGTGCCTGTTTGCATTGATCCGATGTGTTGTTGGGTAAGTATGTTAGGTAGAATAACATTAAAATTATGTAAGTAGGTAACGCTATAATAGGAACATAACTATAAAAAAACTTATATTATTAAATGTTCATAAGCCTTTTAGGTTTCATAAATCGTTTCATTTGAATTATAATGAAATTTTAATATACAATATTGCTAGAACACTATTAATAGAGTGTTAACTATTGGGGAGAACTATGTTCAGAAGAAGACTTGCAGGACTGATGACTTAAAGGAAAATTATAAGAATGCACATAACTTAACATGACTTCTGCAATAGTTGATAAAAACAAAATAAATTATTATTAAACCGGGCCGATTATCATCACGACCCTTTATAATTTTGAAGCCTAACTTTATTTTCGGACGTTCGTGTAGCGTTGTGTTGAGCGTCCCGTCAAAGAATCTGATGACTTCGAATTCAATCGTCGCCAATATACTAAAGACATATGCCTTTTAGAGTAACACAAGCGCTTTACGGTAACCAGATTTATAGCATTGCTCATCATCACCATTTTAGCCATAAAGAGTGTACAGATAAACTTTGACCTCTGCAATAGTTTAGTTTTTTGGGGGGTTTTGCCCATAATCACCACGCTAGGCAGGCGGGTTGGTGATGACGCTGCTGCTCATCATCAAGTTTGATTTCTCTTCGTCTATTCATACGACTCGCCATAAGATGAGAGAGGGTGCCACTATTCTAGGCCACCACTCGGCATAGCATTCATACGTAACGTTGTCACTAATCTTAAAAAAGAAAACTAACTTAAGGTGTGATCTTACTAATTACAACGTTTTAAATGATGATATAGAACTTTAAAAAGTAATTTACTAGATATTAGTAGTACTTAATATTGTTCGCAGTTTATTTCTGTAAGAATTGGAGAGGTATACTACTATCGAGTTGGCTCTTGGCTAGGAGTGTGTGCGGTAGTGAACTGCTTGAAGCTTCGCGGTACTAGTATATCGGAAACGATCACCGGAGTAAAGCAGAGACCAGAGAGGCCAGTCCTTGGATGGGTGACCGTTTGTGTGGAATTTCATATCAAGCGCTTATGTGCTGCGGAAGGCACGTTAAGTTGTTGATTCGGGTTATTCGGTTGTTAAGCCATGTTAGAGGCCCTATTGAGGGCTTGAGATATTTTAAGAACAGGACACCATACACATGCCTCCGCCAATTCACACTAAGAGCACCTGATGGAGTGTGACCTATTCCCTCATATCTTGGTATGTGAGAAGAGACCCGAGAGAGAGAGAGAAAGAGAGAGAGAGAAATACCCTTGTCAAGGTTCTTGCTAAGTTCTATTTGTAGCAAGCTGCAGCTCGAGTGAAGAAGCGCTCCTAGAACTGTTATAGTTTTTAAAATTGTATTTCAGTGGCTGAATGAAATTTTTCACTAAAAATTAACATTTTCATAATTTTAGTACCTTATACCTACTATGACATATAAAAGTTTTATAGAGTTTTATTTTAAGCTGTCCTAATACTCAGAAAGGACAAATATTATTACTTTGTAAAAATATTTGTGGTTGTAGGTTTTGTACAAGCGAATAAAAGTTTTTAAACAGTTCTATCTTAAGTCATCTGAACATAAAGATGAGACGAGTAAGAGGTGATAAGTATTAGTCAGAATGTTAAAACTATTTGTTTGTAGATTTTGTAAAAAGGTGTAAATGTTTTTAAACAGTTTTGTATTAAGTCATCTCATCCCAATCTGACAGATAAACGACGTTAAACTGTAGGAATTTAATTACGTCGGAAACCGGTTGCTTGACGGGTTAATGTATGCGTCGGGTTGCTAGTGATAAATAGTGGTCGCCGCGATAACGATGCGACGAGGCTGCGGTTGGCAGACGGAAGTCCGGGATAGTACCTAACGTCATGCGACACATACGATTCTTAAAGGACAATGAAATTCTTTGACTCCGAACACTGGAATATGTACTTACATATTGCACAAGCAGGTACACAGATAACTGAGACTCACAATGCCAGAGGTGTATCAAATGCCTTTATTGGGTGATCGTTTTTGTGACATTTTATATCGAGCGCTACTTTCTTTTTTTTTGATTTACGTCGGTAACAAATTGCATTTACACACTGTCTCCCGGCCAAAGGGGGACCGAGAGAGGTGTGTGGGACTCACCACTGGCAGACACGACCGCCAGCAGTAATACTCACTAAAAATCTTCCGACGACGCCCGCCGCTTGTTGAGAAAGAGGCGGGGGGCCAGTACCTGGGTTGCAGCTCTGACTCCCCGCCCGCGGCCAACGTCCCCCGGACCAAAACCGGAAGGACCTCCTCAGAGAGACGCAGTGGACGCGCCCCTCCTACCTCCTTGTGCGACCATAGCGTGTGTGGCTGACTTCTCGGAGGGTCTATGGTTAGACAGTAGGGGCCCCCTGCCCCCGCTGCCTAAGACCCTTCTGATGCTGCTTGACGGGCCCTCCTGGCACGCCCGCTGCGCCCTCCACAGATCCCTCTTAGTTTCCCCCCCGGTATACAGTACTAAGGACCCAGAGTCGCCAATCTCTGGGTGTTACCTTTTCCTTAGCGCCTTTTGCGCCCTACCAAAAGGTACTCAGCCCCCCCCACCACGACAAGATGGAAACCAGTCGGGGGGGCCAATATCGAGCGCTACTATACTAAGGAATAGGAATGCACGTTAAGCTGATTATAAAAGATAAGTTAAGGGCCATATTGGGCGACTGGAATAATTCTGACAGCGGGTGGTATGGGCATGAGAATGTTAATGCGTGGAATAGCTAGAAGGGAATGTATTTAATAGAGCTATGGAAGTAGCACCTATGACTGATAGAAACAAAGGAAGAGAGAGATGAGTCAATGTCAAATAACCAAACATGTCAAAGTAAGGCTGAGTATGTCTCGCGGGATTCGGGATTCCGGGAGTCGGGAGGCAGTGTGTAAATGCATTTTGTTACCTTTGTAAAAAAAGTTAACAACATGGGTGAAAAAGACATTTTGCAGCAACTTTAGATAATTGGGGAGCCGGGCATTAGGATACATACATAGAATCACGCCTGTCTTTCCGAAGGTGTAGGCCGAGATAATCTACACTACAGGTAGAAGGATTACGTCATTTGATTATATTTTCACGTTAACGAAAGCATTTATTTTTAAAAATGGGTACAAATTTAACTATAGCTTCGAAAAATATCAACTGGCTCTCCCGGTTCTTATAATGCACCCATCTGATCTTTTACAGCACCAATAGTTAATTCATCATCATATCAGCTTTGTAAGTCCACTGCTGAACATGAGCCTCCCCTTCAGATAACATTCTATTGGGGGTGTTTGCCCATAGTCGCCACGATGGGCAAGCGGGTTGGTGATCGTAGTTCAAGCCAGATAACGATGCTGCCTACCATCCGGTAAGATTTCTAGGCCGGCCCGAGCCACACGGCAATAATATATAAATAAATAATTTCCAACAATTACAGCAATTATTTAGTTCCAAGATAAGTATAATTAAGAACTTGTGTTATTGATACTAAATAACGAATAAACATACTTAAATACTCTTTTTTTTGTAACATATATTTTGTAACATTCACGCCTGTTTCCCCAAAGGGGTAGGCAGAGGCATATTATACGCCCACACTTCGCCAGTTATATAGTTGGTCCCACGCAAGCGAGCCTATTGCCGCTTGCCGGGTACTATTACGTTCGCCAGAGCCTCGTCCGTTGATCGGCAGGTGCACCACTTGCCGGTGAGGTTGGCTTGGGCTCCTAAGGTCTTTGTAGGTTCCTATTTTTGTAAATACATATTTAATATACATAGGAAACACCCAGACCAGAACAAATATACAAAGATTTGTCCTGTGTGGGAATCGAACCCACGACCTCAGGAGCGAAGTGCAGATATACTTTATCAGGGATATCGGTCGTCAATAAAAGAACCTAATTCTTCATATAAAGCTTATTTCTATTTCTGTACGTGTCTTTTACTTTGTCGAGGGGCTTATTGACAACCGGCTTATTGACGAACGGCTTTTTCCTATAAGCCGGTTTCTTCTCACAAGTTAAGGGCTTAAAGGGACATTCGGTATTTACCTAAGGAATTATACCATACATTAACTTTAGGACTGCTACTTTAGTGTTGCTCTTATAAATGCGCTTTGGCGTGGTAAATCAAATAAAGACGTTAAAATGTACAACAATAGAAGAAAACCTATTTGAATTATTCAAGAATATAATTGAAATTAAAAGTCGTGAGCTTCAAAAGAAAAAGCTTTTTTTTTTTAGAGATATGACTGTACTTTTACAATTCATCATCTCAGCCTATTAACGTCCCACTACTGAGCACGAACCTCCTCTCACATATCAAGGTGTGAGGGTATTGGGTGATACTCCACCACGCTGACCCAGTGCGGATTGGCGGAGACAGGTGTATGGTGTCCTGCTGTTAGAATTTATCAAGCCGCCCATTAGGCCTCTAACATGGCTTAACGACTACCACATTTAGTGATAACCGGGACCATCGGCTTACCGTGCCTTTCGAAGCACGGAAGCGCTCGATATCAAATGCCACACAAACGGTCACCCATCCAAGGACTGACCTCTGTAAACTCTGCTGTACTTCGGTGATCGTTTCCGACCACCTAGCACCGCAGAGCTACGAGCGCTTTTACAATTACTTTTGACGAAAAACATAAACTGACTTTATTTTGTATGACTTAAATTGAATTACTTAGCCACTACTTTAAATTTATATATTTTTTGGATATATTTTCATAGGATTTTAGCAACGTATGAGATAACGTGTCAAACGTATGAGATAAAAGTTTTGGAGTCCCTATTATTAAATTGTGGTTTATGTCGATAAAACCTTTACTGATTTCCAAACGTAAATTTTAAGATATATCTATGGAACTGAAATTAATAATAATTATTTAATAATGTACGAATTATTAAATTTTTTAAATAAACCTCTTTTGTCAATGACAGAATTATAATAAAATATAGTTCATGAAAAGAAAAAACAAATTGTAAGATGGCGGCATTATTTTCTCTATTTTTTTGACGAGTAGTCGGTATTGAAGAAATATATAATTTAAAGAACATTGAGCAGTTTAAATTAATGTTATGTTAAAATATTAATTCTTGATTTGCTTAAAACACGGATAATAAAGTTGAAACAGTTGTGTTGTAATTAGTTGTTGCTAGTACAATAATAATTAATCTTAAGTAAATTGTCAATTTTATTATTTTCATTAGTTTAAGAATTTTATGCAAGTAATATTGATGTTCTATTCTGAGATAGGTATTTACTTATATTTAATATTACTGTTGCGGGGAAATTCGTTTCGAAACCCCAGCACGGCGAGTTATACAATTTATTTAATTTTATCTTCAACGGCTTTTAGCTTTCAAAAGAACGATGCAAACTTTCAACGATGTAAGATTAAATTTGAACTTTGAAGATACAAAAAGTTTGACCTCGCAGATATAATTGATTCCTAACGTCAATAAACCAGCATTACTCAGTAAATTTCTGGTAGGAAATTGCGTTTATTTCCAAGCTTTTCTCGGAATCTTTCTTGGTTATTTAATTCCTTTTTTGTAATATTCATCATTGTAGTAAGTATGTCATCATTGTAGTAAATTAATTGTAAAACTCTTATTTTCAAACTTTAAGTCTATGAATTATTGCTTGTTTTTTATTTTTCTGGCGATCTATCTTAAATTATCTCAAATTAAATAAAGATTATTATTTCGGCATTATATTTTACTATAACATTAATAATGGATGTTGTACATTTACGTTTATAAAAATTGTGTTCTTTTTCAATTTATGTCTTATGAGTTAATTGTTCAAACACAGCATTCGCCAAGTTAGTATCTTTTTTCTTTTAAATAATGGCTTTGTGTGTTTAGCACATTTAGCCAGTGTCAAGTAAGAGATTTATAAATATCATATAAATCATAGTAAATGAGAATAAGTGGTGATAAAGATAAATGAGATGCCCTCTCCCTAAAGTCTTGTCCCTTGAGTCTTCGGTAAAGATGTGGGACTATACTGAGATCTCACATGGACTTCTTTAGAGAATTTGAAAAGTGATGTTGCACTGTTTTGTTTTGTTTACCAACACTCATGTACGTTCACACACACTTAACGGTTAATAATCCACCGTTATTATACGTTACATATATGTTCGAAATGTCACAAATTTTAGGAAATGAAACAAAACTGCAGTCATGACGCTTCGCTTTCCCGCCAAGAAGCCAAGTAAGTTACTTAAGAAGATGTTGACATGATAAAATTTTCATGATACGCTTTTAAACTTTAATAAACATTGCATATGTGAAAAAACTGAAAAATATTCTACGTTGCGAACAAGTAAGTAGTGACATCATTTTTAGTGATGGTGGTACGATAAGTATGGTAAAACTGACAGTAATTTTTCACAACAATCGGATACCTGGGAAATACATTAGATTGAAGTCTATGCGACAGACCATCAATAAACCGTATTGGTATAATAAAAAATTATATCTTTAAATATTTGAATATTACTATGAATAGTAGAGTATATTATATATTGACATGTTACACGTTAAAGATAATATGCCGCTGGTATTCCTAATTAAAATATAAGTAGAATACATTGTCTAGCGATAGGTTCTTCAAACTCCTCTGTCTGATGTTACCACAGCCTCTCTCAAAATAGTTTATATAGAAAGTGCAGTAGAAGACCTACTTACCTATTACTGAATGAAATAAGTGGGGTTCTTCAGGTCCTGTGTCGGAGTGGACCCGTCTGTCGTGATGCCTGCGGAAACCTCGCGAGCCATGATGCGGGTGCGGAGGCAGGTCCACCCGCCGCGCTGCCACCTCCACGGTGTCTTCAGCAAACGGCAGCTCCGGCGACTTCCACACGCACACGTAGTAAACAGACAACAGAATCGCAGCCAGTGACACTGACAGCAAGTACGCCAGAACAGTGAGCACTCGCACCACTTTGCTCACAGCCTTAGCCTCGTAAGCGTCTCGCGCCGGGACACCCATCTCCTCCGAACCGGCGTCCTCCTCCGTCTGCCCGCACACAGACATCTCGCACCTCGCTGCACCTACATGTTTATATTTACTCTCGAATATACTAGATCACTAAGTCAGGAAAAGTAAAACAAACGGGTGATGTATGTGAGCGAGTGGCGCGTGTGGCATTCGCGGAAGGATGGGCGGAGTGCGGCGGCGAGCAGCCGGCCGGAGCCCCGCTAAGCCGATCAACCACACACGTCACACATATAAGAATGTTCAATTTTATGCCCTATCGAAGATTATAACGTTCTTCAAAAATTATACGTAATGGCCTAGCGAGATAAATTCGTTTAACGATGTGCTAAATCTTTTTTACGTTACGTTTATTGATTCTTTTACATTTGAAATAATATTGCCGACAAGAAACTTCAGTTTTGTCCATGTTTATTTAGAATACAAATTATATTTATTTGCCAGAATGTGGTTTACATTTAGTTATATTTTGAGGGTCGTGCAATGCAATGCACATTAACCCGATACCTTATGCACAAGTTAAGTTAAACTTTATAGTTAGGAATAGTAATAGGTAATTGTAAATAACACCCGAAAAAATAAATTGACTTAAAATTATTGAGTATTCATAAATCACTGAATAGATACGCGTCGAGAATATAAAAGTATTCATAAATCACTGATGTGTCGGGAATATAAATATTCGTACATGTTTGTTGTCAGGGTGTGCCTAGACAAACTAGACAAAAAAAAGATTTATCTGCAAACCAGCGCAGAGTTTACCTAAAGATTCAATCTGGCATGATCACTCGAGACTAGCATTTCAAGTAATCATAATAATTATGAACAAATCTCTTTTAATTAGCATTAGGGTTTATTAGAGTTTCGTAGCCAAATGGCAAAGAAATTACTAATACTTTATATAAGTACCATAGTACCAGTATAGTTTCATATATTTTGCTACCAGCACTGAGTTTACGTAAAGATGATTTGGTATGATTACATCGAGATCAGCCTTATAAGTTTTTTATAGTTCGAAAGAGCGTTGTTCATATTTAGCCGTAAATATTATATTATATAAAGTTAGCAATATCAATGAAACTACTATACAATCAAAAATCTTATAGTTTTCTGGGGAATACAAACAAGTGTATCATAATGTCTCGAGAAGCATATGTCAGTATTTTTATCTAAGTACACGAAAACTATATGCACATAAATAAAAATGTTTTTGTAAACTGTTTTTAGAATTATTTTTTTAGGATTTACACTTAATTATTTTTTGTTTCTAAATTGTTTTGTTGCATATAAGTGAATCTAAGCTTCGTGATTTCAGTGTAATAATATTTCGATTTTTTGAAATATTTTTATTTAATTTTGACGTTTTCAAGTAGTAAGTTGTAATAGTTTATGAAATAAATAATTTTGACTTTTGATTTGCATTTCAGTTGAAGCGCTCATAACTCTGCGTGAATCTACATAACTTCACTGACGTCAGTCCTCGGATAGATGAGCGTTTGTGTAGCATTTATATAGTGTGCACAACAAGCTGTTAGTCCCGGTGTTCACTACAAGTGGAATTTGTTAAGTTCTATGGAAGAGGCATATGCTCAGCCGTTGACGCGAAAATGCCTATTGGAAAGATTGCAAAATTCACACAGCAAGACGGCCTACACCTGCCTGTCTTCGTCATTCCGGACTGTGTCCGCATTTTGGAGTATGGTCTGATTCTCTCTTAGCTTGGTTTAGCCTTAAAAATGAGCAGGAATGATAAGTTTGCATTTCAAAGTATGTTGGTACCTACTACCTACCCAAGAAACTAAACCTTATAAGGTTACCTGTTAATATACCACATACCAAAATACCACGGCCATATATCCTATTTCGGTGTGCAGAAACTTAGCAAAAGCTACATATTAATATTTTTAGGTAAAAGCGAAGGGCTAAAGATTGAGCTTAGTGGCGTGCCATTGAAGAGGCCTATGTCCAGCAATAAACAAGGTTAGACTATCGGTGATGTATAATTTCGGTGTTCTCCCGCAGTGCCACCTAGCTCCATTTTATTTTGAGAGCACATATTTTTTAGGCTAATTACAATCTTCCACATTTTAGAACATCCACACCAGATCACATCCATCACACATTTTATTGCATAGAAAACGCCAAGACAAATATCCATGCTCACACACTATTCACATATAGTGAGTTGATTGAATGAAATTATAGTCCGACATTTAATAAAGAGTTTAGGAAACAATTTGTGTAATGGTTTTCCAACATTGTCATTGCTCCTACCCGTGAGTATTGCGAGTCATCCGTTAATCTGTACACATATAAATAAAATATAGGCAAAGATCTGAAGATCGAACTTAGCGGCGTGCCATTAAAGAGGCCTAATATCAGTGCTGGGCAAAGATGAGCTGATGATGAATGTTTTCGGGGTTTTTCTGCTATGCCTAGCCCAATTATAGAATTATATAGAAAACTAGAAGATCAACTATCCATGTTCATACACGCTAGTACCATAATAAGTGGATTTAATGAAATGATAGTTCAACATTTATTAAAGAGTTTAGGAAACAAATTGTGTAATGTTTTACCAAAATTGTCCTTGCTCCTCCCCAAGAGTGTTGCGAGCAGTCCATTAGTGATAATTGGATGGTTGTAATATATTGGCTGTTTAAGCGGTGGGGGCGTACTTGCTTTGGTCCCCAGCCGCAATCAATCATGCTAACGGACGCGGGTACCTTATGTCATGAACTGTCCACAGAGTAAGTGTAGTGGTGGGTTCATACAGAGGTCTGACGAAGCTTTTTAGACTGGGAATTCGTGGAATAGAGCAGTTACGGCCTCCGCAATGAGGGGCGTCTGAAAAACCTGCTGTCGTGTTTATTATGTGTAATAAGTAGGTTTCTG
Organism: Musotima nitidalis; assembly: GCA_949126915.1. Lineage (NCBI taxonomy): Eukaryota > Metazoa > Arthropoda > Insecta > Lepidoptera > Crambidae > Musotima > Musotima nitidalis. The sequence goes on from OX421431.1 coordinate 9,929,218, forward strand.
ACGATGTTGATTGACTCCATCCATGATTACTTAAATGAATTCATAAGTGAATTTTATTATATCTTGCTTGACATTTGCAATTTGACATATTGTAATCAATTATAATTGACCATTTAGTCATATAAAACATTTGGCAATATTGTTAACTAACATGCGTGCTTTGTTTTTACTTTATACCAATTACTAGAATTTTATATACCATACTAGCTTCCTTGGCTGTTAATTTAAATTTTCTGATTGAGATTTGAGGAACATTGAGCTTTTCACGCCATATTATTATTACTATTTCTAAATTTTAAATTATCTCTCTGCCCCTTGGGACAAAACATGCTGATCCAGCTGTCTTAATTTACCTACCATGTTTTATAGCAAATAAATAATTTTATGCTATTTAAACTGGACAACCGTGAGAGAAAATGGCCTTCGTATTAAGACGGCCTAGATAAAACACGGCGGTCGTGTTACCACATATAGCGATAAATGGTACCAACGGAATCAATGAAAATGCGCTCACTTCATTTTGACATATTTAAAAATATATCAAGTAAGCTAAGGCATTTTGTAAATGCTTAAGTAGGTGTTTACCGTGTATTGTACTTAAGTGTGTTTAAACTACTGGCTCTTTTTTATACTGTGCTAGTAGATACTATGGACATATTGAAAACTAGCTATCAGTCTAGACCAGGTCTGCGTGACCCTTAAGATATGCGAATTATGTCGAAACATAGCAGGAGTATTATATGTTTTGTTTAAAAAATCTTGAACTTGTTACTATGTTAATGTTGGGCTTTTAGGTACAATCAGATACCTATAGTTGTAAACAACCAAAGCGCCATAAAGATCGACACTCGTCTCTATCTATTGTCAAGAGCGTAAGGGCGTGTTCCGATATTATATGGCGTTTTGGGTGCTACCAATGATTTGAGGTTGACTGTACACAATATTAATGCCGCCGTTGGTCTCGTTGACCCTCGTATGTGGTTTCAGCAATCTTCTATCCCAATAAATAATAAGGGGTGGACATCTACTTGATTATGACAATGTGTCATGTTTCCCAGATATCTTATGTCTTGATCTAGTGTCCTATGGGTCTGGATATAAAATAAATAAAAAGCGTTCCAAGGGCAGACCACAAATAAGATAAAAACCAAAAGACGTAGAGAGGACCTTCAATAAAAAAATATGCTCGTAATATCGAGAAAGATGGCGGCAACTAAAGCTACTTACCAATTATTTCGAGGAATGTCAAAAGAAGAAGAAGCCATCCAAAATTCTACACCTAAAGATATAATTAGCGAAAGTAAGTATTTTAGAAATCATAATTATCATAATCAATCCTGACATTAATTTCATCCCGGTTGTGCCCCGATTCACATCAAGGAACTGTGTTCTGCTAAATTTTAGTTATTCCACGAAGCGACTCACGTCTGACCTTCGCAACCCAGAAAAAACACATCTTTCTATGATCAAACCAGCTGTAAGGATATTAGAAGGCACTGACTTCCTACTAACGACTGCTGGGATCAACCGCTTTACATCTTTTTTAAGCCACGAAGAAAGCGATAAACGATTTAAAAATAACACTTTGTAGAGAAATAATTTATTTTTTACATTTATCATCTAACACAATAGTACCTACTTAGTTTAATCAGATAAATATTTACTTAGAAATAAGATTTCCTTTTACAATTTACTTTTTTGCTTCATTGACAGCCGTTGCCGCAGTACACGCCGTAAGATTTTTCCAGAAGGATTTTTGGGTATGGCGTCCACGAAGATGACGCCTCCGTGGAGACGCTTATGCACCGAAAGCTGGAATAATGATTTAATTATTTATTTATATTTTCGTTAACATAGCACTTTACAAATAAAATGAAAAAAAATTATATGGTAATTAATTTTAAAATTAAAAATCAATAATTATTATATTATTTCTACCTGAAAGTAATATCTGTTTGCTACATTAACAAAATGTTATTGGAGCAGATTTGAATCCAGCGGAAAAGAGAGGAACACCGTTCCCGTATGATGGTGTACAGGATATCCACTTATGCATCAGCAAACATGATTCTCACGCTAAAGAACCAGGGCAGTCCATTTACTCTGAATGCATGAACATCTATCGATGACGAGTGAGGAGTTACTACATTTGTATGTATTTTCTGAATAATGTGCCGTGAGGAACCGGCCTAGAATTCCAGCTAGGCCTAGAGGCCACCTTTACTCATCTCACGGTGAGTCGTAAGAGTCGACGAAGAGAAATCCTACCAAATGATGGGTAGCAGCGACATCCTGCGTACTGGCTTGAACTGCGATTACCAACCCGCCTGCCCTGCGTGGTGATTATGGGATAAATAATGTAATCTATTGGGAAGGCCAATGCTTAGCAGTGGACTTTAAAATACTGATATGATGAAATAGGTATTTTAACAGATACGTAAAAAGTATTTTTTGCTGAATAATGGGCAAAGTTCAAATGAGTTATAAAATCATTACATGATAAAACAGGCGGATTAAGTTATCAATGGCCCATCATATAACTCTTAAGACAATCTTATTTTATCAATATTATTTTTATTATCATTCCGTCATAACCATATTACAAAATATCTAATGTAGAGTAAATATATAATCACACGCCTGATAATCCCATTTGTTCTGACTAACCCATTATAATAGGTTGGGGAAAAAGTCTTTTCGTATTTTTGTATGAAAAGTCAAGACATTTTTTTCAAAGTTTATTTACATTTATTTACAATATATATGTACCGTTTTGTTGAATAACTTTCTGCCATTTTGTGGGCAGAGACATTATCCCGTTACTGTAGAAACTTTGGGACTTCTGATCAAAAAAACGGGACAAATAGTTTTGGCAGTCCTCTCTTGAGGTCAACCTTACAGAACCTAAAGAATTCTGCAGAGACCGAAACAGGTGAAAATCTGAAGGCGCAAGGTCAGGGCTATATGGTGGATGCACTAGGACCTCCCAGTCGAACTCTCTTAATTTTTGCTGAGTGGCTAAAGATGTGTGTGGTCTAGCGTTATCTTGATGAAAGACCACACCCTTCCTGTTGATCAATTCCGGCCGTTTTCTCTCGACTGCTTCCTTTAATCTCATCAGTTGCTGGCAGTAAAGATCAGAATCGATGGTTTTGCCGGGCGGTAAAAGCTCATAATAAACAATGCCCTTCCAATCCCACCATACACACAGCATCACCTTATTTCGTGTTAGGCCAGGTTTGGCCACAGTCTGTGAAGCCTGGCCAACTTTCGACCACGACCTTTTTCGCACGTTCTTGTCGTACGTGATCCACTTTTCATCGCCAGTTATCAATCTCTTCAAAAACGGCTCGGTTTCATTACGTCTCAATAATGAATCGCAAATGAGTACACGGTTCATTAAGTTTCTTTGAGTGAGCTCGTGTGGCACCCAAATATCGAGCTTTTTTGTATAACCAGCTTTCTTCAAATGGGTCAAAACTGTTTTGTGGTCAATTCCCAGTTCTTCAGCTACATCGTAACTACTAATATGCCGATCTTGCTCCACTCTTTCAAAAATGGCGTCCATTTTATTCGTAACAGGGCGACCAGAGCGAGGTGCATCTTTAACATCAAAATTTCCGGACTGAAAACGTTTGAACCAAATTTGTGCTACTCTTACTGACACTGCATCAGGTCCATAAACATCACAAATTTTTTTCACTGCTTGAGTTGCATTTTTGCCTTTTTTATAATAAAATTTTAAAATGTATCGAATTTCTTCATTAGATTCACTCATTTTTACGGAGAGAAAAACAAATGAAAAATAGCGGGAAACAACTTTACCCACCCGAGAAGCTGCGAAGTCGATTACTTCTTTGGCAGTGAGTGTGACCCCAGGCCGCGACACCACGAAGGCCGTGGGTCGCTCTCCGACCGCTTCGTCTGGCGCGCCTACCACTGCACACTCAGACACTCCAGGGTGCTCCAATAATATGCTTTCCACCTCCGCTGGAGGCACCTGTATAGTGCAATTAAATGTGATATTATGTACCACACATAGCATATCTTTAACGTTAGGATTTACTGCAATACATAAAAAAAAACTTAAGTACTTCAGCAAAAAGATTTGTTTTTTTTTGGATTTTGCAATATTAAAAGTGGTTGCAATATTAAAAGTTAACAATGACGAGAGTTCTTAAGTTTACTTCCCAAAAGATGATTTCAGATCTCCTAGTTTTATACAAATTTTTATTTGAATAAAAATATTTTTATAAGTCGATCCAAATCTGACTAATATATAAAGTACATTTAGCGAACATACAAGAAGAAAAAGTAATGAAATATTCTCTTTTTTTAAAGGCAATTAAAAAAAAATTACAAATGTAAAAACTCAATAAGGAACTTTGTTACGAAACTAAAAACTTAAAATCCGTTTAGTTTGAACATGAATATTTTTAGACGGTTAAGAGAAATAATAATAATTTCTTTTTTATCAATTACCTGACTCCCTTTGTACTTGATGAGCTCCTTGAGCCTGTCGATGACAAAGAAGCAGCCGTCCTGATCGTAGTAGCCGATGTCCCCTGTCTTCAGAAAGCCCTCCTCGTCGAACATGTCCCAGGTGGCGGCAGGGTTGCCTGCGTATCCTTTCATTACTACAGGACCTTTGAGGCAGATCTCTCCGCTTTCGTTACTACCTAAACGTTTACGTGTCTCAATGTCGACCACCTGGAATCGTCAATGCATTTAATAATGACTAGAATGTATGTAAGTTCCTGATTTGTTTGTATTTATTTCTATTGTAAATTTCCTAATTCATAATCTTGAAATGTTATGCCCCAATTGCCCTTACGCTTCCCCTTAGTTCGCATTCAAATTTTTGAACGGCAACATATGTAAATCACGTACAAAATTATCTTTAATGTCAAACAAATTTTCTTTATTGGCAATGCTTGAGTTTTCAAATCAATAAAGTCTGGCTTACACATGTCGGATTGATGAAACTGAAGCCTGAAGGTGAAGCCTTCTAAGGCTTTTGCTTTATCTATAGCATAGTGTACAAAAATACGTTTTTGTGATTTCTTCGTGAGTTAATAAAATTCTATGTAATTTTTTGGAATTAAAACTTAGTGGCGTCTAATAGACTTTATTTTTATCTTTATGACGTCATCCATGTAGGTACTTACATAATCTATTGTCATCCAATTTTAATGTCTGGAGCAACCCTTCAACCCTAAAGCAAGCCTAAAGCTTAGAAGACGCCCACGTTAAAATTTACTTGGGTGTTAGAGGATAAGAGATGTTACTGGATGTCGACAATTTATTTGCACTCGTACCCGAGCACTGTTCAAACATTGTTTTGAGTAAAAGTATATAATATTTATATAACAACAAAATGTCATTGGAATGCTTGAAACTTAAGCGTTTAAGTTTGGATGTAGGAGCTGAAGTGTAGAGAGAGAAGAGACGAGGAAGAAGAAGAATTCAACTTAATACATATTTGCTTTAATAAAAAAAATATTTTAACAATAGAAAACTAGCTTTAATCACAGGAATGCCTTCGTGATAAAAGCAGGTTTCTAACGACGATATCGTATGACGGGTTGACCATTTGGAAAGTAGAACTTTACACATTGTCCGCACCACTCTTTTCTTATATTTGATATATATTGCCTTATTATAAATCTGGTATCCATCTGTTTGTTTTGGTTTGTCAGTTGTTCGTATTTGATCTTTTTGACTCTGTTGTTAATAGATTACCCATAGATATATATATACTACCCATATATTTAAGAGCCTATTACTTATATCATCAGAAAGTAGTAAAATTGGTCTAGAGTTTTCACTTATTATAAACCTACCTTTATTTTGACGCCTCGCAGAGGGTATCCCCCGCTTCCAGGCTTACTCGTTCCAAAACCTAAATCGACTGTTGCAGCTAATGACGTCTCTGTCATTCCATAACCCTGGAATATTCCAATGCAACTGGGCAAGCTGCAAGAAATACAAATAACTCATTTAATTAATAGATTGGAATCTGATAAATCTTTTGATAAATTATAAAAATGTCAATGAGTATTTATCAATAAATTTCAAAGAGCAGTGATTTGTTCAAAAAAATTTGTTGCTAATTTAATTATTAAGCTCAGAGGCGTGCCAGTGAAGAGGCCAAGTCCAGCAATGCATAAAGATCCTGATGATGATGCTGAATTTAAATATTAGAAAATTAGGGTATGCTCGCAGGTCATGTAGAACTTACTGGTATCTTTGTAATTACATTAAAACACAACAACAATGACTATAGCTATAACAACGCGTGCAGCAGTTACTCTATTTCAAATGCTGTCTGCGTGTCTTGTTACATATTAGGTCGGGGAAAAAGTCTTTTCGCATAACGTAGTATAATAAACTTATTATAAAATTTTTTTGACTGTACTATTTGTGTCTGGCTGGTTTTGGTAACATTAAAAAGGTTCCATTATAAAGAAAAGAAAAAAATAAAAAAAAGTTGTTTCCTGCTATTTTTCATTTGTTTTTCTCTCCGTAAAAATGAGTGAATCTAATGAAGAAATTCGATACATTTTAAAATTTTATTATAAAAAAGGCAAAAATGCAACTCAAGCAGTGAAAAAAATTTGTGATGTTTATGGACCTGATGCAGTGTCAGTAAGAGTAGCACAAATTTGGTTCAAACGTTTTCAGTCCGGAAATTTTGATGTTAAAGATGCACCTCGCTCTGGTCGCCCTGTTACGAATAAAATGGACGCCATTTTTGAAAGACCGGAGCAAGATCGGCATATTAGTAGTTACGATGTAGCTGAAGAACTGGGAATTGACCACAAAACAGTTTTGACCCATTTGAAGAAAGCTGGTTATACAAAAAAGCTCGATATTTGGGTGCCACACGAGCTCACTCAAAGAAACTTAATGAACCGTGTACTCATTTGCGATTCATTATTGAGACGTAATGAAACCGAGCCGTTTTTGAAGAGATTAATAACTGGCGATGAAAAGTGGGTCACGTACGACAAGAACGTGCGAAAAAGGTCGTGGTCGAAAGTTGGCCAGGCTTCACAGACTGTGGCCAAACCTGGCCTAACACGAAATAAGGTGATGCTGTGTATATGGTGGGATTGGAAGGGCATTGTTTATTATGAGCTTTTACCGCCCGGCAAAACCATCGATTCTGATCTTTACTGCCAGCAACTGATGAGATTAAAGGAAGCAGTCGAGAGAAAACGGCCGGAATTGATCAACAGGAAGGGTGTGGTCTTTCATCACGATAACGCTAGACCACACACATCTTTAGCCACTCAGCAAAAATTAAGAGAGTTCGACTGGGAGGTCCTAGTGCATCCACCATATAGCCCTGACCTTGCGCCTTCAGATTTTCACCTGTTTCGGTCTCTGCAGAATTCTTTAGGTTCTGTAAGGTTGACCTCAAGAGAGGACTGCCAAAACTATTTGTCCCGTTTTTTTGATCAGAAGTCCCAAAGTTTCTACAGTAACGGGATAATGTCTCTGCCCACAAAATGGCAGAAAGTTATTCAACAAAACGGTACATATATATTGTAAATAAATGTAAATAAACTTTGAAAAAAATGTCTTGACTTTTCATACAAAAATACGAAAAGACTTTTTCCCCAACCTATTATATGTAAAATTTTACATACCTTTTTTTCGCATCGTTAATGGTGTCTGAACTAAGAGGTGCAGCACCGCAATATACGATGAAGACTGAAGATAAATCATATTTTTTGACTAATGGCGACTTTCCGAGAAACACCACGATGGGAGGCACTGCCACAAGGACGTTCACCTGCAACAAAATACATCAATGGTGTTATTGTAGCGTTTATACGTAAATAAGGATTACTTTTTATAGATTCATCATGTCAGCCCATTAACGTCCCACTACTGAGCACGAGCCTCCTCTCACATAACAAAGTGTGAGGGTATTGGGTCATACTCCACCATGCTGACTCAGTGCGGATTGGCGGAGGCAGGTGTATGGCTGCTGTTAGAATATTTCCAGGCGCCCATTAGGCTTCTAACATGGCTAAACGACTATCACGCTTTGTGATAACCGGGACCAACGACTTAAGTGCCTTCCGAAGCACGGAAGCGCTCGATATCAAGTGCCACACAAATGGTCACCCATCCAAGGACTGACCTCTGTAAACAATGCTGCACTTCGGTGATCGTTTCCGACCACCGAGAACCGCAGAGATACGAGCGCTTCTTTTTTCTTTTATAGATTGGTCACGGACAATTCTGAGCAGCGATTCGTTTTCATTAACTTGAATTTTCGCTGTAGCGAACTATAGGATGTACGGTGCTAGCTCTCATTGTAAATGACGTAAATATTAACTGCAGCGGGATATATTTTGCTGCTAAATACACAATCATCATTATCTCAGCCCAATGACGTTCCATTTCTAAGCACAAATCTCCTTTCACGTCACACGAACCAAAGAAATGGGAAATGGGATTCAGGTTATACTTATATCTTGTTACTAATAATAGATATTAAGTAACTTTACTAACACAATATGGATATTTAATATAATTTAAATTTAATTTATACTCCGCCACGCGGACCCGGTGCGGACTTGCGGAGGTACATATGTGCTGATAGAATTTAGTCCTGCTAATCGTGTGCTAATCTATGTAATAAAAAGTGTGAATTTTATATTCGCCATTATATATAATTTTTTATTTAAAAAAAATAAAATAAAAGATGTAGCAGAAAGTATTCGAGCTTTTAAAAACATATCATTATTTTGATTGCAGATTCCCTTGGCTTCGATATAATAAAATCGTTTGTATTGTCGACCCTTTCTCGTTAGTGTCAACGCGATATCAAAAAGAGCTTCGTTATCGTAAAGGTGAGAGACACTTGTGTAGGGACTATTGAAAGCTTTCCTTATTTGCCATCAGTAAATATAAGTAAGGGTTGCTAACGTTTCATGCAATACCCGCTACGTTTAGATAGATAGATAGATAAAACGTTTATTTTCTTTAAATAATGCAAGTTACATAAAAACATATCCCAAAAAACCGTTCGACTAGTTTGTCTGTGGGTTACAATCTCTTTTATACTAATTACAACTAATTTTATACTAATAAATAAATTACAATTTTGCACATACACCAATATTGTGTTTTTTTAAATTTGCTTTGTTCTTTTGTATATTATGTTGTTCATTAATCAAAAGTCTCTACTAGGTATTGGTCCCATCTTTCACAAACTACGGTTAGTGGATTTTGCTTTTCAACACGCGATCTCAGTGTAAATTAGCGGAGGCAGGTGTGTGAGCGACTATTGTCAGATTGTTCTTTTGAATTATGTGTATTAGTTTAAGTACATTTGTAACTGGCGGGAGGAAAAAACAAACTTGACGATTTTCTTGCCCGTTCTTTTACGATCAAGCTCGCCCGCAGTAAATGGGCGCGTTAAATTTTAACTTTGACCTACATAAGAGCTCTATTGAGCCAAACTTGAATAAATGATTTTGAATTTTGTCTCTATTTTGGTTTAAAGCTACTGTATACAGTCATGAACGTTGTTATCTTAGCCATATTAGTTGTGTAAGATGTACGGGGAGATGAGTCGTGAGTTAAAATGTAACAAAATGTCCCTTTTATTGGCTTCCAGGGTGGCTTAAAGCCCAAACGGCCTCTGTGGCAGGCAGTTACAGTGGTAAGTGTAACAAGATTACTTGCATTCAAGTTTGAAGCTTACATACAGAGAAGGAATAATAGAATTTGTTTATTCATTTGTATCTACATATATAATTACACGCTGATATGTCTTATTTGGGGTGGGCAAAAACCCTGTTAGACTATTTAAATAGTATCTATAAACTTAGTAACAGTAAAGTTCACTATTGGCCCGCTTTGAAAAAAACGTGTCCAATGCTGGGACACGGCGGACCACTCACCACTATTTCTTTCTATTAAACTTTATTGCACACTTAAAAGTATTACAAAAGGCGAACTTAATGCCATAAAGCAATCTGTGCCAGTTAACCTTAGGGTTAGCAGAAAACTTTAAACGCGTACAATACTATGGCTCTAGACAAGACCCATTCTTAGTCGATTTCCACGTCACCAGAGGAGGAATTCATCAATGGTGCTGATACCACACGGTACACCTTTTTCATTTGTTTTTTAATAAATACCTTGTTTTCCTGTATGGCCCTCAGGTACACATTAGGGTTAAAGCCGGATAAATAAACCAGCTTTTTCTTATTTAGTAGATAATTGACAGTTGACATTAGTCCATAAGCGTGGTACCAAGGGACTACGGTCAGTAGTGTTATGTCGTCTGTATTCCCCTGGTTACTGCAATAAATACAATTTCGTCACGAAATATCTCATTATTATTTATAATATCAAAGCCTATTAATATTGTTATCATTCAGTAAATTATTATGATAAATTTTTTAAAAAATTAATGCTTATTAGTAAATTGATAAATTGATATTTTCAATTGAAACTAAATTCTCAGAAAGGATCCAAACTGTTTGAGTTTATTCTGGTTTATCAAACTTATGAACATACTCATAGACATTAAATTACTCAGAAATAATTCAAGCGGACTGAGTTTATTCTGCAAAAACTTTTTATGTGCTCTGTATACAAGTGGGTTGAGTCAGGGTAGTCAGAAAACTGGTTTCCGAGTACATATTCAACATAGGGTTTTCACTGCATGATAGATTCAACCCTTAGCAGTACGGTGGCACACTTAACTCATTTTTGGCCAATGTGTGGATTGAGTCCTTTTTGCTTAACTACGTCCATTAATATAGTTCTCTTTTTTAGTAAGTGCCAACCCGGGCCAGGTGAGAATCAAACTCACGACATTTGGATAACCGATATTAATTGTTGAAGTCAATATACTATTACTTATTATATACATTTAAGCACAAAGTATTGCTTTATACTGCTATTTTTAACTACATATAAATTCTTAAATTAAAAACTCACTCGAAATTGGCAGCCGAATACAGAACGTTTATATGTGAGAGCATCACGCCTTTAGGTAGTCCTGAGGTACCCGAGGAGTACAGAATATAGGCAGTGTCTGACCATCCCTCCACGTCTGTAGTTTCAAAATCCTTTACATTTGTACTTATAGCCACGTTATTGTAAGACAAAACATGTCGATTCAATGGTGCGCCATCAAATTGGATTATTCGTTTGATGTACGACAACTTTTTATACGTTGAGTAATTTGTTTTTAATGCTTCTTCGGAGCTAATTAAAACATTTGGTTTCGAAATGCGGAGGACGTGGTTCAGCTCATCTGTGAAATTGTATGAACAAATTTAAAAATACCTGACAAAAAGCTCTACAAGTTATATCATTATTTTTGAACTTTAGTTCCTAACTTTTCTTCTTTATGACATTTGATATCGGGCGCTTACATGCTTCGAACGGCACTTTAACCCTTTAAAAGGCAGTGGTAAATACATTACCATCATAAATTTTACCTTATGGAGTTGAGTTAAGGTAGAAAACCAATGAAAAATTTCAAAAGGTTCTCTCCGTTAAGTCGGAGGACTCGACTTTCAGTAATCCAAATTACAGGCCCAATTGGGCAACTAGAAAAGACCCCATGTCTCCAACTATCAGCCCTGGTGGTAAAGCATGACCAGGAATCGATCTTATACAAAAAAATACGCTGCCTTACGCCAATACTTTCAACGCCGGCTTATAATTAACTCTAGAACTCTTTTCTTCAGGCCGGTATATTTTACATGACACACATTGAGACACTATATTCAGGGACCACTGTATTATCTTTTTGATTAAACGCCGCCGATATCTTGCAAGACAAATTGTTAGCCCTTTTTTTTATTTCGGATGTAAAATTATCTAATGACCTTTCTCCGAAGTGGGTGGAGCGGGAGAGTGTGTCAGACTTCTACTGACTAAAAACCATCCATGTTCCTTCTTTTGAGCCCGCTACGTACCTCGTAAGGGTTAACGCGGCCTCGGGACGTAGCAGGCTGAATGTTTTCCCAAAAAAAAACCCTTTTAAATAGTCCCGCAGCAAATTGTTAGCCCTAAATATTATATTATAATAAATCGTAGTCGTGAATGTATTAAATAAAGATAGATCCCAGTTACCTTTTGTATACTGTGTATTTATCGGAGTAATACTGGCCCCGCACAAAATAGCTCCCAGCCCTGCGGCTAGGTACTGAATTCGATTCTCACTGCACAAAGCTACCACATCCCCTCTCTTCACGCCAATCTTCCTTAACCCAGAGGCTATATTAAGCATTTCTTGTAGCAGTTGGCCGTATGTAGTTTCTTCCCCAGTTTCACCATTTACCTGTAAGATTAAAGATTAATTACCCTTTTAGCACTTAATATTTCACTACTGCGATCTCCTCGAACATAAGACGGTGATACCAGAACACAGTTGCCCCTGTTTTCAACATAATTCAAAGGCCCTAAACTAGGCTTCATCATCATCTTAGCCAATTAACGTCCACTGCTGAACATAGCCCTCTGTAATAGATCCACATTGAGGCGTCCTAAACCGTTTTCATCAACGGGCTTCCCGTCGCCCCGACCAGATTATTGGTACATCGAGGAAGAGGCCGTCCTCTATGTTGTTGTTTTCTATGTATCTTAAGGATGTATTTACAAAGTAAAAAGTATGTAGGTAAGCATGTTTATCCGTTATTTAAAGTCAAAACCATTTATTCAAGTTTGGTTCAAAAAGTCAAAAGAACTCTTATGAAGGTCAAAACTCAAAAACTAGCGCGCCCATTCACTACGGGCGGGAGCTTGATCGTAAAAGAACAGGCAAGAAAATCGTCAAGGTTAGTTTTTTCTCCCGCCAATTACAATTTAGTATTTATAACACAAGTTTTTTAATGAACTATTTTGGAACTAAATAGTTGGTATACTTAGTAGAAATTATTTATTTTTGTACGTTAAGAGGACGAAATGGGCTTAAAGACTGACATATGCGTAACTGAAACCAATGTCCTCTGGTCGTATGCAACTTACTATAACAAAACAATACTAATATGTAGTAGTAAGCGACCATAAGCTTTGGGGAAAATTGGCCTACGACCACGGCCTATATATACTCTTGATCATTAATATTAATATATCTGGATTAAAATAAGTATAATGTGCAAATATTTCATCATCAACCAAACCAAGGGTTGGCCCTTAGGCCATATTAATATTTTATTTAAAGCATAATAATTTTTAGAAAGTATATTCAAAAAGAGTATATTATAAATAAACATTGTATTTGAACTGACGATAACGGTCCCCGTTAGTTGTAAAACTTTTTTAAGTCAACAGTAGTAAAGAAGCTTTGCAATATACCTACAAACTTACCAAGGCAATTTTATCTGAATCCGCATCACAGATACTGATAAACCTATCCAATAAGTACTCCCCAAAAGAAAGATGTCCAGGCACACTGAAAGCCGGCCCACCGTCCACCATGTTGTTGTGGATAGTCGTCATTGTAACTTAATTTTTTCTGAAAATGACTAAACATTATATTCAACTCTTAAGTAGAATCATTAAAGGTCTGACTAAGAGATTCTTGGCAGGTTAAATGTTCTTTTAACCCTTAACTGCATGATTTTTTATTTTGGGGCGAGAAAAATCCCAGGGGTCCTAAAAGAGGTGTAAATTAAAGGAAAAATAATGAAAAAAATCAAACTACAGTTTTTTTGAAAAAAATATTATTTTATTTATTGATGTAATATTACATCATCATGGAAAATCGTCTTAAATTATCATACTAAGGAGTAGTATGAAAATCTGTGAAACAGTTGTTAGTTCCGTTCAAACATAGAGGGATATTGCATTTTGAGCATGCCCATTGGGTAGTGCCTTTACATTGAGGAAGTTTACAGCGTAAACGCTTTGAAAATATGGGCCAGTGTGCAACACCATCTGAACGCACGTCCTTACAAGGAAGCGGATGAGCTGGTCCTCTTCGTTTCTTAGCTTGTTCTTCTAAGCAGCTGTTGCTTGGCCGACCTCTTTTGCTACCGTTGCTTGTTCCCACATTGCACAGCGCATCTGCCAATTCATTTCGGAACTCTCCTAGATTTGGCAGTTGCTTTTTGGGAGTACCTTTTGCAGTCATGTTTTTCTTGAAGAGAACCCACGAGTTGATGACGGCGAGGTCTAGCAAATGGTAAAATAGTCTCATATACCATTTTTTACTTTTGACTCTTATACGATACCGTCCCAAGTAACTGTCCATGAGGTCAACTCCCCCCATGTGCATATTATATTCTTGTACCACTTTAGGGCATGGGACGTCAATTTTCTGTTTCAGTTTTTTATCGAACCGTTGCACTTTACCTGCTGGTTCTGCACCAACATACGTAGATAATAAAGTTACTACCTTATTATCCTTCCAAACAGTAGCTGAGAAGTCCACGCCATCGTGATGAGCCACTTTTTCTTCGTAGGTTCCTCGGGGGACGGAAGTTTTCATGAGCGTCTTTTTATCCGGAAGTCGACAGTTAGGTAAACGGTTTTGCTGGACAGTACCGACACAGTGGATACCCTGCTTGGACAAGTAGTAGGCCAAAGGCAAAGAGGTGTAGAAGTTGTCAAAATATATGACGTGATTTTGCTTCCGCGGTACTACTCTGACCAGACGCAAGACCACATTGTTTGTGATCCCTAAATCAGGTTCGTCAGCTGGCTTGTCTTTGGTATTGTCTTGTCCAGAATAGACTTCAAACCGGTAGGCATAACCCATCAGGCTGCATAGTACAAATAGTTTGTAACCCCACTTGTGAGGTTTATTGGGAAGGTATTGTTTGAGGAAGTGAGATATTTTTGTTGCACACATTTGCTCGTCTATGGAGAGGCGCTGGTCTACAGGTATCGATGAAAAAGTCTTGTTCAGGTGGTCTATTACCGGACGTATCTTATGGAGGCGGTCGTGATCTGGGTGTTCCTTCGGTAAATGATGCTCATTATTATTGAAATGTAAGACTGACCTGATTGCCTCAAATCTGTTTATCGACATCGTGGCTTTTATCGGCGGGTATCCAAACTTGTCGTGCCAGTATGACCGCACGCTTTGAAAATGCTGCACAGACATGAATAACAAAGATCCAATATACTTTTTGAGGTCTGCTACAGTGATAGTAATGGGATTGGCAACATTTTCTTGTACTGAATATAAGTTAGACTCATCTACTATTTTTTGTAGGAAATCTGGTGTAAAATAGTGCAGAAAACATTTGTAGGGTGTATCTAAGTTGGCTATTTCAGTGTCTAGTGTAGATGTGGGCTCATGTACAATTTTGCGCTCATCGAACGTCATGCTACCAGTTTTCCATATAATCTGACGCTTATCGAAGCTATTGAAGATACATGCACCTGAACTTGGCCCTGGATCAGCATCTTGAACTAAGGGAGGGTCATCTTCGTCATGTGGAATAGGATCCTCACATTCGGGAACCAAATCTTCCATATCATCTGAGATCAAGTCCTGTACGAGTTGCTGAGCATTGGCATAAAAATTCTCTTCATCGTCATCGTCATCTTCTAGGCCGTCTTCTGAGACGTTGCCGTTTTCCAACTCCTTCAATATCCTTTCAATGTTATCATCTCTCACCTGGCTTCGTGACATTGTGCTAAAAGAATATACATGCATGAAACAAAAAAACCACCACCAAGTGTGAAACGTTTCGCAACAGCTTCATACCATTGAAATCGTGATTATATAGAAAAAAAATACCCGTAAGTAACAATAAAACGTACATAATACATTCATTACAGTTATATTATAGCAAAATAGACGAAAAAAAGGTCAGGAAAAAAAATCATACTCATTCCATACTAATAATATTTTATGACAATTTCCATGATGATGTATTACTACATCATAAACAAAAATTATTATTTTCAGCAAGTTACAATGCTATTTACAAAATGCTAATACAATACCATTTCTACATACCTGTGTGATGCCGGAAACTAATTTTGTTTATTATAATTCAGATTTTTTGCCAAAAAAACATTCACTGCAACTGTGTCGAAAACCGAGATTTGCAATTTGGCGCCAAAAAACTTTTCACGTCAATGTCATGTAAGAAAAAAAATGTCTATGGCGATAAAGGTGCGTTTATACGTGTCAATTAGACCTTTGACAATACTTTAAAAAAAAAGCAAGTAGGTGGGGTTGCTAGATAAAAATATATTCGACGAAAAGTAAACTGATGTAATATTACATCATTATGCAGTTAAGGGTTAAGGACTATCTGTCAGGTAAACACTAATAGCATTTTGTCCTCAGCGCTGCTGGGATATTATATTAGTAAATTAAAAAGGCACTATCCGTCAATTAAACGCAGTGCACCTCTCTCTGTCCTCATCAGCCTTCTGTCCAGCTCCCAGTTTGCCTGGGGTCGGTGTAGCATATATTTTTCTATTATTTATCTAAGTTATTCAACATCGACTTATCCACCCCTTTCTTGATCATAATCATTCTTCACATTATACATACATACATACTTTCACACCTTTTTTCCCCAAGGGGAAGGCAGAGGCATATTATACGCCCACACTTCGCCAATCATATAGTTGGTCCCACGTAATACGTGGCGAGCCTATTGCCGCTTACCGGGCACTGTTATGTTCGCCAGAGCCTCGTCCGTTGATCGGCAGGTGCACCACTTGCAGGTGAGGTTGGCTTGGGCTCCTTAGGTGTTGGTAGGATCCCTATACACTTCACATTATATCAGTCTTATGAATATCATTCTATTGAGGGTATTGGCCCATTATCACCACGCTACTCAGGCAAGTTGGTAATCGCAGATCAAGCCAGCACGCAGGATGACGCTGCTGCCCATCATCCGGTAGGATTTCTCTTCGTAGGCTCTTACGACTCTCCGTGAGATGAGAGGGAGTGGCCCTAGTCTAGTCCGTATGATGTGCCGTTTAGTACCGCATTTTTATATTGTATTTTTTCCCGTTACATACTGGATACTTAAATTGACTAGAAACGCTAAAGAAACTCTAACAAAATTAATTGTATACAAACGAAGATAATACTCGAAGCTATCACAATTTTTTTATTGCTGATAGTTTCGACAAAGTTAAATGTGTACCTACTTTGATACTTTTATTGAATGTCAAAGTCTACATAGGCACTAATCCTGGATTGCACGAACGATAATAACGTTTATCGTTTATTCGTCTAATGGCATATAATTTTGTTGTAAATAATAAAGATAATAATAAATTCAATATTCATCATGAATAAAGTTACTTTGCGTACTCTAAGCCTGAATAGAACATTACCCAGTGGTTTTTAATACAAGAAAAAATGTATGAAGAAAATCGACAGTGAATATACATTATTCACCTAACGCCAACGTCAATGTAGCGAAACGGCCAAGCCATATATTTTAATTGGGGTGTAGAGTTTGTGAAGATAGGCCTTGTAGAGATTGGCTCTACATGGCCTATTGTACGTTGGTACACCAACAGCATAAGTACTATATTTATGCTACCCCTAATTGTGCTACCATAGGGCCTACCCTAATTGTACCTATACAATTAGGGTCTTATCGTAATAATGTTGTCATATATATATGCCAATTTATATCTTCTAATTTTATTAATTTATCCGGCATTTGATGCAGTGTTTGTTTGCATATATCGTGGCGTGCACACCACTGCTGTTAGCTCAGTGGTTAGAGCTGTGTGCTGGTTATTGAAAGGTCATAGGTTTGATTGAGGCCAAGTTGATTTTTTCTAGTAAAAATTTAAATTAAACATAATATCATTTTAATTTTTAAAAACTAAACAGTTTCAAAAATATAAAAAATGACTAATATAAAATATGACTTACTGTAATAAATTAGACACTCAAAACGATGTCTTGATTTGGTTGATTGAAGTTTTTAGCAAAATATGTTGTTTAATATTACTCGAGTTTTAAAGTACATAGGTATGAAGTTATATATACTTACATATCTTAATTTTTGACAATTATTAGTTCATGTAGACACCACTGACTTCTCTGATTGTGACTGTGACTGAAAGTATGATTTGAAATATAGCAAATTGTTATCTTCGTGATAATTCAAAACAATCAAGACTCAATAAAATCTGCTTGGAGATCACACAAGGCTTAAGCAGATAGCGCGATACTTATCATAGCTATGGGGTCGTTTACATCGGCTAAGCATTACTTTGCGCCTGGGTAATTACCCCCGGGGGGTAAAACTGGTATTTCGAGGGGATTATAAAGTTACGTTGGTCCCCATAAACCTACCAATTTCTGAGGATTCCCAGCCAACCTCACCCGTAAGTGGTGCACCCGTCGATCAACAGACGAGGCTCTGGTAATGAAATAAAATTCTTTATTGTCATTAAGATCAACAAGGTCACAAACAAAATTGAAATATAATAAATAATTTAAGAACAATGAAAGAGATATGGGTCCCCCCCCGGCGACGTAATTTATTTACAGTTAGTCAACCGGAGTACGACCTGTATCCCTTAACCTTGGTTTCTGAGAGATAGCCTGAGCCCAGTAATATGGTATGATAATGAGCTTACCTAGATGAAGTAGATGTGAACAGGGCATAAAATTGGTACTGTCTCCTATGGAGAACAAAAGGTACTCATACGTACCACCCTGGTTCTAATCGCCCAAATGACTTTTCGAAGTTATGCGTAATAATCGGTTGCTCCGTGTCTCGGAAAGCACGTTAAGATGTAGGTCCTAGCTGCCATGAATATCTATGGCAGTCTCTATTAGGAAGTTAGTGCCTTCGAAGATCCTGACACCAAATTTATCCATAGAAAGAAAACCAGCCTCTGAGTTGCGGAGGTCAGACGGCAGTCACTCCATGTAATTCAGTCAATTCGGGTTAGTCCAGAGAGCCTGGGCCCTAAGCGTAAGTCCAGGGCATAACAGGGGTAATGCTAGGGTATGAATTCGTTAAAGATTATTAAAATATAATAACACTTAACAAAAAAAACCTTTATTACTTAATAAACCATCTTATACAATGAGTAGATATTATTATTGTTGGTTACATAGGTAACTCTCTTGGGATCATTCCACACAACAAAACAAGGATATAAAATAACATTAAAGTATAAAAACGACATGTTCAAAGGCGAAATTAGATGAAGTAAGTTTAATCCGATAAATACCTAACTGGTATAACGACTTATATATGTTTTACAATATTATAATTTACTTTTTTGGTTCTTTTTCAGTTGTTGCCGCAGTATACGCCGTAAGATTTTTCCAGATGGATTTTTGGGTATGGCATCCACGAAGATAACGCCTCCGTGGAGACGCTTAGGCACCGAAAGCTGAAATAAATATTAGTTAATATAGCGTGTAGCAGCTTCACCTAATAAGAAGAAAAGAGATTGTAGTTTTACGAGATCCTTGTTGGCTCCTTGGATAGGTGACCGTTTGTGCGTTATTTTATATAAAGAACTTATATGGCAACATTATTCAGTTAGTTTATGTTATTACATTATGGTAATTAAATCTGATGATGGCTTGCGTCACCATCACTATCATCATCATATTAGTCTTATAAAGTCTACTGCTGAACATTGGCCTCCCCAATAGAATGTTATCTATTGGGGATATACATACGGGGAGTAGATACGTGCCCATTATTACCACACTGGGCAGGCGGGTTGGTGATCGCAGTTCAAGCCAGTGCGCAGGATGACACTGCTATCCATCATCCGGTAGGATTTCGCTTCATTGACTCTTACGACTCCCCGTGTGATGAGAGGGGGTGGCACTATTCCAGGCCGGTACCACACGGCAACGCTTGCGTCGACAAAAATATAATCCACCTCATAAGGCACGCCTGCTCTCTGCCCCTGCTGTAATGCTCTCTATGTTGATTCTTACCCAACTGGGAAGCAACGAAGTCAAAGACGCCTTGTCTAGTTTTAAGCCGACTTTATCTCGCGCTAACACATCGACAAAACCTCCTCAACAGGCGTGTTCTCTGCCGCCCGCTAGAATATGAATGCAAGATGCATTCAGCTACAGCTCTGTACCTAATTGGTAAGAGGTGAAGTCCATGTAGTTACTTCTGGTTGTACCCTGGCGTTGCCATGAATCACTTTATCAGACTCGCATGCTCCTTCACACTGAAGACCCCTATACTGATGTGTACCCACCCGAGAAGCTGCAAAGTCAATAACTTCTTTGGCAGTAAGCGTGACTCCAGGCTGCGGCACCACGAAAGCCGTGGGCAGCTCGCCTACTGCTTCATCTGGCGCTCCCACCACTGCACACTCCGAAATACCTGGGTACTCCAGCAATACACTTTCCACCTCCGCTGGAGGCACCTGTACATTCCAATAAATTTTAATTTTACCTTATTCAGAGTAAGCTTTACTGTGATATACGTAAATAGAATATGAATATATGAGAGTATTGAGTAAATAATCATGATTAATACCAATTTACTTGATGGCGGTATGTGATATACTATCTGTTGGACATATTGCTTGAGTCTTCACATTACTGAGGAAAAAATATTTGCTTATAAAAAAAATACTAATATGTAGCAGCTCTATTCATCAGCTTAAGAGTCCTAAGTAGTTTAATATAACAGTACCAGATACTCAAATAATTTATGAAAGGCAGTTTAAGGAAGATGCATTGTAAGTATCATGTTTGGCAATTTATAAGGCGTATTGCATTAATATTATGTGCAAAGTTAGTTTTGTTGCGACACATTTTCTGCCACATATTCCGAACCCACATAAGCTTATTTTCTTTAATTTAGGCTGAAATATGTCAACCATAGATATCTAAATTATTATTTTAAGATTTCGATAATGTCGACCTGAAAATTACCTGACTCCCTTTGTACTTGATGAGCTCCTTGAGCCTATCGATAACGAAGAAGCAACCGTCCTGGTCGTAGTAGCCGATGTCCCCAGTCTTCAGGAAGCCCTCCTCGTCGATCATGTCCCGGGTGGCGGCAGGGTTGCCTGCATACCCTTTCATCAGCAAAGGGCCTTTCAGGCAGATTTCTCCACTTTCGTTACATCCTAGACGTTTGCGGGTATCAATGTCGACCACCTGGAAGGGTTCAATTTGTATGTTTAATAAAGATTAGCAATGATTTGGAGCAGATCTGCTGCTTAGCCTGTCGTTGTAGTCTCGTCCCGCAAACTACTCTCCGTGTTTCCATTCATTTCAAATCAAATCAAAAAAATCACTATGCAATAGAGAAGAAAGTGGAAGTGGAATTAATGGAAGATTTGGATTCGGTATTACTGTCAGTGTAGACTCTAAACCAACTAGTGCTCTTACAAAACGAGTTTACTACGTGTAGAGAAAAATCTCTAGATATTGGAAAAAAATATTTTTTTAGTGAGGGTAGTTTCAAATTTGGACATTTGTCTATCATCATCATCATATAGATATGCTAACCAGCCTTAGGAATCCAAAATGTCGCGCTCATAATAAAATAATCCTCAAACCGCGCTATAAATCTTTAATGTGTGTTTTATTTGATATGTTACAGTAAGATAACTCTACCTTTACTTTGACGCCGCGGAGAGGGTATCCTCCGCTTCCAGACTTGCTCTTTAGAATATCTAAATCGACTGTAGCTGCTAAAGAGGTTTCTGTCATTCCATAACCCTGAAATACGCCTACGCAATTCGGCAAGCTACAAAAAAGAATATTAGTCATAAGAAAGTCTGCATTACTGAAAAAATATATAGCTTTAAAAAAAGATATCTGTCCAAATACTGGTTTTTCAAATTTCATATAATAGGTTGGGGAAAAAGTCTTTTCGTATTTTTGTATGAAAAGTCAAGACATTTTTTTCAAAGTTTATTTACATTTATTTACAATATATATGTACCGTTTTGTTGAATAACTTTCTGCCATTTTGTGGGCAGAGACATGGGCAGAGAGATCAAAAAAACGGGACAAATAGTTTTGGCAGTCCTCTCTTGAGGTCAACCTTACAGAACCTAAAGAATTCTGCAGAGACCGAAACAGGTGAAAATCTGAAGGCGCAAGGTCAGGGCTATATGGTGGATGCACTAGGACCTCCCAGTCGAACTCTCTTAATTTTTGCTGAGTGGCTAAAGATGTGTGTGGTCTAGCGTTATCGTGATGAAAGACCACACCCTTCCTGTTGATCAATTCCGGCCGTTTTCTCTCGACTGCTTCCTTTAATCTCATCAGTTGCTGGCAGTAAAGATCAGAATCGATGGTTTTGCCGGGCGGTAAAAGCTCATAATAAACAATGCCCTTCCAATCCCACCATACACACAGCATCACCTTATTTCGTGTTAGGCCAGGTTTGGCCACAGTCTGTGAAGCCTGGCCAACTTTCGACCACGACCTTTTTCGCACGTTCTTGTCGTACGTGATCCACTTTTCATCGCCAGTTATCAATCTCTTCAAAAACGGCTCGTTTTCATTACGTCTCAATAATGAATCGCAAATGAGTACACGGTTCATTAAGTTTCTTTGAGTGAGCTCGTGTGGCACCCAAATATCGAGCTTTTTTGTATAACCAGCTTTCTTCAAATGGGTCAAAACTGTTTTGTGGTCAATTCCCAGTTCTTCAGCTACATCGTAACTACTAATATGCCGATCTTGCTCCACTCTTTCAAAAATGGCGTCCATTTTATTCGTAACAGGGCGACCAGAGCGAGGTGCATCTTTAACATCAAAATTTCCGGACTGAAAACGTTTGAACCAAATTTGTGCTACTCTTACTGACACTGCATCAGGTCCATAAACATCACAAATTTTTTTTACTGCTTGAGTTGCATTTTTGCCTTTTTTATAATAAAATTTTAAAATGTATCGAATTTCTTCATTAGATTCACTCATTTTAACGGAGAGAAAAACAAATGAAAAATAGCGGGAAACAACTTTTTTTTATTTTTTTCTTTTCTTTATAATGGAACCTTTTTAATGTTACCAAAACCAGCCAGACACAAATAGTACAGTCAAAAAAAAATTTATAATAAGTTTATACCTACGTTATGCGAAAAGACTTTTTCCCCGACCTAATATGTAACCCACCCAAGCAATCTTCTATAAGGAACCGAGGGAAGGGTTTTAATTGGAGTTGAGTCACAGTAAAAACCAATGAAGTTTTTCAACCTGCTTGGCCTATTTATGGGTTAAATTATGCAGCAGTATTATTTTTCCTACTAATACTCTACTTTAAAACCGCATGGCTTCGTTTTATGGAATAATAAATACCTTTTCTTAGCATCGTTAATGGTCTCCGAACTAAGGGGTGCAGCTCCGCATAATACGGCGAAGACTGAAGATAGGTCATATTTTTTGACTAATTGTGATTTTCCGAGAAACACCACAATGGGAGGCACCGCCACCAGAACGTTTACCTGCAACATAATGTACAACATTACCATCATCTTAGCTGTAATTTAATCAACATCCCAGCCCAGTAATATCCCACTGCTGAGCACGGGCCTTCCCGCAACAACCGGAGAACAACACGAAAGCGAGAATCAGGCCATATAAAAAAATACCACGCTGACTAAATGCGGAATGGAGAACGCAAAAGTGTGGCGACTTGCTGTTAGAATATTCCATCCGCCGAATAGGTCCTTTAACTTCGAGTTGCGTACCGTACAGAACACGGAAACGCTTAAGGTTCCATAGACATTATTACACATAATGTCAAATCCAACGCTCGTTTTTATCCTTTGTATGAGAATACTATGTTCTAGCTTATGACTTTATAACTTTTATTTTCAACAATGGAACTTGAGCTAATATATATGTTTAGTGATATCACCACCATTACTTCGAATTTCGAAAAGCGAACAGTCAAACTAAACGTCACGGGTAGTGCGCTGTCTGACAGAGACAGCGCACTACCCGTGACGTTAGTTCCCCATGCGCTACCATCATAGATAGCGCGTTTCAGTTAGCAGTCAAGTTGACTACTTCTTAAAATCGTTAACTGTACACAGATCTGTAGATAAAGTTTGCAAAAATGTCTAAACTAAAGAATATTACCTATCCAATATTTAAAAAGCTTAACAAAAATATTTTACAACTATGATATTACTTCGTGAAAGGTTCTCTTAGTACCTAATAGAGTACTAAAAGATAGATCGAGTATTGTACGATGACGTCATATGCATCGAGCTACGAACCGATGAAATCCCGCGAACTCAGTTTAATATTCCATCATAGAAAAAAATCTTCATTTGTGTTATTTAGTTCCGAAGAGAATATCAAAACCGATATTAACATACCTTGTATTCCTGTATAGCATTGAGATACACATTAGGGTTAAAGCCGGAGAGATAAACCAACTTTCTCCTCGTTAGTATATAATTGACAGTTGACATTAGCCCGTAGGCGTGGTACCAAGGCACCACTGTCAGTAGTGTTAGATCGTCCGTGTCAGATTCTCCTTGGTTCCTAAAAAAATACAATATTTTTTAAGCATTCCTAAAAAGTCGTTTTTGAAGTTGCTTTTAAAATATTTTTCATCTACTATTATTTTTTACCTACCTATTTTGACCTACCAAAACAGGTGTTTTAAATTGCTTTTTAAATATTTTTCACCTACCATTATTTTTACCTACCTTTTTTGACCTTCTAACTTCAAAAACTTTTTATTCTATAAACTATAACATAGTACTTGAAAACGTCAAAATTTATTTCAAATCACGAAGCTTAGATTCACTTACATGCAACCAAGAAAACAAAAAATATTTAAGTGTAAGTGAATCTAAGTGCCAGTTCCGAGCCACCGCTCTGTAAGAAGAACTAGCAAAAAACTCACAGGCTATATGCTCTTTTAAATTATCAAGTAGGTCAAGCACTCTGCCCACCTGATGGAAAGTGTTTTGTTTGCCTATGAACGTTTGCAACACCAGCGAGATATACAATATCTCGCTTCTTTTAGGAAAACCTCGACAGAGAGTTCGGTAATTTCTTGTGAAACTCGGGGGGGGGGGCTACTAGTTCAAGTGTGGGAAATGATGTGCAATTCAGCCAAATCTGCTTATATACCAGTGAGCAGACCTAAACGTAAGCCTCGGGAACAATCGGAATTATAATCAGGATGATGAAATGATCGTTCACTGCCTATAACTATTTAAATGTTAAACTTACTCAAAATTTGATGCTGAATAAAGAAGGTTTAGATGTGACAGCATCACACCTTTGGGTAGTCCGGTGGTACCCGAGGAGTACAGAATGTAGGCAGTGTCTGACCATCCCTCTACATCTGTGGTTTCAAAATCCTTAACATTTGTACTAATAGCCACGTTATTGTAAGACAAAACATGCCGGTTCAACGGTGTGCCATCGATCTGTATTATTCTTTTGATGTATGACAACTTTTGAAATGTTGAGTAATGTGTTTTAAGTGCAGCTTCGGAGCTTATTAAAATATTTGGTTTCGATATGCTCAGGACGTGGTTCAGCTCATCTGTGGAATTGTAAAAGTATGTTAGAAAGTAGATAAAAAAACCTGCCTAGAAAACTTTTATAGCTGGGTGTATAGGGATCCTATCAACATCTAAGCCAACCTCACCTGCAAGTGGTGCACCTCCTGATCAACAGACGAGGCTCTGGCGAACGTAACAGATCCCGCCCGGTAAGCGGCAATAGGCTCCTAGTAACTGGTGAAGTGTGGGCTTATAAAATGCCTCTGCCTACCCCTTCGGGAAAACAGGCGTGAATGTATGTATATTGTATATAGAAAACTTTTCATTATTAAAATACTGATCCTCTAAAAATCAAACATTAAGCAATACAGTTCCTGAAACTTAATTAGTTTGTTGGATGTGCAATAAGGTCAG
The DNA here is from genome assembly GCA_949126915.1 of Musotima nitidalis. Lineage (NCBI taxonomy): Eukaryota > Metazoa > Arthropoda > Insecta > Lepidoptera > Crambidae > Musotima > Musotima nitidalis. Next base: position 9,955,051 of record OX421431.1, read on the forward strand.
GCTAGTTTGGCAGTTCATTTTGAGGAAACGTTACATACAACCTTTTTTGAAATGACTAATATGATATGAACAATATGATTATTATTTAAAAGATAGACACGTTATGATACTCTTTGCAAAATTCTTACAATCTTTCTTTAATAAATAAAGGACTGTTAATATTTATACGTCAAACTTGAACTTACTTGTAAATTTATTACGAGTTAGGTAAGTACTTTAAACAATCTCAACTACCAGTTACCTACTTTTCGTGTACTGTGTATTCAAAGGCGTAATACAGGCTCCACATAAAATGGCCCCCAAGCCTGCGGCTAGATACTGAAATCTATTTTCACTGCACAAGGCTACCACATAGCCCCTCTTCACGCCAATCTTCCTCAACCCAGAAGCTACATTAACTATTTCTTGTACTAATATCCTATATGAAGTTTTTTCCCCTGTTTCACCATTTATCTGGAAAAATTGTACAAGTTAAAAATTTGTGCCGAATATTAATAAAGCGAGCGCTTCCGTGCTTCAGAAGGCACGTTAAGCCGTCGGTCCCGGTTATAACTAAATGTGGTAGTCGTTAAGCCATGTTAGAGTCCTAATGGGCGGCTTGAAAAAATCTAACAGCAGGACGCCATACACCTGCCTCCGCCAATCCGCACTGGGTCAGCGTGGTGGAGTATGACCCAATACCCTTACAATTTGATATGTGAAAGGAGGCTCGTGCTCAGTAGTGGGACGTCAATGAGCTGTGATGATGATGATGAATTTGAAAGCTTCAAACTTAAGCGTTTAAGTTGCTCGCGGGTATAGGTATAGCATAAGTAGATTATTTTCTATAACATAATTACAATTGCAATTCTATCCGGGTCCACTTCACAGATGCTCGTAATCTTTTCTAATAAGTACTGTCCGAAAGAGAGGTGGGCGGGCACGTTGTACGCCGGCCCTCCGTACACCACGTTGTTGCGAATTGTTGTCATTTTTCTTCTCCTTTGAGTTTGTAAAGTTTATTTTCTGAAAAAAAAACATTTTATTTTTTAATGTGACAAGCCATAATGACTACATCTTAATAATAATAATCATTTATTTGCATAAAACATGGTACTATAGTTGTTGTTACATTGATGTATATAGGCGTCTCACATTTTTGCCAAAGTAGCGTGCAAATATTTTACAAATATAGGTCTAAGAATAAAATTGAAAGTATATAATATCAAACAATCTGCCTAACTATTTTATTATTAACAAACGATAAGCAGTCAATGCAGTCCAATAAAAATAGAGCGCTCTACAATCACAGTAATAAGCGCACCTACTTATGGAGGCCTGAATAATTGCCGTTTCACACCCCGCTTATAAGACCCAGAGTTATGACTACGAGACGAGAAACACATGTGCTGGGAGAGAAATCCAATGCCGAATGTTCTTATAGAGAAACGACTCAACAAATTTCTAGGTACGAGTGGTTCCTAAGAGCAGCAATGTAGCTTTAAAATACAGTAATAAAAATACCGAGATAACGGTTGAAGCAATTTTATGTCTAATAAGAACATAATAATAGATAACCTACAATGAGATAAAGTACAGATAATTGTATTTACACTACATAAAATTGTTTATTTAGAACGGAGTACGACAGGGCGACACAATAAGCCGTGTCTTTTTAATGCCGCTCTTGAGAGCATCGTTAAAGGACTCGATTGGAATGACAAATGTTTTCTTATTGACGGTGACAGACTGAACAACCTGTGGTTTGTGGATGAAATTGCTCTGATCTCGGATGACAAGAAATGTGCGGATTCGACAAAAAACCAAGATAGCCGACGTGGTCGAAGAAATCGGTCGTGAAAAGTGGAGATGGGCACGACACACTGCCAGAATGAACCACTGTCGTTGGATGAGAAGATTGTTGGAATGGCGACCCCGCGCTAATACCCGTGGAAGAGGACGACCACCTTAAAGATGAACTGACAGCATCCGGCAGCTTGCTGGCATCAATTGGATGCGTGTGTGCAGACCGTCATGATTAGAGAAGCAGAAAGGCGTATGTCCGAAGACGGGCGGACAGAGCTTCAATATTAATATTTATTGAATAAATATTTTTCTTTATTTCTTTCTTATAATAGATAGACATGACATTTATTACAAAATTAAATTGGATTATATTAATTTGAGCTAAATTAAATTGACTTAAATTGAAACCAAACCAGATGCATTTAAAATGAGTGGTTTGCTTGTTTCTAACAAACTAATTTTTCCGCACATTTGAAAACCGCATTTAGTCTACCTATTTAGTAAGGTTTGTACGTACTACAATGTTAAGAGTATGTTAAGGATGTTAAGAGTACCAGTAAAAGTCATAGGTACCCACTCAAATCTGAAAGTAAACTACTTTAAAACTAAAGCACTTAACTCACAACCCATCTTCAAAACTACTTTGGCGGGAAGGCAAACTTGTCGAGTTTTTTGTCCAATTCTTTTCCACTTAAGCTCCTGCCCGCTGTCCGCAGTGAGTGCCTTAATATAATGGCCGCCATACACTTCAAGTAGTTTGGTCAAATAACTATACGAAAATTCATATTTCTTCTAGCCATTTCTATTAAATTTGATCAAATTTTACCACAGACAACTGTTTGAATCAGCCTGTTTGATTAAATTACTTGAACGTCTAAGGCCCAAATTGAGTAAAGCATTTAACTTCAGATTTTTGCTTTCATACCTAAGTGATAACTAGCTATAAATCAGAATTGTAACTCATACTAACGTTATGTCCTTGCGTATGAAATTTGCGTTTTATCGAACTGACCAACTTTTGAGATCAAAGTGGCCAGTTCGATAAAACGCCAATGTTATAACATTGGCGTTTTATCGAACTGCATTCAACTATCAGTAAGAAATTATATGAGCGGCCATTACTCACTACTAATCCATTATGTTTATTTAATGATGCTTTCAAAAGTAGATAAAAAACCGAGATAATTAAATCATATAGCATAAATTATTAAACATTCTTACCTACTTACATATATAAATTCACGCCTGTTTTCCCAGAAGAATATTATACTACATATCATATAAACTTCGCTCATTATATAGTTGGTCCCACGTAATATATTGAGAGCCTATTGCCGCTTACCGAAAACTTTTATGTTTGCCAGAAGGTCGTCCGTTGATAGGCAGGTTCACTACTTGCAGGTGATGTTTACTTGGGCTCCTTAAATATTAGTAGGACACCCTATAAATTATACATGATTTAAATTTGGGAATCAGATATATTTTCCCGGACACATAAGATCGTAAACAATTATCGAAGTTAAGCAGAGTCTGAACGTTGTTAGATATCAATCTTGTGTTAGGTGACTATTTTTGTGGTATTTGATATCGAGCGCTTCCGTGCTTCGGAATATCTGTTAAGTCGTTAGTTCCATTTATTACTATATTTGTTTGAAAATTTCTAACGGCAGGTCTTCAGGACTGGGTTCGTGTAGTTCGTGACCTAAATACCTCCTTGGTTTATGAGAGAAGTCCCGTGTCCTGTTGTGGGCCAACAATCGCATTGCTTATTAATGTGAATTGGGAACCAAGTAGGGAATGAGATAGGTTTTATCGGTGCAATACAATACAGTAATTTGTTATACGAGTATGTGTTACTAAAACATTTGACTGATAAAATTTCTAAGCAAAAATCAGTTTTAATCCAAACAGGACCGCTCAATGTGGAAATCTAATAGGGAGGCCTATATTTAGTAGCTGTCATATCGCTGAGATGATGAATACGTTTGTTTGTATCTAGGTACAAAATATTTGCATCATCATATCCCAGAATTATACCAGTTGCCCTATACTCAAGTTTGGGACCCAGGATCTGCTTACTGGTTTAACCAGATTTGGCTGAATTGAAGTTATTACATGGAGCGACTGCCGTCTGACCTCCGCAACCCAAAGGGGAAAACCATTCTTTGTTTCAACCAGCAGTCAGAATGTTAGAAGGCACTGACTTCCTAATAACGACTGCCATAGATGGTCATGACAGCCGGGACTAACGGCTTAACGTGCTTTCCGAGGCACGGAGCATGCGATAATTACTTATATTAAGCGATATTATTTCGAAAAGTCATAGGTCACCAGGGTTTGAACCCAAAACCCTCTGAATTTGAAGGCAAAAGGTCTCGCCACTGGGCTATCATCGCTCTTACAATATATTTGCATGCATAGTTAATATTCCAAAATGCCAAAACCTGTTACAAATATCAGTGAAAAACTGGTTTTAACTGCTTTTCACCTCATATCTATTACTGTTTTTGGCTGCTAATTTATCTTACAAAATGTTTGATGTACGTTAATAAAGGAAGGTCACGCTTCTAGCTTCAAAAATTAAAACTTTCCGTACAAACTTTGATCCCCTTTTTATCTTTTGCTCTGTAACAAATTTACGAACTAACTTTCGCCCAAAGGGGGTGTGGGACTCACCACCGACAGACGCGACCGCCAGCAGTAATACCCGCTAAAAATCTTCCAACGACGCCCACCACTTATTGAAAGAAAGGGCCGGGGGGCCAGCCACCTGGGTTTAAGCGTCTGGCGTTTTATCGAACTGGCTTGTATCGAATTGTAATATGTAAGGACCTAATATTGCAAATGCGAAAGTACGTCTATCTGTCTGTCTCGCGTTCACGCTAAAACTACTGTACCAATTTAAATGAAATTTGGCAATCAGATAGTCTAGAATCTGAGAAAGAACGATGCTACTTCTTTATGCGAAAAAAAAGTGCCACAGCCAACACGGCGACGACAAGGGTTCCTGCTGTCTAACCATAGACCCTCCGAAAAGACGGCCTTTCTTGTTATGAGTGCCTCCCGGATGGCTGGCCCCCCGGCCCTTTCTTTCAATAAGTGGTGGGCGTCGTTGGAAGATTTTTAGCGGGTATTACTGCTGGCGGTCGCGTCTGTCGGTGGTGAGTCCCACACCCCCTTTGGGCGAAAGTTAGTTCGTAAATTTGTTACAGAGCAAAAGATAAAAAGGGGATCAAAGTTTGTACGGAAAGTTTTAATTTTTGAAGCTAGAAGCGTGACCTTCCTTTATTAACGTACATCAAACATTTTGTAAGATAAATTAGCAGCCAAAAACAGTAATAGATATGAGGTGAAAAGCAGTTAAAACCAGTTTTTCACTGATATTTGTAACAGGTTTTGGCATTTTGGAATATTAACTATGCATGCAAATATATTGTAAGAGCGATGATAGCCCAGTGGCGAGACCTTTTGCCTTCAAATTCAGAGGGTTTTGGGTTCAAACCCTGGTGACCTATGACTTTTCGAAATAATATCGCTTAATATAAGTAATTATCGCTTGCTCCGTGCCTTTGGAAAGCACGTTAAGCCGTTGGTCCCGGCTGTCATGAACATCTATGGCTGTCGTTATTAGGAAGTCAGTGCCTTCTAACATTCTGACTGCTGGTTGAAACAAATAATGGTTTTCCCCTTTGGGTTGCGGAGGTCAGACGGCAGTCGCTCCATGTAATAACTTCAATTCAGCCAAATCTGGTTAAACCAGTAAGCAGATCCTGGGTCCAAAGCTTAAGTCTACAGCAACTGGGATATGATGATGCAAATATATTGTACCTAGATACAAATCAAACCACTCAGGCCAATCTATGATAAAATAATGATAGGTTTGTTTTATAAACGTATTCATCATCTCAGCGATATGACATCTGCTGCTAAATATAGGCCTCCCCATTAGATTTCCACATTGAGCGGTTTGACTCGATTAAGACTAATTTTTGCTTAGAATTTTTATCAGTCAAATGTTCTAGTAACACATATTCGTATAACAAATTACTGTATTGTATTGCACCGATGAAACCTATCTCATTCCCTACTTGGTTCCCAATTAACTTTAATAAGCAATGCGCATGTTATCTGATGACCAAACTTTAATCTTGAATAGGGTGTCCTACCAATATTTAAGGAGCCCAAGTAAAAATCAGCTGCAAGTGGTGCACCTGCCGATCAACGGATGACGCTCTGGCATAAAAGTTCCCGGTAAGCGGCAATTGGTACTCGCAATGTATTACGTGGGACCAACTATATCATGAGCGAAGTTTATATGATATGTAGTATATTATTCTTTTGGGAAAACAGGCGTGAATTTATATATGTAAGTAGGTAAGAATGTTTAATAATTTATGCTATATGATTTAATTATCTCGGTTTTTTTTATCTACTTTTAAAAGCATCATTAAATAAACATAATGGATTAGTAGTGAGTAATGGCCGCTCATATAATTTCTTACTGATAGTTGAGTTACGTACGCTTATTTTTTGCTTTTTGTTATGTCCTTCATAGAATTATATTTTTAGAGATAATACGGCCGACATATCGCACTATGTAGCAAACTAGAAATTTACAATACCTAATATTTGTTTACAATTTTTATTTAGTTATTATCCAAATTTAGATCTGTGAATTTAAATAGTGTATTTTATTTAATAAGAATAATTTTTATATGTTACAAAAATTTACGCAATAAGGAACAAATTTATAGTAATTATTCCCTAGCGCTGTGTTTATTTCTGGGTATTGCATTCTGTAACATTCGTAATTCTGTAGCCAATAAGTAATAGAATTATTCTTTATATATTTTTATTTAAGTCGCTTGTTTCAATACTGAGTGCTTTTAAAACTGTTATCGCGCACGTAGGTATTTTATGAAAAACGTGCATCAGAAGTTTGTCTTAATTTTAATAAAAAAAACAACATTGATAAAACTAAAAGTTCATTAATTAATAATTGTAAAATAAGAAAATTTACCACATCTTACAGTTTCTTAGATTAAGGAGAAAAATAAATAAATATTATTAAAAAATATATTACTATACTCATAGATTTTAACAAACAAACAATAGTAACAAAATTGTGGTTTGCAGCACTTTTCATTCATTCTTGTAATATTAATGTTATTTTACTAAAATCTTTTTATCCTGTAGCTTGAGTATGTCACACTCACTTATATGTTTCTGCGGTGGTGGCGTCATGCGTCGGTTTGTTGCGTTCCCTAAAATATAAATAATAAATAATAAATATTTTCTGACAATTACACCAATTATTTAGTTCCAAGATAAGTATCACTAAGAACTTGTGTTATGGATACTAAATACGAAAATAGAAATACTTAAATACTTTTTTTTCGTAAATACATACTTAATATACATAGGAAAACACCCAGACCAGAACAAATATTTATGTTCATGCACACAGATTTGTCCTGTGTGGGAATCGAACCCACGACCTCTGGAGTGAAGTGTAGGTATACTGACCTCCACGCCATATCGGTCGTCATATGGTTGAGCAAAACGCGTCTTCTCATGTCTGCTGTGTTTGTCCGTAATTATGTTAGTATTGCTAGAGAGAGTTTTATCTTCTGTTCTTTTGGATCTTGTGACTGCAGAGCACAATTGTTTTAATATTAGGTATTTTATATTGTAACTGGCGGGAGAACAAAACCAAACTTGGCGATTTTCTTGCCCATTCTTTTACGATCAAGCTACCGCCCGCAGTGAATGGGCGCGTTAGTTTATAAGTATGACATAAGAGCTCTATTGAGCCAAACTTGAATAAATGACTTATGAATTTTGAATTGACAGTAGGTAAAGTAGCGTCAGCAAACGAATGGTTAGCGTTCGTGCTGTAATACTTCACACTAGCGAGACAATGTTCCATACAGGTCAAATATTATGCACCTATCTATATGTTTGTTTATTCATTGTCTTGTACGCATAGTACATGCTCTGCTTAGTTTGGGGCTAGAAGCGCTAAATAAAATGTTAAAGAATATGTATTACGGATATATTTGCACATGGCCCCTGCTGAATTGATTTCAGACACCCCCAGATGGCCCCAGGTTGGGAACCCAGGCCTTAGTTAGCAGTAGTACTTTACTGGTATCTAAGAGAACCTCCAAATTAAAATTGAACTAAATGTCACGGCAACGACGGGATGCAGCATCAAGCCGAGTTTCTTGCTTACTTTTCTTAAAGGAAGCTTCCGGCATATACATTTACGGCACTGCCATCCGGCCAAAGGGGAGTGTGGGGCTCACTGGGACAGACGCGCAAGCAATAAAAATCTTCCGACGCTTGTGACGCTGTTGAAAAGGGGCCGAAAGCCAGTGCCTCAGTTTGTAGCTAGCTTCTGACAACCCGCCGGCGGCCAACGTCCCCCCAGATCAGAACAAGGAGGACCTCCGCAGAAAGGCGCGGTGTAATGCACCATATTTTTTTTGTTTTACGTCGGTAAAAAAATGCATTTACGCACTGCTTTCCGGCCAAAGGGGGACCGAAAGGGAGTGTGGGACTCACCACCGGCAGACACGACTATCAGCAGTAATAGGTACCCACTAAAAATCTTCCGCCGACGGGGCCCCCGCCCCCACTGCCTAAGACCCTCCTGGCGCTGCTGAACGGGCCCTCCTGGCCCGCCCGCTGCGCCCTCCACAGGTCCCTCTTAGTTTCCCTCCCGGAAGCCAGTACTAAGGGCACCCAGAGTCACCAATCTCTGGATGCCCTCCCACCACGCCAAGGCGGAGACCTGTCCAGGGGGGGCGGTGTAATGTACCCCCTCTATCTACACCCAATGCCGCAGTTAGCGTCGCCCGCGGCCCCGCCCACGCCGGGTACTCCACCAACGCGTGCTGCGAAGTATCCCCCGGAAGGGACCCAGCGAGCGCGCAAGCCACTTCATGGGAGAAGGTAAGTCTCAGTTCTCTTATAGCTTAGTAAAACAAAATATCAGGCAGACATACCTTCTAAATGCCGCTAATATTCAATATAATACCTACAACTTTTTATGTTTAATTTTGTTTTACGTTTTTGGACTATTTAATTTTTAATATTTTTATTGCAGCTATGTGTTACAATATAATATATTACTATTATTAATATATTATAATACTATTTAATATGTTTTTAATATTTACAATTGTTTATGAACATGACACCACTGCACTGTTTATTATTTGCGGCGACTGAGACTTTCGACAAGAATACCACAAATTGTTATCGGTACGTTATTGTTCCCCCGCAGTCATCGTCGAGATAAGACAGGACAATATGGAAACTCTAGTACAAACTTCAATTAAGATTATGAAAACGATTAGGGCAAGTGGACTAGTCAATAAACGCTTAAGAAAATTCATCACAACTAGAAATAATATTGAAATCATCAAAGTATGTCCTTTAAGGTTAAATAATGTATTGAACTGTGTAATGACAGGGATTTTTCATATATATTTATTTCTTTATACTTAGTTACTTATAATACCTAAAAGTGAAAATTGGCCGAAAAGCGGCAATTCCCCTGGGAATGAACGGTTTTTTTAGTAAATTAACAGAAAATAATCCAATAAATAAACATTGGGGAATAACAGAAACAAGACCTGTTATTAGTAATTTTTGTTATTAAAATTATCTAAAATATATCATTAACTGTTAAATCAGTTAGCGTTAAAACAAATACATATGTACTAGGTGGTCGGTAACGATCACCGAAGTAAAGTATTCGAAGGTCAGACCACGGTCTGACTTCATGAGATGATTGGATCGGCAGCCGCGGCTTTTAGTATGGAAGGCTTACGAAGGCCCATAGCCGTTTACCCGTGTTCACTACATGTGGTAGCGTTAAGCCAAGTCGGAGATGCTACTGTGTGGCTTGAAAACCACATACCTACTTCCGCCACTCCGCACTGGGTAGGTGGAGTATGAACTAAATCCATCTCACTTTAGTTCCTAAAAATATGCTTAGTTGGATGTCAATGGGATTTAAAGACGAATGATCGGCTAATCTTTAAACCGTTGTGCCGTGTAGTACCCCGGCATAGAATAGTGTCACCCCTTCTCATCTCACGGGAGTCGTCAGAGGCGATAAAGAGAAATCCAGATGATGGGCAGCAGCGTCATCCTACGTACTGGCTTGAACTGCGATCACGAACCCGCCTGCCCAGAGTGGTGATTATGAGCAAATTTGCAATGAATATTGGCCTTCCAAATATATTACATTCCATGTGCCCAACTACTGACTTATTATATATTATATAACTACTGACAAATCCCCCGTTAGAGTCGCCGACAAACTGACAAATCTTGAAAAATAACCACAACAGACATAAACGGTTCATCTACACCGTAGTTACTTTTGTTGATCAACGTTTCCAGATTTTACTCAGCAACATCTGACAACAAAAAGTTTTTTACAAAACAGCATAAAATTACAATATATTGCCAAATTTTACCGTGATGCAGAGTGTTGCTCAACAAAATGTGACAAAATTTGACAAATTCTGACAAAGAATGCATTTTGCTTTTACATATTTCTCTATCTTGTTTGATTATGGTACCACCCATACCTCTTGCAATGTTATTTAAAAAAAAATATATATTTATTTGTTGATCTTAAAGACAGTAAAATATATTATAAAATTATCTTACAGAAAAGCGGCTTTTGATATCTACGATTTGTATCAACGCCAAATAAAGGACCTGTGTGAACAATGCTAAACTTTGGTGATCGTTTCTGGTAGTCTACTCTTATAAGACTACTCTAGCGCTTCCTATTTATTTTACTGTCTTTTCATAAAAATCTGTCAGTTCCATTAAAATCTGCCCAGCGGCTTAGGCGTAAAATCGTAACAAATCACTACAACACTTTCGCCATTATGATAACTTCTATGTTTTCAAAATTCGGAAAATAGTTTAATACAAAAGATTTAGCTGAGATTAAGCCTCTATGACTTCTGACGACAACCGTATGACAGCCAAATAAAAACATTCCATTTTAGTCAAGTAAAAAATAATAATATTAGATAATTCCAAATCTTTAGTTCGATGTCGTTACGTCTGTTTCTATAGATACCTAAGTAATATAGATACCTAAAATTTTATGGACTCATCCACTTTTACTATCTGTGGCCTACGTAATATACCTACTGAATTATTAATAAAAACTTACTTACATAATAAACTAGTTATTATTGTTCATAACTTATTAACAAACGCTAATAACAGTAAGTAATGTTAGCCAATACAAGGAGTCAAGGACAACTAAGACTTTTGTGGTTAGTTTTAAGAAACAGATCTAATACATTGTTTACTTACTTGATCTCGTAAACAAACAATCGTTACATAATTTTCCTTTGGCCACGAACACAAACTACACCGTACAGACACAAGTTCAAAAGAATACTAAACTAAAAACTTGTCGCAGTAACAGTTAATTATTACTGTTCAAGGCGTATTACATCAACAACGCCTCAACTAAAATGTCTGACATTGGAAAATGATCTTACTGCGACTTAGGTTAACAGCTATTTTTGATAATAACGTTTTAATTTTCCTCACAATTATTTGTTTAAATATTCTCAACAGGTTTAGTGACAATGCTAACTAGAGATAAGAGCATCAGTGAATCATTAAAACAATATAAAATTGGTAATAAATATCATAAAGTTAACTTACAAATAATAATCGCCGGTTAAAGCTTGTCACAATAAATTGTGGTCATAGACCTGAAATTCATAAGCAACCGAAATAGGCAATCCCTCTGAATTTTATATGTATCTAATAACTCAATTTAAGGCGTAGTAATGAATTAAAAGGCAGAGCAACATAACTAAATTTATTATGATTCATATGTGACCTTTGGCTCCTAAAAAACAGAGGTCATATATTTATAGAGCAGCCGATAATTGCTGCCACGCTACTTCTGTGCCTCAGGAATATTTGCGGCGGCTCCAATGGCATCCTGAACACCGTGGCTATGAGGTGAGGACAGCTCCATGCTGCGTCACTGGATTCAGTATCTCACTCCGCTCTCCCAAAGCCTATATTTCTACACGTGTTTTAGATTAACAGTTTGTGACGAATTTTTTTTTTGTATTATTTTGTATTAATTTATTGTTTTATTTTGTTTTCTGTACATTGAATGAATTATTTGTATTCACTAATATACGTTAAGAATTCTATATTACTAACAAAATATGGAACGAAATAAATGATTTTATTATTCACATATATTTATTTCATTTACACATTATTTATATTTTTCACAATTATTATATAACAAAAAAAAAACTGTAAAAATATAAAAAACAGAGACCGCCGGCCGCGAGGCAAAACCCAAACGACTGGCCGCTAGGGCTGCAGAGAGAGAAACCTCCTGTCAATGCGCGCCGTATCGACAAGCACTGCCTTGTTTATCTGACCCAGCTACCTAGGTTGAGCTTCTTAAGATATTGGTCTAAGCTCTTCGCTATCAACCCGTTGACCGTAACCACTATCGGAACAATCGTCGCTGAGTCCACATCCCACATGGCAGACATTTCGTGGGCCAAGTCCAGATATTTACTTAGTTTTTCCATTTCGGCCTTCACGAGATTTTCGTCATGCCCGGCGCTCTGATTGGTCCACCAAAACAATATCAGGCTTATAGGCGAGAATAGTTCTGTCCGCGATGATGTATCGATCCCAGTAGAGCAATGCATGACCATTTTCAAGAACTGGCACCGGTTCATATCTATAGTATGGCATTTCAGGTCCGAGAAGGCCATTTCGAAGTGCAAGTTGCTGATGGATGATCCTGGCTACAAGGTTATGCCTGTGCAAATACTCGCCGTTAGCAAGATGCGAACAACCCGAAACCACATGCCTGAGAGATTCTCCTGACCAATGACATGCCCGACATATGTTAATAGTTCCATCTCTCAGTATGTACTTTCGGTAATTGTTCGTCTTGATAACTTCGTTCATAATTGCAGACAAACCCCTTCGGTTTTCCCAAAGAGGTCCCCGAAACGTAGCCAGTTCACCGAAGCGAAGAGATCTACATTGGGGCCTGTAAGGGCCTTGTAGAATCACCCATGAAGCTCTTTGCTCTTCCATATCTCCTTGCGATCCTCAATGCTTAACGTAAGCGGTTTACGCCAGTTCTCAGTTCAGGTGTTTGTCAACTGCCACAACATCTCGATGCATCACGCAATTCGTGGTACCTAAGGAAAAAATCCTGAGATTGTACACCTCGCGTTTGTGGAGTGTCTTAGCATTTAAAAATCCACGACCACCAAATTTTCGCGGGATGTACATTCTCATCAGACGAACGCGGGTGTCGTATGCGATGTGCCGTTATGGCCATGTCCATTCCTTAGTACCGCGGGACCTTACATCCATTCTGAGTAGGGGCCAAAATTTTATTATTATTTTTATTTCTAACGGTGCTAAAATTTAAATTTACTTATTAAATTTTTATGTTCGCAACATAAATCGTAATGGTGATAAATTATTATTAAATAATAGTCAGGATTACTTCTTCTTCTTCTTTTAAATAATGGCTTCGTGCGGTTTGCACATTTAGCCAGTGTCAAGTTAAGAGATATATTAATATCATAAAAATTATAGTAAATGAGAATGAGTGGTGATAAAGATGATAAATGGTAAATGAGATCCCCTCCCCCTAAGCCCCTTGAGTCATCAGTAAAGATGTGGGACTATACTGAGATCTCACATGGATTTGATTTACCAACACTCATGAACGTTCACAAACACTTAACGCTTAATAATCCACCGTTATTAAACATTAATGTTAAAAATATCTCAAATTTTAGAAAATAAAACAAAACTGCAGACATGACGCTTCACTTTCCCGCCAAGACTCCGTCAGGATTACTTAGGAAAGCAGGCTCTTAATGTAGGTACTTTGACAAAATGTTTGACATGTATCGCGACGTCAATAGATTTGTTCTTCTTTATTAATTCCTACTAAGATCTGAGGAGGTCAAGCACATGTTCTTAATAATTATACTACACATGACGACAATTCGAAATATACCATATACATAATCTAAGAGCATTATTTATTAATAATAATATATTTTCCTTATGATGTCTGGCTTAGCTTTGCCACCTAACAATGTTGACTTCTTCATGATCTATAGTCTTCTAGGCCATCGCAAGGAGACTCTTTGGTTGACGTGGCATATATTTTGACTTTGGGTTTCATGCTGGCTAATGCATCGATAATACATAATCCATTACTTGACATTTGCTTATTTAGCCCTTCCGTGCTTTGACCCCAGTTACGTCTATATGTCTATGTTAAGCCACGTTAAAGACCCTTTTGACTCCGCCAATCCACATTGGGTCCGCTGTACAATGTTAATGAATTGTTTTAACACCTAAACATTGTTTGTTAGCAATAAATCACTAACTGACGGAACTCTTGTTAAATTGAAATACAATTTTAATTATTGAAGTAATATGTACCTATTGCAGACAATTATTTTTTAAATATGAATTGAATTGACACAGAATGTATAGATAAGCAGTATGCTTTAGGTCGTAGACCAAGTGTCGTCCACTCTTTGACCGCGCGTCGTTTATTGGTGAAAACGCGGCGTCCACCTGTGGACCACCTGTTAACAACGACGAGTGGGGGCCTGGTGGCTCTAATAAACTGTGACCTTTACGCTTCTTCAAGTTATACCGCCATGAAGAATACACATGTGTGCTTTTTATTAAATTTTTCACTAGTACGAACTGATCCGAGCCAGTAACCAAAAAAACAGCGAGGACCCCGACACTGGGTCTCTATCATTACCAACTACAGTGTATTGCTCGTTTCTTGACAAATTTTAAAAAAATAATTAAAGTTTCTTACTGGCAGTGCTATGTCAATGTAATAAAAGTAGTTCTATTTATTTACCGCCAAAGTATTACTTTTTACCTACTTCCAAAATAAAATGAAGACTAGGCATTATGATCACAACATTATTCACCTGTTTCGCAAGGAATTAAAAAACAAATCAACGTAACGAAAGTCAGTGAAAATTTGCCGCTTTTCAACCAAAAGTGAAAAGAGAAAGAAGCGCGGGAAAGGGTAAACTTCGCGGTCAACTTAAAATTTTCATAACTTTTATTTATTTTTTAAGTGAATGTAATAAGGCCAGATTACTGTTATTTTATTCTTACGTATTTGTTTATTTCATTTTACATATAAATTGTTCCTGAAACTGGTGAGTTATTTTCTTTTTCTGGTGGGTCTATGTTTGACCCCGAAGACCCTGGGGGCTCAGGCCCTCAGGTGTCTAATGTTATAACCATTGGTCATGGGCATGATGGATCGGAGATGGACACCGAAGGGTCACATATAGATACTGACTGTTCAGCTTCACAAGACAATGTAAAATCTAGCCGAAAAAGAGTTTCTGCACACAAAAAATGTAGGTTATGTAATAAAAAGAAGCGTAAACATAATAAAACATCTACAGAATCTTCATGCAATTGTGAAATAAATGAAAAAAATAAAGCAGAAAAAAATTCAAAATCTGAAGTATTTCTTGCTCCATTGCCACCTGCAGTCCTAGAATCAACACAACCATCTGTTCAATCACCGGTACATATTGGTAGGACTCATTATGAGTCAACTGATGTGTCTCCATTTTTAATTCACATTCAGAAGGAACAATCAGTTTCAGAAAATATAAATATTCACCCAGTTGCTTTCGGACATTTTTTAAAGAAACATTCTTTCAAAAATATTGTAAATGGCAGCCTAAAAAAAATAGGTAGAAATAAACTGTGTATTTCATTTAATAAATTTGAAGATGCCAATGCTTTCTTAGAAAGTGAAGCCTTAAAAAGATTTTTCTATAAGGCATTTATTCCTAATTTTAATATAACCCGAATGGGAGTTGTAAGAGGAGTACCGGCAGATTGGGCAGATGATGTTGTGCTTGAAAACATTTCTGTACCAATAGGTTGTGGAAAAATTATAAAAGTCCGTAGAATTAATAGGAAAAATATGGTAGATGGTAAACCAACATATACACCGATTGAGACTGTTGTTCTCACATTTGATGGCCAAGTTCTGCCTAAACGTGTGTTTCTGTGTTATAATTCTTTGCCAGTTGATTTATATATATACCCAACTATACAATGTTTCAATTGCTGCAGATATGGGCATGTAAAAAGTCAATGTAGATCCACCCCTCGCTGTTATAAGTGTGGTCAAGGTCATAGTGCTGACAAATGCTCCATTGATGAAGATGATTTAATTTGCTGTTTATGTTCTGGACCTCACTATGCAACTAGCCATAAGTGCCCAGAATTTGCAAGACAAAAAGCAGTCAAAGAAACTATGGCAAAAAGCTGCATCTCATATGCTGAAGCCCTTAAGCTACACCCTCCTGTATCAAAGTCCTATGCTGATGTTCTTTACACTCCCAAAAACTCCTTTGCTTCTTCACAGAAAATAATGCAAAACCAAAAATCTTTCATTTCATTATCAGAAACTATGCCAAATAAATCATCACATAAAAAAACTGTATTTTCAAAGCCCAGACAACTGCCATCACTTGGCAAGGGTTATGACAGAGAAACACATGCTTTATTAACTAGTGAATATGATATTCCCCTTCCCTCAGTTGGTACTGTATTTAAAAATAATATTCCCCATATGACAACTAGAGAATTAATCATAGCATTATTGAATCTACTTACTAATAATCAGACTTTGTCTGAACCGTCCAACGCTGCCACTCTTAATAAAGATAATTTAAATAAAAACGATTTTAATGGACAGTCATTCAATAATAGTCCAGTGGAATTGTCGTAGTGTTAATAGTAAAAAATCTGAACTTTTATACTTGATAAATAAATTTAATCCTTTTCTAATTGCCTTACAAGAGACCTGGCTTCGGCCAAGTTTTAATTTCAAAGTATCTAATTACTCTTGTGTTAGAGAAGATAGAAGTGATGGACATGGTGGAGTTGCATTACTTATAAGCAGCTCGGTTCCATATACACATGTCCCCTTACCAAGTCATAATATTGATTTTTCCATTATAGCTGTATCAATTCATAATATATGTTTTGTGTCAGTTTATATTCCTCATCCTTCGTCTGTTATATATGATGAAGTGGAACATATTCTCCTTCAACTCCCAAAACCTTATATATTGATGGGAGATTTTAATGCTCAACATCAATCTTGGGGCAGTTCCTCTTCAAATAGTTTTGGGTCGAGAATAATTGACATGGCGGATAGTGTTAATTTATGCATTTTAAACAATGGGGAAGCTACTCGCCGTTCTCAACCCTATGAAGGACTAAGCGCCCCTGATTTATCCTTATGTTCGCCGAATTTAGCATCCACATTAACATGGGCCGTTTTTTCTTCAACTCTTGGCAGCGACCATTATCCTATAATTATTACATTTCCCTCTAATTTCACCAAACCATACACACCCCGTCCTCCTAGATTAAAGTTTAGGATATCAAATAATAACACAAATTGGTCATTATACCGTACGTTAGTCGACGAAGAAATAATATTAATCCCACAATTTGACAACCAGACTGAATGTGCAGATGCTCTTGCCTCACTTCTGATTAGAGTTGCCGAAAGAGTTTTTCCTGTTAAAAGTAATTATCACAGAAAAATTCCCTCTCCACCTTGGTGGGACTCTGAATGTTCCGCCTCTATCAAAGAACGCAAATTGGCTGAAAATTTATACAAAAATTATTCCACCACAGAAAATTTTGATAACCTTTGTGAAGCTACAAAAAAAACTCGAAAACTATTTAAACAAAAAAAATGGGAAGGATGGAAATCTTTCTGTGAGTCTTTATCACCCGACGTGCCTTCCTCCACTGTCTGGCGTAACATACGTCGTTACAGGTCTGCTTACAGAGAAAAAAACCCCCATATTCTGCCTGAGAGCTTTACAGAGATTTTGATGGATAATTTGGCACCACCTTCAGCCCCTCTAAATATTATTACGCCTTGTTCCATATCCCCGAATGAAACTCTTTCCCACCTTAATTCCCCTTTCAGTCTCCAAGAGCTAAAAGGCGTCTTGAGTTACGTTAAAGACTCTGCGCCTGGAATAGATGGAATTCCATATTCTTTTTTTATTAATCTTAGTGATCCTAGTCTTATATACTTTTTGAACATTGTAAATAAAATAATGATTTCAGGTGAAATTCCACCCTCTTGGAAAATTCAGGAAGTTATTCCCATACTAAAACATAATAAAGAATCTTCAGACCCAAGGTCTTATCGTCCCATAGCTTTAACTTCAATTCTTTGTAAACTAACGGAACATTTAGTAAAAAATAGACTGGAATGGTACGTAGAAAACCAAGGTTTGCTACATACTAGCCAGTACGGATTTAGGAAAGCCAAAAGCACCATGGACAACTTGGGTATTTTTATTACTGACATTAGATTAGCTTTTTCTAAAAATGAATCCTTACTTGCGGCATTTTTAGATATTCATTCTGCATACGATAATGTTGATATAACTATATTAAAGGAAAAATTTATCAAATTAAAAGTCCCACTAATATTATCCAATTTTATCATAAACCTTATCTCAGAAAGATACATACAGGTAAACTGCGATAACTCAACTGTTCGTCGAACTGTATGGAAAGGTCTTCCGCAAGGATCAGTTTTATCACCATTGATTTACAATATTTATACTTATGACCTGGTAGACTCTCTTCCAGGTTATATTAAGGTTTTACAATACGCTGATGACTTAGTATTTTACAAAGCTGGCCGATCAGTTGAAAACTTAATAAACTCCATAACAGTTTCTCTTGAGAACCTCAAGATATGGCTTGACTATAATTCACTTGAATTATCCGTTTCAAAAAGTTCAACAGTTTTATTTTCTAAAATGCGCACCCCTTATCCTATAGTGATATCATATAACTCAGTTTTCATTCCTCAATGTAAAGAAGTAAAATTTCTCGGCATTATTTTAGATAACAAATTAACTGGTCTTCCTCACTGCAATGCTATTGTTAATAAATGTGAACGAAATTTAAACATATTAAGATGTTTGACAGGTGTATGGTGGGGCGCTCATCCATCTACATTAAGACTGTTATATAATGCCCTTGTTCGTAGTGTGTTAGATTATGGAAGTTATTTTCTGGAGCCCTGTAGTTCAGCTGGGTTAAAAAAATTAAATAACATTCAGTCTAAAGCTTTGCGAATAGTGACGGGAGCGATGCGTTCTAGCCCAATTAATGCACTACAGGTGGAATGTTCAGAACCGCCTTTGAATTTACGACGCCAATATTTATGTGACAAGTATTTATTTCGAGCTTTTCAATTTTCAAAACACCCTCTTCGTAAAATGTTGCAAACTTTATCTGAAAATATTGAAAATGCGCCTTACTGGCGACATAAAAACAGCCCTTGTTTAATAATTAGCTTTCGTAAATTTACTTCCCTCCAAGCGCCCACCCATAGTTCTCAATATCTCCCTATTTTTGGTACTAATTATAATGCACTTATTCTTTTACCTACTGTAAAATTTGATTTAGATTTTAAAAAAAATGAATGTTCAGCTGTGTCTTTCTACACACAAATAGAGCAATTCTGGCCTGGCTGGCATTATATATTTAGCGATGCCTCTAAACAGTCTTCAATGGATTGCGTTGGTGTCGGAGTGTACCATCAGCAATTTAAAATAGTACAGAAAGTTAAACTTCCTCCCGAAAGTTCGGTGCACACCGGGGAGTGCTTCGGTCTTTTAAAATCATTAGAATATACTCTTCTCGCAAATCTTAAACAAACTATAATTTTCTCTGATTCTAAGAGCGCACTTCAGTCTTTAGTAAAGTTCCCGTTTAAAACAAATTCTAACAATTCAGTCATTATGGAATGTAGAACTTTGTTGGAAAAGTGTTATTCTAGAGGCCTACAGGTTGAATTTGCGTGGATCCCTAGCCATCAGAATATTCCTGGTAATGATTTTGCGGATAAGTTAGCCCACGAGGCCGTGACCTGTGGTGATAAATTTCCTTATGAAAACATGGTTCAAGATATTGTTTCCTTTCCAAGAGACCAGATGTATCATTCTTGGGAAGAAGTTTGGAGCATCAGTAAAGAACAGAAAGGAAGAAATTACTCGAAAATTCAGCCCCAAATTTCAAAAAAACCTTGTTTTTCTTCAATGAGATTTGATAAAGTGGGCACAACTATTCTTATTAGAATGCGCCTAGGCCATGTTTGTACACCTTCCCATTTAGCTCGCATAAATATTGTTGACAGTAGCGACTGCAGCTGTGGTAATGGAGTAGGTGATCTCAATCATATTTTCTTTAATTGCCTATCTCACGACTGCACATATTTTTTAAATAATCTGATTACCTTAGGTGTCTCATTGCCAACATCGATGCCTTGTCTTTTATACTCCATGGAATATGACATTTATAGACTAATAACGGATTTTATTCAAAAAAATAATATTAAATTATAGCCTAATACATTTTATATATCATCATTATAAATGTTCCACTCATTGTATACATTTCATCTCATTGATCACTTATTATAGAAATATCCAAAAATCATATCCTTATTTATTGTTATCCCTTGAATCCTGGTCCTATTGCTCCTTTTGTATTGTAATTTTCTCGTATTTTTCATGAACCTTAACCCTTATCCCAACCTTTAAACACCGTCGTGGCATACGCACAAGCCGTGCAAGCCAAAATAAAGAAGAAAAAAAAAAAAAAAAAAAAAAAAAGTGAAAAGAGTGACCTGTACTTATTTTATGAAATATGAATGAAAGTTACTATTTCTTGTAGTATTTTTTTTAGATTATGTACCAATTTTCAAACCTGATTAAGTTATCTTACATCAATGTTTTATTGAGCCTAATCACTATTAAATAAACATGATAAAAAAAGATAACCCATGATATTACTTAGTGAGTAAGATAAGTGAGCTGTGCTTGATTCTTTCTTTTGTGAATATATTTACGTATTCAAGAATATAAAAATAGCTCAAAGAAACTGAAAAATGTCAGCAACTATTTGTAATAATGTAGTTTCTGGGCCTGAAGAGCAAGCTATTCCTGCTCATCTATCATTTGGACAATTAATGTATGATTCACTCAAGCAAGGTGGAAATAATGAAGCCCTGGTAATTAACCCACTGAATAAAAATCCTGCTGTAATTAGCTTCTTTTGTTTTTATATAATATAAATTACTTCTAGATATCTGCCGATACAGGCGAAACAATAAGCTATAAGAACATATTGCAACAAAGTGTTAATTTAGCAACAGCACTACAAAAACTAGGCTTGAAGAAGGGTGATGTGGTCGCTCTATGTGCAGAAAATAGATTTGAGTTTGTCATCTCCACAATCGCTGTTTCATTTTGCGGGGCTGCAGTATTTATGCTTAATGTGACATATACACCAGGTAAAGTTATAATTGGATTTCTCATTTTATTTCATAGCCAATTAATTTAAACTTACATATTCTGGTTCTACTTATACAAGAATTTTAAAATAATTTATAATTATTGCCACCAGGCACGCAGTTGAAACAACTGATAGTTTCCTATGTCCACTGTTATATTTGAACTAACATTTGGTTTATTATTATTTTCATGAATGGAAAATTTTCTATTCATAAATAATAAATAAATAAATATTTTCTGACAATTACACCAATTATTTAGTTAAAAGATAAGTTTCATTAAAAACTTGTGTTATGACTACTAAATAATGGATAAACATTAAGAAACAGTTTATTTTTTGTAAAAACATACTTTATATACATAGGAAAAGCCCCAGACCAGAACAAATATTAATGTTTATGAACAGAATTTTTTTTTGTGTGGGAATCGAACCCACAACCTTAAGAGCAAAGTGTGGGTATACTCGCCACTACGCCATATAGATCGAAATTGGTGCGCTAAACACGGAACAGAAATTTCACTTTCGCTTATATATAAAACCTTACTATCTGCAAAAGACAAAGATAACAAGATAGGCCGAAAGTGTAAATAATATCAAATTTTTACTTGTCAAGTTACCTAAATAATTATGTCAATTATTTCTATTTACAGGAGAAATCACTCACCTATTGAATGCAGTGAAACCGAAGTATATATTTGTGACACCAATCGCAGCACAAAACATTTATGAAGCCAGTCAAGAAGTATCATTTGTGGAGAAGTTATTCTTGTATGGCGACTATGAGATTGTGCCGGCTATAATGTATAACAGTTTGATAAAAGGGCAAAATCAGGTTGTTGATAGCTTTACGGTAGTTGACGTTAATGGGGTCCAGGATACCCTGGCCATAATGTGTTCTTCAGGAACTACTGGATTGCCTAAAGGGGTTATGCTCACACATGTAAACATAATGACTTCATCAGCACATTTGAAGTGAGTACTGTTATTTACATTTCGCTATCTGAGTACTATTCGTTAATTACATAAACAGCATTAAATTTCTACAATTATATCTGGCAGAAGAAAAAGTCTACCTTGACGAACTTCTTGCCTATTTCATCTACATTCAAGCTCTTGCCGTTAGTTTCAGAGGTTTATTGAGAAAAACTTGAAAGATTTTGACTTTGACTAATAAGTAAAAATTAAATAAAATTTGTCTTTGGATATAATGCCACTTAGCCATGGCTACTAGACAATACTACTTATTTTAAATTCACTTTGTGTATTTTTATCTATAAGTCAATGGTATATACATCATTGTATATTATTTAATTTGCAGGTACTACTTCAATACATCAATGATGAAGGGCAAACATCAGATCTTGTCAGCCTTAGCCCTGATTCCATGGTTCCATGCTTATGGTCTTATTACAATGTTTACTATGGTAGCTATGAGACTTAAAACTGTGTTCCTGACAAGATTTGATCCAGAACAATATTTGGAAACTATTCAAAAATACAAGGTATTTTTTTTATAAACATTAGTTTTTAAGCTATTGCATAGCTTCTATCGCGCGCCTTGAGCGTGGAGACAGAAACCAGAAATTCTGTAACGAAAAAAAAACCTAACACCCCCCACTCTGACTGGCACAGCGGTAATACTTTTTATTTTTTCCATCTATCAATAAATAGCAGAACTTTTATTGACTTTTTGAAATATGACGCTTGTCTCTTTAGTTAAACAACCCGCCTTTAGGTGGCATTGGTTGTATCGGCGTTAAATTAATTAATTGATTTTATTTTAAGTAATTATATTAAATCAATTTTTTTTATTAACCTATTGCATATCTTCTATCGCGGGCCTTGAGCGTGGAGACCGAATCCAGAAATTCCGTAACGAAAAAAATACCTAACACCCCCCACTCCGACCGGCACAGCGGTGATACTTTTTAGTTTTTCCATCTATTGATAAATAGCATAACTTTTAATGTCTTTTTGAAATATCACGCTTGTCTCTTTAGTTAAGCAACCCGCCTTTAGGTGGCATTGGTTGTATCGGCGTTACTGCGCATGCGTAATCACCTTCTTCGCCCCGCAATTCACACGTCTTTTTTTTATGTATAGGTAATACACGCGCAGAAAAAGTATATATGATATTTTACCTATGTAAATGTACATAAAAATAAATAATTATAAGTGCATAAGTTAATAAATGAATGAAGCGCTCGTAGCTCTGCGGTGCTCGGTGGTCGGAAACGATCGCCGAAGTACAGCAGAGTTTACAGAGGTCAGTCATTGGATGGGTGACCGTTTGTGTGGCATTTGATATCGAGCGCTTCCGTGCTTCGGAAGGCACGTTAAGCCGTTGGTCCCGGTTATCACTAAATGTGGTAGTCGTTAAGCCATGTTAGAGGCCTAATGGGCGGCTTGAAAATTTCTAACAGCAGGACGCCACACACCTGCCTCCGCCAATCCGCACTGGGTCAGCGTGGTGGAGTATGACCCAATACTCTCGCACCTTGGTATGTGAGAGGAGGCTCGTGCTCAGTAGTGGGACGTTAATGGGCTGTGATGATGAAGTTAATAAAACATGCTTTGCAATAGCTTTACCGCGTATCAATGTTCAATAAGGCTAATATGATGGTAATGTTTAAAATCATATGTATATAGTGAATGCTTAAAATTTCAAATATAAATTATCATTTTGATTTTAGATAAAAATACTAAGAAGCACATTTTTCTTCACCTTTACACACAAACTTTATAACATACTCAGTATTACTCAGTTCTTAAGTTATTCAATCAGTACATATGACGTGTAATATTATATTGGTTATGAACTGCTTGCCATCAGGCAAAAGCTGGTTATTTTAACATACCACATTAAAGATAATGTGTGTCAAATAATATTTTTTATACATTTATAATAAAATCTGTGTCATACTTTAGGTTAATATGACTGTGATTGTTCCTCCGTTGGCTGTGTTCCTTGCGAAAGATCCTCTCGTACTCAAATATGATCTGTCCTCTCTGAATGAAGTGTGGTGTGGTGCTGCGCCACTGTCTAAAGATATTCAGATGGAAATTTCTAAAAGGTTGGTACTACTCCACTGATACAATATGGCCTAACTACCACATTGCTACCTCTATTTTCGAGAATAGTTATTGAATTATATTTTGTTTAAAACTAAATAGAAATTACCCATTTACAACCCGAAGGTTTATTTGCAACCTTAACAGAGGGTACGCCGACAAAGTACTCATTCTTATGTACTATGTATTAAATATTATTGTTATATCTAAATAAAACTTGACACTGGCTAAATGTGCTAAACGCACGAAGCCATTATTTAAAAGAAAAAAAAGTGCAATTGTGTCAAATGTGTTACAAATCAGTTTTCTTGTTCTACCCTCATTTTTTTATTATTTAATGGCTTATGCCCTGCTACTAGGACACAGTTTAAAAGTATCGATACCTTTATATCAAGGGGCCCTTACTCCTATACCCCTTAACAAAGTATGATTGATTGCAGGGAAATCATTTAAAATTTGTTTTGTTAGTATCTGTTTATTTTGTTATTATTCCAGAACCAAGCTGCGCTGTGTGAAAAATGGCTATGGTTTGACAGAACTAACTATGGCAGTGTGCGCGGACCTTTCAGACGGAGAGAAAAATGGTTCCTCTGGTATTCCTGGGCCAGGAGTTAAAATTAAGGTAATTACTTACGCACACACATTTATCCTACAACATTTACAAGTGGTTGTCAAGTTTTCAGACATAGCGAGGTGATTTTGCAAGCTGCAGTGGCGCCCCCCACATTTGGCACATAACACGAAGAACCAACGGTGGATAGGGCGTTAAGGTTACGTAGCGTAGGAGGACGGCCTCCCACCCGATAAACCGATGATCTGGTGAAGGCGGCGGGAAGCGGGTGCATGCAGACGACGAGGAAGCCCTTAACGTGGAAATCTATTGGAGTAGCCTATTTTCAACACATCATAATTATGGTTGAGATTTGAACTGAAATTCAGTCAATTTTATTCATGTTTGAGTTATCTATCCAAAATATATTCAGGGCGTCTTACTCATGTTTGAGTTATCTATCTAAAATATATTCAGGGCGTCTTATTCATGTTTGAGTTATCTATCTAAAATATATTCAGGGCGTCTTATTCATGTTTGAGTTATCTATCTAAAATATATTCAGGGCGTCTTATTCATGTTTGAGTTATCTATCTAAAATATATTCAGGGCGTCTTATTCATGTTTGAGTTATCTATCTAAAATATATTCAGGGCGTCTTATTCATGTTTGAGTTATCTATCTAAAATATATTCAGGGCGTCTTATTCATGTTTGAGTTATCTATCTAAAATATATTCAGGGCGTCTAGTCAACTGAAGATAGCTATCCGAGGTTACTAGTGACCATCTATCTATCTCTTACTGCCGTTTCAATAACAAAAGTTACTGAAACCTATCTATGGTCAACGATAGTTTTTGTCCCTATCTGCAGGTAGCGAGACCCTCTGATACGTTTCGTTTCGCTTGTTTCAACTTCTTTAGTAAAGATTTTAAATATTTTAGTTGCCTTCTGTTTTATTATAATTTCCTAATCACTACACTGTTATGTATTGTTAAACTTGTGAGTCACAAATTTCTTTAAAATCATCTATATTTAACAAGCAGTTATATTAAAATTGTTTGAATAAAAGTAACGTGAATGCCGAAAACGGAACGTAACTATTGTCAGTTTGACTTTTTTGTTGCTCACTGCTCAGACTCTTGTTATTGATTTGAATCAAGCTTCGTGTTTAGTAACTACAGACAAAAGAATTGTGCCTAGTGCATAGAATCTTAATGTTAGCAATAGCTGATGTAGTGTAGTGAAACACCGTTATTTTTGAAATGTTTACAGAAGGAACATAAATATCATGTATCGAAATCCAAACTGATAGGTTTATGTACAATAAAAATAGTTTTATTTGATAAGTAAGTAGGTCCTTACCGAGAAATGTTAACTGTTAATTTTAGTATTATTTGCACTAAAAGTTCATTAACAGATGTTTTATTTAATCTGAATCTACAAACAAAATAAGATTCTGAAAATTCACTCTCGTAGTTAACACGAGAATAAATTATGCGATTTTCACTCGAAAAATCGGACTCAGAATCAAAAACACCGGCTTAATAAATAAATAAATATTCTCTTACAATCACACCAATTATATAGTTCCAAGTTAAGTATCATTAAGAACTTGTGTTATGAATACTAAACAACGGATAAACATACTTAATTACTTTTTTTTTTTTGTAAATACATACTTAATATACATAGGAAAACACCTAGACCAGAACAATACATTTCAATGTCACTTTCATCTCTAAACAATTCCATTTTTATCAATTACAACCTGAAATATTGAGAAGTAATAAGCGTTATCTCCCAAAAACGACCGATATGTATATTCACGAAAGATAGATAGAAAAAGTGCGTCAGTAAGCTTCCAAAACGTTATTGAAACGCCTCATTTGTTTTTTTATATAGAGTTGCTTACTGGCGGTTAAAGTTAGACCCTCCGCTCGGTAGATCAAGATCGAAGATAGAAATTTCTATCTATCTTTGATTATTGAAACAGAAAAACGCATCGATAGTTACTGGAGATAGACATTTTACGGCCGGTTTCAATAACTTACTTACAGTCAACTGAAGATAGCTAACCGAGGTTACTAGTGACCATCTATCTATCTCTTACTGCCGTTTCAATAACAAAAGTTACTGAAACCTATCTATGGTCAACGATAGTTTTTGTCCCTATCTGCAGGTAGCGAGACCCTCTGATACGTTTCGTTTCGCTTGTTTTAACTTTTTTAGTAAAGATTTTCAATATTTTAGTTGCCTTCTGTTTTATTATAATTTCCTAAGCACTACCCTGTTATGTATTGTTAAACTTGTAAGTCACAAATTTCTTTAAAATCATGTATATTTAACAAGCAGTTATATTAAAATTGTTTTAATTAAAAGTAACGTGAATGCCGAAAACGGAACGTAACTATTGTCAGTTTGACTTTTTTTTGTTGCTTACTTCTCAGACTCTTGTTATTGATTTGAATCAAGCTTCGTGTTAAGTAACTACACTACAGACAAACGAATTGTGTTGTGTAGTGAAACACCGTTATTTTTTTAATGTTTACAGAGGTACATAAATATCATGTATCAAAATCCAGACTGATAGGTTTATGTACAATAAATATAGTTTTATTTGATAAGTAAGTAGGTCCTTACCGAGAAATGTTAACTGTTAATTTTGGTATTATTTGCACTAAAAGCTCATTAACAGATGTTTTATTTCATCTGAATCTATAAACAAATTAAGATTCTGAAAATTCACTCTCGTAGTTAACACGAGAATAAATTATGCGATTTTCACTCGAATAATCGGACTCAGAATCAAAAAGACCCGCTTAATAAATAAATAAATAAATATTCTCTTACAATCACACCAATTATTTAGTTCCAAGTTAAGTATCATTAAGAACTTGTGTTATGGATACTAAACAACGGATATACCTACTTAAATACTTTTTTTTTGTAAATACATACTTAATATACATAGGAAAACACCCAGACCAGAACAATACATTTCAATGTCACTTTCATCTCTAAACAATTCCATTTTTATCAATTACAACCTGAAATATTGAGAAGTAATAAGCGTTATCTCCCAAAAACGACCGATATGTATATTCACGAAAGATAGATAGAAAAAGTGCGTCAGTAAGCTTCCAAAACGTTATTGAAACGCCTCATTTGTTTTTTTATATAGAGTTGCTTACTGGCGGTTAAAGTTAGACCCTCCGCTCGGTAGATCAAGATCGAAGATAGAAATTTCTATCTATCTTTGATTATTGAAACAGAAAAACGCATCGATAGTTACTGGAGATTATTATACACATTTTAACAATTAATTAATAATTAATTATTAATTAATAATTTTACATATACATTTTAACAGTCAGTAAGAGATAGATAGGTTATTGAAACCGGCCGTTAACAGTCAGTAAGAGATAGATAGGTTATTGAAACCGGCCGTTATTCATGTTTGAGTTATCTATCTAAATATACAGGGTGTCCCAAAAAATAGTGTCAAGCGAAAGTCCAGAGCTAGATCACCTATTGGAGTATCCGAATCACCCCCATGTATGTTCTGCGATTATGCGTAGTTTTCGAGTTATAATTTTTTTTCTGATTTTTTTAAAGATATCAGTCTAAATATTTCAAAAATTCAAATAAAAAAAAGTAGAACACATTTTAGTGTTTTTCTTTTTGCTAATGAATCATCGTAAAAGGTACTTAAATGTCCATAATAATCAGCTTAGAAACTTTAGTGGCAGTTAAGAAAATATTAGTGTAAAGTTAAAATTTTACCGTTAGTGAATAATTTGTTAAAAATTCAACTTAAAATAAAAAGTCTAAACAGGCGAATTTATGGTGTCTA
Source organism: Musotima nitidalis (assembly GCA_949126915.1). Classification (NCBI taxonomy): domain Eukaryota; kingdom Metazoa; phylum Arthropoda; class Insecta; order Lepidoptera; family Crambidae; genus Musotima; species Musotima nitidalis. The sequence continues at coordinate 9,983,795 of OX421431.1, forward strand.
AGTATGTCTAAAAACTTCTCTAGACTATCCGCTTTCATAACAATTTAAAACAAGAAGTACTTAATGGGGCTACTTTGGCATAAATCGGCCATCAAAGACAGAGAGGTGAAAACTTCAATAAATTCGAAATCTAAATAATAATTATTTTTTTAAGTTGATAATGGGAATCGCTTATTACTCAACCAAAAATCATTACAGAAAAGCTAAAAATTTATTCTTTGCAGGTCAAAATTAATGTTCCTTCTGCTATCTTTCATAACATTTGATGGTTTATTCTTACTTGATAAATGAAAGACAAAAGTTATTTTTAAAGTATTTATTATTCAACCACTTAAAGAAAGTTTAAGTTTTAAGTAAAGGTGTGACAATATTCAAACTTATAGAAGTTAACGATATATACAGATGAATTCCTATTAAATAGATTGTCGGAAACGATTACTGAAGTAAATCATAATTCGCAGACCTCCTTGGATGGGTGATCGCTCGTGTGACATTTAATATAGAGTGCCTTCCGATTTTATGAAAGCCCGTTAAAATGCCCCGATTATCACTCTATTTGGCAGTCGTAAGCTATTTTAAAGGACCTATTGGGCGAGGTGTATAGGGATCCTACTATCATCTAAGGAGGCCAAGCCAACCTTACCTGTAAGTGGAGCCTGCTTATCAACAGACGAGGCTTTGGCGAAGTTAACAGATCCCGGAAAGCCGCAATAGATTCGCCACCTATTACGTGGGAATAACAATGTAACTGGCGAAGTGTGGGTGTATAATATGCCTCTGCCTACCCCTTCGGGGAAACAGGCGTGAATGTATTTATGTAAAATAGAATAAAAAGCTAAAACATGCTAAAGCTAAGGGGTCATACATAAATTACGTCACACGAATTTTGTAATTTTTTACCCCCCTCCGTCCTGTCACAGCTGGTCACACTTGTGAGACTCCCTCCTCCTTAGTGTGATGTCACATATATTGCAAATATACAGCAAAAAATAGTTACATCAAAACAGCAGTTCCAAAATGTTTATAGGATTTGGTATTTTAAATGTGACGTGCAAAATATAGGGTCCCATCCCATGTCACACCTCGTCCACCCCCTTAACGTATGACGTAATTCATGGATAGTCCCTAAGATACAACTCACAAGCACACACTCATACACTAAAACACACCCACTCACTCAAGCGCGCGTAGTTTTTAAAACTAGAATAATTATGTAATTACCTACTGTTAATTTATGTTAATTACCTACTAGAATGTAACATCTTTTTAATTAAAATTTGGAAGAAACTGACTTTCAACATACAGCTTACTCCCTATTGTTGCAATAAAGATTTATTATTATTAAGTATGTATTGGGCGACTTGATGAATTCTTGCAGTACATACTGCCTCTTCCAATCTGCGTGGTGTAATATGACCTGAACCCTTTTACAATAGTTCGTAAGAGTGGCCTGTGATTTATAGAAGGACATTAAGGGGGAGAGAGGTGGAGGACAAAATTTTACAAGTTAAAGAAAAAAATCAAATTTTTCAACTAAAAGAGTGAAAAAAGAGAAACTTCGAGATTTCCTTTTGAAATAAGTCCACCTTTGTACATAGTCTTTTTCACATAAGGCTTTTTTTTGTTATTGTTTGTTTTTTTTGTGCAATAAAGAATATAATATAAATAAAGTCTGAAACTTGCCTTAACAACTATCTCATATAGTAATAAAATATCTAAAGATAAATTGCTGTTTTCCAGGTGATTGATTTGGAGACTGGCTTAACACTGGGACCAGGTCAGGCTGGTGAAGTTTGCATCAAGTCAGCGTTGCGTATGAAAGGTTACGTTAACGATGAAGCGGCCTCTAACCAACTGATCGACGAGCAGGGCTTTGTCCGGACTGGAGATGTGGGCTATTACGACAAAGATGGCTTTCTCTTCATAGTAGACCGCATCAAGGAGCTCATCAAGTATAACGGATTTCAGGTAACCACCAGAAACTTTAGCCACAGTTTTATTTCTACAAAGCAAAGATATTTGTTGACCACAATGATCTGAATCTTTTATAGTCATCGCTTAGTATAATAGTAAATATGTTATCCAAGCAAGTGAAAGCAGTGGGTGTAATTCTTGTTGGCGAATGACAAATGATAAATACTTTTAATAATAATAATAATCATTTATTTCAGAATAAATTCCATATAAAATTTGTTAGTAGGTACATTGGCAAGCTTATAGCCTATTGTTAGTAATACATTTCATAATAATAATAATAATAAAGATAAATAATTATAATATATATATTTATTATAAATAATAAATAATTTATCAAATTTTTTCCTTACCACGAATTGCGTGATGCATCGAGATGTTGTGGCAGTTGACAAACACCTTACCCCACTCAATTTAGCTAATGAGAACTGGCGTAAACCGCTTACGTTAAGCATTCAGGATCGCAAGGAGATATGGAAAAGCAAGGAGCTCCATGGGCGATTCTACAAGGCCCTTACAGGCCCAGATGTAGATATCTCCGCTTCGGTGAACTGGCTACGTTTTGGGGACCTCTTTGGGGAAACTGAAGGGTTTGTCTGTGCAATTATGGACGAAGTTATCAAGACGAACAATTACCGAAAGTATATACTGAGAGATGGAACTATTGACATATGTCGGGCATGTCATCGACCCGGAGAATCTGTCAGGCATGTGGTTTCGGGTTGTTCGCATCTTGCTAACGGCGAGTATTTGCACAGGCATAACCTTGTAGCCAGGATCATCCATCAGCAACTTGCTCTTCGATATGGCCTTGTCGGACCTGAAGTGCCATACTATAGATATGAACCGGTGCCAGTTCTTGAAAATGGTCATGCATTGCTCTACTGTGATCGATCCATCATCACTGACAGAACTATTCTCGCCAATAAGCCTGATATTGTTTTGGTGGATCGATCAGAGCGCCGGGCAATTGTTGTTGACATCACAGTTCCACATGACGAAAATCTCGTGAAGGCAGAAAAGGAAAAATTAAGTAAATATCTGGACTTGGCCCACGAGATTTCTGCCATGTGGGATGTGGACTCAGCGACGATTGTTCCGATAGTGGTTACGGTCAACGGGTTGATAGCGAAGAGCTTCGACCAATATCTTAAGAAGCTCAAGCTAGGTAGCTGGGTTAAGGGTCAGATACAAAAGGCAGTGCTTCTCGATACGGCGCGCATTGTCAGGAGGTTTCTCTCTCTGCAGCCCTAGCCGCCAGTCGTTTGGGTGTTACCTCGCGACCGGCGGTCTCCGTTTTTTATATTTTTTACAGTATTGTATTTTTTTCTTTTTTGTTATATAATAATTGTAAAAAATATAAATTATGTGTAAATTAAATAAATATATGTGAATAATAATAATATTTAAGTAGTTGACATCTCATCAAATATGAAGGATTTTTGGTAGATTAACACATTAAAAACCATGGTCGGTCACAGGTTTAAGAGAAAATATACCTTATGGCAGTGATTTTGCGTTCAAAGACCTCCTAATCTACAGCCTGGAAAAAAATTGCTAGTTCTATTGTATGTAATGTAAACAGAACGCATCCCAATAGTTTTTGCTCTCTCACCTTGTCTGGTGGCCGCACTGCAGCATTTCTTGTCTTGTCAAATTGTGAAAGCATTGCTAATTTAAATCTCAAATGAGAATAAACGTTCATAATTATCTGTAAATCTTTTTTGGTTACAAAAGCCTATGTATGTCTCCATAACATAGTACCTTGTATTATGAAATAAAAATGCGTGATAGCCCAGAACATATTCTGATAGGCGAGATAGTTGAAACGCATCAGTCTATATATATATATATATAGATTCGATAGACATATATATGGATTCGATTCCCACACAGGACAAATCTTTGTGTGCATGAACATGAATATTTTTTCTGGTCTGGGTGTTTTTCTATGTATATTAAGTATGTATGTACAAAAAAACAAATTTAAGTATGTTTATCCGTTTTTTAGTATCCATAACACAAGTTCTTTGTGATACTTATCTTGGAACTAAATAATTGTTGTGATTGTAAGAGAATATTATAATTATTATATAAGACATCTGGTTAGCCAGATGGGTGACAAACAAGCAATGTGGCTCTTAGACTATAATGCATTTTGGCTCTTAGACTACAATACATTTATCGCTATCAAATAATTCCTTCCATCCAGTGGTTTCCTAAACGGCTTAGCTCCATTTCTCTTTTGGTCGCTGTTTCTAGGACGGTCTTTTAGCGTCCTAGACACGGCATCTGCTATAGGTACCTATTGTTCCCAGGTACCGCCCGCGGAGCTAGAAGCCCTTTTGTTGCAACATCCAGGAGTGGCCGAATGCGGCGTGGTGGGTGCGCCTCACGAGAGCGCGGGAGAACTGCCGTGCGCGTTCGTAGTGCGCACTCCCGGGGCCTCAGTGACTGCTGAGGAATTGACGGCACATGTGCATCCACAGGTAAAAAAGACGTGTGGCACTAGGAGACTACCCCGGTAAAGCTATTGCATAGAAATTTTTATCAACTTATGCAATTATTATTATTTATTTTATTTGTGCAGTATTTTTTTCTTTGATATTAATTTAACACACTAACATACACATTTAACATTACACTGAGCGTGTGACCGATAAGAAAACAAATTAGTAAATATGTACTTAGCGAAGTCAATGAGTCACCAGATTGCGGGTCGAAGAAGGGGATTACGCATGCGCAGTAACGCCGATACAACCAATGCCACCTAAAGACGGGTTGCTGAACTGAAGAGACAAGCGTGATATTTCAAAAAGTCATTAAAAGTTCTGCATTTTATCGATAGATGGAAAAATTTAAAAGTATCACCACTGTGCCGGTCGGAGTGGGGGGTGTTAGGTTTTTTCGTTACGGAATTTCTGGATTCAGTCTCCACCCTCAAGGCCCGCGATAGAAGCTATGCAATTGCCTAACAAGATACTTTTAAATTTTAATGTAACCCGTCATAATTACTACATCCTGCCTAATGGAAAGCAGTCGATGCAGTCCAATAAAATGAGGGCACTCCATATCGTGGATTAAGCACGTACGTGCATGCACGTTTAAGTATTTAGCAATGGCTAACATCAATACTACCTTTTTAAAAGAAGTCGATAGCTTCTGTGGGTCTCAAACGAATGCTTTATGTTCTTGCTGATGCCTTTTTTTCTGGAGGGAGGTAGAAAAGGGTGCCCTGAGAACCATTATTTTCCCAAAATTTAAAAATTAATCAAGAACACATAATCACGCCTGTTTCCCCGATGGGGTAGGCGGAGGCACATAATACATTTCGCCAGTTATAGCATGTGTCAAGTAAGAGATATATCAATAATATATAAGGTTGCCTTGAAGAAATTGCTATAAGCAATAAGGCCGCCCATTGTACTATACATTTTTGTTTATGTGATTTGATATTTTTTTTTATATTTAGTGTACAACAAAGTGTTCATTCATTCATTCATAAATCATAGTAAATGAGAATGAGCGGTGATAAAGATGATAATTGGTAAATGAGATTTCTCCCCCATATAGATGTGGGACTATATTGAGATCTCACATGGACTTCTTGCGAGTATAATAATCCACCGAATTTACACATTAATGATAGAAATATCACAAATTTTAGAAAATAAAACAAAACTGCAGGCAGACATTACTCTTCACTTTCCCGCCGCGAATGTATAAAATTCAATATGAAACAATTTTTTAGCTAGTTTATATTATTTACAGTGATATACAAGATACTGCAACACTAATATTTTCCTGAGATAACAAATAAGATTATACTGATAATGATAATTAATGTATAAAATTCAATATAAAATAAATTTTATACAACCATATAACCATGCGCAATTTTTTCCAGGTATCTTCTACGAAATATCTCCGAGGTGGTATTTATTTCATCGACGAGATACCAAAAACCCCAGCGGGGAAAATCTTAAAAAGGGAACTTAAAAAAATGATTCGGCAACAAAGCAAATTATGAAAAGGCTAAATAGTTAAGTCTAATACTGATCAAGTATTCCTACAAAAGTACAAATGAATGTGGTAAAACTCTTTAAGTTGTTTTTAAATAATTAAGTTTACATTTATAAACTTTAGGTTACCATAATAATGAGATAAGTCTACATAAGTTATGTACAATTGCAATAAAATTACATAATCATTTGTTTTTAATGTTGTTTTTATTAAAAATATTTTTGTTTAAAAAGTTTTGATTTATTTTTTATACTTATAAAATTCTTCTATTCAGTTGAGAACTGATAATGATTCATAGTTTCTTTTATAAATAAGCTAGAATAATCTTCTCAATATTTATTTCTTCGCTAGAGCCTCTTTTAAATCAGCTGGTATTCTGTTTAGAGCAAACTTAAATAAGTCTTCATTGGTGGTGGCTAGAACTCCTGTTTTATTTGGCCGAGATTCTGCGGCTCCATATTTATAGGAATTTCCCAAAATGTCGGTCAGCTTTCCACCAGCCGCAGAGAGAATAGCTTCAGGCGCGCACGTGTCCCATTTCTTACATCCAGGACTCGCAAACACGTACACTGAAGCTTTGCCCTCAAGTAATTGGAGAACCTGGAAAAAATATTTTAAAATCAATTATGACTCTAATATGTACTTTGCACTATCCACCATCTATCCACCATTTATACAGTAAATATAGCGATTATTATACCCAGACTTCTGTGCGATGCATGTACCTTTCCAGCTAATACAAAAATATGATTTCCAACATGATAATATACAATATGTAAAAAATCACAGAAGGTGTTTGGTATCTAATTATCCAAATCTAAAAGAAGTATAAATTCATGGTTAGCCCACATATTTCCTTCCAGTCAATTATGCATTGTTAATATGAAATATTTCAACATCACACAACATAATAAAGACAAAGAAATAAAACAATACACAGGACACATACAGTTTGCATGATATAGAAAAAGGCCCTGCTCAGTGTTTGCAGTGAGTCTGTGAACAAACCCACTGCACTGATTTTCAGCAGGGGCCAGATTCTACATTAAAAACTACAACGATAAAATTGGGCGGCAACAAATATGAATTTTGATTTGTTTTAATTACCATACAAGACAACAACCTACCTTATAACCTGCTCCTCCAACACGAAGGATTTGTGACGCATCCATGACTTGCAAAGCTTTTTCTACTAAAGGATTAGAATGACTCCTAGTAGTAGTAATGATCAAGGAGGCTGGAGGAGGGGCGAGGGTAAAACCTCCCACACCTGCTCCCTGTAAGCCCCATATTGTTCTTCCAATTTTTTTCTCTCCCGATACTAGAGATTTGTAATAAGGTTGATGAATAACACCAGCCACAGGCTTCTCATTGACTGATATTCCTATCAATACTGTGACATGTTCCAGAAAGCCTGTAACAAATAGAATTCCTTGTAAACCCAAACTTACACCAAAGTATTCGCCAAATGAAAGTTAAGTAGTATGAAAGTATAGTGTTGTTATTTACAACAGATATCCAATTTAATAAAATCTTTGAAATGCTAAAAAACAGACACTAAAAGTATTCCTATCCTGTAATAGAAATATTTTTAAACATTGTAGCTAGTAAGGTCATGTCAAGACAGTCCTTTCTTTTTTATACAATCTGTGCAAAGTTTAGTTAAATAATGTGAGTTAGCACCCAATGATGTAGAAACATTGAAATAAAACCTTCAAACATGTTTGTGAATCCCTTATTAGTTACCATATGAAATAAAATTAAGTGAGTATTTATTATCTATTAGACATTTCAAAACTTTTTCTTCAGACAGTAACTTTTTTACAATAAAAGAAACACTTAATATTTTAAGCCAATATTCTTGTTATTAAGGTGCATGCCATTACTATGTTAACTACACACTTGTCATGCAAATACTACATTCAAACAAACCCATAAGTCTATGAGTCCTCTAACCCTAATGATAGTCGGCAATATTTGTCATTTACCATAATTTGATTGCAGTAAGCTTAGATACCACTTCATACTAATAAATGGATGCGTTAGGTACATTTTCCATCGTTCCCAAGGATCCCTCTTCAACATTAGGGCACCTAAAATTTTGCATCTCATTACATAATCATATGGTAACATCTCTACTAATATATTTTTTTTCAAACCTATGTTAAAAAGCAACATAATTTATAAACTTTATAACCCAACAGTGGAACTTTAGCAAAATTTTTTATAAGTGTAGGAAAGTGTGAGCATAATTTTTTCCATAAGACACAAACCTATTTAACTTACTTTTTGGGTTATATAAAGTATTTTTTTATTAATGTTTGTAAGAAAAAATTCCAAATGCTTTGCACACCCTTTGCTACACTCCAACCGACTTTACTCCAATATTTCTATTAAAATCTTGTTTGACAGCACACAAACAGCTTATCACTTTGGATAACTACAAGATACTTTACAATAAACATATGTGGTGCAATATAAATATTAATATCATTTAAATTTGCAATACCTTGGGTATATTCAGAGGTGCCATCAAGTGGGTCCACCCACACAACAATATCCTCTTCTTTAACACCCTTCAAGTTTTCAGGACATTTTAACAACAGCACTTCATTATCTGCATCTACTACGAGCCAGTCGCTTGGCACCTCTTCTTTCTACGATAAAATAAAAATGTGAAAACAGAAAGTGGTCCCATTAAACATAAAAATCACAGTAAGAAACTCTCAGCCATTATCATACCACTTACTACTTTAGATGAGCCTCCTCTCGCGAACCGAGAGAGGGATTAGGGTCGAAAAAAGTAAGGCACAGGATCCTGCCAAACAATGAACAAGGCTCTGGCAAATATGTTCACATTAGCAGCAATAGGCTTGCCACCTTTTACATAGAACCAAGAATTGCTACATGGGCGTATAATATGCCCCTGCCTATCCCTTAAGGGAAACAGGCGTGATATTATGTTTTGTAGTGTTAGTAAATATTTTGCATGATTTATTATAACTAATGAACCTTACATCATTATCTGGGCTGTCTTCCTCGCCAATAATGTTAACTTTAGGATACAGGGCCGACAACGACGCAATAATGCACTTCTGGGCAGATCTGTCTGCTTCTGTTTGATAATCATCTTTGCCCTGAAATACAAAAGTTGTTGAGTATCAGAATATTCAGAATTATCATTGCGTAACTCTTCATCACACTTATGATTCTTATGAACGTAAATAAGCGATGACGTAAGCTTTCAAGTAGTTACAATTATTTTTTATTGTAATAAAAACAAACCTTTTCAATGATACCTAGTTCGCCTTTGCTCATTACATCTCTCACTATTTTGCCAGCTCGGCTAGCTACTGATACCGAAGACGCCAATAGTCTAACAATTAAGGGAGCCCCAGTCGACATATTTATGAAATTATTTACAAAATAATGTTAGAAGTAGCACTTTTAGGTTTTATATATCTGAGAAAAGAGAAAGTTCGCAATTGTCGACAAATTCGACAATACAAACTTTTTTTGCAGAAGACACCTGTCAATGTCTCTTGCTAGATGTCAGTGTCAAAAAAAATTTATCTAATTCTAAAAAGGCAAAGCAAGAAGCAATCAATCCAAAATTGCTTGAGGCAAATACTATTGAGCCATTAGTTCCACTAAGCAGGGCTATTTATAAAGGAATTTATTATTGTTAAACGAATACATATTTATTTGAAATTTATACCGGGTGTATAGGGATCCTACCTAGACCTAAAAAGCCCAAGCCAACCTCACCTGCAAGTGGTGCACCTGCTGATCAACGAACGAGGCTTTTGCGAACGTGGGACCAACTATATAATTTGCGAAGTGTGGGCGTATAGTATGCCTCTGCCTGCGTGACAGGCGTGAATGTATGTATATTTATTTGAGCTTACACCTCTACTTGTGCCCTGTAAACTGTCATTTGTTGTGACTTAAGCATAGCACATTTGGTAGTGTCCTATCAATATATCCAACGCCACACAATATTATTCTATTCTAAGATCGGAGAGGATTAGCTTGTAGTGGAAGTTACACAATATTTCCTTACTTCAGTACGAATATAGCTTTGAATTAAATAATTTTGAACTCCTTTAATAATATGTAGCAGTTACACGCGGTAGCGATAGCATTTAAAATTTACTTCGAACTCTGCGAACTTCTTTGGGCAATACTTTTTGACTAATATATTTTCAGAACGAATGTTAATTGAGAGTAATTGCAAATCGCAATTTATTACAGACTTGTAAAATCTACAACAATACTGTATAATATTTTTTTGAGTACTGGCGTAAGAACAAAACTTGAGGATTATCTTGCCTAATTTTCCTCTACTCAAGCTTTGGTCTTCAGTAAATGGGCGCGCTACGCTATTATTTGACGTTCATAAAAGCTATATTGACCCAAAATTAAATTAATTTTTTTTAATTAGATAAGTTCTTAATACAGTGTGTACAGGGATCCTATCATCATCTTAGGAGCCCAAGCCAACCTAGCCTGCAAGTGATGCACCTTTTTTTTTTTTTTTTTTTGTTTTACGTCGGTAACAAAATGCGTTTACGCACTACCTTCCGGCCTACCGGGAGGTACTCAGCACCCCCACCACGACAAGGTGGAGACCAGTCGGGGAGGTGCAAGTGGTGCACCTGCCGATCAACGGACGCGGCGCTCTCAGCATAATAGTGCCCGGTAAGCGGCATTATCACATGGGACTAAAAATATAATTGTCCAAGTGTGGGCGTTTAATATGCCTCTGCCTACTCGTCCGGGAAAACAGGCGTGATTGTATGGATGTAAATTCTTAATACAATAAGGATATTGTATTGTATCCTTCTATATAGGAAGATAAAATGAAAGTCTGATAAATTCTTAAAATAACGTATATTCGTGTCGAAAATTATAAGGCACTTTTGATCATTAACAATTTTCACTTTCAAAATAAGCAACCTGAATAAAATCATTTTTATAGATAACTATATAGTATAAAAGTGAATGATAAAGCGTATAACAAAACAACTGCTATTTAAATAATTAAAGTTACTTAACATACACACTATAGAAGCATAATAAAATCCAGAAACAAATTAGAGCTACCAACTGCTTTACTAGCATCGCGTTACAGTTGCGTACAAAGCGCGCCTGAAAAAAACCGTGGAGTATAGAAGGCTTAATGGAAATGTTACTGAACTGTACAGAGACATATCTTGATCTGAGTGTTTGCTATATAATATAAGTATGCAAATACAAGTTAACAGCTTAATTTGTGGCTAAAAGCGATATGCGTTAAGTGAAAATATGTAATTGTACGCTCAAAATTACAACATCTTTACATTATTTTTTATTGTAATTGCTTCATGTGCGGACGGCCTCGTGAGTAAGTAACAAGTCAGTTCTAAAATAACTCTTAATGCAATAAATTATAGTGCATTTCAACGTCTTAGTGTAACGTTTCACTTTTGCCGACTATATTACTAAAAAACACAAAAATTACCTTTTAAATTGCAGAAAAAATGCTAAGAGTAAACCTATAATAATAATAAAATTTAATTAAAAAGATGGAAAACTTATCACTTACATTCACTTAAATATACTAAACTATCAATAAACCATATAGTTTCAGTTCATTATTGTAGAAATATTTATTTATACCACCATATTCCACTAACGGGTAATCTTAATTATACAATAAAATTATTACAAATGCTCAAAAATGTGTATTACCCGCAAGTACAACAAAACCAATATACACCCAAAATTGTGTACTAAAACAATTTGTACACCTAAAGCATTAATCATACTAACTTTTAAGGAATAAAAAAGTTTTATTTTATCTATTAATGTAATATTAATTTTTATTCCCCACTTATGTCCTAAATTGGTTGAAATAAATGATTTAAACTTCCCACTGCTGATCTCGGGCCTCCTCCCACAAACCAAGGTATTCTGGGCACAAGAATTTAGTGCGGAATGGCGGAGGAAAATTATTATTATTATAAAACCCTTGTTAAATCACTATTATTTTTAAACGCATTAAGGCTTGTTAAAAAACAAGATCTAAAGTTGAACCAGGTTAAAAAACAAGTGCAGTCACTTTCTTCATTTTATTAAATAAAAGTGACAGCACTAGTTTTAGGCCCCATTAGATTAGTCTAATAGTTATTAGTCTAAAGATTTAAGGGTACAATGTTACAATGATAACAGTATATTTTTCTTGATTTCTCAATAACAATATTTACTAACGCTACCCGTTAAGGTAAAGGGAATAGATAGTTTTTTTGCGATCGTGCGTGATTGGCTGATTGCCTGTAGCCATAGATCATTATAATGTATTTCTAAGCTATACAACTATTTCATTACGCTTAATTTTTTTCATTACTAAGAAAATAAAAATATTTTTGCATAGCAATTCTGATGTGAAAATAATTATTTTCATCAGAATTTTATTAAGATAAAATATAACAGTTTCCATGTGTTTCTCATTTTTAACACACGTGTAATTAATCTTTTCCAAAACAATTATAAATGTTCAACTAAATAAACATACTAAGCCAATATAATAGAAATGTAATTAAGTGATAACATTTTAAAAGTTGTGTTTACAAATTAGTATTATAATGGATTCTCTTATCTTAATACAAAACAGATGTGACGTCACCCTGTAAGGCACCGCCCATTTAGTAACAGTGAAGGGGGCGGAGCTTACTTATATCGCTGTGTTGAAGGAATTTGTTTCGCGATTTAGAATTATCATTTGAGCGTTCCATACAGTGTGGCATCACTAAAACACAGAAATATACTTTCGCTTGACAATACTTATTTATAATTGATTAAAACTACCAACAAGATTTCTTAATAACAGCAAAACCGTAATAATTTCATTCATAAAATATTTTTTAACCCCGTAATATAGATTTTAAAATACAAACTCCACTATATATATTAAAACTTAGTAGTCGTTTTTATTTCTTATAGATTAGATGTTTAAATACTTTAATTATATTTTTGAATAATATTTTTACTTAGATTATCCTACAAGTATATACTTAGTTAAATAACTAGCAAATATTTAGACATTATTAACAATAAAAACTTTTTTCTTTCATAATATTACCTATTTGTTTTTTTATGTTTAAATAGTAATCAAAAAAATCAGTACTTTGTAAAGGCTTTGCTAGGTAAGTATATGAAATTACAGAAATATAGCTTTTTTAGGAATTATAAAAAAATCTCTTGAATAAAGTTATATATTTAAATCTTTTAGACCGTCATTTACATAATTTTACTGTCGATATGAATACATGAAACATCTATACATAAAAATTACCTAATGTTAACTAATATATTCACTACTATTGTGGCCGCCGGCTACTTTTACACAGTACAGTCAGCGTCATTAAGTTATCTTATCTTATCACGGGGGCCACAGACTGTCCGTGGCGCACTTTGACCTCTATGTCGGATCTTTTGTGCATTCCCTTGCCTTTCACTCCAAATCTCCAAAAAAATTTTCCATCATCCTTATGACAGATTGGAGCCCATATTCTCTTGGTTGTGGGTAGGCCACCCCCAGGAGAACCATTCGGCAAGCAGCCAGCGAGTCACAGATACACAGCAAGTGTTCCATAGACTTCTCTACGGTGATTGCACTAATCGCATCCCGTAGAGCATTTTGTTTGTAGCATAATGCCCTGTTAGAGCCCCAATTATCAGTCTGGCTTGTTTCCTATCTCTCCGATGAAGGCTATTGAATGCCTAAGCGCTGGTAGCCATATAGTTGGTAACGTCCAAAGCGCTATAAGAATCGACACGTCTTTATTGACAAGAGCATTAGGGCGTGTTTCGATTTATATGGAGCTCAGGGTGCTGGTGATTGGATATTTTTGACGCTGGCTATACCATTTACAATTAAGTCCTTGAATGTCAAATGATCGATACACAATCGTTTCTATATTGCGCACCTTTAGTGAACTACATAAGGTTTATTTTATGGTAGCAGAATTTTGCCTACTGCCCTAGTAGGAGTTCATAATATTCACTTATACTTCATAATTATTTTAAAACCAATAGTCTATCTCTTCACAGAATATGAAAAACCTAAATTAACATTATATTGAAAAAAAAGTGCTCAAACTTAATGTTACATAATATTGTATATAAACCTTCTTTAAATCTAACTCGCTACCTAAATAATGCGAATTTATGTAATAAAACGTTTATCTTTTAGTTGTCTTTTAAAAATTACTCGAATTAATATTGATAAAAATATTGTTCTTTTCAAACGGTGATTATTCTAGATTTCCTGAAAAAAAAAAACAGAGTATTATATTTTAGATAGATTTGAAATAGATCACTTTCTATAGCTCAATTTATCACACTACAGACTCGATTACGTAATCAAAAGTATAGTATGATATAAGTAGTCAAATTAGTATAGTATCAATTATACTGTTAGACTATACCTACTCTTGAGAGTATATTATAGCTAACAGCGTAAAGAGAATTCCTTTACTTTACCCTGAGCGAGGATATGTTTGACAATTTTGTCTCTGTGGGTCACTACTACATAATGTGCAACGATATATTTGACTATTTGGTCTGGGGGTCAGTACTACATACCTGTGCGACGATATATTTTACGCTTTGGTCTGGGGGGTCACTACTACATACCTGTTTCACATTTCAATACAAGTTAAGTTCTTCTTTCACTTAAGTTCTTATTATTCTATTCTTGATTTGTGATAACTATATTTTGTACTTATTTTATGTTTTTTTTTGCAACTTGTATTGAATAAATATTTTCCTTTCTTTCTTTCTGTGCGAGGATTTGTTTGACAACTTGGTACCTGTGGCTATTGCGTACCTGTGCGATGACATGTTTGTCGATTTGGTCGGTATTGGGTGTGTGTCTTGCATCTGTTCGACATGATAATCGTCGACGCAATGCAGAAACAGCATTGGCGTTCTCTCGCAGACATTGCACGTCCAGCGATCTGTTTTCTATGAGGCATTATACTATAACATACCTGATTTCCTAATTTAGTCTCTGTGAGTCAATACTAAATACCTGTTTTCGTGATTTTGTATTGGTCGGTCACTACTACATACCCGAAATCGAGATTTGCTAGCTGTGGGTCATTATTACATACCTGTGCGAGGATATGTTTGACGATTTGGTCGATGGTGTGTGTGTCGAGCATTTGTGCGACATGTTTGTCGTCGACGCAATGCAGAAACAGCAGTTTGGCGTTTTCTCGCAGACATTGCACGCGCGTCCAGCGATCTCGCTCGGCGCCGCGAACGCCGCATTGTTCTATAACGCGTTCTAATACCTGACGACACAACAAATTGTGATTAATATCTTAATTAATCTTAAGCCAGTGTTCAAGCAATTGATTTTTAAGCTTTATTTCGAAGATCATCGGTTTGATTCTACTTGCTGTCATATTTTGTTATTATATATTTACATTTTTATGTAGTTTATGATAAGTGCAGTTTATCTTTTTTATGTCAGTTAATTAACTACCGCCGCAACGCCTTTAAAGTTTTCTGCTAACCCTAAGGCTAACTGGCAGTGAATGCCTTATGGCATTAAGTTCGCCTTTTGTAATACTTTAAAGTGTGCAATAAAGATTAAATAAATAATTAGATATAGATCTACTATAGAATCTGACTATAGAGTTAAAAAACAAGGTGAGAGTTCAGTTTACCTGCACTATAATAATAATAAATATTTTCTGACAATTATACAAATTATTTAGTTCCAAGATAAGTATCGTTAAGAACTTGTGTTATGGATACTAAACAACGGATAAACATACTTAAATACTTTTTTTTTGTAAATACATAGTAATAAAGGAATACGCCCAGACCAGAGCAAATATTTATGTTCATGCACACAAAGATTTGTCCTGTGTGGGAATCGAACCCACGACCTCTGGAGTGAAGTGTAGGTATACCGACCTCCACGCCATATCGGTCGTCAGGTCGTATGCTCCTGATACACAGAACCAGATTTTGTGTATAAACATAAAAAAAAAATCTGGTCTGGGTGTTTTCTATGTAATATTAAGTAGGTATTCAGAAAAAAGTATTTTAGTATGTTTATCCGTTCTATGCAGTATGGTATCGGCCTCGAATACTTTAACCCCTTTTCATCTAATAAGGAATCGTAAGACAAGACGAAGATAAATTATATCAGATGATGGGCATCAAGGTTATCCTGCGTACTGGCTTGGACTTTTATTACCAACCCGCCTGAACTGCGTGGTGATTATGGGCAAATACCTACAACGGAATGTAATCTAGCTCTAATAATCAGTATTGGACTTTATAAGGCTTATAAGATGATTTTTCAATCTGTATACTTACAATGTCAACGGTTTCATCGGGCCAACCGAAGCACTCCAGTGTTTCTAGATCAATCAGTTTCAATAACAATTCCTTGAGATTTTCTTCTAGGTCTTCCTCGGACATCAGCGGGTTCTGCTCGTTCTGAAATATTTATCGAAAATTAACTCTATTCCGTTTGATAAATGACACTAATAATTTTAAAAAATCTGTTTATAATTCACCTTAACAGTAAGTTCTGCGTTCTTGGTCTCGGCAGCGCCAGCGGAAACTTCGTGAACTTGAACGCCCCCATACAGGACGTCGGAGCCGCCGTATCCTTCGATGATGCGGTCAGATTCGGCGTCCAGAACGTTTAGGATCGATTCTAGCTCCGATTTGCGGACACGATCCACATTGACGTTTGTGCCACCCTGCCATGAATCACATAGATACTTTCAAATGATAACAACAAAGAAACAATATAAAGCATGCGTTTTCTCACTTTGAAAACTTTCTGCAGGGTTTCTGTATAGAAAAATGAACACCCTGACGAGGTTTCCTCAAGAGATTAAAGCACGAGGCTCTTTCAAAAAGGCGTTATAGAGTCGGCGACGTGCTAATGATGTCCATACGCTGCAGTGATAGGGTAGATGCCTGAGTGTAAAGGTGAGTATAGACTAGAACATTTACTTGTAACAAACAACGAGCCGCTATATGATATGTTCTAGTGTATCATCCTTTACGAACTTAACATCAAGCACGATCGCCTCTTTGTTATAAATCAACAAGAATATTGGTGTAACATTTTGTCGAGCCACGAATGCGGGCGATACGCGGTTGCGGGGTGACGCGGAGGGAGAGGGACAAAAGACGCACGCGGTCCGCATTTACCCGTAACATGACGACGAGCATTCGCAGGAACGTTACATTATATTGAAATGCTTTGGAAACTGAGCTTTTGCATGTATTGTACCATTCGTAAGAACGTTACATTACACAGTTATGCTCCGGAAAATGTTGTCTATACCTACCTTAACCCTGTCGTATCGGAAATGTTTATAGTAAAAGGGAAAAAAACGTCGAGATCTTCAAACCAATGGTAGATTAATAGTTATTATTTAAAATTATTATGATGTGTATTGTAACAAACTAAAAATAAGAGTTATTTTTATCTTCTATTTTAAATCTCGTGACTGTAGAACACAGGCTTTTGTAGGCTTGTAAATTCTTTACTATTAAGTGCATTTTGTTGCAACTGGAGGGAGAAAAAACTAACCTTGACGATTTTCTTGCCCGTTCTTTTACGATCAAACTCCCGCCCGCAGTGAATGGGCGCGCTAGTTTTTAGGTTTTCACTTTCATAAAAGCTCAATTAAGCCAAACATGAATAAATGATTTTGTCTTTTGATTGAACACATTATCATTATAGATGATTATAAAATGGTATAAAACGTGCATATGTAGCCTTTAAGTTATTGTGCAAGTGTGATAAATTTATTGTGAACTTATAGTACGATTAATCAATGATTGAGCAATAACATTCAGTTGTCCTCGTATCATCTTAATCGCCAAGACAAAAAGACAAGGCAAACCAGTTGGTATTTATAAAATCGTAAACATTTTCGAACGAAATTATCAAAGAATTCTCTGATATCACTACTCACCATCACGTTGCGCACATGAGCCAAATGCGACCGGAATAGTTCTGGATGTTCTCGTCGAACGTGTCTCAATAGCTGTTCGCCACGCACGTACGCGCGCGCTGACAGGCAATACATGCAACGCCGTGGCCGGTCCAAGCGATGCGTATTCATATGGCGCTGCATATTCACCGCGCAATGGAACATCTTGTTGCATACCTCACACTTGAAATCTGCCGGCATTTCATTAACCTTGTACTAACATTATGATACTTCTTTACTTCTTATCATGTTAAGCCTAAGATACTGATTAATATATGCACATGTTTCAATAGTTGTTCGCTAGTAACGTACACGTGCTCCGACAGACAATACATGCAACGCCATGGCCGGTCCAAGCAATTCGTATTCATTTGGCGCTGCAAATTCACCGCGCAATGGAACATCTTGTTGCATACCTCACACTTGAAATCTGCCAGCATTTCATTAACATTTCACTAACATTATGATACTTCTTTACTTCTAATCATGTTAAGCCTAAGATACTGATGCACGTTTTCAATAGCTGTTCGCCAGTAACGTACGCGTGCTCCGATAGACAATACATGCACCGCCGTGGCTCGTCTAATTCATATGGCATTGCATATTCACCGCGCAATCGTATATTTTATTACTATTTTAAAACTAATTATGTTAGGCCTATGAATCTAAACAATACGCGCTCGCACGTCACGTGTTCCTTAGTCAGTAATTTTATTGTAAATATAAATGACAGCAAACTAAGCTGCCATATTTTATTTTCCACGCCCAATTACTAACCCTACGATCTGTCAACTTTTAAGTCCGAAATATGGATAAGGACTCCATCCATTTTTAAGGAAGAGGGATATATCTAAATCATCTGTTTACCATCCGGCAGGATGTAGTCATTTTGACGTGTCACATTAAAAATCTCTGCATATGAATTAAATAAACCGTAATATAAAAACAAATAACTAACCTTTCGTAACCAGATGCGTTTTGACGTGGGAATGCAAGTTCGATTCACTGGCAAACGCTTTTTTGTAAAATGGGCAATCTTGAAATGGACAAACTAACTTGTCGAGACCCAAATGAACTCTTTGGTGCACCAGTAATCTGAAATTAAAAATGTAAGATCAGGCTCATATGGTGACAACGGCGAAATGCTCTTAAAATGGTAAATTTAACATTGATGACATGAATTTATTTATTCATTGACTTCTGATACTATTATACAGTCAGTCAGTATTATACAGAGCGACATTCTCGCTTGCTCTGTGTCTCGGAAAGCACGTTAAGCCGCTTGTCATAAACATCTGTTGCATATTAGGCGGCACCGACTCCCTAATAACCACTGCCATAGATATTCATTACGCAGGAAGCGATAATTACATGCGACGAACATAATTTCCAAAAAGTCATAGGTACGCCCAAGGTTTGAACCCGAGACCCTCTGAATTGCATTTTATTATTGGACTCACTACTGGACTTTTTTTGTTTAAACACACATACACACATGACAGCAAAAAATCAAATATAGATAAATACCTGGCTTTAGTAGGAAAGGCTTCTTTGCAAACAGTACAGATGTTGCCAGTATGCTTTTCCATGTGCCTCTGAAGTTGCAGTCGCTGGATGTAGGACTGGCCGCATACCTCGCACTTGTGCGGCTTGTCTTGGACGTGAGTCAGCAAGTGCCTCTTCAATACTTCTGCCGTAAACGTTTTGTATCCGCACTGGCATTGGGAAAACAAATGAAATCAATTTGTTGCAATAATGGGTACAATCAGCGTCAAATAGTTGGTAGTTCCTTCAAATGTTTTATTCGTTCTCTTACAATAATATTAGCATAAGTTGTATGTATGTATCTATGTATATATTTTTAATATATTATTAGCATTTAAGAGATTTGCTTTATATTTTGTTCTTATTTTTATTTAAAAAAATTATTAGTAACACTTTTCTTGGACTACATTTATCCCGTACAACTATTTAGTTTACAACTGCTAGGGTTGGCTGGTAGAGATCTCTTCTAGAGATAAGTCCATCTTTGTACATGTTATTTTATATACCTCATGTAATACTTAAAATTATTTTTGTGCAATAAAGAAATTATTAGTTTTTCGGAATACGACCTAACGCTCTTGGTAATAGAGACGTGTGTCGATCTTAATGGCGCGTTGGATGTTATGTTACTAATAATAATTTTAACATATTTCGCAAACACACACACACGTCTTCATTCTACCAATTTATGAAACAAGTATTGATGAGTTTAAAGCAACAGATTTTAAAACAATTCTGCAAGATTGCAAAGACGTTTGAAACTAGACTCCTAAATTTGACTGACGTTTACAAGTGCTTCCGAATTAAGGCTCACTTGAATACATTATCTTGATTTACATAACTCATTAGCAATTGTGTAGAGATCGGCAATGTCTTAAAAGATTATGTTTTATAATGGATTATTCTATGCATTTTCATTTTTATATAGCTGTAAATAATATTAGTTTAAAATTAACTTACCGCTGGATAAACCCATGTTAGCAATATAAACATAGAAATTATTAATAATAGTATATAAAGTTACATTAAAAAATATAAGTTAAGATAGCGACATTACAATAATTAATACACATACTTACCACTGCACAGGAGTGTTTTTTTTCACCGTGTATTTCCAAATGTTTGGCTATTGAGTTCCGTGAAGAGGTTGACTTTCCACATATGTCACATTCATATTTTTGATTTTCTGCAATTGAAATAGTGTAAATTCAAAACATAATTATTTTTTCCTCTCATGAATTAAAGTAAAGAGCGATCAGGTTTTACTCCATCAAGTGGAGCCAGTGTGGAATAGCAGAGGCAGAGGTGGATAGCCTATTAACATCACACTACAAAACAGGGACCTCCTCTCAAGAATCAAGGTAAGAGGGATTATAATTTTACTCCACCAAATTTACTTGGTGCAGATTGGCAAAAGAAGGTTAGTAGCATCCTGCTGTTAAAATTTAGCTATCCAATTTGTTAAGTAGGCCTGACGACTGCTATATATAATTTTACAAAGACCAACAGCTTATTGTGCCTTCTAAAGTATAGAAGCAGTAGAAAATATATGACATATATGATATGTCAACTTCAGTTGATATTTTTAATCACGTATAGCTGTGAGTGCTTATATAAGGTCTCCACTGAGAACTAGAGTCTCCGGCTCTCGATAAAACGCCGATTTCATGTGTAGTGGAATATAGTATATTATACAGTATAGGACCATAGTAAACTTAGCAATGCTTGCCCTCCATTGGGCATGATTATCTATGAACTAGAAATTAAATAAAGAAAATAACTTACTTAAATGAACGTCTTGCCAATGCTTAATAAGTTTGGAAAAATTCTTCGTTCCATATATGCAATGTTTGCATTTGTATCCACTTTTTAAAATATGTTGATAACGAAGGTGAACAATCAAATTGTCTTTCCGGGTGAATGTTGCATTGCATATCTAAAATAATTATAAATATATAAGAAAATTTCAAGTCCTTGAATGCCAAATGACTTGACAGATATTAATAAATTACCATGGTATACCAATACATATCATAGGGAACATTTAGGGTTACAGAAAAACTATTTACAAAAAAAAAAAAAAAAACAAAGGGTCTATTTCATAGTGGGTAATGCTTAAGAATTTTAAAGTTTACACTAAAGTGCAATCATCAACAACTTCATAAGCGTAAGTCAAGAAAGTTAACTTCATAACTAAGTTACTCTTCAGATAAGTAATATCAGTATTTAATTGGTGCATTGAATCAATATATCCTAGCACTATCCCGGTTGCCCTAGACTTAAGCTTAGTGCCCAGGGTCTGCGTACTGGATTAACCAGATTGAATTTCAGTTCCTTAATTGTGCGTTGAATGGACATGTAAAATTTTATGAAATGGGCGTGTAAATTTTTAGGTTTGACCTTCATAAGAGCTCTATTGAGCCAAATAATATGCTGTATGGACACATGTTGGAGCAAAGTATGATACTTTCTTGTTTTTAAGTATGTAATAATGTAACTGTCTTGGAACCAGTCTTATATTTCATCATCTTATTAACATCCCACTGCTGAATACTGACCTTCTTTCACAGAACAAGATTATTCAGGTCTTATGCTATAGGTGGAGTATAGATGGAGTCTTCATGCTTATATATATACTATAAAATATTTATGATTTCATAAAAATTTTATATCTTTTTTTTAGTACAAGAATAATAAATGTTACATACTTCACATGGATATATTTGAACTTCAGAGCCATCACAGCCACTCTGTGACATGTGTCTCAGGACATGAGCCCTTCTAACAAATCTTTTCTTGCAGTGTGTGCATTCAAATTCATCTCTATTATGTGTCTTATTCATATGATCCTTAAGAATGGTTTTATTGGGACAACGGACCGGACACAGTGGGCACACAACACTTCCTGAAAGTTTGGAATGTTCATTCTGGCAATGTTCAACATAGTTCTTCTTAAACTTGAACATCTTGTTGCAGTCATTGCATTTAATACACTTCTGTTAAAAAATAAACAAATGTTAGAATGTAGAAATAATTTTGAGGAAGGAGAGGAAGACTGTAATTTTGTAATTTTGACGACCGATATGGCGTGGTGGCGAGTATACCCGCATTCCACTCCTGAGGTTGTGGGTTCGATTCCCACACAGGACAAATATTTGTGAGTATAAATATGAATATTTGTTCTGGTCTGGGTGTTTTTCTATGTATATTAAGTATGTATTTACAAAAAAAAAGTATTTATGTATGTTTATCTGTTATTTAGTATCCATAACACAAGTTCTTAATGATACTTATCTTGGAACTAAATAATTGGTGTAAGTGTCAGAAATATTTATTATTATTATTAATTGTGTAATGTGGTTGGATTCAACAGAATTATTATTATGGAGATCAAACGCTGAATCAGATCACTAAAATTGTGTTAAATTCACTACATTATTTTTATCAACACAATTTCATGCTCAGATTTCCTATTAGGGGTGGGCAAATAATCTACTACTATTTATTTCAATTTAGATCTAGAAATCTCTAGATGAAATGAGTCAAATGGTGAGCGGCAAGCACATCACCCACATTCAATTTATCCACAAGACAAGATCCCTTAGTTGCATTATACTCAGTGCGTAATGGCAGAGGCAAGCAATGCCTGGTTTTTCAAAACACTTAATAGGGTCTCTAACTTGACTCTACAATTGCCACAAATAGTTATAACCAAGACCAGTTATCTGAAGTATGGCAAAAGATAATGAATTTAGGTTTTATCTCCTAAAAGGGGTAGATAAATATTTACTATCAATTTGCAGAATTCTACTTAAAATGTCTGAATAAAATCTTTCATGATGAGGTAGATGATGTAGCTAATCTTGAAGGCATAAGTATTATTCTTAATCGCATACATTTTGGTCAAATTGATAGCCTTGAAAATGTTCAACTTATAAAAAGGCGGCATTAAAATAAGTACCAAAATTTTAAGAAATTCAAAACTAAGAAATATATAATCTGACTATTAAATTAAAACCCCTAGCTGCGACTGAATTACACACTCAAGTTTGTGGAAAAAGTATAGGCAATTGTGCAAGTTAATGACCATGTGTAACCAGCAGGAGTAGAAATCTTTTCACCAATTCTTACCTTTGCCGATCTTTCACCAAGGGAAAGGGTTAACATTTGTAATTTACATTCAGCTGAGTGATTGACCAAGTCACGATCATTTCCAAATTGCTTCTCACAATATTTACACGATAAAGACGACTGTTTATTATACAAGCCATTTTTATCTTTTCGTGTGCCTTTTCTCTTTATTACTTTATGAATTCGTTTCTTAACTAATGTTTTGTCAATTTTTTTGCGTGTAGGTGGCATTTTATTGCACCTTATTTGTAATTACTACTGTAAATACGTGGATTACGCCTTCAACAATTATTTTGTAAATTAGTATTTCACTAAAAATTTGATCGTACTTTCACTCAGGCGCTTACGTAGCAACAACTGTACGTAGTCTGTGGTTTGATGCTCTGCTGCCACCTAGGTGATTAGCGCTACTATAGCTCGTACTCTTTGGTTCACAATTTTTTTACGTTTCGGTTTTGTTAACTAAAGAAACTTAATTTATTTAACTTAATTTTAGTGCTGCATAAATTTCATTGTTATTTGAAGATGTTATCGTTATACGTTCTTTTACGATCAAGCTCCCGCCCGCAGTGAATGGGCGCGTTAGTTTATAAGTATGACATTCATAAGAGCTCTATTGAGCCAAACTTGAAAAAATGAATTTTTAATTTTTTTAATTTTTAATTTTATCCTTCAATTTTTATATGTTATACATCTATGTAAATAAAATTTCAGATAAAAATTACAATTACGCGTGCAGCGAAATGTTGCGCCGAGTATAACTGCAAACGATACAAACGCCATATTTTGTTCAATTTGCCGATGTTTTGTCATAATTTGAAGAACTCACTTTTTATCATACATCAGATTTAAATTAGATTAATCAGATAAAGCCATTAGCGAAGACAATAAAAAAACGCCTCAATATTAGGTTTTTTGGTCAATTGGCAAGAGAAAGAAAGGAACACGTATTCTCCATTCTCGCTATTTCACTCGGCTCGTTTTCCATTTAATCATATCTAAGCTGTAGCGAATAGTGGGTTGGGTTTTACATCCTAGGGCCGAAGATTTTTTTTTTCTTTTAAATAATGGCTTCGTGCGTCTAGCACATCAAGCCAGTGTCAAGTACAGGTCGCGTCATGTAAAAAGAACGCTGGAAGAAAGTGGAGGGGGTGTGTTTGCGCATGGGTCGACTGACGAACCAATCGCGCGCCGTATGGGTCGACTGACGAACCAATGGCGCGCCGTCTAGCATGCGGCGCGTGACCCGCCCGCCCCGCGCCGCACCTCATACCACCAAATAGACCGATAAATCGCCTAATGCGCAGCTTGACCACCAGCGTTCTTTTTACAAGACGCGACCTATAAGTGATATGTTAATAATATATAATTCATAGTAAATGAGAATGAGTGATGATAAAATAAAAAGTAAAGATGTGTGACTATACTGAGATTTCACATGGACTCCTTGAGAGAATTTGAAAAGTGATGTTGCACTGTTTTGTTTCATTTACCAACACTCACTTTGTTCACAAATACTTAACAGTTAATAATCCACCGTTATTACACATTAATTTTAGAAATATCACAAATTATAGAAAATAATACAAAACTTTAGACATGACGCTTCACTTTTCCGCCAAGAAGTCTACGTAAATGTTAATATTATGAAGTCATTTTGACCACTGATTACTTTAATAGAGCGCAATCCTGCCTGATTGAGGAAATTAACAATGCTTTCCTATTTAACGCCATGTTAGACCTTCAATAAACTACAAATTATAACAAATATAAGTTGCAAGCATGCCTTTTTTTTTTTTTTTTGTTTTACGTCGGTAACAAAATGCGTTTACGCACTACCTTCCGGCCAAAGGGGGACCGAAAGGGGGTGTGGGACTCACCACCAGCAGACGCGACTGCCAGCAGAAATACCCACTAAAAATCTTCCGACGACGCCCGCCGCTTGTTGAGAAAAAGGCGGGGGCCAGTACCTGGGTTGCAGCGTCTAACACCCCGCCTGCGGTCAACGTCCCCCGGACCAAAACCGGGAGGACCTCCTCAGAGAGGCGCAGTTGACGCGCCCCTCCTACCTCCTTGTGCGACCATAGCGTGTGTGGCCGACTTCTCGGAGGGTCTATAGTTAGACAGCAGGGGCCCCCTGCCCCCACTGCCTAAGACCCTCCTGGTGCTGCTTGACGGGCCCTCCTTGCCCTCCACAGGTCCCTCTTAGTTTCTCCCCCGGTAGTCAGTACTAAGGGCACCCAGAGTCGTCGGTCTCTGGGTGTTACCTTTTCCCTGGCGCCTCCTGCGCCCTACCGGGAGGTACTCAGCCCCCCCACCACGACAAGGTGGAGACCAGTCGGGGGGGGAGTTGCAAGCATGCCTAGCAGTCGATTAGAATTGACATGACAACAAGTAGGGGTCCAATAATAAATGACATAAAAATTCAAAACGTCGTTGAACTTGTCTCGTCTTCTTCTTTATTTATGTTTATAGAACGTGTGTATGTCACTGAACTCCTCCTTAGCGGCTGAATCGATTTGATTGTGTTTTTGTATACCTTTGGGTGGCGCCATGGATGGTTTAGATTTACAAATCAGCCCGACAGATGGCTGGTATTTAGGTTATTTATCAATCTATACTGCAACTACAGCGTTTGCATAGATCTGACAGTTTTTTTGTAAATGCATTCAAGGGCCTGGATGATTTAGGTTCACAAATCAGATCCGCAAAAGGCGCTGCAGTCGGACTCAAGCTTATTGAAATATCATGAAGAACAACGTCTGTCCGCTATAAATATTTATAGCGGACAGACGTTGTCCGTCATGATAGATAATAGTATCATATTCAGTGCCTCAAACTTATCACACCCGGTGACCCAGTTGTTGCTAAATAAAACTTCCACAGTTTTACGCTTAGTTCCAATTTCGGCCACTGGGTCGGATAAGTTTGTGGCACTGTATAGAGCAATTCATCAAAAGCGTATTGGCGAAGTCTGCTGCTAGAATTTTCCAAGCCGGCCTCTAACATGGCTAACCGACTACCTAAAAAAGATAACTGGGGATAGTTCTTCACATGCCTTCTGAAACACAAAAGCGATCTATATTTATCCTATGTATGTTAAGTATGTATGTAAAAAAAAAAGAATTATGTTTATACGTTCTTTATAATCAGCTTCAATCAATTTTAGGCAGATATATGCAATTACAATAATATCCCGTTGGAATTATAATAATTATTAACACTTACAAGAAATTATCTCAATCAGACTTTACGTTGACGTCCTGCAAATGTTACTCCGTTTGGAAGATATCGTTATAGTCGATCGAAAATTAATAAATATCATTTTTAGACACCGCCAATTCGATTTTAATATAACGGTGACGCTACTACAAGGTTGTGTCGTGGGAATAACTGTCAGTGTCATAGGGATCAAGGTTCGCCGAGCTGATTGTAGTATCCAAAACACAAGTTCTAATAAACTAACTAATTGGTAAATAATTGGTGTGATTGTAAGAGAATATTTACTTATTATTTATTAAATGCCAAAAAAATGGTTACCCATATAAGGACTGACTTCTATGACCTCTGCTCTACTCGATAACTGTTTCCGACCACCAGATAACTGCGGAGCTTCGAAACGCACCATTTGTTTTTTGTATACCTACCCACTACAGTACAAGGGCAAAAAAAGAAAAACACATAATTAATATTTTAATGTTTCAAATTGTATAAATGTTTCTTATCGCTTTCTAATAACGCTTATATGTTGATGGTATCCTAATACATACCATCAACATATGAGCATAATAGACTCTACTTGCTTTAACTTTTAATTTATGCTAAATAAAAATAAGCGGGAAAACCTACATGATGCCATACTTATAAATTATTAAAATTTCATATGACTTTCCTTGTTTTTCCCTTGTACTCCCAGAACTCCTTCATTATTTTGTAATTAATCTGAATTTTAAAATAAAACTTCTTCGATAAATTTCAGAAAAAACAACATGCCTTCTCCTAGATAATCTTAATTGCGTCACGATGTGCGTTGGTAGTCATCTTAAATTGTTGGTTTATTTAATAACGTTCAATGATTAGATAATAATATATGCTTTCGCGGTTTCCTAAGTAATAATGAAAGTAATAATTATGATTTCATATTTAAATATAGAATATGACGTTTCCTAATAACAATTACTTACATAAACAGTTAAATTATGTAATTAAGTTAAAATTAGTAATCTAATAGGCATTAACGTTTAATTATCGTATTATTATAATTACAAGATCAATAAATTATTATTGCAAGAGTTACCTACCTAGTATTTACCCATATCGACTATTAGAAAAAAACGTCTTAAAGATATCCTCTGTCATATTTCACACATCGTCATCTGGCCCTAACTAAGCAGAGCCTAATAGAAAATAAATCACAAATATAGGTACACGTTCATGCACACAAATATACCTATTTTATTGTCCTTACACTAAACAAGATATTAATCTAGAAACTGATACATTTCTTTTTAACTATAAAATAAAATGCATGCGAATGAACTCCCGTTCTGATCTCAGCCCTTCACATTTTACTATTGAGCAGTCTGGGAACGGACCTCCTATCCGGAACCAAAGTTTTTAACTTTTGTATTCAAAACTTGTTATCTATCATACACGTCTCACGTCACAACACATATGAGGCCATGAGAGCCAGAGCGGCCTAACTGCATTTTTTTCAATATTAATTTTATTCGTGCAAACAAACTATCTAGGGTCAATAAAATCTGTAAAATATAAAGAATATCTCATAATTAAAACACTA
The DNA here is from genome assembly GCA_949126915.1 of Musotima nitidalis. NCBI lineage: Eukaryota > Metazoa > Arthropoda > Insecta > Lepidoptera > Crambidae > Musotima > Musotima nitidalis. Next base: position 10,012,292 of record OX421431.1, read on the forward strand.
AAGCAGCAAAGGATGTTATGATACATTTATTTACTAAAGTTACAAATATTTAAAATCATGGCTTCTAGTTTTTCCTTAATACTGTAAACTTTTGTTTGTGCAGTTAGGTCGCTTTGGCTCTCATGGCCTCATATTAGCGACACGGTGTTACCATAGCAACGTTTGTGTGTAAACAATATAGTTCCAGTCATTCTGACAAAAGTATCTATTTACTTTTTATTTATTTCTCAGGGAACAAAATCGTCTAATATCAAATAATAGGAATCTACTTCTAAAATATGTGCCATGGAAAAAGATTTGGACTCGGTTGTAAAGACAACTCAAACATCACTAGGAAAGTTCATAAAACGACCGCCACTTACTGACAAATTATTAAAAAAACCACCTTTTAGATTTCTGCACGACATCGTTACTAATGTAAGTACCTAGATATTGATTATCCACCTATTATTACCTATCTCATCTCATATACACTATAATAAGGTCAGTTGAGCTTTATTCGTATTGTTTACCGAGTTACTAAGTGTCTACTTCAAACGAAATTAACTCGAAAGCGCTCGCTGCCGCTAATAGAAAAAAAAGTTTGTGTAATTGTGACTTTGCTATCGAGAAGGCAGGTGAAGCCGCTGCTCCCAGTAATCAACATATATTTAGTTGTTGTAACGCTTTGCTAAAGGCCATATTAGCTGTAAAAAATAATGGCATAACGACGACGCACTAGGCTCTGCCAATCTAAATTGAGTCCTAGCTTATATCCAGAATCTATTTTACCTTGAATTGTCCTCACATATTTGGAAGCTCGTGCCTAAAAATGGATTAAATGATAGGAAAGAACACAAATAAAGTGCAATTGTTTCAGATCAACTCCTACCATAGGAGTTCTAAATTCTACTCCATTAAGTATTAAGACTCCTCATTCTTTCAACTTCTTCACTAAGACCATATTTAGACTAGTACACCAATTATTTTTAATTTTATAGTTGATAAAATCTACTGGATTCTTCGAGGGCCTTTTTGATGAAGAGGAGTTGGTATCAGACAACGTAAAAGATCGAGAAAGTAAAATTTTATTTTTAAATAAAGTTATTACAGTAGTTGGTAAGTATTTTTAAAATAAAAATTCACTACCATTAAAACGAAAAGAAAATTTATTTTATTGATGTAGACTTTATAAATTTTGTGAAAATATTAATTGTAATCAATTGATACCAAATTTTGAATTAATTTGTGATAACTCCTGCGCAACTAAAAAATCACGACAAATCGTGATACAATTCAAAACGACGCGTGTTACGCTCCCACAAATATTCTTATCTGAACATGCCTTTCAGGTAAAAATATTTGAAAACCTCGGGAAATATTGGATGCGCGGAAACTGATTCCTTCAATAAATAAAAATTCAAAAACAAAATAAATCTAGGCACATCACACAACAAAGCAAATAATTAACATTACAAATTGATTGTTCTATGTTTTTACTTAGCATTTAACCTCTTATTTAATGTAAATAGCAATTTAAAATCTTCTTACTAATATAAATATATTTTGACCAGGGCTTGTGACAGGAAAAGTGCTGTCAGTAAAAGCATCCAAGATTGTAGCAGGACAAGAGCCAGATAAGACTAATGAATTACTTCAGTGCTTAGCACACGCCTTAGATCAGAATTTAACATCAACAGATGCGATTAAACAATATAAACAAGATGCCACACCGCCAAAACCTCAAGACAAGAAACAAAAAGACCCCTTAAAGCCTGTTAAAAAATCGGACACAAAGTTAACTTCTAAGAGTACAGAAAAACTTCCTTCTCAAAAAAAAGATAATGGTAAACATGAAAATGAAAAATCAAATGTTTCTAAAACGAAACAAAAAGAAAAAACTGTTATAAAATCAGAATCTCCTCCAAAGAAGACATCACAACCATCAAAGCCAGTTACAAAAAAACAAGTCGCTGATAAACAGCTTGCACAAAACCATGGAAAGATTGAAAAAGTCAAGAGTGAAGAAAAAGAAACCAAAGAAATTGCTAATATGATCATTAATAACGACGAAACTTTAAAACAGTCTTTACGGGATAATGTTCTTTCTGTGAAAAATACGCCGATTCCAGAACCAAAAGATGTACCGGACTTGAATTCTTCTTATACAATTGTTGACCATTTGAATTCATCATTATCATCGCAAGACTTAATGGACACTGGAAATGACATTAAATTAAGTCATGATAGTGACAAAAGTTTAAATAATACTTTAGAACCAAATATCAGCAGTACTAATCAACATCATCAAGAGGAAGATATAGAAAAACCTCAAACTATTGTCGGAGAAAAAGTTTTTTATAGTGAAAAGGAAAAACCGGTAAGGATGAGAAGCAGCGAAAGTGAACATTTTGTTAATGAATTGGAAACATCGCAGATAGAAGTAAATCATTCAAATCCAAAGAGACCTTTTAGTGTACGCCCATCATCTTCAAGGCCAGGGGCACCTAAACTCAGAGAAAAACATGATACTATAATATCTGAAGCTGAAAATGTTCTCGTTGGAAAAGTAAACATAATAGCTGAGAACGCACCTAATGAAGAGGCAGGTATTTTGTAAGCTGTTTATTTTAATTGCTTTATTTGCTTCATTTTAAATAAAAACGGAATACTTAATATGTTAAAGTTACTAAAACTAAAGTTTTTATATATGTTCCCAGGACGATGAAACAAATTTATTTGCAGAGGATCAAGAAAATGAGACTATAGGAGGAACTGTAGATGACAATGATCAGTTTTCGTCATCAATAAATCAACATGGACATTTGGTTCAGCAAATACTGGACTCCCAGAAAGAATATTCCCAAATGTCTCGTAAAACAGAAATTGTAAGTTTCATTCGTTATTATAATATAAACAAGATAATTGTATACTTTTATAAATGTTCAAAACTTAAACATTCTTAGTATTCAAATGTTAATCGTCTGAACACAGACCCGAAAGCGAACCAGGAACACCGCAAGCCATAATCCTAGATATCATTATGCTATACAGGCTCTGATGAAACTGCATAGCCTAACTAACAACAACCACTGCCAAAATCTTTAACCTCCCCGTTTCTCTTTTTGTGCAAATGCAATTATTTTATTGTATTATGTAGTAATAATATGAAAGCTATTTCTACATTGATTAAAATTAATAATCTACTATGTAGGTACAGAATCTATAGAAAAATCCGACCGCACACCAAGATATTATTTTAAGCCAAGTTCTAAGTTATGAAACTAGTGACTTTTTTCTGGACATCAATAATTATTTTTCGTCTTTCATGACTTTTTATCTACTTTATTGTATTAGGAATGGAAATTGGGAGCACAGAAAACGAGAGATACTAATAACAAGGAAATAGAGCAACTTCGATTTGACATACAAGCGCTGTCTCGTGTAGCTAATCCCCTAGGCAAGCTAATGGATCATATTCAAGAAGACGTCGAAGTAATGCGCCAAGAACTGCATCAGTGGACAACCACATACGAGAATGCCTCTAAGGAGCTTGCAAAACAGAAGGCGTAAGTATTGTTTAAATTCCACATTCATGTTATGAGGACCGATATGGTGTGTTAGCCAGTATACCCGCACTTCGCATTGATAATAACAAAAATTATTATCGTACAACATCTTGAATTTAATGCAAAAATCGGATAACACACTGATCTCTGGCTGTCATGTTAAAAGCAGAAAGGGATACCTCAAAGAAGCTCCTGCCATATAAAAGACTCGAGAGTTTTATTAAGTCAAACTTGATTAAAAAATAACTATAAATAATTACCCAATAGTGCGGTTTTGAGTCTCAGCAACCCCTTGCAGATTTCATTGCTCCAACCCATTTAGCAATTGTAGCTCTATGCGATGTCAATTTGGTCACTTAAGACCTGGTATCCGACCATTTCTCTTTAAATCCTTTTCACAACATTACTATTGAAAAAATTTCAGGGCAAACGAAGATTCACTATCTCCACTCAGAACGAAAGTAAAACAATTGGACGCAGACATCATGGAGAAACGTGAGAAAATCAATGATCTCAAAATAATTATACACAAAAATTCATTTAGAATTGAAAAGTTGTTGGCTAGTGGCCAAGTGCAATATTAATAATAATTATAAGTACTTATCTATAAATTATAATATTTTTTTTAAGTTATGAATTTGCATGTTCTACCCTACTTATTATTTATTTATATTAAATAATGCTAATGTAATTATGCTGTTTTTAATTATCAAGCATGGTCTTAAATTGTTTGTACAATGTATTTGTATTATGAGAAAATAAATTTCTTAATTTATATCAGATAAAAAAACTGACAAAAATAAACTAATACATATAACTAACGCAAATAATTTTAATGTAAACAAAAAAATAATTTCCCTAAATACATATGCCAAGACCTTTTAATTTTTGTTTTACGTCGGAAACAAAATGCATTTACGCACTACCTTCCGGCCAAAGGGGGACCGAAAGGGGGTGTGGGACTCACCACCGGCAGACGCGACTGTCAGCAGTAATATCCACTAAAAACCTTACGTCGACACCCACCACTTGTTGAGTAAGAGGCGGGGGCTTGCCAGCCCTGCCGGTACTGGTACCTGGGTTGCAGCTTCTACCACCCCGCCTGCGGCCAACGTTCCCCGGACCAAAACTGGGAGGACTTCCTCAGAGAGGCGCAGTGGACGCGATCGGGGAGGTAGCGTGTGTGGCCGACTTCCTGGAGGGTCCATGGTTAGACAGCAGGAGCTCCCAGCCCCCGCTGCCTAAGATCCTCCTGGCGCAGCTTGGCGGGCCCCCCTTGCCTACCCGCTGCGCCCTCCATAGGTCCCTCTTAGTTTCTCCCCGGTAGTTAGTACTAAGGGCACCCAGAGTTGCCAATATCTGGGTGTAACCTTTTCTTGGCCTCCGGGAGGTAGTCAGCCCCCCCCACCATGACAAAGTGGAGACCTGTTCGGGCAGAGGGGGGGGGGGGGCAGGGGACAGTTAGTAAGTCCCCCCTCCGGTAGTCAGTACTAAGGGCACCTTTTCCTGGCCTCCGGGTGGTACTCAGCCCCTACCACGCCAAGGTGGAGACCTGTCGAGGGGGATATTCCAAGACCTACGGCGCCCAAGTCAACCTCGCTTGCAAACGGTGAACCTGCCGATCAACGGACGAGGCTATGGCGAACTTAATCGTTCCCGATAAGCGGCAATAGGCTCGCCACCTATTACGTGGGACTAACTATATAAATGGCGAAGTGTGGGCGTATACCTACTCGTAATATGTCTCTGCCGGAAACAGGCGTGATTGTATGTTATATACCTAAATACACACTACCAGACTTGATATAGGCAATGCTCCTTGACCAGCCTCTCTAATTAAACAAGGGTGCGACATTCACGGGGATATTATAACGAAGTGAGTTCCATCAACGAACGACATGAGAAGACAAGGAAAATGAAAAATACTTTGAATTAGACGAAGGAATACTGAGGAGGGACCTGAGATGGGATCTATAGGGCTCATTGTGAGAACGGAAGTAAGAAAAACGATTTTGTAAGGAGGGAATGAGGATTATGGATAGCCTGGAAAAGGAGACAAGTATACGTAGATTTCTTCTGGCGCCTATAGAAAGCCACTTTAATTCGGCTCGAAATAGTCCGTATAAATGATTTTGAAGCCTCTCCAGCTTGTGGAGTAATAATAACGATGTTATTATAACCAGAAATTAACACAACGAAGATTTTAAAATTTTTTGGCAATTAATCCTGGATTGTTGTGCCTCACTCGACATTGATCGGTAGTGTGTCGCGGATTTTTTAGTAGATATTTATAAGATCTACAATTAATTCGTACATTTTGTGGTTCTATCTTTTATAGTTTAGGCAGCGTATGCAAAATGAGTAACTGTTCTGGTTGATTTTTTACACTTTGTGTCCGAAAAACCCAAATATCTTACGGAACCCTATTGTTTTCAAATTAAAATTTAGCCTATGTTACTCAGGGATAATGTAGCTTTCTAATGAAAAAAGAATTATTTAAATCGGTCCAGTACTTTTTGAGTTTTTTCGTTACATACAAAAATACAAATTTTTCCTCTTTATAAAATTAGTGTAGGCAAAACGACTGAGCGTCAACGCTCAATCGACGCCGCGCTGCTGTCGCAACGCACAGACAACGCTCGGGTATCAATTTTCAAACAATTTTAAATGTGATTTCACAAAAACCTGTATTGTTTTAATTATTCGTTCTGCTAGAGATAAAGTAACATCCAAAATTAATTACAGAAAAATACGCTATTACTGACCTGGGATCAACATCTTGTAATATACCTACATACTATAATCATAATGTACTATGTATGTATATGTAATTTTTAGGAAATCTTTCGAGCGAGGCTTGTTGCCAGTGATTTGGAAAAGTCTTTAGTTGTTCCCATACACAAAAGTGCTGACAAAAATAATTTTAGACATTATTGTGGGGTACCTATCTAAGTCGTCCGTGATACCAAAGCTCTTTGAGAAAATCGTTTAAGATTCACTGTTTACTGTAATTCGACCCCACTTAACTGGTGCCCAGCAGCGGGTTAGTAAATGGTATAAATGGAGGCCTCTTACGATGGTTGGAGTCGTAGGTCGGGTGGATAGAAGTCAGACGGTCGCAGTTAAGGGATATACGTCAATCTTTGTATCGATTACCGCAGGAGTTCCCTAGGGATCCCATCTCGGACCATTATTATTAAACATCATTAAGGTTGTTGAAAATTGTTTTGAACACTAAGTCTAGGGTGATGTTGTATGCAAATGACACAAAGGTATTTAATGTTATAAAACCAAGTGAGGTTTATATGTATAATACATGCACAATGTAGTAGTGGAACACTGTAAATTTTTGAGATTTCTTATGTAATGTCAATCAACTCACTTTTTTGCGCTTATATTTTGCAATATAAGCGCAAAAATGTGAGTTGAACGCTCGCCAAACCCTACGAGATTGGTCAAAGTAATGTACTACAGTATTGTACAACTTACAAAAGTCCACAAAAAAGTCCGCGATGGTATATGTCTATCTCTCAAAAATAACCCACAATAACCAATTTTATATTTTATTTTTTACTAGAAATAATGACTTATTTATGAAGCCATTTTTAGTATGTATAACATTAATTCTTATCGAAATAAATAATGTTAGTAAGATTGGGCATTAAACATAGATTGAATTTGTCTCTCACATTATGTAATTTCGATCAGTACTTTATAAGATATGAAACGTATTAACTTACGCTAAGTCGAAAAATTATGTTCGCGGCGGTCGGTGGTAGGTACGGGCGGCCTATGTAGAGACATTCTGTAATTATGTAATATAGGTACCTAACTATTCATATTATGCATGCCACCTGTGCGAAGCTGGGGCGGGTTGTAAATAAATTACAACTTAACGTACACAAATGTTGCACTACCTCATTTTGTAAGAAAAAAAATAGTGTAACTAAGTAAGGTATGAATATTCGCTCATTGGATAAATTGTGAAACGCGTTACCAAGGTTAGGGATTTGGACTTACTACTTGATCAGAAACTTTTACTACGCATATCAATACTATAATATAGAATAAGTCGTATAGAATGTTTGGCTTTATTTTCAGAAAGGCCAAGGATTCTAAGCAACCTTCAACGTATATCCTTCTTTATAATATGCCTCTGCCTACCCCTTCGAGGGAACAGGCGTGAAATTATGTATGTATATTTAAGCTCCAGCCTTAATTGGATCCATCCCTGAATATGCATTAACAGTATAAATATTTTTTAAATATTTATAAATAAATAAATATTAAAATACATACATAGAGAATATAAGGATCAATTTTTTTTGTTGAATCTCATATAATTTTTTTTTGAATTCTCCATAGCTATTAAATCACATATTGTTAAGGTGTCCTACGCGCACACAAAATAATGATTTTGTGTGCGCGTAGGACAATTCTCGAGGGACGTACGCCACAGGCGTGGTCCAGTGGTGCGGTTGTCCTTTTCTTCAAGAAAGGTGATAAATCCCTTTTGAAGAATTATAGGCCAATCACGCAACTGGTAATTAACTTAACTCTGTAAAAACTTATTGATCATTTCCAAAAAGCTTGTCTCCCTGAGCTATGAACACTTCAAATTCAATAATATTATTTTGTAAGTCATGTTATTATCCCTCCCTTTCTTAAGACATTTTACATTTTAATTAATTTCATATACATACACACATAAGTTCACGCCTGTTTTCCTGAAGCGGTAGGCATAGGCCAATTATGTGGTTGGTCCCACATTATAGGTGGCGAGCCTATTGCAGCTTATAGTTTGGTGACCTTTTACATTACATACTTACTTGACTGTGATGGAAGGTTCCCTTAGTGCTATTTATTGGTTACAGCTAGGGTCTCCCTTTCATTATCTTTTAATATTCACCATGTGTGTTTTGTATTGTTATATTTGATTGACACTTAATTTTATTTTTTGGATGTAAGTGAATCTAAGGTTTGTGAGTTCATTGTAGTAAAAATTAGTTCTTATTTAATCATACTTTGTTTTGACGTTTTCAAGTGCTACGTATTTACTCATACTTTATGTTTGCCAGTCTCATTCATTGATCGGCAGATACCTTAAATTTGGTTAGGATACCAATACACCATATTATTTTCCTATGACATATCTTGAAAAAGTCTGGAGCACTTCTAAAGTAGCTTTTAAAGGACTTTGATGTCAAGAAGCAAACTGCACTTGACTTTAGGAAAAACTTATAATTGAAATTATAAAAAAAAAACACATTTTGGAGATCTAGTTACTTAATTGATATATTTCAAATGATAATAATACTAAATTAAAAGTACATATAATTTAAATGACATTGATATTTATGGATGTACTAGCCAGAGTATCATTAAAGCAATAAAGCCTGTGTTATAGTACAAAAAATAAAATCACAATGAATTTGTCCATCAATCCATCAATCAACTTCACTAAAAATATAACTAAAAGTAAAATATCTTCTTATGATAGATAACATTAATTAAAGCTACATTAATAAATTAACTTGTTAACTGATAATTGTTATTAAATCTAGACCGCCGTTGGCCTTTCAGTAAATGAGCTGCATGTTCAATACGCATCACCAGCCTGTGTTGATTTTCTAATCTTTCCAAACAACTCTTGCAGATTGTTTTAGGTAAAGGATCTGACCGTGACACCTGAATTGAAATCATACAATTTATTATTTATTTGTTACCAACTATTAATACACTGGTCATCATAAAAATTGCCCTATTATGTTTTTAGTTTATTGTCAAACACTTTGTAATTATTTTGGGTTACATGTTTTTGAACAAATCATTCACATCAGCAAGATGAAGATACACCGAATATTGACATAAATAATGACCAGTGTATATGTAAAAATGAAAAATACATGTTTAAAAGCAATTGGGAAATCTTTAATAAATGGAGTACTTTAAATTAAATATCTATGCTAATATATATAGAAAATAAAACAAACTATTTGTTCAATAATTATTTATAATGAAATGCTACTAACTTACAAGAATAAAATAAATGTAAATACTTTTTAAAACTTGCATAATATTTAAAAAATAGTTGAGAGATTATAATTTTTTGCAATTTTGGAAGTAAGTGTGAGTAAGTAGTTTATTAAAATATTATAGATGCAATTTAATAGAAAGTTCGTTCATCACATATTATAAAACTAATAGTATTTACTTGGCTTAGGGTGTCTTTTTGACTCTGAATGGCAGCTCGCATGAATACACTAAGGAGTATGACTTTATTCTTGTTCAGGTCAAAATATTTTTTTTTAATTAAAGTAGAAGAGTTTGGACTGGAAGCACTTTACAGTATTTGAAAAGCCCACAATAGTCACTTAATTACGTCTTTGTTATTACAACAAAGAGGGAGCAGGTAAGTCGTAGTTTTCTAATGTAATGACATGAAATAATATTTTTAGACAGTCAAATAGTTATGTAAACAGAAAATAATAGAAATACGTACATTTATTGAGAGATATCTATTGATTTTCTCGGATATACACATATGGATACCCTCATCACCATAAATATGTATGACAACACGATGCATTTCAGAGCATAATCTGCATATAAATCCCGTTAGTACACCTCTATCTAGGCTTCCCATAATGCAATAACTAAGCACTACAGCAAACGGAAGTTTAAATTTATAAATAAACTCTCTTAATTTTATGTAGCTATAATTTTATTCACTGTAAATAATCGAAGAGACTACAAAAAGAACACAATGCACACTGACTGACACCTAAGACTTCGACGTTTAAATAAATATTTATGACAGTTTTATTTTTAATTTTAGACTTTTCTACACGTCTTTTCGAAACATGCAAAGATCAATACATATTACCTTTCCATCGTTTTATGTATAAAACAAAACCTCTCTGTGTTTCATTAATTAACTTTGAGATTTCTCTCCGTAATGGATAATTTAAATATGGTTCGCGTTGAGTATTGTTTCCCAATTTTAGCTTTGTCTAATTAAGGCCACAAAAGCTTTCGTTCAAGTTAAGTTTCTATTAACATTATGAAATCGTAAAAAATTTTATGATTTATTGGCAACATTAGTATTCTTGTCCGAATTGAGTATTTTTTTACCCCTAAACCCCTTGAGTCCTCAGTAAAGATGTGAGACTATACTGAGATGTCACAAGGACTTCTTGAGAGCATTTGAAAAGTGATGTTGCACTGCTTTGTTTCATTTACCAACACTCATGTTATTATTCTAAGCACTCATGTATGTTTACAAACACTTAACGGTTAATAATCCACCGTTATAACATATTAATGTTAGAAATATCACAAATTTTTGAAAATAAAGCAAAACTGCAGACATCATGTAGATCCTAAATACTTCTAGTTTTACAGTAAAGACAATATAAATTGCATTGACATTTGGCACTGACAGTGTCAACTGTCAAGTCTGTCAACTCTCAAGTCTCAACTCTCAATCCCCAACTTGACAACTTCAGAAACACGTGCGGTTTTTTGATATATATACTAGTGGTTGATGTTATTTAAATAAGTAAACATTACATTATTTTACAAACGCCTTCTCATTTGAACAAAATATGTCTGAGACCGACCAAAAACCCAGAGTGATATTAGAAGAATTTCGTGTCAAGGTATGCAATATTTGGTATTTCGTAAATTTTATTCAAAAGAGTCAATAGTTTATTTCTTATCTTGATGGTATAATTAAAACTATAACTCGTTCATCCAAACAATATTGTTTTTTATCACTTCTATCTTAATATTTTTTGCAGACAATAGTTACTGTTAGGGGTTGTGGTGTGGATTCTTGGTTGTGTTGATAATTGAAGGTCCCACACTGGTATTGGTCTCTGTCAATAATACACAGGTCATGAGTTCACGCTCAGTTCTCTACACGAAGTAGAGAACTGAGCGTGAACGTTTCATACTGAGCATGAGCGTGAGCGTAATAGCTATAAAAGATATTAACCAAAAAATTTGTGCACTGGTTGATAATTATCATAAAAGTATACTGTGCATTAAAAGTATAATAAAATCTTAGTCTACCTATTTAAAACTTATTAAATCAAAACCTGTTTCATGTTATAATGAAACAGTTGTTTTTTTTGAGTAGGTACATACCTTTATACTATTTATATCAACAAGTTTTAAAATGATTACAGAATGCTCGTGATGACTATGGAATGGCAGATGAGAAATGGAGCTTTAAAAAATTCAAAAAAAACTTTCGGATAGTGATAGTACGGATGGATAACCTAGAGATGGAATTTGATCTTATCGGCATTCAACCTGCATTTGCTAACGCTTTTAGAAGACTTATGTTGAGTGAAGTTGCTAGTATGGCCATTGAAAAAGTTATGATTAGAAATAATACCTCTATTATTCAGGATGAAGTTTTAGCTCACCGCTTAGGCCTTATTCCATTGAAAGCAGATCCAAGGCTGTTTGAATATAGACCTGAAGGTATGTTTCAAAGTTTATACTAAATACCATATATGATTATACAGCGACTATCAGAAATTCAGTTTTAACAATATTGTTTCCTATAAAAATAATCGCACTTTATGTTTTACGTAATGTCCACAATTTTTTATTGTAATAAATTGATTTTACTATAAACCTGGTGCCCCTAAAAGTTAGTTAGTTCTGTTTACATTCATAAAAAGGGGGTTGCTGGAAGTAACTTTCCATGAAATGAGTAGTTTTACTAGTGTTTATTTACATATAATTTTTTTTTAATTAGTTTACTAATCTTTATCGCGTAACACCTGTATGATACCCACCCGGTTTGATTTATATTGAAACAAAATTGCATTGCATATTCCCATAATTATATTAAAAGCAATATTTAAGGGTTCAAGGATATAACCTTGCAGTTTTCTCTAAAGTAATTGCTTGGAACGACTAATGGCATTAAATACCATTTGTAGATTAAGAATACATTACATCTTGTTCTTACTTAAAGATTTATAACTAAAATTTTTCTTAAAAAGGTGAAACTGAGGGTACAGACTTTGACACTTTAGAATTTTCATTAAAAGTCAAATGCAGTAGTAAAGGACAGCTCAAGGACACGCATAGACCTGAGGACCTATATGAGAACCACAGTGGCAAGTATATTTGATGTTTCTTTTTTAAACAGCTGAAAAAAATTCGCTGACAGAATGATCTTTGCTAATTTTGATTTATAATTTCAGTATACTCATCACAAATCAAATGGAGTCCTATTGGCAATCAAGCTTCTGTATATAAAGAATCAGATGTAGGCCCAGTGCATGGAGACATCCTAATATCCAAAATGAGACCAGGACATGAAATTGACATGCACTTGGTAGCTGTAAAAGGCATTGGCAAAGACCATGCGAAATTTTCACCTGTTGGTTAGTATTCTATGATCAAACGTTACGTATAAATATCCAAGATCTAGGTGTGATCATAACTAGTCCTCCCTAAGTTCGAAAGTCAAATCTTTCCACTTTGTAATATTATATAGTATAGATCCAGCAAACGTAGTGGAGGACGGCAGCCCAATCAATAATTTAGTCCGGTAAACCCATAGATGCAAGCCACACAAGATCGATCAATGTTTAAAACTATTGAATAAGAAAAACAATATTTTTTATTGACAAAATAACATTATACAAATAATTACACATTCACAAAAAACAGAACAAAAAATTTTATAAATAACAATAATAATAACAACAATATAAGTAATGTTACCTGTCAAAAGGGCGATAAATCAGCGTAATGCTGCTGCATCTAATAATACAGCAGTGCTGGTGTTCATGCACCGCCCTATTGGGGAAGACTATTGGCAGCAGTGGACGTGGTATGACTGAAATAATGATGATGATGGTTTTGATAGGTGTGTAACTATTTTAGCAATTGCATCATACCGCTTGCTATTGGATATCACGTAAACGCGAGAAATTCGCGGGTCACATGTGACTGCAGAGTTGCTTTTGCTATATGCCCGAGTCAATCTCAACTGGGTTCGTAAGGAAGGGCCGTGCTTAGTAGTGCGACGTTAATGAGCTGAGATGATGTTGACTATTTTAGCGACTGCATCATACCGCTTGCTGTCGGATATAACGTTGAGGCGGGAAGTTCGCGGTGCGGAGGCGACTTTGCTTCAAAGTTGCTCAGTATCGACACCGACGGATGCGTTGTCGTGCGATCCGCCTGCGTCTTTTTACGAATGTAGCTTTTTATTAATTATTTCAGCCCATTAAGGTCCTACTGAGTACGGGCATTCTTTTACAAACCAATGTAAGAGGGTAATAGCTTTATATTACTGAAATAATATTAAAGAAAGGTCGAATACTTCCGGAGCCTGTTCCACGCAAACAAAAAAATCTTTTTCTCCCTGGTATGATATAGTATATATGTGAACCTATTTTAGCGACGGCATCATACCGCTTGCTGCCCGATATAACGTTGACTCGGGAAGTACGCGGGGCGGAAGCGACTCTGCTGCAAAGTTGCTTCTCTCCCGGCGTCATCAGTATCGATGCCGACGGGTGCGCTGTCGTGCGATCCGCGCGATACGATGTCTGCAGTCGCAACGTCTTTAGATACGAAGAAATCAAGGACGCTGTTGTACTCTCCAGGATAAGGGATCATTTTATATGTGAGTATTTTATCAATTACTAGCTTCTAACCACGGCTTTATCCGTTCGTACATTTTTACAAAAAGGAGTTACATTTATAGAAAGAGATGTATTTCTTTCTGTGTTTACATTATTGCAGTTTTCGGAAGGATTCCCAATTCAAACCGATCAATAATATAGCCTATGTTTATCTGAAAGAATGTTTAATTTTATAGTGAAAGAATTTTCCAATAAGGTCCAGTAGTTTTGGAGCTTATTCAATGCAAACAAACAGACAACCAACCAAATCTTGCTTCTTTTATTATTAGTGTAATTTACTTCAATCCATATTCACCAACTAGTCTCCTCTATGTTACGCCATCTTTTTGCGGTATTTGACTTTCCACTGCCAGGTCTTAGTTGGTTGGAACGGTCACCAAAAGCTAAGATATCAGAGTGATTGTCTGAAATGCTCTTAGCACCGCTACGGTAGCTGTCGCGTAGTCGTGTCAACTCGTGTCCTCTGTTTTCATGGTCATGGCAGCGTAGGCCTTTTTTTTTTAATTTACGTCGGTAATGAAATGCATTTACGCACTGTCTCCCGGCCAAAGGGGGAGACCGGGTGGGGGTGTGGGGTTCACTGCGGCAGACGCGACCACCGCAGTCCTACCCACTAAAAAACTTCCGACGACGCCCGCCGCTGTTAAAAAAGGGGCGAGGCGCCAGTGCCTAGGTTGTAGTTTCTGGCACCCCGCCCGCGGCCAACGTCCCCCGGATCAGAACCGGGAGGACCTCCTCAGAGAGGCGCAGTGTGTCGCACCCCTCCTACCTCATTGTGCGGCCATGACGTGACTGGCCGACTTCTGGGGGGGTCTATAGCTAGATGTAAGGGGCCCCCTGCCCCCGCCGCCTAAGACCCCCCGGGCGCGGCCGGACGGGCCCTCCTGGCCCGCCCGCTGCGCCAACGGATAGCAGCGCAGGCCCTTACAACTAAGAACATGTATTATAAGGCAATAGAATCTATGTTCCCACCATATATTGAACTCCTATAAGAAATTTCGACTTCTCTGCCCTATTAAGGGTTTACCCTTGAATTTTGTTATAAGTAACTAAATATACTTATATCGTCACAACTAGTAACACGTACATTCTTCTTCTTTACAGTTAATGTGGAATCAGTTGGAGCCATGTCACCGAGCATTATTTTTATAGAAGCAGTTAAAATATTAAAAAATAAGTGCAAAAGTTTATTAGACGAGTTGAATACTTTGTAATTTTTATTTAAAGACTAATATGTAAGTATTTCGTTGTTTTATTTTCTTATCCTGATTGTTTATAAGTTATATTTGACGTGTCATCAAAATTAATAAATGTTTGTCTTTTGTCTATTTTATTTTAAAAGGAGCGGAGTCATAAAACGTATCATTACCATCAGCACATGAATGTCTCACTGAACACGCAGACCTCATTACAAATATAGGAAATTGTGATTAAAAATTCATAGGCATCGTACCCTAGGAATTTATAAATGAGAGAAGTCAATCGGCTCTGGATCCGTGTGGTAGAAGTATGACCAGCCCATTAACGCCTCACTACTGAGCTCAGGCCTCCTCTCACAAACCAAGGTCAGAGGGATTCCGGTTGTACCCAAGCAGACCAAATTACAAATTTAGGAAATTGCAATTGAAAATTTATGAGAATCGAATCCTAGCAGTTTACAGGTGTCACACACCTGACCTTCCCAATACCTTCTTACCTTGCTTTGTATGAGAAGGCATGTGCTCAGTAGTGGGAGATAAATGAGCTGAAATAATTGAGTAATGAGGAAATCATCATTTTCATCAAGGTGTATAATACCCTCTGTATTGGCTCTCTAGCACGCGGACCCAGTGCGGATTGGCGGAGGCAGGTGTGTGGCGTTCTGCTGTTACAAATTTCAAGCTGCCCATTAAGGAAAAAATAAAGTTAATTTAGAATTTAAATAAAAATCTATTCAACAATTTATTTACAAAAAAGTATAAAAAATTCTAAAGATTACAATAGTTTACAATTTACAAACAATAAATAATATACACACAGTTCACACATTATTTCCTCCTAAGCCCAGTCGCAAGCCTCCTAAGGTCGATCCCACTCTCTGGAACACAAAAATTACATTCGCTAGTAAATAAAATAAATTTTAGAATGTCGCAGTTTTGCCCTCCCCAAATAGCAATTAACGTAGTTTTCTTAATTTAAAAAAAAATTGTAACACAATTTTATTTTTTTATTTTAAAAGCTTTAAAAAAGTCCCAATGTTTATCACAGTGTGAGATTGTACTCGGAGTCAAACCTATTAAGATTTAGTTTTTGCAAGACCATATATATTATTCGTATTGCATGTACCTAATAAATAAATAATGATCAAGGTTATGCAAGAGAGATCCAAAACACATGACAGACACACAGACTTTTTGAAAATGATTACGATTTTGTTAGGTCTGTACTGTTTTGAACATAAAAGTTATCAAAATGATCGAGCTAAAGTTGAGTTGTAGAGAACATTAAGACAGGTAAAGCAAAAACTCAATAAATAAATAAAAATAAATATTTCTGATAGATAGACATAGGAAAACACCCAAACAAGAACATATTATCACACAAATATTTGTCCTGTGTGGGAATCGAACCCACGACCTCTGGAGATATATTTGTGGATTGGTTCTAAGTATTTTGTATAACTACTTTCAATTATGAAATCCGCTTGGACTAGTGAAATGGACTTAGTATTAGACAGAAATCCTAGCAGTTTGCGGAATCGATCTCTATTTTATTAAAAGATCTAGTAAATCATATAGTACTGGAGAGACAATTCATTATGGCAGAACACAAGAAGTATTCATCGGCATCACAGCTCTCACGTTTCTTACTGACCTTATAAAACACAAATATATTTTCGCACGTTCGCATAATCACTTTTCAGTGTTCTATAGTTTCATTTGACACTGAAATCGACATTTAATAGTTAATTGACTTTGCTCACCTTAGTAACGCCTGCAAGTAGCGCTAAGAGGCTCCTTTGCGGCGGGCGGCAGTTCTTTTTGCCGCCTTCCGCACAGCACAGGTTAGGGAAGCAGTCCACACTGGAGGAGCAGCGTTGCGGAAAAATGTCATGTTGTGGCGGCGGTGTGCACTGCAGGTATTGCTCAAACATTCTTACAGCTGCAAGCAATTATTGCTAAACGTTAAAAATATGTAGGTAGTAATAATAATGATGTTATTTCTACATAGCAACATTTAGCCCCAAACTAGGAAGAGCTTGCCTAAATAACTGCTTTTGTTTGTAAATTACCTACGTATTTTTTTTCGAATTTGCTTGTAACTTAACTTGATAAGCAGTAAGAGAAGCGTGACTTGAGAATTCGATCCGGGTAACAGTTTTTGGGATCTCGGACCATTTATAGGGATTTAAAATAATACATTTCTTTATAGTTTTTAATGATACGCACGCTGTCCTGTAATGTACTCCACTCCAACGCTTGGGGAGTTTGGTTCTTAAACATTACTTTAATGAAATAAGTACTAACTTTACCTAAGAAGCCGAGCCAACCTCACCTGCAAGTGGTGCACCTGCCGTTCAACGGACGAGGCTCTGGCCAACATAACAGTGCCCGGAAAGCGGCAATAGGCTCGCCTCCTATTACGTGGGACCAACTATATAATTGGCGAAGTGTGGGCGTATAATATGCCTACCCCTTCGGGGAAAAAGGCGTGAATGTATGTATGTATGTTTTAATCTACAAAACCAACAACTCGCAGACGAATTTAAACAATTAGACTTTTTTTTTTTAAAAAGTTAAAATATTATATTTTCAGAGTTTTAAAACCATAGTTATTATGCAATAAAAAACCATAATAAATAAAAATTATTTAACATCTTTATCACCACACATTCTCATTTATAATGTATTAAATATTATTAATATATCTACAACTTGACACTGACGGCTTAATATTTTGTTGTTCACGGTAGTATTTTTATTACCCAAATAACTATTGACTATAAAAAATTATCGTATGTAATGTATGTAAGTATCGTATATACATTACAAGTAGATATGATTGTTGAAAACGGTTTTAAAACCCCATTAAACATTTTAACTATAGCTATCTCTTGTGCGGCTAAATATAGCATATTAAATGGGTTTGTTCAAAAATAAGTGCCTATCGATGACGTATAGATGTTCACATTAATTATGATTTATTTTTTATGGACGCGAGTGTCGTTTGAGTTCAAAACGGTGATTGCAATTGCTAAAATTTTTAAAATGGTTATTGCGGACTTTTTGAAACATTCGAAAATCCCGATTAACCCGGGATTGCTTTTCGTCCCGAAACCCGAAATCCCAAGTTCGCAAACAAGGACCGCAAGGTCGGATTCCATAAGCGTAACTCGTCCTACAAACAGGCTTCTACTCAATTTTGCGAGCCTATGGGACGAAATCATCTATATTCTTACGTCCCATCAATTTGGCTGACGACAGGCGCAAGATCTAGCCGGGACCTTGCCTTATGATAGCGAGATCGCGTGCCGGGGGGACAGCAGTCCCAGTTCAGAGTGAGTTGAGGCACTGATACTATTGTAAGCCTATTGGATAAAACATCTATCGATTTGGTTGGCGACTGGCACGAGGTCTAAGAGGGCCTTTGACGTGCGACAGTATAAGCGAATACCGACGGGGCAGCATAGTCGGCACCAAACCCATAACGAACAGTCTACTATTATAGAACAATATACTATGTTCAAAAATAAGTGCCTGTCGATGTCATATATATTAATTATGATTTTTTATTTTTGTGGACGCTAGTGTCGTTTGAGTTCAAAACGGTGATTGCAATTGCTTAAATAAAAAATGATTATTGCGGTCTTTTTACAACTTTTTGAAACATTCGAAAATACCGATTAACCCGGGATTGCTTTTCGTCAACCCTGAAATCCCAGGTTCGCAAACAAGGACCGCAAGGTCGGATTCCATAAGCGTAACTCGTCCTACAAACAGGCTTCTACTCAATTTTGCGAGCCTATGGGACAAAATCATCTATATTCTTACGTCCCATCAATTTGGCTGACGACAGGCGCAAGATCTAGCTTTATGATAGTGGGATCGCGTGCCGGGGGGACAGCAGTCCCAGTTCAGAGTGAGTTGAGGCACTGATACTATTGTAAGCCTATTGGATAAAACATCCATCGATTTGGTTGGCGACTGGCACGAGGTCTAAGAGGGCCTTTGACGTGCGACAGTATAAGCGAATGCCGACGGGGCAGCATAGTCGGCACCAGTGCAAGCCTAAGTAACGAAACTCTTTATGCTGACGTAAGGATGCCGTACATTATTCGCGCAGCAGATTCGAGGACAGCTGTCATAATGGGCTGCTATAAAGTAACAATTCGGAATTTTGCCAGCGTATTGGATTAAACTATACTGACGTCCAT
Organism: Musotima nitidalis; assembly: GCA_949126915.1. NCBI lineage: Eukaryota > Metazoa > Arthropoda > Insecta > Lepidoptera > Crambidae > Musotima > Musotima nitidalis. The sequence continues at coordinate 10,031,935 of OX421431.1, forward strand.
CAATTTGGTTGGCGACAGGCACGAGATCCAGACGGGCTCTTGCTGTACGACAGTAGGAGCGCGTGCCGTCGGGGCAGCACAGTCGTGGCCAGCAGTCAGAGTCGGTTTTACACGACTGTACTTCGAACAGCAACTCGCCCAGAGGAGCTGATGGGCATTCTCGGGGTATCACGCCAAGGAGAGCTGAAAATCACAAAAATATTGCCATCAGTGTAACTTATCGGTAAATAGAACTTGAGGAGCTAGTTACGTGATATTTAAATAGCAACGTAACAGAATCCTTGTTCTTGCGGTAAGTAAGTATTTACCAAACGCCGTGAAATATCTACATTACCTTGGAAGTTTCACGTTGCTTGTCTTTAATTAATATTATGGGACACCGTCACGGTTTATCCCCATAAACGAGCTTGTAGGTAACGTTTATGGGGACTAGACAACGAATACCTACTGACATGGTAGTAGGAAATACTCAGACCAAGACAAATCTGAAATATTTGTCTCAAGTGGAAATGTAACCCACGACCTTCACAACATATATTCATGCCATACTATTTATTAAAAAGCTTATTGTCCTTCACTTCATGTTTACCTAACATATAATTTCCTTTACAACAATTATGTTGAGGTTCTTACGTTGGTGAATTATTTATCGCTTGCTCCGTGCATCGAAAGGCACGCTAAGCCGATGGTCACGGCTGTCATGAACCTCTATAGTTATTACTAGGAAAGTCAGTACCTACCATCTAATATCCTGACAGCTGGATAAACCATAAAAAGGTGTTTCCTTCAGGGTTGCGGAGGCCAGACGGCAGTAGCTCCATGTAATAACTGATATTCAGCCAAATCTGGTTATACCAGTAAGCAGGCCTTGGGCGTAAGTTTAAGGCACAACTGGGATAATGCTAGGATGGTGAGTTCTCTCGTTGTCCTCGCACGATAGGTATTTATGGTGAAATTGGTACTCACGCTGGTAAGAGCGTGGTTGCGGAGTAGGTTTTGGTTGCCGGCACGCCTTGCGCGCACTAGTTCTCGCAGCACTGCTGGTCGGCGCCGCTGTTGGCGCGGCATTGCGCGTTGTTCTGCCTCGACATGTAATAATGGTGGAGTACTCACGCTGGTAAGAGCGTGGTGGCGGGGGATTTGGGTGCCGGCACGCCTTGCGCGCACTGGTTCTCGCAGTACTGCTGGTCGGAGCCGCTGTTGGCGCGGTATTGCGCGTTTTTCTGCCTCGACATGTAATAATGGTGGAGTACTCACGCTGGTAAGAGCGTGGTGGCGGGGGATATGAGTGCCGGCACACCCTGCGCGCTTCGGTTCTCGCATCCCACCTGTTCTGCCCCGCTTTGGACGCGGTATTGCGCGTTGTTTTTGTGCGATATGTATGTTGGAATACTCACGCTGGTGAGATTGTGGTTTGGGAGTGGGTTTTGGTGCCGGCACGCCCTGTGCGCACCGGTTCTCGCAGCACACCTGGTCAGCACCGCTGCTGGTGCGGCATTGCGCGTTGTTCTCGCAGGGGATGGGGAACAGCACTAGAGGCGCCCTGCCCGGCTTTGGGCACACTAACTTCGATGACTTGCCTGTCCAGGAATACGTACCTATCGTTATATTATGTCGCCTCTCGATTGCTTAAATAAGATTAGGCCAGGGGGCCTACCGCCGAGTTCGATGGCAATCGATTATAAGGCAAATGGATTTCGAATTGATTCTGTCGTACCGCCGAACTCATGGAAATCGAAACAAAATGGCGTTCTCCATTTACCTATTGGTCTGTCACGGACTGAAGGTCATGAATGAGAGGTGGCTGTCGGCAGATTCCCCGGTACGGATTAATGAATGTAAACAAAGTTTGATCTAGATGAATTACCGGTAATCCATCGAATTCGGCGGTAGGCCCCCTGATCATATAATACGCTCAATAAATAATTAGTGCTCTAATTGGTGTGATTGTGTAACACCAAATATTTCGCTTCAAGATAAGTGTCATTAAGACCTTGTGACTATTCATATAGTGGTTACTAAATAACACAAAAACTAATTTTGTAAAAGCATTCTTAAAATACCTATAAAACACCCAGACCATAAAAAACATTTATGTTCATGATTCCCCAAAAGGTTTGTTCTGTATTGGAATCAAACTCACGACCTTTAAAGCAAATCTTTATGTTGTTGATAAATTACTATATTTACCAATTATATTGTTATTAAAGTGTCCCGTGGTTATTACGCATTAGTCTTACGGCGAATTACATATAACCTACCGCACGCTTCATGGAATACCTACAGATTTAAAAAAAATATTTTTGTTAAGAGATCTTATCTTCTAAGAGATCTACTTCTACATACATTTACGCCTGTTTACGCCCACACTTGGCCATTATATAGTTGGTCCCACGTAATAGGTGGCGAGCCAACTCTACAGTTCCTATGTATGAAATGCCTACTCAGGATTCATAATTATGCCTACAAAGAATTAATAAACAAATTCTAAGGCTGTTTTTGGACCTGTCACGGCAGACGACTAACGCTGTCTCAAAAAAAATTAAATGTCATCAAATAATTTAAGGAAAAACCTAAATAACGTGATCAATTTATGACAATAAATAACGTGTTACCGAATATCGTATCAGAGTATGTTTTCTGTGTGAATGCTGTTTAATGCTGTAATCATCGCAATAATGCTGTTACGTCACACTTTATGTCAGACAATTCCAATGAAGAATAATTGGGCCCAGATTCGCTCTCAATAACAGTTGACCTTACTTTTTGTTGCCTAACCTTTTAGTAACCTAATCAAAAGAAATGATCTTTTATTTTTATTTGTTTTATGGATATTACCTACAAATAGGAAACACACAGACGAGAAAAGATATTCATGTTCATGTGCAAAAAAGATGTGTAGGTGTGGGAATCGAACCCACAGGATTTGGGGATTTTTATTTACAATCATCATAATTTCAGCTATTTTAGTCCATTGACATCTCCAATAGTTTTCCACGTAGAGCGACTTCGAGCCGCCTACATCCACCGGCTTTCCGCCACCTTCACAAGATCATGGGCCCATCCGGGGTTGCGGGACTGATCGAACGGGTTACTGCGTCCCCGGAACATAAAGGGTTCAGAAGAACATGTATGATTTTTAGTTAATAGTCTGAAAACCCTACCGCTCAACCTATAGCAGGAGGTAGTCACTATGTAGGAGTTATGAGTTTCCATCCAAAAAAATGGCTGACAGTTTAACAATGGTATCAAACAATTCACCTACCACTTTTCAGGGCTTTGGTCTTCGCCGGCGCTTTAGTAGTCAGTATAGGAAGCAGCTGCAGGAATGGTCGCGGGGCCTCCGTGGTGGTAGTCGGGCGCGGCGTGGTCGTCGTGCTGGTGGTGGTACTAGGAGTTGTAGTAGAAGTGGTCGTAGTGCTGGTGGTAGTACTAGGAGTTGTAGTCGTGGTCGTAGTCGTGGTCGTAGTGGTGGTCGTGCTGGTCGTGCTAGTGGTGCTAGAGCTTGTGCTACAATGAAAACGTGGAGTGTTAGCTACAAGCTGATTGGTGAGCAGTCGTGTTAAGCGTGCTGGTGTAATATGCGAAAATAACTATTTTTTTTTGAAAATAACAATATTTTATATGAAGTCAAGTCAGAGAAAACAGTAATTTGACTATTTTTAGATATGGGCAGATATAGAAGGTGGGCTACGTCAATTGTCTCACAAATGAAATAATATGATGGCAACATTAAGCATTAAGTAAGTGTGCAACAAAGATTAAATGAATAAAACATTTATATATAAAGTGAGAAACCTCACATTATAATTAATGAAATTTAAACTTCAAATATATTACTACATACACCACACTTGAAAAATACATATAAAAATCAATTAAAATATGATTACACTTAAATCAAAATGGGACTTCTTGGCGGGAAAGTGAAGCGTCTAGTCTGCAGTTTTGGTTTCTAAAATTTGTGATATTTCGAACATTAATGTATAATAACGGTGGATTATTAACCGTTTAGTATTTGTGAACGTACATGAGTGTTGGTAACTGAAACAAAACAGTGCAACATCACTTTTCAAATTCTCTCAAGGAGTCCATGTTGGATCTCACTATAGTCCCACATCTTTACTGAGGGGATCTCATTTACCATTTATCATCTTTATCACCACTCATTCTCATTTACTATGATTCATCAGGTAATGTGTAATTTACAATCTGTTTAATCATAATGACTGCACCCTATCGACCTGCCTCACTAACAGTCCAAAATTTTAAAAATGGCGCTCTATACCGTGCCATAAGCAGGGTTACAAGCTCATCCACGGGTTATCACTATTTGTGTCGTGACCAGAGATGTGCGAGAATGCTTTGCGAGGAATGTATTTATAAAGAACCAATAAATTTGCTTCGTTTTTAAAGTATCTGGGTCTGTGTAGTAGATTTTGTCCTGTACAACCTCTCACCTCGGTCCGTCAGAGGAGGCCTGTGCTCAGTAATTAAAAGAAAAAAGAATAACCCCTAAACATCCTATTAGATGGTAAATGAGTTTATTTACATAATTAAGTATTTTTAGTGGAATAAATAATAAATAAATAAATAAATATTTTTTAACAATTACACCAATTATTTAGGTCCAAGATAAGTATCATTAAGAACTTGTATTATGGATACTAAATAACGGATAAACATACATTAAATACCATTTTTTTTTGTAAATAAATACTTAATATACATAGGGAAACACCCAGACCAGAACAAATATTCATGTTCATGCACACAAATATTTGTCCTGTGTGGGAATCGAACCCACGACCTTGGAGCGGAGAGCGGGTATACTCGCCACCACGCCATATCGGTCGTCAGCGAATATATAAGTATCTATCGAATAGCGTATTATATTGCTCTACTTAGTAAATACGTAGATATTAACAGCTATACCTGTAATACTCGTAGTAGCCGCCAACCACTTCGTCGGCGTGAGTCACAGGAAAAATGTAAAAGTTGTCCTTCGAGTACTTTATAGATTGGTTATGCAGTTTGGTTTGGAAACGTAACTGACAGTACTATCGCATTTATTTTATATTAATATTTTTTTCAATTCAATTCAATTCTTTATTGCATGCTACATTGTGTAGTTACATAATGTAATGTAAGTGTACATAGAGATGTTAATTACAATTTACCGCCCTGTAAGGACATAGTAATTAATTGTTTATACAACGTACTACCTATTTACTATTTATCATAAATATTTATAATTCAACATATAATCATTGCACTTTTATTACTTATCAGTATATATTATATCTAACATCAAGATCTAGAATACAATATTTCTTAAATTGTTATTACACACCTATTATTATACACATAATATAATTGCCATAAATTTTGTTTTAATTGTTATAATTTCTTTTTCGTTGTATTCGTTTCGTGTTTCATTGTATTAGTTTTGATTGTTTTTTTTTCTTTTTTGAATTTTAATTGTTACTATTTTAAGATAATATTCCGTAGTTATTTTAATTTAAAATGCTTAATTTTAACATTATTTTCTTTAATTTTAACATTATTTTCTTACTATTGATTTCCTCAGAAATGTTAATTTACATTTAGGTGTTTAATAAGACTCATGGACCTAAGTCAAGTGAGAATAATGTAAAGGGAATCTTATATAGGATTTATACTATCTTCTTGAAGAAACTTTCTCAAAGTTTTCTGTTTTTTGGTAGATTTTGTATGTTTAAAGACTATGTTTGTTGTTATTATTATTGAGAAGATGTTACAAACGGTTTTTGACGACCGATATTGCGTGATGGCGAGTATAACCGCTCTCCGCTCCAAGGTCGTGGGTTCGATTCCCACACAGGACAAATACTTGTGTGCATGAACATGAATATTTGTTCTGGTCTGGGTGTTTCCCTATGTATATTAAGTATTTATGTACAATTTTTTTATTATTTATGTATGTTTATCCGTTATTTAGGATCCATATCACAAGTTCTTAATGATACGTATCTTGGAACTAAATAATTGATGTAATTGTCAGGAAATATGTATGTGTTATTATTGAGGATTCTTTCTTTATTGCCTGTGGTTACATGAGGTTTTAACGTCCCACTAGAGAGCTAGGGCCTCCTCTCATGAACCATAGTAAGAGGTTATACTACACGCGGACCCAATGCGGATTGCGGAAGCAAGAAAGCCCTCGATATATGCCACACAAACAGTCACCACAAAGACTGTACTCTGTAAGCTCTGCTTTATTTCGACAAGTTATTAATGATTTTTTTTTCTAATAGATACAATAATTATTTAATTCCAAAAAAAGTTTCATTAAGAACGTGTGTTATTTTTTTTGTTTTTTTGTGTTATTTATTTACTAAGTAAAATATGCTGTTCCACTAAAAGAGACTTAATTATGCATCAAATAAACTCATTTACCATCTGATAGGATATTTTAAACAATAAACATACTTATATAGTTTTTTTTTGTAAATACATACTTATTATACTTAGCGAAAACACCCAGACCAGAATAATAATCATGTTTACGCACACAAAGATTTGTCCTGTGTGGGAATCGAAACCACGACCTCAGTAACGGAGTGCGGGCATACTCGCCTTCACGCCATATCGATCGTAAAAATGTCGGTGATGAGTAACAAAAAATATTTACTGATGCTTATTTTTTACCTTTTCACATCCATTGGTGATCTATGTTTTGCACCTACAAATGATTCAATAATTATCCTTCATTAGGTGTTGCAAGTAGGTACTAGCTTCGCACCCAACGGCCTTAACCTGCCCATTTACCGTTCACTTCTAGCACTTTTAACGAATATAGGAAACTGCATAATAGTTATATAATGAATTTAATAACTGCAATAGCTAACGCATGAAAACTTTAGACAGGTAATGAGATATAATATAATTGCTTCATTGACACAACAATTTTGCTCTCGTCCATTTTAAAATTTCACAATAGGTTGTAGTTGTATGTAAAATGTTGTTGGCAAAGTCGCAAGTAAAATTATGAAACAATATTCCGAAAGTGTTCTTTGAATGAAAAATGATTGTAGCAGTTTTGCGAAATATGATTACCTTACATATTATATTTGAAGTCAAAAATATTTTTTTAATGTAGATTGCTGTAAGGAGTACTTGTAAAATTCGCTTAGCCACTAAGATCAGGGCTACGAGGAGGCAAAATCTCGGGACCTCTCATCACATTTTGACGTTTTCATTTATTTATACTGTGCTAAAAGTAGACATAGATGAAATAGTATGACATAATTAAAAATAAATTTAGGCACAGGGCACAGCTTATTTTATGATGGCAAGTCATCATTATGCTTCTGTCCTTTTTTTCGGATCGAAAACCATTAAATAAACTTTTCTCGCCGTTGGTGGACAGGAAAGGTGTGTCGGGCTTTTAAAGACTAAAAACCATCCATGTTCCTTCTTGAGCCGGCTAAACGGGGCCGCGGTAATCCTACTCTGGCCTGCTCCCAGTTTATTAGAAATTTGCTTATAATCATCATCATGCATTTTTTTATATAGTAATTTATTTATTTAATAATAATTTATTTCATAAACTTAAACAACTACTATAGTATATCGCACACTGGAGTCTCCTTTTAAGTATGATATACCTGTGTTAGAAGACCCCGCTCTTCTTAACTATTTATACTAATTGTAGAAGTGTTTATATATAACTACTATTACAATATAGTTTAGGCAAGAGACTAACAATGTCAAGAGAAAAAAATAAATCTAACAAACCAAGGGATTTATTATTATTTTGCGGAAAATTGTATTTTTATATACAGGTGGTCACCGTAGGCTACCAGTTTAGTGCAAGTATGTGTACACTTACAAAATATAGATAATAAATTGTGTTGCACAACGGTCGCTAATCCTGATTGGAGCTAAATCTATTTAAAACATTGTTCTGGCTCTCTCATCTTTAAGCATCATCATATCCAAGCATTATCCCGGTTGCCCTAGACTTAAGCAAAGGGCTGGGTCTGCTTACTATTTTAACCAGATTTGACTCAATTTCAGTTATCTCACTCTCAGCTTTAAACTAATAACTGAAATGCAATGACATTTTAAATCAAATTTAGCTATAATCAAATTAAGAACGATTATGCAAGCCACCTTAGGTTTAAATGTATTGTGAAGAAATAAATAACTACTTATAAGGAAATAAGTATGTTTTTAAAATAATGTTTACCCTTTACACAAAATTAATTAACTAGGTTGCATAACACAATTGACTTCCCTATAGTATGATTTTATTGCTATACCAATTTACTTTTACAATTGCTAGTGTGAAGGTAGTATAAAAAATAAGCATGAGTCGAATAACCGTTCTCTTTCTTGCTGCACAGGTTTATTAATGTAAAAGGTGTTTGTATTTTAAAGTAAGTATTATTAGTGACACAAAAATAAATCTTAAAATTCATGGGCAAGGACATAAGCATTCGTGTATAATAACTATGCGAAAAAGCATCAAATTGTCGATTTGAAAAATTTACCGCCGGGTACTGTATTTAGGGCATTAGGTAAAGCAAATAAATCATTATTAATTTGATTAAAGATGATTGTTAAAAGGGGCTAAAGTAACCTGAAATAAATGTTTTAAAGTTAGAAAGTGCCTGTTTTGTTTTACGTCAAATAAAACACGATTTTAAATATGATCGAACGAGACAAACACTTCGTTGCACAAGTTTTGCATAAATAGTGTTTATAAGAACGGTTTACATTACCGTAAGAAAGTATGCAGGCATTGAATAATTGGAGCAAATTCTCAGATTTTTACATAACAACCCCAGACATGTCTTAAAGTCGCGTTTGCATTAATGCTGTTAATTAATGCATTAATATTCTATATTAACTAGTACTAGTTATTATAGAATATTAATTATAAATATGTATTATTTTCTTGCTTAATAAAATTTATATTTATGATGACATATGTGTGCAGAAACAAAATTATTGAAAAAAAAAATATTTCATAGAAATATTTCATACTTAAAATAATTACTGTTGATATTCTACTGAATAAGAAGGGGCTGTATTGAATGTGTCATCTAAAATAAATAAATTGCCAACCTAACCTGATCAGTTTCTAAAACATATGACGCTCAATTTAAATTTTCGATGAACAATGTTTTTGTTGGGAGGAAATGCTCGTGTTAGATTTTTTTGACCAAATCCATTGGCACTGGAGAAAGGGCTGGTCAAAAGTGACCACAACCAACGGCATGCATGAATGCATTAAAATTTACTAAGCATACATTAAGCTAAAACATGTATTAGAACCGTAGCCTACTGCTATAGGAATAAGAAATGATATTATGCATGTAACCTTTTTGGAAGATACTTTTGTTTATGATGATGTGGCTAGAACTTTTATCAACAAAACTAACGCAAACTACATATTGAGAGCGTAATTTTCAAACTGCTTATGTCCTTTTGAGCAAACTTTATAGGAGGAAGTAGAGGCTGTTTATTTTTCATAGTTAAGGCACAAACTGAATATAGGTGTTAATCCAATTCGTTCAGAACTAATTAAATATTATTTTATGTGACTTGAGAGATATTGCAATCGATAGATCTCGATTTTTTTTTACTAGATGGCATTAAAAGTCAAATTTTATATGTTTTGGAGTTTCGCAGTTAGAAAATTTTACTGACATCATGTATTATAATTTATATATCACACCATCTTTTATCTCAGCTCATTAACTTCACACTACAGCGCACAGGTCTCCTCTCACAAACTAAGGTAAGAGGAATTCAGGTGCAACGCAATTCAGATTGGCGGGTGCTGTGTGTGGCGTCGCTATTCATTTATTTTAAGGCCAATAGGCCTTTTAACTTGTTTCACTGACTACCACATATAGTGATAACTGGAACCAACGACTTAACATGCCTTACAGAGTACGGAAGCGACTTCAAATTCAGAGGGTCTCGGGTTCAAATCCTGGTGACCTATGACTTTCGAAGTGATGTTCGTAATAATCGCTTGCTTCGTGCCTCGGAAAGCACGTTAAGCCGTTGGTCCCGGCTGTCATGAATATCTATTGTTGTAGTTATTAGAAAGTCAGTGCCTTTTGAACATTCTGACAGCTGGTTTAACTATAGAATGATGTTTCCCATTAGGTTGCGAAGGTCAGACGGCAGTCGTTCCATGTAAAAAATAAAATTCAGCCAAATCTGCTTAAACCAGTGAGCAGACCCTGGGCGCTATGCTTAAGTCTAGGGCAACCGGGATAATAGAATCGCACCTCAGATAATGCGTTAATAGAATCGAATAGAATGCGATAATGACGGAGTACGGAAGCGCTATGAGAGTAAATGCCACACAAACTGTCACCAATTTCATGGATGACCAGGGTATCTGTGAATCTGTTCCGACCTTCTAATAACACTACAATTGCTTCTACAATCTCTTTAGATTTCGTATATGTTTATATCAACATACATAAACATATTCGAAATATTAACATAAGTAATTATATCCTTAACACCAGTATACAGTAAATTATATAATATAAGTTATTGCAAATATCTTACGTCCGCAATAATAAATGAACTACTATTATGGTAATATATTTTCTTTATACCTACAGCAAAATTACCTGTCTGTATTTTAATAGGTAGATAAGAAACATGATTAGAAGATACTGGGCAGGTCAAATTACAGTTTTGTATGGATCATCTGTCAAGTGATAAGCCATTGTACCTTTTGGTTTTCATGTATGTCTCTTTGTATTGTTTAATGTACATACATACATAGATAGATAGATACATACATAGATTCACGCCTGTTTTCCCGAAGGGTAGGCAGAGACATAATTATACGCCCACACTTCGCCAATTATATAGTTGGTCCCACGTAATAGGTTACCGGGCACTTGTTATGTTCGCCAGAGCCTCGGCCGATGATCCGCAGGTGCACCACTTGCAGGTGAGGTTGGTTAAGGCTCCTTAGGTGTTTCCCCCCCCCCCCCACCCACTCCCCCGAACAGGTCTCCACCTTGTCGTGGTGGGGGGGGGGGCTAAGTACCTCCCGGGTAGATAGATAACAGAAAAGAAAACTCAAAAGGTAACACCCAGAGGTTGGGCCCGCCGAGCTGCGACAGAAAGGGTTTTAGGCAGCGGGAGCAGGGGGCCCCTGCTGTCTAACCATGGACCCTCCGGGAAGTCGGCCACACGCGCTATGGTCGCACAAGGAGGTAAGAGGGGCAGGTCCACTGCGCTTCTTTGAGGAGGTCCTCCCGGTTTTGGTCCGGGGGACGTTGGCCACTGGCGGGGTTTTAGACGCTGCCACACAGTTCTCTTTGTATTGTTAAATGTGTCTCTTTGTGTTGTTTAATGTGTCTCTTTGTATTGTTCAATGTGCAATTGAGGTCTATGGTCTAACAGCACTCGAACCAAGAAATTAGATAAATCATTCATTTGCCACAAATGACCATTCTTACAGACGACTTAGGAAGGCTTTGAAATTCTCTTCCAGCACATTTGTTTCTCAGCTCTTATAGTCCCGGGTTTTTTAAGCGATCGTGAAACAGCATTAAGGCAGGCCGTCATCGGTGCGCCCTGTTATAGTAAATGTACGGCGCTCCAATTTTTTGAAGACCGACTGCTTATAGCAAGCAGGATGTAGTCATTATGACATCATACATTAAAATAAAATTAAGGATACTATTGTGCAGCAATTGGCCCTAAGTGAAATAATATAAATGTGGCTAACCGTATTTGCTGGGCGGGCGCGCTGATCCCTTTGGTGCAGAAGCCCTTGCAGCAGAGATGCAGCTTGCCCATCACGCTGCGGCACTCTGCATGCTTCTTGCAGGGCAGCGGGAAGAGGTCAAGCCATCCGCTACTGGTTCTTACCGCCGGACATGACAGCGACTGGCTTTGAGCTGCAATTCATTAAAAATCATAAATATTTTCCAACTTTGGTTACATAATTGGTGTTTCCGTAGGGATCACTAATTTAAATCACATATTTCTATAAGCAAATTTTTTTTTGATTTGTCCGGTGTTTCCGGTGCCTTGTTAAAGCAAACAAGCAATATAGTTAATCAAATAATATTTTGATTAGTAGTGCGAAGTATGATTGTCGTGTTGTTAATTAAAAACAAAGTACATTGTCACAAGACAAGTTAGTTTTTTCTCCTAGCTCACCTAAAAACTAGCATTGACGATTTTCGTGCCCGTTCTTTTACGAGTAAGCTCCCGCCCACAGTGAATGGGTTCATTAGTTTTTAAGTAGACTCCCATAAGAGCTCTATTGAGCCAATCTTGAATGAATGAAAATGATTTTGACTTTGAAACCTTCAAAGAATTCTACCATGTGTGAATCGCAGGTTTTGTAGAAAACGACTAAAGAGAAGAAATCTCACTTACAGTCAATGTGAGCGAAAATCACCGAAATAAAGCAGAGTTTATAAAGGTCAGTCCTTGGATGGGTGACCGTTTGTGAGGCATATGATATCGAGCGCTTCCATGCTTCGGAAGGCACGTTAAGCCGTTGGTTCCGGTTATCACTTAATGTGGTAGTCGTTAAGCCATGTTAGAGGCCTAGTGGGCGGCTTGAAAAATTTAACAGCAGGACGCGATACACCTGCTTCTGCTAATACGCACTGGGTCTGCGTGGTGGAGTATTACCCTATAACCCGCGTACCTTGGTATTTGAGAGGAGGCTCGTGCTCAGTAGTAAGACGTTATTGTGCTGAGATGATGATGATGACCTAGCGATCTCTGTGCTAAAAGCAAACTTTGCTAAACCTATAAAACATTCTCATGGTGAAACTTGGTGCCGTGTGATAGAGGCACATTCAAAGAACTCCTCGTGACTATAGTCCGGCAATCTCGTGCACGACCCTCCCGCGGGGTGACAGACGGTGGCGGGGACGAGGTAGCGTGTCACTCTAGCACACGGCTACACACGAAGAGAAGTTCCCTCTTCCCCGCTTCCCCACCCGCTACCCGCTGACATCTTGTTTACCTCGTCCCCGCCACCGTCTGTAACCCCGCGGGAAGGTCGCGCATGAGATTGCCGGACAATTACTATAGTCAGTGGCTGTCGTAGAAGGTGATTAAGGGAATGTAATCTGCTATCAAAGGGCAAACAACCTCTCACCATTTGACACGTTTCACTAAGAGATCTCTATGCTAAGTTTTGCTAAAACTATATAGACCCCTTTCCGATAGCTGTAGAATTGTTCAGCGGCTTGCTTTTAGCTGTAATTTATTATTTTGCTTATTCTTTCGGCTCATTAAGCCATAACCAAGGTCTCTCCAACTGGCGGATCGGACTTTTCGATTTTTTCGAGCCGCTATTTTATAGCTTGACTTAATTACTCACACACATAGTACCAGTTGGTCTCGATTATCACGTGCCTTCCGAAGCACGGAAGCGCTCGATATTTAATGACACATAAATGCTCACCTAAATAAACAGTCCGCTCAGAATTTTGCTTTACATCGTTCATCGCTTCTGACTAAATAGTGCCGCAGTTCTTCTTTTAATTAAAATATAATTAACTCCGATTCTTCAATAAAAAATGCGAAAGTTTGTAAACTTAACAGATTTTATATATAATTTTATATACAGATTTAGATTAAATAAAATCTTGTCAAGTATTATAGCAATAACGTTATAATAAGCCATAAACATATAAATTTAAAAAAGTGTCCAATTGACTTTAGGAATGTCAAATATTATTTATTTAAAGAGACATCTGTCATAAAATTCAATTTATTAGCATTAATTAAACTTATTTATTTTAATTTATATAACATTAAAATCATGGTAACGAAAGATGTAAATCTACCCAAATTGACCGAGTTGGAGACTAGGGAAATCAATGTTTCAGGACCGACGCTTTTTTCGGCGTCTTCCTACCTAGGGAAAGCCTGCGAGAACATTAACAATGAGTTCATGCTGTGCAGGCTAGAGCTGAATGACCCGAGACCATGCGTGGCCCTCGGCAAAAAGGTGACCGAGTGTGCCATGCTCGTGTTTCAGAGAATCAAAAAGGAATGCCTTGAGGAGTTCAATCAATACTTGAAATGTATCGACAAAAGTTCTGGCGATTGCAGCTTGAAGCATTGCAGAAAGACTCAAGGGGTATTTGACGAGTGTATGTTCACGAAAGCCTGTATGGAGCGGCCTGATTTTGGGTACTTCTGCCGTGCGCGGGTACACAAGACTACGCGGAAGGCGCCGCCGCCTCCGCCCTGCCCCTGCCACTGTCCAGTACCTGACCCAACTCCGTCACTGCCTGACTGCAAGGAACGAAGATCCCCTCGTTTTGGAGGTCGATACCATTGGGTTTTAGAATAGGTTTTTATGATAAGCTGCGTTTAAGTTGAACAATGATTTATGTGGTCTCAATCGAAGTGCGGCATGAGGGGTGGCGCAAAACTATCGCAACACGGGAGTCACTTTCTTTTGTATATCGGTGCAGACAACCGTCACCTTTGTTCAACTTACGAGCTAGGAACATTACTTATTTCGAAATAAAAGATAAAGTCGGAAAGTTAATCGACACTTTATTATGTTACTTTCACTGCCAACCTACAATTGATATTTTATTAAGTTGTTCTACATTTCAATGGCCTTAACATTACTAGTTGAGCAACTAAAGAAGATAAGTAGAGACACAAGATTTTAAAGAGAAAAAGTGATAAAATTTACATTGAAAGATTAACTTGAATTGCATTACTTTGATTGCATTTCACGTATGTATCTAATAAACATACATACATTCACGCCTTTTCCTCGAAGGGGTAGGCAGAGGCATATTATACTGTGGCAATCTTATTGCCGCTTACCGGGCTAACCTTGAGTGTAGTTGTGAAAAGCCTTCTGAAATATATATCTATATTTTTTGGGATTATTTAATACTGGTTGCATATTGACTGTTTCATTATAATATATGTTCTTTTCATAAAAATTTTTGAAGTTTGCATCGCATCACTTTGCAATAAACATTCTAATATATTTAATGTAGGTACACGATTACTGGTTATTAACTTTAGTTTTAAGAAAATAGTTTTATGACTGTGCGAAGGAACTACGTACTTATTTAACAAATAAATGAATAAAAATTCCGACGATAAAGACAGGAATTCTGTTAATATGACCAAATTAAAATGAGCAGTTCCCTTTCATGTGTAACTCGATCTTGCAACTACAATTGCACATTTTTATTCTTGTTATGAAATCTGTACCAATATCTTTGTAGAATGTAGAGTGCATTATTAGAATACTTTACGACAAATATTACAGAGAGATGCTTACCTACAATTTGAGACTGTTGGACAGAAGGTTAGTGTGAAGTGGAATTCAATAGTACAATTTGTAATACATAACAATGGTGTTCTTTTTTGCTCGTATAAATGATGATTGCCACAAGAGCCATGTATGTAGAAGTGGACGCTAATAGTTTGCTGAGAAGCAGAATTTATGTAGGTCCACGGAAAGAAGTACTGGTGCACTCAGATACAAGAACATAATTAGTTCAGACAACCATTTTACAATTTAGTTCTGTTCCTAATTCCAGTTTTACAAGTTTGACATGTAGGTACGATTTTAAACGAAGGGAAAACATAAAAAGGATGTATCTAATTTGTCACCGTAATACCTAGATTAAGGGTTAGGTCTCCTCTGTTGAACCTATGTTTAGACAGCGCGTCTCAAATTGTTGCCACCAACAATTTGTACCTGTAACTTAAAGTGAAAAAGCAACAAAAAGATAATTTTTAAATTTATTTTGGTACAAAGGGGACCCAAAGCGGAGGCAAATGTGTGGCATCTTGCTATTTAAGTTATGTTGACAGTCTAATATCTCAGTTTAACGACTAGTACGCATCACTAGATGACTGTTGGACTTATCACTGGTGCATAACGTTTATTCCGAAGCCATCCCGATTCCTTATAACAATAGCGCGGTAAAATGTAATATGACACTAAATTGCCTTTAATAACAGCGTGGGTTTACTGTACAGTAATGTTAGTGATTAGTAATTACGCACATTTATAATTCTTCTTTTAGGCCGCGTCGTCAGCGAAACGGGGTTCAAGTAGACAATGCCTCAGACGCAGGACCTTGGCCCCAACTAAAGTACAAGGCGGATTTTATTTGGCGTTGCCTTGACCACCGATTATAACCAATCCATAAGTTCAATTTTATTTTTAAGTAGTCTTACCTAATTAAATCGATTTTCAACACTTCACTATTCAGTTACGAGAGATAAGCTTAATATTTTTCTTAAGCAACAAGAAATAAATAATTTAAGTATTTATTTTTTTGTTTTCAACGAACGTTTTGAGTTCTAGGCTAAGACATTGAGTAGACCTCAATATACCACGGTCATATTTACCTGTTATACTTTTTAAGGCCAGTACTTTTCTTAAAAAAATAATATTATTTTCTTTATAATTATCTGATTCTGTAATAAGCGATCCCCATAAGCAGGAATAGGGTCGCTACCTATTACGTGGGACCAACAATATAATTGGCGAAATGTGGGCATGTAATATGCGTGCGTGCGTGATTGTATGTATGTATGTTTTCTAATAAAATAAAAAAATGTCCATAAACATTTTCATTTGACATATGAAGTTTTAAAATCACAGGGTTCCAATAATACAATATTAATTTATTTTCTACCATACCTGTAGAAAAAAGATTATTTTTCTGATGTAAAATCATCAAATAACCGTCTTTCGCTGTGGGTAAAGCGGAAAAGTGTGTCAGACTTTTACTAACTGAATATCATACATGTGCCTTTTTGAGCCTGCAATGTTCCAAGGCCACGTTAACCCTTTCACACAAACCCGCAACAGAAAAAATAAAAGACACTTGAAAACAAGAGACGAACAACAATAGTTACTGTCGAAGAACGTAGTGAAAGGGCACTTTAGTATAAAATTATCTTATAACATTCATAAGTTCTACAATGGAGCCCAATTTGAATAAAGCGTTTTATATTTTGATTTTAACTATCGAAAGGTGTGGCCTTGAATAGAGCCTCCGTTTTTTTCTTTTTTTTACGTCGGTAACAAAAAGCACATACGCACTGCCTTCCGGCCAAAGGGGGTGTGGGACTCAATCGGTAGACGCGACCGCCAGCAGTAATATCCACTAAACATCTTCCTACGACGCCCGCTGCTTGTTGACAGAAATGGGGCGGGGGCCAGTACCTGGGTTGCAGCGTATGACACCCCGCCCGCGGACAACGTCCCTCGGGCCAAAACCGGGGGACCTCCTCAGGTCCAAGTATTGAAATACATCCTCGGGCCTTTACTGACAGAACAAGGTAAAAGGGGTTAAAGCCATACTCCGCGCATAGCTAGTTTGGATCGGCGGATGCAGTGTCAATAAGGCCAGTCACATGGCTGAATGACTACGACATACAGTGATAACCGGGATTAAGGTCGTATTGAAGAACGAATGCACTCGATATCAAGTACCACAATCCAAGGATTGTGAACTTTAGTGAAAGTTGCCAACCTCTTGGGCTAGCGGCGCCACGTGCGCGACTAATACAGAATAAAGTAAATGGGACTATTTTATTTATTTTTAACCAAATATACTCATGTGTGTTTAGATTGAGGGGCCACTTTTTGTTTGTTATATAAGCAAGTGATGGATTAAAAATATCTTCGTAACAATTCCCGCACTACTTTAATTTCCCGAAAAACCGAGAAACTATTCAACACGACACGTGTTTCGCCCCTACACAGGGCATCTTCAGGTAAGATAGGATCCTCAGAACAACGATGTTTTCACGACCAACGCTGAAACGAGAGTCAATATTAACTTTATTCGGTTATTTTGTATAAGTTAAAAAAGTTTTGTAGCTCTATTATAAAAAATATCTTAATAGGGTTTTTTTACATGTATTATCTCTATGTTAAGTATTAGGAGGAGAACAGTTTCTTGGAGTGTGTGGGGGACCAATCAAGATAGGAGCCCAAGCCAACGTCACCTGCAAGTAACGCACCTGCCGATCAGCGAACGAGGCTCTAGCAAATATAAAAGATCCAAGCCAATATAAAACATAAGCGGCAATAGACTCGTGAGTCCAAAACGAAATATTTATGATGCCCGTGCTCACCCCTTACGTAATTGGTACACCTTCATTAGATATTAAAAAAATATTTTTCTATTCATATTATCATCAACTAACTAACTAACTAACAAGAACATTCATATTTTTCCATCTGTACACCGCCTCCAACTTGGCCCAAGCTCGAACGGTTCGTCAACAAATCGACAATAAGAAAAAAACATTCCAACAATCACTTAAAGCGTTGCAATAACAGATTTTTAATTTAGAAATATTGTGAAACTTTTACCGGCGTTCGTTGATGTCTTTTATATTACTTATGGTATAAAATGTACTGGGTTTACCCTTTTATTGACCTTGGGTTAACATTACTGTTCAAGTAGATACATTAAGGTTGGTACACTTAAATGCTTTTTGCTTAGCCAATGATCAAGACGGCTAGATTACAACTATCAATGAGCCAACAGATTTGATGCGAAATATATTTTTGTCTAATTTGGGTAAGTATTTTTAATTTTTTTTCTGCTGATGTATATTATTGGGTTGTGAGTTTGTTTGAATAAATTTCTGCGTATTGTGAGTTTATTTCAATGTTTTGCTTTTTAAATAGATATTAAACTTAATCTATTTAATTAGGTGGTCAAGTATTCACATGCAACTAGACATGCAAGTCTGCCAAAACATTTTAAGTAAATCCATATATAAAATCTTATTTAGCAAAATTATCAAAGCAAAGAAAATATATAGACTAAAACGTTTATCTTTTGTTTTGTGTACCGCTATAAATATAGCAAGAACAACATGTTTTACTGGGAGCGTTGATGTCTTATACATAGCAGTCTCTCGCAGAGCCACATTTTTGCAAGCAGTTTATTTTTAATAATAGCTTCGTGCGTTTAGCTTGCTTAGCCAATGTCAAGTGATATATTAATAATATTTTATTCATAGTAAATGAGAATGAGTGGTTATAAGGATGATAGAGATGCCCTCCCCTAAGCCTCTTGAGTCCTCAGTAAAGATATACTGATATCTCACTTGACCTTCCTAAAATAATTTAAAAAGTGATGTTGCACTATTTTGTTTTATTTACCAACACTCTGTACATTCACAAACAAGTAACAGTTAATAATCCACCGTTATTACACATGAATGTTCGGTTTATCACAAATTTTAGAAAATAAAACAAAAATGCAGACATAACGCTTAACTTTCCCGCCAAGAAGATCCTGACAGGCAGTTTTTAACTTGTTTATGAAACATTTTCTATTTGTTGTTTTATGAATCCATAGATTACCAATATGGCGTGGGGTTCAGTATAGATGCACTCTGCTCTGAGGTTGTAAGTTCAATTCTTATATTTCCTACGATTTTCGAAAATAAGCATTTTCAAAAAAAAGTATCTGTGTTTGTATTTAAGCCATTATTGTGTACACATAGCACAAACTCTGCTTTGATTGGAATTAGAAGCGCTTTATGATATATCCATGAATAATTATTTATTAATAAGGGGTTCTATCTTTGCCAATATCATCAAAATATTATATCAAAAATGTTGATTACAACAACACGTTTACTTTAAATTAGGACTACACTTGCGTAAGCTTTGCAGTATGCACTTTAAAGGATTGAATAAGTTCGGTCCGGCTCACACCGGTTGTGACTGGATTTTTGCAACATATTACAAAAGTTCCGCATCAACTTCGGCAGGCTTATTCTAAAAAGTACTCTACATCACTCGAATAAGGTCTAAAATTTTATTAACATTGCCCTACGTATTATTTAACAGCGGTTCATCATATCCTAGCTTTATCACAGTTGCCCCAAACTTAAGCCCAAGTCTTTAAGTTCTACAGGATCATTTAGATTTGTCAAATTTGACATAAACAGATTTTTTTTATCAACAATGAATGAGATATGAGAGAGAGACAGAAAGAGCTGTACCATAATCAAGAATTAAAAGCAAAATGTATTTTTTGTCAGAATTTGTACAGATTTTTCAGTTAATCTGTCTGTTGTGTTCTTTTCTCAAGATTTGTCAAAAATCTGCTCGCCTGGTCTAACTAGATTTGGTTGAACTTCAGTTATTATATGGAGCGACTGTCATCTGACCTCCATAACCCGGAGGGAAACATTATTCTATGGTTAAAGCAGTTGTCATAATATTAGATATGGCGTGGATGTCAGTATACTCAGATGAATGAATATCAAGAGATGAACTGTTGATGACGTCATACCCTACTACCCAAAATGTCATTTCGACTCCTAAAGACTCCTATCCAAGCCACCAAATAAAAAAGGTACTCATAGCATTTTACTACCATGGTAACTAATTCTTTTCAATTCGGTCGCTTTATCACTTGTGTCAAGTTTTGCCGTTGCTAAAGAACGCATCGCCAGAAAACAGCAATTTTTCAAGGAAATTACGCAAAATTGTGGTTGTTTCACGTGTGTTTGTGCAAGAAGTAAGAAAAAGAAATGTCTTGCATCGTGCGCGGTTGTAGATCGCATTCGGGAAACAAAGAAAACTCAGGCGAAAATATCAGTTTCCACAAGTGAGTACCTACAATGTTTTTATGTTGAAATAAGCCACAAAATACTATGGGCATAATAGGCAAAATACCGCCGATTTCTTATATTACTAAACAATGACAATTTCAATTATTTTAGAATAAAAATCGTGAATATAAACAATTCAGATTTGAGGTTATTAGTGATGTGAAAATGGTTATCGATTACTTGTCGAAAACGGAACGTGCTATATTGATATTCCGAAATTTTACGTTAGGCCGAAGTGTACAATATTGCACACTTATTCTGCGCGCTGATTAAAGCTTCGCTAGGCGTTAAAGTGCTTTAAAATTTGTTAGACTCAATTAAAAGAATATTAATATTCGTAGCATTATTTCCGAAATAATATATTTTCTTCACATACGTTGTAATTTATTTTAAGTAAGTAAGTAAGGTAGTAGAAGTAAGTAAGTAGGTAAGTATTCGACAACTGCAAATCGATTCGAATAGAATAAAAATGAATGAAAATGTATGAAACTGACATTCACAGCTAATATCGTTTCAATAAATCTAGCATTTCTTTAATTACAATTCTAGAGATCAAAAGCCGATTCGCCTGACAGTCGAATTGGAATCTTCGGATTGTCTGTAAGAATTCAAACCTACACCAAAAGGGCGATAAACTCAGTTGAAGGCGGGCGAAAGTCAGAGTCAGGCCTGCTCGCTTCTTGTCAACTAAAAAGTACTATTCAATCTAATAGATTTAGCTTATGGTTCTTCACACTTTCTTTAAGGTTTCCCAAAACTGAAGACATTCGCAGGCGATGGTTCATTGCTGTTGATAGAAGTGAGAAGCAGCACAAACACTATTGGAAAGTATGCTCAAGACATTTTAATCCCGAGTGCTTTGTGGGAGGGAGCTTATTGCGAGCTCGCTTGATAGAAAATGCAGTACCAACTTTGAATTTGTCCTGTCTAACAGAAGTTTTGGTAAGAAAGATTTTTGTTAAATACCTATATATTTTTATTATTTTATTTTTACATTTTAGAGAAACTATTCACATTATAAAGTAAATTATAAGCTTAAGTAAATAAAAAGACAGTCATATTTTGTATTAAGTACTTCGTCGTTCTAAAATTCAGTTTATATAATTAAAGATATTTTTAGGGAATGCCAATATTGGACACATCAAGTGAACAAGAAATGACCACCGGAGTATTAGCAACACATGATATGTTAAGCTTAACTAAAGTAAACAAACTTTTTTGTAATGTTTAAGTGAAAGAATATTTAAGATGATATACCTACTTAAGCGACAGTTGTATGCCAGGATCGCAGCAAGTGGCGATCGTTAGTCTGCCTACCCCGATGGGAAACAGACGTCAGTTTATGTATGTATGTATACCTACTTATTTTTTTTTCAGGCCTGGCCGAAGATAGAAATTAGCCGGCAAGAATTTAACAAGAGTGTCCCTGTTTTGCCCATGCCACTAGCAACTACGAGCTCGGTAATTCTTATGAACTTATCGTATCATAATTTATAGTTAACGTTTAGTTTAGATTTTTTGGTCAGTTTTATTTTCAAATTTTGTTTTTTTTAGAGATTTACAACAACAGTTCAGACGACTGAAAAAGCAATCTACGAAGGGCGCATTGACAGTCTACAAAAACGAATTAAGAAACTGGAGCTGATTGCCAAGAAACGCTTGTTAAAATTAAATGCCCAAAAACAACGTACTCGCCTTTTGAGGATAAAGAATTTGAACATTAATCAAAGGTTGGTTGAATTATTAGAAAAGGAGAAACTGGATAAAGAGTACTTGATTATGTTGAAGAACGTCAAAAACAATGAAATCATTGAGAGATATTTATCCAAGGTGCAAGGCAGTATAACAAAAGAATATTCCTTGGAACTCAAAAGGTTTGCAGTTACTCTCCATTACCTTTCACCGAAAGCGTACACCTTTATACGGGGTGAATTAAAAGACATACTGCCACATCCTAACACCATTTCAAAATGGTACTGTAGCCTTGATTGCAATCCAGGGTTTACTAAGGAGGCGTTAGATGCTATTAAAGAAAGGGTGGCTCAAATTGATGGCAAACCATTGTACTGTGCCCTTAGCATCGATGAAATGGCAATCAGAAAGATCATCGAATGGGATGGACGTAATTATTTTGGCTATGCTAATGTCGGGTGCGACATTGATTCTGATGATGCTCCAATAGCTAAAGAAGCATTCACATTTATGGTCACGGCAATGAACGACAATTGGAAAATCCCGGTGGGATATTTTTTGATATGTAGCATTACATCGCAACAAAAAGCTGGGCTTGTTAAACAATGTATATCATTGCTGCACGAATGTGGCGTTATCGTCTTGTCTTTAACTTACGACGGCGCTGCCACAAACAGAGCAATGTGCACTCATCTGAGCAACTATAAATCCTCAAACAGCTTCCGGCATGATGATCACGAAATATATTATTGGCCAGATCCTTGCCACAACATCAAACTGATAAGAAACGCCTTTGCTGACAGACATGATCTTATAGACTATAAAGGACAAAATATCTCGTGGCGCTATATTGAACGATTAAACCAACTTCAAAAGGACGAAGGTATTCATTTAGGTACCAAACTTCGAGAAGAACATTTAAATTTTCAGAAACAGAAAATGAAAGTTCGGCTGGACACAACAACACAACACAACTACTTAGCCAGTCAGTAGCGGATGCTCTAAAATATTGCCAAGAAAAAGAAATCCCAGGTACTAATAATAATGTAATTTTTACTAAATACTCTTTTTAATTCACACGCTTGCAAATAAATTTACATACAAATGGTATTATGGATTATGGGAGACAGGCCTGAGTTTATGTATGGACTATGATTGTTCACATTTTTCAGGGTTCCGAACGTCAATAGGAAAATATTGTACAATGGTACCAATGGTATTGTTATGACACTTCGATTACCGGAGCACTTTTTACCTATCTGTGTACCTATAATTTGTATTAGTTTCGGATTGAACAATAAAAATGTATAATTCCAGGGTTTGAGGACTGCATTGGAACCATCGGGTTTATTACCATTTTCAACAAATTGTTTGATATCATGAATAGCCGGAGCGTACGTGCAAAAGGGTGGAAGAAAGCAATAAATCCATGCAACATTGCAGCCATCAAAGAATTTTTTTCTGAAGCTGAAACTTACATAAAATCATTGAGATTCGCAAACGACAATTGCAAAACAATGATAAACCAAGTTTCACGAAGATTATTACGCACAGATGTTCTTGAAGAACTACATGACCATTCTTTAGATAACTCCGTGTTTGACGACCACCGCAATCTCTTACTGAAATCAGTCAGTGAAACGTATTTAAATATTAGAATTCATCATATCACTAAGCAAATTTCTGCACCCATCGAAAAAATTAGGTCATTTCTGACAAAAACTATTATATTCAAAGGTCAATAATAAATAGTTGTAAATATGATTCAAGAGTATATTAATATAGGAATTTTACAATCCACTTACCACTACTTCGCTAAGTTTCATTCGCAGAGAAGAAGTAGCAAGAAACTCATACGGATATATTGTTTTAATTCATTGTTTGTTATTTACAAATTATATTTGTACGGTCACTAAATAAAGATGTTGTGACTTGATTGTTGGTTTAAAACGTTTTAAGTTATTTTTGTTTCTGTAAAATAAAGCTATATTTATAAGAATAATTTGAGTTTAGTATTTTATTGTAGAGTAGCTGTCGCCCGTAGCCTCGCCCGTGTGGCAATTAATGTCCGTTTCGTGTTTCCCAGCTATCGCTATGCTAAATTATAAAAAGTTCGGCCTAGTAGTTTAAAAGTGAAAAGGTAACAGACAGAAATTACTTTCGCATTCATAATATTAATATACTTTTTGAACTTAGAGAAAGGACATATTTTTTTTTTTTATATATTAATTCTCAACTTGTTGGTCCATTCGACTCATATCGATATCGATTAAAACTAATTGTTACATCCCTGGTTGCTAGCGTTTGACAGATAGGGCTGTAGGCGGCTAGAAATCGACATAGTGATAAAAATACTTCCATCTTGTTTTTTCGCCTGTACAACTTTCATTAGCGTAACAAGGATAGCATTACCGTCGTAGCTCCTACTAAGTTACACTTCATCTATTGATATTCATTCATCTGAGTCAGTATACCTGCACGCTGCTCCTGAGGTCGTGGGTTCGATTCCCACACAGGACAATAATTTATGTGCACGAATAAGAATATTTGTTCTCGTCTGGGTGTTTCCTATGTACGAGTATATTAAGTACGTTTTTACAGAAAAAAAGTATTTAAGTATGTTTATCCGTTATTTAGTTTTCATAAAACAAGTACGTAATGATACTTATTTTGGAACTAAATAATTGGTGTAATTGTTAGAAATTATTCATGTATGTATTATTATTGTTATGTAATTAAAAGAGATAAGGTCAATAACATGCTTCTTTGTTTTATGGTAAATAAAATTACTTGTGTGAGTTTTATTATTTTCTGTCAATGGATGCTGTGAGGACTTTTAAGTAAAACACCTACTTAAAACAAGAACTTAGCTTTTACGTTTGTAGTAACTAACTACGTATTAACAACAATCCTAAAAAGTGAAGCATCATGTCTGCAGTTTTGTTTTTTTTTACAATTTGTGATATTTCGAACATAAATGTGTAATAACGGTGGATTATTAAATAAAATGCACAAGTTTTCAACCGCACAATTAAAATAGATAATGAACGTCTTAATAACAACATCCTGTCGTTTATAATAAACATAAATTAGTGGCTACAGCTGTATTGCAATATAGTTGCGAAGTCAATTCCTGCACACTTGTCAACAAAATGTGTTTCTTTATAACTTTATAGAAAATATAAACAAAAAGATATTTATTTGGTACAATTGAGACACATAAAACAAAAGAACCTTACACTATGAACATAAAGCAAATATAAAACACTAAGGTGTCCCAACACTAAGCAGTTCAGCATGTGTCAGTGTTTTAAGCTGACGCTGATTTTCATGTGCTTTAGAGAATTATATGCAACCGATTGCAACCAAAGCTTTCATAAACAAACCAAAAAGTTTGATTTTGAATGTCAATGTGAAGCAGTTTTTTAATAGCAATAAGCAACGTCTTTTAATTTAGTCGAGAGACTCGTGACTGCTAATTAATGTGTATTAAAAAGCTTTCAACTTCGGCCGCTTCCTCTGACTTCATACGAATCAGGATCAAAATCTGAATAACGATCAGGTACTTCATTGTAATTATCGTATAATTAAGGTATCTTTCAGGACCAATTAAAAGAATCTGCATTTAATTATTTATAGGAAAGCTTTGAGTTCAAAAGATTGTGGCAGAAAAGCAGGGGGTCGTGGTTTTTCTGCGACTTTGAGTCACAAGCCGCTTTGTCTAAAATTAAAATTATTGTTTAATAAGTGCACAATGTAACCATGATTTTATTCATATTAAAAAAAATACTTATTACCGATAACATTATAAAAAGACACTTAAACTTATTAATTTGTATATTAAAAGATGCTGTAAGATGCATATAGGTAAGCTCAAATATCGCAATGCATTCTGCGTTGACAAGGACTGGGCTGACCTGCAGTGACTGGGTCAGTGTATTTTTTAATAATCATTATGCAACGATTACCACTAACCGGTCCGTTACATGAGGACTTGTGGTGCAGTGGGTGACTTATATTAACTCTTGCAACATACAACTGCACGGATAAATGTGAGACGAGATATGTACATGAGATCAATTTAGATCAATTCATCAATTTAGTAAGAAAAGCTATACACATAACCTAAACACAAGGAATAAGCATATACTAGTTGTACATGCCAATAGAATCCAAAAAAATTAAAAATCTTTTAAAGGTCAATGTGTGCGATTCTACAATAAAATCCCAAGGAATATGCAGCAATTAATCCTAAATAAATTTAAATTAACAATTAAACGTAAACTATCTTCAAAGGGGACTGAAAGAAGACTGTATGGCAGATTAGAATGCTTGGCATCAAACTGCCTTTTCATACAGGCTGTTCTAATATGAACGACTTAGAACATATTTTAATGTTATATTAAATTGCATTGTATAGCTTTACAGAAAAATGAAGATTGTAACTAACCAATTGATAATTTAAAGTAGCATTGCCTGTGAGTTTCTTGCTAGTTCTTCTTACAGAGTGGTGGCTCGGAACTGGCACTAAGATTCACTTACACTTAAAAAAAATATTTTTTAAATTGTTTCGATTGTTTTTTTGTTTTTGTATTTAATTTTGACGCTTTCAAGTACTATGTAATAGTTTATAGAATAAAAAGTTTGAATTTAAATTTGAGGGTGTCGTAGAAGGCGACTTAGGGAATGGGATTTTGTTCAGCGATTATTTGGGCGAAGGGCTAGAAACTGTTTCCGCTGCGACAACGTTGCCCCAGCGAAACTTTTTTTATTCCATGGACGTAAAAGAAAAGAAAATTGTTTCAAAAATCGAATTTATATAACCAAATAATACTGAACTTTGTTTTTTTTCCGCTGGAGCAATTGGGGTAGGCGTGAGATTATATGTATGTAATTGTATTGTTCAAGTATGTTATGTAACTTTAGCTACGGGCTAAATACGGGTTTTTGTTCTGGCCTTGTTGTTGTATGTATAGTAATATTGTTTTTTTAAGTATGTGTTGAACAATGTATTTAAGTTACACAAATATTAATTAAACAGTGGGGATTTTGCGAAAAAGACCTTCGGCACCATATATTGTTCACGTGCAGTTGCTGAACGTCCATTTCCCAATACTATGTTCACATTAAGTAAGGTACTTTATATGAGCCTCATAAAGTCCACTGCTGAACGTTAGCCTCCCCAATAGATTACATTCTATTGGGAGTATTAGCCTATCACCAAGCTGGGCAGAGGGGTCAGTGATAGCGGTTCAAGCAATTAACAGGATGAAGCTGCTGCCTATGATCGTCGACCCTTACGATTCGCAATGAGATAAAAGAGGGAGGCACTATTCTAGGTCGGTACCACACGGCATAAAAATGTACTTATTTCTAGAAATTTACCAGAATATTACCCGATTTTCTTTTATTTTTATGGTTAGAAATAAATCTTCTAACCCACCACTCAGGGCTCTGGTTTTTATTTGTAGAATTTAGAAAAAAAAAACTGCTAATCTATAGATATGGACTACTTAGATAGAACTGGACCGATATGGCGTGGAGGTCAGTATCCTTGCGCTTCTGAGGTCGTGAGTTTGAATATTTGTTCAAGTCTCAATGTGTCGTATGTAAATTCAGTGTATAATTATAAAAAAGTATTAATATATTCAGTATAAAACAAAGGTTCTGAACTGGATTCGGCCGTCGGAAATACACGCACGTTTATACGAACGCAAGACTAAAACTTAGCCAGGAAGCAACCCACAGAAATGAGGCAGAAATTTTCTATTGAAAACTATCGTACGTAAAGTGCAAGTCATAAGCTTAATCTCACAGACTGTAGTTTAACAGAAACAAGTTGATTACGACTTGTATTGGGGATTGAGTTGTATAATATACGACCTACATACAATTGCAACCTTCGAGAGGAACTTTGCAGGGAAACTTTTCTCTCCCAGAATAACATAAGATTAATTGAACATATTTAATGCATACATTAATAAATATTATCGATAAATCACACAAACAGTATCGACATTATGCGCATGTTTCCCGGCTCTAGACGCGGGCCTTATAAGCGGGGCGTGAAATGACATTTATGCAACCCATCATGAGACAGTGAGGTGCATTTCTTACCGGGCTGCCACGGTTAAAGCACACAGATTTTAGTTAGTCGGTCATTTAGTGTTTTATTCCAATAAAACTTATTTAATGATATGCACTCTGCAATACATTTAAATTTCATCTTTCTTCAATCAGCCAATTGCCGTCCACCGCTGAACGTTGGCCACCCCGAAAGAGCGCCTTTTAATTTCATCATTAAAAGATTATTAATATAATTTGCTTGTCATTGGTTGCTAGGCAACGCTTTGTTATTAATCATTCTATAACTAATTTGGCCCAAATGTCAAACCATGATATTATTTTTATCAAATAAAAGTGACAGCACTAGTTTTAAACCTGGTTTAACGTTAGATCTTGTTTTGTAACATGCCTCTGAATGTTTTGTTTCTTTAAAACCATAATATAACCATTAACAGTCTACATAGAGTTTCAACATGCATTGTGGTAAAATGGGACTGCAAAGACATGATCTCTCGCGCAGGCATTAATTCTACATACGGCTTCTCATTTATGCGTCTAGTAATACAGATTACATAAAGCTTAAAAGTAGCGACTCACTGAGAGCATTACAAAATCTACTGTCTTTCTTAGAAACTAATGTAATGCACAGTAACGTAACAGTTTTGAACGACGTGTTTGTTTATTTATGCTTTAAACAATAATAACATATTTACAACACTGAGTTAGTAGGTAGGCACATACACGTACTTTGCACGCATTACTCTATTACTTTATTAAATAGTAAGAATTGAGACCACTGTATTTTTTTAAATACTGATTTTATTTGAAAATAATGCTCTGTATGCGATTTTTGTTAGATAACTATCATAGCACCTAAAATAGGCTTGTAAATACTAACAAAAGTGTATCGGAATATTGTAAAGCAGTGAATTCTGAATACTATTATTCTGAGTTTTGGCGCCATCGCGGGATAACACTCCGCGGCAGTAGTTTATTTTCGAAACATTTAGGAAAGTCTTTGCTATTTACTTGACTAGACTATGACGAACCTTATCTATCGCGAGTGTCGAAAGCCCAGTGGCGAGAACCCTTGCCTCTAAATTCAGAGGGTCTCGGGTTCAAACCCTGGTGGCACACCTATGACTTTTCGAAGTTATGTGCGTAATTATCGCTTGCTCCGTGCCTTGGAAAGCACGTTATGTCATTGGTCCCGGCTGTCATGAACATCTATGGCAGTCGTTATTAGGAAGTCAATGCCTTCTAACAGACTGACAGCTGGTTTAACTATAGAATGATGTTTCCCTCTGGGTTGCGGAGGTTAGACGGCAGTCGCTCCACGTAATAACTGAAATTCAGTCAAATCTGGTTGAACCAGTGAGCAGACCCTGGGCCCAAAGCTTAAGTCTAGGGCAACCGGGATAATGTTGGATATGTGACTATGGCGAACCTTAGTAACCTAGGTACTTTACTTTTACTGAAAGACGAAAACACTGCATTAAACTTTATTTATGTAGTTACTTGACACTGGCAAATAAGGAACTCTAAGCGAAGAGTTCATATCTAAGAAATAAAAATACAATTCTAAATTCAATTAATGATTGATTCGCCGGCTTAACTTTTGTATTCTTATGAGAATAAATAGATATAATATTCTCCCAACTTAACAGACGAGGAGGACGATAAGGAAAAATATTGCTGGATCTAAATATTTGGATCGTAAACACGACCAATCTCAGGACACCGATAGGATAAAACAATACCTAAAACCACAAAAAAAACTTTAGAAAAGTTGTGTCATATCAGATCACTTATATAGACTGAACGGTTGCAAATAACATCATGAGAATAATTATTTGTTAGTGTTTGTAATAAATATATTATACAATATTCACCTAACTTAACAATTAAAATTAGGAAATCCTTACCAGATTCAAGTAATCCGATCGTAAACACGACCAATGTCAGTACTCTAACAGGATGCATCTCAATTATATTACTATCACTAACTGTATGAACGTTGTGTCATTTGAGATCACTTTTTCGCGGCACTTACAAATAAGAACTAGAGAATAATTATTCGTTGAGTGTCGACGTTGAGCGGTTTGGGGAGCGCGAGTTGCACTGACTCGGGTGCCGGCGCGCGTTGCATAAGACATCTTAGCCCTCTCTTCATAGTCTTGATACAGATTATCATTTGGGGGACACTATACTTTCGCTACACTTTATTGCTCCAATGATTATGTCTACGAGTGCTGTTCGCGGACAGATCTTGCAAGTTGTTCTCTGTCAGTAGATGCAGCGACCCTATTGGAGGTTAGGTAACGTGTAACATATGATGTGGAGGTTAGTATACCTGCTATTTAGTTCCAAGATAAGTACCATTAAGAACTTGTGATATGGACTACATACGGGATCGACAAATATAAATAATTTTTTTTAAATACGTACTTATTATAGGAAAACACCCCTTATATCTTTTGATAGATATAGATTGATTTATTAATAAAATATGGCGTATATGCTATTATGAAACCGATGCCACTTATGAAAGTTAGATAAAATAATGCTCGGGCGCCCATTCCCAATAAACAAAAGCTAGAGTGAAGATGAATTAATATATTTCAAATCAAATTTATTTATTTAGCAACACATACATACATACATACATTCATTCACTCCTGTTTCCTCGAAGGTATAGGCATAGGCATATTATATGCCCACAGTTCGCCAATTATAAAGTTAGTTTCACTATCATTGTGCCATTATAAAGTGACAAATCTATAGCCGTTTATCGGGAACTGTTATGTTCGCACGAGCCTCTTCCGTTGATCAGCAGGTGCACCACTTGCAGGTGAGGTTGGATTGGGCTCCTTAGGTCTTGGTAGGATCTCTATACACCATTTAGCAACACAATCACATACAATGACTGTACTAAGTAGGCACTGGTTATATTCAAGGCGAAGCGTTTTTTAAAGACTGTGCATAAATTATATTTCATTGATGGCAGATAGCTGGTTACGTTTTACATTATTAATTATTATAATTATTTGAAACTTGTGAAGACAATTATATATGTTAAATTTTCCGCCATTTGCTATTTGCCTTTTCGTGATAATGGTTTCCGTTTAAACTGGCAATACGCATGCAGCTATTTAAGTTAGTAAGTAGTAAAGTTTATTTATCATCAATGTGTACATCGAAAAAAATGTCTAAAAAACTAGATGGACGTACGTAAATACTTTATACTTGTCAATGTTTACTTAATATACATAGGAAATAACCACTCGTGGCTGAATGTTCATGTTCATGCACGCAAAGATTTTTACTGTGTGAGAACCGAACCCATGACCTAAGGAGCGGAGTGCAGGTAAACTGACCTGACCTGACCACATCATAATTATGTGACGCCTAACTTCCAATAGGGTCGCTGGATCTATTGAATGACAGCAATTCGCAAGATCTGGTATGCAGCTATTTAAGTTATTTATTAGTAAATTTTATTTATCATCATTGTGTACCTACATAAAAGTGTAATTGTATTTATTATATAAGCGCTAGGAGGGTCTTAGGCAGCGGGGGCTGGGGGCCCCGGCAGTCTAACCATGGACCCTCCGGGAAACACACGCTATGGTCGCAAAGGGAGGTAGGAGCGGCGCGTCCACTGCGCCTTTCTCAATAAGCGGCTGGCGTCGTCAGAAGATTTTTAGTGGGTTTTATTGCTGGCAGTCGCGTCTGCCGGTGGTAAGTCCCACACCACCTTTCGGTCCCCCTTTGGCCGGAAGGCAGTGCGTAAATGCATCTTGTTACCTACGAAAAACAAAAAAAAAAGAGGACGCTGCTCTCGCCAATCCGCACTGGGTCAGCGTGGTAGAGTATGACTCAATACCCTCCAACCTTGGTATGTGAGAGGAGGCTAGTGCTCAGTAGTGGGACGTCATTGGGCTGACATGATGATGATGATGATGACTATTTTTATTTACTTTAGTGAAAAAATTAAAACCCGTTACTAGATAGCAACAAAATATTGAGAGAATTAAAAGAGAAGGTATGATAAAGTGCTTTCCGAAACTGTTGACTACTTTAGGAGACGCCTTCAAGCTGCTAGAATGGAAAGAATTCGGAATCAACATCACGGCCGAGTGAGACGGGCGAATCATTACTCACCTTCAGTTTGCCGATGTAATCGTGTTCATGGCAGATTCGCTGAAAGACTTAGGCATTATGCTCGTAGACCTCAACCGAGTCGACAAGGGGGTCTCAAAATTAATATGGATAAGACTAAGGTCATGTTCAATGTCCACGTGGGACTTCCTAGTGGTTGCTGGGAACTCGGCTCTCACAGTTGTTGACGAGTATGTCTGGACAAGTGATCCAGGCAGGTCCTACTTCGACAAAGCGGTTAATCGGCGAATCCAACTCGACTGGGCAGCGTTTGGGAAGCTACCTAATACCCTTTCGTCCCAAATACCTCAGTGCCTAAAGACGTAAGAGTTTGATCAATGTGTGTTACCAGTGATGACTTATGGATTCGAGATGTGGTCTCTTACTATCCCTTATGAGGAAGCTTCGAGTCGCACAGCGAGCAATGGAGAGAGCTCTGTTGAGAATTTCACGGCGAGGTCGAATCAGAAATGAGGAGATCCGTAGAAGCAAGAAAGTCACCGACATAGCTCAAAAAATCAGCAACCTGTAGTGGCAGTGGACAGGGCACATAGCCGTTGGGGATGAAGCATTTTTGAAATGATTTGATAGGAAACGTAGCGAACGGAAAACCTGATAAGGGTTGCAGGATCACGATGGATGCAGACCGCGCCTGCGATCGGTCACATTGGAAGCTAATAGGGGAGGCCTGTGTGCAATGCGTACGTAAAATAAATACATACCTATATGACATAAGTATATTAAATGAATATAACATACTATTACATACATACACATAGTAAAAGATACATGTTTTACTTTAAGGTGAATTCATTAAGTAACGTTGTCGTTTTTATATTTTTGCTGTACATATTATATTGATTTATTAACCGAGTTTTATTTTAGACTAGCGGTCGCCCGCGGCTCCGCCCGCATGGATGTCGGTTACCGCTGCAAAATGCCTACCCAGAGAAGACACGGTCAGCATAATGATTCCCAGGTCAATTCACAGACACCGACACTAACATCGCGACGCAGTAATTATTCGCAGGCTGTATAGATTGTCTTTATGTGGATGTTAAAGTTGTATTTTAGCTTCTCGTCCAAAGTAGAATGGATATCCTACGGAACTCGGTGTTTGATAAAGGGTCCTATGGGCACTATTGTAAAAGCAAAATCGAAGTTTGGGGGTTCAAAAAGAAATATTTTGTATGTAGGGTCCAAACTTGCGAGGTCCTACGGGTACGTAGCCCATTGGGGAATGTCGTGGTGGTGGATGCTGGGAATAATACGAATAGCGGATCTCTGATTTTTACTGCAGTTTGTTTATATTTTATACGCTCTTATGTTAAATTAGGATATAAGGTAATCATGCGCAGGCCATGAAGTTCAGTTTTGACTAAAGCATAAGGAGCTTGTTATAAGTGGGTTCACAGGAAAGTTCAAAATCTATGGTAATTGGTTCTTCAAATGCTAGGATTTTCTTGAATTGGCACTTACGGATAATAAATATTATTGAAGGTATATTATAGTTATAATTATTACAATCTTTGATATCTCACAATCCAAGACTTTAGCAGATGATCTTCATAAAAAGGCGTTGTTCGTACTACATAATTTTCTAGTGTTAACTGAAATTCATTGGTTCAATTCTGTCGCCACATTCCATCATGTAGCATGGTGATAATCATAAGATAATAGAGCTTCACCAAATTGAAATTCACAATAAGAGTACCTACTAATTAAAAATGGCCCTTGCCTAAAAATTGCAGAATTATTTCAAAATTTGGCCTGACTCAGGTGGCTTTAAAAAAATTCAATTAATTTAATTCGTTAGGTATTTGAATAAACATACAAACTGAAAATGCGTCAGCATCTCACATTCACTGCTTTACTTTTGACATATCTTTATAATTTATCTGCTTGTAATTTGTGGGGCATAATTTATTTTATGCCATAATTAAAAAATTACAAAAAAGTATGTTAAAAAGAGCAATAATTATCTTTAGAGACAATTATAGACAAATCTACAATTATAATTAGTTAGTAACTCATAATAGTATTCAATTATCACAACATTTGCAGCTTATAGCTTGATTATAGCTCCTACTCATAGAGAGATGAGTCCGCAATTACTAGGCAATGTTTAAATGAAACCAACTAATACATTTTAAAATTTATTTGACTTAAAAGTTACACCATTTAATCCAGCTGAAAAAGAAAAGAAAAACAAATTAGTAACAATTCTGTCTGCTACTTTCACATGACATGGAAATTTTGATGTTTTCAAGTAAAATGTAATAGTTAATCCTTTCTAGAATGAAAGGCAAATATCTCTTAACCCATCAATTTCTAGTTTCTAGACACAACAAAACTTAAGTTCCTAAGCAATTAATTATTTTTAACTCTTTTACAGTTAAAGGCAATATTATTCTTACCATAAAATGAGCATGTAGTTTAGACTTACGACAGAAACCCAATAAATTTTAATAAGCTGTTTAATGCATTAAAGAGTTACAGCGGTGTTCTGAATGGCTCAATAGTTTTTTTAGTTTTACAGTCAAAACTGTGTTGTGTAAACAAATATTTTATAGTTACACTTATTATATATTTTTATTCTGTTCATAAAGGTTATAGATAACCTGTGCTATAACATATTGTTGCATTTGCAGAAATTGCCAGCAAATATATGCAGCACGCACTACTTCAAAAAAAACTATGGATTAAAAAAACTATGGATTTTGTTAAATTACATGTAAATTATAGCAGTTATCATTATTTTACCACATAAGAACTCAATAATATAATACTTCTGAGGCTTTGAGTCGGTGTTTGAGAAGGTGTGAGTTCAGTACTCAGCTAAACTGCATATATTTCTGCAGAAATGGTTTTGATGCAAAGTCAAGCTAATATCCCAACTTATTTTTATTTTTCAAATATTTTGTACATTGGCAGAATTGCCAATAGTAAATCATAAACATGATTTCATAGTGCTTTGAATTTTTTTTTATTGAATCTGGTGTTACTCGATGAAGAGTAAGTTAGGCACAGTAGATCGTAATAAAATTAAGTAAATAACATAAAAGTAGATAAATAATATGACTGTTACTCTTCATACAAAACATAACCTGAAACCATCATTCAAGACGATTCTTACCTTCTTAAAACCGATATCGTTAGCGTATTCTCTGAAGCACTGTCTGCAAATATTTAATCCATATTTGCGAATAAGACCGTGTCGGTTCGAGCAGGCACGGCTGGAATGAAATAAACGTGTTTATAGTTAGATTCTGCACGTGCTCAATTAATGTATCGTTTTCCGTAAATTAATGCGATTTCGATGAAAAATTTTATACATACCAAGAACGCGAGCCCTGTCCGTATCTTCGTGGGTGAGAATACCAAATATTAGCGTGACCCATAGTGAGTTATTTCAATTTTAGCGTAAAATCGACACTAAATTGCAGCCAAAATGGCGACGTGACAGATTCAAAAGGAACTATTGTTGGACAGTTGACACAGACTACTAAGATGTTAATATGAATTCTACCCAGACTATAGAAAAATAAGTTTTAATGTATTCTATTTTGTAAAATAAAGCTATTAGTGTCCGACCGAAACTGGTTTTTCTGCCGAAACCGAAACTGAAACCGAATCTTCGGCCAGGGCTTCAGTTTCGGCCGAAACCGAAACTGAAACCGAAACTCACGTGTCTAAGTATAAAATTTCTTAATATACTGAAATTTGGATCATTTTAGGTACCTATTATTTTGCATTAATTAGGGCATGAAATGGAAACACAGTATATTAAGTTTGTTGTAATCATTTATTTTACATAATATAAAAAAAATATCTATTAATAACATTTTTATTATTTTGACAAATTAAGTTTTCATAGCAAAATTTTAATCATTTCACAATAATCAAATTAATAATTTGAAATTATGTTTTAAAATAATATATAATAATAATTATTATTATGTGTCAAAATAATAAAAATATTATTAATAGATATTTTTTAGTTATCACATTATTAATTTGTTACTGTTTCATTAAATACTATGTATTGGTATTTTGAGATCTTTTTCATTAATACTTTGGATTGTATTTAGTTATTTATTTATTTAACAATTTATGCACATACGGAACATACACAAAGATAGAAGTTATGAAAGACATGTACAACGGCACTGCTTATCCCTAAAAGGAATTTCTTCCAGCAGACCGAAAAAAGGAAAAAAACATATACAAAGTAGACACGTGCACAAAATACGTAACAAAACAAACTAAAATAAAACAAAAATAAAAACTAAAATCAAACAATAACATATTAAAATTAAACAATTAGACAAAAAGGAACAGCTAGCAGCAGGCAGCAAGGAAGTGTTCCTTTATTGCCTTCTTAAAAATGGAAATACTTTTGGAAGTGCGAATAATGACCGGCAACGCATTCCACAGCCTAACCGCATGCACAGAAAACGAATAGGAAAAGAAATCGGAATTATGAGAGGGGAATTTCAGGAGTAAAAGGAGATTTGACCTACATGAGGAACCAGGCGCATGAATAAAAGAAAACCGCTCACGAAGATACGAGGGATAGGAAGGATTAAAAAAAGAATTGTACAGTAAACATAGGATACGAGAGTCTCTGCGCCTTCGAATGGGAAGCCAATTCAGAGCTTTGCGATAACTCGACACGTGATCATACTTTCTCAAGCCATATATAAAACGAATACACGCATTTTGCAGTCTCTCAAGCTTATTTAGGAGCTCCTCCGTGGCATCTAAGTAACAGACATCCGCATAATCCAATACAGGAAAGACCAGGGCCTGCACAAGGAGTACCCTTGAGGCCTCAGGTAAATAACCCTGAAGACATTTCAGCGAATGAAAAGTAAAAAATATCTTGCGACTTAACTCGCTCACATGCGTCCCCCAAGATAAAGTGCTATTCATCTGAACACCAAGGTTCTTAACGGTACCGGAATACGCAATAGAGGAACCCCCCAAAACCACAGGAGGTAACTTCTGCATAATGTCACCAGTAGCAAAATAACGGCTACCTATTACAATAGCTTGAGATTTGACCGGATTCAAACGGAGACCATGGGCTTCTGCCCATTCAACAATGCGGCACAGGTCTGCATTCAAGGCAGCAATACCATCATCAGCATTGAGCAACGAAAAGTGGCCATAAATTTGCAGATCGTCTGCATAGAGATGGAAGCGAGAAGTAACAATGACCTCCGTGATCGAATTAATGAAAAGAGAAAAAAGCAACGGGGAGAGAACTCCGCCCTGCGGCACACCTGAAGAAATACTACATCAATCAGAGACTTCATCATTATGGCGAACACACTGCGTGCGATCT
The DNA here is from genome assembly GCA_949126915.1 of Musotima nitidalis. Lineage (NCBI taxonomy): Eukaryota > Metazoa > Arthropoda > Insecta > Lepidoptera > Crambidae > Musotima > Musotima nitidalis. The sequence goes on from OX421431.1 coordinate 10,069,856, forward strand.
GAAAGATAGGATTTAAACCACCCTAGAGCTAGATCAGACACGTGAACGGATTCCAGTATGGCAAGAAGGATATCAGCATCGACTGAATTAAAAGCATTGCTGAAATCAAGCAATGCTACAACCGTAAGAAGTTTGTTATCCATAGCCCAGCGAATGTCGTCAGTGACATTGACGAGTGCAGAGACAGTACTATGGCCAACACGAAAACCCGACTGAAAAGGGCTAATAAGAGTATGCAAAGACGCGAAAGCCGAAAATTGTCGGTGTACCAAGTGCTCGAGAACTTTAGATAAGAAAGGCAAAATGGATATGGGACGGAAATGGCTAGGCAAAGAAGGAGACGAAATTTTAGGCAAAGGAATAACATGAACCATTTTCCAAATAGAAGGAACAGAAGATGAGGAGAAAGAGAAAGTATTTGTACTTAGAAGAATCATCAGTCTCTTTTAGGTACAGTTTCTTGCCAGTTCTTCCTGCAGAGCGGTGGCTCGGAACTGGCACTTAGATTCACTTGCACTTAATTATATTTTATTTGTTTTTGTTATTTTTTTATAATTTTGACGTTTTCAAGTACTATGTAATAGTTTATGAAATAAAAAGAATTTTGAATTTTTTAATTTAAATTTTGAATCTTATATAAATATATTTTAGGTACCTACATCTTATATAAGCCATCCGAACGGCGCACGACAATTCTCGAACAGGGCCGACCGACTGCGCCCGTCAAGGCGTTGCCACGGGAAACGAAGTTAGGCGATCGTGCGGAAACTTTCAAAATAAGTTTCGGTTTCGGCAAAAGTTTCGGCCTATTTTGGCCGAAACCGAAACTGCCACCGAAACCGAATTTTCGGTCGGACACTAAAAGCTATACATACCAAATTATTTTTTTTTAAATTTACGTAATACCGTAACATAGATAACCTACGCCGGACCAATTCATTTAGATAATACGTATGCGCCTTTTACATCAGTATATAAGGTTCCTTGTTTATAAAATGTAATGTTGACAATTATATAAATTTATGCTACTACGTGTTTCTGCTATTATTGTAGTACCCTTTCAGGATTCATGTGTCGGATAATTTTATGTAAACATCTTAATAACCGCATGAAACAATGAATAATTGAATTATGAAATGAATTATGAATTTATCAAAAATACATTCTGTATATCTACGTCTAATCTCGGGTACGTCTCTCGGTATATAGGGATCCTACCAAGACCTACAGATCCCAAGGCAATCTTACCTGCATATATTTCACCTGCTGATGAACGGGCGAGGCTCTGGCAAAAACAACAAGCCCGGTAAACGGCTATAACATCGCCACCTATTACGTGGGACCAACTACATAATTGGCGAAATGTGAATGTATAAAATGCCTCTGCCTACCCCTTCGGGGAAACAGGCGTGAATGTTTGTATGTAAAATTTATAAAATAATCATTATAAATAAGGAATGTTATAATCCTTTCTCGATCATATCATATCATATCCATAACACAAGTTCTTAATGATACTTATCTTGGAACTAAATAATTGGTGTAATAAAATATTATTATTATATTATATCAGACTTTACGCTCTCGATACATCTTTTTTTCGGTCGTCCTCTTTCTCACTTCTTAGTTTACATAAGTTTAATTAAATAAATGAAATTAATACTAATATATTTCTTATAAATAAAATCGGTTAAACTGCCTTTGCAATAGCTTTGTTTTGTATGCCTATAAATTTTGGTGTGTGCAAATGAATAATAATAAACAATCATTACTTCTTTTTATTAATAGTCTGCCGGGAAATGTATTAGGTCGGGGAAAAAGTCTTTTCGCATAACGTAGGTATAAACTTATTATAATTTTTTTTTGACTATACTATTTGTGTCTGGCTGGTTTTGGTAACATTAAAAAGGTTCCTTTATAAAGAAAAGAAAAAAATAAAAAAAAGTTGTTTCCCGCTATTTTTCATTTGTTTTTCTCTCCGTTAAAATGAGTGAATCTAATGAAGAAATTCGATACATTTTAAAATTTTATTATAAAAAAGGCAAAAATGCAACTCAAGCAGTGAAAAAAATTTGTGATGTTTATGGACCTGATGCAGTGTCAGTAAGAGTAGCACAAATTTGGTTCAAACGTTTTCAGTCCGGAAATTTTGATGTTAAAGATGCACCTCGCTCTGGTCGCCCTGTTACGAATAAAATGGACGCCATTTTTGAAAGAGTGGAGCAAGATCGGCATATTAGTAGTTACGATGTAGCTGAAGAACTGGGAATTGACCACAAAACAGTTTTGACCCATTTGAAGAAAGCTGGTTATACAAAAAAGCTCGATATTTGGGTGCCACACGAGCTCACTCAAAGAAACTTAATGAACCGTGTACTCATTTGCGATTCATTATTGAGACGTAATGAAACCGAGCCGTTTTTGAAGAGATTGATAACTGGCGATGAAAAGTGGATCACGTACGACAAGAACGTGCGAAAAAGGTCGTGGTCGAAAGTTGGCCAGGCTTCACAGACTGTGGCCAAACCTGGCCTAACACGAAATAAGGTGATGCTGTGTGTATGGTGGGATTGGAAGGGCATTGTTTATTATGAGCTTTTACCGCCCGGAAAAACCATCGATTCTGATCTTTACTGCCAGCAACTGATGAGATTAAAGGAAGCAGTCGAGAGAAAACGGCCGGAATTGATCAACAGGAAGGGTGTGGTCTTTCATCACGATAACGCTAGACCACACACATCTTTAGCCACTCAGCAAAAATTAAGAGAGTTCGACTGGGAGGTCCTAGTGCATCCACCATATAGCCCTGACCTTGCGCCTTCAGATTTTCACCTGTTTCGGTCTCTGCAGAATTCTTTAGGTTCTGTAAAGTTGACCTCAAGAGAGGACTGCCAAAACTATTTGTCCCGTTTATTTGATCAGAAGTCCCAAAGTTTCTACAGTAACGGGATAATGTCTCTGCCCACAAAATGGCAGAAAGTTATTCAACAAAACGGTACATAAATATTGTAAATAAATGTAAATAAACTTTGAAAAAAATGTCTCGACTTTTCATACAAAAATACGAAAAGACTTTTTCCCCAACCTATTATACACAGTAAATAGTTCGGAATAAGCTGATATACTGTGAATTCATAGCCAAAATCAAAGAATAGTGCATCCATGACAGACGTTGACGGATGACGACTCACGCACGACGTAAACGACGTTGACATTACTTACTGATAACCTACCTTTGCTTCGTCTTCGTTGCCGTCTCTCTTTGTGCTTACCGTGTGTGCAAAACCGATAGAATAAGGTACTTGCTGCGTTAAAACTGCTAAAACAATTGTATTTAGTTAAATAAACTTTGGAAACGAATAGATTCGATGATTTTATAGGAATTGAACTAAACTAGTTTGAATAAAAAACTATTTTCTCAGATATAAATAAATTGTGTACTTATCACGTACTATTACTGTATGTTAAACATAAGCATACACAATTTGCTTGTGTCTGTTATATTAATAAGATTTTATCAAAATTTACCACCATTTTTTTCTTCTCTCGCCTCATTACCTTTTTAGTTCCTAAGACATAACCTTTATTCATCTGAGGCCCAAAGTCATGGACTTTGCCTTGACCTTGGAAGCCGGTACCTATCGGTCACCTACCTTAACTGTAATATGTTTTTAACCTTACCAAATATTTTATTATACTGTTTCAGGTATCAAAATGGGGATGATTACAGCACTGGTTAAGAAATTGTTTAAAATATCTATATATTTACTAATATTTGCTTCTCTTGTTGCGTTCATTCCGAATTTACCACCTTATACTACTTTCACAAGATTTGAGTAAGTATTCCGATATTATTTATAATTTTTTCTTAAATATTACTTATTAACTATAAATTATGACAGTATCTGATTTTTAAAATAATGAAATTAAAATTTTGACCAATAAATTAACTTTATTTTATTTTAGAGTTGATGAACTGCAACCTTTAGTAGGATCATTAGCATTAAATGAAGCATTAAATAATGCTGAAAAGCTATATACAGACAAACTGCTAGGTCCAGAAGCGTTCCAGCTACATAAGGGTGAAGTATACACCGGTTTATTAACTGGTGAAATAGTAAAGTTGTCACCGGGCGGACATGTCACTTTTGTCACTAAAATTGGACAGCCTTGCAGTAAGTATGAATTTTTTTGCCTGTCCTTATTTAATTTTTTCGTGTATACAAAGATTTTTAGTCTTATGTCTCTGCTTGTTATTAAGAGGTTTCTCATTTTTCATTGATTTCCTACCACATATTAGCTGCAAAAGGTTGTTTATATATAAACTAGTATATCATCTGAAGATCAAAAGTTCCATTTTACAAAAATGTGACATGATCAAAATTTTTTTGTAACATTTTAGGTGGTCTTAATGAAGAACATAAATGTGGACGCCCTCTCGGATTTGTCTTTGATAAGAATGATCATCTGTATGTAGCCGACTCTTACTACGGTATTTGGAAAGTGGATTTGAAGACTGATAGAAAACAACTGTTAGTTTCACCAGGAAAGGAAATAAATGGACAGAAACCCAAATTGTTCAACAGTCTAACGTTAGATAAACAAAATAATATGTACTGGACGGATTCTTCTGCAGACTTCCTCCTAAAAGACGGAGCTTATGCAATGCTAGCAGATCCATCTGGAAGGTAAACTCTTTCTATTTAACTACAAACTAAGACTTAGTTAAATGTCTGATATTCATTGTTCTATTAAGCGTTTAACAGACAGAAACTTTTTAGGTTTACTTTACTAATATTTCTATTAAAGACTCCCAGTAGTTTAAGTTTTTTTAACCACGTAAGTACACAATTTAGTAGGTATAATTAAGAATTTTTTTTAACAGAAAAAAAATTACCTAATTTCTTACACTAGACATTTTGATAATTGGTGAAAATTATAATCCCTCTAAAATTAAAAGGGATAACTCCCTGTAGCAATATAGCAATACTAGCTTCTCGTGTTTATTTCCTCCATATTATATTCTAATTATATAATAAGTATAGCAGATTATTAACTTAAAAGATCAAAAACCTTGCTGCAAAGGCTCGTTAGTTAGTCACATCTATTGCAATCACAAGAAAAAAATTGATTACAGTGTCCAATGTATGTTTTGCAACTAGATAACAAGCAACTATGTTTTTTCTGTATGACTTAAAGTATTCATTAGGTATTTTTTTCTTATTTTTTAATGTGACACGTCATAAAGGCTACATTCTGCCTGAAATGAAGTGAATATTTTAGTAAAGTTGCATTTCCAGAATGTTACAGTCTTTGTGTTTGACTATAGGTAGTCTTATAAATATTACTGAACTATAGATTATGTACTTATGTAGGTACATTAACTTCTTTTAAGCAAAATTTGAGTTATTTTTTTATACAATAAAAACTTTAACCTGCCTTATTGTTCCAGATTATTCAAATATGATGCAGTCAAAAACGAAAGCACTGTACTTCTAGACAACATCTGGTTTGCTAACGGTGTGGCAGTGTCTCCTGATGACCAGTTCGTCACGGTGGCTGAATGTTTTGGCAACAAAATTTATAAATATTACATCAGTGGACCAAAGAAAGGAAAATCTGAAGTGTTTATTACAGGACTGCCAGGTAAGATTCTCAATATCACTTTAGATTAAAGGCTTGTTTCACAGTATCTGTTTTTTTATGTGACTTTTTATTGACTTATGGTAAGCAGTGCAGTCCAAAAAATTTTAGCGCTCCATACTGTGTAAGGCATGGTAACAAGCGCACCCACTCATCTCCGTTCATAAATGCAGTTGAATGCCTCGCTTAAAAGTCCTTATTAGGAGATATTCAATTAAAATTACAGATTTTATAATGGACTTACTGCCAAGTAAATGCTTATGGGAATTTACACGGACATTATGAAACAGGCTCTTAGTAGATTCCAAGATAAGATTTGATTTTTATTTTGATTGAATAGCTTTTTTTGACGCACATCCAATGCTGCTACATGAATTTTCAAATTACTTAAACCCAAGGAGTTATAAAACTAGTTTTATCCTGACAACCGCACAAGTCGTCAGTTCGCCATACAATCTTGTGTAAGAAAATATTTTTTTTGTCTTGGACTTACTCTGTATTGTTATTTAAGCGACAATATCACATTTCCTATATAAAGAGCCTGTTATTCAGTGTCTGATTAGATACTCATATGTTAAAATTTCATTTTTGTTTGGACTATTTACTTAGACTTGTGAAACAAGCCCTAAATATTGCTTCGTAATACACCATTTGTTTTCAAAAAGTTAAACATTGGTAGAATCAGCGTCTTATTGTTAATAACAACCAAAGCGCCATAAAGTACGACTCACGTTTCTATTGTCAAGAACATTAGGGCGTGTTCCGAAATATATAGAGGTTTTTGACTTTACCAGCAAAATGTATATACATTTAAATATATTATTATGCGGCCAACGGTCCTATGCAGCTTGAAAGGTCAAGTACGGTGTCAAGAGCGATGATAAGCACTCATAACTCTGCGAGTCGTTGTAGTCGGTAATGATCAATGGGGTTAAGCTGAATGCACAGAGGTCAGTCTTTAGATAGGTGACGTGACGATTTGTTTGGTAATTGATATAGTGCCCTTCCTTGATTCGAAATGACGTTAACCTGTTCTTTCCGCTTATTACTATAATTATATTGTAATCGTCAAACCAAGTTTAAAGGCTCTTTTGGGCTGCTTGTAAATTTCTTACAAAAGGACACCAAATACCTGCCTCGGCCAATTCGCATAACTGGGTCAGCATGGTAAGGGTATGCCCTGATTTGTGAGAGGAGAGTGAGTAACATAGGCTGTATTATAAATCGATTAAAGTTTGGAATCTTTAATAAAACTCTTCAATAATGATACCCATATTGTAAAAAATAACTTTATTTATGAACTTTCAAAATAAATTCCGATATGTAACCACTGGTTTGTTAAACAGCTGCTTGATCATGTAAACTTGTAAAATCCCCACAGTCAACATGAAACTAATTTGGAATGCCGACCACACGTCTACAATAAACGTGTCTTCTCGCGCCAGGTAACTGTCTCTGGACTTTAATGCTCCGTACATTTCCAAGTGCCTGCGAGCCTTCATGATATATTGTAGTGTCCGCAACAGTGACTTGTTTATTTCACTCACTTCTAAATAGTATGTTTCTCCTTCACTATCGACTCCAGCCCACTCAATGACCTCCTCAATTTGTTCATCATTAACCTCTACCGCTAAATTAGTTTCGTTTTCATCCTTTTTGTTTTCAATCACCACATTTACGAACACAAGCTTAGAATTCATCATACTAAATGTATTATCCAAACAAAAGACGTAATCACCGTCTATTGTCAATTCTGCAATTATAGAATTTTGAGATTTTTTGTAGTCGGATACGATTTTTTCACCATTGGGGTCTGAGACTTCGAAGGTTATATCCAATTCGCCGTGTTGTCCGTCCAGCACTTCGTAAGACACATCTAATATCTGTCCAGCTTTGCCTACTTCAAAGAAGCAGGTCTTAGATCCAGGTTCCACTCGAAAATTTATATCACTTTCATGTATACTTTGCGCATTATATTTGTTAAGAAATAAAGTTACAATAACTAAGATAGATTTCAATATTTTTACTTCAGAGTACATTTTAAAAAAATGTAAAATGGATGTCACTATTAGCTAGTTGCTCTCAAAATGTGGCTTGAAAGAAATCCAATGTTTAAACAAGTGTTACTCATGCCCATGAAGTTAACTGTTTGATTATAAAATAGGTTATGTATTACAATAGTTATGTTATAACATGGTGAAACGTCTATGAAAGTAATTTATGATCATAATTCTCAGAAAGTAAAAAAATAATTGCTACTATAATTAATATTTTTTGATTTACAGTGCTATATGTAAAATTATTTTTATACCAAAATTTTTTAACTCGTCTGCGGTGGCTCAAGTGAGATTCGAACCCACGACCAATGTGGGTCAATAGTAATAAATCGCCTTATAACTGCTATTGATATATATATATATATATTATAAATGAATATGTGCAAGCATTCTGGTTGATATAATACGGACCGGTCTTATCACGGATTGGTAGATTTCGCCCTTCAACTTTAAAATATAAAAATAATTATATTTCAATAACTTATGTGTAGGCATCTAATTAATATGAAATAACTAAGAGGGCCATAACATTTAGACCTTGATATTTTCATAAAATGGCCAACTTGAACATTCCTTGCTGGGAACCATAATGATTTTGACAGCAGTGACTTGCTAAATGTTGAATAACAAATAAGTGTAGGTATTTACGTCAAATCTAAATTCCGAAACAAGTTTTCAAACAATTACGTCTCAGAAGTTGAAATTATGTAGGAAATATCCAGTAGAAAATTCAAATTACACGTCTTTTGCTCAATTCCATATATCTACTATTATAACGTACAATGTGCACCAAAATATATAATACGCCAGCCGAAAGTTCAGCTAAATACGCTCGCAGTGTTTCCAAGTACTTAATCTATATCTTACTTAGCCGTATTACATGTCGTTCTGCCGAACCTATTGCTTAATGATTATTCCTGATTTCTGATTGAACATGTATCTTGCATAGAAAGCAAAAGAGCGCTACGCGACGGATCTAGGAAGTAACTATGTTTAACTTCGGTGATCGTTACCGACATTTTCCCCTTTTTTTTTAAATACCACAAGTTGGCACTCATGCATCTTTCACCTGATAGGCAGTGGTAAGTAATACAGCCTATGGACGGTTCCAACACTAAGGGTATAACTAGCGCGATGCCTACAATAACCATTTTACGCCTTTTTGAAGAGCTGGAGCTCTGCTCTGGAGCAAGAGCTGAGCTGCTGCACATACATCCCAAGGCTACGCGGCTGAGAGTTTCTTTCGAAAGCCACCACACGTGCACCTGTTAATTCTAAGGTGTGATGAACCTGCCGATGGCTAGCGGTGCTATGGCATAATTTCAGACAGTTCCGCGTTACCTACTACCGCGGTAGTAAGGAACTATGACATATTATTTGACTACCGATATGGCGTGGAGGTCAGTATACCCGCACTCCGCCCATGAGGTCGTGGGTTCGATTCCCACTCAGGACAAATCTTTGTGTGCACGAATGTGAATATTTGTTCTGGTCTGGGTGTTTCCTATGTGAATTAAGTATGTATTTACAAAAAATAAGTATTTAAGTATGTTTACCCGTTATTTAGTATCCATAACACTTGTCTTATGGATACTCATTGTGTTTAGAATGTCATTAAGAACTTGTTTATTATTATTATAATAGGTTGGGGAAAAAGTCTTTTCGTATTTTTGTATGAAAAGTCAAGACATTTTTTTCAAAGTTTATTTACATTTATTTACAATATATATGTACCGTTTTGTTGAATAACTTTCTGCCATTTTGTGGGCAGAGACATTATCCCGTTACTGTAGAAACTTTGGGACTTCTGATCAAAAAAACGGGACAAATAGTTTTGGCAGTCCTCTCTTGAGGTCAACCTTACAGAACCTAAAGAATTCTGCAGAGACCGAAACAGGTGAAAATCTGAAGGCGCAAGGTCAGGGCTATATGGTGGATGCACTAGGACCTCCCAGTCGAACTCTTTTAATTTTTGCTGAGTGGCTAAAGATGTGTGTGGTCTAGCGTTATCGTGATGAAAGACCACACCCTTTCTGTTGATCAATTCCGGCCGTTTTCTCTCGACTGCTTTCTTTAATCTCATCAGTTGCTGGCAGTAAAGATCAGAATCGATGGTTTTGCCGGGCGGTAAAAGCTCATAACAAACAATGCCCTTCCAATCCCACCATACACACAGCATCACCTTATTTCGTGTTAGGCCAGGTTTGGCCACAGTCTGTGAAGCCTGGCCAACTTTCGACAAATGACATCGCAAATGAGTACACGGTTCATTAAGTTTCTTTGAGTGAGCTCGTGTGGCACCCAAATATCGAGCTTTTTTGTATAACCAGCTTTCTTCAAATGGGTCAAAACTGTTTTGTGGTCAATTCCCAGTTCTTCAGCTACATCGTAACTACTAATATGCCGATCTTGCTCCACTCTTTCAAAAATGGCGTCCATTTTATTCGTAACAGGGCGACCAGAGCGAGGTGCATCTTTAACATCAAAATTTCCGGACTGAAAACGTTTGAACCAAATTTGTGCTACTCTTACTGACACTGCATCAGGTCCATAAACATCACAAATTTTTTTCACTGCTTGAGTTGCATTTTTGCCTTTTTTATAATAAAATTTTAAAATGTATCGAATTTCTTCATTAGATTCACTCATTTTTACGGAGAGAAAAACAAATGAAAAATAGCGGGAAACAACTTTTTTTTATTTTTTTCTTTTCTTTATAATGGAACCTTTTTAATGTTACCAAAACCAGCCAGACACAAATAGTACAGTCCAAAAAAATTTATAATAAGTTTATACCTACGTTATGCGAAAAGACTTTTTCCCCGACCTAATACATTATATAATGTGATGGTTTCACTACCCAGGTACTCCGGACAATTTGCGCGCCTTACCGGATGGGTCAGGATTCTTAGTGGGGCTATACTCAGTGGCTGATGAGAACTCGCCACTCCTCACCCGCTCGCTGGCAGCCACACCTAACGCCAGAAAGTTCCTAGCGAGGATCCAGAGGCTGGTTGAAATAGGTTTCGAATTTCTTCATGAACAATACCCGCAACCCTTCTTCCAAGACGTTATACATTCGGTGAGTTTCCTTTTTTTATACTACAAAGTGGCACTCAATCATACGCCACCTGATTTAACCACCTTATGGTGGTTACGGCAGCATATGAACACCTGCAATGTCAGAGGCATGACTAGCGCGTTTCCAACCCTTTAAAACTTAAGGATGCAGTCCACTGTGGTCATTGCAGCTTATGGACAATTTCAATTACATACATACATTCACGCCTGTTTTCCCGAAGGGGTAGGCATAGGCATATTATACGCCCACACTTCGCTAGTTACATTCGCTATCTATTATATAGTTGGTCCCACGTAATAGGTGGCGAGCCTATTGCCGCTTACCGGGAACTGTCATGTTCGCCAGAGCCTCGTCCGTTGATCGGCAGGTGCACCACTTGCAGGTGACGTTGGGTTGGGCTCCTTAGGTCTTGGTAGGAACCTGGAGGCCGGGAAAAGGTAACACCCAGAGACCGACGACTCTGAGTGCCCTTAGTACTGACTACCAGGGGGGAAACTAAGAGGGACCTGTGGAGGGCGCAGTGGGCGGGCCAGGAGGGTCTAGGCAGCGGGGGCAGGGGGCCCCTGCTGTCTAACCATGGACCCTCCGGGAAGTCGGCCACACACGCTACCCCGACCAATGCTAGTTATGTATTACGGGAAACCTATTTAAGTATTTCTTGTCTTTAAAAATTAGGTATACGAGGTGTGTTCAACAAGTAAGGTGACTTTTCAAATGTCGCGGGCAACGTACTTTCGATTATTGACTCGATAGCAAAGAATCGCCGAGCACGCAAAACGCCTCTCACAACCAAACGAAAAATGCTATTCACTTGAAACTTGGTACAGATTTTCGGGAAGAGTGTACCACATAACAAAACAAAAAAATCGATAATCGAAAGTACGTTGCCCGCGAAAAGTCACCTAACTTTTTGAACACACCTCGTAAAATTAATTGGAGTGTAATAATTGTCGGCAAAGTAACTTTAGACATTATAAAACAGGCTCTCGAAACATTAAGTATTACAATTGTCTTTTTCGTAAAGTTCATTGAAAATATTTAAATTTCTTTCAGATCGGTCATTTCAAGAGTTTGCAAGCATTCGTGCCAAAAGTAACTGGCTTATTGCAAATAGATTGGAATGGAAATGTTGTAGCATCATACTACAACACAGATGGAAGTGTCGTAGGCATTTGCGATGCCATTGTTTACAACGACAAACTGTTACTGGGATCACCTATTAACAACTACATTGGTGCAGTGCCTGTACCGCCTTTGTTGAAGAAAGCATTCGCCGGGAAAGCTGAGCAACAGAAAGAGAAGGCTAATGTGAAAGTAGAAGCACCTAAAGTTGCCCAGCAGCCGAAACCTACTCCAGCTCCTGCAAAACCAAAAAGTACTGAAAGCGCTAAACCTACAACGACAACACCTCAACCGCCCAAACAAACACCACCTCCCGTCCAAGTAGAAAAAAAAGCAGCCACTCCTAAGCCAACGGAAAAGAAAGAAACACCAAAACCTGCTCAAGAACAACCTAAAGTTACCCAACCTAAACCTACTCAAGCACCACCTAAAGTTACCCAACCCAAACCTGAAGTTAAAGCTTCTACTCAGAAACCAGTGACAGTTGAAAAGAAAGAGACTGTTGGAAGCAAAACAGCAACGAAACCTACAGAATCGCCAGCCGCTGCGAAACAGGAAGCTAAAGCCGAAGCAAAGCAAACAAAACCTAAGGAAAAAGTAGATGCTCCCAAAAAACAGACAATACCTATCAAAGAAGAAATACCTTCAGATACTGTAAAACCAAATAAGAAGAACTTGAAAGTAATCAAGAAAGATGGTCCTACTGAAATTCCTAACCCTAAATTGTAGATCATCTTTTGTTAAAGTTCTCATTTAGTACCTTCTAGTAAGAACTTCTTTGATTTCTCATATTGGATATTCATGAATATGTCAAAGAAAAAAAGACCTTTCCTAGGGGTACAGGTTTGGACAAATATTAACGGTTTGTGTTGTGAATCAAGAGACATTTTATCTTGTTAATGATATTAATGCTAGCATAACCATTAACAATTTACGGTTTTCGTGATATATGAAAAAAAGTTAATATCTCAAGCATTTATCACAAAATTGTAACCGTTTTTTACTGATTTTTGTTTTAGTATTTTTAATATAGTCAAATGTTATTCTTATTACTTTTATATCTAGAGATATACTTTGTCTCTAGTTATTTTAACAGATCCAGATAGGTGATTATAGGATCTCGCCTTATTTTATTGAAGAATTTGTATTATTTTTATTGTTATTCTTTTTATTGTTTCGATAACTGATATAAGTTGGTTGTGCTGAAATGATATATTATATATTTAATGATATATTATACATATATTTATCACATTCCAATATATGAAAAGTGATTTAATTGGGAACAAATTGATAAATTTTAACTATTTTTTATTTTTATGTTGTTTTGGGAAAATGTTACGTTAGCATGCTTGGGGTTGTATGTATGTATTATTTATTGCTGCATCACGTAGGTAGGCGGGTGGAGGGAATTGCGATGTTTAATGTGGATTTAAAATTAGGTTATAGATTTGTTGTAAATTAATGAGTGTCTCTTAGAAACGCTCGGTCAAAATTAATGGCGGCTAACTGTGTATAGTCCGTTCGTACTGCTGAAGTTAGGTCCTGACAGTTCTAACAAACTGTCTTGTTGTCGCTGTCAAAAAGCTTATAATCACTTTTTAGTAGTGACCTTTAAATGATGCCTGAGTGTGTGATCAACTATTTGATGTTCATTTATTTACTAACGTGAAATTTTTTTCGGATACTCAGAAGCGAAATTTACATAAGTACACCTTAGCCGTAATGTTTCTGTCGACCTGCTAAAGCGACAAGTGGAATGTTTATTATTTCTACAAATCCGCTAATATGTCTTATATGTAGAAATAAGACGACAATAAAAGATCTTACTTCACACTTGCTCGTCTAACGGTGAATTCAGACAAAAAATCGATAGCCTTTATTTCAATGAACATTTCATACAAGCATTTCACATTCTAATCACACAATTTAGGCACTAGTATGATATAGAAATCACTTGTAGGTTTTTCCCTGAGTTGAAACATTCCCACACTCGATCAAGACTTATTAACAGTGTTCATGAAACGAAGATTAGGTGCACTACAAAGTAGGCACATAGGCAGAAGCGCCATTATGCCGCAGCGCATTTTCGCTAAGCGCCAAATTTTAATAACGTCAAGTCTGATTCAAATATTTTTTATTTTTAAATTATTTTGATGTAGTACAGTCAGCATACTACCGTATTATAAGTAAACTTTAAATAAACGATCAAAGTGTCGTCATAGAGCTAGTCAAATATAAAAAAGTTACATTTGGTTTGGACGTTTTAGAATAGGTTTTATTTGTACTTTTTGGTTCTGATTTGTCAATTTTACAGGCGTATTTTTTTACTGAAACTTTATGGTTGATAGAATTGTTAATTCAGAAATATTTACAATAAGGCTCTGATTTGGCAATTTTATGGGAGTCTTACAGAGAGTAAAAGAACCTCTTGATCAATTGTAACTTTTTCTGTATTTGACAAGTTTAGTACTACTGAATCACGTTAAAGCTAGCGACTTAAATTGTATAAATGTTTTTGTGCTGACTGTACCTACTATATTGTTAGATGTGTTTACCGTCCAGTATATTTTTGGCGCAGTGTCTTCCTGATTTACATTCCAGTTTCCAAATTTTTGTTAATATTTACAAAACAATAATTTACAAACTTGTTTTTTGTTGACTGTGCAGGTTGTAGTTGATTCCGTGTTATAATGTATTATTATCTATAAATAATATTCTATTAGAATTATTATTATTGCTTGTAATGTTGTTACTATTATGTTTTAGACATTTATAGTAAATTTTGGTAATAAACCTGATTTTATGATATATTCTCATCACTAATCCAACCATGTCGGTCATATTATCTGCCTATAAATTAATAAAATACAACTAAGTTTTTAAATAGCATTTACTATAAAGTTCTCTCTATAGTCCCTAATTTTATAACAAGTCTAGTATTAGTTTGGGTCACATTTAGATACATTAATAAAAATATTAGATTTTCATTCATATTAGATCAGTCAGATTCATATTAAAAAATAATTCACTTAAATTACAACATTTTGGTATATTTTTAGTTAGTTGATTACAAATAATATAGTACCCAATTATTTTTTTTATTCATTCCATGCTCCGTTTTATCCAGTAAAATGTGCATTACAGTACAATAAGACTGTATTCTCTTTCTCAAAGTAGATAAATATATTTTGATCTCTAAATTTTTTGTAAGTTTATTGAACATGTTCTAAACAGTTACCTAACGCTAATAAGTCAAGTGCAATATTATTGTGTAACCGTTACAGTCATAACTTATAACATACAGCTAACAAACGTTTATACAGGTCATAAATTAGTTTTGACTAAACTCGTCGGTCGAAACCAATTATTAAGATTTAGACAATCATTAACCTCATTTTAATTAGGTTAAAATAAAATAAATGTTAATTTTTGCTAACCGTTAAAAGTTAATAATAGATTTTGCGCTAATGAATAGTCAAAACTGTTTATGACTGTAACATATACAAACAAGTACAATCTGCGTCAAAATAGTCTTAACTCATAAATATCTGAATTTTTTTCATCAATGGCTATGGATCAGGTTGTATATTTTTATTGATTATATACCTTTCGTTTGTTTTTTTATGAAAAATAGAACGTATATGTAATTTGGTTGTATGTAATTGTAGTTTTGCTTCTTAAACACTTTATACATTGTTTCATGCAACTATTGATATATTTCTACAAAAATAAGCAATAAATAATTTTTTTATATATTTTCAATTCATTTTTTTATGGAACCTATTAAACCCAACCTTTAAGTGTTAGTACTTTAATACTCGCGGAATGGCACGTTTAATTCATTTACATATTGTCACGATGCAATAAAAGTGTTTTCACACGTGCGGATTCGGCCAAGTGTCCTTTTCATACAAGTATTAGTTGTAATGCGTAATAATCAGTGATCGGATACGTAGAGCTCATTTACATACTTGGATTGAATATGTTATATTAGTATGAACATTCCCGGAAGTTATTTTTAAGATACGCTGATGTAAGTTTGCTATCATCGTGCGATCACTTCCAATAGATTAGCTTCCTTTTATCCCTGATATTAGAAATTAATAAAATTCCCGGAGAAGTCTGTCAGAAACCCGGGGTAAGTCCATATTAAGACACACGATTGTGGTCAAATAATACATGAAAAGGACACTTGGGGGTGTCGCGCATACAAAGGAACCCTGGGTATGTTATTAAAGTCTTTCTAAATATTAGAATGTAAAGACAATGTCGTGGGGTACCTGCCTGGAATAGTGTCCTCATCTCAAGGGGAGTCTTAAGAGCCGATAGAGAGATCCTACCGGATGATGAACAGCAGCGTCATTCTGCGTACTGGCTTAAACTGCGATGACAAACCCGCCTTCCCAGTGTGGTGAATATGGGAAAATACCTCCAATAGAATGTAATCTATTGGGGTGGCTTATGTTTAGCAGTGTACTTTATTAAGCTGATATGATGAAAGCCAATAAAATAGCAAAGATTAAATTTTTGGACTTCATTTAATCAAGATCTAAAGAAATAAAACGGCTTTCTTAAATTAGGTACATTAACAATTACTCACGTTTAAACTGAGTTTTTTTTTTAAAATAAATTAAGTAGAATTGGTTTTTGCAATATTTCATGTCTAAGTTTGATTTTACAGTACAAAATAATCACGACCCCCTATAATTATACATTCAGGTTTCAGTTCAGAAAAAGGTTTTATTGAAAAAAAAAGTACATTTTAAATAATGATCAAATAACATAATATAAAAAAACCATTAAGTTTAAAATTATTAGCTCTATTAGTAATATGGTCCACTGAAACTTAAGTCTGCCACAAAATATGTAAGTAGAGAAGGCCGTCTTTCGTTTAAATATCACTAGCATTACCTATAATTGAACGTTAGTAAATTTACAAAGAAAATGTGATAACTACGCAATTTTAAAAAAATGTTTAAAAATTCTACTTATAAAATAAGACCAAAAATTGGTAAACTATGTCTCACTGATAAAAAAGTAAAAAATTAAAGAAAAAAGGAGTATATATGATATATACTCGTTTTAAGTATAAAATGAAGCATTCACTTGTTTTAAAGTACATAAACTAAATTAGATTTGATAGGCACTAAAACATCTGGTTCTGTTTTCAAGCAGTTAGGTACTCCTAAGACACAACGTTATTATCCTTCTACTTAAATAGTTGTAATTTATGATCACTTTTAAACTAAATTCACTGTAAAGTATCAAGAATGCATTTGTACATTAGTTACATAACCGAGCAGACCTTCTGTACTTGCCTATTTATAAACCAGGCAAATTAAAAAATTAAATTAAACTATTATGTCAGTACGTACAGTCAGCGTCCAATAGTTGGTAGAATCTAAAGCATCATTTATCCGATATACTCGCCCTTACGCTCTTGACAATAAAGACTGGTTGACCTTTATGGCGCTTTGGATGTTACCAACTATACTCGTCGCAACATCTCGCTCCACGCGAAGTCATAAAACAAGACTTGTGCAGTGCTGTGCTGTGCTTATTGATACGCGCGTTTTGCTTCACTGCACGTTGCCCATGACCCATAAGTGGAAGTGGGTGAGCAGTATATTTTACTGCGCTCGTACGTTTTACGATCGGGCGTGCAGCGAGATATTGCGACGATTATATGATACGCTGACTTCACATAAATATAAATTAGTTCACGTTATTTACCTAAAGTTAAATGAATACTTGTTCAGCAGCTAATGCGTCGGCGAATGGTTTGACGACGCACCGCGTCGCGAAATAGAATACTAATCCAAAGGTTATTGAGATCGGCAGCGCGGGTAGCGCCTTCTTGAATATTGCCAGCAACAGCAGCGTTAGACTCAAGCCCTGCGGGGACACATTTATAGAATAGAATAGATTTATTTATTTGCAAGAAATGTAGGTACAAATCATTAGGTGTCACAAAGTTTTAAGGATCCTTGTACATTCTACCTTAATTGGCGTGCAAATTTATTACATAATTATATTAGTTATTATTTTATAATCACACTATTATATAGGCATCGTCCACACCAAACAGTGATAGTGAGCCATGTGAGAATTTTGCCATAAAAATTCAGCGTATTGTCAGTTCAGTGTGAACGAGAAGTTGAGAAGCGATAAACTGCATAACGCACGCTCTCAGTCAGCGGCCCACAATACATTTGGTCAGTGCTTAAGAATCATGATAAGTATAATTATGAATTTGAATTATGGATAGGTACAAATTAACGAATAGACATTCATAAGTAATTTTCTTATTGACCGACTTCCTAAAAAGGAGGAGGTTCTTAATTCGGCCGGTATTTTTTGCAATTTTTTTTTTCTATGTATATACATTGATTATAAAATATATAGTATGCCATATATTGACCACAACAAAGGTTCAATCGAAAACATGACTTCGGAAGCGGAGTAGATAACTTAGCTCCGAGCCACATATCTTTTCTTAATAATAAACCTTAAATCGGGTAGCATCCTATAATTAGCAAGCTTCAAGCCGCTCTAAAAACTTAGAGGGGTTTTAAAGCCCGGAATAGTTCTATATTAATTGCCACACACATGGCCATCCATCATATCAGTATCGATAGCCCAGTGGTGAGATCAATATACTCGAATTCAGAGGGTCTCGGGTTCAAACCTGAGTCGCTCACCTATGACTTTTCGAACTTCTGTGCGTAATAATTATCGCTTGCTCCGTGGCTCGGAAGCATGTCAAAACGTCAAGCAGAGAACACATCCTTCCACTTGCTACGATCTTAGCACACACTTTTAGCTTCATTCACACTTATTAACCTCCTCATACACGGCTGTCCTGAACTATACATGGCGAATGGGGACTCGGGACCCGTAAGGTTGCAACAGCGATAACGCTTGGGTGATGGTACATTTTAATTTTCTGATATAATTTTATAGAGATAGATAATTACTTACAATCAATATGGCGACGAAACATGCTAGTGTGGTGTTCCAGTCTCCATACGAGCTAGCCTTCCCCACCAACACGCTGTAGAAGATGAAATCGCCTAGACCCAGTTTAACACCCTCTGAAATAACAAAATAGTTGTTAGATACAATTTTATTGAAGCGGAAACGATCACCAGAGTTAAGTATAGTTCACAAGCTAAGACTCATTAAGAACTTGTGCTATGGTACTAAATATACATAAGTAACACACAGATTTGAACAATTATTCAAATACATGCATGCAAAGATTAGTTCTCTTCTTCTTCTTCCATTTAAATAATGGCTTCGTGCCTCTAGCACATTTAGCCAGTGTCAAGTAAGTGATATATTAATAATATATTATAAATCATAGTAAATGAGAATGAGCGGTGATAAAGATGGTAAATGAGATACCCTCCCCTAAGCCCCTTGAGTCCTCAGTAAAGATGTGGGACTATACTGAGATCTCACATGGACTCTTTGAAAGAAAATTTTAAAAGTTATGTTGCACTGTTTTGTTGATTTACCAACACTCATGTATGTTCACAAACATGTTGGGATGTTAACGATCTCAGGAGCAGAGTGCCGTTATATTAACCTCCACGCAATTTGGTGATAAGGTAGGATCACCTAAGATAGTCTCACTCTCTTTTTCGGCGACTCGTGGTCCCTAATCATTCCAGTTTCGTTACCC
This sequence comes from Musotima nitidalis, assembly GCA_949126915.1. NCBI lineage: Eukaryota > Metazoa > Arthropoda > Insecta > Lepidoptera > Crambidae > Musotima > Musotima nitidalis. The sequence goes on from OX421431.1 coordinate 10,089,450, forward strand.
CTGTGACCTATGTCACTACTATTTTATACACAAAAATTGCTATCTAAAATCCCCCTTTCATTTTAAGTTATTGCATAGCTTCTATCGCGGGTCTTGAGCGTGGAGACCGAATCCAGAAATTCTGTAACTCCGACCGGCACAGCGGTAATACTTTTTAGTATTTCCATCTATCGATAAATAGCAGAACTTTTAATTACTTATGAAATATCACGCTTGTCTCCTTAGTTCAGCAATCCGCCTTTATGTGGCATTGGTTGTATCGGGTGGCTAAAATTTGTTTTCTTATCGGTCACCACGCTCAAAGTGTAACTTGAATTAATATCAAAGAAAAAAAAACAAAGAAAAAACATACTGCATAAATAATATAATATAATATAATTGCATAAGTTGATAAAAAATGCTATGCAATAGCTTTACCGCGGCAGCCTCTGAGTGAAAATCCCCTCGAAAAACTAGTATTTCGCCCGCAGAATCGCAGTTCGAATGGGCGCGTTAAGTTTAAAGTTTGGCCTTCATAAGAGCTCTATTGATCAAACTTGAATAAATGATATTGACTTTGATATGCAGGAAGGCCGGCAGTAATTAAGGTTCTAAACAAATATAGAATAAGTTACGATAGACTCACTCTCCTCTTCGGCGGCTGCCTCAGCCTCTAGCCGCGTAGTGTAAGCGGCAGGGGCGGTGCCCTCGACACGCAGGCGCCGCGGCTCGGGCAGCGTGTCGGCGGTTCGAGCCTGCCACGCCGCGTCGAAGCCGGCGTCGCCGCTGCCGGACGCGCGACGGTTGGGTTCTTCGTTGGGTTGTGATCCTGAATTCAATTGTATATTGGTTTATTAAAGTTTTGTTACATTAATTAAATAAAAATACAACATGCAGTATATGTTAAGTCTGAAATTGTAATAATATAATTTTATAGAACTCTATAGGGTATTCTTGTCTTTTAAATTTATTTCTACTTTTTAATAGTAAAATTTAATTCGGTTTAATATTTTTACTAAATAAAACAGTTTTACGAATTCAACTGTAAAAGCAAAAAAGTGAAATAAAAACATAAATAAATGAATAAAAACATATACAATCGTCTCGAGACTGCTTTTTGAAGTCTGTTAAAAATAAGTATTCCAATAATTTTATGCTATTTGAAAAAGCTCTTTCAATTTAGACGTTTTTTGACGTCTTGCTGCAGTACCGAAGCGGTACGGTAGTCGTACGGCACACGGCCGTTGGTATTTTTTCATACAAAGCGCACCGCGATGCATACGCTCGAAAGCAGAACGGCAATGCCATTGCACATTGCGCGTGTACTAGGTTGCACTAAGTTGCGAGATAATTTTTATATTTTACAGACACGCTTTATATGGGACCAGGGTTGTTGCAAATATATACGCGGATTCTTAAATCTGCTCTGAAAGGTACTTAAAAGAATAAAATGGAATACTCATTGGATCACTATTTTGTCCGTCTGTCTGTCAGTGCCAGTGCCAGTGAGCAGACCCTGAGCCCTAATCAAGTCTAGGACAACAGGAATAATTGAAAATTGAGCGGGACGGTTCGAAAGGGTTACCGCGGCCTCGGGACGTAGCAGGCACAAGAAGGAACATGGATGGTTCTTATTCAGTAAAAGTCTGACACACCCTCCCGCTCCACCCACAGCAGGAGGTCATTTGATGATTTTTCATCCGAACAAAAAAGGCAACCGGGATAATACTAATATCTCTGGTTCGTGAGAGTCCAACACTTCAGTCGAACAAAAGTAAACTGAGGAATCACTACTTGTCAAATTTGGCACATAATTAGCACTTTTTTTTTTTCTTTAAATGTTCCATTCGTTCTTTTATAATCATGTTAGCATAAGATGTATGTATATATATATTTTAAATATATTATTAGCATGTAAGAGATTTGCTTTATATTTAATTCTTATTTTTATTTAGTAACACTTTTCATGGACAACATTTATCCCGTACAACTACTTAGTTAAACTGCTAGGGTTGGCTGGTAGAGATCTCTTCTAGAGAAAAGTCCACCTTTGTACATGTTATTTTATATTCCTCATGTAATACTTAAAATTATTTATGTGCAATAAAGGATTATTATTTTATTAGGATGTGAGTATTCGCTAACGGTGATGCGTCGAATCCAGAGGACTAGGAGCAGGGACTATAACTAGAGCACTATAAGCAAAGCAGTGAGGACAATAACAAGGCATCACACGTCACAAAGAATCCGTTACACTGAGCCACGGACCTTGAGAGTGGAGCGGCCGCTGTTCGGGCTCACCTTCGCCCGCCGTTGTAGCAGTCGTCGCCAGGCAGTACATCACAGTTGCTGAGAAAATAATATAAATGATGAGAAAATGATAAAAATGCTTGGGATTAAACTGCCTTTCATACAGGCTATTCTAATATGAATGACTTAAAACATGAATATTGTTAATGTTATATTATATTGCATTGTATAGCTTCACAGAAAAATGAAGATTGTAATTCAAGTACCAAATCAATGGATATATTTAAAAGAGCATAGCCTGTGAGTTTCTTGCTAGTTCTTCTTACAGAGAGGTGGCTCGGAACTGACACTTAGAGATTCACTTACACTTAATTATTTTTTGTTTTTAAATTGTTTTGTTGCATGTAAGTGAATCTAAGCTTCGTGATTTAGTGTAATAATATTTCGATTTTTTTTAAATATTTTAATTATGACGTTTTCAAGTACTGTGTTTAATAGTTTATGAAATAAGAGTTTTTTACTTATATACTTAAATGAATGAATGAATATTCTTTATTTTCTCTCTTCACAACGCGTTACAAAAAAAACATAGTGGTTACAGACAGTCAAGACTCATTATCCTTTGTGAGAGACTGGAGTCCACACTAGGAAAATCCTGTGTGACGGATCACATCACCTTGGACTACTGTTATACTAAAAAAAATACCATAAATTTATGTATATATTACATATATTTATTTAAAAAAATTCTTCAAGATAAGTATCATTAAGAACATATCCAATATAAAATCACTTTTTCGTTAGTCGTTTGGCGTTTGCAGACGTAAGGGCTTGTTTAACAATGTCCAAGTAAGTTCCCATTTGCGTTCACGTTCTTAGCGTATGTCTATGGCACTACCAGAATAAATAAATGGCAATATAAATATGAGCGTTAACTTGAAAGACAGTCCATAAGAAACTGTATTTTAACTGCCTGGAAACTCTTAATTAGACATAGTGAAAGAAGCTCTCAAATAAATAACATACATACATTCACGCCTGTTTTCCCGAAGGGGTAGGCGAGGCATATTATACGCCCACACTACCACCACCACAATTATATAGTTGGTCCCACGTAATAGGTGGCGAACCTATTGCCGCTTATCGGGCACTCAAATTAATAAATATTCCTGGACATCATAAATAGCGCTTCTAGCCCTAAACTTAATTCTTATATTTGTAAATATAAACTTGTAATACAGAAAAATCCCGCACTAATACAAAAATTTCTCTTGTGTAGGAATCGAACTCACGACCTTTGAGCTTATGAGCAGAATACAGGTTCACTCGATATTGGTCGTTAAACTGTCGGTTCTTTGCTGTATTTGTAAAGCAAGCCCCAAAACTATAGCAGATTTTTTTAAATCATTTAACTATTTGCCGGGAGACAGTGCGTAAATGCATTTTGTTACCGACGTAAATAAACAAAAAGGCTCCTTAGGTCTTGGTAGGTATCTCTACACACCTTCATTTTTAAGTATTTTCCTTGTTACAGGCCAATTTGGGTCTGTGTGGTGGAGAGTATGGCTTGAATCCCATTTACCCTGGTTCGAGAGACTAGGCCAGTGCTCTTAGGAACGTTACTCACGTTAACGGGTTGAATTTATTAATGGGATGATGGTGAAAAATTATGTAGGTATTGTATTATAAATACAGGTTACCCTAGTTCAGCAGCAGAGGCTACAAACTCGAATTATACTTAAGGTTAACTGTAATTCATGTAAGTTTGTTTGTTTTAATATATCCATGTATTTATGACAATAAAAAAAAATATTATAAAAATTATTATTATTAAAAAATTATTAAAACTAAAATTATTAATTATTATACTTACAAGAATATATAAGTGCAGGAAATATAGGTTCATTTCTCTCTTGTGCTGTCTCCACTAATATCCTTAAGGGACCTTTTGGTGTCAAAACAGCTATTAGATCTGTAAAAATATATCGATTTCGTTATACACATATACATAAAAACATTTCTTAGTACCATTAAAAAAAATTGGAACACTTTTAAATTTGGGTATAAAAGAAGTTTAGGTTTAGGAATATTGTTTTTATACAAATTAAACATTATACTCATCATAATAGAACTTATATAACAGTCCTTGGATGGGTGACCGTTTGTGTGGCATTTGATATCGAGCGCTTCCGTGCTTCGGAAGGCACGTTAAGCCGTTGGTCCCGGTTATCACTAAATGTGGTAGTCGTTAAACCATGTTAGAGGCCTGATGGGCGGCTTGATAAATTCTAACAGCAGGACGCCATACACCTGCCTCCGCCAATCCACACTGGGTCAGCGTGGTGGGGTATGACCCAATACACCCTCACACCTCGATATGATAGAGGAGGCTCGTGCTCAGTAGTGGGACATTAATGGGCTGAAAAGAATAGAACTTAACTAAGGGTAAAATTTTCAGATACCCATTCTCAGAGAATCTTTCTTGCCTAAGTGAGTTTATTAAAATATGCAGGCCTATAGTGGTTCCTAATTTAAAAGTGCTCAACTCCAATCATAATTACCCCAAATGGATATAACAGCAAGCACTGCCCAGGTCGTCCATTCTGGGAGGTACTTGATGAATGCTAAGGCCATCATAGCAGCTATAAATATGAGGTAGGCTTGCTGCAACCTCAATGGACCCTTCCAATGTATCACAATCATTCCGGTCACACCAAAGTTCCACAAACCAAAAAACAGGGTTATGTTATCCATAGGCACGTTAAAGGCTCTTAAAGCTTCTCTGAAATATAAATATGAATGATTATAATAATATTAGTAGTATAATGATTATAATAATAGTTTGCTGCCTCTTCCATCGCTTTACATATACGAGGTATGCAATTATACATAAACATAACAATATCTTTCAAAAAGCACCTGAGACTATTGTTCCAGACTGCAAAGAGACAGACATAAACTTGTCATTGGTAATATAGCTAAAACATCTTAATATGTATAGTAAAAGTTGTCTTGCAATGTGTGTTAAAATATATAATAAGATTCCCATGAAAATAAAGGAGGTTAATTGCTATTTATTTAAAAAAAAGAATATTTGAATGGCTGAATGAGTATAAGTTTTAGTGTTAAGGATTTTTTTGACAAATAGACATTGAAATTATTGGCATTGATTGAGTTTATTGACGTTTGTAATTATACTAGATTTATTTGGAATGTGATAATTATTATTATTGTAACGCTACCCCTAAACATCAGCATTTCTGTTGCTTAACAACCTACTACTGAGCCTACCTACGAGCCAGCCTACGAAAGAGACCTGAATGGCAGAGGAAGCAAACTTATAAATTTGTCAAAAGAAAGAATACTTACTGCACATACAAACACGAAAACATGAAAAGCAGCATAAATGATGATAGTATCAACCATCCATGAATAATTCGGTAACACCTTTTCTTGTATAGGACAATCAACAACACTGTCATCAGAGCAATTACACACAACAATATCATGGAGTTGGCGAGAGCATTCCACACTTTTGTTACTGCATGTGGACTCTCTTCATGGAATGGTGTATAGGCCCTGAAAAATAAAGTAAATTAAAAGATTAGCCAGAAAAAAGATATTAAGGGCAGCTTGAACAACAGTTCTAAATTTGATTGAAGAAGTCATTGCATTTCATTAATTTGTTTAAAAATGAGCGGCACAATGATTTTTAAAATAATTTTAGCTCTAATCAACATTAGTAACCATTGTGCAAGACACCCTTACGATAAAATCTTAAGTCTACCTCTTTCATTTGCATCATGCATTGACAACTAACATGGTGTTCTATGTTAGTGGTAATAGCTTCCACACTTAGTCCTTGCTATGGAACATTGTGAGTGGGCCTTTGTGACAATGTTTATTTACTCAAGCCAACCCACCTCTCTCAAGAAGCAGATCTGGTCTCCAAATGGTGTTAAAGTCAGTACACCTATACTTGTTCCTTTAGATGTGGTGTTAATTTCCACGAAAGACAAATATTTGTAAGCATAAATACAAACATCGGTCTTGGCCTAGGCGTTTTAAAATATTGGGATTATTTACAAAAAATATATATATTATTACTTTCTTTCTCGCTTTTCTTACTTTCGGGCTAGAAGCACTGTTTGAGAGAAATCTGCAGCAATATTTATTAATTAAAACTCCTACATTTATACTTCTATATGTTTTATACAGTGGTATAGACAGAATGTCTTCTAATAATATTTTAGAAATAAAAAAATCCAAACTATCACTTGACTTTAATATTATTGTGAAGACTTTCTGAAAACTTAAAGCTTAAATAAAATACTTACAAGTACACATCTTTTACTGAGTAGAAGTTAATAGTTAAGATAGAAGCCACAACAATGATCATACACAGCGTGACAGGCACAAACAATTTAATAACATGTCTGGCTCCATATCTGAGGTCCAACTCTTCTGTAGGGGATTCTGAGTTGCTTGGTGCTGGTGCGGGGTTCTGGGTGGAGCTGACCGATGTGGCAGCACCACTAGCTTCATTTTGTTCCACACTCTGGTGATATAAAACAAATTTTCTATTTAATTTGCACATGAATAATGTTGTCTGGCTTATTAAAAATGAACAGCAGAGCACCACAAATCTGCCTAATTTACATTTAAGCTGTCACAAAGAATACTTTAGAAGAATACTCTGTAGTTTATAGGTATATCTAACGGCTTTGTTTGAATTATCTTATATGTTGTTACTATTTAAGTACTTACTATGCCTATGCATATGCCTGGTTTAGCTACGGAATTATCATATGGGGTAATAGTACTGCCTCACCTTCCCTCTTTATTCTTCAAAAGAAACTAATCCATATCCTAACTAATATAGATCAAGAAGTTGCCAACCCTACTTTAAGAAACACAAAATACTTACCCTACCATGCATCTGCATTCTAGAATTATCTAAATTTGTGAGAAATAATACTACCTTATTTACTAAACGTGGAGACAGACATACAAACAGATCACTAAGACACAAAGTCTGACTGATACTACCTACTTCTAATTTAACCCTTCATTCCAAAAGCCCATATGCAATGGCAATAAAAATATATAATAAACTTCCAGAAGCCCTTATAGAAAAACCAAGTTATACAAAATGTATAAATAAGTTAAAACAAATGATAAAGACCTAAAACAAAAACTATAATATTGAAATAAACACAAATGGTTATATAATAATTACATATTTAATACAATAACATGCTATAGCATTATATACATATAATATAGTATATTTACCATGACAACACATCACAACATCATCTACATTTAATTAAATAGGTATAGAATTAATTTAATTTTCAATATAATTATTACTGTATAATAAACCAAACACAATAATCTAAATTTAAACTAATCTAAAAATAAAAAGCTAGCATCCTCCTCACTTCTAAGTTGCCATACCCTACAGGGTCCATATTGTATCTGTGATATTATAAATAACATCTTTGTAACATATGGAGTGCAATAAAGACATTGAGTATTTCAACATTTATAATACATTACACATATTTTTTTTATTATTTTGTTACTAAAGTTATTTTTAGTATATTCATTGAAAACAAATCATAATTTTCTTTCTAAGTATCCAATGAATCAAATCTGAGAATGATCATTTCTACACTTAGTATGAGGTAGCAGACACCATTGCTAATCTGTTATCTCAGCTCCTATCCAAATTTCAATGACATTAATTATAGAAAGAAACACTTATTTATAAATATTAGCCTCTCTTGATAGCAATAGGCTTCACACTCCGGCTAGGTTTTAAATATATAAGACCTCAAGTGTACTTTCTCCACAAACCATCTGTTAAGCTTGACCAATGACTGTATTCCAACTTAACACTATTAGGTACTCAGATACAAGATAAGAAACATGCCATAGTGCTAGTATTATCCCGGTTGTGACCTAGACTTCCGCTTAGGACTTTTTGACTGACTTTTAATTATTACACGGAGCGACTGCCGTCTGACCTCCACGGCCCAGAGGGAAAAACTAAGAAATCTTTAACTTGTTCAAGTAATCTTAAGTGCCCTTCTTACCCCATAAGTACGTTGAGTATCCGATTTAGTTTTACGTTTTCGAGCTATTCTGTCGGCAACTTCCCTGTCGGGCCGAGCTTCAGCGATATGCCCGTCCATAAGTGCGGTTCTCTCCGTCGTACTCTCAAAGTCACTATCAGTGGCACTCATTCATATAGTCTATACACTTTTATCATTTTGTTATGATATAAATAATGTAATCAAACAATGGTTCGTTCACTAGAAATTAAGAAACGCACGCAAAATTATGAAGATAAATCTCTGATTCACTTACTGTCACATCACAAACAACAAAAATGACAGTGACATTTGTGGACAATTTTTTTTTATCTAGACATCAAATGTAAACGTATCAGGTTTAACGTTTAAATTTCTTTCTAAAAATTGCCCTGTTAATTGGATTCGTCATTTCAATGTCAAGCAGGGAAATTGGTTTAGTGGGTAGATGATGCGCAATATCCGCTTAATTTATGAGAATGTTTAAACAGTATTTGTGTTGTGAATAAATGTTTAGAACTTTTGCGCAGTTAAAAATGTAGTTTCATTTATCTTTAATACGTAATATGCCATGGTTCTATCAATAAATAGTCCATTTTATTTTGCTGCAGTGAATAAATAGCACATTTAACATTGTAAAGACTAGCTTTCATCTTGGAATACGAGCCAATTCTCCGAATTTTATCTTAATTAAATCTTCAGACCTTACGGGCAATGGCTTCTGGGAGAACTTTTCAATATCTTCAAATTTCACTTTTTGTTTCTTTTTTTATAATTTATTGATAATTTAAAAGAGCATAGCCTGTGAGTTTCTTGTCAGTTCTTCTCAAAGAGCGGTGGCTCGGAACTGGCACATAGATTCACTAAAACTTTTTTTTTCTTGTATGTGGAAATAAGCTTCGTGATTTCAGTGAAGTTTTATTTTATACTAGCTGTTACCCGCGACTTCGTCCGCGTGGAATAGCATCTTTGGGTAGCATTTTTAATTATTTAATAAGAATCATTAGTAGGTATAGTAGATATAAGCGGCGGCGATGCAGAGAATTCGTTAAAAGGAACTTTAACTTCAAAAGCCAAAATATTTTTTAAACTTTATACACCCAAAATTTTTAAATATCATATTCCTAGGATAGTTTGGCGTCGTAGTTCCCGTGCCGAATCCGTTCCGTTCCGTTTGAATTTCGAGAATTCCGTTTGTAGAAAAACTCTGCACATCCTAAGAGACCTACGTACCAAGTTTCATGGTTTTATCTTCAAAAATGAAGAACACCCATAAAAACATTCAACCCCTATATCACCCCCATACTGGTAATTTTTTTATTTAATTTTAATTATATCTTATCAAGTGCTTAAATATTAAGTTTCATGGTTTTATCTTTTAAAACTACGAAAACCCATACAACTTTTCACCCCCCCCCCCTTTTAACCCTTTACAACCCCCTTTTCGAAGTAAGAAGTAGCCTATGTCCGTTCTCAGGGTCTAGACTATCTGTATACCAAATTTCATTCAAATCCGTTCAGTACTTTTGGCGTGAAAGAGTAACAGACAGACAGAAAGACAGACAGACAGAGTTACTTTCGCATTTATAATATAATATATAAAATATATAATAATATATAGTTAGGATTTCATTGTCACGTTTTCCAGAGCTATGTAATTGTTTATGAAATCAAGAACTCTTTACTTTAAATAGCGCTAATACTAATAAGATAAAACAAAGGTAACAATATACATATACTTTGTAGCAATCTGAAAACAAACTTGCCTTCAACTTCTTCTTCCATTTAAATAATGGCTTCGTGCGTCTAGCACATTTAGCCAGTGTCAAGTAAGTGATATATTAATTTATAGTAAATGAGAATGAGTGGTGATAAAAAGATGTGGGACTATACTGAGATCTCACATGGACTCCTTGAGAGAAAATTTGAAAAGTGATGTTGCACTGCTTTGTTTGATTTACCAACACTCATATATGTTCACAAACACTTAACCACCACTAATCCACCGTTATTACACATTAATGTTAGAAATATCACAAATTTTAGAAAATGAAACAAAACTGCAGATATGACTCTTCACTTTCCCACCAAGAAGTCCCTTGCCTTAACTTAAAAATACAGACCATTTTTTTAAAAATATTATTACGTGCATTATAAGACAGTTTAAACATCCTGGTTTAGTTACTGCTAATAAAACATGCTCTCGGGTTAACAGTGCAGTGAGCTGCTGAATATACAAAAGGAAAAAGGTTTTATCAATAATTCAAGTTAATTATAAAGCAATTTAAGACTACGAAGATCTTTATTGAATAATGTGGAAAATAATACATATCTTCATAAAATAAATGTTTTATAAGTATAAGCCTTCTGGAGTTCCTTCCTTCTTCCTATAAAGTACACTTTCTTTGGACTTCTTAAAGTCCTCATTGGTGACCTTCATACGCCGCTCTCTCAGGGCCATGAGACCGGCTTCAGTACATATTGCCTGAAAAAGAATTGTGTATGAAAAAGTGGCCCTCATATAATAAGGCCAGCCTGAGCTTACGTTATAATTAGGGTTCCCAACTTTATGCACGAGCAATGAAGTATATTAAGGGTTGGAGAACTAAAATGAACAGTATTTTGTTTTTTGACATTTGATACATCTAATTTCAACTTTTTGCATATTTTAACAATTTATTATTTTACTGTATAGTTTTAATATACAGTATTTTGCATACTTTGTTTTATAGGACAGTAAAAGGTATTTACAAGCAAAATAAGTATAACCTCAAAAGGCCCAGCGACCTAATTTAATGACAAATAAATGATGACACTTTTTAAAATCAAAATCATTAAATTACGACCCAGCTACCTAAATTTATGACATGAAATTTAAACGTATTTTTTGGTTTGAATATTCAATTTAAATCTGCCAACAAATCATTATTCATGAATACATCTTTAATTAAATTAGAACCCAATATTAATAAGATATACCCTTAAAAGAGTTTAGCCAAAAGCATTACATTTAAGCACTTTTTTACTAAGATCTGGGCCAAAACTACTTGCGCCTATTTATAGTACATTGGGTCGTAATATAATATCAAGCTAAATTTAGGTTGGGCCTTACGAGGATAATACTGTTTTTAACAGTATGGTTGGGAACCCTAGTTACAATTGATATTGAGCGCTAAGTGCTTAGGAAGCACGTTAAGTCTGGTTGATACAACAATTTATAGGTATTTCATAAATCATGTTCCATCCAGTTGGGCAGTTTGGAAAAATCTAACAACAAACCGCCACACACTGGTTCTGCCTATTCCCCTTTGTTTGAGGATGCCTGAGGATCCATTTGAGACTGTCAAACTAGTACTGTCGTTTTATCACATAGTGACAGCACTAGTTTTAAACCTGGTTTTACCTTAGATCTTATTTTGCAATAAGGCTTATAATAGGCTGATATGATAATGATGTTTGACAAAGTGAAAGTTAATACATACATTACATTCTATTAAAGGTGCCCATAATCACCCAGCTGGGCTGGCGGGTTAGTGGTCGCAGTTCAAGCCAGTATGCAGGATGATACTGCTGCTCAAAATCTGGTAGGATTCCTAGTGACTCTCCGTGCAATGAGAGTGGGTGGCACTATTCTAGGCCGGTACCACACGGCATAATAATAATAATTATTACCTTTTCTTTATATTACCTTAATATCGGCTCCTGATAGATCATCCTTAGACATGATAAGTTCTGACAAGTTGACGTCGTCAGCCAAAGTCATCCTAGAGGTGTGGATAGTAAAGATTCTCCTCTTTGTTTTCTCATCGGGCAGGGGAAATTCGATCTTACGATCAATACGCCCAGGACGAATAAGAGCAGGGTCTAAGGTTTCAATCCTATTTGTAGCCATGATCACCTGGATAAAATAAAAACAATCAATGTTAACAGAAAGTTTTTTTTTTGTTAAAAGAATGTTTAGTACGTTTTTCTTAGTATCCAGTATCTGGGTGAGATGTGAGAAAACTTTAAAAATAATATCAAACAGTCTGGCACATCGCAATAAGCAGATTTTATACTATGTATAAAGAACAGACAAACATACATCTCTTCTTTGATTAAATATTGATTTGGCTTTGTGTATTTTACAAGTATATCTTACCTTAACATCTCCACGTGAATCAAATCCATCAAGTTGATTCAACAGCTCTAACATAGTTCTTTGAATTTCTCTTTCACCTCCAGAATTTGAATCGTATCTGCGAATTTACACAATGAATTAATAATAATCCTTAGCAATAAAAAATTCAATTTCTATTGACCAAGTTGAAATAAATATCTATGTGGGTTACAATTGGGTAGACCTATGTTTAGCAGTACATTTCTCGTAATTCAAACTCCTTTCATACCTTTTAGTTCCTACAGCATCAATTTCATCTATAAAAACTATGGAAGGAGCATGTTCTTCAGCCACTCTGAACAATTCACGAACCAGCTTGGGACCATCACCCTGTCAACAACATAATTACTATCAAAGGTATCCCATAAAATCTTTTCAAAGTAATATATTACACAAATAACACATTTTCATATTTTTATTTAAAGAAATATAACTTATATATCAATAGATACAAAAATAGTTTCCAATATTATGTCACTTTAAAGCACATAAAACTAAATGACAATTTTATAAAAAGTTCTTATTACATGTAATATCTTTTGTGCCCAGAAAGGTTAAATTTGAATATTAAAATACATCCTTCATGTATCTTTTGCCATATTGTATTTTAAATGTTTGTACACCAAATAGTTCTAATCCATACTAATATTATGAATGCCTTCATCAAAACTACTAAACTGATAGTCCTGAGCCTATATAAGCTCATATGAGGACATAGACTTTTTATTTCAGAAAAAATATTGTAAAGGGTAGAAATAGGCAATCCAGTTTGTACGGAATCCATATTTGTAAGGAAGAAGTGTAAAACTATTCTGTTAAGTTTATTATTAGCTGATATAGTTGATACAATTGCATGCGGACGAAGTCATGGGCGAACTACTACCTCAAATTTATAGATCATTTTAAAGAATACTTACCAAGTACTTTTGAATAAGTTCAGAACCAACAACCCTTAAGAATGTAGCAGAAGTCTGGTTCGCCACCGCTTTGGCCAGCAGCGTCTTCCCTGTACCAGGGGGACCGTACAGAATAACGCCTTTTGGTGGCTTAATACCCATCTCCTCATAGTATTCGGGATGTGTAAGAGGCAACTCTACAGATTCCTATGGAAGTTAAAAACACATTGTCAGCAACAATTTTACAATTGACAGAGGCATTATGAAAAAAAATAAGATTTGTGTCAACCCTGCAGAGACCTAGTCATAAATCAATAGACAATAGTGTCTATTGATTTATTACTAGGTCCATATAAGCACAATGTGAAGACAAAAGTAAAAAAAATAATTGTATAGCACTAAAACTGAAAAAGCATCATCAGCTTAAATACTGCTTTTAAACATTTGTATTTCATAGCAGTAGTAAAAAACATTAAACTTTCTTACTTACTAAACCTTTTGTCAGCCAAAATTTATTGATTCTGTGAGAACATTAAAAGATTATCATCATGTCAGCACTAGTTATAAAAAACACAGCTGAACATTGTCCTCCCCAATGGATTACATTCTATTAGGGATTTTTGCCCATAATATGTGCACGTACGTAGAATGACGCTGCTGCTCATCATCCTGTAGGATTTATCTACGTCAACTCTTACTACTGTCCGTGAGATGAGAGGTGGTGGCACTATTCTAGGCCGACACTACGCTCAAAGCATGTGTGTTTTGACAGCCGCACACGTCTTGCTGGAATGCAGGGTGGTGGCCGATTGCCGGGCGAGGTTCCTGAAGACACCAGGCAGCCTTCCGGAAGCCTTCAGCGACGTTAAGGCGCTGATAGGATTCCTGGAGGAACTGGGATGGCTAGAGTAATCCAGCTCTCACCCTCCTACGCAAAATGGACGCATTGACGTCTGATTGCAGAAAAAGCCTGCACAACGAAGAAGAAGAAGAAGCCATGTGTCTAAATGAGAGAATAAGTTCTGAATAGAACAGAAATTAAGCAGCTTTAAAGAAGTCTATGTAAAATTTGTTGTGAAATACCTTGATTTCTTGTATCTGTGTGTCAAGGCCTCCAATATCTGCATAAGTCTCTTGTGGGGCTTTCTCTAGTTTCATCACAGACACCATGGGGTCGGTATCATCACCTAATACTCCTACTACAGCATGGACCTGTAAGGAAGGTTACATTTTCATACAAATTTTAAGACTACAACAAAGTTAAGCCTTTATATTCATAACTAATTCTAAAAAAAAGTACTCAATCCGTATGTAATGAGGATTTAAGAGGACAAAGTTAGTATTTATGATAATGATAAGGCTAACCTTATTGCTTATAAAAACACTAATGTTTTTTTAAAAATAAATAGTCACAACAATTAAATTGTCAATTTGAATATAAACCATAATTAGATCAGAGCCCTGGTACTTTTCTACATAACTCACTTTAGGAATCACTGATGTAGGGTGAAGTGATTTTTGCAAGTCATATATTTCTTAAAAAACTAATTGAATTAAGTTAACATTGCCAACTGAGTAGTAGTACCAAACACAATTTAATTTCAATGTTTTACTTACCAAAGAGTTTGTCTTTAACAGTTATAAAAGTCACAATGAAAACCAAAAATATCACACAAACCTTATGATTAAGAAGAACTGAGCAACCAGGCTCCAGTTGATCTTTGTCCACAAAGGACAAAATGCTGACATAGTGCTCACTGCCCACTGAAGTAGACACAATGGCATGGTTGTCATCTATTATCTCTTCCAGGTTACCTACAGACATTGGTGTTCCTCTCAAGTCATCAACCTGAAATTAATTTTTTTTAATACTGTGACACCAATTATTTAGTAAGATAAGTATTGTTATGAACTTGGTTTATGAATAAACACTTTTATTTGTGAAAATGTGCAAGTTATATACATAGGAAACACCCAGCCAGAACAAATATTCATGTTCATGCACACAAAGGTTTTGTCCTGTATGGATAATCGAAACCACGACCTCAGGAGCGGAGTACGTCGAGTAGTATTTTTATTATATTGAGTCAACACATTAAACAATGACCTAGTTTTAACAATTAATTTGTAAATACCTTAGACCTCTCCTCTTCAATTTTCTCTTCTTGTGGTTTTAGTCGTTCTTGATTGCGAATGAATTCCTCTTCCATCAAAAGGTAATCCTTGATCCTTTCCAACTTTAACAGTTTTAGGCGACATCTTGTGTGAGGAGTCACTTGAGGCAGTTTGAGCGCAGCATCGGGACCCTTAGCCTTTCGCTTTTTCTTACCAACTCTCGTGGGGATTGGGGGCTCATATTTCTTTTTCTTGTCTTTATCATCCTTTTTGTCACCACCGCTGCCTCCACCTGATTGGTTTTGGCCCTAGACGGAATTATTATTGAGTTCATGAAAGCTATTTTATTGTTTGTTCTAATAATTTAGAAGTCAGTAATCCGCTAAAAAATAATAATAATGCTTACCATTTTCTGCAATCAATAACAAAAATCTTTTTTCAGTAAATACAAAAACTAAGGTTTGACGATTACAGTGCGATTTTATAAATTGTCATCGCATCGCTTTGTCTGACGTTTAATTTCTTTTGTATATTTTATTCCTACGTCACTAACTTATACTGCCTAGTCTCTCATTTATTTTACATCAAACATTAACGCCTGTTTCTCCGAAGGTGTAAGCAGAGGCATATTATACGCCCGCACTTTGCCAATTATATAGTTGGTCCCACGTAATAGGTGGCCAGCATATGGCCACCTACCGGGCACTGTTATGTTCGCTAGAGCCTCGTCCGTTAATCAGGTCAGGTTGGCTGGGGATCCTTAGGTTTTGGTACTATGCTCATTTATTTTACTTCATGATCAATTTACTATAATTATTTCTTATGTACAACTATTATTTAAACATATTTTGCTTATATGTATATTGAAATCAATATTACATTTTAGTATTAAAATTATTGTCTGTACATATTCAACCGATGTACATGAAATTTAATACAAATAAAACTGCCTCGGTAAATCATATTGTATAGGATGGCCATCCCAAACGTACGGCACATCTGCACCTTTTGTCCTATGAATTTATAATTTAAATGCTAGGCTAGAATTTATAATTTAAAAGGTGCAATATAGTTCAAAACTGCATAATAAAAGAGCCAAGACTTGAACTCTTTGAGTATCGGTTTGAAAAAGTTTACTCCGTCAAAGACGACGTGCCATCGTGTCGTTTCATGTGACTGTCACTGTCAATAAATAAATAGCCAGCAGTACTTCTGAGTGAAAAAATATTTGTGCCTAAATAGTTTTGTACCCTTCCTCTTTCTAATTTAGTTTAATAAATAAATATAAATATACTCGTGTTAAAATGTCTGTAAAGCTATATAACTATCGCTTTAAATATATGCAATAACAAAAAATTACATTGGCACTGAACAGAAGTGGTGGTGAGGTGACAGTGGTAAAATTGTACTATATCCCTGTCTTTATAAGCAGTCAAAATGGTTTTAGCAGACCTAGGTCGTAAAATAACTACTGCCCTACAATCTTTAAGTAGGGCAACTATAATCAATGAAGATGTAAGTACAGATTTATCATATCAAGTCACTATTTTTCCCCATCTTGTAAATGTAGGTCTAGTATGAACAAGCCATATTCACACATCCACAAGGCCTTATTCTGAATGAAACCGCCAATATTTATCTTAAATAAACCCCTATAAAATGCACCCATTCTCAAAGCAGTAAGCAGGAGCTTGAATAGAGGTCAATTGGGAAACTAACAAGTTGAAGATCATTTCCCTTGTTCGTCCTAGTTTTTTTCCACATTTTAATAAAAGTTCTTATGGGTACATAAACTGTATCTGTAACTGCCCCATTTGATTGACAGACCAGTGATCTAGTCTAGGCAACGGAGAACTGATATATCAATGTGGAAACAGATTAATGTGGAAAACTGTTACACTATTAGGGGACTTCAAATTACTGATGATTAATTGATGATGAAATAAAATGTTCTACAGGTTTTAAACTCCATGCTCAAGCAAATATGTGCTGCCCTCCTAGAAGCTGATGTAAATATACGTTTAGTGAAGAATCTAAGAGAAAATGTTCGTGCAGTCATTGATTTTGATGAAATGGCTGGTGGGCTCAATAAGAGGAGGATGATCCAATCTGCTGTCTTCAAGGAACTCGTTAAAGTAAGATAATATAATTTATATACTTTTAATTTTATTACATTAATACATACAATAACTTTACTAATCTAATACTTTATAATATTAATATTTATTGACATAAAATCATAAAAATTATTTTTCTGTAAACAGCAAGTCCTGTATTAAAAGAAGTCCTACAGATCCAAAATACAGAAAACTGCATTATGGATAACTTAATAAGATTTTATTAGAAACAGTAATTTTTAGAGTTTTATCAGAATTCTAAACATTCAGTCCCTAGCATAAGTCTAGGGCACATAAATCCTAAGATTTTGAGCTAAAATTAAAAAAAATATATTTACATAAAATAGAGTAACATGTGGTTGTTATGTTATTTAATAGGACATCTTTTTTTCCAAACGCAGGGCATGTGAATTTCAATATAAATAATTATTTTAGTCTTCTGATAAACTATCAGTTTTTCTGTCTTTCTAAACTATCTTTTTGTATTAAATGTAATTATTTGATTATTCTAGTTAGTGGATCCAGGAGTAAAGCCATACCAACCTGTAAAAGGAAAACCAAACATCATCATGTTTGTCGGTTTACAAGGTTCAGGAAAGACAACAACTTGCACAAAGCTAGCTTATCATTACCTGAGGAAAAACTGGAAGTCATGTTTGGTGTGTGCTGACACATTCAGAGCTGGTGCCTATGATCAGGTGAAACAGAACTGCACAAAGGCCAGAATCCCATTTTATGGAAGGTAAATTAGCAAGCTTCTTAATATAGGAAGTTCTTTTAATAAAATACCCACTTTCATTTAATTAAAGTAGTGCTGTGTATATAGCATGAAATGTTGTAACGTGTCATTTCTCCCCTAGTGTAGTGTATAGTGTAAATCCAATGTTGCAGGGTAAACTTGTTTGACATATATTTGGCAACATTGCACTATATTTGTCTTTAAAGGTGTTAAGTCAAGTGTCGTTGGCGAACAAAAGTTGTGAGATGTCACCAGACATGTCAAGCAAAATTTATTTACATCAGATGTCCTTATACACTAGAGGACATCTGATGGGTTAAGTATATACAAAGTCAGTGTATATAAGAGTTCATTCATAAGTAAATGACCTATAGACAAATGCGTGGATAGTTGAAACAATATTAGTATTTAATTTTATTAGTTTCTAAAAATTGGAGCCTTAACTGATTATAAAATTGTTATTTATTTCAATTGTGTAGCAGCTATAAAAACGCATATATAAGTTGGTAAAAATGTTGGAAGGTTAATGAGAGTGAATGAAGCTAAGACTGTGTGCCAAGATCGTAAGTAAAGGATGTGATATCTGCCTACCCCTACGGGAAAGAGGCGTGAAATTATGTATGTATGTAAAAATATCGAAACTATTTTTTGTCATTGTTGCATAACTAAATATTTCAGTAATCATTAGTACCTATGATGTTGAAGTTATAATCATTACCAATTTTACCTTACAATTATGTCAATTACTTAACTATTACTTTTACAGTTATACAGAAGTGGATCCAGTGGTGATAGCTACTACTGGTGTAGAGATGTTCAAAAAAGAAGGCTTTGAAATGATCATAGTGGACACAAGTGGACGTCACAAGCAAGAAGACTCACTTTTTGAAGAGATGTTAG
Organism: Musotima nitidalis; assembly: GCA_949126915.1. Classification (NCBI taxonomy): domain Eukaryota; kingdom Metazoa; phylum Arthropoda; class Insecta; order Lepidoptera; family Crambidae; genus Musotima; species Musotima nitidalis. The sequence goes on from OX421431.1 coordinate 10,108,703, forward strand.
CGGTCGCAAATGCTATCGTAAGTTCGATGCTGATATTTTAAATTTGTCTGATCATTCATCTGCTATTGAGAAATCTGTTGTGATGTCACTGATTGGTGTGATTGTAGAATGCATATAATTTATCCTCATTTTAGGCATATACCACAAAGTTTGTGTACTTAACTAGTTGTGCTTTTAAGAAATTTTTCTAATTGCATGCGGATTGCCGCCAAACTTTTACCAGATTGGATATTTGACTCCTATTAAATTTGGCCCAAGAATGCTACCTTGAGAAACATCTTATTGCATACATATAATGTAAAATCCTGTCATCTGATAAATACACACTTACCAAGTGTTATGATTCGTCTGGTAAGTTCTCTCATAGTTAAACCCTTTTTGTTTACAACAACAAGTGAAACTGAATTTTTTCACCTTTTCTAAAGCACAAAATCTTTCTACTACATATTCATGATAACTGCAGTCATTTCTGATCGCATTAATAATAATAAATAAATAATAAATAAATATTTCTGACACTTACACCAATTATTTAGTTCCAAGATAAGTATCATTAAGAAACTTGTGTTATGGATACTAAATAACGGATAAACATACATAAATACTATTTTTTTTTTTTTTGTAAATACATACTTAATATACATAGGATTAATGTATCGTATAAAGCCTGAGCTTGCAGGATTTCGTGACTACTTTGTCGTGCTTCTTTGTAATAAATAATAATATAAATTTTTAACTCCAGAGTGCTAGTTGTGGTTAGCAAAATATCAACTGAAATAAAGTGTTGTTGATTTTTTTACAGAAACCAGATAACATTATTTTCGTGATGGACGCTACCATTGGACAAGCTTGCGAGGCGCAAGCGAAAGCCTTTAAAGACAAGGTGGACATTGGTTCCGTTATAATCACGAAATTGGATGGACATGCTAAAGGTGGTGGAGCACTGTCGGCGTAAGTACTAATAATATATATCTGCTCCTTTAACCATATATTTAATGCTTGCAATTCGAATAGAACAAAGCCTTGAACCCATTGAGAGCACATACATTTGCATTCTATTCTGTTGCAGTTTTTGAATGCATATTGTAAAGAAGGGCTTGTTTTATTTATAAGCATTAATTAAAACTCAACCTTTTTTTTTTGTAATAAACAAAAAAAACATTCCCTAATTTATTTCTATTAATCAACATACAGGTAACATACAGAAAAAGCTTCTATTGTAGCTTAATTTTTTTACAGTGTAGCAGCCACGGAGAGTCCTATTATCTTCATCGGTACAGGAGAACACATTGACGACTTAGAGCCTTTCAAAACTAAACCTTTCATAAACAAGCTGTTGGGTATGGGAGATATAGAAGGTCTTTTGGATAAAGTAAATGAACTGAAATTGGATGACAATGATGAACTATTGGAAAAGTTAAAGCAAGGCCAGTTTACTCTGAGAGCTATGTATGAACAATTCCAGAACATAATGAAAATGGGACCGTTTTCACAGATTATGGTATGTTTCTAACTTTTCAACGTTATTATGTGAAAATGGCAAACTTAAGAAAGTTCACATTTCTATATGCTTTATCATAAAAAATTATAAATTAACTTGGGTTAAACGAAACTAAATGTGAAAATGACATGAAATTAACAGTCCGTTATTGAGCTGATTCTGATATTAAAAGACATGAAGGCCCTATTCTAGATAAAGTTCCCAGTTTATTTTATAATAACTTATCAAGCTCCGTGGCGTGACGTTGTGTAAGGACTCGGCTCTTGCTTATATAATGGAATAAAGCACTCGTTTATTGTACTGCATTGATAGGCAGTGGTGAGACCCATAGCCTTCAAAATCAGAAGGTATCGGGTTCAAACTCTGGCGGCTTTACGGAGTTATGTGCGCAATTATCACTTGCTCCGTGCCTCGGCAAGCACGTTAAGCCGTTGGTCCCGGCTATCATGAACATCTATGGCAGTCGTTATTAGGAAATCAGTGCCTTCTAACATCCTGACAGTTATTATAACCATAGAATGATGTTTTCAATCGCATAATTGAATGGCAATCGCTCCATGTAATAACTGAAATGAATACCTGGTTAAACCAATGAGCAGACTCTGGGCCCTAAGCTTAAGTCCAGGGCAAATGGGATAAATCTAGGATATGATTATTGATGGGCAGACGGATAGGATAAATAATAACATTTTAGCAATCTTTTATAGGTGATTGTCACCCTTTAAGTTCTGGTTTTATTTGTAGTACCTAGATATTTTTCTGGTTACCCCTTAGCTGTCAAAAAAACGATATTTAGAATTGCTTAACGATAAATTTAATCTCAAAGTTACTTCAAAAATGGCATTCAATGTGTTAAAAAAACACATACATGTTATAATAATTCAGCCTGTCAGAACAGTATAGTAAAATTGTTGTATGAATTATATGATATACCACTATTATTTTGTTTACACTACTCTTTCAAATATAATTGATGAGTTAATTACTTATTACAGGGAATGATACCAGGGTTCTCTCAAGACTTAATGTCCAAAGGCAGTGAACAGGAATCAATGGCGAGACTGAAACGTCTTATGACAATCATGGATTCCATGAACGAAGGGGAGTTGGACCATCGCGATGGTGCCAAACTTTTTACTAAACAACCAACACGTGTCACCAGAGTTGCACAAGGTGCGGGCGTCACAGAGAAAGACGTAAAAGATTTGATAACTCAATACACAAAGTTTGCAGCAGTAGTTAAGAAGATGGGTGGCATCAAAGGCCTTTTCAAAGGAGGCGACATGGCTAAGAATGTAAATCAAACGCAAATGGCGAAACTCAATCAACAAATGGCAAAGATGATGGATCCACGTATTCTTCAACAAATGGGTGGCATGTCCGGTCTTCACAACATGATGAGACAGCTGCAGCAAGGGTCAAGTGGAATGAATAGTCTTATGGGTGGAAAGTAACTGAATAATCCTGATCATGTAGATAAAAACTTCGTAACTGTTTTAATCAATAAAAGATCTTACATGGTCACTTCTTGTATTATTTTGCATAAGCTCTGATAGAAAATCTCTTTATATAATTAGGTATATGTTTAATCCACTAAATCTTAATTCACCGTCCCTCTAACGGACCTATAGAATAGTAATTAGCGGGATTGGGACAACGGTTGAAGCTTCTTTAAATTTCAAGTTCAATTTGCCCTGCCTTTATAATAAGCTGAAAACCTAATTAATCTAGTCATTAATAAGCTATTACTGAATCGTGGATGTGGCCAAGGTGAGAAGTATTCATCAGGTGGATACAATAGCGGAAGCAGGTGTACGGCTGCATTTGAAAATCTTTATATCTAATTCCTCACCTGCGGTCTGACCTTTGTCGGGTCTACCGAAATTCGTGTTACCACGGCGCCACAAAGCTAAAGCTCAAATTTCGCAAAAGGAAGTAGGTACACATGATTTTTTTTTCTGAATCGATTGTGTGTAAATATTTCTGAGGTCACAAATAAATATTTTTATTGGACTTCAGATGCGACACGCGGTGGGATGAGAACTGGAATAGAATAAAGCTCTTTTATTTCAACTAAAAGTCATATGAATAGCAATTGTACTTACTAACCTTGACGATTTTCTTGCCCGTTCTTTTACGATCAAGCACCCGACCGCAGTGAATGGGCGTGCTAGTTTTTAAGTTTTGTCCTTCATAAGAGCTCTTTTGAGTCAAACTTTAATAAATGATTATGAATTTGAATTTAATAATCATCAAAATTTAAATACAGTATGTTCACATTAGAATTGAAAATAATTTACTCAATACGAAATGTCAAATACCATCAATATTAAATAAAATTATATCACTTATCGCTTTATAATTTTAACAATTTGTTAATTAGTCAGTATATGAACCATGGAACCATGGTTGATATAATGACAGTCAAACTTTTGTGCGAACATTTGCAAGATGTTGTTGGGTTGGGGCTGTCCCGGACCTTGCACATTAGAGATGCGCACCGCTGCCACGAGGTCGTGTAAAAGCAGTCGACATGCCACTCAGCAAACAGCGCTGCATTGATGAGGCAGCCCCACAGCATCCAGAACGATATATCGTATTGTACACGAAGGGCATTGAAATAGGGTATATGCAACCTACAGATGTAAAACCACTCACAAAATGCTCTGGATAGAGTTATTTTGACGTCATTAAATCAATGGGCCAACCTGCGAACTATCATATTAGCCCTAACAGATAACGCACTTCGCTCCCTCTCAACGGCAACATAGTCTTTCAAAACAGAGGTCACCCAATGCCCAAGATACTTAAGCTTTTCGACTCTTAAGAACTTTTAAGTACCGTATCGAGTTTCCCCTAGCCTGTTTGACCATGCATTCGCTCTTCCCTACGTTCTATACTAGGTTATGTTCAGACGCAGCTTAAAAAACCTCAAATGCGCCTGGTCACAAGCGCTCTAACTATTATAGGTATAACAAACAGTCCTCTGTGCAGAGCATGCATGGGGAGTATGGGGACTGAGGAGACAGCCGCACACGTCCTGCTGGAATGGAGGGTGGTGGCTGATTGCCGGGCGAGGTTCCTGAAGACACCAGGCAGCCTTTTGAAGCCTTCAGCGACGTTAAGGCGCTGATAGGATTTCTAGAGGAACTGGGATGGCTGGAGTAATCCAGCTCTCACCCTCCTACGCAAAATGGACGCATGGGACGTCAAATTTCGGAAAAAGCTGGACGCCGAAGAAGATGTTTTAATGCATAGGCTTCACAAATACCAATCTTCCCAAGCCATATGCGGAGGTGCTGAGCAGCACCTTGTCGTCTGCGTCGCTAATGTTATTATTACAAATACCTACTATCAATATGGCAGCAAACACGTGTGCTGCTGAGCTCCCCTATTAGGGTGTGGACGAGGACCCTGCCTCTCCCCGCACTCCAACCTACAGGTTGGAGTGGCCGTACACGGCTCCGACTAGCGAACATAGTTAACCTGGTTCAGATACCAGAACTGTCAGATATAAATTAGTTCCTGGGGTATGGAAATGTCCTATAGTTTTTGCCACAGCATATCATTATAAATCAGGTTAAACCCTCTCGACAGGTCTAAAAAGCACGCATACACAGGAGTGCGTCGTTCGGTGTAGTATCTGACAGTTTGCTTTAAGCATAAGATAGCTGATTCAGTCAGCAGTACAGACCAAATTGGCTGTCTGTGGATGCTAAGGCAACTATCGAGCTGAGTGCTTAGTAAACGGCTCATATTTAATGTGTCATCAAAATTAATAAATTACCAACCTAACCTAACCTTTTTGTACATCAAAAAATTCTGATGGAGCACCTAATCCCCTATTAGATGCTAGATCAGTATTTTTGATGATCAAAAAAGTATTTTTTAGAGGTTCAGTTTATTATATTCCTTAGTAAACTAGTTTACGTCAAGTCAAGTCAAGTACCATCGCCATCACGGTAGTAAGAGAGTATTCTATACCTATTCTATAGTTGTCATGGTCTCTCAAATCACCAGTCCTGTTCTTTATCACCAGTCTTAAGCATATTAGCTGGTAAGTATGAATGCCCAATATACAAAAGCATAAAACATAGCTAGTACCCTCGGTAGATGTACTCCCCGCAAGCATTAAGTGGTGTTCAATACTAGACTGTCATGTCGTGGTGATTTTCCTCCCTATATGGACTTCATAGCACTTCTGATATCCCTTGCTGCAAACCTTAAACTCATTCCCTCCCAATGGTGATTTTTCAGTAAACAGGTCCCTAAATAGATCAGCTATAGATGACTATTAACTATTATTTGCATCTTATGCATAAAAAAAAGTTAAGCAGACCGTCACTCTGACAGTTGACTATGACAGCAATATCGATAAAACAGATGTTGCAAATTATTTGAATTAATAAGTTGGATTGAAGAATTTATTGAATATTTAATTAATTTTTATTACTTCCAGTATATACTTTCTATTTTATTACTACATTTTTTATAGCGTAGGAGGTAGAAAGTTTTAACATATAGAACACTAGTATTAGAAAATATAAATTTCCCTTCGCACTAGTTTTTAATAAAAACATGTGATTAAATTACCTGATACTATGACAATACTAAAAGATTTCCTAAATCTACATCGTGTCTATCGTTCAGGGGTAATTTATTTACACATTAGTTATGACTGCTGAATGTCTGTGCTGTAAATAATTATTTTATTATAAATTTTAGTTATTTACAACTGGCTATCAATTCCGGTGGAAAACAACTCGAAGAGTACGGTCAATAATGGATATCAATCTAAAGTGTCGTGAAGATCCGGTAGTTATTAAATTGGATACTCCAGAATTTAAAAGTATATTCACACCGGAAGTCCAAAGCCTAAAGGATATATTTGATAAATATAACTATGAAATTAGAATTGCTGGTGGAGCTGTCAGGTAAGATTCTTCTGTAAACTGTTATAGAATATACTAGTTAAAATGTATCTCTGTTAAAAATTTAACTATGCTTGAAACTTCACCCATAAGACCTATAGTTCATTGGGTACTAAAACCAAATTATTTTAAAAGAAGTAACCCATGCCCTGCCTACACTTAGTCTAACATAAGGAACCTATGGACAAACATAGGATACTTTTTACATTATTTTTACAACGCAATCAGCCAAGGTTTTAGGCCTGACATTGCGAAGATACGAATAAAGAATCTTATAATTTTTATCAATTAGTTTTTTAGTCTTTTTGATGTTTACCTTAGGATACCTTTATTATATAAATATAAACGTAAAAAAAAAGTTTTTAAATTCATAAACAATATTATCTGTGCTAATAGAACTCAAGTAATGTAATTGTTTCTGTTTATTGCATCATAAATGAAACATTTATTTACACAACACTTTATTTCATATTCTCAACAAATTAGTTGAATGTAGGAATGCTCTGACTAAAATGGTGTGTTGGTCTAACATGTATATGAGTTTTTATGACCAAGATGTCTGGATGCTTTCTTATATTGATGGAAAGGATAAATAAAGATAAATTAAATTTTTTTAGATTATTGTTATATAATATCAGTATAATCTATTAAAATTAGATGTAGTTACAATTAAAGTATTTAAGTACAAGCTTTGCTTTGTTTATTTATTACTAAAAAGTCTATCAAAATCTCCACAATTTTTTTTCTAAAACCCATTCAAAGACATTGGGATCCTGCCGTTTTGCCAAAACTATTTTGACAAAAATTTATAATCCAAACAAATTTTAGCAAACTTTTTTTACACCAATGCAACGTTGCGAATTATTTTAGTACGCAAATTTTCATTTGGTCAAATTTTTACTCAGCAGTATATTACTACGGATAATGACATTATGGCATTAGGTTTTTTAACAAGTAATTTATTACGGCAAACAAACTTTAGACAAATAACATTTAATCAAATGATTTGTTTGGACATAAAGTTTTACGTTTATTATTTTAAATAATGACAAACTAAGATATTAATACTAAATATATACTAAAAATAAAATAGTATAAGGAATGTTTGTTTAATATGTGTTCATAATTTTAAATTAACGTGATGATGATGAGTGAGGCTTAGATACATATTGGTTAGGTTAGGTTAGAACAGTGACCACAAAGCGCGCGAGCCGAGCGAGCGAAGCGAGCGTGCCGCGGTAGCAGCCGGCGAAGCGCCAGAAAATACTACTGTTGATTTATGTATGGCCAATATTTGTAGATTAGTATTAATAGTAAAGATGCAAATAGAAATGGTTATTTGAAAAGTTTCGAGACGAATTATTTGGCTTATTTTATTTTGCGTAAAATATGTAATACTAACTGAGTTATTGTCGAAACGTTCACTTGGAAAGCATTACGTTTACGATACAATTATTTGTGAAGAGTTTATTTGCCAAGTAATAATTTGGCAAATGAAATTTTACAAAACAATATTTGGGAAGTGATAATTTGTCAATTTTCTTTTGGTGTAACTAGGGATACCCTTAACGGGATCCTGCCGTTTTGCCAAGCAAAGAAATTATTCCCAAATCCATTTCAGAGAGCCCAGTATTAAGCGATGTTTACATCTGAATGAAACCAAGCCTGAATAAGTGAATTAGAATTTTATTATTAACTCTATGATAATGTTATAAGAACTGTGTAATATTAAGTAAAACCCCTGTCTTTTTTTTATTCTGCAGAGACTTGCTCTTAGGACAAAAACCAACAGATTTAGATTTTGCAACTGTGGCAACTCCTCAACAAATGAAAGATATGTTTGCAACAGAGAACATACGATTAATTAATATGAACGGAGAGAAACATGGAACCATCACACCTCGTATAAATGATAAAGAGAACTTTGAAGTGACTACTCTAAGAATAGACATGGTAACAGATGGTCGTCATGCTGAAGTTCAATTTACAACCGATTGGAAGTTGGATGCCAATAGAAGAGATCTTACTATAAATTCTATGTTTTTAGGTAAAACTTTCTTAATATCTAATAAGGTTAAAGGAATAGTTATTATTTCTCTTAATCAATACTAAAGTATATCAATGGTAGCAATTAACAATGTCGTAAGTCGTAGTCGTATGTCGTAAGTGAAAAGTCGTTGCTTTTAACAATATCATAAGTCGCTCTTCACTTACGACATTGTTTAAAGTAACAGCTTTTCACTTACGACATTATTAATTGCTTCCGTCGATATGACGATCAGGATATATCCAACTGGTATTGTGCAGAGGTTAGTATTCCTGCCCTCCGCTCCCAAGGTTGTTGGTAACTACAAAAATACGCTTGTGAAAAATAGATAATTTGTTTATTTAGTGCAATAAACATTTTATCTATTTATCTAAAATCCAATTTGGTAAAGATGTAGATAAAATCCTGGAAGACATAGGCTACTTATTATCAGATAATATATGATTTCGGCAGTATAACAAATTCTCATGAATAGAATAGATATTTTAAAGACATGTCAGCTTGTTTCATAGGTGCTTATTTTAATATAATCGCTCTTTGTGTTACAGGTTTTGATGGTTCTGTGTATGATTACTTTTTTGGCTATGAGGACCTACAAAAGAGACGTATTGCATTCGTTGGAGACCCTGATGTCAGGGTAAAGGAGGATTATCTAAGAATAATGAGATATTTCCGGTTTTATGGAAGAATTGCCGAGTTTCTAGACCAACATGAAAAAGAGACATTGGAAGTACTAAAATGTAATGTGGATGGACTTGCAAATATATCTGGAGAAAGAATTTGGGTAGAGCTTAACAAAATATTGCAAGGAAAATTTGCCGCTAACTTGCTCAAAACCATGTTGAGTGTGGGAATTGGCCCTTTTATAGGTAAATTATAAATGAACAATTAATAGAACTTCTATATTCACATAGGAACCCAAACAAGGTTTAAATGTAGTGTCCAAAAATCTTAAAAAAGTTATTATATACATACAATCACGCCTGTTTCCTGCAAATGTAGGCAGAAGCTTATTACAAGCCCACATTTCCCCAATTATATATTTTGCTCCCAAGTAGTAGGTGGCGAGACTATTGCCGCTTACCGGGACTATTAGAGTCGTCAGAGCCTCGTCTGATGATCGGCAGGTGAACCACTTAAAGTGGGGTTAGCTTGGGCTATATCAATTTCGATTTTACGAATCTTACCCTTTTAACATATCCATGAGCACCTTTATAAAATTTGAATACTTTTCTCATACCAGGATTGCCATCTCATCCAAATATTGCGGAATTGGACAAAGTTCTAAAACATGGTGAACGATTAAATCTACATCCGATGAGTTATTTAGTGGCATTACTTAAAGATATAGATGAAGTTACCCTTCTGTATAGAAGACTTAAGTTCTCTAATTTTGAAAGAGATATGGCTTACTTTTTGGTAGAACACCGAGGAGATAAGGTTTCAGAACGACCTTTATTGTAAGTATTGATTTATTTTTACAGTTTTTTTACCATAAGAAACAATAGATAAGTGAGATTTAATATATCCTATGAACTTGCTCGCAAACTCGCTATGGAGCATTTAGCGAGACAACCTAAACGTCATCATATCCTAGAGTTAGAAGACCAGCAGTAGGTCTTGGCGACAAATGGGTAGATGCCTGTGTTAGGAAGCCGATATCAGCACAGAACAAATTTTCTTACTGTATTATGACTGATTGCACACACACAAAAAAAAAGTGGTTTTACAGTGACGCTCTCCGTCCCCGCGGGTAGAAAGGGCGATTCGGATGCCATTGGTTATACCATTTAGCGATCCAAGAGTCGCTTACCGATCGCGCTACCGAAAGCGTCACTTAGTGCAATAACCATAATAAGAACCCAATAGAAACACAGTTAAGTTATATTTGGAAAATTTTAAATTTATCGATATTGATTAATCAATGTTAAAACTGATAGATTTATTACTTTTCCTTTTAAGAAGTGTTTATCAAATGAATATTCTTAATAAATTTCTATGAACCACTTATTTACTTACCTATACCTATGATACATTTATTAAAAATCTAAATCTTATTGTTTTTTTTCCAGACCCTATGAAAAACTAGTCTTATTTACAAAGCTAAAGCCTCAAAACATTATAGAGTATGTAAAAGAAGTATTTAAATACAGAGGTGAAGAAACGCTTCTAGAACAATTTAGTGCCTGGGAAGTTCCACGTTTTCCAATAAACGGACGTATTCTAAAAGAAAACGGAGTACCGTCCGGCAAAATGTACAGCTCCATCATAAACAAATTGAAAGAACAATGGATCGAAAATGATTACAAACTATCTGCTGAAGACCTAATTAAAATAATTCCCGCCCTAGTAGATGAATTAAACAACGAAAATAAATGATGATTATATTTATTAAATATGATATTTAAAAAATGGCTTATTACTGCACATTAACAAAACTATAAAAACACATTTTAGCACAAAATTTATAAATTAGAATTGTGAAATATAAAAATTTAACAGTATAATTAATTCGTTATAAAAATTGCATTGGATTTCTTATATATTTTTTAGCATTTGCAATGCTATTAATAGTTAGGAGATGATTTTTTACTAGAAAAAAATCAACTCCTGGTAACCCAGATGAATCAACCTTTGGGTAACCAGTCCACTGCTCTAACCACTGAGGCCCCAGTAGCAGCGGGGGACCTCAATCTACATCAATCGAGAGGAATCCCTAGTAGCTAAGTGGTTAGCAGTGGATCTGTTATCTTTGCAGAGGTTCGATTCCTCTCTAGGTTACGGATGAGTTGATATTTTATAGTAAATAATTCATCTTGTAATTGCAATAAATAATACTACGTCTTCAGTGGCGGATAAGCCTCGTATCTGTTACAGCCATCATCATCATCTTTATGTTCCAAAAAGCATCTCTTGCAAAACAAATACTGACATCCCAAACATCTCATAGAAGCATCTTCATTACATATCTCACAGAATGGTAACTCTTTACTTTCATCATCTTGTTGATTAACATCTTTTTTATAATCTAACATGGATTCTGCTAATACCTAAAATGAGAGAAAGAAAAAACTATAAATCTATGGCTAAGCTAAACAGGATATTCAACACTTATAATAATTATATTATTTGCACATATACATCTATAGCACATCTGTTTGAGCTTGTTAAAAAAAATTTGCATAAAGGAAATTGCCAATTTATAAAAATTTTATGCCATATTAAATAAATCAAGAAAAATAATGCAAACCTTCTCAATAATCTTCTTAAATTCTGCTTCATCATCTAAATCATTTTGAGTAGCATCTATACTTTGAGCTTGGGATCCTGTGCCATTATCACGTAACTTCTTTATTCTGTTTTCAATATCTGCTATCTGTTTCTCGTATCCTTCTTTGTACACCTGATCAATATTCGCCTGTTCCATGTATTTTTTCATAAGATTGTTCGCTTGTTCTTGCTCTGTCATGTAATTGGAAGATATAAATTCAGGCTACAAAATAGATAAAACCTATTTAAACTATGACAACAAATACAGTCACAAATTGCTGAAGAAAATAAATACTGCAACCTCATAGCAAAATTGAGTAAAAATAAGCTATGTGCTTTTAATTGTTATTAATAGGTTCTCCAATATAATTTATAATTATTATTCTAACTCATGTAAATAATACATACATGCATACATAATGGCACGCCTCTTTCCCGTAGGGGTAGGAAGAGATCACATACTTCAACTTGCTATGATCTTGGCACACACTTTTAGCTTCATTCACACTCATTAACCTCCTCATGCACACCCGTCGGTTTAGGGTACTTTTGACCTGCCTTTTTTAAATAATAATACTGAGTAATTATATTTATAATTAGAACTGCAAACCTTTTTCTGTGGTCCTATGTCGGGAACTCCCTTGAGTTTTGCTAACCTCATTTGTAATTCAGCATCTGATGTACTTGGCTGTGGGCCTTTAAGATTTTTCAATTTGGCATCAATGACATCCTCCGTCTTCTCTTTGATAGCATTACTTTTGTCTTTTTTCAACTGTAATAGTCTTTTTTGTATCTCCTGATCTACTGGATCGTCCGATTTGTTTAAATTATTTGATTGCATTTCAACACGTCTAAAAGTAAGAAAACTTTTCTGTTTAAGTTTACAGCACTTGTTACTTTTTATAACATGACATCCAACTTGAAGAAAACCCATACTCACTTGAGATACGCGTCAGGAGGTTCTATTACTTTATTTTCTTTGGAGTCATTCTTACATTTTACACATACCTTGAAATAAAATTAAATATATTGTATTAAATAAAGCAATAGGTTAGATACTTAACAAGTAAAATCTTTTAAAAAGTCTCCTATGCATACATACCTTAGCTTCTCTGTTGAGCTTTTGTACGAAAGTTTTAAATTTTAAACAGTTTGAACAATAACTAAAACCACAACTTGGACAACCTTTCTGAAATAAAATGAATACATGGATAAAAATCTAAATTTTGGATCTATCACAAATAATGAAGAAATGGAAACATACTTCTTTTCGGAATAACGTGTATGACTTAGCACAAGTATTACAAGCCATTCTAAATACACAATTAAATAATTATTTAGTAAAAGGAACTTCAAAAATACTTTGAATTGATAAACACAAATGACACATTCCGTTCAAACTTCTGTACGATAGATGCTAGGGTTACAACCATACTGCCTATTCTACAGTTTTATTATCTTTATAATGTCCACTATGTAACAAATTATTATTGTAATATTTTATTGGACGATTTATGAGTAGACATAAAAACAGTATATTTTCAGAAAAATCTGAGATTTTCTACCTATACTTAATTCCGATTTACAAGTTGCTGATAAAACAACGACAATTATTTCAAAAATTAAATAAGTTTCAGAACGAAACTTGTTTAATGTCTTTTCTAATCAAGAGAATTCTTAGCTTTTGAAATAGGTAGATGCAAAGTGCTCTAAAAAAACTCCTTTTTTTTGTTTGTTGTTCTTTATGTAAATCAAACAAATTCAGACCATGAAAAATACTTTTAAAACTTGAAATATTTTTGTTGCGTAGAAATCAAAGCATCAACACTTAGAGCGTAAAAATGAATATACCATTGTCTACTGCAAATTGGTTGTAATTTTTTTGTGTAGGTATACAATGGTAGAATTCTAGATTGAAAAGAATTGGTCTAATTTTTTTTTGTAAATAACATTCTATTATATTCATATAATTTTCTCATCCAGTCTATTTGTTTGGTACTAGCTAGCTAATTCATTTATATTTTAAAGTAATTAGCATATGTACATATTGAATTTAAATAAATCATGACAATGTTTGATTGATGCATGCAATTTCTTGGTTTCAGATTTTAGCAATAAACATGGTAACCCAAGCAATTAATGTTAAGATTTTGGTTGTACAATGTAAGAGTAAGTAATAAACAAATAATATAAAATGTTCAATATTATGACTTGGAATATTAATTTATTTCTTTTGTTAACTTATGCCTCTAATACCATTAGAAGTAATAACAAATTTAGCAGTAGAATAGGGCAAGTGTGAAGAAAATTCCACAGACAGTGTTCGAATATGACTATCGCATTCCATAGCTCTAGACTTATTTATCCTAAGCCTTGTACTAATCATGTTTGCCCAAGCTAGACCTAGCGATGGAATAATATCATCTGAACATTCATTAAAAACAGCCGACACTTGATTTATGCACACCACTGCAAAATTTTGTTCTTTTGCTAAATTTATAAGTGAATAAGCAACTTCTCTAAGGTCTTCTGCTCTTTGTATGTAGTTTGTGGTGTCGACTCTAAATGGAGCAGCAATAGAGTCAATAACAACAAGTGCTATTTTATTATTTGAAAGTACTTTGGGCAATCGGACTCTAAGGCAAGATAGTAGTTCATCAGACTCTGTTATATGTTCTATAAGTGTGTTTTTGCCATAATCGGTGTTAGAACAATAATTGGGAATATTACTTTTTACTTGGTCATATCTTTTAACAGGAAATAAATCTTCAGTGCATATATAAATACATCCATTTTCCCAATTATTAACTGTTGCTTGGATTGCAATCTGAGTTTTTCCTGAGCTGCTTTCTCCATATATTTCTGTTATATTACCTCTTCGGAAACCACCCTTTAGGATATTATCTATAGCATCACATCCGGTACTAACATGATCATTGTTTCTTTCTTGTAACATTAATTTATCACATGTCATGCACATTGGCTGGGTATGTTCGCTAACAATATATTGCACCATTTTAATATCTTCAGATTTCAGTTTAGTTATTTTTTTTAAATCCCAGAAAGAAAGAAGTGTTACTTGCTTTGTACTATAGATACCATTGGATTCCAAGATTTCAAATAATTTTGATGGTAAAATAAGTTCTAGGGAAGTCATCTCGATATTGTTTTGTAATTATTTTGTCAATGAAAATCTGTAAGTTTCAAATAATTATCACTCCCGGGTATTACAAATTATTTAAGTTTATGTTATTAAACTTTATTTTGAGACGTTTACGTTTTTAATTTTTTTTTTTCTCCTCAATTGGCAATTTAAAAAACGTTTTTAGTTTAGGCTAAGTTAAATAAGTTGATAAAAACAAAGAGTATTTAAGTGTAAGTATAGTGATCGATATGACATGACATTGACTAACAATTCCCACAGGCCACAGTAAAAAGTATTACTTTTGACAAATTGCAGTACCCAGCATGTAGGGTAGTATAGTAAGGATAAAAATCTATAGTCTATACGAATGCAACAAAATCTGTCAGAAAGCTTTAATATGTGCCGCTACGGGAGCAGATTAATGGCACTAATCTCCACCGGCATAGTAAGTGTTTATTGCACTTCGTCAAATTTATACATATTTTTCATATTCTATTGTCGCTAGGGTACTACCGCCTGTTTGGAGGGACTTAAAAGATGCAAATTTTATATGTTCCTTTTGCTATATTTCTTCTCACCTCTCCAAATTCTTTGGCTTAACTTTTAATGAAATATTTAGTGAGCCTTGCTGGTCATGATCTCTATTTGTATGCATCTTCTTGTTTATAAAAAGAAAAGAGGGACAATACGTACCTACTTTTCTATCTGTATGTTTCTTTCTTATTTCCTCTCAGTGTAGTACTATTTTAGAATAAGTTAAGATATTAGTGTTTTACGAACGGAGCAAGTGAAAATTACGCACATATCTTCCAAATGTTTTTTAGAGTCCAAGCTATTATGTTATTTTAACTGTAACATTACTGAGACAGTTTTTACTTCTACTTTAGTATTTGCATGACTTCATCACCAAAAAAATAAAATTAGGCAGAATGGCCCGTCTCAGCCTTGTCCATATAGAATAAAATTATCAAAAAAATACTGTCAAATTGCAAAGAAATTGTGTTTATTTATTTTGTATCAAATTATTACTGCTGTCTGTTGAATGAAAAAAAAAACCAGTTAAATTAGGCATTTAATATTTAGATATAGGTTATGCTTTTGATTCTGAGCGGGAGTAGGTAGTCAAGAACAAAATGATTAAAAGTTTCTCAAGGTCGACAGCAAGTTTGATAGCGATACACTTTCACCCGGCGGCGAGGTCAGCGCCGAGGCGTTGCGCCGCGCGATTAATCAATCCCTGTCCTTACGTCGGGACCGCTGGTCGTTCCACGCATTCGTCAACAGTTATCAGTAGGAGGAAAATGGTAAATTTTTATTCATATTGACTGACTAAAAGTAGATTTAATTAGGTCCCAACCGCAATCTTTGGTTTTTTGTAGTGACTATTTTGTTTTCCTTAACTTTAACTAAAAAACATTTTTTTTAAATTGCACAGAAATAACTTAAAAACCTTTAACTTTTAAGTTGGTGTTGTTATATTTTCACTAACCAATATGGGCCATAAAGCTTAATGATTATTTCTATTTTAGGCAGACAAATTAACACAAGAAGAGCGCAGTTCTCAGCTTGAGCCTCTATTAAATTCTGGATGGAAGCTACAAACCAACCGGGATGCTATTGAAAAAGAATTTCAGTTCAAAAATTTTAATGAGGCCTTTGGATTCATGAGCCGTGTAGCACTTTTAGCTGAGAAAATGGATCATCATCCAGAGTGGTTCAATGTTTATAACAAGCTTCAGGTATTTCTAACTTTCATTTACTCTTTTTTTATTTATTTGCTATTTGTATGCACAATGCCACCAATTTATTTAATATATTAAAAAAATCAAAGAGGTCCATCACTGTCCGTCAAATGACTGTTT
Source organism: Musotima nitidalis (assembly GCA_949126915.1). NCBI lineage: Eukaryota > Metazoa > Arthropoda > Insecta > Lepidoptera > Crambidae > Musotima > Musotima nitidalis. The sequence continues at coordinate 10,125,459 of OX421431.1, forward strand.
TATATATGTAATACATACTTATAAGACGATAACATCAATTATGCCCACTTTGTTCTTTATACTGTGTATTATTATTGACTGTTTATCATACTCGAATATGTTATCTCACACCCACAAATACCATTACCATTTAGGCATGAAACCTGTTACAACTCAAGTATCTATATAGTTGTAGAAACAATCATCTAGTGTGTGGGTTTCTAAACTAGGCATAAACACTCCCAACGGTATAAAACGGGTATATAGGGGTTTGAATATATAAGCTGGCTCGAATATACCTACCCCCCAGGGTTGTCCTTGCATTAAACTTAAGCCAATTCAGCATTCCAGACAACAACCTAAGGCCTAGAGTGGGACAGGATAAATCTGTAGTGACAGGCCATGGGCTCTATGTAACCCTATGAACACTAAGCAAGATCCTAATATTTAATATTCATAGTAAAAAGAAACATAATTCTAATGTGACTTTGCAGACTTGCAGACCAAGTCTGTTTATATGGCTGCTCAATACTTTAGTGTCTGTATCACTTATTTCATATTTCAAAGAGGCATTTAAACGTTGAAGTGAAACTCCTGCCAATATTCATTACATTTAAGAAGCAGGTTAATTGGCACTGCATTATGATAAATCATCCAAAGACATCAAATACTTAACCTCCTACTAAGTCTTTATACATAATAATTCATATTGCACTGTGGCAATGGTTAAACATAGGCAATGGTTAAACATACATAAATACTTTTTTGTGAATACATTCTTATAACAAGGAAACACCCAGAAAACATTAAAATTTGTATATGAAAATATTTGTCCTTATATGGGATTTACGCTGAATCAGTTGTCTGCAGGCAATAATAGATTATCAACAAATGTTATCTTTTACTATAAAGCTGTGGTTCCTAAGTTTTTACCTCTACTGATTTAACAAATTTTTAAAAAGATTTTATTAAGATAACTATCACATAATCTCAGGCTAGTAATTAGTTGCTAGTGTTTAATTATCATAAATACATTTTGTTTCAGGTCACACTGTCATCTCATGATGTTAACGGTCTTAGCAAAAGGGATATCAAAATGGCAACATTTATGGACAAAAATTTTAGTTAAAAATGTATATTGTTAATAGATTTAAGACTTTTAAAGTTATAATAATAATATAATTGTTATTTTATTGTGAATATATTAAAATATGTGTTGTAATTATATTGATGGTTGTTATTGTTATACATGTCACAGAATTACCTTAAAATACGTCCTATATAAAATTTTATGATTTTTTTGACCATTTTTGTCACATCTGGGGACAATTGTGACACTCGCTCCTGCTCAAAACTGACGTCATATATTTAGAAATAATTTATAGCTAAAAATATGAAACGAAATTATTTAAAAAAAGACTATTTAAATAATCATAATGCCAAAGACTTAGAATTAGAAATGTGACGTCACTTAATTTAAAACTACTCTCATGTCAGCATATCACACTGCGACGACCCCTAACATATAGGTACCATATTCGAATCCCCATAACTATCTTGAACACCTACAAATACTACCATACAATAAAATGAGCATATGATTAGTCGGAACATGCCTTGGGCTGCATGTATTGTACAACCTTCACAGAAAAATTCGTGTCTGAGTGAAAGGTGAATTGAACACATTTTTTTCTTAATATTTTATAGCCACATTAGTACATACAGATAACCTTGATTTAATTTTGATTATTATACTTCCTACCTACTACTTAATATCAAAAATACTCGTTCTACAGAAACCGAACTGAATAGCGGGATCGAATTTGAATAGAAGTAATAAGAAAAAAAAAACATTTACAAATACTCGCACAGCTATATCCATATAACTTTCTCTCTCTCACTCTGTCTTATATTTTCTGCTCATTAGGCTTACATAATTGTTTCCGTTAAAATATAACTTGTGCTTAAATAGGATATTTTTTCATCCAAAGCCTACTATAATTACATACTATAATTTTGTTTGTAATTATAAGGTGGTTTGCATTCAGTATGATCCTGCGACACATGATATTAGGTCGTCCGTTTATATCACGTTACGTTTCTGGTCAAAGGGGTCTGCATTTCAGAACGTATCTGCCTTAACGCTCGTCATTTATAAGTGCCCATTGGTCCCACGTAATAGGCGGCGTGCCTATTGCAGCTTTCCGGGCACTTTTATGTTCGCCAGAGCCTCGTCTGTGGATTGCAGGTGAGGTTGGCTTGGGCTCCTCAGATCTTGGTAGGATCCCTATACACCCTGTGAAAACATAGCAGTATGCATAAATCGCTGTGCGACTCTGAGTTTCACGTTTCGGTCGGATCCATAAGTCAATGGTACTGGCAATAGTAACACATAGATTATTATAGACTTTTGTCCAAATGAAGAATTTAGAATTTGCTGAAGTTCTGGGCATGTCCTTGATCTCTTAGTTAATTAGAATAAATTAATGATGACCATACAGAAATACCATGCATATGGTCATCATTAACATAGGATTATTTAAAACATGCTTTAGGCTGCATATATCGTACAATGTTCACGGAAATACTTATAACGAGTGTAATTTAAACGTCTCCGTTTCCGCTTACGCAAATTCACCCGACTCTTTAGTAACTAGGAGTCGCACCCCCTACCCCATTCCGCCAACGAGACGGTAAGATTACTGTGCGATTTGGAAACTGAGAAACCTTCCGCCATTAACCCAGCTTGTAATTTGCTATATATTTTTAAATTTTAAAAATATTTGGACATAATTGACAGTTAACAGAATAGATTGTGTAAAGTAGAGTTTCGTGTATTCGTGATTGTGCGATGCCGGGTACTGTAACGCGTAGTAAACGGCGTCAAATGAACTTGTTGGACATGACGACAGAACAAGAAGGAGAAAAGGCAGTAGGACGCAGCACGCCAGTGGGACGCAACACGCCGGTGGTAGGACGCCCATCGCCAGTGGGACACACCACTTCAGCCGAGGCAACCGCGCTCATCACAGTGAGTGACCTGACTCTGACCTCCATGTTGATGTCTCTGCAACAAACGCAAGCCAAACACTTCGAGCGTTTACTCAAAAGAGTTCTTGAAGCGCAGCTGTTATCAGCTGCACTAGCATCAGGAAACTTTGTCGCATGCGAGGCGAAATTCAGCGGTTCAGATACAGAATCCATTGATAGTTTTATTTACGCTGTAGAAGCTTTCAAGGAGTGCGCGAACGTAAGCGACGGAAACGCATTACGTGGGCTATCGATGCTGCTCACGAACGACGCGGCTACATGGTGGAAAGGGATTAAAACCATTATAACCTCATGGGGAGATGCCATGCTGCACCTACGGAGCGCATTTGGAGTCAGTTGCCCCCCTCATCGCATATACAGGGAACTGTTCTCAAAGCCACAAGCTCCTGAAGAAAACACCGGGCTATTCCTTGGTAAGACCCTCGCCCAGCTTGCGCGCCTTCCAACTGGTGAGCTTACAGAAAAGGCTCAGTTGGATATAGTTTACGGACTACTCAATCTAAAGATGCGTCATCGTTTACGTAGAGAAGAGTTCTCCAACTTCAGGGACTTACTCCATAAAGCTCGAAGTATCGAGTAATCTAGTGCAGTCAATTAATATTGTTGCCGAACTATCGATAGGTTATGTCGATCAAGCTAGCAAGACAGTATCGACATTACTAATATCTATCGATAGTAGTTCTGTTTTTAATTTGAAAGTATAGATATTTATAAAGAGTATATCTTATCGGAACACTATTGACGTATCCAGATAATAAATAAATTACCGAGAAATTTATTACATTTTATGTTCCTTTAGTTTGGGACTATATATACTGTAAACTTGCTTTGCAAATAATGATTATTAGCATATGATTTATGTACAGCGATACTATTGCACTACATTGATAGTATTATTATTACCTTTTTAACTATCGATAGTGATACTACCAGTCACTATCGATTTTCTTGCTTTGATTTTGCAACATTCGACTATCGATCGACAACTTTACTTCAGAGGGCGCAGACGCGAGCACGCCATTGGTCAACCGCAAGCGCGATCGTTTACGCAACATGATCGGTTTCTCATCAGCGTACAGCAAGGGTTACGCAAAGCCATATGAAACACCCATATTTCGCAAATCACAATATTGATCCCACATAATATAAGTGGCTTTTTACGTTGTAAGTGCGATTTTTTAACCGCTTTCCTTGACCTAATATGTTTGTCAGAGCCTCGTCCGTTGATAAGCAGATGCAGCTTGGCCTACTAAGATCTCGGTATGATCCCCAAACACCATTAAAAGTAATCACAGGCTGTTGTCACGTAAATCTACTAATAATAACTTTGACCTTACATTCCCATGTTCCATTGGGTGAATGTGTCTTGCACGACACTTAAGATATGAGACACCAAATGTATGGACCATATTCTTACAAATAAATATCTATTCTATTCTAAAATACGCGTTATCAATCTTATATCATAATAATCATCATACCCTAGCATTATCCTGTTTGCCCTATACTTAAGCTTAGGGCCCAAGGTTACTTAATGGTTTAACCAAATTTGGCTGAGTTTCTGTTATTACATGGAGCGACTGCCGTCTGACCTCCGCAACACAAGAGGGAAACATCATTCTATCGTTAAACCAGCTGTCAGCATGTTAGAAGGCACTGACTTCCTCATAATGACTGCCATAGATGTTTATGACAGCTGGTACCAACGGATTACGTGCTTTCCGGTGCACGGAGCAAGCGATAAGTACGCACATAACTTCGAAAAGTCATAGGTGCACCACCAGGGCTTAAACCCGAGACCCTCCGAATTTGAAGGCAATGGGTCTCACCACTCAGAAACGATACTGAAACAATAATGTTAAGGTTGAGCAAAAGAGAAGAGATGCGGTAAAATGCGCGCAAATCGGTTTGGCGCGATCGATTTTATGCTTACAATATTACAGTTGCGAAATATTAAAACACGGCGCTTCAGCTGACGTTAAACAGTCCAAAGTAGTAGTAGGTACAGACCTATATTAATGTCCTGCATAAGGTTTGTTTTCGAAAACAAAGACTGAAGGTGACGTTCTGATCTTATTCTAAAAGTGTTCATATAGTAAATATACCCCTTAAGGATTAGCAAGCTGACGTTGCAATGGGCCGGTCATATATGCCGTAGGACCGATAGGTAGACGTGTCCTACAAGGGAGAACATGTCTCGGTAGGCTCAGTGTAAGACGTCCTCCAGCTAGGTGGAGCTACGGAGCTACGACATACGCAAAACGCCTGGTAGCTATTGGAGACGAAGAGCTGAATATCGAGCTCAGTGGCGTGCCATTAAAAATACCAATATCTAGCAGTGGACAAATGGAGGCTGAAGATAACGATGATATCACCACTAACTTCCCAACTATAAAAATTCTATCTGCTAATATATTTTGTATTATTTTACAAACAAAGCACAGCCATTTTGTTAAGTGTATGCTTAAAAGGAGCACATCTAACCAGTATCATACAGAGAAATTGACGTGTAACGTAGATGTGGCTTTATTTAATCCTTAAAATTATCAATTCAAAAACAATTGGAAATCAATTGAAAATTGGAAAAGAAAGAAAACTATCGATAGAAAAAATTATTGAAGTATGTACTTCAAATCGTAAAGGCATTACTGGCAAAACCCATTGATTTAGTCTGTGCTGCGCTAATGCGCTAAAAAGAGCTTCTCAGAACGAATACCGTTTCTTTAATAGAAACCTTACATGTTTTTACAAACCATAACCTGAAGAATATTAAAATAACGCACAAATCAAACAATAATATACAGTAGTAGGGAATATAAATTTATTGTCGAAAAAAAATCACCTATGAAATTGATCTTCTAACATAACATGGACATGTCCTGCGGTCGTTAAACGGTTCTGTTTCGAAAACTGATGAACAAGGATACGCCCTTTCAATGATTCTCTTCAGCTCTAATGCATGCTCCAATCCTTTAGTCTCAACCACAAGCCTCACCTGGAGCAAAAAGAAAAAAGTAATTGACAATATTTTCCAGCCGTTTAATAGGATCACGTTATTTTTTCAAATCATCCAAGTTGGCAAACGTAACACATAGTAACAAATTTACATCGTCTGTCAGTGTATAATGTTTTGATATGTCATATTCCTTTTAATTGAAAGTTGGTACTGTATTATCATAAGCCAGTACAAACCATGGATACACTAGGAGACAAATCACACAATATGTGTCGGCAATATGTCAAACGCAGTCGAGCGACGTCACCTAATGTAAATGGTTAGACATGTCAAGTGAAGATTAGCAACGTCGAAACACGTCACCCGACGTCGCTATAGACACGTGTCGCAAGAACTTTTGTCTCCTACTGTACATATACCTAACCAAAGGATCTAAAGAGGATTTGAAGGATCAAAAGAAAATGGATTAATATTTGTTAAAACTTCAAACCTCAACAGTGTAGACTTCATTTTCAATCCACCATTTGTCTCTGAACTGCCGGATCACATTGTAACCGCCATTCGCGAGAAGCTTCAACAGCTGAACATTGTCTGATAAATTATTTTTGACACAGACCTAATGAGAAAAACGTGATAAAATAATATACTATGTTAAAGCGACGTTCTTTTTAAGGATACTCGCGAGTTTAGGTATGCCATGTCCCGTGACTTAACTAGAGAGGCCATTATTCAGCAGTGGACTGCTCTATACGGCTCAACTAAGTGCAAAAGCGGTGTCTAAAACAAAAAAACAAAAAGCTATTCTGTGTGACATTGGAAAGCTTAAAAAAATACGCATCCAATGAACTAAGTCATATAGCGATATCTTATTAGGAAATTTAAAAAACGCTTGACAAAAGTATTCCATTCCTCAGTTTTACTTAAAATCTCTATTTACAAAACCTCTATTATCTCGAAAGTAGCTTCGCGTGAGATACCTTTTTTGCGATTGGCACGGCATTATAATCGCTGGCTTAATGGAATACTGACTCAACTCGAAGAGATGACTTTTGGGACATCGTAAAAGAAGATCTTGTAATAAGGACTTATCATATTTGTTGACGCATAATATGCAAAAGCAATTTATAATTTAATCATGCTTCTTTTCTTTTCTTTTACACGTTTGATTAACATTGATGAGATCTCAGTGAAAAACAAAGAGACTATCTGTACGTAACTTAAATCTGACCTGTCTACTAATGGTTATGTTCCATTAAGCCAATGATATGCTGATGACGATGATTACCAAGAAAACCGTGTACTACTAATAAGTGTGTAAGTACTATCCTACATACGTGATAAGACGACTGAGGCTTCCTGACAGTTTTTCATATCCCCAGTTGCCACTCAAGCATACAGTACAGCTCTTGGGTGATCAAGGCCCATATGGACTTTTTATATATATTTACCTACAGAGAGAGAGAGAGAGAGAGAGAGAGAGATCTTTTTGCTGAAAGTGTGCTAAAACTATATAGATTATTATGGAATAGTTTTAGCAAGGTCCATCCCAAATGGGATATGGCGTGAGATTATGTATGTATGGTAGGAAATTCTGAGAATGTATACTTACTCTGAACGTCAGTAGACGTCCTTCTGCCGATAAACCTCTCTCTAAGCAACGATTCAATGTTATATGATCGATGTTGCCGCCGCTGAGAACGCAGACCACGCTGAGGAAAAACGTGGGAAAATTACTATATTCACATTAAACATGAATTTTGATTAATGGTTTTGTGATGAACAATATTAACTAATCGTTTTGTGAGTATCTAAGCAGTTAAGACAATCTGGAAGTTACTTTCTTAATAACACCTCGTTGGTTTTTTATTGCTACCTTACTTGCTTTAATGTATTGATATTATTACATTGAACTTGTTGAATTTATACGGAGCGAGGTTTGTGCTCCCGACTAAAGGGATGATCTTCCACCCGGCGGATGGTTGTGTCCGGAGTCCGCTGTTCAACTGATGATGGTTGGGTGTTGTGTGAATAGCGACGAGCATGAGGAATTCTGTTAGCGCGATTTAGGATGTCATTCATCTGAACATTTCATTCATCGCTTGTACGGTGGCGCCACTAATAGATAAATGATCATCTTCTTCTCATACAAATAAACATCTTCTCCGTATTGATTTGGATGTCCATTAGCGAAAAACATTGTAAGCAATTGAATGCATAAAATATATTTGTGATAAGTTCCGCGATACCAAAACGAGTTTGTTGTTTTGAAGTGTTTCTCAATTTTTCAGGAAATTTCGGTTGCGCAGGAATTGTTGCAAAGTTAATTTAACTTTGAAATGCTTCAACGTATACCTCCCTATGATCGTCGATACATTTTCACAACGATAAGAAAGAAACTGCAACAGTATACAAAGATAAAAAGATATTGCTTAATATATCAAAAGTCTGAAAGAAATCAGGCACTTATACAAAAGCCGTTATCTCACGGCGTTTATAAGCTCCACATTTTGTAACAGATACTTCATGATTATGCTGTAATTATACTATCAATAAATGCACCAGTAGTAAATAGCACCCTCCAATACTATTTAGGCAGCAAAAAATTTCGTACTACAATCATAGGACCACAAAACCTATATTCTTCCGTCAAGTAGTTAGGTATCTAGTAGGTATTGTCTGTCATAAAGAGAAACACTACCAAATATTGACCACTTCTAAAAATAAATAAATATTTTCTGACAATTATGCCAATTATTTATTTCCAAGATAAGTATCATGAAGAACTTGTGTTATGGATACTAAAAAACGGATTAACATACATAAATACTTTTTTTTTGTAAATACATACCTAATATACATAGGAAAACATGGGTGTTTTCACCGAGACCAGAACAAATATTCATGTTCATGCACACAAAAATTTGTCCTGCGTAGGAATCGAACCTACGACCTTAGGAGCGGAGAGCGGGTATTCTCGCCATCACGCCACATCGGTCGTCAAAACATGAAAACAATTATTTATTTATTATTATTATTAATATGGGTACAACGTGTTCTCAACTTCTCTTACTTTTTTAGTTTGAGTTCTGGAACAAGATTTCCTATTATAGCGGCTAGTGGGCAGGCCCCTGCTCCTTCTATAACGTATTTTTCCTTCTCCACTAAGTGTAGAATAGAACGGGCTATCCAATCTTCTTTTACTAGCAACTGCGACAAAAAATAATTTTCTATACTACTACTTACAGAGTTTTTTTGATAAACTTTAATAAGATTAATGACCAGTGCTAATTGTACAATTAGACAAAAACCGATTAATGTACATTGTATAATCATGATGAAACATCTCAGCTTATCTCAAAGTATCTAAGTACTAGCATTAAATTTGTTTAAAATTGACTCTTATGCACGCATTCAATGTGTGTATTTATATTGTAAGCATAGCCAGAGCATTGTTAAACAAACTCAAAGATGTCAAATGTGCGAAAGTTTTGCAAAAATACCTGAAAACTTTAGACAGAAAACTGATGTAGATTATAAGCCAGTTTTAATTTTCAACAAGCTGATACTCACTCTTCATTATGTAATCAATCAACCGTCTAAATCCACTGCTGAACATAGCGCTCTTCCCAAGACTCGCCGTCTGCCATTGCCTATTTTCTGCCATTTACCTCTAATTTTTTGCATGCAACAGGCGCAAGTCGTCGGTATCTCAGCTGTCTGTCCTCATTTTCCCAGAGAAACCAACATACTATCGCTCTTTTCATAGCACGTTGAGCGACTTTGAAGTAGTCGACCAGCCCATCAGTGTCCACGTCTTGTCATGTGTGGTATTTATTTATTTATTTTCTCTTAGGAATACTTACAGTCTAATTTCCAATCTAGTTTACATATAAACTTAATCCTATTGCCATTTACAAATCTGCACAAATAGTTTTGAACACAATAAATAAATATCTAAGCGTATAAATAAGTTGTGTGTTGGTACCTACACTAATATATGGAAGCGAATGTTGGTTATGGCAGAAGAAACATGAGAGTAAGATTAATGCAGTAGAGATGGGAGCACTCAGAAGTATTCTAGGTGTGAAATTGAGTGAAAGGATTAGCAATGAAGTGATAAGGGTTGAAGCGGGTGTAAAAGAAGATATAGTGACAAAAATTGAGAAAGGTAAGCTTAGATGGTTTGGTCATGTTGAGAGGATGAATGAAAGTAGATTAACGAAAGTGATTTATGATGGACAAGTGATTGGAAGTGTCGGAAGGGGAAGACCACGTAAGACCATCCATGGCCAAATTAAAAAAAAAATAGAGAAAGGGCAGGTCAAAAGTACCCTAAACCGAGCGTGTATGAGGAGGTTACTGAGTGTGAATGAAGCTAAAAGTGTGTGTCAAAATCGTAGCAAGTGGAAGGATATGATCTCTGCCATCGGGAGCCTACGGGAAAGAGGCGTGACATTATGTATGTATGTAGAAATATCTTATCAGATTTCTATGCAAAGCTCAATTACGATACATTACTTTATTTTCGATACTTACTATTAGTAAAAAAATATGACGTTAGGAGGCGTTAAAGGTAATGGCAACTTCGAACTAAAAAACGTAATAGAGGATGGACTCTTACTCGATGGAACGATAATCTGGTCGAGGTGGTTGGAATCAAATCTGTAGCTGACGGGTAAAGAATAAAAAGTCCACTTTTTTTGTAAATTGTTATTTTAATGGTTTTGGATATCTGAATATGTACTCTAGTACGTGGTAAACAATAACAAATTTAAAAAAGTGGACTTATTATTTTTTACCTCTCAGCTACAGAAATGTATGCAAGCGGCAGACATCGGTCAACGTTGAAACTATTGGGGATAAACATAGGCCATGTTCAGCAGTGGATTTGGAATGGCTAAAATTATGATGATACTCTTTGGGCACTATGGGCATTGGCAATAAAGATACCTTTATATAAAAGAAAATTGCTAACCATTTTGTCCAATATTTGATGAAGATTGTGAAACGAGTTGCATCCAATGTTCGGCGTTGCCAGTGCATCGGCCAGGGTATCGGCGAGTGGCACTGTGGTCGGCTCAGCATTCTCCAGAGACTTGAAGAAACCTGGCACTGACTCTGGTTGTACTCCCTGGGGCATAAGAAATAGCTTATAACTAACTGAACACCAAAGAATTGTAAATGATCATCAAAAAAATACACTATCATAACTTTACCTGAAGTTTGGTTAAAATATACGTTTATTGGAGATTACAATACCTTTTTTGGTATATAGTATATTTTGTTGTCCTTGAAAATTACGATATGTGTAGGTATTTTATATACAGCTTAATAGAAAATATCAAATTTTTATACGCTAACGTCAAACTGATAACTATTAATTATTAAACTTCTTAGACAGCAAAGTTGAGGGTAGATAATGATTAACATTTTGTCACAAAACAAAAGATACCTATACTGTAATCTTGTTTTTACATACAAAGCTAATTTTAAACAAAAAAGTTATCTGGCATCGGCTAATAATAACAGTAGTAAATCGCCACATAATTGCTTCCACTAATAAGTACCTACTGATCTTCCAAGTAAACTTTGTCTCTCATTGTCTGAGAAGAGGTTAGGGTTCAGCAATAAGGTGTGATAGATTATGTTCTAAGTGTCTGAAATGTTCGAAATTCTTAGTGGCCGTTGGCTCATGGCTGTTAGCAAAATAGCTTCAATGTAGGATCTTTGGCACGCTATGTCCAAAGTAAAGGTTAGATAGCAACAATTTTATTTCCTTCTTGATAAATTATTGTAGGATTATCATTGAATCTTGCATGCAATGGGTTGTATGTTAAGTAAACCCTAACGCCGGTGTAAATTTTAAATATAATTACATTGTTTATTTACGTGAAAAACTATTAGTCCTGCTTCTTCGACCACAAATACGTATGAGAATTTTATTTTCAATGACATCAATATTGGAATTAAGATTGGTATAATGGTTTGGAAAACGCTTGCAAATACAAACGTACGTAAACTAGACAGTTAGGCTTAAAAGTCTTGATGACAGTGGCGACGGCAGCCGCCAGACCGCCACTGCCCACGGGCAGCAGCACCGCTTCCACATTAGGGATCTGTTCCATGATCTCCAGGGCCATGGTTCCATAGCCAGTCAGCACATGCGGGTGGTCACGACTGAAAAGTAACCAGTTTTGTTATAAATATTAATGATTAGCATTTCGTGGGATAGGAATGTATATCACATATTAAAAGTAGCTTTGATATGGTGTCCACATGTCGGCAACGCAGTGGACGCACAAAAAACTTTCAAACAAGCATTATTTAGAAGTATTTATATACTAAGAGTTACTTTCTGCTGTACTGAACAACCGGTTTTGTCACCACTATCCTAAAAAAGGCGTATGAAATAAAAAACATAGACTATTTCTTAAAACGTAATTTTTTTTTAAATAGCTCAAAGACACCTAGCTAATTCTACTTATTTTCTACCCTACTTGTTATATTAAAATACCTACCTGTTAATATACGTCAGGCCTTTATCTCGTGCAATAGAGCGCGCGTATTTTTGGGATTCCATGAGGTTCCCTCCTTGAACCAACACTTTTGCGCCCAAACTGTGGCACTTCTGCATCTTGGCTATTGAGACGGTGTTCGGCATCACCACGATCACCGGAACAGACATTTTAGAAGCATAGTAACAAAGAGCTATTGCTTCATTTCCAATTGAAGCTATCACAACTCCTAGTTTCTTTTTATCCATAGGCAACAGTTTTAGTGCGTTCACTGCTCCACGATCTTTGAAGCTGTACAAGAATATGTTATGAATCTTTAAGGGGCTTATTGCAAAACAAGATCCAAAGTAAAACCAGGTTTAGAACTAGTGTTGTCACTTTCATTTGATAAATTGGAAATGGTTTAACTTGGAATCTTGTTTTGTAATACCCCGATAATTTTAGATTTGAAGTTAATTCTGGTGTGGTTCTTTACCTTCCAGTTCTATTTAAAGACTCCAGTTTGTAGTATAAATTCATAACGAAGTCCTGTTGATATTTTGAGGACTGCAAAACCAAAATAATTAAACTTAAAACATTTCTTCTGCATTATAGAAGTTTCAATAGATGAATAACTAATGTGTTAAATTAACCAACGAAATTCTATGTATATCCTTCGTATGGTCTGATTGTTCATTTTATTCAAGCTTACTTAATCGTCATTGTTATGTGTAAACACAACTAATTAATGTGTAATCATTAATGTTCAAAAGATCACAAATTTTAGGAAATAAAACAAAATTGCAGACATGACGCTTTACTTTCCCGCCAAGAGGTCCGATATTTAGATTATCATAGGCTCTATTGATTTTTGCAAGTTATAGAAGCAAAATTCAAGGTGGCCTTGCTAATCAGATGTAGGTTTTTCTTATTTATGACGAGTTACATACGACACACGGTGTTACTTCAATTTGTGGTTTCATGCGATTGACTGCATCTAATACCTCCGTCTGCTTTATTGGCCTCGGGTGTTCTGGGTCACAGAATTCATCAAAATCTTCCTGGAATGGGTTATTTTATTTAAAAACATATTGTAATTTTTCTGTATTCATCCAAAGGTTGTTACAAACTTACATTCTTTCGTGACATTTTGTTTAATATCTAGTCTATTGTATGTTATGTTAAAATTCTCTGCATTTATTTGGTCGTGACAGTTACCATATTTATTTATTTCAATGTTATGTACTTTTAAACATTGTTGTTTATTTGAACGTTTCCCCTAAAAATTTAATCCATTTTTCATCTGTCACTGATGATTTTTTAGACGTAAAAGTCAACGCTCCTGCTGTCAATGAAGGAGAGAATATCATTCATATTTTATTGTTTTTGGACAACTTAAAGATACTTTTAAATCCTAAGTTGTGCTAACCTGTGGGATTTTAATTAGTTGGCGCCAAAGTCACATTAATCTTTTTGGAAAACAAGCACAAATGGGTACAGGGCAATATGGCTCTTCTATAAATTCAAAAATATCAGGGAAAAGTCGATTCATCACACGTTTCAAAGTGCAAGCGTGTTCCAGGCCGGAAGTTTCAACAATGAGGTTCAGCTGGAACAGAAAAAGGTTCTTGAGCAAAGCAGAAGTATTTTTTAAGCATATTTAAGAACTGTTTATACTATATACATACATATAAATATATATTACAGAGTATGCGATACATGCGCTTCTTGTAAATCAAATGTATCATCTGTTTATGCCAATAAAAAGTTATTATTACATATTTAAAAAGTAAGTATAAGAAACCATAAGTAGACAAAACCAAAGATTCTGATTTGGTTTTTAAAAGCTACTTGAATGTTGTTAGCTTTTTCCATATCAATGTTTATATTAGAATGAATGTACTCACATTTATCGAAAATAAATCGTCGCCACCAATCCAAGGGCGTTCTACATAAGAATTCACAATATTGCAACGTACGTTTGCAATCATGCTTAAAACTTTTCGTCGCAACTTCATTTCGTTTATCGGCAACTTTATCTAAAACATAGGGTGACATAGGTACCTAAATTTGTCTTTATTAACTCAAATTCATTAAAGAACTATATGGATTGTGTGGAATCGGTCCCCCACTCGATGGACCGATGATCTGGTCTAGGCGGCAGAAAGCCGGTGGATGCAAGCGGCACAAGATCAACGTGAAAAACAATTGGGGATTTTCAGCACACTTCTAATTGCTGAAATGATTAATTATGGCATTTTTTGCTGAATTGTGATTGATCGTAAGTTTGATCTGCAGGAAGATTTCGGTTTTGTAATAGCGATCGCTTGCGGCGCACGTCGTCACGTCGTCTTTAAGTGAAGTTAAATGTTTATATTTATAATGACTATTTGATTATTGTAATCTCTTTTGATCTCGTCTAGTGTCCGTATGGCACAGGGCCCACCTTTCACCATATAAGACGCTTCACCTCTGTGCTGAAAGTGAACTTATCTACAACTATATCTTCTTCTTCTTCTTCAGCTCCTTTCTGTCTACCGTTGGACAAATATTTCGCCAATACGTCTCCACTCTGCCCTGTTGCTAGGTAGTCTGGTCCAGTAGGGGCCCACACAGTATCTGATATCATCAGACCATCTGGTAGGTGGTCTACTAACACTTTGTTTTCCAGAACGTCTACTATATAGATCCTTTTTAAATAGTCGTAGCGAGATTTTTGCCCATCCAATTGGGATGGATATTCGTATATGAGCGAGAGCTTATGTAACTATATGTATGTAACTTTTATTTTGTACGTAAAATTACGCCTGTTTCCCCGAAGAGGTAGGCAGAGGCCTACAATACGCCCACACTTCGCCATTGTTGGTCCCAGGTAATTGCCGCTTTCCGGGCACTTTTATGTTCGCCAGAGCCTTGTTCTTTGATCGGCTGGTGCACCACTTGCAGGTGAGGTTGGCTTGGGCTCCTCTGATCTTGGTAGGAGCCCCATAATTATATATTATATTTTGCATTATGGTATAAATGATATTATTTTAAACAAAACTTAAATACAAGAAGACAAACTATATTTACCACCATTTTGATCAGTCGACCTTCAACTGCTTTCGCTCTCTCAAGACACCTTGGTAACGTGTAGAGGTCAATATTTCCTCCGGTAATGACGCAAACAACACTAGGGCATCAAGATTAATAATAAGTATACCTGTCGTTCTCCGATCGTTAAATGGATATGTAATTGGAACGACATTATGTCGATCCATTTTTAAATCAGCCAGAACATGATAGCCCTGGGCATTTTATAAAATGGCTTCCATCATATCAGCCTAATCAAGTCCACTGCTGAACATTGGCCTCCCGAATAGATTTAATACTATTGGAGGTAGTTGGCCCATAATCACCACGCTGGGCAGGCGGATTGGTGATCGCAGTTCAAGCTAGTACGCAGAATGACGCTGTTGCCCTTTATCCGGTAGGATGTCTCTACGTCGACTCTCACGACTTCCCGTGAGATGAGAGAGAGTGGTGTCTTTATAAGGATTTATTCTTGACAAATTCAGCCGATATTAACAGCATTTGGAAACAGGGCCAGGTAATATTATGTAGCGAGTAAATATTTCATGGGTAAGGAAGCAGTAGAGAACAGAACTGGTTATTCCATAATATTGGAATTATAAGTAGTGGTGACTGATGTTGTCTGATTTCAGTGCTTTGGATAGTAGAATTTGTGATTTTTTTTTTATTATTTTAAAGAAATAAAAAAATATATAATATATACAAATATAAATAAAAAATTAAACTCAAAACAATTAAAATTATTTACCTTATACTTAAATATATATATATATATATATTATTTTGATCATTTTATTTTTGTCGATTTGTATTTTCTTTAAAATAATGAAAAAAAAAATATTATAAATAAATAATCACAAATTCTACTATATAATACTTATTATATAATACTTACTTACTGGTATTTTCTTGTAGGTAATTACTCTAATCTAAGTACATATTCTTAAAGATACCAAAGACTGATATTTGATACCAGTTTACGTTAGAGACTCTGCTTTGGTGCTATTTACGTGACCTATTGTATTGTAAGAAACGTTTTATTTTTGGGATGAAAGAAAATGAATACGAAGAAATGCTTAATTGAATTCAGGCCCCGATGGAGAGCTTATAAATGTCAATTTTATTTAAAGCTAACGCGCCCATTCACAGCGGTTAGGAGCTTGAGTGAAGAAGTGGTCAAATTAGTTCTCCCTCCAGTATAGATTGAATTATAAAAATAAAAGTGGAAAGCGTAGTTAACTCCATAGAATTAAGGGAACAATCCATCTATCATAAATTTGATGTCAAAATACAGTAAAATAATATAAGCGATGCGGTATGCGTTGTTCCATAAAGATGATTCTGTAGATAATTGTGCTTAATATCATTCATTGTGGCTTAGGCGTGAAAGAGTAAGCACCAACAATTTTTTATAGCATTCATGATACGAAGCTAAGAATTTTTCATTTCGCAACATTTTTTTATATATTATATTATTTGCAATACATATTTCCAATGATACATCTGGGATCAGGGCGGTTTGGACATAATACATTTTGCAACTAAAAGTCAGCGAAGACGCTGTTGCTTGGTCGCGGGATTGCGAACTATCGGATGTGGCGAGTCTGACGCGCGGACGCAACGAACTGTCGGACACTGCACGCGGGAGCGACAGTTTATTGGCGCTCACTAGAGCTCTGCAGAAAGACAGCTCTGCTCTACCACTGTTTCACCGTGTAGAAACGGACTACCCTCTTCTTTGTTCGAAAGAGTTACTGCGGCTTCGGAACAAGAAGGGCTCAAAAAGGAACATGGATGGTTCTTAGTCAGTGAAAGTTCTTCAACCACAGCGGAAGGCATCTAGAAGGCATCTAAAGACTTTCCACTCAAAAAAGAAATAAAAGGCGTTGTTGCTGACATAAACTTGTAAATATAAAATAAAAGGATTTCATGATTACTTTTTATCTCGTAACTCTGGTAAAATGTCCGGCACGCCGTATAGTGCACTCAGACTAGTAGCTCCAGCTCCTTCTACCACCATGTTTTCCATTTCTGCCAAATGCAACATTGCTCGAGCTATCCAATCGTCGTTGACCTTTACCTATTGTGGTAAAAAAAACATCATTTCGATATCAAATTTTCTCATAGCTTTCAACCTTGTTCAGTAGTAGTTTAGGGATACTATATAACATCACTACAACCTTTAGAACCTGAGAATCAATAAAAAAGGAGCAAATTTTGTTTAGGATTATCCCTAAAATAATTTACAAAAAGTGTAAACAATTTCGTTGGTAGTACATAGGGATATTGGCGCCGCGCCGCTACTCCAGGTGTCCGAAATCGATCATAAATGTTAAGTTTACAGGTCTGTCAAAAAATGAGTTGGCTTCATGCGTCTGCAAGCTTCGGAACGGAAGCTGTTGGTGGTAATTAGAAGCCACGCAACTTTTATAAAATCTTCTCAAAATCTATTAAACTGAACCACCATTTACAATATGATCTTTTGAGTAGGAGATGGAAAGTTAGCATAAATTCAATAAATACATATTACTATGCAGATTCAACTTACCATTTTGTCAATTAATAATTTAGCAGTATGAAAGGCGTTATGGCCAGCTGTAGAGACGGATAAAGATTCAGCCACAGAACGCTTAACTGTCGTTTCAATAGGTGCGTCGTTTTCCATGGCCGTCGTGAAGCAACATGACTTCGAAGACTCAACACCCTATTATTGTAAATTTAATATTAACTCATCTCTAAGTAGTTGGATTAATAAGCTGAGATGACTCAGCTCATTAATCCAACTTTCTGACTTTTTTTACTTCGGCACCAATAGTGAATAAACTTTGTCAGTGTCAAAAAAATCAAAAATATTTGTTCAATAACAATATTACATTTAGGTTAACAGTGTTTGGGGACCCCTTTTAAGTAAACATATACCTGTGTTAGGGGAACCGGCTCTTCCTGGACATATGTTTATAACATTTTATCTATTATGATACATGCTTAAATCATTACATATAATGTGTGTTGTTGGGTGTGTCTAACTATCCCCTCTAATAACTTAAACCGTTCATAGTAAGTCGATATAACAATGTAGATTAAAAAGTCGTACATAAATGAGTACTTGAGGTTTGAAGTGTTTAACTAAGCAGCAGATTCCAGCGATTAATCCACCACCACCAACTGGCACGAGGATGGCATCCGTTTGTGGCAACTCTTCCAAAATCTCCAGGCCAATGGTGCCGGCACCAGCAATGGCGTGAGGATGATCGTAACTGGAGAATAATAAAAAAACCAAAAATTACTTTACAATCGCACCAAATATTTCATCGTTATAGCCATAAAGTCCACTGCTGAACATTGGCCTCCAAAATACATTATACTGGGAGTATTTGCCAATAATCACCACACTGGGCAGGCGGGTTGGTGATCGCAGTTTAAGCCAGTACGCAGAATGACGCTGCTGCCCATCATCCGGTAGGATTTCTCTTGGTCGACTCCTACGACTGGGGACTGGGGGACAGGGGTGAGATGAAAGAGTGTGGCACTATTTTAGGCCGGTACCACACGGCACATTAAGAATAATTAACCAGTTATTAATAGCAGGTTTATAATAGAGACTTTCTGATTTTTGGTTTTCCCTAAATTGCATCTGTTAAATTATACTTATAACTAAATATGAGCAGGAAGATGATAAAATTACTTTATTTAGAAATCAGCAAACGTAGGAAAGGGCGGCTAACCACCCGCATCTGGTCAGGGCGGCGGGGAGCCGGTGGATGCTGGCAGCACAGGATCGATTAACGTGGATAGCAATTGGGGAGGCCTATGTTTAGCAGTGGACTTCAAATGGCTGAAATGATGATAATGAAGTATTTAGATATTTTTTTACCTGTTTATGTACATTTTTCCTGGATTCTCAGAGAGCATAAAAAATGCATGCTGCTTGGCTTCCCTTACATTTTTTCCTTTCAGCACTGTGTTCGCTCCATAGCTTTCGCACTTTTCCACGACACTCGGTAATGTGTATTCAGGCAGCACTACCGTTACTGGGATTTTCAGTTTCTGACCGTGATAAGCCAAAGCCTATATACAAAAAACAGTCGTTAATATCCTTGAATTTATGCAAATAAAATTTTAACAAAAAATCTAGTTTAAAAGCCGACTTACCAATCCCCAGTTTCCAATGGAGGCTGTTAGTACTCCAATTGTTTTTTGTTCTTCAGTCAACATTAACAAACAGTACAAGGCACCTCGTTCACTAAAACTTTTTGACCCATTAAATGATTATTTCTGATTATTGTTTGTTTAGATTTGACACATATCATCAAATCTAAACAAACAATATCATCCACAAATGACCAAATTACAGGTAGTGCATCATAATAATATGACTTGAAATTAAAATTTAAACTTACCTGCCTGTGGGGTGGCAGCTTTCAAACTTATAGTACAAATTTAAACCCTTATTTTTTATATTTCGTGATTTCTGAAATAATTGCAAACATTCTAACACAGTGTAGTTAATTCTAAAGACAAAATACCACCAAAGTGATAAGATTTGATGTTTAATAAATAAGTTTGGTCTGTAATCTGGTTAATGTGTAAAATTACCTATATTTTAACTTGGACATTAGATACAACTCAATGTGGAAATCTATTGGGGAGGTCTATGTACAGCAGTGGACGTCAGATGGCTGAGATGATGATGATGATGATTAAACAACCAATGATACAACCAAAATATTCTAACTCTGACATTACATACACAAAAAAATTGTTCCACAAAAAGTTATTTAACGCCAACTAAATGTACTTTGGAAATATGCGCGAAATAAAGTACTCGATTAACCAAAAATTCACTTGGCGTAGTAATTATTGAAGGTATCGATTTTATAGTTAATTGCGATTATCAAACCTTAACGGGAACTATAGATATTTCTCCTTTAATGTCTGCCGACGCTTTGATTACATCTCTATGTGTTATCGTTTTTGGATTATCCGGATCACACCAACTGTCGAACTCGATATCCTGTAAACATATTTATTTATCGTCGCAAAATTAAGATATGAGGAACAGTCAGTGTCGAATAGTTGGTGACACCTAAAGCTCGATATATATCTGAACACGCCGTAACGCTCTTGACAACAGAGACGTGTGTCTATCTTTATGACGGTTTTGATGTTACCAATTATATGACGCTGATTTTACAGCTTACAAATTTTAATTAACCTAAGGCTAGGCTTTATTTTGAAGCACTAGAAGATGTCACTTTAATCTGGGAGCAGTTTGCTACGGGAAGAAATTGCCAAAAATCTCAGAAAAGTTTTTTGGGTCCCATGTTATTGAAATATTCGGTGTCCTCATCTTGCTGACATGATAGATTTGTTTAAATAACCCAAAAAAGAGTGGGTCGATTTTTGCGATGACTTGTGTATGGTAAATACGGGTTAAAAACTATAATCTAATAAACATGTCTCTCATAGGTGAACACAACACTAGTACCATCATAATTTAAACAGCCAATTATTAAACAAATATAGAAATGTTGATAATTACCTGATTAAAACACCAAGCATTAGGTTTAACTATGTCCCGGCTAGCCAGTACGGCAGGAGAAACCCCAATGCTTGCTGGATATTTACTGTCCATTCTTATTTCCTTATTCCCCTCTCTTCTGTGGCGATTTGGTAGTAAATATTTACTGGCACATTATTGTTAAATGTATATCATTATGTATGTGTATTAAGGGCGAGATTTGTAAAATATTAGGAACTTTGGTTTTTTAAATGAGTTTCGTATTTTGGATTCTGTTTGTGATTGTTTGGTTTCATACAATGTTTATTGTGGTGACAGGTTAATGATAGCGTACTTAAAGTCAGGTGTCATCAAGAACTTCTGCAATCACACACTTCAATTTTAGGCTTGATTACTTCCTCTCATGCAAAATGGAACGTATAGGCAAGGACACCTTTGAAAGAAACCGCATTGAAACTATAGATTTCGAATTTTTATCGTTTTACAAAAAGTAAGATTGGATTTACAATTGTTTTACACATTTTACTAATTTTTAAATGTATATTTATTTTTTTGCTCTCTCAATGCCCACGCACACATTAGAAATTACCTATGTACCCGGTAATGGGTCGACCCACCGGGACTATGAGTAACCTTAGTCTTGTAACCTTACAGATGTAGGAGGCTCAAAATCGCTGAACGTGGAAATCCATGTCCAGCAGTGCATTTCTTTGTGGCAAATGGTAATGCCTGATGATATTCAAGAATTTTAAAAATATCCAAAATAATGTGAATCGGTTTATTGAACAATTGTAAGTAAATATTATTGAGACGATAGTGGGAAGAGTGCGGTTATTTCTGCATGTAAATAGGTAGGTATCTCCTCATGAGGTTGGCAGGAAGAGATCTCTTATAGATATAAGTTCGCTTTTGCACATGTCCTTTGTTATGTAAAGTTTTGATATATTTTTTTATTTATGTGCAATAAAGAGTTTATATGGGGTGTTAAGGGATCCTACTAAGACCTGAGGAGCCCAAGCCAACCTGACCTGCAAGTGGTGCACCTGCCGATCAATCGACGAGGCTCTGGCGAACATAACAGTGCCTGGTAAGCGGCAATAGGCTCGCCACCTATTACGTGGGACCAACTATATAATTGGCGAAGTGTGGGCGTATGATATGCCCCTGCCTTTACCCCTTCGGGAAAACAGGCGTGAATGTATGTATGTATGAAAGAGTTTAAATAAATAAATAGGTATGGGTTTGTAAATCAAAATAAAGAAAAATCTCTATAAACCGGTTTATTGCATGAATACTGTTTGAATACTTGATATTATGACTATTATAAAAGTGCGATTATTTCTGCATGCAAACGGGGTTCGGCGCGAGACAGGGCCCGCGGCGGGTGGCTGTGGGTTTGTCGGGCCGGTCACCCATGTCCTGGAAGTAGTACTCCTTGAAATGTTTCTTTATCTGCTCAATCAGCTCCTTCGTGTGGTCCCAACCTCGTGTTTCGCATATTACTCGTAACTGTAACAAGAAAATTAATGAAAACATGTGTTTTAGCTCTCCTTACATACTTTATTTTTTTTAATAATGTCTTCGTGGGGTTAGCACATTTAGCGAGTGTCAAGTAAAATATATATTAATAATATGTTATTTGTAGTAAATGAGAATAAGTGGTGATAAAGATGATAAATGAGATGCTCTCCCATAAATGCCTTGAGTTCTCAGTAACGATGTGGGGCTATACTCAGATCTTATATAGACTTCTTGAAAGAATTTGAAAAGTAATGTTGCACTGATTTGTTTGTTTTACCAACACTTGTGTACGTTCACAAACACTTAACGGAACTGACTGCTGAACATTGGCCTTCCCAATAGATTTCATTCTAGTATCCGCTCATAATCATCACGCTGGGCATGTTCCACCCAGTACCTACGCAGGATGAGTCTGCTGATTATCACCCGTTAAGACTTCTCTACGTGAACTCTTTAGACTCCCGATGAGATGACAAGGGAAAAATAAGCACTACTCTAGGCCGCTATTACACGGCACGGCTAATGCTAATTGCTGCTGATTAAACAACCCACCTCAACACTAAAAACGTCTCCTTTGACCCAAGCTCGCTCAGGAATGCAGTCTCTCATGGTGACGCCGATCCCCGCCATCAGGGCGCACAAGTCTGCCATGCCCCCGGGCCGGTCAGGTACGGTCACCTTGAACTTCACCAGACGACCTTCTGCAGACATTCCTCGTTCTAATGCTCGGGACATCACCGTCAATCCGATGTTGCCGCCCGATATTAAACACACCACTCTAGGAAATGTACACAAAGTTCTGTTACGTTTTTTTGTATGTTTGTCTACAAAAAATACATTAACAATAAACGTTTATGCAGAGCACGCAACATAAAAATTGCAAAAAATTCCTTTTTTCCAAAATTTTCGTAGTGCCTAATGTTATACAACCTTTCTCAATTCATGCAGTGTCTAAAACAAAAAGACTTTTAAGATTTCAACTTTTAAGCTTATACAATATTTATACAATATTTAGGTATGGAATAGGTAAGCAGATATTTTCTACGCCAGTCCTTTTATATTTCAGTAACAAGTTGGTAGTTTCAGTCAAACCAAAATATTTTAAAATTAGAAGACATTAGTCTAGTTTCCGAATTTCCTTTTAGCAAAATGTCCCCCGTCCTAATAATCTAAAAGAAGCCCTGTAAGTTAAGGTTTTTTTATCACCAAGTAAATTCACTTTTTATAATTTACTGATATGTCTCGTAAGATTTGGGAAATAGACGAATTTTCTTACAGGGGACATTCTGCGACTAGGTGAAGACATTATTTTTCTTCAAGTACCTGGGTGCATCTGTCTACATCATAAAAAGAACATAAAGAGAAAGAAGAATCAAAATCGTTTTGGAATTCATGAATTATAAACTAGTTACTTACTTTTTCCCTTTCAGATTAGGGAATAGCCCAGCCATGATGGCCGCCAAAGGAACCGCCCCGCCGCCTTCTACAACGAACCTTTCATCTTCCACTATCCGCATTATAGCTCGGGACACCCAATCCTCTTTGACAACAACCTGTGTAAATATTTAACATTAACCGAATTTTTTTCAATGATTAAATCTTTGCCGTCTTAGTTCTAAGGGTTTAAGCTCTATTATAAGTGAATGAAGTGTAACTTAAGTGAGAACGAAGAAATAATCGCAAAGTACATGAAACCAGTGGTAAGAATTCACTATATTGATATGTTTAATGCAACTTTTTTTGCCCAAACGCGGCCTCCACTTCAATACGTCTCGGCATTAAATTATTTAGTTTTTTTTGGATAAAGTTTTAATATCATTGCAAGTAGTTTTTCGTATCCGGTATAATATAACCCATCCTCGATATTAAATTAATAAAGAAATATTTATTACCATTTTATCTACCAGTCCCTTAATGTTGAAAAATGTGTTGACTCCAACCATATTTACCGCCAATCCATCAGCTATTGTGCCTTCTATATCTATTTTAATACGTTCATTCTTTCGTAACGATTCTACCATGCTGTAAGTCTTATCCGTTGTTATTCCCTGTTTATGAACAAAAATTACAACTGTACTTGCAGAATCTTAAGCCCTAATTTTAATCAGGCAGGGGCATACCAAACGGTCTCACGTAATGTTTTCACCAGAACCTCGTCTATTGATCAGAATCAAATGGTGCACCACTTGCGAGTAGCTTGGGCTTTTCAGATCGTGGTAGGAGCCCCAACACTACATTTACAGTAATTAAAAAAACCACATTGCAATCTTCAAGACTTACATCTATGAGACGTTTTTTTACTAGAAAAAATCAACTCAAGGTGACCATATAGTTAGCGAATTGTAAATACAAAAAATACAAATTATGATAAGATATTACGTCTATATCGATTGTTAAATACTTTAAAAGGTGGGTCTCCGACTGTGAGGGTAATCTGAACGTTCACAGTGACTTAATAACGTGGGCTTAAAAATATTAACAAAGTGGTAGAAGAATAAGAAACTTACATATATTTCTACATCTGGTTTCAAATGTTTTGCGGCTATAGCGATACCTGTAACAAGACTGCCACCACCTACGGGAATAAGGATTGCATCTACTCCAGGAACTTGTTCTATAATTTCTATCCCGATTGTTCCTTGTCCAGCAATAACATTCGGATGGTCGTAACTAAAAAAAAAACAACATCATTATCTCATTTGTTTTGACTCTTGAGAGACGGGCATTTTAGCTTTTGATTTTTGCTTTTGAGCTTTTTGGTCAGAGATTTCATAGAATTTGTAAATATAGATTGAAGAATTGTTATTATTATTCATATAACATTAAATGTCGATATTTACTTGAGATAATATTGGACAGGTTGAAGATATAAAGCTAAAAAAGTGTTTTCTAAATAAAAATATAAAAATGATCTATACTTAAAACTGTTATATAAAAAAAATTGAGGTTAAGAATCAGAAAATTTGGATAAAATAGAATTGGATAAAGGTTATTAAAGAATATTAAAAAAATCCATTTTGAAAACTCTATGGACGTAAAATGTGCTACAAAGACAAAGTATGATGTAATAAAACTACATATAATTGAAATAAATACCCATTGACGTATAACATCCTCTTTTCTTTAGCGATCCCCAATGCAAAAGACTTAGATTCCTCAATACTGACACCATGTACTATAATTTTGGCACCAAGCTTTTCAATTCTATCACGCTTATTGGCAGCGGCGGTTGTTGGCATGACTATTACGCAGGGTACGCCCAGTTGGGTTGCGTGGTAGCACAGTGCGATACCATGGTTCCCGGTCGTGGCAGATATTACACCATATTTCCTTTGCTCATCAGTAAGCAATAGGAGGGTATTCCGAACGCCTCGCTCCTTAAAACTGAAAAGCAAAGTTAAGCTTAATCAACGATCTTGATGTGACTGGTGTTATGTTCCTCTATGCCGAGTGTTCTATGGAATAGTTTGAAATTACGCCAAAGACCTCTTTCTATCATTGTACCGCTTTTATGAACAGCGTGGTCGTCATCACAACTTAGTCCACACCTGTAAAGATAGATATAAGTTTGGATAAAATAAATAAACTTAGTAGGTACAAGAGCTTGTACGGTGCCCAAGCTTCAAACCACAGATTACGCAAATGCATATGATTCACGTGTCCGTACCCCGACCATATGTCAGGGTTGGCTGCCGCTGCTTCACAGTCCGTGCGCATCTGTTGTTTTTTATAAATACTGTAACATGAACATGAACTGTCCCATATAAAATATTTGTCATCAGCTGCATCAGTGTAGATAAGTCAGTTTGCATTTCCATTTATTAATTATCGGCAGTGGCCTCAAAAAAGGTGTTAAAAAGTCGGCACGCTTGGTTTCAATACTTACGTTACCTTTTGTGTATCTATATGTGTGTTGTTGTATTTGTAAACTTTCTGCCGCGTACCATAAGCATAAGAATAATCTTTAAAAATCGTAACAGAAAAATTATTATACTTGAAACATTTCGGTATATTTTTTTAAGAGATGATAAAGAGAGTGCACGAAAGCGCGCGACGTAAGATGCATTAAAATTACTTATGTACTTACAAATCCTATATGCGTATGTATTTAAGATAGCTAATCAATTTCTATAAATGTTTTACCAGCCAGTGTACTGCAAAAACTCTTGTTTGAAGTATAAGTCCATTCCAAGCTTATCTGCCATGTTTGCTCTCTAAAAAAATCAATTGAACATTATTTTTCTCTTTGTGGCCCTTGCTTTAGGTATTACCTCTGTTTAACAAATTTTCGTATAAATATTGTTAGATAACTACCTATTGAGTGGCGATAGCCCAATGGCAAGATCCATAGCTTTAAAATTTAGAGAGTTTAAACCCTGGTTCACCTATGACTTTTCGAAGTTATGTGCGTAATTATTGCTTGCTCTGTGACTCCGAAAGCACGTTAAGCCTTTAGTCTCGGCTATCATGAACGTCTATGGCAGTCGTTATTAGGAAGTCAGAGACTTCTAACCGACATCTTCCTGACAGCTGGATTAACAATAGAGTGATGTTTCCCTCTAGGTTGCGGAGGTCAGACGGCAGTCGATTCATGTAATAACTGAAATTCAGCCATATTTGTAGAAACTAGTGAGCAGACCCCGGGCTCTAAGCTTTATTTTATTGCTCTATATAACTACCTTTCATATTGTTTATTTTTTGTCTATGTATTCTAATATATATATCCTCAATATCTATATATACCTTCCTTTAAAAAAAAGTAAATAATTTACCGTGCAAGGCGTTCGAACAACAGCGCCTACGATGCGACGGGAAGCTGCCAATATTTCATCGTACGTCACCTTTTTAGGATTGTCGGGGTCACAGTTCTCGTCATAGTCTACGTCCTAAAATAACGTACATAATAAAATAAATGTATGTCTGACTGTCACCATCTTAGCCATTACAAGTCCACTGCTGAACAGAAGCCTAGGTTAATTTATTACTACGTTGATCGATCTCGCGCCGCTTGCATTCATCGGCTTCCTGCCGCTTTGACCAGATCATCGGTCCACCGCTCGGGTGGTGGTCCTCTATTATATTTACCTTTACGCCCCATCGGCCGTATGTTGAAGCAGTGATAGCCAAGTGGTGAGAGTAATATACTGCATTTCCTCTGAAATCCCCTATGACCCTCTAGTCTCGGGTCTCAACTCTGATCCCATCTTGGGGTTCAAACGCTGTGACTTATCGCTTGCGCCGTAGCTCGGAAAGCACGTTCGGTAGTCCCGGTGGTCATGAACATCTATGGCAGTCGCTATTAAGAATTTCTAGCTTTCTAATATACTGACAGCTGCTTTAACCATAGATTGACGTTTCTCTCTTTGCTGCAGAAGTCAGCCAGAAGGCAGTGATTCCGTGTGATGATTCCGTGTGATGATAAAATGTGGTTAGACAAGTGAGCAGACTCTGGACCCTGAGCATAAGTCTAGGGCTTAACCAGGATAGTGCTGGTTAATGGGTCGTCGCTATATAGGTATTGTCATCAACAGAAAGGGATTACTTATAAATAGGTATACTTACGGTCCTCATTTTGGTTTCTGATGCTTATTGAACTATAGAAGAAATAAATAGGATTTGCTATTATTTTTATTAATCTTAATTTGTCATGGTGCTGTGGTCCTGGTTTGTTTTATTTTCGATTTATATTTTATGGAAATTTACAAAATCATTTTGTACTTTGGTGTTTTCTTAGAAACTGACATTTTGTCGATTCACGACATATTCCAGATATTGTTTTTTTGCTTTGAACTATAATGAGGTTGGTGTAAAAAGAGTTTTGATGTATTTAACAAGAGTTCTATATAGACGTCACTTCGCAGCACTCGAACCTTTTTTTCCAACCGCTGCCAGTCGTTATGCTTACCAAAAAGTGTTTAGCAAAATAAAACAATTATTAAATTTACTAATAATTTTATTGTTTAAATATTTTATTACATTATATTGATAAATGTATGTGCATTTTAGTGCTGCTCAGTGGGGGGTAGTAGGTATATACTCAATACACATAAGTAAGCTATTATTTTACATAGGGTTACAAGAATATCTTAAATTATATCACAGACATACTTTTCAAATGTGATTCTCATATATACGGTACAGCTTGAATTGATTCCATACAAACTTGATTATATTATTAATAGTTACAATATAATATTATAAAAGTTTAGTATAACTTTCTTTGGGAAAACATTTACCAGGCACGTTAAATTACTGCTACGGACGAGCTACAAGTGCTACGAGTGCTACGAATGTTACAAAAATGCTACTACGACTTTATTCAATCATTTTTGGCACGTTTACATTGCCGAGAGAGAACGAATTGTTGTGTTTATACATTTAAAAATACACAAAAAAATATTTATATTTATTATCGTTCATCAATATAATAATAAAATCTCTATAATATTCAAAAAAAAATATTTCTTTTTATTTTACTACATTTATGTAGACACGACAGCTCGCTTAAGTCCTCAAAATAAAATATATTATAGTCTATGCTAATGGCATAATATAACGTTACATTGTAAAAAGTACAATTAAAACCGATTCAGTAATTTTAGAGGTTACAATCTACTATGTAATTGTATGTATAAAATAAGTCAATTTAATTATCATTAAAATTATTAAGAGGAAAGTTTAACAATTCTAAAGCCCAGGGTCTGCTCACTGGTCTAACCAGATTAGGCTTAACTTCAGTTATTACATGGAGCGAATGCCATCTGACCTTCACAACCCAAAGGGAAACATCATTCTATGGTTAAACCAATTGTTAGAATGTTAGAAAGCACTGACTTCCCAATAACGATTGCCATAGATGGTCATGACAGCCGGGACCAACAGCTTAACATGCTTTCTACGGAAATTTTTCTTTTATATCTTCGGTATTTACAAAAGACCAGTGTCGAGGCATCATTTAGATGCTAGGGCACATGCTGAGTAGATACCTTTTCATAATCATGTATAGATGTGGGTATTTTCAGTTTTATATTATTTTTTCTTTTCTTTCTTTATTTTATATAATGGCTTTGTGCGTCTAGCACATTTAGCCAGTGTCAAGTAAGTGATATATTAATTATATATAATTCATAGTAAATGAGAATGAGTAGTGATAAAGATGATAAATGGTAAATGAGATACCCTCCCCTAAGCCCCTTGAGTCCTCAGTAAAGATGTGGTATAGTCCCACATCATGAGATCTCACATGGACTCCTTAAAAGAAAATTTGAAAAGTGATGTTGCACTGTTTTGTTTGATTTACCAACACTCATGTATGTTCACAAACACTTAACGGTTAATAATCCACCGTTATTACACATTAATGTTAGAAATATCACAAATTTTAGAAAATAAAACAAAACTGCAGACATGCACGCTTCACTTTCCCACAAAGCGATTCCATTTTTTCTTTTGTTTTTGTATATGGTTTTTTTTCTTTCAAATAATGGCTTCATGCGTTCAGCACATTTAGCCTGGGTCAAGTAGGTAAGAGATATATAAATAATATATAAATCATAGTAAATGAGAATGAGTGGTAATAAAGATGATAAATGGTAAATGAGATGCCCTCCCCCTCCCTTGAACACTCAGTAAAGCTATACTGAGATCTCAAATGGACTTCTTGATTGAAAAGTTATGTTGCACTGTTTTGTTTGTTTTACCAACACTCTTGTACGTTCACAAACCCTTAATAATCCACCGTTATTACACATTAACGTTCAAAAATCACAAATTTTAGAAAATATAACAAAACTGCAGACTTGTCACTAAACTTTCCCGCCAAGAAGACCATTGTACATGGTTACGAATAAACGGTTTTCTTTCTTTCTTTCCGTGGCACATTGAGCATAATGTTGTTGTGTTATATTTGGTAGTCATTTAAGTGGCCTTTGACATTTGTATCGCAAGACGTCAAAGATTCACAACATAATTTTATTGTAGTCTTCTATTTATAGACTTTGTTTCTTTTAGCTCCGGTTCTTTAATCGCCTGATAATGCTTATCTATCCCATAAATTATTTCTTTGTTGCTGCTTGGCATGGCGGGGTTACTGACTTGCCCCCAAATACGATACCCTAATAAACTGTCACCTTATTTAATGCTCTTAGTGTTATCTCTATAACCGATAGTGTTTATCTAGGACATTTTAAATTCAGTGGTCTTATACTGTGAGATCTTCAACTATGTATTAACAAATAGCAGACACTCGCTACTGGCGTAAGTGGAGCCAGCGAAAATCTTGTCATAATGGTTCCAGTTTATTCGGATTTATGTTTAGTTTAGTTTTTTTAGTTAGTTTTTTCCGTTAACGAAGCTGTACACGTGGTTCGAGCTGCATATTGATTGAAACAGAGGGGGGAGTTTGTTTTGTTATAGCAAGATGTCGTCCAGAGAGTTGCGGCTGTTGTATCTAGTGACGTTATCGGAGTCGTTCATGAAGCTGTACTCGCGATACGAGCTGCATATTGAAACAGAGAAGGGAGTTTGTCTTGTTATTGTGAGATTTCGTCTAGGGAGTTGCGGCTGTTGTATCTAGTGACGTTATCGGAGTTGTCCTTGACGCTGTACTCGCGATACGAAATGAGTATTGAAACAGAGAAGGGAGTTTGTTTTGTTATTGCGATATTTCGTCCAGAGAGTTGCGGCTGTTGTATCTAGTGACGTTATCGGAGTCGTCCATGAAGCTGTACTCGCGATACGAGCTGCGTATTGCGTCGCGAAGTTGCTCCAAGTGCTCGGGGCCGCGGGTTTCGCATACCACCTTTACCTATAACATATTTTTTTCTTTTATAAGAGCATGTTTTACAATATCCGAGTTAGTTCCCATTAAGGTGTTAGTTCATATAAAACTGTAATTTTAACTGCAATAAATCAAAAGCTAATTAGACATTGTGAATCAGGCTCTAAATATTGCAATGATACGCTAATTTATTCTTTTTTCTATTTTTTTTCAGTTACTAACTCGGATGCAAAATAAAGGCATGCTATATGATGTATTTGATTGACAACCCATTGCACACACTCAGCTTGCACAACTCTGCGATCACATCGGATCGGTTCCTATTGACAGTCAGTAGTAACTAACCCGGACACTGAAAATGTCGCCATGCACCCAGGCGCGCTCCTGCATGATGTCCTTGATTGACACCCCGTTGGAGGCAATAAGCTTGCACAACTCCGCAATCCCCCCGGGACGGTCGCTCACAGTCACCTATAAGGAGACATTATTGCGGTTTAGGGGCTATTTGTGAACTGAATGAAAACATCTTAACGTATCATCACACGAAAGCGCTCTAAATTAATGCCAAGCGGTCAACCATAAAAGGGCAAAACATTTTGGGTATTGAGCTAGTGCTGACACTTTCATTTGATAAAATTAAGACAGTGACAGCACTGGTTTTAGACCTGGTATAACTTTAGATCGTGTTTTGTAATAAGCCCTTTTGTAGACTTTGCTTTTGTTTTGCTAAGTCGTAGCGCAGAGCGAGGTGGTCAGAAACGTCACTCATAGATATGCATATATATAGGGGTCAATTTACCTTAAACTTCACCAAACGTTGCTCCGCTGCCAGTCCGCGCTCCAGACACCTGCCCAGGATCGTCGAGTCGATATTCCCGCCAGATAGGATGCAAACAACTCTAAAAATAATATGAGAAATGTGTTTATGAAAATTTATAAGAGTGTATTTTGAGGCATCTTAGTACTATCTTCCCTTCATCTCACGCGGAGTCGTAATTATAAACAAAGAGAAACTCTACCGGATAATGGGCTGCAGCGTCATCCTGCGTACTGGCTTGAACTGCAATCACCAACACGCCTGCCCAGAGTAGTGATTCGGGGCAAATACTCCAAATACAATGTGGGAAAACCATTGGGGAGGCCTATGTTCAGCAGTGGACTGCATATGTCGGAATGATGGTTATCTCTTCACCTTTAAAATACATTACGGTAGGTATCAAACAGACACGCCATTGCTCAGATTGGATGCAAACAACTGATTAATAACACATGAAATATGTTTATGAAGTAAAATATAGATTACAATTTATTTATAAGGTTCGTAGTACTCTATTTAGTTTTAATACAATAAGTTTAAATATTAAAATTACATATTAAAATAATTACATATAATTAAAAGTACATTGCTTTGCTAAGGAATATTGGAATAAATTATATAAAATTTTTATTGAACAATCAGAGGCAAGAGCATTTTCTTCTTTTTTTTTGTTTTTTGAGGTAGCATGATGTCTAGTGCACATGAAGTACATATTATTATTTGTCATGATATATCGAAAGTTTCATGAAAGAAATTATGACAATGATTGGTGGTATATGATGATGCGTAATGATGCATGTTAATTATTGATGATAAATAAAATAATAAATATTTCTGACACTTACACCAATTATTTAGTTCCAAGATAAGTATCATTAAGAACTTGTGTTATGTATACTAAATAACGGATAAACATACATAAATACTTTTTTTTTAAATACATATTTAATATACATAGGAAAACACCCAGACCAGAACAAATATTCATATTTATACACACAAAGATTTGTCCTGTGTGGGATTCGAACCCATGACCTCTGGAGTGGAGTGCGGGTATACTCGCCACCACGCCATATCGGTCGTCAAATAATAATTAATATCAACACTATATTAAATTACTAAAGCCGGCTTGCACAATAGTTCTTAATTTTATTAAAGCACAACTTGATATAATAGGTTGGGGAAAAAGTCTTTTCGTATTTTTGTATGAAAAGTCAAGACATTTTTTTCAAAGTTTATTTACATTTATTTACAATATATATGTACCGTTTTGTTGAATAACTTTCTGCCATTTTGTGGGCAGAGACATTATCCCGTTACTGTAGAAACTTTGGGACTTCTGATCAAAAAAACGGGACAAATAGTTTTGGCAGTCCTCTCTTGAGGTCAACCTTACAGAACCTAAAGAATTCTGCAGAGACCGAAACAGGTGAAAATCTGAAGGCGCAAGGTCAGGGCTATATGGTGGATGCACTAGGACCTCCCAGTCGAACTCTCTTAATTTTTGCTGAGTGGCTAAAGATGTGTGTGGTCTAGCGTTATCGTGATGAAAGACCACACCCTTCCTGTTGATCTATTCCGGCCGTTTTCTCTCGACTGCTTCCTTTAATCTCATCAGTTGCTGGCAGTAAAGATCAGAATCGATGGTTTTGCCGGGCGGTAAAAGCTCATAATAAACAATGCCCTTCCAATCCCACCATACACACAGCATCACCTTATTTCGTGTTAGGCCAGGTTTGGCCACAGTCTGTGAAGCCTGGCCAACTTTCGACCACGACCTTTTTCGCACGTTCTTGTCGTACGTGATCCACTTTTCATCGCCAGTTATCAATCTCTTAAAAAACGGCTCGGTTTCATTACGTATCAATAATGAATCGCAAATGAGTACACAGTTCATTAAGTTTCTTTGAGTGAGCTCGTGTGGCACCCAAATATCGAGCTTTTTTGTATAACCAGCTTTCTTCAAATGGGTCAAAACTGTTTTGTGGTCAATTCCCAGTTCTTCAGCTACATCGTAACTACTAATATGCCGATCATGCTCCACTCTTTCAAAAATGGCGTCCATTTTATTCGTAACAGGGCGACCAGAGCGAGGTGCATCTTTAACATCAAAATTTCCGGACTGAAAACGTTTGAACCAAATTTGTGCTACTCTTACTGACACTGCATCAGGTCCATAAACATCACAAATTTTTTTCACTGCTTGAGTTGCATTTTTGCCTTTTTTATAATAAAATTTTAAAATGTATCGAATTTCTTCATTACATTCACTCATTTTTACGGAGAGAAAAACAAATAAAAAATAGCGGGAAACAACTTTTTTTTATTTTTTACTTTTCTTTATAATGGAACCTTTTTAATGTTACCAAAACCAGCCAGACACAAATAGTACAGTCAAAAAAATTTTATAATAAGTTTATACCTACGTTATGCGAAAAGACTTTTTCCCCGACCTAATATATATATAGGTATACTGACCTCCACGCCATATCGGTCGTCAAAGTCGTCCATAAATGATGATGAATGATGGTTAATAGTGATGAATGATGATGGACGATGAAGATTATGTATGAACTAATGTAACTTACTTCTTGTTGGCGAGTTCTGGCACCAAACCCGCCATGATGGCTGCTACGCCGACCGCGCCGCCACCCTCGACCACGTACTTCTCCTGTTCGACCAGGCGGAGGATCGCGCGGGCTATCCAATCCTCGTTCACCGTGATCTAGAAAAAGGGCATCCGTAAAATTAAAAAACAACTAATTTCCAATTCATTTATTCAAGCTTGGCTTTATTCGAAAGCACTTTTAAACGTCGCTTATATTTAGAAAAGCGTATAAAAATACACACTGGTATTATAAATGAGGACGTATCTAAGTTTCTGTGTGACGTTTTCATGACTAAAAACGAGTTGCTGATAAAGATCATTTTTGCGGGACAAAAAATTATTGTTTAGCCCCACTACTCCCCGATTATTCTTTATCTTTAGTTTGGTTTTAGGTTACTATAGGACAAGTTTTCAGCAGCTTTCCGCAAATACCTACCTACCAAATAAATATTTTGCCGCAGTTTAAATTTTATTCATACTATTTTATCACCTAAGAAGTTGAAGCTTTACAAACCATCCTACCCATTTAAAAAGCCACGTTATAATATCTACCAGTAAGCTCAATTTCAACTTGATTCCCCCATTAGTAATGATCTATTTTTAGTAAGATCATCAGTGAATCACGTTTCGTTTTTAAGTAGGTATTTAGAAGGAGTAGCAGATAGATAACATATCTTCTAAACTGTTACTAACAACACAAAAGTTTATCATATGTGAGTTTTTACGTATGTATATTCGTAATGATAATTTTGAATTTTTTTGTTCTTCGGTAATTTGCGATCATTGACACAAAATAAGCTCTTATCACTTGACGCGTGACTTGTAATTTAAACCAAATTCAAGTGTTTTTAACGTGATAATAATAATATTACTAATCATCATCATCATCATCACAGCCCATTAACGTCCCACTACTGAGCACGAGCCTCCTCTCACATATCAAGGTGTGAGGGTATTGGGTCATACTCCACCACGCAGACCCAGTGCGGATTGGCGGAGGCAGGTGTATGGCGTCCTGCTGTTAGAATTTTTCAAGCCGCCCATTAGGCCTCTAACATGGCTTAACGACTACCACATTTAGTGATAACCGGGACCAACGGCTTAACGTGCCTTCCGAAGCACGGAAGCGCTCGATATCAAATGCCACACAAACGGTCACCCATCCAAGGACTGACCTCTGTAAACTCTGCTGTACTTTGGTGATCGTTTCCGACCACCGAGCACCGCAGAGCTACGAGCGCTTCACTATATTATATTATATTACTAATAAAAGGACAGATTTATATTTTTTTAAAGTTTTGGAGAAAAGTTTGGCGGTTGTCTACGCAGGTACATTCGTAGACAAGCAAGTGGGAAAGAAAGTGATTCAACTATAGTGGTTGCTGTAGTACGCGCCACCCCCCTCACGCCGCACCTCGAATGAGATCCAATAATATGTTACCTATAGTGGGTAGCGGACTGTACCGACCTTGCCTATGGGTAGCACTACTAACCAGCGTTCATATATCATAGGTCACGTCTCTAGACATACTGATGATAAAACAAACATTTGATTGGGCTGAAATAGTGTAGGACTATCTGCAGCATGATGAATCGCGACGTGTCGATAAGTTTGGCTGGTACTCGGCGGTTTGCAGAAGACTGGCTGGCGATGTGGATTACAATGAACCGATTAATTTATTCTCTGATAATCCATACAATTTTCGATATTGTTCATAGCTTCAAACAATTAATAGAGGAGGACTACAATAGAAAACCTATTTTTTGTGGGTCATTTGGCTATCAACTTGGTCTGTAATCTGTAATAACCTCCACACAGAAACCACATAATTTTTCATTCTTAGAAGAAAAAAGAACATAACATAACGCCCTGTGTAAGAGCGAAACACGTGTCGTGTTGAATAGTTTCTTGATTTTTCGGGAAATTATAGTAGCGCGGAAATTGTTACAAAGATATTTTAATCTTTCCGCAAAGTAACGCCTGAATCAATAAATTATTTGGAAACCTATAAAAAACTTCGACTTGCTCTACCCTATTAAGTCCAAGAAAGAGAACTTACCAATTTGTCAATGATGGTTTTGACAGTAAGGAAGGCGTTGTAGCCCACAGTGGGGACTGCCAGGCCGTCGGCCAGAGTGGACCGGATCTCCACACAGGTCGGCTCCTCGTACCGCATCGCTGCCTTCATACTCGGGCATTTTTCAGTTTCTACACCCTGTAACAACATTGAAATTGTTAGAGAATTAAATATACTTACCTCATCATTATTCATTTAGAAAACCAACAGCGTATAAAATATAAATAGTTAACAAAATAAATAAAGAATAACAGATTTCGCTAATACTTGTAAGTGGCGAATTTTTGAGAAAAAAAACATTATTTATACATTTAAGTTTTTGAGAAAATAATTTAAAAACGAATAATATGGCCAATAACAGGTTTCCCCAATACGTGTGTGAGAAGCAGTTGCTGTTCAGTGCTTTTATAAAATGTGGAAGGTGATAAATTCTCATCATCATGATTATCAGACTATCTTCGCCCGCTGTTGGACAGGGGGGGAGAAGTCCAATAGTAGTAGAGTTCGACATCTTTTAGACAAAACCGATAAATAAAGATACCTAAATATACCCATTGCCTAAACTACAAGACGAGAGAAATAATCTGGACTTAGCTGCAGCTTTTTCGTTCTTTTGCAATTTTTCACGGAACCCTTTTAGGATCATAGTGTCGTCATCTTAAGTAGAAATATGTTCAATACTTATTTTTAATATACTTATTTCAAAAGTGCCCTTTACGAACATAATTTAAAAGAATTCTATAGAAGATTTTGAAACGATTTATTTTAATTTAACGTCATTATTTGGCAAATATTGTAGTATTTGCAGTAAATGTGATATGATACGTTTGGAAACGGAAAGCGAAACAAAGCTGGAAACATTTAATATTAAAAAAAGTCTTCTTATGGGTTTTGTTGTTTAAAACTGTTGACAGAAAGTTAGAAATGTGAAAAGAGAGGAATAATAATTTAATATTTTCATAATCCAAGTTCACTCTTCAATGAATTACTCGTATAATCGGATAACTGCATGATCCCATTTGAACTTAATTTATCTCAATAGATAAATACCTACCATAAATATCTAGCACGTGCGACTTTACTGTTTGTAATGTGACGTTCACTTGACGACAATTCTAGCTTTGTCAATATTTACCTGAACCTCAGTCTAGATATAGCTGCAGATACTTGGTTTCAATTCTTATAATCCAAACTAATATTATAAATGCGAAAGTAACTCTGTCTGTCTTTCTGTCTGTCTATCTTTTCTTCACGCCCAAACTACTAAACTGATTTGTGTGAAATTTGGTACAGACATAGTTTGGAACTCGAGAAAGGACATAAGATAGTTTTTATCCCGAAAATCCCGCGAGATCGGGAACTATGTGGGTAAACCAAAAAATCTGCCGGAATTCACTACACCACGCGAACGAAGTCGCGGGCAAAAGCTAGTACATATAAGTATACCTACATGCAAATGCTGTGCAATATTTAAACTTTTTCATTTTTATTATAAAAATATAGTAATACATTCATAGAGATAACAAAAAGCAGAAGATATAAAATTGATCCCTGAGGTACACCTCAAAGGGTCAATAACCTATAGAATACAAATCTTTATTTATTTTGAAATAGCGATATAAAATACAGTGAGCCATTCATATAGATAGGGCTCTGCCTATCTTTTTTTTGTAATCCTTTGATAGAGGACCCAAAATTGATCCTTGAGGCACTCTTATATTAACTGATTTTGACGTATCTCATTTCACTTGAGTTTTTAAGTTTAAAAGTGCTTCAAAACTTAATCAATCTTCTAGGTGCTTTATCAAACAACTTCGGGCCTTCAAGGACACGAAATAATTAGAGGAGTCAAAACGTCGCAGTCAAACGATAGACTTATTACATAATTTTTATATAACCTTCATAGTAAAGATAACAGTTACAACAAGCGTCTACAGAGTATAGAAACCATTGTATTATCATGTAACAAGAAGATGTCAATTAGGCGGAGATAACATTAATAAGATAGCATTTGAACAGCTTGTGCGGGTCTCTGAAATTCACGTGCTATACCCGTTCCCGGATTACAGATAAGCAGACACACCGTTCAGAAAAATACTTTTTAGGCAAATCCTATATTTTTAGTAACAATTATTTTAGTAATTAAATAACTAATAAATTAATTAATAACTATTAAAAAAAAACAAATCACAATGTCAATAAAACCTAACTCGGTAAACAGTGGAATGTTGTTATGTGACTTTCCATCGCTCAGTGGTGACTAATATGATTTAGTGCAATAACAATGACAGTAATGATTTATAACTCTTTTTATTAATATATTGTAAAGAGGCGTTCAAAGGATAATAATCATCTACGAGTAGTATAGTATTTATACGATAGTAGAAAACATTAATAAGGTAGTATGTGATTTATAGGAAAGTTTAGTGTAAGTCCTACTACCTACCTACTATCAGTGCATTTGAAGATGATCTTGATTGGCACTTTTTATTTCTTATGACGTTAACAAAATGCATTTACGCACTGCCTTCTGACCGGACCAAAAGGGGGTGTAGGACTTACCGGCAGACGCGACCGCCAGCAGTAAAAAATTTCCGGCGACACCCGCCGCTTGTTGAGAAAAAGGCGGGGGCCAGTACCTGGGTTGCAGTGTCTGACACCCCGCCTGCAGCTAGCGTCCCCCGGTCCAGAAACGGGAGGACCTCCTCAGAGACACAGTGGACGCGCCCCTTCTACCTCCGTGTGCGACTTGAGTGGCTGACTTCTCAGAGGTTCTATTGTTAGCCTACTGTAGTCTAACTAAGACCCTCCTGGCCCGCCCGCTGCGCCCTCCACAGGTCCTTCTTTCCCCCCCGGTAGTCAGTACTAAGTGCAACCAGAGTCGCCGGTCTCTGGGTGTGACCTTTTCCCCAGCGGCTTCTCCGCTCTACCAAGAGGTACTCAGCCTTCCCACCACGACAAGGTGGAGACCAGTCGGGGGGATCTACTTGCCAACTCAATGTCAACTTCAGCCAGTAGTTGTTATGATTCGCTGTGAGATCTTTAGCAACATGACCTTTTGAAATATAGCTTTCATCATCACAGCCCATTAACGTCCCACTACTGAGCACGAGCCTCCTCTCACATATCAAGGTGTGAGGGTATTAGGTCATACTCCACCACGCTGACCCAGTGCGGATTGGCGAAGGCAGGTGCATGGCGTCCTGCTGTTAGAATTTTTCAAGCCGCCCATTAGGCCTCTAACATGGCTTAACGACTACCACATTTAGTGATAACCGGGACCAACGGCTTAACGTGCCTTCCGAAGCACGGAAGCGCTCGATATCAAATGCCACACAAACGGTCACCCATCCAAGAACTGACCTTTGTAAAATCTGCTGTACTTCGGTGATCGTTTCCGACCACCGAGCACCGCAGATAATATATAGCTTTAGGTACATTTAAATGCCACCAAAATAACTGCAATATTTACAAAATTATAAATTCAGGAGATTAAATCAATCAATCAGCCAATTGCCGATCACAGTTAAACGTAGGCCTACCAAAGAGCGCCAACGATACCAGACCTCGGTCATTTCGGTTTTATGAGAATGCAATATAATATTAAGACTACATACGTATATCAGGACGTGTGGCTTGAGGTGTTTAATGGCCGTGGCGACCCCAGCAAGTAGACCGCCGCCGCCGACCGGGACCAGCACTGCGTCTACGTCCGGCACCTGCTCCACTATCTCCAGGCCTACTGTTCCTTGGCCTGCCATTATGTGTGGATGGTCGTACCTAGGTAAATCAAACCTCCTTATTAATGAACACGTAGCACGCCTTAACTTCAGTATAGCTCTTTATTACAAATTTTACACTTTGAGCCTTGGAGATTTTTGCAAATTTTGTGGGGATCCTTAATGTACAATTTAACATCACCATAATTTCATCCTATTAAAGTTCCACTACTGATCCTGGTCCTCCTCTCACAAACCAAGGCGAGAGGGTTTCAGGTTCACCAGAATTTAGTCCACCACGCGGACCCATTGCGGATTGGCGGAGGTAATGTAAATGTGAGGTACAAGGAATGTTAATGCAAATAAACAAACAATGAAATACATATTTCCTCTTAATAATATTAGTGTAGATTATTAAATATAAGTGAGTTGCATTTTTACGTTAAAACCTTGGGGAAGTTTTAATAAAATCTAAAACCATGAATGTTTGGTCACTAGTGAAGATAATTGCTATTTTATTTCGCAAAATTTTGAAGTCACTGTAATTCACGATAAACTGTGAAACACAATAAACCTTGGATCACGCAGGCGTTACCTACAGATTTGTTTGTCAATGCAAAACTTTGTCTGGAAACTAAGCTAAGTCCAGGGGCGTTGCGAGAACACCACTACTAGTGGGGCCACTATCCCAATGACTTATATGCGGAAGCTGCACTTTCAAAATGAAAATAACATACTTAATTGTCTTTAAGAACAACAGGATGATTTAGATTCGTCAAATTGTTTACCGCTTTTCACAAATTAAATTTAATTCAATTGTTATTATTATTTAGATATGTTATCTATCATATTTTGTTTCTTTTTTATAAGATATTATTTGTCTTATGGTTATAAATGTGTGGTAATGTTTACCCGTTGATATAAGTAAGTCCTTGTTCTTTCGCGAGTGTCATCGCGTGGTACTTCGCCTGCTTCATATCATGGCCATGTATGATGACATTGGCGCCGAAGGAGCGACAATTCTGTATCTTCATAATAGGTGCCACGTTGGGCATGACCACTGTGACCGGGATGTTTAGAAGGTTGGCGTGGTAGCTGAGACCTTGGGAATGGTTTCCGAGAGACGCCGATATCACGCCGCGGTCTTTTGCTTCTTTCGTGAGCAGGAGCAGAGCGTTTCTAGCACCACGTTCTTTAAAACTGTTTAATTTTAATTATGTTTTTATTATGGTTGTTAGGTTTCTATGTCTTAAAAATAAATTAATTAACTAGGTTAGTTTTAGGTTCGGTTAAGCTAAGAATAAATTAAGAAAAAGAGATAAAGAAAAAACTTTTAAAGAACAGAAATCTCATATTAGACATGGCTAAGACTGCCCGAGATAAGGCAGGTTTGTCTTTTTAGAAATAATGAAAATGTGGTTAATTCACACCAAAACTGCTTATATATTTATATGTGAAGGTAAAGTTAGAATCCTTACATTATGCTACTCGTAAGTGGTACAGGCTGTATAACTTTTTTGTAAAATATTAGATTGACGTAATTGCCATCCGTCGAGTTTATTCCATATACTATGTATGTGGAACTAATATGTACTTTATTCCATAATTAGGTATTGTTTCCAAATATCTTTTCCTATCTGGTGTTTTCGTTATAAATATAATAAACTGACTTTCTAAAAAAATACTTGATTGTGCATCTAAAATACTGATTGAGCATTAAATGTGGAATTTTGAGCCCGAGTTAGTGTCATTGTTTTTTCTTGTTGCATGTACATAAGTGAATCAAAAGCTTCATGTAGCATTTCAGTGTAGCCATATTTCGATTGTTTTTTATATTTCGTTATTTCGAGCAGATCGCCATTTACCGATTAAAACACAAAAGAAAAAAAATCGTTTTGGCGTTTTTAAGTACTATGTAAAATTTATGAAGCTTTTTTTAAGTTTTGAGCCAATCGTGAATTGCAAATAACTGACTATAACCATGAGCTTACACTCACTCACCTTCCCGTATGCTGCAAAAAGTCATTCTTGAGATAGATGTCCATGCTGTAGAGTTTTGACATGTGGGATTTCTGCAAACATTCATTGCTGACTTATTTACGTAACGTCCCAGATTAGATGGGCTTTTACTAACCAAAGTGAAAAGGAAGCTTGCTAGGTTCGCTTGCATGTTAGATAGCGTGGATTGACAGAGACAGGTGTTACAATTTTAGAACTGTCTAATATGACCATATATTTATTAAATTGTAATGTATCACAATCAGAGCCTTCGTGGTGGTGGTAGGTTTATGTGATGTTATCTAAGAGCTAATTTGGTTTAATGTTCTAAGGGTGTTTTAGACTTAAGCAAATATTTTGTATACTAATTGAACATTAATAAATAAAAAATTATTATGATAAGCACCAGTTCAAACCGGGTAAATATCTAAAGAGACACAAACGCGCCGATATCAAATGCCACACAAACGATCACCCATAAGACTGACCTTTG
Source organism: Musotima nitidalis (assembly GCA_949126915.1). Lineage (NCBI taxonomy): Eukaryota > Metazoa > Arthropoda > Insecta > Lepidoptera > Crambidae > Musotima > Musotima nitidalis. The sequence goes on from OX421431.1 coordinate 10,168,545, forward strand.
TGAATGATACTTACATAACTTCAGTGATTATTTCCGTCTACCTGATATCACTGATTTAATTAAAATTGCTTTAAACAATTTCAAGGCTGCATGGGATACATACAAATAAATACATGTTTTTATAGCATTAATAATATTATTTCTAAAATCTTATATTATTTTTGTAACTTTTGTGACTTGTTTTCCATAGGTACAGGACAAGTTTCCGAGTATTTGTGCATGACTTTGTCTAATTACTTTCTATTTAATAAAAGTAAGTATGTATTTACAAAAACTAAATTATGTAATGTGCATTAGCAGTAGAAAAAACTGTTCTTAATTTAGAACGAGATATAACGGTTTGTAATTTAATATATTGATTTCTTTATTGATAAAATTTTTAGTTACAACTTGAATCAGATTACATACATACATAATATCACGCCTGTTTCCCGAAGGGGTAGACAAAGGCACACTATTCGCCCACACTTCGCCATTTATTTTGTTTGTCCCACGTAATAGGTGGCGAGCCTATTGCCGCTTTCCGGGCACTTTAATATTCGCCAGAGCCTCGTCCGTTGATCGGCACGTGCATAACTTGCAGGTGAGGTTGGCTTGGGCTCCTCAGATCTTGGTAGGAGCCCTATACACCAATGGAAAATCAGATGAGGTTTGTACAATTTGCGATGTGTACTCGTGTGGTTAGTATATTAATAAATGACAAGTATATTTACCACGCATGGCGTTTTAACAATTCCACTGAGTATTCTGAAAGCGGCCGCGGACACATCTTCGAAGCTGATCTTCTGTGGCTTCTCCCTGTCGCACATAGGATCGTACTCTACTGTCTGGAACACCATCCTCACTTAATTTCAAGATGTTTTAAAGTGCAGACACAACATACTATGGTCCTTTGACCCTCCCGCCACCACAGTCGGATCTCGAGTGAAGACAACTCGAAGGCACATCCTACAAACTGTTATCATATCGAAACTCATGCAATTTAAATAATTGGCTTCAATAATAATTAGAGTTAGGTCAAAGGTAAATTACGACATAAATTATTATAACGGAAAATGCCATGAACATTTCTTAATCTTTCTTATTTACTACATAAAGTTATTGATAAACAAAACTTACTGGCACGTTACACTTATAAATTTCCATTATTGAAAAGTATAAATCTCCGCAATATATCGATCGTGTATCTCAGTGTCTGACCAACGAATGGTTTAACTTTTAAACAAAAACAGTGTCAAAATTATTGAAAACAATGGAAGTGCGTATTTGAGATTATTGGCTATATTTAATTTGGCTCATTAACTTATTAGTTTCAAAGTTGCCTTGAGATAAAGTATTGTTGACTTAAATAATTGTTTTATTTTATTGATAAGTGAGAAAAATGTCTAGTGATGGTAATTATAAATATAAATTACGTATTCTCTTAACTAGTAAGCTAGATAAAAGTAACAATTTGAAGTTTTTAGCGATATATACACGTAAAGGGCTTTGTAGTAGTTGGTAATTGAATTGAAACGTAGACCACATTTTCACCTACATTAACTTTTGTAAAAAAACCCTTGTTTTTTAAAACTTTATCTCTATTTATTAAGGTTTTCTTTACAATCGACAACGTACTCGATATAGTTTTCGCAGACGAGAGACTTTTGTCCGCGGATACCAAAAATCCTGACTTACAAAAAAAGTGTCCGCCGTGAATTTGCCACGGCCTCGATGTGTGCGTTGAAGACGGACACTATACGATAGGTCAAAAGGGAGAGGCACCTTATAGTATACAATTTCCAGATGTTTATTTCGCTGACACTCGCTGTGCAACTGCAGGTAATTACATAAATAAATAAATATTATTTTACAATCACACCAATTATTTAGTTCCAAGATAAGTATCATGAAGAACTTGTGTTATGAATACTAAATAACGGATAAACATACATAAATACTTTTTTTGTAAAACATACTTAAGATACATAGGAGAACACCCAGACTAGAACAAATATGCATGTTCATGAACACAAATATTTGTCCTATGTGGAACTTGAACCCACGACCTCTCGAGTGAAGTGCAGGTATACTGACCTCCACGCCATATAGGTCGTCAAGTTATTAGGTAATGAGGGTTTGTCTAATTCTATAAAACTGCGACTGCGCCTGCGCCTGCTGTTTTGGGAGCAACGAATTCTGTAGCAGTCTGTGCAATACTCTGGCTTCTTGATATAAATCGCTCGCTTAATGGAAATCTAACTTAACTCATAAAGACGATATTCGCCATATTACAATAAAACAAAACTTGTTATAAGAACCTCCCTATTTGTAGACGCATGAAATAAAAAAATGATTTAGTATATAACCATGCTGCTTTTCTTTTGAACGTTTGATTAATATAAATGAGATCTCACTTAAAAAAAGATATTAAGTAACTCAAATCTGACCTACCTACTAAGGGGTCTATGTTCCCTTAAGTTAGCGAAATGTGGCTGGACAGTGCAGCAGCACATCAAATTCTTGTCATCAATAATCTATTAAGTTTTGGCGCGTTGTACGAAAACTATATTTTATCAGTCCAATATGTTCCTATAATTCACGCAGGGTTTTACGTTGTAAACACTGATTATGTATACGTTTGTAGCGACACCGTAAAAGCGATGAACGGAACGTAAAAAGATAAATGAAAATACTGAATCGCGCAAATGAAATACCTCAAGCTCGTAACTATAATTATATACAACACCCAACCATCATCGGTTAGGCCAGTTAACCTACCACCCCTAACTCGGCCCGACAGCACGATCGCCATCGATGACGACGAAAAGGCCCAGTGCTCTCCAAGTACCTTGCCCATAGACCCCAGTCACCTTGCACATATTGATGAAGAAGTTACCAAACTTGCCTCATACTCTCTAACCTCTGACCCCTTGACGCCGACCACAGTGGACGACTTCGTAAACCATAATTAGCCCAGGCCCCGACGGAATTAAAAATAAAATTATTAAAATCCTACCTGCACATTTAGTATACCTACTTGTAGCCATTTTCAATGCGGCCCTTTCCAACTGCATGTTCCCTGCCGCCTGGAAGGTGGCAGACGTCATAGGAATACCAAAACCCGATAAACCCTCTACAGAACCTAGTAGCTATCGCCCTATTAGCCTCCTCAATACTATAGGTAAAATCTATAAACGAATCTTAAATATTCGTCTTAGAGACCTTATCTTTACTAATAAAATTATAATAGACGAGCAGTTTGGCTTTCGCGCCAAACACTCATGTAATATCAACTGCACCGCCTCACGGTAAACATTCATGTAGGCTTCGCAGCACGGCGCGCGGCGCCCCATTCTTAAAGGAGCGATCTTCCTCGACGTGGTGAAGGCCTTCGACAAAGTCTGGCACAGCGGCTTAATTTATAAGCTTCACCAAATAGGAGTGCCGGACCGTCTCGTACACATCTTACGGGAATACCTGTCGAATCGAACCTTTCGCTTCCGCATCGAGGGAACTCACTCCTCCCCAAGGCCTATCCTAGCGGGCGTTCCCCAAGAATCCGTGCTATCCCCACTCCTCTTTACTATTTATGTAATTGACATCCCCCGAACACAGGGTGTGGAACTCGCTTTATCAACGGACGACACAGCCCTTTACTTCTCGTGTAGGAAAACATCACTACTACTCTCCCGTCTTCAAAAAGCCATCAACGCCCTAAGCGATTGGTTCACAAAATGGCGCATAGAGGTCCACCCCACCAAAAGCGCCGCAGTGTACTTCACACGGCGCGCGCGAAACATCCAACCTCCGTCCCAACTAACTATGAACAACCAGCCTATACCCTGGCACAATAAGGCCAAATATTTAGGTGTTACTCTAGATAGGCAATTATCGTTTGCACCTCACACCCAAGAACTCCGAAACCGCGTCTACTTCATTCTAGGTACACTCTTTCATCTGATAGACAGGCGGTCAAAAATGCAACATAAGTTGGCTCTTTTCAAAACATGTGTCCGTCCAGTTATGACATACGCATGTGTAGTTTTTGCTCACGTGATTCACAGAACTCTTAAAAAACTACAAACCATTCAAAATAGATTCTTACGCATGGCCACCGGTTGCCCCTGGTACGTACGTAATATAGATTTACATCGCGACTTCGGGATTCCCTCGATAGCGCAATATATGAAGGACCTCTCTAGACGTTACTTCGACAATGCACCCCATCACCCAAATACCCCTTATAGTCAAAGCCTCCAATTACACCGCCGAGAGGGATGTCTGTCCGGCCGCCAGGAGACCTAAGCACGTTCTAGACCTCCCTGACAATCCAATCGCGGTAACCAACGCCACACTAAGTCAAGACACAAATCAACACACCCTACAGCGCGCAAATCACCGCACCCGCCGCAGGGCGCAACGACCCGGACAATCACTCACACTACACCCGCGACACATCAGGCTTAGACCTGATCGCTCACCACAAACACTCACGACATCCTGTGCCGAGGTTCGGGTCTACTATAGACCACCCTTAGTATGTCGCTCTTCAGTTGAAATACTTTTATTATTTAATCTAGATTTGAGGCCCTCAGTCTCGCCTTCCCCAATATATTCCGGTTGCGCTGTAACGGCCATCAGAGGCATGCAGCATCCACACACATGGAGTTTAGCCGGTCGGCCCTTTATGGGTCATCCCGGCATAACCTACTCGCCGGCAGGTATCTGGGAATTAGCCGGCTGGCTTGGGCCACCGCCACGGCACAGTGTACCAAGTTAGCTAGCGTGAAGTATACGCATCTTCTTTTAAGATGCGCGTTCTTTTCTCCGGAAGCGCACGCTCGGCTCATCGTCGGTGACGTTAGTCACGCGATGCGCCCGTTCATGCTTGGATTGCAGATTCTCCATGTATAAAAAAAAAATCGGTTAGGCCGCGGCCCCCGGGCACATCCATCCGCCCGGTGGAAGTTCTTTCCTTCAGGGAGCATGGCTTTAAAGGAGCATTAAGCTTCTATTAAAATATATTCGATTTGTGTTTGATTTTCGTCATGCAGTATGAAAACGACGATATATTCGTGCTTATAGCAATAATGTTATTCCAATTTATTATTTCCTTGGTAGGACAAAAAGGGCTGGTTTTTATTTTCTATTGTTCTAATAAAATATAAAACTATAACCGTCTCTTTAAAATTTTGCAAATTGAATCGTCACGTGTTTCTAACAAATTAAGTGATTAAAACAATATTGTAATTTTTTTATAATTTTGTTACATAATTATTCTATTTTTATGTATAGATGGGGTAAAGTAAAGCGTCATGTCAAAAATTTTGTTTTATTTTCTAATATTTGTGTTATTTCGAACATTAATGTGTAATAACGGTGGATTATTAACCGCTAACCGTGTTTATGAACGCATATGAGCATACGCATTTTTTTTTCTTTTATATAATTGCTTTGTGCGTCTAGCACATTTAGCCAGTGTCAAGTAAGTGATATATTAGTAAAGATGCAGAAAAGATCCGACATAAGGGTCAAAGTGCGCCACGGTCACTCTGTGGCACCCGCGATAAGATAGCCCCATATCTTTACTGAAGACTCAAGAGGCTTAGGGGAGGGCATCTCATTTATCATCTTTATTACGACTCATTCTAATTTACTATGTATTAAATATTAATAATATATCTATAACTTGACACTAAATGTGCTAAACGAACGAAGCCATTACTTCAAAAGAAAAAAAAAGAAAATGAACTGATGTTCTCTGTGGTGCACATCGCCATTATAGCTATCTGTGACGTGCGTGACAGCGTTTTTTGACGTTTTGTAAGCCGCAGAACGTTGCGAAGCGAACAGACTTTGTTGTGTTTAATTTTGTAAATACAATTACGAACAGTTATTATTTGTAATATTTGAGCGCAAACACCGAAAGTCCGTTTTAACCTATACATAATTTTCAGTCGGTAACAAAATGCCGTACGCAAATCAACCTTCGGTTCACATTACAGAATTAACTGATGATAACGTAAAGTTTACTGTAGAAGATACAGAGCTGAGTGTAGCCAATAGTATGCGCCGTGTTTTCATTGCAGAAACACCAACAATGGCCATTGACTGGGTGCAACTAGAAGCCAACTCCACCGTACTGAGCGACGAGTTCCTAGCGCACCGCATAGGACTCATCCCCTTGATTTCCGACGATGTTGTTGACAAAATACGTTATTCCAGGGACTGTATGTGCGCTGATTTCTGTACGGAATGCAGTGTAGAGTTCACTTTAGATGTAAAATGCTCCGATGAGCAAACAAGACATGTTACTACAGCCGATTTAAAAACGAGTGACCCTCGCGTTGTCCCTGCTACATCACGTCACAGAGATGAAGATCAAGCTGATTACGGAGAAGCAGATGAAATATTGATTATCAAACTCAGAAAAGGGCAGGAATTAAAACTGAGAGCTTATGCGAAGAAAGGATTCGGAAAAGAACATGCGAAATGGAATCCAACTGCTGGAGTTTCATTTGAGTATGATCCTGATAATGTTATGAGGCACACACTGTTCCCAAAGCCTGACGAGTGGCCCAAAAGTGAGCATACCGAATTGGACGAAGACCAATATGAGGCAGAATTTAATTGGGAAGCGAAACCTAACAAATATTTCTATAATGTTGAATCAGCTGGTGCACTTAAACCAGAAAATATTGTTCTGATGGGTATAGTTGTATTAAAAAATAAGTTATTAAATCTTCAAATGCAATTAGCCCAAGAAGCGCAAAATGATGCTCTTGCTATCAATTAATTTAATTAAGTACTAATTTGTAATAAAATTATTTTCTAAGATTCTGATGGTATTATTTTCCCATTGTATTAATAAGGGTGGTGCAGGAATACCAGCACTGCTGTATCATTAGACGCAGCATAATGCTAATGTATCGCCCTTTTAACAGCTAACATTTCTTATGTTGTAAAGTTGTTTGTTTTTTAGTGGATGTTGATTGATTTAAGTGTTTGTGTAATGTTATTTATTTCGATAAAAGGTATTCTTATGATTTTGTAGTATGGTGTAGACTTAGGATGGTCTCCCACCAGATGCACCAATTATCTGGTTGAAATGTCAGAAAGCCGGTGGTGCATTGTACCCACCTGGCATGATGTGGATAACAATTGGAGATTGGGGAAAACTACGTTTAGCAGTGAATTTCTATTTAAATAATGATAAAGCAAAATAATATGTATGATCTATAAGTATAGAATAATATGTATATCTAATTGCTAAATAGACTTAGAATCTGACTATAAAAAGGCCCTTGGTAAGAATGACAAAAAAAACTAGCAATGTGTCAATGAAAGATGGAATAGAGCAAGCTTAATTTAAAACTAAAAGACAAGCAAGAAATGACCCTGTGTTCCTGTTGTCCCCATTGACGCTGTCCCCATTCAATGGGGACAGCGGAACTGTATAAAAAATGGTTGCCTGTAAAGTCGTTTTTACGGGCGAAGATTTTACGTGACAACGTCTTTTTCTCGGTAGAATATTTATTGATATGAATATAATTAAATTGCACAATAGGAACAAGGAATTGAATGAAAATAAGAATTGCACAAATTTTAACTATAGAAATATATTTTGTTTACTAAAACTGCGCGCGCGGCAGACCGATCATAGTTGAGTGGGAGAGAGACGCAAGGCATTCGCCGGGCCTCTCTCTCGTTCGGTGACTCATCGTAACGTTACCGAGCGTTACACTTTTTCATAAGTGACTCCCAGCCGCAACCTAATTTAAGACGTTGTCACGTCAAAAATGGTTGCCTGTAAAGTCGTTTTTACGGGCGAAGATTTTACGTGACAACGTCTTTTTCTCGGTAGAATATTTATTGATATGAATATAATTAAATTGCACAATAGGAACAAGGAATTCTAGTGCTGCGCGCGCGGCAGACCGATCATAGTTGAGTGGGAGAGAGACGCAAGGCATTCGCCGGGCCTCTCTCTCGTTCGGTGACTCATCGTAACGTTACCGAGCGTTACACTTTTTCATAAGTGACTCCCAGCCGCAACCTAATTTAAGACGTTGTCACGTCAAAAAATATCAAATTTATTCCTGTTATCCCCATTGGCCGTGTCCCTGTTAATGGGGACAACGGAATTCAATAAAATGATTAAAATTAATGCCCGGTGTCCCCACAGACGTATTTTTAAATAAGATGAGCGGAATTTAATAAGATTAAGAAAACAAATATTTTTATTGGCGTTGAAATAATAAGGGACTTTTTTAAAAATCCCTCCCAACCCCTACCAAATAGGATTGGAACTTTTAATTATTGAAGCCAGCCTCTTTTTTGTCTTTAAAACAGCAGCTACTCATACAACCTTTATTAATCGATAAAAACTAATTGTAATAGGACAAAATCTCTTAGAGTCACATTTTTAAAACATAAGTCTTTAAAGTTGTGTTGGTCGCCTAAAACAATAATATTATTAAGAATAACCACAATAATAATAATTACAATAATCCTGTTTCCTAATCTAGTTAACTATGATAAGGCAAGTGACCTTGAAAAGGATGCGCCGCCGGTGGCGCGGCACGACAATGCAGCTAGGAAACAAAAGCGCGCAGATAACATTGTTTTTGGGATTTTAAAACGTGTTTCTAAAACGATTTTCGATGATGTTAGAGAAGTTAAAATACCTCCAAAGTATGAACATTTTAAATTAGCGGACTATTGTGAGGGTAATACCCGTATTATTATTTTCTGTTCTGATGAGGTAAGAGATAAAATGGCGATTCTTAAAGACTATTTTGGAGATGGTACATTTAAGAGTTTCCCAGTTATATTTAATCAAATATTTACAATTAACGCCGATTCAGGAAGCACCAATGAAAGCACTACACTAACTCCATTAGTATATGCTTTGATGACTGACAGAAAAAAGTATACATATGAAATTATTTACAGACTTATTAAATCCCAAGTTCCCGATTGGAATCCATCTTCTTTTACATGTGATTTCGAAGAAGCAAACATGTTCGCAATTAACGCAGTATTACCGACTATACATCTGCATGGTTGTTATTACCATTTCAATGGAGGAAGGGTCGTCAATTAGGCTTAACAAAGTCGAAGATCCTGCGCCGTCAAGTAGCGCTTACTGCAGTGCTTCCATTGTTGCCAGAAGAACGTGTAATGGAAGGATGGTTTTATATTGCCGAACTTAGTCCTGATGACACCCAAAGCACAACATTTAGGAAGTATATGTTAACGCAATAGCTGCGCCCGAACTTTGTAAAAGAATGGTGTAGTTTTGGCAAACGACACCGTACGAACAACTTTGCAGAAGGTTGGCACTGCAAATTAAATAATGCAGTTGGCAAAAAAAATCTCACTATTTTGAAACTGATTACAGTTTTAAAACAAGACACCAACTTATCTAACGTTAAAGCCCATTAGTCACCAAAACGCCGTCCGCAAACTTCGATCGCTGAAACTTATCATCACTGAAATAACTGTAGGTCACTTTCTTGAAATACTGCGATAATTTTTATTAGTTTAATAGTTACCATGTTGATTACATGATACAAATAAGTATTTTTTTATATTTTTTTTGTTAAGTATTATATGTTCATTCTAAGACCCAAGCAAATGACTAACATTTTTTTATAAATTTATGATGTTGGTCCTATGTTCCAAATAAACATTGTGGATTTGCGATTCAAATAAATGATTGTGATGATAACGTTTACAACATTTAAGTTGTGTTATGTCTGCAAGTTCTTTTATTACATTTTTTCACATAACATGTCATTAAAACTCTAAAACATAAATACATTATTAATAAAAATCTTATTTTTTTATTTTACCTATGTTAATGGGGATAACAGGAAGTATATTTTATGGCTTCCTGGTGTCCCCATAGAGGGAAAACGCCAATGGGGACATAGGGAAGGAAATTTCGTGACTTCCCGTTGTCCCCATTATGGGGACAGCGTCAATGGGGACAACAGGAACACAGGGAAATGACAAAATAAAGTAACTTACAAATAAGAAATTAAGTTGTAAATAGTACTCTAATGTTTTTTTTTCAGCACAATTAACATTAATACACACATATAAGCTTTTGTTTTATAAAATGGCTGAACCAACACATAGTGATAACCAGGATCCACTGCTCAACATTCTTCGGAAGGCCACCCAAACTAGGACCCACCTAAGGACGGACTTTCCTAAATAGCTTTTTCCGACCACTAGGTACGAGGTACTAGACCTCAAGTTTACCGGCACTTCAATTAAGAATTTATCAAGTTTTTTTTTACCTCTTCATAATTCAGATATTTCTCCATTTTGTTGCACCACACAGAATTTTAAACACAACTATTTTGTTAGGTCTGAAGTAGCACAGTGAGCTGGTAATACTTGTTTGTTCATAAATTGGAAAGGTACTGATGCAATATCATTTCACGTAAGTATAGTTAATGTAGATCGAAGTAAAATTATCCATTTATTGCATAAAACAAAAAGAGGTGAAATTTGTGGAATGTTTGGCACTCTGTATATTGATTTTGGGCATTTCCATTTAAATTCACGTATTTAGTGGTGGGTGACCACCAGAGATTGTGAAAGATAGTAATAAGCTTTAAATGTCTACAAACCTGTCCAGAGAATTTATGAGCAAGATCAGTAATAATTGTACAGTACAGAAACTGATAAAAATAACATTACATAAACAAATACAAGTTTTTATTAAAATTTCATCTATTCATGTACCTAAATAATACAAAAAAGGCTTCTTGTCGTGCCTAGACTGTTGCAATCACAATGCTTGTAATCTCCACTACGCTTCATTAGGAACAGCGTAACCGGCGCTGAACACACAATGTACTCGGCATTGCAGTCCTATATGAAGTGGAAGATACTGGTGCGTAATCTCTAGAGGAGACTGAATTTGACTAATTCAATCCGATCACGGAATACGCATGAATCTAGATTTGTTTTGTATTTTACGTCTTGTCACTAAAAGACGTAAAATCTTCTATTGAAACTGAGCGTAGTGAAGCTGAAGAAGTAGACCAAATCTAGAAGAATAGCAGTGCCAATCATCCGATCTACTTCACTCAGCTTCGCGTTAGTGGAAATGCATCCAGTGCAGTGCAGCAAAAGGTGCAGTGTATTTTGTCACTCAAAATATAATGTAGAAAATAAAAAAGTTTCTAAAATTTGAATTTTAAATCGCACACTTATGAAACTACTAGAAAATAATTTGGCACTTTTCTGTTTTCTCTCGTCTGTTATGAATTTAAACAAAACAAATTATTCTCTATTATAATTGACAACAATCAAGATTTCAAATCGATAGTGTTTATTACAAGATTATTGTAAAATTCTAGTACAAATGAAAATAGAACAATGGTAAAAGTTATTATTCCTTATGAAATATATCAATTTATATTTAATATTAAAAAAATTAAGAGTGATACTTGAACTCAAAATATTTATTTGCAGCAGTTGCAGACGCACAACCACGTCTGCAGCTGCTGCAAATAATATAAATATATGATAATTGAATGAATTTGGCATAATAAAAAAACCTAAAATTGTAATTATCGGCATCATCTAAAAGGAATATAGTTTAAAATTTGTCAGTTGAGATAGAAAACAAATATTAAAACTTTCAAATTTCTCTGGGCTATTAGAGGTTAAGCTGCCGCTGATTTCCAACCAAAACCCAATTCATTAGATTATTTTATCGACATACTTAGGAAATTAAATCATGCTATGCATAAACTTTTCAGGCTGACTCAGAAACAGAAATTGACCACCCACATGTTTTGTCATTCGCTGAAATCAAGCAGGCGATTGAAAGGATTGAGGGTGGTATAATCCACACCCCCTTATGTGTAAGTACCAATTTGTTTTTGGTGAAGGAAACTTAACAGTTATCTGTAATTATTATTAAGTAACCTAAACTGGTACATGCATCATCATGGAGCACGGGCTATCTCTCACGGATCCCACGCAATAGACTCAGGTATAAATAAATCTAAAGGAAAACTGTAGCAAGACGGATTTGCAGGCTGAAGTAGCAGTGGGCGGGGCACATTGCTGGAAGAACTGACTACCGATAGGATGTCTTATCATACCTTAGTACTATAATGGCGATTGCGAACGTGATCAGAACGGCCTGCTAACCGATGGTCTGGTCAAGACAGCGTGAATGTATGTAGACGGCTGGAGATCATTCGACTCAAAAAACAATTGAAGAGGCCTATGTTCTAATAATATGCCGTGTGTTTCCGACCTAGAATAGTACCACCTCCTCAAGAGTCGACCAAGAGGAATCCTACTGGATGATGAGCAGCATCATCCTGCGTGCTAGCTTGAACTGCGATTACCAAGTAGATTGCAATCAATTGGGGAGGCTAATTTTCGACAGTGGGCTTTACAAGACAGAAATGATGTTGATCCATGGTTGAGGTCTATCCTAGGGGGGTTTTCTTACTGGGCTAGTCGAGTTTTGTTTCTTTAGTAACACAGTAAAAAGCTCACCCGCTCATGACGACCTACAAAAATGCCGTCTCATGACCCGCTAAAAAGTACCGGATTATGGAGCATATGAAACACATAGGCCGCGAAAAATTCCAATCTTAGCGCGCTGTTGTCATAAAATAATGTTTCAACGAATATTTTGTTTAGATACCTTATTCATATAAATACTGACACAACATATTCACTTTCATACGTTTACAGGAGGCGAAGTTGAGTAAAAATATGGATTATGATGTTTACCTGAAATGCGAGAATCTTCAATATACCGGCAGGTAATATTAAACAATCATACGTCATAGATATATGGGTTACTGAATTTCGTAGGGCCTGTTTCACAAAATCAAAGTCAGTTCCCATTAGCGTGTATTTGACAGATCAACATCATTTTAGACCATTAACGGCCCACTACTGCTCGGGGACGGGCCTCCTCTCACGAACTGCTCATACATACATACATTCACGCCTGTTTCCCCGAAGAGGTAGGCAGAGGCATATTATACGCCCACACTTCGCCAATTATATAGTTGGTCCCACGTAATAGGTGGCGAGCCTATTGCCGCTTACCGGGCACTGTTATGTTCGCCAGAGCCTCGTCCGTTGATCGCCAGGTGCACCAATTCCATTCTTTTCCATCCAATTCCAACCATTCTTATCTGTAATTTTAATCGACTATCCTAAATTTTGATTAGTTTTCCTAACAAAACACTGTGAAAGAAGCCCCTAGAATAATATTAAATTCTTCTTAATTATAACAGCTGTGCAGAACGCGGTGTCCGTAATGCGTTGCTGGCGACTAGTGCGGATGAATGTTCTCGAGGTATCATAGTGCCTTCCAACGGAGACTTGGGTTTGGCTGCTGCTTACCATGGTGGAACACTCGGAGTACCTGTAAGTCTACCCAGTTTTCGACGCCTCTGTCTAAATTTATCATACCAAAAACGTGAAATCTGTTCCTGTGTGAAAATTTATCGTTATCACTTAAACAGATAAAGCAACCATCAAACCGTTAGTTAAAATATGCATGGAGCAAGCGATTAATAGCGAACTGCCAAAGTAGACGGAATTTGAAATAATATAAGTTAAGGTGCCATGTACAAGCTTTTCCTACAAATACTAATTACCTACATTTTTATCAAGGGGATGCTATAGTATCTAGGAGCTACACATATGATCGGGGCGGATTCGGTTCGCTTATTAATTTATAATTAGGTATGCCTACTCCTATGGGGAAATAAATAAGTAAATATTTTCCGACAATGACACCAATTATACCAATGAATAAACCAATCAACAAATATAATAATACCAACCAATACCAATATATATCTACTTAATTATACCAATTATTAAGTTTACAACTGCTAGGGTTGGCTGGTAAAGGTCTCTTCTAGAGATAAGCCCACATTTGTACATGTTATTTTATATACCTCATGTCATACTTAAAATTATTTTGTGCATTAAAGGATTATTATTATTATTTACTTAGTTCCAAGATAAGTATCGTTAAGAACTTGTGTTATGGACAATAAATAAGGGATAAACCTACATAAATACTTAATTTTTTTATAAACACATTCTGATTATAGATAGGACAACACCCAGGCGAGAAAAAGTATTAATTTTTTATGCACACAAAGATTTGTCCTGTGCGGGAATCGAATCCACGACCTCAGGAGCGGAGTGCGGATATACTAGCCACCACGCCATTTCATTTGTCATAAAGGCGTGATTGCATATATGTTAAAAGGTGACAGTGGTGCTGCCAGAGAGCACGCCGCCTGCGCACGCGCATCGGTCTGCCGAGTTCGGTGCCGAGGTTGTGCTGTACGGTGAAACATCTGACGACGTCTTTAACTATGCCAGAAAACTCCAGAAAGATACTAAAAAGATTCTGATTAGGTATCCTTTTTTTTTTTTTTTCGTAATTTCTATTTATTTTTAATCTCTTAAACTTTAGTTAGCTACGCGTGACTGTAATAAAACTAAGAAAACACCCGAGTATAGGTACAATAAGTAGTAGATATAGTGGGCTAAAAACATCAGTGCTGTATAAAGTGTACAGCACTGACGTAAATTTTTACACATTTTATTGATAACCCCAAAATTTTACTTCATGCAGTTCGGTTATAGCCAGTGGTCGGAGTAGGTATATTGAATTAAGGTCACTGACATCAAACGTATATGTTAATATGGATACGCCTCCGAGTTTCCGGATTATTATGATAAAAATACCGAAACATCGAAATTATTACATGAAACTAGTTAAAAATGTATCAATACTCTCAACGCTATGCTGCTAGTGGCGTAGATGACCAGAATTTTATAGTAAAAAAATTGGTTGCCTGTAAAGTCGGTATACGGGCGAATGTTTTACGTGACAACGACTTTGAGTGGTAAAACAATTTTAATGTGAATATTCATTCGTATAGTAGGAAGAAGGATGAAATAATAGTAACAATTTAAAACATTTATGTATACAAAGAATTATATTTAAAACATTAATTTATACAAAGAATCTCGCACTGAATTTCATATTTCACCGGTACATTCCGGAAGAAATGCATGTCCATGTTATGATATCATGACTATTCATGACGCAAGTATCTAAAATCAATATACCTACTCCGACCACTGGTTATAGCAGAAACTCAGCGAATAGAATCAATTAATTTTGTCTGCATACATACATATATATATCACGCCTCTTTCCCCGAAGGGGTAGGCAGAGGCATATTGTACGCCCACATTTCGCCAATTTTATCGTTGGTCCCACGTAATAGGTGGCGCGCCCATTGCAGCTTACCGGGAACTTATGTGTCCGCCAGAGCCTCGTCCCTTTTTCGGCAGGTGCACCACTTGTAGGTGAGGTTGGCTTGGGCTCCTTATATCTTGGTAGGATCTCTAAACACCTATTATATGGCTAATTCATTAATCAATAACTTAAATTTTACATAACTTTACATAATTTTTTTTAGTGCCGATGATCCCCTAGTCATGGCGGGTCTGGGAACAGTGGGAGTGGAGATCATCACTCAGCTACCCGAGGCAGACGCGGTGATAGTTCCTGTGGCGTCGGGTGCCCTGCTGGCTTCCGTACTGGTTGCCTGCAAAAGACTTAAATGCTCTTGTCTGGTTTACGTAAGGATATTGTTATGCACCATGGCTTACCATTAATGAACAGTCATCATCATATCGGTTCATTAAAGATCCACTACTTAAGCACTGGCTTGCCATGAATCATGGTGAGAGATTCAGGTCATACTGCTTTCCGTGCAGTTTGACGGAGGCAGGTGTGTGGTCTGTCTCTTAATGTTCTTCTGCAGAAAACGGGCCTCCTCTCATGAAACATGGTGAGAGAAATTCAGACCGTGGTGGAGTCACGCGAACCCAGTGCAGTTAGAATAAACTATGGACCTTTAAACGTTTGAATAATAGTAGTTCGGCACTACTCTTCTAACTAATGTATGCACAGAAGGAACATACACTATTGTTCCTTATGTGCATACATTTTTAAATAAATAAATTTAATGTTACAGGTTCGAGCGTTGCATTAGTAAGTGAGGAGAACCGAAAAAAACAGTGCGCAACCAGTAATGATAATGATACAATTTGCAATCTTTTGATACAACATGTAACATCAATGCGCGGAATCTAATGAACTAAACGCTCAAAATCTACTCTGAAATGTTTCAATACAGTAGGCGAATGCTCATTGTGAGCTCCTAACGTTATAAAGAAAATTTAAACCTGCTTTAAGGGTTACATACAATTTTTGATATTTACGTTTCCCGAAACCTACTTCTTCATATTTTAAGGGCATAAACTGCGTTAAGCGTGTGCACGCACGTGAGCACGTCGCGGGTCGTTTTTGTATGGACACGCGAGAGGCACGCTTAACGCAGTTTATGCCCTTAGGGCGTTGATTATTTCAACAAATGGACCAGTGAACATGATAGATATTGGTGGATACCAGACGCAGCCATTGCTACACATCGTGGCACATCTCTGGTGGAAAGTATCACGCGACGGGCTCACGAGCGTGTGCACGCGCATGGGCACGCGCGGGTCGTTTTTGTATGGACACGCGAGAGGCACGCTTAACGCAGTTTATGCCCTAAAGCGCTAGGTCCGAATTCAAAGTGACGGTAGAGTTAGCTTCACGTTCGTAGCATAAGCGATTAGGTACTTTTACTGCTGGTCATTTTGAGATTTGGATATTTTGCGACTAAACTCTACATTTATCTAGGGAGCCGAATGTGCGAAGGTACCAAAAATGATGCGAGCCCTGCAGGCTGGGCGCCCCGTAGTGGTACCTGAATCACCCAACCTTGCTGATGGACTGAACACCTCAATTGTTGGCCGAAACGCTTTCGCCACGCTTAAGGGCAGGCTTGACAGAATGGTACATAATCTTTTATTATTTTTACACCTAAGAAACTATACTATAACTATACTATACTAACGCGCCCAAGGCTTGAGTTGAAAATAGTTGGGCAGGAAACCCCTTAGTTTTTTTTATCCTTCTACAAAGATATGAATAGAGGTGGTAGGCTTTATTAAAAGGCATTAAAAATTTTAAGGCGCCTAAAATTAAATCCCACGCAAATATGTCTACTTAACGACTTCCACATATGCCGGGAAGAACAGCTGAACGTGCCCACGAAACCAAAGCACGAAGGCGCTCAATTTTAAATGCCACACACACGCAGTGTTGCCAACTTACATATTTCACAACTTACAACTTTTCATATTTTCTTAAAATATATTGATTTTTAGTCATAACTTTAAAAAATATAAGTAGAAATAAATAAAATATAATGATGTAAATATGTAATGGCTTGCATATATGTCCTTTCGTTTTAAGTGTTGTATGTAAAATATATATGTTTAACTGTAAGTGTTCCTAATAAATAAATAAACTTAGTGGAATTTTCACAAAATCTGGTGGTTTAGACGTGCCTTTCGGCGGGAAAAAATTGGTTTTAGTGGCTAATGGAATAGATTATTTAAGTTTACACAACTGAAACAATCAGTGAAATACCCGACTGCGCTTCATATATATCGCAACTAGTGACCGGTTGCAACCGATTGTAGTCTTATTCGTGTTTATGCGCACGAGAAGAAAGTATTTTGTTGGCAGCGCCGAATATTCACCGATTCGGCTGTCGGAATATTCTGTATTCGGCCAAATCACTATACGTGCCGAAGTTTAAAGCTTTCAAATTCCGAGGTAATTTATAAAAACTTTCATTCCTTAAATAAAATCCCTTTTCTGTAGTTTAGTTTTTTTACAAAACGGCATTTTTAAAGTATTCTTATGTCTTTTGCTATTTAGAGTAATAGGCATCACAAGTTTTTGAATATTTCCCTACATATAATGCCACCTTACAGATAAATAGCGAAGTTTTAAGCGTTCTTACCTATCTATACACACTAAAGCTAAGCTATAATACTAATGAAAATAATTCCTGTACGTAGCTGGTTGTGGACGAGACATATGTGGCACGAGCGGTCATCAGCGTGGTGGAACGTGAGCGGCTTGTAGCGGACGGAGCAGGAGTGTGCGCCGTCGCTGCCGTCATGCAGGGACTGGTGCCTGAGCTACGGGGGAAGCGGTAAGGCCATCACCATCATTTCAGCTGAACGATGCCAGCTACCATAAATAAATATTGGTGGACCCTACTATTAGAAATGACATTGATGGTCCTTGGATCCTTGGTTCGTGAGAGGACGGTGCTTAGTAGTGGGATATTAATAATGATGGTTAATATGATGATGCGCACTGTGGGAAATAAACGTTTATTTCTACCACTTCCGTGGACCCCAGCATTTATAGTATTCCATCAGCCGGCGAGCTCAAACTAAGTGGTACTGTTTCATTGAGTGTTATTTTAACAGCTTTTCAGATCCTGTGCTGCTCCGATACAACGGCTGCAAGGAATTTTTAAATCATCTAGTCCAGGCACTCTATTCAACATGTACTCACCACTCACCATTGAATTCGCTAAAAAGCGATTCGTCCTACCAATAGCCACTGCCACTTGGCAAGAGGTTTAGATGCGCTTTGATTAACATGTTATTTTACTGAAAAATAATTACTTCAATAGGGTAGTTACGCGAAATGAGATCATGCGAAGTAGCATGTACGTTAAATATGAACATCACATCACAGTTAAATGTGACTATTGCTACGGGCCTTAAAATTTAGGCATCTGAGCCCCTGTTTATGGCAGCTATAAATAACTATTGAAAATAGTTTTTTATTTTGTTCATAACCTTACTTACTTAATGTATTGTAGTTTTCACCTCGAAAAACTACATAGGTGACTTGAATACAGGGCTGTGTGCGTGGTAAGCTGCGGCAACATAGACGCGGGCCGGTTGTCCCGCACGATCCAGCGAGGGCTGGGTGCCACTGGCCGGCTGCTGCGATTCGGCGTGGCAGTGACCGACAACCGAGGTGGGCTGCAGAAACTCGCTAAAACTATTGCGGATGAGGGCGCCGTGCTCAAGAGCCTCGCGACTGAACAGATGTGGGTCAGCAGCGATGTTGGGACTACTTGGGTGGGTTTAATTACCTATGTGATTGGCTTTTAACTTACAGGTTACAAGAAACTGCGTTGGTCGTAACTCTTTTCAAATGGTTTACTTGTTACTAAGACATTTAGGTAAATATTTGTGAGTATTATAATAGACAATTTGTGTGTGCGTGTGGACTGCGTGATCTTTTCAAAAAACTCATCCAACCACAACCAAATTATAAGAGGATTTAGGAAATAATTGTGAAAACTTCATAGTAAGATAAAAAAATTGTGAAACCTAAACAAAGAAAGTTAGAACTAATTAACTGGATCACTCAATCTGGACACCTGAAGAATAAGCCATAACGCATATCCAAGAATATACAATCTATGTGTTTATGATTTGCATTTGAAATAATTGTGAAAAATTTGTGAAAGCTGCTTAACAAATTTTCGATTTGTTTCAATGACACGTTTTCGATTTAGAACGGATTTTAAGGATCACTCAGAATGCACTATGTTCAGTTGAGTGATCTTTTAAAACACCACCTTATACTGCAAAATTATGAAACAATGTCATGTTTATTATAAATTAAACTTCTGGGAAAATTTGTGAAACAGAGATCGTGATTGACATCTTACTGATTTAAGAGAAAATGAAAATCTTATTTTTCTCGATCGTCCGAACTGAGTGATCCTTATCTTGAACTTTATTTAATAAACTGAAACTTTTAGGTAGAAAGTAGTGACATCAGAAATTGTGAAAAATGTTGCTTTAAAATCTAACGAACTGATCGTCCCTGTAAGTGATATATTTTAAAAGATATCTAATTTTTTACAATTCTGAAGGAAAACGTTGAGTAGGGTACTGGTACTTTTTTATGTTGTCGGATTTTTTCTCGACGGGTAATCGATTAATTTTTTTTAAATTTGGGAAGCTGACGGCGTTGTGCAGTGAATTTAATGCTAGTTTTTTTAAAAATATTGCTGTGGTATAATTTTTTTAAATAATAACAACATTGTCAGTGTTTCCCTTCAATGATAGCGAATAATTGTGCAATATAAGTATGTTATTCAATATTCAAACCATCATTAGTACATTTTTGTCGTTACATGAAGATTATTTTTTAAATATGGTTTTAAATAAGAACGAGACTACGTTTTTTGAACATAAAAATTTGTAAAAATAAGGCGGCAGAGGCTGTAAAGTTTTTTTAGTATTATCCTTTGTCTAATAAAATAAAAGAGCAACATGGTATTAAAAATATTGATTGCGCCTGCAATGTTACATATATATTTGAAAATTTGCTACATGATTACATTTGAAATGCTGTTTTTAAGAAACAGTGCTCCAACGAATCATGTTATTCTACCAAATCAAGGCAGATTGCATTGCTGCCAATCAATATAGATATATTTTCTATGTTTGGCATTTTTAGTAATGAAACTAAGACATGTGATTTATCTGATGATCAAATTTTTTAGTTATGAATTTTTTAATTTGATATCCTTTGATTTGAACAGATGTGATAAAATTAATTTGAATGATGTACCAAATACGATTTATATAAGAAACAGACGCTACAAATTATTAGGCGGTGTAGAATTTGTTGCTTTATTAAGTCCCGATAATATTGGACACTACAGAGGACATGGTGTCCATAAAAACGACGAAATAGTCTGTTTTGATGATTTGATGGTAAAAATGTATAGCAGCAAAGAAGAAGAATCAGTTATTTTACATACTTTGTCCTACGGATTTATCGATTAAGTTACATCCTGTGTGTTATATGTAACTATGAATGTTGTTAGAAAAAAGTTAACATAATAAAAAGTTACTTTCTTTGATAACTTAAAAAATTCTGATTTTTTATTGTGTGTAGAATTCTTTAGTATGATAAACCTAATACAGTGTGACAATACGTACCTAACTTTGCTCAAACTTGTCACTTAAAAAATGTAAGTATAATATGTCAAAATGATGTAGTAAATACACTCTAAAAACGTGTTTAAAAAAAAATTCCGAAAACTCTCGGTACTCAAATAAACCGATATGGTCACCCTACTAAACGTTTTCCCTAAGAATTGTAAAAAATTAGATATCTTTTAAAATATATCACTTACAGGGACGATCAGTTCGTTAGATTTTAGAGCAACATTTTTCACAATTTCTGAGGTCACTACCTTCTACCTATAAGTTGCGGTTTATTAAATAAAGTTCAAGATAAGGATCACTCAGTTGGGACGATCGAAAAAAATAAGATTTTCATTTTCTCTTAAATCAGTAAGATGTCAGTCACGATCTCTGTTTCACAAATTTTCCCAGAAGCTTAATTTATAATAAACATGACATTGTTTCATAATTTTGCAGTATAAGGTGGTGTTTTAAAAGATCACTCAACTGAACATAGTGCATTCTGAGTGATCCTTAAAATCTGTTCTAAATCGAAAACGTGTCATTGAAACGAATCGAAAATTTGTTAAGCAGCTTTCACAAATTTTTCACAATTATTTCAAATGCAAATCATAAACACATAGATTGTATATTCTTGGATATGCGTTATGGCTTATTCTTCAGGTGTCCAGATTGAGTGATCCAGTTAATTAGTTCTAACTTTCTTTGTTTAGGTTTCACAATTGTTTTATCTTACTATGAAGTTTTCACAATTATTTCCTAAATCCTTATAGTTTGGTTGTGGTTGGATGAGTTTTTTGAAAAGATCACTCAGTCCACACGCACACCAATTTGTGGCGACGACCCTCCAGCAATTTTAACGTCTGAATGTAAGGACTTAATCTTAAGAACTTAACATTCACAATGCTATATTTAGTGATAAGGATGACTTTTTACTTGAAAAAAACTCCAAGCTAACATCTAGTTTGTTTTTAAATACAGATTTTTCTTTCAGACAAATGTGGTAGTTGAAATGGCTAACGAAGACCATGCAACTACTTTCAAGGACAGGTTCAGAGATCTGTATCCTACAGCAAGATTTGCTTTGCCTAATTTGGAAGACAAGCACAAGAATATGATGTAGATCTCATAAAGGCAGGGCCCAATTAACCATGACAGAGTATGTGGGCAAGCACATTTCATGACCTTTTTATGTCAGTAGGATCATTTTCCGAGAGCCATAGCGTCCACCATGTTGTACCCTTGTCTAAATGATTATACCTAATATTAATTTAATTTTAACACTTTTCAAAATAAAGCTGGTGCATATTCCCCCCGCTGACCCAGGGCCCTTAGTTGCCTATTGAATAATAAGAACCTGCAAAATTTCGTGTAATATTTATTTGGATTTGATGTAAAATTTTAATAAAACTACAAAATTTTAGATTTTCTTTTATTTATAACTTACATTCTAAGCAACAGGGTCATCACCCTTAGTCGCCCTTGTGTAGATGACCTGCCCGTGGTGCTGGACTACCTGTTTGATGAGACCTAGAACAAATAGGAGCACTAATTAGATTATAATATCAAGATTTAAGTTCCACGTAGCTGAAATTTGTATAATCAGACTCAATATATCAGTGTTTTAACTGTCATGGTACTTCCAGATAAAAGTGATCATCACTATAACCCTTGAATAGATTTGAAACTATTAAACAATATTATTTCCTTCACCCTAATCGTAAATAATGTTACCTAAGTTTTTAACACCAAAATTACAAAGCCTTTTTATATATTGTGATCATCATAAGCTGTTATTGATTACAAAATGAAAAGCTTCTGTTTGTTGAAACCCTTGGGTGTAGTGGTGTGTCTATCGATTCCCTATCTAATGACATGCTTAAGTCAAAATGTCTGTTTTTGTACTTCAGCAGTAATAGAAACTAAAACGATTGTGTTTCTACCTTAAATTAATGTAGTGGGAACATTTAAGCAAAGATATCTAGATCACTCTATAATACACACAAATTAAGTATAATATCTCCACACATCCACACTGGGTCCAATCAAATGTGGAATATGACTTAAATCCCTTTGAACCTTAATATAGAGATGAGGCTCATGATCAGTAGCAAGACATCAATAGGCTAAAATGCTGACTGCACACATATAATTGATACATAAAATTTGCAATAAAAACTGGTAATATTATCTCTACATGAACACGGGATGTGTACTACTGCCGTAGATATAACAAAATGGCAGGTGCTCTTCTAGAAAGTGATTAGGGGTGACAAACCTCAGCCATGAAGACTGTCGACTCAAGGTGGACCTCTACATGAGATCTATTCCTGAACCTCAAGTGCAGTTAAATGATTTGATACAAAGTTGGGTATACAACAGAAGTCAAAGACAAAAAACAACAATAAATTTGCTACCAACCTTTTTCTCTAAGCTCGATAAGTGCTCGTCTTGCAAGGGAACCTCTGACCTTTAGCCTTTCAGAGACCACTGCAGGTGTGATCAGCTTGTACTGGGGTACCTCTTTGTACAGTTTCTCATAGGTAGCTTTGTCAAACAACACCTGGTTGTTCAACTTGTCACGGACTTTTCCTTTGGACCACTTCTGCAAAGCAAAATATACACATTTGAATTAATTCGTTAAATTCACATTGCGATTTTTAGGGAATTGTAACTTCCATCAGACTCAATATATCAGATTTTACTCTCATAGAATTCAAGATATTTATGGTGTAATCATTTGGTTAAATATATAAACTAATTACTAAAAAGCAAATTACTGACAAAATACTGCACAGGTAAAATGACATGACAAGGACGCCTCGAAGTTTGAAGCAAAATAACCTAACTTTATGAAATTGCAAATTGTTTACCTTCTTCTTGGCTTTACCGCCACTTGATCCTTCCTTCTTCTTTTGCGTCTTCTGTGGCTGCTTGGCCGAAGACTTGGTATCCTTTTTGGGTGGCTAAAATCACATTGCACGCATTAATTCAACGCACCCACGAGGTTAGAAAATGTTACAGTTAACATATTTGTGCAATTAAGTGGTTGAAATTTTGAAATATGTATTATTGAATGTACTAACGACATAAATATAAAATACATTCTCAAAGATTAGATTACAATAACGCAAAATACTAAAATTATTCGATTTCACATCAACACACTCACCATGTTGAAACCGGAAAGAAAATCTGACAGATGTGACAAAAGGAAACTGTCTGACAGTTGTCAAAAGCTGCTATCGTGAATAGCTCTTTTTGTCTATGGTGCAATAATACGTTTGTTGTGGAATCGTTGAGGGTAAATATGTAGAGAGAAGCCGTTAGCGTATAAGTTATAAGACATCACTAGTACGCTAACTATGTGAACATGCAAAGACTTCGTTTTTGTATTGTTTAAACATAATTAAACTGGCAATATAAAAGTTCCCGGGAAGCGGCAATAGGCTCGCCACCTATTACGTGGGACCAACAATATAATTGGCGAAGTTTGGGCGTATAATATGCCTTTGCCTAACCCCGGGGAATCAGTCGTGCGTGTACGTTTTTTTTTAATGATTTTGCTCAGTATTGTCTTTACATCCAAATAAACCGCTATTTACCACATCTGCGTTTATCTTATTATTATTAGGTATTATTTACGTTTTAAAACAAAAAAAACTATTCACATTTTTTATTCTTTTATTATGTGTAAAATTTAACAGTACAGTCTTCAGACTCTTTTCAAAGCATTGCAATACTTATTTGCTGCTTTATATTTCATTTTAATTTAGATATGTAACTTAGTTGATAAATATTGTTTAATGAAGCTTTCACTTAAAATTTAAAGATATAATAAGTTTTCGTCCTGTAGTCGTTGATGTTGCTATAAGTAGTAATTGATGTGAGAAATACAATGTAATTCATCATGATGTATGCACATTAACGTCCCAATACAACACATGTCTTTTCTCATAAGCCACGGTGAGGCATCGGACCCAGTTTCGGTCAAACCAGAGGAAAAATAATTAATCAAAGCTTAAAACACAAAATTACGCGTGCCCTTTGTTTTTTAACACGGGCTTGTTTAAAATACATTATATTAAAAAAATTAAATTCGAAAGCGGTTCGTCGTAAAACTTTATCTGTAAGATGGTAGATTTCTACAGGCGCGTTGGTAAATTTTACGCCGGAAATAGTCTGAACATCTTAGCTCACTTAAACAGCTTTTTTTAAAGCGTTAGTATGAATTTATCTTTTTGTCTACCCTAAGAGAAAAAAATTGTAGAAATACGGCCTCATTATAATTTATCTTTTGATATCTATCTTATTTACAAAGAGTGCCACCAGAGTTTAAAATAGATTAAGTAAACTAAGATATAAGTATACTCTATTAAAATGTGATGTGGAAAAAAATGCAACACATAAACAATAACCAAGTTTATTTACAACATTTGTACGATTCAAGAATAATTAATTAGGTTAAAAATTAATTTCAACATGCCACTTTCACTCAGTCAGTCAATTGTCATACTTCTTTAGGGTTGAATCACATTTCCTTTCTTTTTGCGGATATATGAAGTTCATAATCATTCACCCAAGAACTTCTACTTCTGAACATAGGGCTCCTCATATGTTTCCAATGCAAACTATTCCAGGTGACCTGCACCCAACGTGATCCTGTAACCTTTATCAGGTCGTTGTGCTATCATGCCGGTGGACGTTTTCTACCAACGGATCTAAAAGGAAGGATATAAAATCTCCATTACAGACATTTTCATCCCAACTGCTGTCAGTTTTTCAAGCGATGTCCCCGGCCCACTGCCATTTCAGCATGCTGATTCTTTGAACTATATCTGTAACATTTGTTGTTCTACGGATCTCCTTCGATGTAGTAGTACTTATTTAATTACATTTGTGTCTGCAGTGATTCGTAGTATGCAAGCTCATCGTCTGTGACCGAAGGGTGGAATGTTTCAATTCCATGTAGTAAATCTGATGCCCCCAATATTATAGAATCTTGATTTAATTCACTTTCTTTTATGAGACCTGTAACATATTAAATTATATAACTTAACAAAATATATTTTTAGTGGAATACCATCGCGGTTAATTTAAACTTATCCAGCACAACATAGACAGAACATGCAGATCTTTCGAAATTCAGTTACCAGTTCTAGAACAATTATAAAAAAAATTGAATATATAGTTTAAAAAATACTATGCTACATTCTTATTGCACTAATTAATTATGGGGACGTTGAAGATTATTACATATTTTTAACACTGTCTTTAAAAATTACAAAATATGCATAAATAAAAAAAAAATATGACACTTGCTTGTTTTCTTTTAAAACATGTAGTCAAGTATTTTTTTTTTGTTTTGAATATTGGCTTCGTGCGTTTAGCACATTTAGCGAGTGTCAAGTAAGAGATATATTAATAACATATAAATCATAGTAAATGAGAATGAGTAGTGATAAAGATGATAAATGAGATGCCCTCCCCTAAACCCCTTGAGACTCAGTAAAGATGTGGGACTATACTGAGATCTCACATGGACTTCTTGAGATAATTTGAAAAGTGATGTTGCACTGTTTCGTTTGATTTACCAACACTCATGTACGTTCATAAACACTTAACGGTTAATAATCCACCGTTATTACACATTAATGTTCAAAATATCACAATTTTTTGAAAATTAAACAAAACTGCAAACATGACGCTTCACTTTCCCGCCAAGAAGTCATGTAGTCAAGTTGTAGAGGTCAAAAATGTACACAGTAAATGTCAAATTACCAGTATGTAAATTGTGGACTAGCGTGCGAACGGCGGAAGCCCTCGCCGCGTCCACTACTGCGCGAAGGTCGGCACCGGTACAGCGCTGTGGCAGCGCCGCTGATACCGTCTCTAGCTGCACTTCTTCTTTCAACTTATAACTATAATAAGTTATTTTAATTATTGAAAATGAACATTCACACAAGTCTACTTAAGAACGGGAGGCAGAGCAAAAATGCCAGGATATAACAGCAACTGTCACCGACAGACTGACAAATTTTGAGAAAAACCACAACAGACAGATAAACTGACAAACCTTGACAAATTCTGACAAAGAACCCATTTGCTTTTATTTCTTTATTATGGTACCGCTATCTTTCAATGCTGTTAAAAAATATATCGAATTGCCATTTTGTGTGTGAATGTTTGACGAGTCTAAATAATCATGTTGATCTAAAGACAATGAAGTTTTTTTTTATACAACGGCCGCATTGGCAACAGGTAGCCGAGGACAAAGAAGAGAGGCGAAATCTCGTGCCTGAGGCCAAGATTCACTTCAGGTTGCAGGTGATTAGCAAATTTCCATAAATATACTTTTCTACACTCAAACGAACGTTTTTCACAAAAACTGATTCCGTGACAAATAACGCTTCGGCCTGTTAAAAGTACTAAGCTTCCGGGCGGTTGAAAATTGTCCCAGTACCAAACAGGCATATTCTCTCTTTCGTCGTGGTATATGAAACCTAAGAAATATGTTGATCTACGCCATACCAGACAAAAAATTCTCGGCTTCTAATCTCGCATTTGGCAACGTTGAATATATTTGAGGTTAGATACATACACATACATACATTTACGGCTGTTTTATATTATACGCTCACATTTCGCAAATTATATAGTTGGTCCCACCTAATAGGAGAGCCTCGTCCGTTGATCGGCAGGAGCACCACTTGCAGGTGAGGTTGGCTTGGGCTCCTTAGGTCTTGGTAGGATCCCTATACACCTCACCTTAGATACAATGCAGTGCTAATGTAGCCCCTGCAGTATGGGCCTATATAATATACACGGCAAGGACTAAGAAGAAATTGCTTTACCAGGCTAATTTACATAGGATCAGACTTTAAGAACCAGCAAAGTATTTACTTTCTGGCCAATGTCATTGAATTCGTAGATTTCCACAAAACGCCATCCGTATTTATGTCTTATGTCATATAGCATAGTGGAGCAAATTCTCCATTATTGCCGCCACGAAAAACTGAGTTTCAGACGACAAGACATTGTAGTCTGTTATACTACATAGGCGTATTTCATAAACATTTGAGCATTTAATTAATTTAGTTTATTTACTTTATAAGATAGCGGTGTATTTTGTTTTGTATATATCTATGTTATTGCGTTGACTGCGTTTCTTGTTGGTTCACATGATGATTACTGTACTTTCTAATTTTAAACATGCTATGTTCACCACTTACTAATTGTGCATTAAGCTAAAACTTTTGTAAAATGTAGTAGATAAGAATTGATGTGATGATGAAAATGTGATCTCAACAAATAAATAAAAAAACAAAAAGTATTGGAACTTCCAGATGAGTCAAAATACTTACTTCCTAGCCAAGGCTTTGAGAACGGAGGTTTTCTCGTACTCGCCGCAGTAAGGCCCAACATACACGAGTTTGTCGAGGCGTCCCGGACGAAGAAGAGACTGCTCAAGCAAGTCGGGACGATTCGTCGCGGCCATTATGAACACAAAACTCGTCGTGTCTGCGTCTGTTGATAAAAGCAAACATTTAAACATAATATTCACGCCTGTTTCCCGAAGGGGAAGGCCAAGGCATATTATACGTCAATTATATAGATTTAATTAGATAGATTGTTTGCTAGATCCTCGTCTGTTGATCGGCAGGTGCCCCACTTGCAGGTGAGGTTAGCTGGTGCTGCTAAGATCTTGGTAGGATCCCCCCAACACACTCCAAGAAACTGTTCTCCTCCTAAAAACCTGGTACGGTAAAGGTGTACGAAATTCCTATTGACGTATTTTTTATAATAGAGCTACAAAACTTCTAAACTACCACTTAATAACTGAATAAAGTTATATAAAATACAAAACTACCTTCGATGTTCAGTAATACATTATCGGATCTCTGTCGAAGTATAGGGGTAATATATAAATATAGCAACGCGCCGACGGCTCTCATGCGCTTAGTCACTTTCTTTACCTATGTATAAAACCGCCATTTCTAAACATCTTACGCCCCTTATGTACCTTCCTGTGCTGTGCAGTGACCCCGTCTATCTCAGTCAGCAGTTGGCTGACTACGCTGTCGCTAGCCCTGTCTGAGTACCCATATCTTCTTTTGCAGTGACACCATCTATTTCAGCTAGCAGTTCGCTGACCACGCGGTGATCACCCTGCCTGAGTCCCCCATTCCTTCTTGCGCAGTGACCCCGTCTATCTCAGCCAGCAGTTGGCTGACCACGCGGTCGCTAGCCCTGCCTGAGTCCCCATATCTTATTTTGCAGTGACACCATCTATTTCAGCTAGCAGTTGGCTGACCACGCGGTCGCTAGACCCGCCTGAGACCTCATACCTTCTTCCGCAGTGACCCCGTCTATCTCAGCCAGCAGTTGGCTGACCACACGGTCGCTGGCCCCGCCCGAATCCCCCGCTGCGCCGCGTCGAGGGGCCAGTGCATCTAGTTCATCTAAGAACACCACACATGGAGACGAGGCTCGTGCTGACTCGAACACTGGCAAAAAAGAAAAACATTTAATCATTTATCATCTCAGCCCATTAACGTCCCACTACTGAGCACGAGCCTCCTCACACATATCAAGGTGTGAGGGTATTGGGTCATACTCCACCACGCGGACCCAGTGCCGATTGGCGGAGGCAGGTGTATGGCGTCCTGCTGTTAGAATTTATCAAGCCGCCCATTAGGCCTCTAACATGGCTTAACGACTACCACATTTAGTGATAACCGGGACCAACGGCTTAACGTGCCTTCCGAAGCACGGAAGCGCTCGATATCAAATACCACACAAACGGTCACCCATCCAATGACTGACCTCTGTAAACTCGGCTTTACTTCGGTTATCGTTTCCGACCACCGAGCACCGCAGAGCTACGAGCGCTTCTTTTTTAATCATTACTTAATTTTTAATAACTAATATTCATAAATCTGAAAATTATAATTTAAACCAGGCGCGGATACAGTCTTCCAAAAAGGTTATGGCAACCTTAAACTTTTCCAAAATTCGTTGCTTTTAAATTTTATCTTCAGTTGTTTGACATAAAATCATCAGACTCTTCAATCATCATCATGTCAGCCCCAGAAAATCCACTGCTGAACATTGGCCTCCCCAATAGATTACATTCTATTGGAGGTATGTGCCAAGCTGGGATCACCAAACCGCCTTTTAGTGATCGCAGTTCAAGCCAGTACGGATCACGCTGTTGCGCATTATCCGGTAGAATTTATCTTCGTCGACTTCTAGCCGGTTAGATGAGAAAGGGTTGCACTATTCTAGGCCGATTTAGTATCGGCGCTTGTTACTCAATAGACTTAACGTATACTCGTATGCATCATACGTCAGTATGATCTTTTAACCTCGCGCGTACCAAGAGCAGTTTGACGTCAAAATTTATATAAGTTCGTAATCTAGTTGGTTATATCGAGGGTTCCGTGCTCAAACCCGATAAGTGTTTTTGGGCTTAAAACAGTACTTAAAAGAATTTATCGGTTAATTAAAAAAAATTAACTTAAAAGGTTTACTTATTGGATTATAGTCCTCAGTTTTCTTTTCTGAAATCGACTTATCTGATAATATCACAAGAAAAACCGGCAGAAATTATGTATCTGATGTTGTCACTTAAACATCATCATCATCATTATTATCTTTTATTCAATTGCCATATTCCTTTTTATTTTGGTGAACAATAAAGTGTTTATTCATTCATAATTTTAAGCAGACAGAAAAAAACTAGTCAAGACATCAAGCTCAGCCCTTGATGTTTTGACTAGTTATGGGACGGTACAACATATTAGGTCGGGGAAAAAGTCTTTTCGCATAACGTAGGTATAAACTTATTATAAATTTTTTTTGACTGTACTATTTGTGTCTGGCTGGTTTTGGTAACATTAAAAAGGTTCCATTATAAAGAAAAGAAAAAAATAAAAAAAAGTTGTTTCCCGCTATTTTTCATTTGTTTTTCTCTCCGTAAAAATGAGTGAATCTAATGAAGAAATTCGATACATTTTAAAATTTTATTATAAAAAAGGCAAAAATGCAACTCAAGCAGTGAAAAAAATTTGTGATGTTTATGGACCTGATGCAGTGTCAGTAAGAGTAGCACAAATTTGGTTCAAACGTTTTCAGTCCGGAAATTTTGATGTTAAAGATGCACCTCGCTCTGGTCGCCCTGTCACGAATAAAATGGACGCCATTTTTGAAAGAGTGAAGCACGATCGGCATATTAGTAGTTACGATGTAGCTGAAGAACTGGGAATTGACCACAAAACAGTTTTGACCCATTTGAAGAAAGCTGGTTATACAAAAAAGCTCGATATTTGGGTGCCACACGAGCTCACTCAAAGAAACTTAATGAACCGTGTACTCATTTGCGATTCATTATTGAGACGTAATGAAACCGAGCCGTTTTTGAAGAGATTGATAACTGGCGATGAAAAGTGGATCACGTACGACAAGAACGTGCGAAAAAGGTCGTGGTCGAAAGTTGGCCAGGCTTCACAGACTGTGGCCAAACCTGGCATAACACGAAATAAGGTGATGCTGTGTGTATGGTGGGATTGGAAGGGCATTGTTTATTATGAGCTTTTACCGCCCGGCAAAACCATCGATTCTGATCTTTACTGCCAGCAACTGATGAGATTAAAGGAAGCAGTCGAGAGAAAACGGCCGGAATTGATCAACAGGAAGGGTGTGGTCTTTCATCACGATAACGCTAGACCACACACATCTTTAGCCACTCAGCAAAAATTAAGAGAGTTCGACTGGGAGGTCCTAGTGCATCCACCATATAGCCCTGACCTTGCGCCTTCAGATTTTCACCTTTTTCGGTCTCTGCAGAATTCTTTAGGTTCTGTAAGGTTGACCTCAAGAGAGGACTGCCAAAACTATTTGTCCCGTTTTTTTGATCAGAAGTCCCAAAGTTTCTACAGTAACGGGATAATGTCTCTGCCCACAAAATGGCAGAAAGTTATTCAACAAAACGGTACATATATATTGTAAATAAATGTAAATAAACTTTGAAAAAAATGTCTTGACTTTTCATACAAAAATACGAAAAGACTTTTTCCCCAACCTATTATTAATAAGTACATACCTTTTCTAACATTTTCTTCTGACTGTCCAATATACATATTAAGTAGTTCAGGGCCTTTTACACTTAAGAAACTGACGTTAAGTTCTGTGCTCACTGCTTTTGCTACAAGGGTTTTGCCACAACCAGGTGGACCATATAGCAAAATACCTAAAAGGAAAATAGTTAAATAAATAAATATTTCTGACACATACACCAATTATTTAGTTCCAAGATAAGTATCATTAAGAACTTTTGTTATGGATACTAAATAACGGATACATACTCTTTTTTTTTTAATAATTCATTCTTAATATATACATAGGAAAACACCAAGACCAGAACAAATATTCATATTTATACACACAAATGTTTGTCCTGTGTGGGAATCGGACCCACGACCTCAGGAGTGGAGTGCGGGTATACTCGCCACCACGCCATATCGGTCGTCAAATAATAATTGATATCAACACAATATTAAATTACTAAAGCCGACTTGCACAACAGTTCTTAATTTGATTAAAGCACAACTTGATTAAATGTCATTGCATTTCAGTCATTTGTTTGAAGTTGAGAGGGACAGAACGATGTTTTAAATAGATTTAGCACTAAAAAGGAGGACCATTGTGCAAGACACTCTTAGTACTTGTTTGTAAATTCATAAGAAAGTTTACAAACAGACGCAAAATAACTTAGTTTAATCACTTTATTCTGTTAAATCCAACACAGTTATGGTATACTCATAAATTTTGCCCATGAGGCTGCCTGGAAACTGAAGCGGAGCGAGGCAGCAGAGTGAAGAGACGGAGAAATATTAACCAATGGGTTTTAAGAGCACGAAATAAGCAAAGATTTTATGCAATCCCAAAGTCATCTACTTACTTATTTTAAATTTACATAAAATTCATAAATAGATATAACGATTTTCTTAATTCTCACTAAAATTCTAAGGCATCATAAACCTGTAACTATATTAACAACATATATTTGTTACCTATTAATTAGTGAATATTATTAGTATCTATATTTTAAGTGGCTTCCTATAAGTAAGTAAGACAGCATTAAGTTTTATTATATATTATTATAATGTATGTCTTGTTTTGGTTGCCCATTAATAAATACATAAATTAAAATCCATACATACATACATAATATCACGCCTGTTTCCCCGAAGGGGTAGGTAGAGGCATATTATACGCCCACATTTCGCCAGTTATATTGTTGGTCCTACGTAATAGGTGGCGAGCCTATTGCCGCTTCCGGGAACTTTTATGTTCACCAGAGCCTCATCCGTTGATCAGCAGGTGCTCCACTTCATGGTTGGCTTGGGCTTCTTTGTTCTTGGTACCCTATACACATACCCCCGTTTCAATGGATAAGCAACTTTAACGTCCCACTACTGAACTTGGGCCTTGTCCTCGGCCACACGGGCCCAGTTAAAACGCAGTATAACATACAGTTGTTGCATTCAGTAGGTACTTGTCGGTTGTCACTTGTTTAGTTGCAATTTGATGCGATAGTTGGCACGACATAGAACAAAAGCATTGGGCTACTTCTAAGACCGACCATATAATAAACTAGTAACTTTGATGTACGTAAGTAAAGCCTTTCTAGTTTTAGTTACCTGATCTCTTCAGAGAAGAATTTTTGAATAGATGTGGGTATTTTATAGGAAATTCTATTGCTTTCAATAGTTCTTTTTTTAACTTCTCTAACCCTCCTATGTCTTCCCAATAAACTTTAGGTATTTTCGGCGCATCTAAATGTTGACTTTGCAGACTTCTGATAGACTCTGCAAAAAATTTATATATTTTTTACAATTAATATAATTGAAAATATTTAATTGTAAAAATTTGTAAGCTTTTTTTAATACCTAAAGCAGATTTGAAATCATCCTCTCCAACTAGCCTCAATTCAAGATCAGGTCTTAAATGCTGGTAACTATGTTGCTGTTTTAAGTAAGACTCCCTTATAGCAAAATGCATAAGAGTGTCTATATCACCATACAAAAAAGTTTCAGTCTTAGCCGCAACTCGTTGGAGTAAATCTTTTGAGTTTTTGCTAATATATGCATCATCCTCCTTGCTGTCATTTAAAAACAAATTATGGTTTTTCTCATTTTGTTCCCCGTCTAATTGTAGTTGCATTACGGTTGTGAACCATTCCAGCATTTCGTATCTCTGTTGCGATGTTAATCGTGGTACGTGAAACTTTTCTAAAAACAATCTCAGTATATTTGGTTTCAATTCTTGTCTTTCTGTTACAGCAATAAATATAATAGGATGTTTTGAGTAGTTCTGATATAACTCTGTTATTATGTTCATGAAATATTGTATCAATCTGCAGTCTTCATTATTTTCTGGATCAATTGCAAATACCTAAAATAGTTATCTGTATTTATTGAGAGTTATAAGTAATTTATATAGGTTGAGATTATGATTGTTAAGTTCAGATAATACTGCGTAGAATTAAACGTTTTTTAAAGTATATAGAATCATAACTACATACGTTTTTTAGAATACTTTAAAATCATATGTTTTTTTAAAAGTACTTTTAAGTATTTTGTATTATGTAGGTCGCGCACATTAAACCAATTTTGGTATTAGGTAATTAATTTCAACTTGATGGTAGTGTTTCTCGATGCAAAGTTAGCCTTATAAAGTCAATATTGGCCTCCCTAATAGATGACATTATATTTTTGGGTACTTGCCCAAAATCACCTTGCTGGGCAGGCGTTCATGCCAGTACGCAGAATGACGCTGCTCCTCATCTTCCAGTAGAATTTCTCTTCGTCTACTCTTACGACTTCCTGTGAGATGAGACCCCTCTCATCTGGCACTATTTTAGGCCGGTACCACACCGACCATGGCAATAAATAGGCACGGAATAGTGCCATCATGTTAATAAACATTATGAAAGAAAAATGTCTAAAAACATATCTCATCTGTTATTGTAGTTCAATAAAGTAATTTATTATATTTATTATTACCTCAAAATTGTCCAAAAGTACAATAACTGGTGAAGCAGCCTTAGCTTTTTGAATAGTTGAATTTATTTTGGTTTCTGTCTGTTTTGCTGTTGAGCTTTGTAATGCATTGCAATCTATTTGCATATAGTTCATACCTAAAAAATATAATTGAAACAATAAGTAATTTTTTATAAATAAGTCTTCAACATATTAAATTTATTGTTTTATGTTCATTACCATATAATGAAATAGAAAACAACCAATTCCAGACAATTATATATGTCTAAGCACAAAAATAGTTTTAACTGCATAATGTATAAGAATGCAAATAAAGTGTAAAAAAAATTATAATTATAACTAAAACATTATCAAGAGATGGACTTCAAACTTTTCATCTACAAGACAGTTTGTAAAATATCACCCGCTTTCCCTAACCAAGTGGACTTTTCACCCCTACTCTTTATATGTAATCATCATCATACTACAAACTTTGATGTTCACCAGAGCTTCGTCCGTTGATTGGCAGGCGCACCACTTGCAGGTAAGGTTGGCTTGTGCTCATCAGATCTTGGTAGTATCCCTATACACCTGGATACATTGAGAATCCACTGGTAATAAAATTAAATAATCATTATAGTTTTATAACTTACCATTGTACTTTGCTAATATTTTCACTAATGTATGTCTTCCAGAGCCCATGGAACCAGTGAGGAGTAACAATGGCACAATAGGACTGGATAGTGAAGATGACAGCTCATCTGAAAAATTTCATTTTGGTTCATTGTAAAACTTTTTATTAACACTTTTTTCGATTCCTTTAGTTGAGTGCATAGACAGATTACAATGTAAGCATCTGAAATATTAACAGAACACAAATTATTAATAAGTTTGATTATTTTCCGTACTTATAATGTTACATTTAATTTATTCACTAAAATTCTACTCGTTCTTGGTCGTCTAAGTAGGACTTAAACCTAACTTGACCAGTTATTCAAAGCCCTTCTCTGGCCACCGCAGCGAAGTTGATTTTTCTAGTAACAAAAATTATGTCTCATAATATAAAAATTTTTTTGACATCTTCAATAAGTAGAAGACTTCTAAAATAAGCTTAGCCATGGGTACTTCTTTATTGGAAATATATACTTATAAGTATATATACGAAATAACTAACATTAATTTTGGACCAGTAAGAAAAATCTGTACTATCACAACATTTTAAACTTACTTATATCTCCTGTTACAAAAGGTGCAATAGTGTCTTGTATTTCATTAAACTTTTTCTTTAAACCAGTTGGACAAGAACTAGATGTGTGCAAATTATTATCAGAAGTCCTTTCATTAAAATATACATCTTTTGGTTTTATGCTGTGGATACTTTCTCCTAAATTCAACTGTGTTACTCCTTTCACAATAAAATATGGTTTTATAATACTTTCTTCTGTATTATCACTACTAGACTTAGTATGATCATTAACTTTTGTACATTTAAAGTACAGTTTAGCTGTATTTTCAACTAAATCAAAGTATTTGTAATGATATTTATCTGTAATATTTGGTGTGAGATCTATACTAAAAATGTCGTTAAGACTAACTAATTTCGGCTTTTCAAAATGGTTGCTTAAAACTTCCTTAAGGAAATCATTAGATAAATCGTAATCATTTACAATGACACTGGCTTCAGCTATCTCTGCAATTTTCGGTGCACATTCTATGGAAGGTACCGGATGAAATGTGATTTTTACATCTTCAATATTGTTCAAGCCAAAAGCGTTTTCTATGTTACTATATTCACATTCTGTTGTATATGCATCATTTTCTTTTACTAACTTAGAGCCTACTATTGGCACAATTTTAATATTCTTTAGTTTATTTGCAGAAATATTAAAGAGTTTTTCATGTAATTCAGAAGATAAAAAGTTATAGTGTTTCTTTAAAATACTGTCTCGGTTTTTTGTGCTTTTAATAGTTTTATGTGTTTTTATGGTATCTTTAGATAATTTTAGCCCAACCCATAGCACACCATTGTCTATATAAAAAAGATTTTCACTACTAAGTTGTATGAATTCTTCTCTTGAGACTGTAATACATTTGTGAAGTAGAATAGATATGTTTTCGTCTAAGTATTCTTCTACTAGTATTTGCTGGTTAGCGGCTGAAATAGTTTTTAATGTATAACCAGTCATATCATTTGAAGATTTAGTTTGATCCTTTTGCCACTGAATTCTATACTTGACTGCAAGATACACTAGAAATGTGTAAAAGTTGAACTTTGGATACACAACTTTGAGACAAAATTTTATCACCCATAATTTTGATATTTGATCGTTCATAGCTATTGAAAGTAAAGTTTTAAATTAGTTTTTTTGAAAATGAACATAAAGTATAATTAAAAATGTAAATAACTTTTGTAGTTTGAATTTTTTTATCCAGTTTTCTTTCTCCGTCCTAACCGCAACAATAAAACTTTTCTTTGTTGTTATGTGGTCAATGTCAAAATTATAAAGGTCGGTCTGGATTACTGTACATGCAGCCCAGCTAAAAACACTTAAAATAAAGTTTTTGTGAAGACATACGATTAGTTATTAAAATATATGTAATCGAAAAACAATAATTATAATAAAATATTTACTGAGATAAAAGTAACAATACAAAGTTGCGGATATTAATAATATTTAAGGCCCTCTTTTCATTATAATATCACTGATTGAAGTCTGACAAAAATATATGTGACGTTGTGTTATGCATTCAAAATAAACTAAAAAATACTTTTATCATGCATTTGTCCTGGGCATCTTTCAATAACATTAGAATGTTTTTAATGGCATGTATGCCAATAGTAATATTCTATTTAATATGGCTTGTAAATACTTCTGAAGGAATCCGAAGCGAAGAAGGCACTTTATTAGACCTCGTGTGCTGGCCAGATGGTAATGCCATCCCTGTAATTATAACAAGTGGTTCTGTAATTGCCGTTGTTATAGAGGCAAGTTCAATCTATTTACTAACCAAATTCGTTTAACGTGATTAAATTCAGCGTACCTAGCAGATCTAACCGCAGTATTTATGCTCGCCACTCATCAGTATATAATGAGCTGCAGTTGAACTTAAAAGTATGCTATGGTTTTTTATCCTAAATAATAATCTTATATCCATGCTTTCCTCCCAGCGTGCGCTAGTTCTTAAATAGAACAACTTTATTTTATAATTTAACCCTTTGCTAATCCAGTAGTAAAATATTCGCAACAAAATTTCTACATAGGCTCAGATGGTAATGATTAAGCTTATAATAATATATAAGTAAGTAATTAATTTTTTTTTTGTTGCAGTTATACGGCTTATACCAATTATTTAAGGCTGGTCTGCCAAAAAGAGTTTACAACGTTACAAACGGGCTCTATTATTACATTTGGTCTCTGATTGTGATGATAATCGTATTCCTTGCCATAATGTTTTATTCCGGACTTCAGTCAACTATAATAAGAGGTAACGATGGTTAAATAAGATAAAGAATACTTTAGTTATGTAGATTTGTTTTGTTAAGAACCGGGGTCATGCCACTGACATCTTACGTTATAACTTATCAAATCACCATCTCAAAATCGTTATTGTATGGATAATATCTAATCCGCTGCGCAAAAGTATAACACTGACCTTGATCTTCTATTAACGCTGATGCGCAGTAACACATTATCGGGTCTCAATCGAAGTGCGGTATGAGGGGTGGCAAGTAACTAAAGCAACGCGTCGAACATTACACTCACACGCATGCGCTTATTCACTTTTTGTTCCTTTCTTTTATTTGCACCCATCTACGCATACTCAGCTATAATTAATTTTAACAAATTTTAGTTTAATTCTTATTTAAGTAAACTAAAGTATTCGATTTTTTTGATAATACCAAACATTTTGGTGCTTTTTACAAAACAAGATGTAAAGTTAAGCTTGGTGCAAAACTAGTGCTGTCACTGTCTTCATTTTATCAAATACTAGCGGTCGCCCGCGGCTCCGCCCGCGTGGATGTCGGTTACCGCTACAAAATGCCTG
This sequence comes from Musotima nitidalis, assembly GCA_949126915.1. Taxonomy (NCBI): domain Eukaryota; kingdom Metazoa; phylum Arthropoda; class Insecta; order Lepidoptera; family Crambidae; genus Musotima; species Musotima nitidalis. The sequence goes on from OX421431.1 coordinate 10,207,595, forward strand.
CCCAGAAAAAACACGGTCAGCAAAATGATTCCCAGGTCAATTCACAGACACCGACACTACGACGACGCAGTCATTATCCGCAGGCTGCATAGATTGTCTTTATGTGGATGTTAAAGTTGTTAATGATGAAAATATTTAAATGTAATTAATACTAAGTTTTCACTCCTACCGGCCCGGAGTGCAACCCGTTGTTTTGGGATAGATAACTAAAGAGATTATTGTAAAGCTTCTCTATAAACAACATTTGACGTAAAATTATTTTCAGGTAACAAAATAGACTGATGGCCGGGAGCCTCGACCCGTGATAGGGCGCCGTGCAGCAGAAATCGTAATAATTTAATTTCGCCATAACTTCAAAACCAAACGTCAAATTATGATCATTCAAAGACTAAATATTATCTACATAAACTGCACTTAGTGATAAAATAGATTATTTTGATAAGGATTAATATCATAAGTAAATTAAATGCGTTTAAATGTAGTACAATAAAAAAATGGTTGTTATGCCTCACTCGACATAGATAGGTATTGTGTGTCGCGGACTTTTTAGTAGATATTTATAAGATCTACAATTAATTAGCACATTTTGTGGTTCTATCTAATGTAAAAGAATATTTATTTTATCTTTTATAGTTTAGGCTGCGTACGCAAAATGAGTAACTGTCCTGGTTGATTTTTTACACTTTGTGTCCGAAAAACCCATATATCTTACGAAACCCTATTTTTTTACAAATTAAAATTTTGCCTATGTTACTCACTAATAATGTAGCTTTCTAATGAAAAAAAAATTATTAAAATCGGTCCAGTACTTTTTGAGTTTATTCGTTACATACAAAAATACAAATCTTTCCTCTTTATAATATTATTACATTGACTCCCCCCCCCCCCGTACCCCAGTCAGCCCACATCGCATGCTGGCTAGCTGAGCGCGGTGAGCGGCAACCACGCGACTTTTTTCTAATACTTGCATTTTTAAACTCGTGATATCTTCCAAATAAAATGTCCGAATTGAATATTTCAAAAAGTTATAAAAAGGTATTGAAGCCGTTTTGAATATAAAGTAATTTTTTTTGATAAGGATTAATACCAAGGTACAAATATAGAGCCTTTTCAAGCGGCGGCATATAAATTAAATTTTTAGAATAAAAAACCGCTTACTGTGACGTAACTATAATATTTAGACATATGCTGTCGCGACACTTTTTGTAGATGATGATGAGTTCTGCAAAGTCGTAGTACATGATTTTGTTCTATCATCAATAGTTTTCGCTGCGCACGCTACGTAAGGAATTTTTCAGGTCATTTTTTTACACCTTGGGTTACATTATTGGATTTTTAGTAAGGATCCCTAATTTTTTTAAAAATATAATATAGCCTATGTTACTCGGGGATAATGTAGCTTTCCAAAGGTGAAAGAATTTTTGAAATCGGTCCAGTAGTTTCGGAGCCTATTCATTACAAACAAACAAACAAACAAACAAATCTTTCCTCTTTATAATATTAGTATAGAAAATTTACACTTTTACTTTTAAACCTGGTTTAACTTTAGATATTGTTTTGTAATAAGCCCCATTATGTATGTTTGTCCCATATTGTGCCGGGTTGCTTAAGTAATTTTAATTGCTTGCATAACGTTAATTTTATATATTATATCTAATAATGATAATATTATGCATACAATAAACGCAAGCGCATTGAGGCGGAAAGCATATTGTGAGTAATGTTATAATTACCCATAAATCAATTTTGCAATACTCACACAGTAAAGACATATTTTGCTAACCTAAAGTGTAAATCTGTATATAACGTGTACCTATGTAAGTTATACACGTTATATACAGATTTACACTGTGTTCCAAGACAAATCAACAAAAATCCGTAAGTAGGTATTTAGAAGGTATTATTTTCAGTGTAGTTAATTTTTAGACATGACATACTCTTACTGTGGACAACTGTGTGGCCCTAATAATATTTTGTTGTTTGTTCATGTTATTTAAATTTGATCGATGATAAAATTCGTCCGTAAACTTATATGTATTTAAATACCGAAATATATATCCGGCAATATTATAGAAATATTCTAAGGGACCTTCATGCTCCTCTCATGGCCTAGATTAGTCAAATCAAGTAGGTGCCTCCATGTCTATTTGCTAATATGCCAGCGATTTGACCATCCAAATCAAATATCTACATACCTACTACTTATGTTGGCCATTTGTATTTTTAGCAAAAATAAAGGGTGGAATAACAAAAGCTATGCTGCGGTATGCCAGCCACTTGCCTTCGAAAGTGGCTATAGATCGACTACAAACGAGGTTTCATTGTTGTGGAAGAGTCAATTTTCAGGAATGGTTCTACATACCCTGGTGTACCACAGGGGAGGAAAATGTTGATAAAAAGGCGTTGTAAGTACCAACTTATATTCTTTGACCATAGTTTATTTATTTGTGAAACGCAAAGAATTAAAAATAAATAATACTAACCTTAAAAGTATATATAATGTTGATCAAAATGGCCATCAACTTTAGTCGTGTCAGATAGAAAGAAAATTTTAAATAATTAAATTAACGTTAGAGTTGCTATCGCCTAATCGCTATGCTATCGCCTAAAGGGACTCGCGGCGGCCCTCCTTCTTTAGTAATTTACCTGAAGTATCAAGGACAATTGTGAATTTATTTTCAAGCCAAGTTAAGGTTTCTTGCTATAAGATCTAACAACCACGTATAGTGAATGCATGACTAATTACATACATACATCCCGAAGGGGTAGGCAGAGGCATATTATCGCCACATTTCGCCAATTAGCGGCTATATAAAACTATATAATCCCACGTAATAGGTGGCAAGCCTATTGCCGCTAACCGGGCACAGTTATGTTCGCCAGAGCTTCGTTCGTTGATCGGCAGGTGCACCACTTGCAGGAATCATTTCTGACAAAATAGGCACTTAATTCTGTGAGACCTTTAACGTTTTTGCCTATTTATATTTACTTCTAAGAATTCACTCCTGCGCTAACGCAATCGGTGACCAAGGCGTATTTTTATTTAAATTTACCTTATTGCATCTGAAAATCAGCATCAGCTCAGACAGGAATCGACTCATGCTGAGATGCAGCCGTTTCAGCCACGATATAATGTTTCTGTTTATAAGAAGATCTTTCATTACTTATTTATAGTAACCTACGTTACATCAAGATAACAACAACACAAAAAATCAATTTAAAAGAAAAGAGATAGATACCATCGGCGGCCCAATCGCGTACAGCGATTTCTTCCAGGCAACCTTTTCATGGATCACCAATCGGTAGAGGTAACAGAAAACCTCGGAACAGGAATATAGGGTGTGTAGCTATCTCGTCGCATATTCGCTGCGATATCTTGCAGCACTTGAGGTCATAACACATATTTTAAATAGCTCATTCAAGTCCCATTAATAAACATGGGCCTTCTTAGGGGCTATCCATAAACTACGTCGCACAACATGGGGATGGGAGGGATCCTAAATTTCGTGACGCCACATTTCAAAATCCAGGTCCTATAAACATTTTAGAACTGCTGTTTTAATTTAATCATTTCTTGCTGTACAATTGCAAAATATGTCACATCACACTAAGGCGGAGGGAGTCTTACAAGTGTGACCAGCTGTGACAAGGACGGAGGGGGGGGGGGGGGGGGGGTCAAAAGTTCACGAAATTCGTGTGGCGTAATTTATGGATGATCCCTTAAGCCAGCGTAAAAGGGGTTAAGGCCATATCCACCACGCGATCCCAATGAGAATTGGCGGAGGTACGTGTGTGGCGTCCTTGCTTTTTAAAGTAACTTTACGGTTGTGATTATTTCTTCAGAGCCATTAGAAAGTTCGTAGCAGACAATGTCCCGTACAGTTGCTGTTCTATGGACTCCATGTGTCCCTGCGTACATCATGGAGTTACGAAGAATGGAACTATTTATAAGTATAACCCTGCCGTAAGTAAAACAGCTGTTTATAACCGCCTAAATAAAGGTGGTTCTTAATTTGTGGTGACTTTTTGTTATCCGATTACTTGGAGCGGATTAAAACGATTTGGGATATGGCGTGGAGGTACTATACCTGTACTTTACTCCAGAGGTCGTGGGTTCGATTCCCACACAGAACAAATCTTTGTGTGCATGAAGATGAATATTTGTTCTGGGCTGGGTGTTTTCCTATGTAAGAATATTAAGTATGTATTTACAAAAAAAAGTATTTAAGTATGTTTATCCGTTCTTTAGTATTCATAGCACAAGTTCTTAGTGATACTTATCTTGGAACTAAATAATTGGTGTGATTGTAAGAGAATATATATGGACGCGATGGACCTATAATCTGGTCAGGGCGGCGGCGGGGAGCCGGTGGATGCAGGCGGCAAAGGATCGATCTACGTGAAAAGCAATTGGGGAGGCCTATGCTCAGCAGTGTACACCAGATGGCTGAAATGATGATGATTTTCGGAGATACTTGTAGCTATAAATGAATACTTACATAATTATAATATACATACATACATCCAAAAGATCACGCCTGTTTCTCTGAAGGCATAAGTATTTTAAGCCAACATTCCGCCAGTTATATTGTACGTCCCACGTCATACATACATAATAGGTTGGGGAAAAAGTCTTTTCGTATTTTTGTATGAAAAGTCAAGACATTTTTTTCAAAGTTTTTTTACATTTATTTACAATATATATGTACCGTTTTGTTGAATAACTTTCTGCCATTTTGTGGGCAGAGACATTATCCCGTTACTGTAGAAACTTTGGGACCTCTGATCAAAAAAACGGGACAAATAGTTTTGGCAGTCCTCTCTTGAGGTCAACCTTACAGAACCTAAAGAATTCTGCAGAGACCGAAACAGGTGAAAATCTGAAGGCGCAAGATCAGGGCTATATGGTGGATGCACTAGGACCTCCCAGTCGAACTCTCTTAATTTTTGCTGAGTGGCTAAAGATGTGTGTGGTCTAGCGTTATCGTGATGAAAGACCACACCCTTCCTGTTGATCAATTCCGGCCGTTTTCTCTCGACTGCTTCCTTTAATCTCATCAGTTGCTGGCAGTAAAGATCAGAATCGATGGTTTTGCCGGGCGGTAAAAGCTCATAATAAACAATGCCCTTCCAATCCCACCATACACACAGCATCACCTTATTTCGTGTTAGGCCAGGTTTGGCCACAGTCTGTGAAGCCTGGCCAACTTTCGACCACGACCTTTTTCGCACGTTCTTGTCGTACGTGATCCACTTTTCATCGCCAGTATTCAATCTCTTCAAAAACGGCTCGGTTTCATTACGTCTCAATAATGAATCGCAAATGAGTACACGGTTCATTAAGTTTCTTTGAGTGAGCTCGTGTGGCACCCAAATATCGAGCTTTTTTGTATAACCAGCTTTCTTCAAATGGGTCAAAACTGTTTTGTGGTCAATTCCCAGTTCTTCAGCTACATCGTAACTACTAATATGCCGATCTTGCTCCACTCTTTCAAAAATGGCGTCCATTTTATTCGTAACAGGGCGACCAGAGCGAGGTGCATCTTTAACATCAAAATTTCCGGACTGAAAACGTTTGAACCAAATTTGTGCTACTCTTACTGACACTGCATCAGGTCCATAAACATCACAAATTTTTTTCACTGCTTGAGTTGCATTTTTGCCTTTTTTATAATAAAATTTTAAAATGTATCGAATTTCTTCATTAGATTCACTCATTTCTACGGAGAGAAAAACAAATGAAAAATAGCGGGAAACCACTTTTTTTTATTTTTTTCTTTTCTTTATAATGGAACCTTTTTAATGTTACCAAAACCAGCCAGACACAAATAGTACAGTCAAAAAAATTTTATAGTAAGTTTATACCTACGTTATGCGAAGACTTTTTCCCCGACCTAATATAATTACATCTGTTTCTCCGAAAGGGTAGGCAGAGTAACATAGGTAGGTACTATAGGAACCTACCTAATTCGATAATTGGTCGTTTGAGAACTTTCTTTTTCAATATAAACAATTGTTTTTTTGGAACATGTCGCATATCCACCTATCTTATATTAAGTAGGCACTAACTACTCTCGAAAAAAAAATTCGTAGCTATTTTATTTATTGACGTTTTTTAAATAAGAATTCATTTCTCTGATGCAGAAAGAAATGACAATATGGAAGGATGGATGCGAAGAGAAGTTAATTAATGAAATGATGTTGGTTTCGTGGCGGTTTAACGCTGTCATGGCGTTGATTATTGTAGCAATGGTAATCAATATTCAGATTGTAGTAACTTTAAAAAATCAAAGTCAAAATCATCATTTGTTCAAGTTTGGCTCAATAAAAGTAAAACTTAAAAGCTAAAGAGTAGTACCTACTCACATCAATTCTTATCGACTACGAACGAAATGTACGCAATGTCGACATCAATGCCTTACTGTATGATAGGAGGATGAAACCTTTTCTTTGTGTTTGGTATAAGATCGTTCTAAAATAAAAATTTTGCAGATAACTACTTACTTACCAAAATTAAGAATACTTTGAAGAACATTCAGTAGGCTATGCTTTCGTTTTCGTTTACACACACACTACTTACTATGCACTTAAGGATGCATTTGGCCTTTGGTTAAGGCCGTTAATGGCTGCACTATTTAAATAATTTATTGATTCAGGCGTTACTTTGCGGAGATCCATTGTAAGCAAGTGATGGATTAAAAATATCTTTGTAACAATTCCCGCGCTACGTTGAGAGAGTTGACTCTCGTTTCAGCGTTGGTCGTGAAGACATCGTTATTCTGAGGCTCCTATCTTACCTGAAGATGCCCTGTGTAAGGGCGAAACACGTGTCGTGTTAAATAGTTTCTCGATTTTTCGAGAAATTATAGTAGCGCGGGAATCGTTACAAAGATATTTTTAATCCATCACTTGCTGCACTATTTTCTGTATTTTTAACCAGGTTCTGAAAAAATCTTTTACTCTATGACGTGTTGTGTACAATGTTTTTTAATCTAGCAATAGTTTTCTATGATGTAGATACTGAGTAAGAGATGTAGGATATACAAAGTCTGCGTTCGAGGTCTATGTTTATAAGAAATTCGAATTGATATTCTAAAGAAAGAATATCATGGAAGACAATTAATTGTCATGACACTTTTAATCGAATTACGTATTGAGGCGGTCCGACACTCCAATCCCTAAAGTAAAAAATAAAAATATAATAAAATATACTTTATTGTCTTTAAGATCAACATGATCATTTAGATTCGTCAAACATTCACACACAAAATTGAAATTCGATATATTTTTTTAACAACAATGAGATTTGAGCGGTACAATAATAAAGAAATAAAAGCAAATGAATTTGTCAAGGTTTGTCAGTTTATCCGTCTGTTGTGGTTTTTCTCAAGATTTGTCAGTCTTTCGGTGACTCTAACGAGGCTTCCAAAAGGCAACGAGATGTCTTAAGATCTAATACAATTGACGAAATAAAATATTAAGATCACCGCTGTTCTTAAAACTAACAAAATCTAATCTTAAAAGTTTTGCTTACCCCAGTGTTATATTATATCATTAAGATTAAAATATAATTTAAAGTCAAATCTTTTAATTAAATGATCACTAGTTCAGACCACAGTACCTACCTAGTTACCTAAGTAAGTAATTAATTTATACTAGTTTTATGAACCTCTCATACTTTACAGATACTTCAAATGATAGCAGTGCGTTACCTACACACGGCTTACAGGAACGGCTTGCATGCAGATAATCAGATTGTGTGCAAGGCGTATTTGCTCCGATCGGTAACAGACACTGAATGCCAACCCAGCCGCTTGCCTCCAAGAAGGAAGTTGTTCCGTAAAAGGAAATTGAGGCAGGTGAAAACCTTGCAATGGGTGACGAATGCCTACAGACCAGCCAGGAGACGGTATACTTCTTCGGCTTCCGACAATGACAGCTCGGAAGAGTTGCTGAAGCCTATCTATGAATGAGATGAGTTACTGATTGAAGAGATAAATACCCGGGTACCACAGAACATATTTTTTGAATTGAAGTAATTTAAAATAAACTATTTAATGAGAATCTGGATAAGCAGGATACGCGCCAGTGCAGAGATGGATTTTAGGTAAATATTGTTTGGTTTATTCGTTGAATTAAAGTACCTATGTACTACACTTTTAGGCTGCGGTTACATCAGATGTGCGGGGATGGTTGCGAGGAATGTGCTTGTTAAGAACCAATAGAATCGCAGAGCTAAAGAAGCTATAGTACGACCATCTAAATCAGTCTTGAGGTGCGGGCGGCAGGCCTGCCGTCGTACTATAGATAAAAGAAGCGATTTTATTGGTTCTTAATAAAAATTCCTTCCTCGCGCATGTCTGTGTGAAACAGAGGAAACTGAGCCTAAATGGGGGGCAACATATCTCTGTGGGTACGTAGAATATCAATTGGAAGAAGTTCTGTACATGGAAAAATTACATTTCTAAAAGTTAGTTAATTAGCTTTTAGAACTGTACTCATCTATTCTGATTTACAATAATATAATAATATGTATTACACTGGCCACGTAAAAACTATCACTCGATTTTAAAATGAAGTGCATATAGTCAGTCTAGATGTGATAAACTCGTAAATGCAAACTTTACAAGAGAGAGTTAAACAAATACCAGTGCTTATTAGAAGTTGTTTTTGCCGTCAAAATGTTTTTTGATGCTCAAGGCATTTGCGAGTTATCACCGGAAACTCTTTTGAGCTTTCGGCTTTTAAATCTAATTTTATCTAACAATTTTAGTTACGAGCTATCACATCTAGACAGACGATGTGTTATTTATGTTCGAAATACTTAAATAACTGCTATGATATAAGAATATTGTTGCAAAATAAATTATCTAATCTTTTATGTGCGGTTTGATTTGATGAGTGATCAATATTTGGTCGTTCGAAAATAAATCAGTTTAGAAAAAGTAAATACTTATCGTATAAATTACATTGTCCCGAAACTTTATCTGCGATGGCTGTCACTCTCTTAAACTCAAAACACCTATTTTAACGGGTCTCGGGTTTTGTTTCTGTTTGTGAACCTATTACTTTCGAAGGTATGTGCGTAATTATCGCTTGCTCCGTGCCTTCTAATATCCTGACAGCTGGTTTAACCATAGAATTATGTTTCCCTCTGGGTTGCGGAGGCCAGACGGCAGTCGATTCGTATAATAATTGAAATTCAGCTAATACCTGGTTCTGGCAAAGCAGACCGATGGGCCAATCTAGAACACAACCGGGATAAAGCTAGGATGATGGCCTAATGGAAAAGACAATAATTGCCTACGCCACAGCTATCTGTATGATCTGTGTGCAAATTTTAGCTTAAGAGGAGGAACTGAGAGGATTTGTTTTTGTTGCACTGTTTTGACCTGAACCTATGTATTAATATTTAGTTTTTTATATACAATCGCGAGTAACCAAATCGACTCAACCTTTAACTCTACATTCAAACATTGTTTTAAGTAAAAATGTACAACATTTGAATTAAAACAATATGTAATTTGAAATATTGAAACTTAAGAGCTTAGGTTTCAAGCTTAAAACAATATTGGATGTAGTTAGACGTTGATTCGATATGGTTGCTCGCAAGTGTAGTTAATATTTTTGAAAAAAAAAACTGCGTTGTCGAATAATCACATTTTCATCTTATTTATTACTAAGAGAAATGATTAAGAGCAAAATAAAAAACGAGTTTTCTCAAATAGATTATTTATTTTACGAGAAAAATTTAATTATTTAAAAGCACCACATTTGATCTGTTACTACTTATAATATTACCGTCAAAACTAAAAATTGATATTTTAGAACTTAATCAAATATTCTTCATATTATCGGACAGTAAACATAAAACTGGAGTATTCTTCTGGGACAGGCCTAAAAATTCGGCTTATAAAATTTATGCAGCGTTATTAAATGAACTACCTATATAGCTGAAAATATACACCGGCCCCTGATTATAGCGTCTTCGAGTGTATCTGAGAAGATACACCTACCCTGGTTATAGCGTCGCTGAGTGTATTTGAGAGGAAACACCGGCCGAACCTATGATTAGTGTCTCCAAATGTATCTAAAAAGATACACCGACCAGGGATAGTATTTCCAGTGATATGATAGGTTAGGCGTTGGAAGTGTTGATTGCAAATTATTATCTACATAAGAAGAAATATTTCAAACTTTCTCGATAGTAATAATTATCAGCTTAACTCATTAAGTACGAAGGTACGAAGGTTGTCAAGTTAGGTAGGTAACCAAGTTAGAGGCCCCAATGAGCACCTTGGAAAGTTTTAACAGTAGGACGCCACAGTCCGCGAAATACTATACAAAACGATCTCAATCACTCTTATCGATGAATTTGAGAGGAGGTCTGTAGAAGTACAGAGCATCTACATAATTTAAGTTCGTATATTTCTGTCAATACAGAGTAAAATATTGGCCTTACAAATAGTATGTCCAGATTGTTTATATTTTGGTGTAAGGTTAGTATTGTTAGTAAGACGCGATTTGTTAAGTTAAAATAAAACAATGTAATTGTGTTCGTTTTTTATCATTGACACTTAGCTCCCTATAAAAAAAATATAATTAAATTTATGTAATTAATATTTTTTATATTAATAATAATGAATTTAAAACAAGAATATAATATAAATATTTACTGATATTAAAGAAATACTGTATAAGGCACTATAGCCTGCATACCCCCTGATCACAAATATTATCTATAAGGGTGCGATCCTTTGCTGCTAACTATGGATCAAAATGACATCAGATAAAAAGCAAAGGTTAAGGCGCTTTTGCCCACTGTATCGCGTTTCGTTGGACGTTGTATGGAAATATAGTAGTCGGCACGTAAGATCAACAAAATGGCGGCTGCGTAAATACATTTATAGAAAAACTAGCTGTTACCCGCGACTTCGTCCGCGTGGAATAGTTTCTTTGGGTAGCATTTTTATTATTTAATAAGAATCATTAGTAGGTATAGTAGATATCAGCGGCGGCGATGCAGAGAATTCGTTAAAAGGAACTTTAACTTCAAAAGCCAAAATATTTTTTAAACTTGATACACCCAAAATTTTTAAATATCATGTTATTAGAATAGTTTGGCGTCGTAGTTCCCGTGCCGAATCCGTTCCGTTCCGTTCGAATTTCAAGAATTCCGTTTGTAGAAAAACTCTGCACATCCTACGTACCAAGTTTCATGGTTTTATTTTTTAAAATTAAGAAATCCCATACAACTTTTCACTCCCTCCCCTTTTTAACCCTTTACAACCCCCTTTTCGAAATAAAAAGTAGCCTATGTTCTTTCTCAGGGTTTAGACCATCTGTATACCAAATATCATTCAAATCCGTTCAGTAGTTTTGGCGTGAAAGAGTAACAGACAGACAGACAGACAGAGTTACTTTCGCATTTATAATATTAGTAAGGATAGTAAGGAAGGGTCAAAAAGTGAATAAGCGCATGCGCGCGATAGGTGTGTCACCGCGTTGCTATAGTTACGCGCCACCCCCCACACTGCACTTCGATTGAGACCCGATAGTGTGTAACTGCGCTTCGAAGTTTAACTTATCTGCCGCGGATTGGGGCCTCAGTAATAATAAACAAAACTCGCTTGATACAAAACACTGTTTCTAAAATATTTCTTAAGATGCCACGGAAGATCAGCGCTGTTGTGATCCTCCACCGCAGCACATGCTGAGTGGAGTCTTTTTTACACATAATATACGTTTTTTTTCAAAATTGTTAGTTGTAATTTTTTGTATTTATGTCTAAATAAAACTTTATTTCATTCTAATTTAAAAGGTTGACCTTTAAGAAAATGAACTGAATTTGTCTAAAATTGATTTATACTGCTGGGCTACCACATACCAGTTGGTTAAGCTTCACAGTACTACAGTCGTTTATCGATTGCCATTTTGAAACCATATGTTAGCAACTCCCTCAAAGTAGCTAGAACTATTTATTGTCGCTGAACTTATGTATCTTGTCCGGCTCAGCAAGCTCCTTCAGCCGATGCAAGTTATCCCACCAAAGCTTGAGCCGATGACGACGGATCATGTTAAACCACGGCGTTATTGGACCTTCTAACGTTGGCAGGAACCTAAAAAAACAAGCTAACATTTAAACTTATCAAAAGGGAATTTATTAAAATTGAAGGGAAAGCAAAGGGGATTTTTTCTTAACTTATTGAAAAAATATGCTGCTGTATTCAGCGGAGACGACGTCGTCTTGGTGTTAAAGAAAAGCCATAAAATCGCACCAGCATTATTATGAAGCACAGAACTATAGCCTGTGAGTTTCTAGCCAGTTCTTACAGAGTGGTGGCTCGGAACTGGCACTTAGATTCACTTACTTATATATTTTTGATTGTTGCATGTAAGAGAATCTAAGCTTCTTGATTTTAGCGTAATCATATTTCTATTGTTTTTATATTTAATTTTGACGTTTTCAAGTACTATGTGATAGTTTATGAAATTAAAAAAATTTTTGATGACAACAATAAGCTGGCATTTATTCATCATCGTTATCATAATCTTAACTCATAATCGACCCAATATTGAACATGGTACCGTCCTAAAATAGTGCCATCCCCTCTCATCTTACAGGGAGTAGTAAGAGTCGGAGAAGAGATAACCTACCGGATGATGGGCAGCAGCGTTATCCTGCGTACTGGCTTGAACTGCGATCGCCAACACGCCTGCCCAGCGTGGTGATTATGGGCAAATACCCTTAATATAATCTATTGGGGAGGCTAATGTTCAGCAGTGGACTTTATAAGGCTGATATGACGACTGAGCAGAAGCCTCCTCTCACAAAGTAAATAAACAAGGTGACCCACTCACACACGCCTTCCTATCTGTTGTGCTATGTTTACCTAGCGTGGTATTTCCATACATCTCGAGTTACAAGAGAGTCTGAGAGAGTTTAAAAATAAACTTACGCATTAAACTCGTTCTTTGGCACGAAGCAGTACTCCGATATCTCAGTAGAGTTCGGTTTGACTTTGACATCTGATTGGAAGAACAAAATGTAGTCTATCTCGTGCTCGCCGAAGACTCCATCGCCGGGGTCATGGTAGTGCACTCGGGTCATGTACGTAAATAATTCTGGGTCCATCTACAAAAGCGAAATTTTAGTTTAGTTGTAGTTTAAGCGGGTGAAGCCTATTATTACTTGTTTGGTTTGGGACCAGTTGGCATCAAATTTCCTCATTATATTACTGACATGAATATGCTAGGGGTAAATATGTTGTTGTGGGACTGTCCGAAAGGGTTACCGCGGCCTCGGGACGTAGCAGGCTGAAGAAGGAACATGGCTGGTTTTTAGTCCGTAAAGTCTGAGACACAAACCCGCTCAGCTTTTCCATTCGAAAAAAAATGGTAATAATGTTATTATAATATACAGGGTTCTTGGTAAAACATTAACAACCTCGCAGTACTAGATAGCTTACATAATAAACAAAAACTTTTTCTCATACCTAAATACTTACCTAATTTTGTATTTATTGAATTAAGTTTTATTGTACTGTCGTGACATTTGTAAGTTTTTGTTCCATTCACTCATATGAAAAGGCGACGCGCGCGCTTGTGCTGATTGTGATAAATGTAGGCACATAATTAGTTTGACGACCGAAATGGAGGTCAGTATACCTGCATTCCGCTAAGGTCGTGGGTTCGATTCCAATATAGGACAAATCTTTGTGTGCTACATGAATATTTGTTCTGGTCAAAGGTTATGTATATTAAGTATGTATTTACAAAAAAAAAGTATTTAAGTATGTATATCAGTTTTTTAGTATCCAACACAAGTTCTCATGGGTTATCTTGGAATGAAATAATTGATGTGATTGTACAAAAGTTATTTATTTGATTAAGTATGTACCTTACATAATTTATTATAGAATATTTGTAGCACTAATTGTAATTTTGATGGAATGTAACTTTGTGTTCCCAAATGAATGTAGAAATGGACATAATCGTCTTAACCCTTTAGCGGGCAGAACATGTTGAAAATTTTCATTGATTTTCTACCCTAACTCAACTTTATAAGATTCAATTTATGGTGGGAATATATTTACTAATCCCTTGCAAAGGGTTAACTGAATGTTGACTGTCCTCTACATTCCACAATTACCTGGATATGACACATACTTCAATAATAAAACTAATATCTTAGAGACTAACATTGTATAGAGTACATAAAAAAACTCTACAATAGATGTTGTAATAAACGAGCCTCTATGTATCGATGTCAATTGCCTCATTACTAAAATGGATAACGATACCGCAATAGTAGCAATATATCGTTCTCTTTCTTTTCACAATATTAATAATTTCCTACAATCTCTTAGTGACATTCATTTTATTATCATACGGGTAAGCATTTGCCAAAAAAATAGGCGAAACTTCACAATCAACACCCATTTCATAACATACACCAATCTCAGCCTTCTCTTCATTATTTTGCCATATTCGATACGGACGACGATGAAATAACACAGACCTTGATCAGGGTGGCCTTGAAAAGTCACTGTGCAAAATTGGAATTGACAAAATATCATGCCATTTCATAAAAAAGTTTAGGCAGTTTATAGTCCCGCCCCTATATTTTCAATCAGTGTTTTTCACAAAGTATGCCCTAAAATCCTAAAGAAAGCTCTTGTTCTACCTATCTACAAAAGTGGAGATAAAAGCTCCTTAAATAACTACCGCCATCCTATCATCAATTTCTAAAGTACTTGAAAGACTAATTTATAACATACTTACCACTGTACCGCTGATACTAATAAATAGTTAGGCATAATCATTGATAAGTATTTAATTTTCAAAGCACATTAAATGCACATGAGTATGGAAACTAATATACGTTTTTTAAAAATTTTAGGGTATGCAAAGCAAATTATTGAAAACTGTTTATCTTTTATTATGTCCTATGGTATGGTATGTATGGTACTCCTAACACGACCCTCCTTAATTTAGAAATTGCACAATAAACATTGCATAACCAGACTCTAATAATTTAATAATAATAATAATTAATAATATAATTAATAATCAGACTAATTTATAACATACTTACCACTGTACCGCTGATACTAATAAACACTTAGGCATAATCATTGACAAGTATCTAAATTTCAAAGCACATTAGAGGCACTTACAGCTAGAGTATGGAAACTTTGGATTGGAAACTGGTATTCTTTAAAAACTTAAGGTACGCTGCAAATAGCAAATTATTAACAAACTGTTACATAATGTCAATCTTTACTAGTATATAGCATTACATCTTAAGATGGTACTCATAAAACGACCCTCCTTAATTTAGAAATTGCACAAAGAGCTTAAACGTTGCGTAAGTTCACTCCATTGGTATTTGTAAGGACTTTGTTAAGTAAGCACTAACGCCTATTTATTGTGAATAGATACCTAAGACACAAGTAATTAAGTTAACTTAATTAAGGTAGATAGCACTTTAAGTCCTCCCCGACTGGTCTCCACCTTGTCGTGGTGGGGGGGCTGAGTACCTCCCGGAGGCGGGAAAAGAGACCGACGACTCTGGGTGCCCCTAGTACTGACTACCGGGGAATAAACTAAGAGGGACCTGTGGAGGGCGCAGCGGGCGGGCCAGGAGGGCCCGTCAAGCAGCGCCAGGAGAGTTTTAGGCAGTGGGGGCAGGGGGCCCCTGCTGTCTAACCATAGACCCTCCGAGAAGTCGGCCACACACGCTATGGTCGCACAAGGAGGTAGGAGGGGCGCGTCCACTGCGCCTCTCTGAGGAGGTGTCAGACGCTGCAACCCAGGTACTGGCCTCCGCCTTTTTCTCAACAAGCGGCGGGCGTCGTCGGAAGATTTTTAGTGGGTATTACTGCTGGCAGTCGCGTCTGCCGGTGGTGAGTCCCACACCCCCTTTCGGTCCCCCTTTGGCCGGAAGGTAGTGCGTAAACGCATTTTGTTACCGACGTAAAACAAAAAAAAACAAAAAAGAGAAGAAAAAAGAATGAACTGCATTACTAACCCAATTTATGTTCCTACAATATTGTAGTTATTATACAGAAATAACTTATTATTATTACCTACAGTTTTCCCAACGAATTCCTAACCTAATTTGAGTGATTCGCACAGAGTTAACAACATTCAGACGTAAAATTTAATTTATATTTATTTTTGTACGAAAGTAAAATGTGACAAACTATCAAAAGTCGTATTCCAAACGTTTATGATGTTTGCTGTATAACCCTGCGAGGTTGGTGATGCTTTAAAAATAACCCTGTGTAAAGCCCATAAATTATATATCGAGATTTTCTTATAGCTAACTCAATTCTATATTTACATTGAAAAAAGAAACTGTTTGTCCTAATTTTGACCTCAAAAGATTGACAAAAAAATATTTTCATATTTATATACTAAGATTTTTCTCCTCTCGCTCTCACACGTAGTTTACGAATATTTAACTAACTACATTCAAAAAACTGCCATGTTTGTATGTATTAGAAAATATATACTTAATGATTACCTGATCCAAAGGTATGCCCAATTCATAATTTAACCGACGCCTTGCTGCTGCAACTATCTCTTCAGCTTTGTTATCAATGTACAGTGGGTGACTGCAGCATGCGTTTGTGTAATAATCCGGATATGTCACCTAAAATAAAAATACCACTTTGAAATAAAATTAAAAAAAAAACAGGTTTAGTTGATACTGATATATTATTGTGAGATAATTTTGTTTACCAGTAGAACATTGTCCATATTTATAATTATCTGAGATTAACTCTCATCACAAATAATGTTTTTTAATTGTTAACACATGACTATGCTTATTGTTTGTGCGTTTAAATCTCTTAATACACACATACTTAACAAGTTTAAGAAGTACATTTTTGTAATAAAACAAATGATTTGTGCTTTTAGCTCTCCCACCAGTTTTCTATAAATAATTATTTAGTAGTACTAATGACATAGAACATACTTTTTGGCTCGCTCTCCTTTGTAATAGCATGTCTCCTCTCTTGTTGAATAGAAACACGCTAAATGCTCGGTGAAGTGGTATGTTGCCATCTGAATCCACCGTATGGCATGCACGCTTGGGGGCTGTGCCGATGAAATTATCCTTTTCATCAACCAAGAGGCAGATATCATTATCTAAGAACTCAGCCTGTGGAAATATTAATAATAAGACAAAAATTTTATTACACACAAATGATTCTTATACGATAAAGCTAAGAAAAAATAAAAATATAGACTTCAAAAATCAAAGTCAAAATGTTGTTTGTTTAGTGTGGAAGTTAATTATATTTAGAGATAGCAGTCTAATAAATTTAAATGGTGACTTAAACATTTTAGTAAGTAATTATTGTTGTGGTGCTACCACCTACCTATTCGGCTGACAAAATAAAAGCAAATTTTAAAAACAAGAATTTATTTATAATAAAACAATAGAATTACCTGGATCGGCTCCACATTATCAGTGGTTTCTGGCTGGAGTTTCGCTGGGTCTGATGCGTAACATCTTGTTTCTACTCTCAGTGTTTTCCACAGAGCTCTTGACAAGCTTCGGGCGAGCATTTTCTACAAAGACACAATCAGTTTTGACAAAGTCTCACTTCAGCATTCAAGTATACCAGTAAAGATACTTATCTAATGAGGATGCCAAGAATAGATATTATAATGCATACTGTAATGTAAATTATTTAGTTCCTATCAGGTCAGTATCTCATAAAATTTCAATGGGGAAATCGAATATTTTTGTACGTTTCTACAGTAATACTTCATAATCTAAATAGGTTCTGTAGGACAAACATTATTTGAGATAATACAAATACGAAGTATTCATTGATATAGTGAAATTAGATGGTAATCATTTTCAAGATTTGACATTTTATATTTTAAACTTAGCGAAATACTTAAACTTACGTACTGTAGTTTAAGTCAGTTTGGTAAGTTACCTTCTCGAAAACGAAACTATACACATACGTGCTAAAGAAATGTAGATCAAAAGAGAAATTATGAGAATACAGGATTTTACTTTAGTGTAAGCGAAACGCGTATAAATCCGGTTTTATATTTATAAACAATTACATACCAATGAGTTTTCTTAGGATAACTATTTATAAAACTCTACACAATAAACATATTTTTACCGAGCGAATAAACATCGGGTGATTATAGCGAATATAATCACGTCTTCGAACTCAAAGCCGGAGCAGTAACAGTCAGTCGCAAATTTGGCATTATTGACAGTGACGGAGACAGCATCCTATCAAATGTCAATGTATATTTATGAGATAAAAACTTAAATTCGTACTGCCTTGCCTTATTTTTATAAATAATAATAACCAGTCTATAAAACCTAATCCGAAAACAAATCACCTAGCCATTTCTCGGTAAACTAACTTCGAAACTGAAATTAACCATATGTCATTTTTACAATTAATATAAGGCATGTGCCTGTGCATTACCTTGCAGTCATTTTTCAATAAAGACTTACATAGACTCATACGTCTTGCGCACCAAATAGTAAGACATAGTAGCGTAAAAAAGGTGTACTAGGGCCACAAGCGTAACCTTTGCGTAAGCTGATGCTTTTTCAAACCAGAACATTCAACGCAGCACCCTGTAAACATTACAGAAATGTAGTGAAGAATGCTTGACGGAAATTGAGAAAGTGTGTTTGCTCATCAGATTGTACCTCTCCGAAGCAAAGGTCGACTGGCGAACCAATAGCGCGGCGGCACAGACGTATCCCACCCCGCACCCCACCTCATACAATTTTATCGTAATATCGCAAATTGCCCGTTGGCGTTTTTTTTAAGTGAAGCAACCTTTACCACCTGTGCAAGTCTGTGCTGTTGACGGACTTACAAATACATTGGCCCACATACTGCATGCTGAGAGTGGATTTATTATTATATTACATGTCACAGGGTGACATGACCCGAGTGTATGTATAGGGATCCAAGCAAAATCTTAGGAGCCCAAGTCACCCTCACCTGCAAGTTGTATCTACATCTGCCGATCTACAGACGAGACTCTGACGAACATAAAGTGCCCAGTGAGCTTCTCAAAAATCAATGTAATTAGGTCATGTTTTATGTACTACACCGCATGGACCCGGATTGGTTGAACAAGGCGTGTGGCGTCCTGCTGCTGTTAATTTTTTTTCAGGCCTCTATCTTGGCTCTAGGGCTAAAGGGTTACTGCAGCCCTGGAACATAACAGACTAAAGAAGGATCATGGATTTTTGGAAGAGTCTGACACTACAGCAGAAGACAGTCATTCTATTATTTTTCTTCCGAAAAATTGAAAAAAATGACTACCGCACATAGTGATTACAAGAACAACGGTTTGACTCGTCATCCGAAACTTGGAACTGCTTGAATATTCAATGCCACACTTACGGTCACCCATGCAATATCTGACCACTGTGATAATGTCTATAATGGTAATAATGATAAAAGATTACATTCTATTGAGGGTAATTGCCCATAATGACCACGCTATGCAGGCGGGTTAGTGATCGCAGTTAAGTCATCGCTGCTGCCCAACATCTGGTAGAATTTCTCTTCGTCGACGCTTACGACTCCCCGTGAGATGAGGAGGGGTGGCACTATACCAGGCCGGTGCCACTCGGCACAGTTGAAAGGGAGTACCCATCGCTTCCTACAAACTCATGTTTTACAATCTTTTACTTTTAGTTTTTCTTATCTAATTTTTTTAAATATTGCACGTAGCTTCGCGGTGCTCGATGGTCGGTAGCGATCATCGGAGCAAAGCAGAGTTTACAGAGGTCAGTCCTTGGATGGGTGACCGTTTGTGTAGCATTTGATATCGAGCGCTTCCGTGCTTCGGAAGGCACGTTAAGCCGTTGGTCCCGGTTATCACAAAATGTGGTAGTCGTTAAGCCATATTAGAGGCCTAATTGGGCGGCTTGAAAAATTCTAACAGCAGGACGCCATACACCTGCCTCAGCCAATCCGCACTGGGTCAGCGTGGTGGAGAATGACCCAATACCATCGCACCTTGGTATGTGCGTAGTGTGTAGAGGAGGCTCGTGCTCAGTAGTGGGACGTTAATGGGCTGAGATGATGATGATGATTATTGTTATTTTGTTTCTGTTGTTTTATATTACATCAGACAATAGAAAACTCGCACTTAACTAGTATTCACTCAGGTGACAGCTCGAACTCCAACTTATTACCTACATAAGTGCAGCTTATTAATCACAATCTAATCTCAAGTTCACCCTGATATTGACACTCAGAGCTAAAGCGTGGTTTCTTAATACGAAATGTATGTATCTATTTGTCGTAAATCAAGTGTAATCTTAATCAGTATTTTGCTAATATGCTTTGCTAATATAATTGCTAATATGAATATATCAGTTTGTGTTGCTAATATGACCTAGTCCTTAATATCCTTAAGGAATCATTACTGACTAGTCGTAATAATTGACTATCACATATGATGGAACATCATGAAAGGAATGATAGGGCACCATAAGTCTCATATTCGATACCTTCGATCTCAAAGGACGTAAAGGACATAACATAATAATAGGTTGCTCGGTGGTCGGAAACGATCACCGAAGTACAGCAGAGTTTACAGAGGTCAGTCCTTGAATGGGTGACCGTTTGTGTGGCATTTGATATCGAGCGCTTCCGTGCTTCGGAAGGCACGTTAAGCCGTTGGTCCCGGTTATCACCAAATGTGGTAGTCGTTAATGCCATGTTAGAGGCCTAATGGGCGGCTTGAAAAATTCTAACAGCAGGACGCCACACACCTGCCTCCGCCAATCCGCACTGGGTCAGCGTGGTGGAGTATGACCCAATACCCTCACACCTTGACATGTGAGAGGAGGCTCGTGCTCAGTAGTGGGACGTTAATGGGCTGTGATGATGATGATGATTTAGTACACACACAGAAATATATATACAGAAATACTAAAAAACTAAGAAACATTGGGTACAGGGCATAGCTTATTCCAAATAGAAATATCTTCCAGCTGGCCCGCGATAGGAAAAACTTAAGATAAAACAGGCTAGTCTGTGCGTTGTAATATACTAAACACAGAGAACAAAAAATACAAAATACATATACTAACGAAGACAGATACAAATAAAATAACAACAACAATAGTAATATAAAGTGTAAACAAAGAACAAAAACCTAACAACATGACAAAAAGTGAACTTTTAAATGTTTTTTAAAAGAAGCAACGCTGGGGCAATTCTGAACGTGCAAGGGCAGATCATTCCATAACCTGACTGCATGCACTGAGAAGGAATATGAAAAGAAATTAGACTTGTGAGGAGGGAATTTAAGGAGGTAACGAAGATGAGGTCTACAAGGAGCATCGCGAGTGTGGAGAAAAGAGAACCGCTCACGCAGATATGAAGGGTAGGTAGGATTAAAGAGAACATTATAGAGGAGGCAAAGGATCCGAGTATTCCTGCGTAACCTGATTGGGAGCCAACACAATTGCTTACGGAAGACCGACACATGGTCATACTTCCGAAGACCGAAGATAAATCGAATGCAGTTGTTTTGCAGGCGTTCGAGCTTATCCAAAAGTTCCTCAGTAAGGTCCAAATAACAGGTGTCTGCATAGTCGAGGATAGGAAGGAGAAGGGATTGAGCTAAGGACACTTTTGTAGCTAATGGAAGAAAACCCTGGAGGCATTTGAGAGAGTGGATGGAGAAATACATTTTACGACTGACATTGACTACATGCGCATGCCATGACAGATTAGCATCAAATAACACACCTAGATTTTTCACAGTATCACTATAGCCAATAGGAACGCCATCGAAGACCACAGGTTATCGTGATGAAAGACCACACCCTTCCTGTTGATCAATTCCGGCCGTTTTCTCTCGACTGCTTCCTTTAATCTCATCAGTTGCTGGCAGTAAAGATCAGAATCGATGGTTTTGCCGGGCGGTAAAAGCTCATAATAAACAATGCCCTTCCAATCCCACCATACACACAGCATCACCTTATTTCGTGTTAGGCCAGGTTTGGCCACAGTCTGTGAAGCCTGGCCAACTTTCGACCACGACCTTTTTCGCACGTTCTTGTCGTACGTGATCCACTTTTTATCGTCAGTTATCAATCTCTTCAAAAACGGCTCAGTTTCATTACGTCTCAATAATGAATCGCAAATGAGTACACGGTTCATTAAGTTTCTTTGAGTGAGCTCGTGTGGCACCCAAATATCGAGCTTTTTTGTATAACCAGCTTTCTTCAAATGGGTCAAAACTGTTTTGTGGTCAATTCCCAGTTCTTCAGCTACATCGTAACTACTAATATGCTGATCTTGCTCCACTCTTTTAAAAATGGCGTCCATTTTATTCGTAACAGGGCGACCAGAGCGAGGTGCATCTTTAACATCAAAATTTCCGGACTGAAAACGTTTGAACCAAATTTGTGCTACTCTTACTGACACTGCATCAGGTCCATAAACATCACAAATTTTTTTCACTGCTTGAGTTGCATTTTTGCCTTTTTTATAATAAAATTTTAAAATGTATCGAATTTCTTCATTAGATTCACTCATTTTTACGGAGAGAAAAACAAATGAAAAATAGCGGGAAACAACTTTTTTTTATTTTTTTCTTTTCTTTATAATGGAACCTTTTTAATGTTACCAAAACCAGCCAGACACAAATAGTACAGTCAAAAAAAATTTATAATAAGTTTATACCTACGTTATGCGAAAAGACTTTTTCCCCGACCTAATATGTCCTTTACGTTCTTTGAGATCGAAGGTATCGAATTATGTTTAGGTGTCACGTCAAAAATGGTGAATACGAATTCATCCTAAACCATTCTGTAGTAATAACTGCTTTGGAAGTTTTTTAGCTTATGGTACAGTTTATGAAATGGGCATTAGTCTACGTTATTTAGCTTTTACGGAAAAATTACGTTCAGCCTATCTTATAAGACTGCAGAAACCACGGGCTAAATCTAGTAGGCAAATAAATAAAAACAATTTATATTTTATTGTAGATAATATTCCATAAGAGAAGTTGAGTTGGTCGTTTTCTATTTATATTTTACTACGCTTTCCTAAACTGCAGGAAGTGTGAGCCCAAAATAACTTAGTCTACACGAAAGCGGCATACATAGTGCATTATTACCAAATTGTGTTAAGTTTTGATTACTTTTAACTACTACTTAGACAAGTGTGTGTGTTAAGAAACAAAAGTTGCATAAAATAGCTTCAATACTTTTATCAAATTTGATAATGTCCAGTGTTAAGTTAGGAATAAGAGTGCGTCCCTTTACTGACAGGTAAAGAAGTATTTTCAATTTTTTAAATGCTAAACAGAGATCAAATTTACAATAAATACCTACTATAGATCAGTATGTGATATCTATTTGTTAAAGGAGTAAGTATAGCAACTGCACTAAATTCATCCCATTTGCCGTCCTACTACTGAGCATGGAACTTGTCTTACATACCAAGGTGAGGAGATGAGACGCCACGCGGACTTAGTAGGAGCAGTTGGCGAAGGTGTATGGCGAATAGCTGTTAGAATTTAACACGCCGCTCAATATTACAGTCGCTCAAAGCCATAGACTCAGTTGATAGAACTGCCACAGTCATGCCATATTCTGTTACGCACATTAGGAAAAATAAATAAGTTTGCATTTTATAATATGACTAGCGGTCGCCCGCTGGTCCGCCCGCGTGGATGTCGGTTACCGCTGCAAAATGCCTTAACAGAAAAGACACGGTCTGCAAAATGATTCCCAGGTCAATTCAGAGGCACCGACACTAACATCGACGACGCAGTCATTATCCGCAGGCTGCATAGATTGTCTTTATGTGGATGTTAAAGTTGTTAATGATGACAATATTTAAATGTAATTAATACTAAGTTTTTACTTCTACCGGCAGTCCCGGAGAGCAACCCGTTGTTTTGGGATAGATAACTAAAGCGATTATTTTTGAGGTTCTCTATAAACAACATTTCACTATTGACGATTATTCTCAGGTAACAAAATAAACTGATAGTCGGCAGCCCCGACCCGTGATAATCGTAATATTTTAATTTCGCCATAACTTCAAAGCCAAACGTCCAATTTTGATTATTTCAAGACCAAATATTATTTACATTAACTGCACTTCCTGATGAAATAATTTTCCTGGATAAGGATAATAGCATAAGTAAAATAAATGCGTTTAAAGGTAGTCCAAAAAAATTTAAAGATTTTAAATAAAAAAATGGTTGTTAACACTCAACATAAATAGGTATAGTGTGTCGCGGACTTTTTAGTAGATATTTATAAGATCTACAATTAATTAGTACATTTTGTGGTTCTATCTTTTATAGTTTAGGCAGCGTACGCAAAATGAGTACTTTTTCTGGTTGATTTTTTACACTTTGTGTCCAAAAACCAAAATATCTTACGGAACCCTATTTTTTTCGAAATTAAAATTTAGCCTATGTTACTCAGTGATTATGTAGCTTTGTACTTTTTGAGTTTATTCGTTACATATAAAAATCTTTCCTCTTTATAATATTAGTGTAGGAAATACGGTAACCGGAACTAAAAACAGAAGAAAACAAAAAATATACGCTTTTATACTGGCAGTGTCTGCCTTTGCAAATGCCAGATAAGATCTAAGATAACTTATTACATTGGGATACGTGTATCTAAACCTTAATAAAACCTATGTGGCGTTGTGGCGACTATACCCGCAGTCTGCTCCTAAGATCGTGGGTTCGATTCCCACTCAGGACAAATCTTTGCGTGTATAAACGTGAATATTTGTTCGGGTCTGGGGATTTTTCTATGTGTATAAAGTATTTATTTACAAAAAAAGGCATATAAGTATGTTTATCCGTTATAAAGTATATCATAACACAAGTTCTTAATGATACTTAAGTATCTTGGAACTAAATAATTGTTGTAATTGTCAGAAAATATTTATTTTCTTGTATACCTACTCCATTGAATTATAACCATTTGTTCTGAAATATGTTGTAGCGTATGCAATTATTGGTTCCCTCTAATATATTCTCTAGACGTTCCAAATCAAATCTATCATTCGCATTGACCAATTACAGACAGAATTATTTTATGTGGCAAGCCGGGAACTTTTTATAAGTCATAACTTAGATTTAGATAATTTCTTCACAAGTATTGTTTCGGCGAGGACGCACACACACACACATATCCTTACTTGCTCAAAATTGCACTAAGAAATATAAAACATAAATGGAACGATATTGATCTCCACGACACGGAATCCTAGTGTGGAGTTCGGCGATTGTTACTGTTGTTGTATGTGCCGTACTTCAGTTATCATTTAAGCATTTACTTTTTATTGTAACAGTAAGATTATGTATAAGTTTTTGTTGAACCATATAAAATTATTATTTACATATATTTTTTTAATTTACACTTTATTTTTATTTTTCACAATTATTATATACCAAAAAAAAATACAATACTGTAAAAAAAATAATTAAAAGACGGATTCCACTGGCCGCGAGGTAAAACCCAAACGACTGGCGGCTAGGGCTGCAGAGAGAGAAACCTCCTGACAATGCGCGCCGTATCGAAAAGCACTCCCTTTTGTATCTTACTCTTAACCCAGCTACCTAGCTTGAGCTTCTTAAGATATTGGTACAAGCTCTTCGCAATGAACCCGTTGACCTTAACCACTATCGGAACAATCGTCGCTGAGTTCACATCCCACATGGCAGAAATATCGTGGGCCAAGTCCAGATATTAATTTACCTCATTTTTCCTTTTCGGCCTTCACGAGATTTTCATCGTGTGGAACTGTGATGTCATTATTATTATTATTATTTTGTGTTTATGTGGGTATGTGTTTTTATGTTTATGAGGGTATGTTGTTCTGTTATACGAGATTCTGTTTCAATCAGGACCTACAATTCGCTTTCTGAGATTATATGTTTAATGTGTTTGTTATGTTTAGCAAGCTGTTGGTTCTCTTCTTGTAAGCGACCTATTGTTTGTTTTACAGGGAGCTAAGATCAGACAAAGATCGTACCCAGGTGGTGAATGTACACGCAGATAGCACTGTATCTATAACAAATGTCAAAGTAAGTATGATGAAGCACGTTATAATAAATGAAAAAAAAATATCTTGTGGTTATAGCAATAAAGGATAAGTTTTTTTTGTTGAGAATTAAAAATATATAGTCTGTGTATAATATGGTATTGAAAAGCTATACATTATATGGAATTCATTGCAACATGGCGTATGTGTAGGTCTTTGTTATGTGACAACGAATTGAATTATACTTAGTATGGTTAGGTCACGATCCTTTCTGTGATAGGTCAGAATGTTATGATAAATTATCTTATGTGTAGTTGTGGATCCGTTGTGTGATACGCGTAATGCAAGTGCCAAGCGGACTTAATGACGAATGACTGAGGTGAATGGAAGGAGAAGACATCATCATCAACATATCAGCCGTATAAGTCCACTGCTGAACATTAGCCTATATAATAGATTACACTCTATTGGGGGTATATACCCATAATTACCTCACTGGGCAGATGGGATGATGATCGCAGTTCACGCCAGTTCGCAAAATGAGATTTCCCCATGAGATGAGAGGGAGTAGCACTATTTTAGGCCGGTACCACACGGCAGGAGAAGACAAGCTATAATTATTATTTGTAGCTAATAAATAAATATAAAAATAAAAAAGTAATGACGACTCTTCTTATACTGGGAGCAGGGCACGGCAGGAGGATGATAAGCTCAGGTGATAAACGTGATGCGTTTGACAGTTTGTGGGTAATATCGTTGTAAATGCAAAGAACATAGGCAACTTTGAAGATATATTTCTGACAAACTAAATTTTTAAAATCTAATTTTAAGCGTCTTAAAAACACGGTATTGGTTGTGTGGGTTTGGTGTTGGTGTAGGTTTTAAGGATAATGGTTTTAAAAACTATCTGCGTACGCGTTTCCTTATAAAAGCTTAGAGCGTATGTCCATACATAGGCATAATAGACTCAAACGTAATGTGATTAATCGCTTACTAATGCCTTAATCTGTTTCCAATATTAAACAGGTCAGCGTATCGGGCGCGGGAGATAGCCGGGCGCGTGTGCGCCACTACCCCGTCGACTACGCTTTCGACAGCGCCTGCCCGACTACGCATCCTGCTTACGCATCCCAAGAAAAGGTTTCTACTTTCATATTATGAGGCGTATCAAAAATCGACCACGATATTTATACAAAATATAGAACCCAGTAAACTGCTTTGTTTCCAAGAATTATATGCCATTACAAACAGTAATCGACTACGCCTCCCTCCCGGACAGGTGATGCGTGGAGATGATGGGAGATACTCAGCCCCTCCATCATGCTTTCGCGTGATGGGGGGGCTAAGTACCCCCCGGAGGCCGGGAAAAGCAGAGGTTGGCGACTCTGGGTCCCCTTAGTACTAACTACCGGGGAGGAAAGAGGGACCCGTGGAGGGCGCAGCGGGCGTGCCAGGAGGAGCCGCAAAGCAGCGCCAGAAGGGTCTAACCATGGACCCTCTGAGACCCTCCTTTCGGTTATCTTTCCCTAACACCTAGTACCGAGTAACTACAAGCGTTCATAATTTGCATAATATCACTCTTTAAATTGGAAGATAATTTCAGGTCTTCAACACAATTGGTAGTGCAGTAATCGATGACGTACTTCGAGGATGTTCCGCCTGCATACTCGCCTACGGCCAGAGCGCCACAGGCAAGACCTACACAATGATGGGGTCTGATCAGGAGCCAGGCCTCGTGCCCAGGATATGCAAGGCTCTTGCTCAACAATTGCCCTTTGATATCACTGTCAGGTTAGTACAGCTGACTTTGCTAATATCAGTAAGGCACAGGATCGTTCACCTCATGAAGTCTTATGGTAAGTGTTGCACAAATGGTAGCCACGGCCAGAGTGCTACAGACAAGACCTACACCATGATGGGGTCTGATCAGGAGCCAGGCCTCGTGCCCAGGATATGCAAGGCTCTTGCTCAACAATTGCCCTTTGATATCACTGTCAGGTTAGTACAGATGACTTTTCTAATATCAGTAAGGCACAGGATCGTTCACCTCATAAAGTCTTATGGTAAGTGTTGCACAAATGGTAGCCACGGCCAGAGCGCTACAGACAATACCTACACCATGATGGGGTCTGATCAGGAGCCAGGCCTCGTGCCCAGGATATGCAAGGCTCTTGCTCAACAATTGCCCTTTGATATCACTGTCAGGTTAGTCTAATTGACTACCTAATGTCAGTTATGCACAGGATCCTACATGTCATAAAGCGTTAAGGTAAGTGACGGCCAGAGCGCCACAGGCAAGATTAGTGGGAGATGAAAAGATAAAAGTAGGTCGCGTATATAGGTGTGGCGGGACTATTCGAACGGGTTACTACGTGGTTACTACGACCCGGGACATCACAGGTTCAAGAAGGAATATGGATGTTTTTTACTCAATATGCGTCTGACACATTCTTCCGCTTCACCCTCAGCGTGAGACGGTCGTTTGATGATTATCCACCCGAAAATTAAAAGTCACCTATAGATATTATCTGTGGTGAATCTGATGTGATGATCCGTTGTCTAGTAGTACATATAAAAAGTAGTCACTTCGTTCACGAGCGTACATTTTAGAGTACAAATTCAATCAGGTTTCTTGAGCATACTGCGCTTAATTTTTTTATTTTTCTTTCAAATAATGGCTTCGTGCGTATGAAAAGTAATGTTGCACTGTTTTGTTTCATTTACCAATACTGATGTACGCTTACAAACACTTAACGGTTATTAATCCACGGTTATTACATATTAATTTTCAAAACATTACAAAATTTAGAAAATAAAACAAAACTGCTGACATGACGGAATTCACTTTCCCGCCAAGAAGTCGCTGTCAATGTCAAAGCCAACTATAAACGTTAATATAGGAATTTCTCTTGAAGTAGTAGTTTACGTTTACGAGTGTAAGGTTCGCAGTAGGTACTAATTCAATTAGGGTACGTACTGCGCAAAATTTTAAAGTCAATTCGTTTAAATGCATTTTTGCCAATACGCTATGACCAGGCGTGGCTAATACCATTGAGTAAGCGGTTCATGCGTTTTGTCGTTCGATGAAATTAAATTCATTTCTATTGTAGCAGTAGTTTTTCATAGGTTAAATAGCTCGGCTCTATGTTTAAAAGACACCTCTGGGTAATTATCATCAGGTATCTGCTAGTGGAAATCTCCTCAAAACCAGTCCTACTGTAGGTATTTTAGATTAGGCAAAAACAAACAGAAATTTTAATTTTGTCATATCTTACATTGAGCATCATTTAGTAAATAACATCTTAAGCGCCATAAAAATCGACACACGTCTTTATTGTCAAGACTGTTAGGGCTTGTTTCGAAATACATAAGTAATTATATAGCGCTTTGGGTGCTACCAATAAATTGACGTTGACTGTACCTATCGTATTATTTTCATAACAAAATGCTTATATTTTCATATTACCAACAGATTGTGCACGCGTAGTGGATTATGAAAAAAACTCTCTCACCTTGGTTTCTAAGAGCCCAAAACTAGGACATTATTTGAATACAAATATTTCTATATATAAATACAAATGTAGTATTTGTCATTTTCTATGTGTTATAAGGATGAATTTACATAAAAACGTCCATTTGTGTTTATTTATAATCTGGGAGTTTACTAATAGTACAAGCTCTTCTTAATTACGGTTCTTGATCGCGCTGTGTGACTTGTGACTGTTTTAAAAAATGCCTTAATAAAAAGTATAACTTAATATATATATTCTATAAGGTCCACAACATTAAATATCATTACTTAGGCAGTAATTCAAATGAGTCTATTCTCTAAAATACGAGTAGAAATAAAATAAATCGTATCCAGAAATTATTCTTTTCTTAAATGTAAAATCATCAATGTACACTTTTTCACCATATTTACACATAAACACTCGTATCAACACTAGTTTTATAAAATAAAACATTGGCGCGTTGTATCCTTTTTCCGGTTGGCGCCAAAAACCCAGGAAGTACTTCATGGACAAAGACATTCATTTTTACCCCTATATGCGGGTATATCTGTTAATAATTCCCAAAAGTCGGCACAACTTCCAATATTTAAAGGTGAAAAAGTCCCGTATATTATTGTCGGCGAGAGTAAATTCCATCGTCATTATTATGCATTCGTGTGGAGTCAGTATGGGTGTTTGGCACGCGACGACACCTTGGCGAAATGAAATAGTCATGTCAAGAGTGCCTCAAACTTTTATAACCTACCTTTCTCTATATTACTCGATTATTCATATTTTTAGACATTATGGAGCTTATTAGTATGTTTATCCGTTCTTTAGTATCCATAACACAAGTCCTTAATGATACTTATCTTGGAACTAAATAATTGGTGTGATTGTAAAAGAATATTTATATTTATATATATATTACAAAACAATCTAAAGTTAAACTAGGTTTAAAACTAGTGCTGTCTTTTTCACTTTTTTGTCATTTTTATTTAATAAAAAGAAGACAGTGATAGTAACCTGGCTTAACTTTAGATCTTATTTTGAAATAAGCCCACGTAATTTTATACTCGTATTAAATTTCTCAAATAAACGTGTACACAAATTTTTTCACGAATAACAGTTATTATTAAGAATATTTTTTTTAAAGTAGCGCTCGTGTGGTCCGCATGATTACGCGTCGGAAACCATAACCCCACTATCACGATTGTTAAGCAGAAGTCACATAGATGTCTTGGTAGGGTTAACTGGTTGCGAGGTATCGATTACCTCAGTGCTTTTGAAGGAACGTCAAGTCGTTGGTTGGTTATCATTATATGTGCTGGTGGTCGAAAAACTAAATTAGCTTTAATGGTCAGTAGAGGGCTTCTAACACAGTAGATACTATCGCTGTTAAACATCAGCTGATGGTCATGTAAGTAAGGAGTTCTTTTAACGCGTCACATCAAAAAACTGCGTTCGTGTTACTATAGCAATGCACTGAGTCCGTTAGTGCTAAAACTATGCAATATGAACATCATAAAAAGTGGAATTGTTATAAGGTATTTAGGTGTGATAATTTAGTTATCTCATGTTTTCCTTTGGACAATGTTGCATTACTTTATATAGTAATTTTGCATATAGATTTTTTTTTTTAAAAACATAACACCAACCGCCTAACTCTTAACGAATCCTTTCTTCTTAAATGAAGAGCCTAAGTACATTCCGACTAGTAAAAGAAGTCATATTAACCAACTAGTGTAGCAGTGTAGTGAAATGTGGTAATTCGACTAACAAATTGTTTGAGAAACACAGGGCAGACGTATCTAACGCCATCGTCACTTCGGAATCGAAATGTTTTGTAACTGCCGATAGCGAAAATTAGGAAATCAAAATGTTGTGAACTCAGTTGCTTAATCGAAAAGGAATTTCAAGTTCCCACTCAGGAACATACTGCACAATTTGCTTTTGTTCTTCTAACTCTATGATTTAGTAAAGATTACTATACCTCAGATAGAACATACAAAGTATTACGCCTATTTCCCGAAAGGGTAGGCAGAGGCATATAACCCACATTTCTTCAATAATAATGTTATTAATATTAATAATGTAATATTGCCGCTTACCGGGAACTTTTATGTTCGCCAGAGCCTCGATCGTTGATCGTCAGGTGCGCCCTTTGCAGGTGAGGTTGGCTTGGGCTCCTGAGATCTTGGTAGGATCCCATTACGACAGGGACAGGATAAATATACCTACTACGACAGGAGCGCGTACGGTAAGTGTCAAAAGAAACATTTTGCGCATATCCTTGGCTTGTGGAATGGTGCTCACTGGCGAGGTGCTGGCTTGGGCTGTTCAAAAAGGAGTCTCTTTAAGGGGTGTCATCGTGCATGTAATGCAACTGGTCATGCAGGGTTTGATAGACTGAGGAAACTACTATGGTGGTTAGATTTGGTTGATGTATCTCTCTTATCATCATCCTCCTGGTAGACGTGTTTTGTGACTTGACATGTTGTGTCCTTCCATTTATCTCGGTTATTTGTCATCGAGTTCTTCGCCCTTTCTCGATCATAGCAAAATAAAATAAAATAAAATATACTTTATTGTCTTTAAGATAAACATGATCATTTAGATTCGTCAAACATTTACACAAAATGGAAATTCTATATATTTTTTAACAACAATGAAAGAAATATGAGCGGTAACATAATAAAGGAGTAAAAGCAAATGGGTTCTTTGTCAGAATTTGTCAGTTTATCTGTCTGCTGTGGGTTTCTCAAGATTTGTCAGTCTGTATCTGTCAGTCAGCCTGTCGTGATTCTAAAGGAGGGAGGGGATTGTTTGTCAGTCAGACAGTCTGTCGGTGACTCTAACGAGGCTTCCAAAAGGCAACGAGATTGAGAAAAAGGCCTCAAGAAACTCATCTCGGCTTTTTTTAAATTATGTCTTAAGATCTAATACAATTAAAGAAATAAATAAATTACCGCTGTTCTTAAAACTAACAAAGTCTAATATCTAAAGATCATATCTCATCTAGCCTAAAGAAAGAAAGGAGCAATTCATGTCACTTCCAGGCCGACTTATCGTTCATAAAATCTTTCACACTATAATAAGCCTTCTGGCACAATTTACTCTTTATGTAATTTTTAAAGTTATTAGATAAATTTGCCACATCATCTGGCAGCGTATTGTACATGCGAATACTGTTCCCCGCGAAAGAATTTGTAATTTTATGGAGCCTATACTTGGGCATAGCCAGTTTATTCTTAGTTCTTAAGTTAAAATGATGTCTATCACTATTTTTACTCAACTTACTTTTATTTTTATGAGTATGCAGTAAGTTTTCATAAATGTACTGTGAATATACAGTAATTATGCCTATCTCCTTAAACTTATCCCTCAATGATTATAGCACCCTTCAACGGTGGTGGTGGTGTAGTGTGGTGACGGCCTAGAATAGTGCGACACATTCTCATCTCACGGGGAGTCTCAAGAGGCGACAAAGAGAAAATCTATCGGATGATGGGCAGCAGCGTCATCCTGCGTACTAGGTTGAACTGCGATCAACAAATCGTCTGCCAAACCTGGAGATTATGCTGGAAAACCTATTGGGGAGGCCAATGTTCAGCAGTGGACTTTATAAGGCTGACATGAGTATCCTACACAAACTTAATCCATCTCTTTTTCGGTGTCCTCTTTGTTTCCATTTGCTAACATTCATACTATACATATAGGCTGTATAGGGATCCTACTAACAGTGTATATAGGCATCTTACTTCATCTATGGAGCCCAAGCCACCTGCTGATCAATAGACGAGGCTCTGGCGAACGTAACAGATCCCGCCCTTTATAAACGATTTGTAATATGTCGTATAACTTTAAATTTTGCACAGCGTTATCTTGATATAAAATTCAGCTCTTGGTGAACGGTTGTTTGGAAGCGTTAAAAATCACCAGAATTATGAACTTGAATGTTTTGCAATTATATCTTTGCACAGTGGTCTGTTGGGCTGCGTGACTATAATTACACTGCAGGTTTTTCTGTTAGTTGTCAGAAAAAAACAATGGTTAGACGTGCTGGTTTTCGGCAGACATAATAAAAACATTGGGAAGCCTGATTTCGTTTTGCAGAGCGTTGATTGTTGGTATTAGGGCGTAATTCAAATAAACAGCGTCAGCCGTGGAGGAGTTTGCAAAATGGCTGCTATCAGCTGGGAGAAAATTCCACCCTCTTTAAGTTCGGCACATAAAAGTATCCCTACATCTCCCTACATCATGTACATGTCTTTAAAAGTAGATGTACTAAATAATCTTATGCAATATGGTACTGCATATAAAATAGACCATTCTTACTAAGAGGGCGTAAAAGGAAACTAATACAAGGCGAGAATATCTATCGTAAATGCAAAGGAAGGAAATAATTGTAGTAAACAACAGTGTGTAGTAAAGTTTGAATGGCAATAAAGCCATCAGGCTGGGTCTGAAGGCCGGCAGGGACACGCGAGGCGGGACACGCCTGCGGAATGAGACTTATCTCTGCCAATATCACCCCCTGGCATCGTTAACACGACTCTTGCGTTTCCGATAGCCGTGTATTGTATTCTGAGATTAATAGGCCATTGCCATCATGCTCCTTTTGCGTAACTCAAAATCTATCACTTAGTGATGTATTTTTCCAATTTATTAGAACAAATACACAAAATTTAGACGTGTTTTGATGGTAAGCTTGAGAAAAAAGCCATCAGGATAGGTCTGCGGGACTTATCTCTCACGACTATTGCGTTTCCTATAGCATGTGTTGGGAGAGTATAAGGCCATTGCAATAGGTATCTAAAGATTTTGTTCATTACTATGGCAATTTCATTCCTGGCCCTATTTGCGTAACTCAAAATCTATCGCTCTTGCGATTTTTCAAACACGGGACCTTTATTAGAACACTTAAACATTTTTATTGTGACTGGCACATCATGCCGTCATAGAC
The DNA here is from genome assembly GCA_949126915.1 of Musotima nitidalis. Classification (NCBI taxonomy): domain Eukaryota; kingdom Metazoa; phylum Arthropoda; class Insecta; order Lepidoptera; family Crambidae; genus Musotima; species Musotima nitidalis. Next base: position 10,242,109 of record OX421431.1, read on the forward strand.
AGGATCTAAAAGTAAAAGTAAAAAGTTCTTTATTTCATAAACTATTACATAGCACTTGAAAACGTCAAAAGAAAATATACATAAAAAAAAATTCACTACCCTGAAATCACGAAGCTTAGATTCACTTACATGCAAATAAATAAACATTAGGTGTAAGTGAATCTAAGTGCCAGTTCCGAGCCCCCGGTCTGTGAGAAGAACTGACAAGAAACTCACAGGATATGTATGATCTTTTACATTATTTTTTTTTACTAAACACACACAGTGAAAATTTTAAGATACTGAAAGGGTCCCCCGAAGCTATAACCAATAAAATAACACTAACTAAAGGGTGTCGGGTTCAAACCCGGGTTCAAACTTATGTACACTTTAAGTACTTGGTTTCGGCTGTCATGAACATCTGCCAAAGTCGTTATTAAGAAGTCGGTGCCTTCTAATATACATTTTATGGCCATATAAGCCATCACCAGCTGTCAGCACATTAATGCTGTTCAACAATGTTTTCAATAATTCGATATCGAATCAGGGAATTTGCAAACCAGCTAACTCCACATTTCGGCGAAAATATAAAATATTCAACAATGTAGCTTATCGAGGTCAAATTTCAGAGTTTTCTAAGATGGTTCTACCCATACCCTTCAATCTGACACCGCAACCATATTTTTATGTCAACCAGTTAACGCGTGAAGTGGTGGTATACAAATTTAGGCTTGGACAAATAATATATAGGTTTTTTCTTTTCTTAGATATTTTTAAAATTTATATGCAGCAAAACTAATAGTATTTCAAGTGTCTCTTATAAAATTTGTCTCTGTGGAGTTAGCGAGTTCGAAGATAAAAGTAGCGATTTTCGTAATATATTATGTTATATTCTCATCGTTATCGAGGTTATGGTTCGTGGTAGAGCTACGGTAATATAGGTGGCGGGGAAGGTGACGTTAGTACGGCTTCACACCCCGGCCTGTCATTGTTCAGTTATCGCGAAGCCTTCCCGCCCCCTTCCAGGGCCAGATAGTTTTCTCATAACAGCAAATCAAATCAAAATCAACGTATTTAATTCTTTGCAAACACAGGTAATAAGAAAAAATTAAGATAGGACGTGACGCTAAAGTGTGTAATTACTTTAAAAAAACAACAAGAAGGAATCATTGTTTTCTCTATGGCTCCGAACTGAAACCAAAAAAGGTATGATACAAACGGTTAACTCGATATTTATTTTGAAATTTTAAGTCGATATATTTCAATATTTTATTACTTTCCAAAAAAAAAGTATTTTTTTTGAAATTTTTCGTCAATTGAATTGTAGGTGTATGAAGGTTTGGTAAATTTATTTGGTCACATTTGATTTAGTTATGTCTTTCGAGCCTACTGAAGTGTTACTACTGGGTTATTCTCCTCTTACACATGAAGGAGAAAAATATTTTCAGATCATAACACTTTTTAGTGTTAATTGCTTGAGCTAGTTCTGTGAAGGCCTGCTGTTAGAATATTAATAGCTGTTCATTGATTCATCTAACTTTTAAATATAATAAATAGTTATAGCGGCCGCCTGTGAAATCGTCCGCATGCCTAACGGATACTTTATAATTTTTGTGTTTATTTATTATTTATTTATTCATTTATTAGTTACACGGGTCTGGCCCAATTACAATAACTAACTCGGTGAGTAATTTTACAACCACATAAAGTTAAAAATAAAATATAAAATGTAGATTACGTATTATAACTTATTATAACATTAACTATTTGTTAGTGAAAGTCCCGTCAAAATTCGTCCCCCTGCCGTTTCAGGGATTAGTCGGAATCAACAGACAGACAGTAAAAAAATAATTTCAAATATTTTTGCATATGCACCGTGTATTTATTAAGAAGTGATTATTTTACGCTACAAACAGACCAACCAATTTCGTTTATCTATAAGATGTGAGTGTAAATAAACTAGACCAAACAGCTCAACGGAAGCGTTCGATTCCAAATGCTATACAGTTATCCTTTCACTCCAGCCATCCAGTGACTTTTATGAACGTTTACATTCAGGAAGTATTGGAGAGGTATGAGCGCTTCATCATTATCCTCCTGTCCTGTTTGACGTTTATCCGGAGTCGACGCGGCCTGAGTTATTTATCATCTAACTAGGCGTTATCCTGGTTGCAACCTACGGGCCTAGGGTCCGCTTTTCTACATTTACGCCGCCACTTCTCATGATCCTCTTCTTCCCCTGTTGATAATGGGGCAGCAACCTGACTTATTCTCTCTGGGTTATACGTCATCAACTCATTCAGGCGCTTATTTACTTATTTTTTCACGATAGAAAACTTAGGGCATCTTAAATTATTATGACCTATCAATTTCATTGCTACCTAATTACTGGCAAAATTATTTAGAATTTGATATGTAACAACAGATATATATTGGGGTTGGAAAGTGTAGTGTACTTCCTATCAGGATTTTTTTCAATCTGCACTGATTATGGGTAAGCGAAACACGATCACGCAATAGTTTTAAGTCAAGTCGCGTGATTAAATTATAATTTTTTAAATTGTTATATTTCTAAAACTTTTCTTTTTTAGTTAAATCGACATTTCTCTTATAAGCAAGCAAAGTCGAGGGCATAATCAAGTAGATATTAGAATATATGGGATAAAGATCTCTCGGCTATCATAAATGTAAATTTTTATATTAATTGTTAAATATTCAGATACTATTTGCACAATATAATTAAAATCTCGGAGAAACTAGATAACAAATAAACACGTCTCCAAGTACCACATCTACACAATCATAGTAAAATATCTACCAAGTTGTGCACCCCTATAAGAGACTGAGTTTTCCATAACTTAGATGTTTTGAACTGTGGCGTGTGAAAATGCATTATCCATAGATAGTTGCAGCTACAGTTTGTGGCAACACACCGAAGCATATGAATCACGTCGACCAAGAAAATGAAAAAACTTTTATTATACCTCCATTCTTTTAAAGTACGATATAAACGTAATATGAATTTTTACGACAGTATGTAGACTGTTACTTTACCTCTAAACAATATAATTTATATTAGTTGTCTAGACGTTTGTAAGCAAGATATATAGAGTCTATATATATATATATATGTATATATATATAAAAATATAGGTACAAAGCTTATATAAAATCACTTTCAATGTGCTGCAGTATTAATGAATAATCATCATCATCATCACATCCCATTAACGTCCCACTACTGAGCACGAGCCTTCTCTCACATATCAAGGTGTGAGGGTATTGAGTCATACTCCACTACGCTGACCTAGTGTCGATTGGCGGAGGCAGGTGCATGGCGTCCTGCTGTTAAAATTTTTCAAGCCGCCCATTAGGCCTCTAAAATGGCTTAACGACTACCACATTTAGTGATAGCCGGGACCAACGGCTTAACGTGCCTTCCGAAGCGCGTAAGCGCTCGATATCAAATTCCACACAAAGACTGACCTCTGTAAACTCTGCTGTACTTTGGTGATCGTTTCCGACCACCGAGCACCGCAGAGCTACGAGCAATTTAGGCACTGAGCACGTATGAAAGTCGATATAACTTTATGAGCCTATTCACTACGGACAGCAGCTTGATTGGATAAGAATTGGACAAGGAACTCGTTATTTTTTTCTCCCACTAGTACACAACATGAAATTGTTAATTTTCGGTAACAAAAAAGACTAAGGGTGGCTTGCAGAACAGTCTCAAATAATGATTAGAACTAAATCTATTTAAAACATCATTCTGTCCCTCTCCAACTTTAAACAAATGACTAAAATGCTACGATATATTTTTTAATGTGACACGTCATAATGACTACATCCTGCCTGATGGTAAGCAGTCGATGCAGTCCAAAAAAAATTAAAGCTCTTCATACCGTGAAACAAGCACAGTGCAAAGCGCATCCACTCATGACGGCCTGCTAAAATGCCTTTTTACGCCCCGCTTAAAAGACCCGGAATCATAGGAAAGAGGAAACACATGAGCTGGCAGCGAACTCCATAGCTTTGTGGTCTTGCTCAGACGACTAAAATCGAATTGAGAAAAAAACAAAATTTTAAATTTAGAACTGTTGTACAAGCTGCCTTAAGATACAGTCACGTAAAATATTGTTCATCACATAACTTAGTTTTTCTAATGAAATCCAAATATTTTTTTCTAAATTTAAAATATAAAATTAAGTAGCAGGCACGTTAATCACCCGAGATATTTACTAACATTAGTATAGTTCAGAAGTATTTTGTTCAGGACTACTACGCGTTCTGACAATAATTAAAAATGAATTAGAGTCCAAATGTCGTGAGAATAGGTTGTTAATAAAGGTAGTTTGAACATTTCTGTTATTCTAGTTTAATGTGTTAGAGGCCTAGGTGAGTTGGTGACTTTGAAACACCACATACATAAATTTACGCCTGTTTCCCCGAAGGGGTAGGCAAAGGCATATTATACGCCCACATTCCGCCAATGATATAGCCGGTCCCACGTAATAGGTGGCAAGCCTATTGCCGCTTATCGGGCACTGTTATGTTCGCCAGAGCCTCGTCCGTTGTTCGGCAGGTGCACCACTTGCAGGTGAGGTTGGCTTGGGCTCCTCTGGTCTTGATATGAACCCTATACACCCACACACCACCACCACTGAAACACCACTTTATGCAATACATGTTATATACATAGTCCTAATCTAAGAAAAGGTTGTACCTATGTAAAGTGAAGGTACCTAAGAAGGTACTAAAATTTACACTTGCAGCCCGCTTTTGATGGCGTGGTTTCAATTCCCTCGCATAATAAATATCCTAATTATAAACTAGTATATCAACGGTTTTCAAATTTCGGGTTGGCGATACAAAGTATTTATGTAAGTGATGCTTGCGACTTCAATGTTTTAATTATCTCTTAGAGACAATATGGTGTGTGGTGAATAGGGATCCTGTAAATACCTAAGTAGCCCAAGCCAACCTCACCTGCAAGTGGTGCACCTGCCGATCAACGGACGAGGCTTTGGCGAACATAACAGTGCCCGGTAAGCGGCAAAAGGCTCGCCACCTATTACGTGGGACTAACTATATAGTTGGCGAAGTGTGGGCGTGTAATTTGCCTCTGCCTACTCCTTCTGGGAAACAGGCGTGAATGTATGTATGTCTGTAGACAATATGGTAATAAAAAAACTATGAGGCTGTGATTTTAACCGGCCTTTGACAACGTCAGTTAACCTATCTGGATACTGCCGGTGACCCAAATTAAGGTCGACGTTGACGTAAGGATACGCTGCAGTATATAAACTAAATGCCTATGTGCTAAATTTCATTGAAATCTGTCTAATAATAATTACACTGTTATGATAGTGTAGACACTTTTGAAATGGTAGAAATATGCTGACTACTTGCATTGATGTCAATTAAGCACCAAAACTTATTAACACAAATAATTTATATATTATTTGATATAGCTGTATTATTTTACCTTGATTAATTAATATTCAAGATTACAAAACATTAGATGTGTCTGGTTTCGACACGAGTGGCTACAAGGACAGATAGTTAACGTCTAGTCCTTTAGTTATAACAGATTATTTGACAACTAATTCGACATTTAGCTAGTTTTGAAATACATACCGGGCTATAATGTTTTCTGCATTTTAACAAAAAAATGTTTAGAACGGACTGAATAAAATGATGTGCACGACTTCTTGGCGGAAAAGTAAAGCGTCATGTCTGCAGTTTTGTTTTATTTAAAAGAAAAATGATATTTTGAACGGTAATGTGAAATAACGGTGGATTATTAACCGTTAAGTGTTTGTGAACGTACATGAGTGTTGGTAAATGAACAAAACAGTGCAACATAACTTCTCTAATTGTCTCAAGAAGTCCATGTGAGATCTCAGTATAGTCCCACATCTTTACTTAGTATTCAAGAGGCTTAGGGAGAGGGCATCTCATTTATCATCTTTATCACCACTCATTCTCATTTACTGTGATTTATATATTATTAATATAACTCTTACGTGGTGCTGGACGCACGAAGACATTATTTGAAACAAAAAAAAAGATGTGCACAAAGAAATCGAATCAAAGCCCATAGTTGTCCTGCCCAGATCCCTTCCTCCCTCTGTAGCTGTGATGGTATAGGAAGAACAGATTTAATAAAGTATTTGGGAGTAACACTCGATGAGAGACTTACATTTAGGAAACATGTAGAGATTATGTCCGGCAGAGTAAGAAAACTAATACACGTCATGAGAAACCTTAAAGATGTGACTGATGGTGGAACGCTCAAAATGGTATATTTTGCACTATGCCAATCTATTATAACTTATTGCATTCTCGCCTGGGGCGGTACGTCACAAAGTATTTTAATTGCTCTAGAGAGAGCTCAAAGAGGAGTACTCAAAACAGCCCTCTCTAAACCGCTTCGTTTTTCTACTACTACTCTTTACGAAGAAGCCGGGGTTCTTAGCGTAAGGAAGTTATATATTGCGAAAGCTGTTATTTATGCACATAAATCTGTTCTCGCATCACGCGATTACCAGTCTATGCTTACAAGAAGAGTTTTTAAGATCCCGGTTGTTCCGTCCAAAACCACATTTTCACATCGCTTTAGATCACATCTCTTTCCACACATTTACAATCAACTTGTCAACTCTTTTAATCTTAGACACAGAACCATAAACGAAACAAAAATCTTATTACCTAAAATGCTTCTAGAGTTTAGTTATGAGGAGGTAGAAAATTTGTTAAAGGTGAAAAGATAAGGCAATACTCATAATCACAGATCTACACGGACTCGCATATACCCACACTCTCACACACACAACCACACACACAACCACTCACACAACCACATACACAACCACACACATATTCTTGCCTCAGAACATCAGCATACACAAGCACACACCTTTTAGCTGTCTATTATTATTTTTATTTATTTTCTCTAGTTTTATATAAATGTATTCATAGTGTAGCAAATAGATTTAAGAAAGATTATAAACTTTAAATTTCTATATGGCCCTCCACAGGACAGGCTTTGCCTAGTGTGGGGGCTAGGTTAAATATATGTTTGTGTAATGTCTTTTATAATAATAATATTTTTTCTTATCATTTTTAAATCTATTTGCTATGTAATTTAATTTAATTGGCGTATACGGATCCTACCTACTCACTTGCAGGTGAGGTTGGCTTGGGCTCTTTAGATCTGGGTTGGAGCCTTATACACCTAAAAAAGGGGGGCGCTTTTTCTTACATAACTTTTTAACTCCTAACATCGAAAGTCCGAAAATATGTTTCATACAATTTTATTTAATAATGATCACTCTTCATAATTTTTATTTCAATAAATATTAAAACGCCAAATGAATCGACTTCATTATTTTATTGTTCATACATTTATTTGTACTCATTTTTGCTTTCATATATTTCTTAATCAGAAGTGCTATTTATCCTATACATCAAAAATCATACTGTTAATAAAATGCTCCCAGAAGGTGGGTTAGGTTAGGTTAGAACTGCGACCTTTACTCTCTTATGAAGAAAACTATTCTGAATAAAAAGAAAATTAATTAAACACCTTCTTAATGAAAACATTATGAAATAAAAAAATATGATGACGGGGTGTTATGAGTTCCGATTATAGGAATATTAATGTATGAACATAAAGTTTATGAAGAAAAAAATTATGAAGAGTGATTATTATGAACTCCAATTCGTAGTAAAATCGTAAATATGAATACAAATTTTATGAGAGCCGATATGGACCCCTAAAAAGTATATGAATGATGGAATTTATGTTATCAGTTTCCTGGAGATTTACAACGAACGTGTTCACGACCTGCTGGCTGGTGAGAGTGCGCCGCCGACCTGCCACTCTCTGCCGCGGCGCAGGGGCAACGCCCGCAAAGACCTCCGGGTACGGGAACACCCTGACAAAGGACCTTACGTTCAAAGTAAATTTTACATCATATTTATTATTTTTAGTCATTGACCCAGAGATCTTACCTGAACTACTTACTCTGATGAGTACCCTATGTAGAGGCGAAACACGTGTCGTGTTGAATTTTTCGTATTTTCGTGAAATTATAGTTGATCGGGTATTGTCACATGAATATGTTTTACCCATCACTTGTGTACATAAATCATTATACAAATAAATAAACAATCCTAAGCTTAAAATAATAAATCCTTTATTTCATAGCATATGGTTATCATATTATACATGTTGTTCAGGTTTCTCAGTCCAACATATTCTGTCGCTTTTCGACGTGGGAATATTAGTCGTCAACAATTCACTGTGTATAAAATAATTTTAAAAAAATATGAGCAAAATCACAACATAAAAAATAAAAACAAAAACTTCATAATTATGTGAATAAGTAATAACAGGAATCACATAAAAAATCATATATCACAAAAACAAAACCAACAAGATAAAGTTGACTTTCACAAATGAGTTTCAATGTCAAGTAATTGTTAGTTTGTAATACACTTTATTAATTAAAAGTTTCAACAATATTGTTAGTCAGAATATGATACTTCTACAGATCTCCGACGTGTAGCAATCCACAGTGTAGAAGCCCTGCTCTCGCTGGTAACCGAGGGTGCCAATCGTCGCCGCACTGCTGCCACCAGGCGAAACCCAAACTCCTCGCGGTCGCATGCCCTGCTCGAGCTCTCTACTCCTACAGCCACAGTTCACCTCGCTGATTTAGCTGGAAGGTAAGTATTTTGTTAATATAGACCTAGCTTGAAGACGTAGAACGAATACACTGGATGGATAGATATTTATATAATAGACATTTCTGACATTTACACCGATTGCCTTATTACACTATCACCAGCGTTATAGATACTAGATAACGGATGTAAATACATACTTATTATACTTAGAAAAACCAGACCAGAACAAATATTCATATTAATATCCACAAAGATTTGTCCTGTGTGGGATTCGAACCCACGACCTCAGGAATGGAGTGCGGGTATACTCGTCACCACGCCAAACCGGTCGTCACAAAGGGTTATCATCGAAAAACTACTGATACTTTTTAGAAAAGTATCGAGTGATCGTGGTTAATATTCCTGAATAATTACTGCTTCAATCACGCTAATAGGAAACACTGCTTCTGTCCTCTAAAAGTTGTATATGTGTGAATTGCGGTGCAATTATAACAATGTAACTCTTATAAACTCTAGTTTCATCTATAGTCGATCGGAAAGGCTCTCAAATCTCAAAGACTTATTAGATATGCAGAAAAAAAATTATCAGAGTCATTATAACAAAACCCGGTTCACTTTATACGAGTAGTGTTCCAGTCCAGCAATTAAATCTAGAGCTGGAATGTTACTGAAATATTGCGCACCAGAACAAAATGTGCTATTTCGAGTAGACATTCCAGTTGAGTGACTGGATTGCTGGTCTTCTTTTTATCACATCTCGTCTATACCGGTGCCACTGGAATAGGGTAAACGCCCAATTCATAGAGTCAATCCTATTCAGTGCTGGGCTGGATTAACTAATTGGATTACTGGTCTGGAATAATGTGAACCGGGAAAAAAGTAAGCCTTTGTCGGTTCAAGGTAGGTATTATATGTTCTCGACGTTAAGTAGTGTACGGGGATCCTACCATCATCTCTGGAGCCAAAGCCAGCCTCATCTGCATGTGGTGCACCTGTCGATTAACGGACGGGGCTCTGGCGAATAGAAGAATAGAAGTTCCCTGTAAGCGGCAATAGGCTCGCCACCCGTGGGACCAATAACACAATTGGCGAAGTGTGGGCGTATATTATATTATGCGTCTGCCTACCCCTTCGGGAAAACAGACGTGATTGTATGTTAAGTAGTGTATTATCCTACTTAGCTTAGTTTGTAAATGATTATCTATGTGAATGATTAGATGTTAATAATTAGTTTATAAGTTTATTAACATAGTTCATAAGTTGTACTAACATTTTGAGTCCTGGTCACTTGAATAAAGAATATTATTATTATTATTATAAGGCTAGTAAACTAGGTGTAATACATCTTATATAAGTAAATTGTGTGCTGTTCCAGGTTAATACTGGATATTATATTTATATTTTTAGTGCAATAACATTTCACTAAGTCAATCACTCATCTTTGTCATTATCACAATCAATATATTTCATTATTGTTCGCAGTGAGAAGTCTGGTTGGGAAGGTTGTGGAGGACGCCAAAAGGAAGGATCCAATATCAACAAGTCGCTAGTTGCCCTCAGCAATGTCATCTCTGCTTTAGGTATCACATATCTCTTTCCCGTAGGGTAGGCAGAGATCACATCCTTCCACTTGCTACGATCTTGGCACACACTTTTAGCTTCATTCACACTCATTAACTTCCTCATACACGCCCCTCGGTTTAGGGTACTTTTACCTGCCCTTTCTCTAAAATTTTGGTATCACCATCACTGGAATAAGCATAAGATAAAAATAAAATATACTTTATTGTCTTTAAGATCAACAGGATCATTTAGATTCGTCAAATTTTTATACACAAAATGAAAATTCCATAATTTTTCTTTTTAACAACAATGAAAGAGATATGAGCGGTACCATATCTGGAAATAAAAGCAAATGGATTATTTGTCAAAATTTTTCAAGGTTTGTCATTTTATCTGTCTGTTGTAGATTTTTTCTCAAGATTTGTCAGTCTGTCGGTTACTCTTAAAGGGGGGGATCTGTCAGTCAGCCTGTCGTATTTCTTAAGGGGGAGGGGATTGTACGTTTGTCAGTCAGTCTTTCGGCGACTCTAACGAGGCTTCCTAAAAGACAACGTGATAGAGAAGAATGCCTCAAAAAACTAATCTCGGCTTTTTTAAAAATTATGTCTTAAAATCTAATATTATAAAAGAAATAAAATTAAGTTTACCGCTGTTGTTTTTAAAACTACCAATATGTAATATCTAAAGATCATATCTCATCTGATATCTTAAGAAAGAAAAGAATAATTCATGTCACTTCTAAGATTTTTTCTATTGTCAGAAGTGGGCTATCCTGCATAAGGTTTAAAGTTCTTTATGCTAAAACATAATTCAAAACAAGGTCGCTAGCTTGAATACTATGAGCTGACAACCAAATAGGTGAAGAACCGCTGGTATATTAAAACTCTGGTTAGTGAGAGAAGCCTCGTGTGACGATAGACGTTGATGGGAGAATTATGTTTTCCATATTTATGTTTCAAAAATGTTTATTTAAGTAGGTATTAATAAGTTAAGAATGCTCATAGTCAGCAAAGCCCTTGCTGGGCGTCACATGTAGACCTTTTATTTGTACCATCTATGTATCATGTAATGTGATATGCAATAAATGATTTGATTTGATATGGCCTGATAATGATAAGACCTAATTTGGGTTGCAGGCAGTATCTGAAAAGCTCGCATAGGATTTTGTGCCATTGTCAGAAGTGGGCTATGCTGCATAAGGTTTAAAGTCCTTTGTGCTAAAACATAATTCAAAACAAGGTCGCTAGCTTAACAACTATGGGTTCCCGACCAAAAAGGTGTAAAACGCTGATATAGTAAAATAAAAATATCAATGACATCCCCACACACTATGTTCCATATCAAAATCCACTCGTCGAATGCTAGAGTGGCGGTTCTAGGAACTTGACATTTGTACTGTACACAAAGGGTTTCTTTTACAAAGTGGATTAGCTGTAGGTTGACAAACCATTTAAACCTTTACATAACTAAGTCAATGAAGAAAACAAATCATCATGCACCGCCGACAAAATAAATATTTTCTGACAATTACATCAAGTATTTAGTTCCAAGATAAGTATCATATAGAACTTGTGTTATGGATACTAAATAACTGATAAACCTACATAAATACTTTTTTTTTGTAAATACATGCTTAATATACATAGGAAGACACCCATACCAAAACAAATATAATTTTTTGTGCACACAAAGATTTTTCCTTTGTGGGAATCGAACCCACGAACTCAGGAGCGGAGTGCGATTATACTCGCCCTCACGCCGTATCGGTCGTATAAAAATACTTTTAGCATTAAGGAGATATATCCTCAAATTATCAGAAGATAAATGGATTTTGCGAACAGAGTCAGAAGTGACAATACGCGTTTTGCTGGAATGTGTAGGTTCCTATAATATGTATAGGGATTCTACCAACATCTGAGGGGCCCAAGCCAACCTCACCTGCAAGTGGTGCACCTGCCGATGAATGGCCGAGGCTCTGGCAAACATAAATAGTTCCGGTAGAAGATATAACTGCAGAAACAGTAGCCAAGACACTTTTCGAAGGATGGATTACTCGTTTTGGATGTCCATTGCGCATTACTACGGATCAAGGCCGACAGTTTGAATCAAGAATATTTGAGTCACTCTCACAATATTTGGGAATACATAAAATCAGGACAACACCTTATCATCCGCAATCCAATGGAATGATAGAAAGATTTCATAGAACTTTAAAGGTGGCGTTAATGACAAGAGAATCCAACGAAAATTGGTTAAAAGAAATTCCAACAGTTTTACTCGGATTGCGGAGTAGCTTGCGAGAAGACACAGGTTATAGTTCAGCAGAGATGACATATGGAACGCCAATACGACTCCCTGGAGGATTTTTTGAGTCATCAGCAACACAGTTATCAACGTACGAAGAGTTTGTAAAACAAATTCAAAAGGACATCACACAAATGACATCAATTCCGAAAAGAAAAAACCACAAGCAAGCTATATTTGTGCATCCCGAACTCAAAGAATGCTCACACGTATTTGTTCGGTGTGATAGAATTAAGAAAGCCCTGACACCGCCGTATGAAGGACCCTACCCAGTAATTAGTAAAGCAGATAAAACATTTTGCATTAGAATTAGGGATAAAGAGACAGTGATATCAATTGATAGATTGAAACCAGCTTTCATGATCAATGACGAATCAAACTACGTGCCAGATGCAAAAGATTGCGACAGGCATTCATACACGTACACTACACGATCGGGACGTAAAGTGAAGCTAGTAGTACGTCTATAAAATCGCTGATATAAGCAAGCTATTCGTATATATATTAACATAGATCTTAACATATACCATTAATTCACAACTACTCGTAACAACAAGACATCTAAAATGGGAAATCAAAGTTCTAAGGACCAGATAACATACAATACGGACAATTGCCTCAATCAAAACGAAGCGGACCAACTCAGTAACCTGATCCAGGATGACTTACGGTGGACAAGAAATGTTGCAATAGGACAGATTATTTTAACAATCGGCGTGATCCTAATTTACGGCATAATGAAAACACTGGACAATAAAAAATAATAAACACTCGTGCAACAGCTAAGTAAAAATTACAGACGTCAGCAAAATCACACCACAACAGGCGTCATCAAATTCCACCGCGTACAATAGCATTATTATTTATATACAGCAGCAAATAACTAGTAAGGTCTAGGTCAAATTTATATTGTAAACACTAATACCATATATATATATTTTTTTTTAAAGGGGGGTGTACTGTTACAGTACAATATCTTTGTGCTGTATCTACAATCTACATCGCTATCTTATGTTCCTTATCGCACGTTTAATGTCTATTAAATGTTTCTACTATCTGTTATCAACACGAAGTCGTTAGTATATAAGATGCACCTTTGGATAATTATAACCAGACTATACTACATCTTTTGTCTCATTTATACCTTAATCATATACTGCCAAGAAGTTTGGCAAATTGGCAGCAATAGGCTCGCCACCTATGACGTGGGACCAACAATATAATTTGCGAAATGTGGGCGTATAATATGCCTCTGCCTACCTCTTCGAGGAAACAGGCGTGCTATTATGTCTATGCCTATTATATTACTTATATGTGTACATGTAACGACCTGTTATTGGTGTTTTGTTGTCTAGGTCGGTTGGACCTAGACAACTTGTTCCACGGTATAGATTCATCCCATTTTTTTGGATTACTTCGACTGATTACACTGTACATTGTAAATAAACTAAAATTCAAAGTTGTTTATGGACTCTTTGTTTTCTCACAAACCACTGTATTTCTTCCTCAACAAATGTTTTTTTTTCAGTAAACAAAGGCTCTGGGCGTAGTAGATTCGTTCCTTATCGCGACTCGGCGCTCACTTGGCTGCTCAAAGATTGCTTCACGGGGGGCGGGTCCACCTACATTATAGCCAGTGAGTATTTGTTTTTAGGAAACCAACAAGAAATAATAAATAGCGGAAACAGTAAATCATTTAAATAATACAATATTATTATGGTCTAAACTTGTTTCATATTAATTTATTCGCATATCACGTAATATATTAGGTCGGGGAAAAAGTCTTTTCGCATAACGTAGGTATAAACTTATTATAAAAATTTTTTGACTGTACTATTTGTGTCTGGCTGGTTTTGGTAACATTAAAAAGGTTCCATTATAAAGAAAAGAAAAAAAAAAAAAGTTGTTTCCCGCTATTTTTCATTTGTTTTTCTCTCCGTAAAAATGAGTGAATCTAATGAAGAAATTCGATACATTTTAAAATTTTATTATAAAAAAGGCAAAAATGCAACTCAAGCAGTGAAAAAAATTTGTGATGTTTATGGACCTGATGCAGTGTCAGTAAGAGTAGCACAAATTTGGTTCAAAGTTTTCAGTCCGGAAATTTTGATGTTAAAGATGCACCTCGCTCTGGTCGCCCTGTTACGAATAAAATGGACGCCATTTTTGAAAGAGTGGAGCAAGATTGGCACATTAGTAGTTACGATGTAGCTGAAGAACTGGGAATTGACCACAAAACAGTTTTGACCCATTTGAAGAAAGCTGGTTATACAAAAAAGCTCGATATTTGGGTGCCACACGAGCTCACTCAAAGAAACTTAATGAACCGTGTACTCATTTGCGATTCATTATTGAGACGTAATGAAACCGAGCCGTTTTTGAAGAGATTGATAACTGGCGATGAAAAGTGGATCACGTACGACAAGAACGTGCGAAAAAGGTCGTGGTCGAAAGTTGGCCAGGCTTCACAGACTGTGGCCAAACCTGGCCTAACACGAAATAAGGTGATGCTGTGTGTATGGTGGGATTGGAAGGGCATTGTTTATTATGAGCTTTTACCGCCCGGCAAAACCATCGATTCTGATCTTTACTGCCAGCAACTGATGAGATTAAAGGAAGCAGTCGAGAGAAAACGGCCGGAATTGATCAACAGGAAGGGTGTGGTCTTTCATCACGATAACGCTAGACCACACACATCTTTAGCCACTCAGCAAAAATTAAGAGAGTTCGACTGGGAGGTCCTAGTGCATCCACCATATAGCCCTGACCTTGCGCCTTCAGATTTTCACCTGTTTCGGTCTCTGCAGAATTCTTTAGGTTCTGTAAGGTTGACCTCAAGAGAGGACTGCCAAAACTATTTGTCCCGTTTTTTTGATCAGAAGTCCCAAAGTTTCTACAGTAACGGGATAATGTCTCTGCCCACAAAATGGCAGAAAGTTATTCAACAAAACGGTACATATATATTGTAAATAAATGTAAATAAACTTTGAAAAAAATGTCTTGACTTTTCATACAAAAATACGAAAAGACTTTTTCCCCAACCTATTATATAAGATAATGTGAAATATGAAGATGCAATTGCTGTTCTTTGCTTTGATATACTTTGGCGGTATTACTAATAAAAGTACTAAATCAGCTATTTGATAGGTATATCAAACATTCTTGAAGTTCGGCCTGAGTTAAAAAAAATCTCCCTCTTTATTTGTCTTTGTCTCTGTCTTAAAATAATGTTTTTTTATCAAAGGTTTTCATATTTTGTTAGAACTGCAAAACTAATTTCTTCTCAATTTATTAATAAACACATTTACCTGTAAGCTTCAATTCAACTCTTTTCCATATAGAGACGCTCCTCGCAGGTTCAGAAACAAAAATTGGTTTAAAGATGTAACTTAAACTTTAAAAGACATAATATTGCTGCCATTTATTTATTTTTAATGTGATTTTTCTTGGTAGCTGTATCACCAAGCGTGACGTGTTACGGCGAATCGGCTGCAACTCTTCGCTGGGCGGCTCGCGCGCGGTTCCTACCCGTTTCAAGCACTACTGCCGTCCGTTCCTCTAACAACAAGGACATTCAACTTCAGCACACACAACTTTTGACAGAACTCGCCAGGGAATATATTCTATACGTAAGTGTAAAGGACTTACGGTTTATAAACCTTTGTAGCCGCATTTAATGGAGAGGCCTTACTTCATATGGAAAATGAGAACATTATTAGTAAGAGACCAATATTTACAGTAAGGTCGGTGAATTTCATGTACGTCAAGAGAATATAAGTTGCTGTTGCCACAATCAGAAATGTGTAGTTGAAGTCATCATTATCGACAACATATTGAGAATTTTTCCAATTTATCAACTAATTATATGGATCTTACCAAGACCTTTTTTTTTTGATATACGTCGGTAACAAAATGCATTTACGCACTGTATGCCGGCCAAAGGGGGACCGAGAGAGGTGTGTGGGACTCACCACCGGCAGACACGACCGCCAGCAGTAATACCCACTTAAAATCTTCCGACGACGCCCGCCGCTTGTTGGAAAAAAGACGGGGGGCCAGTACCTGGGTTGCAGCTCTGACACCCTGCCCACGGCCAACGTCCCCCGGACCAAAACCGGGAGGACCTCCTCAGAGAGACGCAGTGGACGCGCCCCTCCTACCTCCCTGTGCGACTATAGCGTATGTTGCCGACTTCTCGGAGGGTCCATGGTTAGACAGCAGGGGCCCCCTGCCCTCGCTGCCTAAGACCTTCCTGGCCCGCCCGCTGCGCCCTCCACAGGTCCCGCTTAGTTGCCCCCCCCGGTAGTCAGTACTAAGGGCACCCAGAGTCGCCAATATCTGGGTGTTACCATTTCCCTAGCGCCCTCTGCGCCCTACCGGGAGGTACTCAGGCCCCCCACCACGACAAGGTGGAGACCAGTCGGGGGGGGGATCTTACCAAGACCTAAGGAGCCCAAGCCAACCTCACCTTATAGGTTTGTTATGGTAGGATCCCCATACACCCAACAATATAATTATTATTTCATATATTTGTTTATTTAACTTTTCCAGGTACCTGAAACTGGAAAGATATCATACGATGACAAACATTGGAATCTGTATTCGAACAATGTGAAAAAAGTCGCAAACATAGGTAATATTATGAATTTGATACATCCAAAAAACGACGCTCAGTCTGAATCAACAGCTTCATCAGTAGCGAGCGGTAGTTCGGATGTTATCAATACGATGGACAAAACTGTTGGCTTAGATATTTCTAAGGAAATAAACAAGGAAGTAAATAAGTTGTTCGTTCCAGCGCTTGAAAGAACTCAAAGCAATAGTGACTTGAAAGTCATAGCTCCGTTGCGGCACAAGCGAAGGCAGTATAAATCACAAGAGGTGTTGGCTATAGAAGCAAAGCATCACCCGAACTTACCTGCATTGCCTAGCCACAGTGAAGGGCAAAGCAATGGAATCAACGATACAGATAAACCTAAGACATCACAAATGCCGATTCTGTATGACAATCAACGTGCAGAAATAGTAGCGTCCGTTACAGAGAGACTCTACAATAAAATAAAGCGCAAGGAAGAAGCCGTTGCATCTAAAGTGGAAGCTGTTATTGATAAAAAGATAATGGAACCATTAAATGAGTTAAAGATATGTACAAATGCTAGACAACGTCTTGTAGATTTGAGTCAGAAGGCCCTTCGAAACAGAAGAAAAATAGGTATACCAGCTTATACTCAAACTCGAAAAATGGTAACGCGAGTCAGGGATCAATCCATTGACGCACAGAACGATTTGGAGACCTATTATTATAAGAATAGCAATAATACGATAAAACGCGATGTCTCTACTGAAACCATGCCAATGACACCTAGATGTAAAGATATAGCAGTTGGGTCTAAATTTGGTACGTTATATACTACTGATAACTCGACTGCAACAGAAATAAAGAAAATGTTATTTACAAGTTCACTTTGTATGACTGATATGGTAAAAAAATGTGACCGATCATCACAAACACAAATTTTGCCACCACCTAGAAGGAAAAAACGTGAAAGCTGTTGCAATTGCGTGAGAGAAAACTCTAGTCATCTACATGTCAACGAAAAATCTGATTCCATAATAAGTATTAACATTTCTCAATCTTATATTGCTGATTCAGAGACACAAAGCTCAGATGATAATTCCGAAACTACGCCTGAAAGCTGCGGTAAAGTTTCGTCTCTTAATATGACACCTGATTTGATAATAAACCATAACACGATAGAAACACTTAATACCGATGCGACCGATAGTAAGGAGACCTGTGCGTTAAATATAAAAACTGTGGACAATTCAGAAAAGTCAACTCCGATGAAAAAAAAACCTGATAATAACTTGTTGAAAACCGATAAAAATAATGACTTTTCTGATTCAGATGAGTGTGAAATACCCCGCGTTAAAATAGATTATAATAGAAAAAGTGATCCGGATGAAATTAAAAATATGATTCTCGGACGTTGCGATAAAACATACCCATATAATATCGTACTGTCTCCGCCAAAAGATAGAGATGAGTCAAAAAGATTAGTAAAATTTTGTGACAAAAGAACACCCGTTGTATCTGTCTCTTCACAAACAAATTGGAGTGATAAATGCTTACCTAATGTTCAAATAAAAACGAGTAATGAAACAAGTAACGCCGATTATAGCAATAACGGTTTTCCTAAAACTAAAATGGATAATGAAATAAATTTAGGTAACAGTGACGAGAAACCGAAAGTTGGAATGCATTCAGCATCGGACTCCACAGAATCTAGTATAGAAGATGCTGGGTCTTTCATTTGGAGTAATTGTTTTATGGGACTCAATAAATATGAGAAAGTAACAAATAATCTTGGAAAAACCTATGCACCTGTTTATAAGCCCAAAATTGCAAAGTATGCAAAATCCAAGGCTAAAGTCTATCGAGAATTTTTAGGTTTAGATAAAGAATATCCAGAAAATGATGGATACTGCTTAAATACTTCTTCAACAAGCAAAGATGTTACAACTACAGATAGTGCAGAATCACAAGAGATGTGTCACTCTTTGTTTGAGAAGAGAAAACAATACTTTGAAGAAAATTTACCATTAAGGAACCCCAGGAGAAATAGTTTTAAGAGAGTTGAAGAGGAATTATTGAATAAGTGCAATAGCTTAGAAATATCAGTCAATAAGTACGAAAACTATTTGGATAATCATAAGAAAAATGAAAGCAATGTGAGGCTCAAAAGCTATACCCCAAAGGAATATTTACAGCATTTAGTGCAGTTAAGAAGAGAAGTAGTAAGAGGGGATTATGATTCGAGTGGTTCCTTAGGAGAGCCATATAATTGAGTGTAAGATTTGTTTTTTAATTAACTTGTTTTTACTGTACATTGTGTTCGTTTTTGAATTGTACTGTTTGTATTGAAGTTTTAATTATAATATCTAAAACCTAGTACCCAAGTACTTATTTTATTATCTTTCCACTTATAACATAATAGTCAAAAATCATTTATGTTATATGAAACCAACTTTTTCACCCTGGTTAAGAGGAATAAGGCTGCTGAAAGTGGACCGATCCGTTGCTTGTTGGATCGGCAACAACACAACAGATACCCACAGCATTCGAATAAAAGGTCAAAAAAATCTTCATCATCTCTTAACCATCCACCGGCTTCCCGGCGCTTTGACCAGATCATCAATCCATCAACCTTCTTCTACTACGTTTGCCGGTTCGCAGTCGCCATTGAAGAACCTTAAGTACCCTTCGGCCACTGCCACATCAACTTGCAAACTCGCCTCTCTATGTCGGTCACACCAGTTCCTCTACTGATTTCTTCATTTCCGCATTCTATCAAGTAGGGACGCTCCAAACATAGCTCTGTCCAATGCACGCTGAGTGACTTTGAGCTTTTTTATGAGTCATAGTCAGGCACCACGTCTCAGTACCGTACGTTATCACTGGCAACACACTGGTCGAAGTCATTTGTCACAAAATGCAACACAACTAATCAGATATTTTTATTACTGTAATTTGCTTTATTCACCTGAAGTCTTAAGTGACACTCTAGTAGTAGTCACTAATTCACTAAAGTGTCATTTAAGCTTAATTAATGTCAGCAGTTGTAAAGTCTAACATGACTACTGCTTGGCGCTACTGTTTGGCTGTGGAATATCAGGCGTTCTTAATAGTAATAACTTCTTAATTCAGATAAATTAAATCCATGCACAGAAAAAAAAACAACAAATAAAAAAAAATACGATAAAGTTAATTTTTATACATATAAGAGAACTCTAGTAGGTAACCTCAAGTTTTCCTCAAGAATGTGGTCTGCTGAATGTTCCTCAGAGGTCATATGTACACAGTGGGTGTAAGCGTTCATACGCTTGCGAGGAGCAATCTTTTTACAGCATTTCAAGCGTTTTTTGAAGATCCCCATGCTGTAATAATATGTTAGTAAAACCTTTTCAGGGAGCTCAATGCATAACCGAAAGGTAAGCAGCAGTAAGCTTATTTTTAATTCATACGTATGAACATTGTTGTCATTTAGTTAGGGTTAACGCGCCGATCAAGTGACCAAGTTTATACAGTGACGAAACCTTTACGTAACCATCTCACGATTCGGCGCGCAACCTGAATCAGGATTCGCGTAAAACTATTGCGACTTGTCTGGTAGTGCTGCAATTAATTGTCATTTAAGTCTTCGCCGAATAGGTGGTCCTTTTTGAGTAAATGCTTTTTGAATGTGTGCACACGTTACTTGTAAATTTAACAGTTAAATCCTCTAATGTTCTCCACTATTTACGCAATTATACATGGTAAATAAAATACATTTTACGGATTTTAAATTGCTAGTTTATCCCTTATCTCTCTATCTACTTAATTTTAAATGTAGTATGCAAAGAATCATCAAACCCGACAAAATAAAACATAATTTTATATTATTTTGTTGAATAACATTATATGCTCCGTTTTGATAGAGCAATCATAGTTAAATTTTTGCCTTATTTTCACTCAAATCAGGAAAGCAGTGTAGATTTATTATGGCATAAACAACTTTTACTTTTCTTTTACATTAAGTGAAAAAAACCTTTTACAGATTAGGTGTAATTCCAAGTCACGATAGTTTATTCAACATAGTCTGTCTATTTTCGCATTGGCGCCAAAACTTATCGCTTTTCTTTTTTTTGTTTTTAGATATGGACTCACTCATTTAGGAGTATTTGCCAGTGCCAAATAATGACATACATAAAGTTATTTACTTAAATGCAACGTTTTCGTCATAAAGTAAAGTCCGTCATAAGTAAAGTCCGTCATAAGTAAAGTAAAGTCGAAGTCCTGCCCTGTAAAGTGATAAAACATGTCAGCACCAAAACTCATAATATATTTTTTTAAAACGTAACATTTCCTTTTAGAATTCCCATCGTTTTTAATCAGATTTTCACTGTGAAGTAATAAGATGGATTCATGAAGGAAATGGATTTGAAGGAGATAGGTAGGCGATCCGAGTCATACTACCTACTCAGGAATAAGTGGCAATGCTTAATAAACCCACTGTTCTCACTCATGACAAATAAGATACAAAATATGAAAATTAAATCAATATTTTGTATGGACAAAGGAAAACTATATTTTTTTACTTTTTTTAAATTTTATCAATCAAAGCATGTACCGTTGTTATCTATACACTTTTGCCATTTTATAGGGAGTTCATTGATTCCTTTGCTGAATTAACAAAATATTTGGAGGCGTTTTGGACTACTTCATCCGAGTTGCATTTTTTTCCATCTGAGAATTTGTCTATAACTAAGATATTATTTGAAAGTGGTAATCGGTTTTACATTTCCGATTTTCGTATAAGATCCATTTTTCATCGCTAGTAATTATACGATTCAAAATACGGTATTTTAAATGCTCCATATTTAACACGCAATGATGTCAAAACAAAATTTATGGCGCGAAACAAATGAATTATCACAATAATTGAAATTAATTTGAATTTGGATTTTCTGGCAAAACGCCGAATTTTGACATCAAAGTGGCCAGTTCGATAAAACGCCAGTTTAATTTGTAAGTACCTAATATAACTCTAGTGAGAGGCGCTTTTTTGGACGTTTAAAAGTCCTTATGAATGAAGCTAAACTTGAATAAATGAATTAGAATTTCCATTTGGTAGTAATTTGGTCCAATTATTCGTTAAAAATTATGTTAATATGCTTTAAGCGCTTGTGTTATGTTTAACTTGTGTATATGATCAAGATTCCGTCTTGGTACTTGATTGGGTGCAACTGCCTACTCCTGTAATGATACTACTCATACTAAGGTCGTGACTAATTCTTTACATGGCTTATCATGCCTTTTAATATACCGTGGAATCGTATGCATGAAACAGCATTTGTACAGGCCGTCATAAGTGGGTGCGCTTGCTACCGTGCTTATTACACGGTAAAGAGCGCTCTCACTTTTATGGACTGCATCCACTGCTTACCATGAGGTAGGACAACAGAACGACAAAACAAAATTTAGTTTATAGGGATCCTTTTTTTTTTGTTTTTGTCGGTAACAAAATGCATTTACGCACTGCCTTCCGGCCAAAGGGGGACCGAAAGGGGGTGTGGGACCACCGGCAGATGCGACAGCCAGTAATACCACTAAAAATCTTCCGACGACGCCCGCCGCTTGTTTAGAAAAAGGCCAGTACCTGGGTTGAAGCGCCCCTCCCCCCCTCCTTGTGCGACCATAGCGTGTGTGGCTGACTACTCGGAGGGTCCATGGTTAGACAGCAGGGACCCCTGCCCCCGCTGCCTAAGAACCTCCTGGCGCTGCGGCCTCTTAGTTTCCCCCCAGGTAGTCAGTACTAAGGGCACCCAGAGTCGCCAATCTCTGGGTGTTACCTTTTCACTAGCGCCTTCTGCGCCCCACCGGTAGGTGCTCAGCCCCCCCACCACGACAAGGTGGAGACCAGTCGTGGGGGAGTATATAGGGATCCTATTAAGACCTAAGGAGCCCAAACCAACCACACCTGCAAGTGGTGCACCTGCCGATCAACGGACGAGGCTCAGGCGAACATAACAGTGCCCGGTAAGGTGCAATAGGCTCGCCACCTATAACGTGGGACCAACTATGTAACTGGCGAAGTGTGGGCGTATAATATGCCTCTGCCTACCCCTTCGGGGAAACAGGCGTAAATTGATTTATGTATGTATGTAAATTTTGTATTAAAAGTACCATTGTGTTCTCTCCCGCTTTACCTTTAATTGCAACTAGCTTCAAACAGAACGCTTGATAGATAGTTTTTACCACTTAAGCTGGGAAGGGACCGCTTAAACTCAATCAGGGAAGTCTCAGAGACAAAGACCCTAGCGGTATTCTTATAAACTCACGTCACTGTATTATTATTATTAAAACAAGTAAATTAAGGACTTGCACGTATGCATTCGCGTGTGTGGTGACCTTAGTGCGGTATATTTTGAAATGTTGGCTTCGACATGCCGCTGGCTAGCACAACCTTCGACGCTGATCAGTAGATGCTGACCGGGCGGACCGCATTAACACTGCACACGGCACCTGTAATGGACAAATCACTTTATTATCACACTTAAAATAATTAACATCTAAAAAGAAGTGATCATTTTTAAATAAAAAAATAAAAACTGTGGAGTGAACTTCAATATCATGTCGGCGTTTTTAATTTTAGGCGTATTTATATTTGTATTAATCTACGCGTGGTTTCAATTTAAATTCACGTATTGGTCCAGAAGAGGTGTTTTCAATCCTAAGCCATCGTTTCCTTATGGGAATATAAAGAATGTGATTAAGAGAAAAGCGCAGTTCTTTCAGCCATATTGTGATATGTATATCCAATATAAGCACAGGCCATACGTGGGCATCTATAGCTTTCATCGACCTGTGTTATGTGTCAACGATTTGGAAATGGCGAAACGCATTTTGATAACAGATTTTGATCATTTTCAATCAAGAGGCACGTACTCTGGAGGGGTAGGGGATAAATTAGCTGGTAACTTATTTAACATACATGGACTACAGTGGAAGAATATAAGGACGAAGATGTCCCCTACATTTTCTCCTGGAAAGCTGAAAACCATGTATCCAATGGTGGAGAAGATAGCGAATGATGCGAGAGATTACGCCGACTTGCTCCATTCGAATGGAGAATCTGTGAATTTCTCGGATTTGTACGGAATGTACGCGATGGAGATTATAGCGAATATTGGTTTTGGCGTGGAATGCAACGGTTTCAAGAATGCCAAATCCGAATTTTTTGATAGAGGACGCGAGTATTTTGATCCTCAAACATTATATTGGTAAGTGTATTCTAGTAGTTTGACAATTAGGTACAAAAGTTTTTGTTTTGCTTTTTTTAGTTTGACTATTGTTCAACTAACATATTGGCCGATATTATCGAGAGTCGCGCAGGAACCTCTAAGGTAGTGGGTTCGATTTCTACACAAGACAAATATTTAAGTGCATGAATAGAAATAGTTGTCTTAGACTCGGTGTCCCATATGCACTGTAATTACTTATTTACCAATTAAAGTATATTATTTACCCATACTCCACGTTATTTTTAGATAGTTATTTTTCTCATAGATGTCCTATAAAAATATAAACTGAAAGATCGACTATAGATGAGTAAGGAACTATTTATAAGGCTTCATAATAATCGTATCATAAAAGTAAAATTAGTGCATTTGGGTTTCCTATTGCAATTTATTAATTGCGATAACAATAATGGAAAAAAGCATTATGCAAATACTAGATTTAATCAGGTACTAAGAAGCTATACCCCAGTAAACCATAGACCACTGTCGAGATTCGTAACCTTCAAATTCAGAAGGTATGAGAAGGAAGGAAATCTCGGGTTTAAACCCTGGTGGAGCCTATAACTTATCGAAGTTATGTGCGTAATTATTGTCACTTACTACGGGCTTCGGAAAGCACTTAAATCCGTTGGTCCCGGCTGTCATGAACATCTATGGCAGTCGTTTTTAGGAAGTATGTGCCTTCTAACATCCTGTCAGCTAGTAACCATAGAATGATGAATCCCTCTGGGGTGCAAAGGTCAGGCGGCAGTCGCTCCATATAATAACTGAAATGTTGTCAAAGTTTGGTTATTCAAATTCAAAAGTCATTTATTCAAGTTTGGCTCAATAGAGCTCTTATGAATGTCATACTTATAAACTAACGCGCCCATTCACTGCGGGCGGGAGCTTGATCGTAAAAAAAAGGGCAGAAAATCGTCAAGTTTGGTTTTTCTCTCGCCAGTTACAATAAAAATACCTAATATTAGAACAATTAGACCAGTAAGCAGACCTTGGGCCCTAAGCGTAAGTCTAGGGAAACCGGGTTAATGCTAGGATATGATGAAGCATTATGCAAATGCTTAATTTGGTCAAAATTACATGTCTGCTTAAAAAAAGAAAACAAGTTATAATCAAATAAAACTTGGTATTTATGTTGAAACACAGGTTGCAATTATTATAAGGTTCATTAAAAAAAAATTCTGGCTCATTGGCGTACAATATTTTATTTATTTGCAACTAAGAAAATATTGAAATAAATCATAATGAAAATCTATTATTAACAAGGCACGAAATTTCAATTATATTCTTACAGTTTTTAAACAAATCGAACTCTGCCTTAGTAGTCAATTTATATGGTTTTGTCGTAATAAAATTTCATCATAAAATAAAAACCGATTTCTAAAATGTCATTGCTATAAATAGTTTTAACCAACTTACTTAGCACTTACATTAATTAGATACAATAATCATTTAGGTATATTTAAAGTCGACGCCCTCAATGTTAGAAAATGTATGTAAGGCCACTATATATTTCAAAATAAAACATACGGCTGTGGTTACTACCAACTCATTAATATAAACTATCAAGATAGTGTTTAAAATTTGATCACCGCGCTTTCAAAATAATTCAATGTTTTGTAATGAAACTATTTCGGTTGACCACCATTATGGGGATTGAACGATTTAATATCTAACTATATGCGACAGTAACTCTGTCTGGCTTTCTCGTGGTCCCGCCAAAACTATTGAACCAATTAAAATGAGAAAGGACATACATTACTTTTTAATTGGAAAAAAGTGTTGTAAAGGGTTGAGAAGAAGGATAATAATTTATATAAAAAAACTTTATTTTTGAAGCTAGAAGCGTGAAACTATTTTGTTAGGTTTTAATAAATAATATAAATATTCATTTACAATCACACCAATTTATTTAGTTCCAAGATAAGTATCTATTATTAAGAACTTGTGTTATGGATACTAAAGAACGGATAAACATACTTACATACCTTTTTTTTGTAATAACATATAAGTACCTATGTCTTTACTATTATTATTTGTATTTACTTATATTAAGATATACATAGGAAAACACCCAGACCAGAACAAATATCCATGCACACAAAGATTTGTCCTTTGTGGGAACCGAACTCACGACCTCTGGAGTGAAGTGCAGGTATTTTGACTTCCACGCTATATCGGTCGTCAATATTCGGTCGTTTTATTTATAGCTTATATAAATTTGATATTTAAATTTACTCAAACAATTTGCGCGACATATTCGAATTTCACGCGGACGAAGTCGCTAGCGAACCAGTAGTTATTAATTTGTTGTTATAATTTTCTCTAAAAAATATTTTTACAATATAGTTGAAGACACACCATTTAGTATAGTTTATGTAATATACCTATAAGAGGAGGTATTCGTATTAATTTGATAAAACATCCCTCTTGAAGCACTTGTAGCTCCGCGGTGTTAGGTGATCGGAAACGATCATCGAAGTAAAGCAGAGTTCACAGTGGCCAATCCTTGGATAAGTGACCGTTTGTTGTGCAATTAATTTTTGTTCCCGTTTATCACTATGCGTGGTTGGTGTCAAGCATAGAATGTAAGAGGCCTAATTTGGCGGCTTGAAAAAATCCAACAGGAGGTCGCTACACACAATACGCACTACGTCTGCGTGAGTGCCTCAGATCGTACTTCCTCATGTTGAATCGTGAGAGGAGGCTCAGGCTCTGTAGTTCACACCACAGAGCGCGAGCTTTAATAGGCAAAGCATTTATAATATTTACTTCAATAAAACGTGTATCACACAGGTTTTTTTTTTTTGAAATAGTAGCTGTTGGAATCCTTATCTGTGTAGTAATTTGTAGAACTACTGAACTGAATTTCATAATTCTTTTAACTATAAACTTAGCCAGCTTATAAACTTAGCTTAACTTAGCCAGGGTTACAATTGTAATAAATGTTTAAAGTTCAATGCAAGTTGATGTAGATTATTTGTTGCCTTACGTTGCATAAATGAATATATGTTAAATTTATTTTCTAAATCATTTTTAATGGGACTAACAATATAATTGACGAAATGTGGGCGTATGCTTCTGCCTACCCTTTTGAGGAAACAGGCCTGATATTATATAAAGGGTTTCATTGTAGATACTATATTAATACCGGCTGGGGAACAATATATGACTTTTTTTAATACTATTTTTTTAAATCAAGCCCCGTTCCGCTGTGAATGAGTTGCTGTTAAATTGGCGTTCAAAGGCTTTATTTTATAAATAATGTGGATTTGTCTTGTGTATCTGTTGTACTTTGATTCTAATAAACTTGTTAATTATAAGAATATACAGTTGGTTTATTTGCACACCGAGATCAAGGTAATACTATAGTTAGAGAGTTGTTTAAGGAAATTGGTATGCGAATATTGACGTTTGCGCAAACTGCATTGACAAACACAGTTTATTTTTACATAAATACATATGTATGTATTTATGTAAAAATAAACTGTGTTTGTCAATGCAGTTTATTATTATTGCATGTACATATGTATGTATTTATGTAAAAATAAACTGTGCTTGTTAATGCAGTTTATTATTATTGCATGTACATATGTATGTATTTATGTAAAAATAAACTGTGTTTGTCAATGCAGTTTATTATTATTGCATGTACATATGTATGTATTTATGTAAAAATAAACTGTGCTTGTTAATGCAGTTTATTATTATTGCATGTACATATGTATGTATTTATGTAAAAATAAACTGTGTTTGTCAATGCAGTTTATTATTATTGCATGTACATATGTATGTATTTATGTAAAAATAAACTGTGTTTGTCAATGCAGTTTGCGCAAACGTCAATATTCGCATACCAATTTCCTTAAACAACTCTCTAACTATAGTATTACCTTGATCTCGGTGTGCAAATAAACCAACTGTATATTCTTATAATTAACAAGTTTTGTAGAATTAAAGTACAACAAATACACAAGATAAATCCGCATTATTTATAATTAAAACTATATAATTATGTGAATGTTCACGCGTGTTTCCCCGAAGGGGTAGGCAGAGGCATATTAAACGCCCACACTTTGCCAATTATATAGTTCATCTCACGTAATAGGTGGCGAGCCTATTGCCGCTTACCGGGCACTGTTATGTTCACCAGAGCCTCGTCTGTTGATCGGCAGGTGTACCACTTGCAGGTGAGGTTGGCTTGGGCTCCTAAGATGTTGGTAGGATCCCTATACACCTGATTATATTCTAATATTAAGTTAATTTTCTTATAAGTGGAGAAAAATATTAGACTAGACGATCTTCTTGCCCCTTTTTTTACAATCAAGTTCCCGCCCGCAGCGAATGGGCGCGTTATTTTTTAAGTTTGACTTTAATAAGAGCTCTTTATTGAGCCAAACTTGAGCAAATGATTTTTTTTTCTTTTACAAAATGGCAAAGGATTTTTTTTCCTTTTACATAATGGCTTCGTTCGTTTAGCACATTTAGCCAGTCTCAAGTAAGAGATGTATTAATAACGTTTAAATCATAGTAAATGAGAATGAGAGGTGATAAAGATGATAAATGGTAAATAAGATGCCCTCCCCCTAAACACCTTGAGTTCTCAGTAAAGATGTGGGACTATACTGAGATCTCACATGGACTTCTTGAGAGAATTTGAAAAGTTATATTGCACTGTTTTGTTTGATTTACTAACACTCATGTACGTTCACAAACACTTAACTGTTAATAATCCACCGTTATTATACACTAATTTTCGAAATATCACTAATGTTAGAAAATAAAACAAAACTGCAGACATGACGCTTTACTTTCCCGCCAAGAAGTCCTCTAAGCGTCTTAGAAGGAGTTTAAGCTAACTTCATATAAAATATTATAAAATTTCGGCCAAATAGTTTAGAAGTGAAAGCTGAAAAAACGAACTAATTTTCCCAATTATTGCTGTTATTTTAATGCAGAATTATTACTCAAGTTTAATGGATATCTGTAACTAAACAGCGATTATAGAAAGTATATTGTTAGTAGCTAATAAAAACAGCGGCTTCGGCCGAAACTTCGGGTAATTTATGTCTGAAGCCGAATGTTCGGTCGGACACTATCTGATAACCGTTAACCTTTCAGGACGATCATCCGAGCTTTCTCGTTCATAGCGCCGGATACGTTCGACAAGCTGAAACTGCGGCGAATAAGTACTAGGATAGAGAATTTCTTCTACAGCCTAGTGAAGCAGACGGTAGAACACAGGGTGAAATTCGGGTATACCCGAAACGACTTCCTGCAGACACTGATTGAACTGTGGAATTCCAAAATGAATAAAGGTAATTCTTCCTTTCTATTTAACAATGTTTTTTTAACCTAAGGTTGCTTAAGCCAGACTTTTTGCAGGCTTTTGTTTCTGCGGTTAGATCTAGTGAAATATTGTATTTCCTAGTGGTAAATAAATGTCATAACTCTATGGTTTTAGAACTAAAGGTGCAATATGAGTTAGTTTAGGTCATGATGAAATTTCAGCTGTTAAACTATTAAAGCGTACTTCAGGATGAACAGTTACATACAATCTTTATATTTATTTAAAAAATAATATAATTATCGCGGTGGTGTTCTTAATTCCGGAAGCGTGGCAGATCTTTTCTTGAGAATATTTTATACATAATACACTCAAGGGTACACGAAAGAGCAAATTGCTTTGCTCTGCACTCGAGACGAGACTTTGTTCCGAATATGGAACACGTTTCAAACATTTCTGTCTCGATTATCCGATATACACTAAGCCTGAATGTCGATAAAATTGGTTCATACTAGGTTAGGTTAAGCCGTGTTGTATCGGCCAAGAATAGAGCCACCCTTTCACATCTGACGGGGAGTCATAAGAGTCGACGAAGAGAAATCCTATTTGATGATGGGCAGCAGCAAAACCTGCGAACTGGCTTGCACTGCAATCACCCACCCGCCTACACAGCATGGTGACAATGAGCAGATATCCTCAATAGAATGTAATTTATTGGGGAGGGTAATGTTCAGCAGTGGACTTTATAAGGCTGATATGATGAGGTTAGGTTCACGTGGTGCCCGTCTCTCGTTGGTTGGTTTAGTATTTCATTGGAATGACGAGGGTGATATAACATTTATTGTATGTGTTATTGCTCTTTTCAGTTGAAGGCACCAACGAACAATCCCCGTTCAACATGGACGACTTGGCAGCTAACACACTGCTTTATATGATAGCGGGATACGAAACATCGGCGACCACAGGTATTTTTGGCAAATCCTTACTAATTTAATAAATTGTATCTGTTTATTTGCATAGTAAAAATATTTCAATATAAAACGGTTTAAAACTTTAAAAAGGTTTTAGTAAAAGTAAAAATGAGTTTAGATATTAGTAAAGATGTATGTAGTCTGTGTGAGCCACAGGAACTGTAATTTTTTTTATGTCCTGTTCCCAATGTTTACAATTCCCAATTAAATTTATCAAAAAGGGTTAAAGACAACTTTATAAATAAACATACAGGCAGAGTAACATTTACATTAATAACATTCGCATATATTAAAAATATCTTAGCTAATCAGCCGCAAATGCTTGCAATCCGTCGCAATCTCTTGCGAATCTGGTTCCGCAGAATACCGGTTCGGCGTGTTATTATTACAACCTGTATGTATTGTGACAGGTCAGTTCTCTGCCTACCACTTGGCCCTGAACCCCACCATTCAGGACAAGGTGAGAGAGGAAATCAACAGGGTTCTGGAGAAGCACGATGGTGTTTGCACGTATGAGGCGCAGAATGAGATGACCTATTTGAACATGGTGCTCGAAGGTAAATCAAATCAAATAATTTATTTGTCATTACTATATGGTAAATATAGTTAATAACGTTTGCCATCAATTGCTCATCAATCCTAGCATTATCCCGGTTGCCCTAGACTAAAGCTAAGGGCCTAGGGTCTGGTTTAACCAGATATGGCTGAATTTCAGTTATTGCATGAAGCAACCTAGAGGGAATCATAAAAAAAAGTTGTTTTGCCATTCTATATTTATGCAATGAAGTTTTCGTAAGAAAATACTAAAATCGTAAGTAAAAAACGGAATGCAGGATAGTAAAAATAAGGGGCAGATAATTAAGGGATAGAATGAAAATAACTTAAGAATATCAATCATTAAAATCGATCAAACTGTTGGGAGATTAAGATCTCTGCACACCAAAGCTAGTGTTTGTGAACGACTTTAGAAAAAAAAGCTATTTTTTTTTTTTCTTTTTTTTTTAGACACTCACACCAATTATTTAGTTCCAAGATAAGTATCATGAAGAACTTGTGTTATGGATACTAAATAACGGATAAACATATATAAATACTAGACGATCGACGACGACGATATTAGACACCCAGGTTTGTTTTGAAGCTATAGTAGAGAATTTAATAAGTTGGTTTCTACATAAAATTAATAAATATCTTTGGAGATTCAAACACAACATTCACGCCTGTTTCCCCGAAGGGATAGGCAGAGGCATATTGTACGCCCACACTTCGTCAATTACATTATCGTTCCCACGTAATAGGTGGCGAGCCTATTGCCGCTTGCCGGGACCTGTTGATCAGCAGGTGCACCACTTGCGGGACTGTTCGAAAGGGTTACCGCGGCCTTGGTGTTACAGGCTCAAGAAGGAACATGGATGGTTTTTTGTCAGTAAAAGTCTGACACACCCTTCCGCTTCACCCACAGCGGAAGACGGTCATTTGATGATTTTCCATACGAAAAAAAAAAAAAAAGTTGCACCACTTGCATGTTAAGTTGGCTTGGGCTCCTTAGATGTTAGTAGGATCCCTATATATATATACTAAGCAGATTTATATAGGCATATGGGTAAACATAATTTTATTTTAAATTTTCTTAAATACAATAATACGTGAATATGCACCACCTAACGCAACCAACGTATAGTCCTCCGATTAATGAGAGGTTAAATGTCACTTTAAACGATGACAGATCATGTTTAATAATACATAAGAAATATTAATTTTCGCAAAAAGGTACTCATTAAAATAATCAGCAACAATTGAAAACGTAAAATTTTTAGTCGTGTTTCCCAAGGTCGGCCACTTGTGGCTGTTCGGTTGACGCGACGGGTAAACACACTGGCCACATGCCTAACATTAAATTGGCAATGAATTCTGTACTTTCTCTTTCAACAAAATAGTTCTTGCGAAAAATTAAAAAAAAAATTGAGGTTCCGCAAGTGAGTATCTGCAGTTGTCGCCACGATGGGTAAGCCCGTCAGTAGACTTTCTTGATCTCTGAGACCGATATGATGATAATTATATTCAATGCCATACTAATATATAATAAAGTAATTTTTTTCCTTTGGCGGGCCAGCTGGAAGATATTTCTTTTTGGAATAAGCTGTTACCAATACCCTGTACCCAATGTTTTTTAGATTTAAGTTTTATGTATGTACATTCCAGTGTGTGTGCTAAATAAATAAATAATGGAAATCTATTTTCGTGGTGACTGCCTATAAACTTTTTTGAAGACTAGATTCGCGTCTGAGATCGTGGGGACGTATTAGAACACCTAAAATTAAAATATCCAAAGTTAAAACCCCGATGTTCAAAACCCCTAAAATTACAATACCTAATGGTTCTAATAACCTAATGATGAAACCCCGAAGTACAAAACAACTAAGTTTGAAATTTCTAATATCCAAATCACCTAATAGTTCAAAATATTTAAGGTCATAATAATACAAGCTCACAATGTCGTAATTCAAAACATCGAAAGTTAAAATACCTACATTAAATATGAGAAGATTGAAAACAAAATATATTTAACAAATGTGGGTACCTACAAAGAATAATGACGTTGCGGTTGATATTTCTGTTGATATTCGATTCGGTTAGGTTATATCGTGACCACAATGCACGAGCCGAGCGAGCGAAGCGAGCGTGCCGCGGCAGCGGCCGGCGAAGTGCCAGAAAATACTTTGGTCACGTTATTCTCCTCCTTTTATAGTGAACATAGTGAATTCCAACAGCTGGCTGGACTCCTTAAATAAAAAATGTAAATTTATATTTGAAAAAACGTTTAATCATACATATTGTAATTAGGTCACTAAGTTTAAGTCAAAACTTATTAATGAAAAATAAAGTTATTTAAAAATTATTAATTGACAATTAAAGATTCGAAGCGATATTCAGCGAAATTGTTATATGGCTATAATTATGATTATTTTGTATTGATTATAAATAAAAACTACTTTTACATTTAAAACTTTGATTATTTTGAATTTAGATCAACCTACCATTAGGGATTATATCTTTAGATATTTCAAGTTTAGGTATAGTGAAGTTAGGGTTTATGGTCTTCGATATAATAATCGTTCGACATTTAGAACTTTCATTATTTTGAATTTAGGTCAACCAATCATTAGGTATTGTAATTTTAGGGGTTTTGAACATCGGGGTTTTAACTTTGGATATTTTAATTTTAGGTGTTCTAATACGTACCCGAGATCGTACCGTGATACTTACTTACTTACCGTTTGATAGTGATACGTTATTTTTTT
This sequence comes from Musotima nitidalis, assembly GCA_949126915.1. Taxonomy (NCBI): domain Eukaryota; kingdom Metazoa; phylum Arthropoda; class Insecta; order Lepidoptera; family Crambidae; genus Musotima; species Musotima nitidalis. Next base: position 10,276,053 of record OX421431.1, read on the forward strand.
GACAAATAAATTAATTTCATATAAATAGTTAGACACTAGGACTATCCCATAGTAAGCATAAGGTAACCTACTCGTATTACATGATAATACGATACCCTCATTTTGGAAGGCTGTTCAAAGTGGACGCAAAAAGTCGAAAAGTCGGGCTCGTAATGTCGAAACCAGGATATCGCTCAGATGATATAATAGAATATTTCTTTATGCTTGGTACTTCAATATTTTTAAGTAGGTACTTCTTATGTAAAGGAGAACTAAAATTATAAGCTCGAATTTAAATAGTTTGGATGTGATGGTGTTCTTGATATAGTTCCATGGATAACCTTAGTAGATTACGAGTTTCTCAATGCTGCACGCTGACTGACCTTAATAGCCCTTTTGACCCTACGATCATAAAATATTCTAAACGGAAAATTACTATGCTTAATTTTTAATACACCAAATTATGCTTAGCATTTATTTTACTAATATTTCTGTGGTTTAAACTTTAAAACAATAAAAGATCATGATGCAGAATTAAAGACATTTATTGGTCACACCAAAAAAAAATAAAGAATTTATAACAACTATATTCTAATTAATCAATTATCGCCAACTAGATGACATGGTTTAATGTAAAACTGTAATCTTATATTTTCTGATTGATACAGAATGAGGCCTTTAAAAAGGGCGCTAAAAGGATTTTAAAATATCAGCAAAGCCTTAGTGATGCGCTTTACTCTTCGTAAGTAGTACATATAGTGCCGGTCAAATTAAACAAACAGCAAAAAATTTACACTTAAATAAACACAAATTAAATTCAAGCAATCAGATAAGGCTTCTTCCGATGCTCCTTAATGTAGGTGCGCCACCTTAAAGGGGCGGGAGTTGCCTACGAAGACGAGTTGGCTAGAATCTAGACAATGACCCGTCTCCCGCCGAAAACACTGTACTTAAGAAAAGAGGTCTTTTCTGTGTAGCTTTTTTGGCTTTGGAATTCCCTGCTGCTATCCATCTGTTTCCTCTCCATATGTTTCTCAGCTCCTAAAATCCCGGGACTTATAAGCGGGGCATGGAAAGGCATTTATGCAGCCCGTCATCAAAGGGTGCGCTTGTAACAGTGCTTATTCCACGGTATGAAGCGCTCTCATATAGATAGCACTGCGTCAAGAGTGGGGCTTTTTACCGTGCTTATTCTAGATAAGATAAGATAATAATTTATTTGAATCACAAAATTCTACGATTTGAAGCACTCTTACATTTCTGGACTGCATCGACTGCTTATCATCAGCCAGGATGTGGTCATTATGAGTAATCACATTTGAAGAAAATACCACTTTAATAACAATTAATGTCTTCCAGAAACTATGCGGCTATATCCTTCAATGAGAGCGATATTCCGAAGATGTACCAAGGAGTATCAATTAACAGACAATTTGGTGGTAGAGAAGGGGACTTTGGTGTTTGTGCCCTGTGAAGCCATCCAGACGGATCCAGATATCTTTCCGGAACCTTTCAAGTTCGACCCGGAAAGGTTCACACCGGACAAAAAAGCCAAATTCCACCCCTGTCATTGGATGCCGTTTGGGGAAGGTCCTAGAAAATGTTTAGGTAAGTAATTAAGTGTTATTTTCCCATGATTCTGAATTAGCCATTATGAAAAGAAGTGCATAGAAATATGGTCAGTAAAATTCGTCCGTATGACCTAAAGGTACCTACTTCGTTATTTACGGATCCGTACCCAAAGGGTAAAAATGGCTGTCCGTCCGTCTGTCACCAGGCTGTATCTCATAAACCGTAATAGTCAGATAGTAGAAAGGTTTACAGATGATGTATTTCTGTTGCCGCTATAGCAAAAAATACTAAAAAACAGATTAAAATAAATATTTAAGGGGGCTCCCATATAATAAAATTATATAGTACCTTGTTATAATACATAATGGTATAGATTATAGAACCTTTCGTGCGCGAGTCCGACTCGCACTTGGCCGGTTGTTTTTGGGTTATTTTAGGTCTAGTTTTTTTGTATAATTACCAAAAATACAGACAAAAGTATTTAATTCACTATTTGTATTTAGTTACAAGAACTTGTAGATAACATAAATAAAAAAAGTCATGTCTTGACATAACAAACAGACACTTAAGTTTTATTTATTTGTATTGATTTTGGTAAACATCGGTCAAACACATAAAATACCTTGCAATGATAGCATCGACACATATTATGCAAGACTTCTGTCAATAACTAAGATTTATGTTCGGCAAAACACATAATAGGTAACCAACTATGTGGAGTTATTGACCTTCACCTAGAGATCACAATGCAGGCAGGTGCGATTATGAGGTGTGCATTTAAAGTGTGTGCCGACACTTAACACATAAACCGCAGATGACCGTCAATTTGGCCGTGCTCACAAAATAGTGCTAATAGTCAACTAACATTAGTACAAAAATGCTCTAATATAATAGTTTATTCTTTTAGGCTAAAAAAGTTTTTATTGTTCGCCTAATATAAAGTATATTTTGCATTGTCAATTTTTAACAAGATAAGTATCATTAGAACGAATAAACTTACTTGAATACTTTTTCTTTTTTTGTAAATGAATACTTAATAAACATAGAAAACACCCAGATCAGAACAAATACTCATGTTCATGCACACAATTTGATCTGGAAGGAAATCGAACCCACGACCTTAGAAGCGGATTGTATACTGACCTCCACGCCTTATCGGTCGTCAAAAGATTATTTTTAGATATACGAGTATATTATGTTGGTTTAAATATTGTTAACTTGTTTTTACTATATGATTTAAACACAAATATATAAGATGTCAAATTAAGAGCTTCGTATTAAATGCTTATGAAAATAAAAAACGGTGCTTAGAACAATTTAAAATAATTTTGTCTATGTTATCTCATAAGGAGTAATACAGGACACTTTTTAACCTAAGTACGTATAGGTGAAGCGGATAAAGTCACGAGCGGCCATTAGTATATACCAAACAAACATATTTTACGAATTTTAATAGCGTTTCCATACATAATGGCGATTAAAATATTTAATTTGCTATAGTTAACGTAAGCTAAAGCTATAATGAAGCGTATATACTAAAACTTTTTTATAATAAATTTATTCTATTTTAAAACTTACTTTAAAATTTTAAAACTTTTACTTTATACAAAAATTATATATTAAAACTATAATAAAGCGTAAACATAAGAAGAATTGTAGGTACATACATAATACTTGGAAACTAACGACTTTTTTTTTTCATACAGGTGTCCGACAGGGATACATACAATCCAAGATGGCGTTAGTTAAGATCTTACAAAAATTCGAGCTTACAATTGACAGCAGAACACTCGTCCCAATGAGAATAAAAACAACAAGTTTGGTACCACAAGCAGAGGGAGGCGTTTGGATAAAACTAAAAAAACTGAGCCAAGAAAATATCAAAAGTGCAACGTGAATTTGTGAATTTATAGTTTTAAGTAAATTATGGACAATACTTGGTTATAATTATGTTTGTTTGTGAATACATTTTGTACAGTGAATGGGAGTGTATTATTTCGTTGGCGGTCATGGCATTTATGGAAAGATAGGAAGTGCAGCGCATTTCCTATGTCGAAAGGTCCAAGTGCATCTCGATAAGGAGTTTTTAACATTTTACCTTTATGCTAGCCATCTGCTTTGCTGCAAATTAATATCATGATTGGGTTGTGTTTAACATTTCATCAAATTTAATAAGTTGCCAACCTTACCAAACCTTACGGACAGTTTATTTCTGTTGTATAATATTTGTGATGTGCTATTGGAATCTAAGTATAAGAAAATCAGCTCCCATTCAATGCAAATTCAGTATTTTTAATACGAAATTTTATATTTTTTAAAGACATTACATACATGCACAATAGGGGATAGGCAGAGGCATATTATACGTCCACATTTCGCCAATTGTATTGGTGGTCCCACGTAATAGGTGGCGAGACTATTGCAGCTTCCGGGAACTTTTCTGTTCGCCAAAGCCTCGTCCGTTAATCAACAGGTGCACCACTTGCAGGTGAGGTTGGCTTGGGCTCCTTAGGTCTTGGTAGGAACCCCATTCACCTTTTTAAAGAGTCATTTAAAAATATGTCTTTTTTTAAACAGTCAGCGAAGAGAGAGATTCTTTTATTTCTTAATTATAACATTTATGATTAGTTTCAGAAATAATATAAATGTAAATTTGTGGCATATATTTACAGAATATGTTTATTTATGAATAGATTATAATGTTCATAATTTACAAATTATAATTGTCTTAAAGTGAACGAGTATTATAATGAATGGTTATAGCAATAATGGTAAATATACGAATACATGTTTATTAACATAAAATTTTAAACTTAAATATCAATAGATTTTTTCAAAACTTATGTTATATTTAATCAAATAACCTTTGCAGTATGATGTAATACTTACTATGAATCGAAGGAAACTTGTTAAGAATAGGACAAGGTTAAAAATACACATTTGATAAATAAATCGTTAAAATGTTATGGATTTTGAATAAGTAATTCTTGTAAACATTCTGAGTATCTTTATTGTGTTGCCTTAAATTGTTTAGTTAGTAAAATTAAGATAGTTAAACTATTTAAATAAAGCACTATCATGAGGTATTATCAGCCACAGCTTAATTGTATTTCGACGTATGTAATAAGAAAAACTATGACACAGCACATTGTCATATACATGTATTTATGTAAGTATGTTTATCCGTTACTTAGTATCCATGATAACACAAGTTCTTAATAATTTTTGGAACTAAATAAATTATAATAATTGTCAGAAAATACTCTTTATTTATTTATGTCTACTAAATAATTAAGCACTCCAGAAGTTGAACAAAGAACATAATTTAAAAAAAGTAATGGGAAACCCGCGCAAAACTTTAAAATAATAATATGTAATTACTTTTAAGTGTTTTATTTTAAGTGATAATTTTTAAGCTTAAAATATGAGCGGAAATTATAGATTTCTCGAAAACTACCATGTGAAATCTATATAATTACAATTCAACGATAAACATATTTTTTGTAGAAAACAGAAAATCATGTGAAATCTTAAAAATTATAACTCGACGATAAACATATTTTTTGTAGAAAACAGAAAATTTTTAAAGAATTTAAAACTACAAAAAGAAGTCAAATAATAACAAAAATACTTTTTAGAAGCAGGTTTGTTTCCCGGTTTTCCACAGCACAGTTCAATATTTACGGCAAATGTACACGTGGGTTGCCGAGCAAGTTTAAAATCAACTAGATCTGAAAGGACTACCTTCTCCCAGTTGTAGACTTTATCTTTACATAATCGTTATTTCTCAAGGTCGACCAACGACTCCATCGAGCAAAAACGAAACTGGGTGTTTTTACGACCAGAAGTGCAATAATATAGTCGAAGTGAGTTGACCCTAAATGATCATTATTCCTACCTGCTTCTATCTATTCGACCTATTTTTATTTAATAGGTTTTATTGAAAATTAAAAGCCAATATCGATTTACATTAATAGCGGATGCCAACGATTTTATCCGCGTCGCCTACAGATACTTTCTTATTTGATTTAGTTACTCCTTATGACCACTGTGATATCTGCCAGTGAAAATAGCGTCATTATAACTGTTTCGGAGATTAGATTAGATTACCAAACACAAAACACAACCATATTTTTGTTATAACCACCGAATCATATTCTTATGCATATATTGAAAAGCTTTTACAAAACAACTCTTAAATTTTATTTTTTCGCTGATGTCATAAACACTACCTCAGTTTACTTGAAGGAAGTCGCTGGCAGCTGCAAGTTAATTCTCAAGCTGCGTTTCTTTAAAGTGGTAAACATAATCCCACCATAAATGGAACCTTATGAAGTTGAGTTAAGGTAGAAAACCAATGAAAAATGTCAACATGTTCTGCCCGTTAAAGGGTTAGAACATTGAAAGATAGGCATAGGCATAGGCCTATTGACAAGAAGTATACGATTTGAATATTAACTTGAATATTTAGCCGCAGTTGTGTAAGTAAGTCAAGTTCACGCAAGACGGTTGGAAGCGCTCGAATCGCTTTACGTAAGATAGACAACATATTTGTGCCAACTTGACCTTCGTTATAACAACATGCAACTTGCAATGTTTCGCACATTCACACGGGTGTTGCCCAAATCTATCCGGATTTTTGAATGATTACTAACAATGTTAGGTACATTTAGGTTTAACGGGAATAGCATTTAGTACGAAGTTATGTCTGAATCCTGAGCTACTAGTTTTAACGATAAACGTTAAATTTTTGTAGATTTTTCTTAACCTAAATTATGAAACGCATTTTGTGTTGGGTTGGAAGTTCCAAGGAATCTTGAAACAAAACAAGTTTGCCTGATGCTTAGCAAATTAAGTATTTATTATTGTATCGCTACTAAAGGCTCATCGCTTAGCATTATTAAATTATAATATGTAATACTGGCAGCTGACTTTCGGAATCATAACTTGCATCATCTATCATTTGAACAATAAAATATGCAGACAACTGTATCTTTTAATAAGAAAGAACGTAGACGAATATCGTATTCTCATGAGCAAAGATGGCTCCAGCTTATCTAGCGCCCTCTGGTACGCGACAGGTGAAAATGGAATAGGTAAGTAGTACCTATTCTATTTTATTCGATCAAGTAGAGTTCAGAGTACGCATTGGGCGCCCCTTAATGACCATGCGCAACGCACACCCTGCACCTTGAGTAAAGCCGCCTCTGATCATAAGCAATTATTTGAATTAACTAATCTTGCTTTTCTTTTTTCTTAGATGTCTGTGTTTCTTTTTCTACTTGAAGCGGCATTGCATCAGTCTCCGCGCTTTCGACATCCTCAGGTTCTGTTATATGAACTTTTGGAGTATTCTTCTTCGGACGTTTTTCGGTCTGCATCGAAGCATGCTTTAAATTGGATTTCATAATTCTCTTACGGGTGTCAACATTATCTGTAAGCTCCAACCTATCTGGGTCCAAGTCTGTCAACGGTGGTTTGCTTGTAGATGGTTCAGCGTCTTCCTCGCTTGCCTTTATATATTTATTAACCGATCTTAAAATGTCATTATAAATATATTTCATCATCCCCTGTACTGTAGAGTTGTCGATAGAATCTTGTAGAATTTCATCATCATCTTCTGGTTTATCTACTTTTCTAGATATAGAGGATTTGATGTTATCTTTTCCAAGTTGTCGAGTTATCGGCAAAACCTGGCTGTTTTGCGCAGATACGGACGTACCACTAGGGAAGTCTGTTAAATCAGCATTTTGAATCAAGTTATACAACATTCTGATAATAAAATGGTATTTTTTTGGAAACTTTCCGAAAGCTGCTAAGCGAGCAAGTTTGTAAGTTTCAGAAGGGACAAGAGCTTCATTAGATTTTTCCTCAAATGTTTGAGACATGTATAACATTCGACTCCTTTCTTCTGGATCTGTGTCACCAGGGTATGTGGTTAGGGTGTAAGCGTCAGTGAAATGAACCTTGCTAGGTGAATGTGGGGTGGACAAGTCTAAAGAGGCTGTGGACCCATGTTCATTAAACCATATATCCGGAGAAACAGTTCGTATTTGAGTCTCGTTCTGCTCCTGGAAAACAATACGAAGTTTTGTCATACAAAATTTTCATCAGATACAATCCAATAGAAAGAAAGTAAGGAATAAGAAAATGAGGAATAAGAAAGAATGGAATAAGATAGTAAGGAAGAAGAAAGAAAGAAAAACGTTTATTCAAAACCATGTACAAAAATAAAAAGAAAAAATAATTTAAAACTGAAGATACCCACATCTCTACATGATTATGATAAGGTATGTACTCAGCAAATGCGGTAGCATCTAAGTGATGCCTCGACGATGGTCTTCCGTAGATACCTAAACTAAAATAATATATAAGATACTAATACAAAAATAAAAATATTACAATATAAAGGCCCTCCCTTTATATTGTGATATATTTATTTTTGTTTAGTATCATATATATTGCTACACAGAGTATTTATTATGAGATATACAAATTACAGATTAAAATTGGACTCCAATTTAATATAATAGTTATAGCCACGCATTTATTTGGCTTGCCTTAAAATAAACAATTTATAGTCATTTTAATAAATAATATATAAGCATGTACACTACTACTACTAGTTATTGTCCTTTTGATTGTTAATATGATATTTTTGTAATTTTCTTTGAAAGCACGTAATGAAGAAAACTTTGAAAAGGGCGGTGGGATATTGTTCTAACATTTTGTGGAAGAATAGCGGCAACTTCCACGAAATGCAGCTGTGTTATGGCTCGGACAACCAAGTAAAGAAGAAGCAAGAAGAAGAAGAAACCAACCAAGTTCTAACACGATTAGCAAATAAAAATAATTCATATAAATAAATAAAATTAGAGGTTAGGAAGCTGCTGAAAGTTTATATTATTTCACGGAGAATATTATAGTGCAATACTGTGAGTCGATGTGACTGACGATACAGCCCCAATTGAAAGTATACTTCTTATTTTTATTGCTTATATGTATGTATGCCGAAACGTAGCTATGTTTCGCCAGTGCGAACTAAAAATAGTCGAAAAACCTACCATAAGGTACCTAGAAGTGTTTCAGAACCAGCAAACGCACCGCTTAATAAGATGGCAGATAAGATAATAAATAAATAAATAAATAAATATTCTCTTACAATTACACCAATTATTTAGTTCCAAGATAAGTATCATTAAGAACATGTGTTATGGATACTAAATAACGGATAAACATACATAAATACTTTTTTTTTTTGTAAATACATACTTAAGATACATAGGAGAACACCCAGACCAGAACAAATATTCATGTTCATGCACACAAAGATTTGTCCTGTGTGGGAATCGAACCCACGACCTCTCGAGTGAAGTGCAGGTATACTGACCTCCACGCCATATCGGTCGTCAATAGTGAACCAACTTTTATTTTTTTAGGAGTAAAAAGTAATCTAGCATACTTACTAGCATTTTTTCAATATTTCCAATAAGGTCGACGTTGACACACACAAGCTGGAAATCTACGGCTAGTAGCACCCTTGCAGTGGCCAGGGCTGCCGAAAGTAACCAGCATATTGTATGGAGCCACGCCGAAATTATCGTCAGACGGATGGCTTGGTACACCCCTCGAATACGTCTTTCGTATATCAATGTTGCCACGTTTACCGTGTACGAGCAACTGAAAAACATAATTATCTTAAGAATCTCTCAGCATCATCATATCCTAACATTATTCTGGTTGGAGTTTTGCTATAGATATTTATAACAGCCAGGACAAATGGCTTCACATGATTTCCGAGGCACGGAGCAAGCGATAATTACGCACATAACTTCGGAAGGTCATGGGACATTGCTGCGCACCACTTTTAAACCTGGTTCTCTCTAAATTTGAAATCTATGAGTCTTGCCGCTGGGCTATCACCGCTATGTCAGGAATTTGCATTCTGATTAAAGAAGGTAAGTAGTAAGTTTTAAGAAGATAAAAGAAGAAGTTAATCTCGAGTTAGGACTCATGATCCATCGTCTTGTCTCATAGATAAGCGCAATCTTCGACTTACAAACCAGGGTAAGAGTGATTCAAGTAATCTCGGTGGAGCCGAGCGAATCCAATATGAATTATTTGCAACAGGTGTGAGACGCTATGGTCGCACGGGGAGGTAGGAGGGGCGCGTCCACTACGCCTCTCTGAGGAGGTCCTCCCGGTTTTGGTCCGGGGGAGTTGGCCGCAGGCGGGGTGTCAGAAGCTGCAACCCAGGTACTGGCCCCCGCCTCTTTCTCAACAAGCGGCGGGCGTCGTCGGAAGATTTTAAGTGGGTATTACTGCTGGCAGTCGCTTCTGCCGGTGGTGAGTCCCACACCCCCATTTGTTTCTCCTTTAGCCGGAAGGCAGTGCGTAAATGCAATTTGATACCGACGTAAAATAAAAAATAAAAAAAAGGTGTGAGACATCCGCTTGTTAGCATTTTTCAAGCAGCCTTTTAACAAGACTCTTAACAAAGCCTAACATCTGCAATGCTATTATAATCTACTGTAAAAATCAGAACCAAAATTTCGACGGCCTTTTTTTTTTTTTTTTTTGTTTTACGTCGGTAACAAAATGCATTTACGCACTGCCTTCCGGCCAAAGGGGGACCGAAAGGGGGTGTGGGACTCACCACCGGCAGACACGACCGCCGGCAGCAATACCCACTAAAAATCTTCCGACGACGCCCGCCGCTTGTTGAGAAAGAGGCGGGGGCCAGTACCTGGGTTGCAGCTTCTGACACCCCGCCTGCGGCCAACGTCCCCCGGACCGAAACCGGGAGGACCTCCTCAGAGAGGCGCAGTGGACGCGCCCCTCCTACCTCCCCCTGCGACCATAGCGTGTGTGGCCGACTTCCCGGAGGGTCCATAATTAGACAGCAGGGGCCCCCTGCCCCCGCTGCCTAGACCCTCCTGGCGCTGCTGAGCGGGCCCTCCTGGCCTACCCGCAGCGCCCTCCATAGGTCCCTCTTAGTTTCCCCCCCGGTAGTCAGTACTAAGGGCACCCAGAGTCGTCGGTCTCTGGGTGTTACCTTTTCCCTAGCGCCTCCTGCGCCCTACCGGGAGGTACTCAGCCCCCCCACCACGACAAGGTGGAGACCAGTCGGGGGGGGAAAAATTTCGACGGCCTGCGTCAACAAACTAATTAACCACCACACATAATCGTATAACAGGGATGACCGATAAAAAAAAATCAGCGGTGATGGCGAACAATATATAATTTCACATTTCCTTGAGGCTATCTATATATGTCGTCAACGAGGGATGCTTCTGGTATTCCAAGTGCGTCCTTTGGCTGCTGTGACCACGTTCCATCAGGTAGGCCGTATGCCTGAATGCCACGTAACGGTATAAAAAAAACATACATCCATAATGGCAGAGTTCACATCCTTCCGCTTGCTACAATCTTGGCACACACTTTTAGCTACACACTCATTAACTTTCTCATACACGCCCGTCGGTTTAGGAAACTTTGGACCTGCCCTTTCTCCAAAATCTTCTGGATTTGGTCAACACTTTACTTGTCCATCATAAATCACTTTCGTTTGTCTACTTTTATTCATCGTCTCAACATGACCAAACCATCTAAGCACCTTTCTCAATTCTTGTCACAAATTTTTTTTATACCAGCTTCGACCCTTATCACTTCATTCCTTATCCGATCACTTAATTTCACACCTAGATTGCGTCTGCTCTCATATCTACTGCATTAACTTTCATGTTTCTTCCGCTTCTAAAAAAAATTAAACAATACCTTATCAGTTAGGTAAGTTCAAATTAATGTGCTCTAGCGGACAGACACTTAAAAATAAAAGAGCTACACATAAACACACTACACTTAACAGCTTGAACGCCCAGCCGAAAATACTAGTTTGCTCTATGGGCCATGGCAGCCACCATATGTCCGACAACCCTTTTGTTATTTTTCAATAAGCCCATTGATAAAACAAACTGGCAGATAAACGGTGTCTGCCATGGCGTTTAACGTGTTAAACACTTAAGAAATACCCTAGTTTTGTCTTTAGTATATTTGCTACTAAATGGAAGCTCTAATACTAGATGACACTTGATAGCAACGTACGAAGAAGTGCCGGAGATTTCGCCAAGCTTGAGACATAGTTCTTGGAGGCCGTTGTGGGTTACCGTTGACGAATAAATGCACAGCCCTCCCATTGCCAGGGAAAATATGAACACTGGGGGCAGGACTCGCCATGGACGCTGCAGCCTGCAAACAAGTCAACACCTTTGGTTGAAGTTAAGTGTTTTGATGGTGGAAATGGCGTGGAAGTTACTATTTAGATCTTTCTTCAATCAGACCTACATGCTATCCGTTCCTGAGGTAGTCGGCTCATCTTTCTGATAAAAAATTGCGATATATGAGAATAGGGATCTTACCAAGACCTAAGGAGCCAAAACCAACACCAGCTGCAAGTGGCGCACCTGCCGATTAACGGACGAGGCTCTAGCGAATATAAGAGTGCCCGGTAAGCGGCAATAGGCTCGCCACCTATTACGTGGGACCAACTATATAATTGGGAAGTGTGGGCGTATGTTATGCCTAAGCCTACCCCTTCGGGAAAACAGGCGTGAATGTATGTATGTATGAGAATCATAGGTACTCACGGCCTTAAAAAATTAGTGCAAGTATATTGATCTTTGCCATAATCCCTATTCGAAAGGGTTACCGAGACATAGCAGGATCATGAAGGATCTTCGATGGTTTTTGTCAGTAAAAGCCTGACACACCCTCCCACTTCGCCTACTACAGCGGGAGACGGTCATTTGTTGATTTTCCATCGAAATAAGGATTAAAGAAAATAAGGAATATTGACATTGGCGCTTTATCTGTTGGCACATTTATTGATACAAACGCATTAAAAAAATGTTTTAAATTACGGTTTTTCTTTTATGTTAAAAGGTCAACATATAGGCTGCATAAATATTCATTTGATGCAGCAATCAAAATGACTACCTCTGAGAGCGGGTACTGACCTCAGCACCTTATCAGTCGAACGCCAATTATTATGACAATGAATAAGTATCTTTAAAAAGTTTACGTTCGAAAGAAGGTTCGTCAGTAAAGCTGCGGGTTTCATCAAAGGAGTTTTTAATGAGGTCATTACTCTTTTGTCTAAGTACTAGTTTCCGTCCTCGACTCCGCTCTGTACACCAAGTTTCTATTCAAGCGCGGATCCAGCGTTGTGGATAGTGCCCACAACCCTACTCTGTCGTCAATTTTTCGCGATCTAATGCGATTGATAAGCCTTATGTTATAATATCAATTGCCATAAGATAAAATAAAAAAATATTTTTTAGTAGTTGGAAAGGTTGTACCTTTTTATGAAGACTGGATACGAGCCTGTTTCGTAAGTGTAGTTTTTAAGGTTAGGGAGTACGACTTAGGTGTAAATATTAAATAATTATAATATTTTCTTATTGCATAGGTAAGCGAATAACCCTATTTTCTGCGAGTGGTGCACCTGCTGATTAACAGACGAGGCTCTGGCGAACGTAACAAAATCCCGGTAAGCGGCAATAGGTTTGCCACATATTACGTCGCACCAACCATGTTATTGACGAAATATGGGTGTATAATATACCTCTGCCTACCCCCACGAGGAAACAGGCGTGAACGTATGTATGTCTGTAGACAATATGGTAATAGGATTAATTATGAGGCTGTGATTTTAACTGGCCTTTGACTACGGCACAACCCTATACGACCCATCTCGACACTGCCGGCGACCCAAATTAAGGTCGACGTTGACGTAAGAAACGCTGCAGTACCGGGAAACCAGGCGTGAATGTATATATGTATGTATGAGTAATAACTGAAATTCGGCCAAATTCTGGTCAGACCGTAAGCAGACCCTGAGACGTCAGCTTAAGCTTATCAAGGGCAATCGGGATAATACTAGGATGTTGATCATTCGAATAGCCATATCCCCTAGTAAATTATGGAAATGTACCTTAGTTGAAAATCAGAGTCATATTAAAACAGTAACACGTCATGTTAATGATACCATCTTTTTATTATGTAGTACTAGCTGTTATTAAAGTTTGCTTTATCTGTTTATATTGTGTCTCTGGTCTGCATTATTCCTACAAAATTTTATTAAAATGTATCCAGTGTTGTATTAGACAGTGTAAAAAACAAAATAACATTCGGTTCTTTGGTTGGAAGAAAGAATTAAATTAAGGAGCTGCGTAGAAATCTGTCTATATGTTAAAACAGTGACACGTCATGTTAATGATACCATCTTTTTATTATGTAGTAGTAGCTGTTATTAAAGTTTGCTTATCTGTATGTTGTCTCGTGTCTGCATTATTCCTACAAAATTTTGTTAAAATGTATCCAGTGTTGTAATTGACAGTGTTAGAAACAAAATAACTTTCGGCTCTTTGCATTGTAGAAAGTATTAAATGAATGAGCTGCGTGGAAATCTGTCTTTATGTCTAACAGTGGGTGTCGTTTGAGTGAAATATACGGGAGCTACGTTACATACAAGTGGAAGTGACACTTACAACAGTTTACAAGTTCGGATCTATGAACTTGATTCATATTTAAACATCTTTTTTATGATTCTGTGATGAACAATTATAGTTGTTTTAATGTTAAAAAACTATACGTTAGACCTGTCGAATGATGATTCTTAAGTAAATACTTATATCATTACTTCATAAGAAAGTTTGCTCATAACTAAGTAGGAAATAATGAACAATTTAAAATGTTTTATACCTTTTCTTATAACCTGAGTACCTTCCTAATTATTAAATGGAATTTTAATTAACACCATTATTACAGCGTATGTCTGAAGAAAAGCTTATTCGAATAATAAGGATTACCATTTTGTTTGCCTTCATTGTTGTGTACATTTTCGGATTTAACTTAAAATTGTATTGTTAGTGAACTTTTCGGTAGGGAAATTCCCAGTTAAAGTAATTTCTTTATGACACAGTCGAACCATTTTACACTGTAGTTACGTCCATTTACTTTTTGATTCGTATGCCAAGGTCTTGAGGATTACGGAAGAGGTTTTAATATATTACTTGTTTTTGTCAAGGGATTTTTTTATGTAAGTAGTTAAGTGTTTTGTATTAGCTGTCTTTAGTCGAGGACTTCTTGGTGGGAAAGTGAAGCGTCATGTCACCAGTATTTTTATAAATAAACAAAACTGGTGACATGTTTGTACCGTGTACGGTTAGATGGGCAGCAGCGTCATCCTGTGTACTAGCTTGAATTGAGGTCACTAACCCGCTTGCCTGATACTCTCAATATAATAAGCTATCTAGGACGCTAACGTTCAGAAGTGGACGTTATGTGGCTGAAATAATGATGATGATTACAAAAGAAGTTGAATGTGACTTCTATGCTTTTACTTATAAGGGGTATAGTGCGACCAAATTTAATTTAGATTTCACAGGAAGATACTTTTTATATAACCAATTTCTAATGAGCCACTACATTGTATCAGCTTCTTACTACTACCACGGGTTTCCTAAACAAACCATGTTGTTTATAAAGCCAGTGCTTGCAGTAAGTGGCATTACTCAGTAGTAAGAAGGTTTTTTAAGGAATAAATATCCTCTGAAAAGACCAGATCGCATACTGAAAATACTGACTGGGCGTCATAATATTCTGTTTTTGAAGCTCAATTCGTATTTGTGAAATGCAATAAGGTTATTCGGACGGACGAGGCTCTGGCAAACATAACCGTGCCCGGTAAGCGGCAGTAGGCTCGCCACCTATGTGGGACCAACTATATAATTAGCGAAGTGTGGGCGTATCATATGCCTCTGCCTACCCCTTCGGGGAAACAGTCGTGAATGTATGTATGTAAAAAGGTTATTTTAGGTTGGCAATTTAATAATTTTAATGACACATAAAACACAATCCAATGGTTCTTTATGATGACTCAAGGAGGCGGTCTATCTGATGAATAGCGGTCTCCGTAGTCTATAGATACTTGCAACAACTAATACTAGGGGCATCACTAGCACAGAGCTAAAAACCGTTTTATCGTCCTTTTTAACATACATACATAATGTCTCTCTCTTTCCCGTAGGGGTGGGCAGAGATTACATCCTTCCACTTGCTACGATCTTGGCACACACTTTTAGCTTAATTCTCACTCAATAACGTGTATGTTATTGAGTGAGAATTAAGCTAAAAGTGTGCCCGTCGATTTAGGCTACTTTTGACCTGCCCTTTCTCCAACGTCTTACGTGGTTCTTTTTAAGTCTTTTTTAAAACCGGTTGTATTCCTTACCCAGTCAAAGTGCGGCTACCAGTGGAGCACATAAGGAACATTGTGGTCCACACCAGTCCGAAGATGCCGGACAACAGTGGCACATATGTCGGCAAGTAGCACGTACTTTTCTCCACCCACTGGCTGCTGAGGAAGTCCACAGGAAGCACTGACCGGCAAAAACAAATGATATTAATACATCCAATCGATCCAATCCCGCCCTCTTCTTTCCTTTTCCGAATTATACGTGCTGGTCTTGGGAACCACTCTCATACTTTGCCGCCAATTGAGCACACAAATCACCACCACTTACGTTTAGGGCCCAGGGTCTGCTCACTGGTTTAACCAGATTCTGACTGAATTTCAGTTATTACGTGGAGCAAGTGGCGTCTGACCTCCGCAACCCAGAGGGAAACATCATTCTATGGTTAAACCAGCTGTCAGTCTGTTAGAAGGCACTGACTTCCTGACAACGACTGCACTAGATGTTCATGACAGCCAGGACTAACGGCTAAACGTGCTTTCCGAGGCACGGAGCAAGCGATAATTTGGTAGGTCGTTCCTGTGTAAAACCATTTGGCTGTGGAATTCTATGCCAGGCATGTGTTACCCAAGCTCCTTTAGTTCCGGTCCTTTTAAGCGAAGCGTGAAACGGCATTTTTTTAATCAACCGCTTTTTCATAACAGTATTATCACAGTCAAGTGAAATCCCACTACTAGGATTGCGGCTTTTCTCCTATAACATAGAGAGAGGGGTTCAGTGGCCTTATTTTCTAACTTGTATTCTAGTTAAGAACTATTGAAGTGCTCGTTGCTAAGCGATACTATATGGTAAAAAGAGTTCTTTGGGATTACTCCTTGAATAGAATTGAGAAAGCATTGAATACCAAACGCTTGCGTGCTTCAGAAGGCACGTTAAGCCGTTGGCGCTTTAGAAGGCACTTTAAGCCGTGTTATTTAAATTATCACTGTGTGTCATTTAAGAGGTCTTATTGAGTCTGTTCATGACATGAACAGACTTTACAAGGACTTATGAACAGACTTTAGAAGAACTTATGAACAGACTTTAGAAGAACTTATGAACAGACCTTAGAAGGAAATGTATAAGGATCTTATCAACATGTTAGTAGCTGAAGCCAACCTCACCTGGAAGTGGTGCACCTGCCGGAGGAGTCTCGGGCACAATTGAAAGTTCCCGGTAAACGGCAATGGGCTTGCCACCAATGGTACCAGCAAACAAATTGACGAACTGTGGTCTTATATGCCTTTGCCTACCCCTTCGGGAAAACAGGCGCGATTGATAGTATTTTAAAAGTCTAACAAAAAAAAGAGTTAGACTAAATTGCGAATATTATGTAAGATTTATTTATTCATATTTATTTTTTAATATTCATTTAACAACAATCAATGTTTTGATGCACTAGGTTGCTCATTATAATTAAAAGGTAGTTTAAAATGACATTAATATAATAACTTCCGTGGTGAGACTGAGATGATTGATCATCAACGGTCCGGATTCACTTGTTTACCTGTTCCGTTTCCTTATTAAAGGGCATGAACCTTACTAGGGGACTGAACTTTAATAAGCAAGAGTAAATTAATAACAGTGATATTTTATATAACGTCATAATTATAGTCCCAAACAACACATTTGTTTTATGATTATTCATTGCACAACTAACATAAACATAATTACGGCTGTTTCCCAGAAGGGTAAGGCAGAGGCGCATTACAATTTACATAGGGTAAGCGTGCCTAAAACGGATACCCCGCCTAAAGCGGGTAGGCCTCTGTTTAAGTACATATTAAGCGTTAGTGTGAATGTGTAAGTGCAGCTCGAATGACTGTTGGTCGACCAATCAACGGCAGTTGGCTCGCTTCCGCAGTGCACTTAGTTTCAGGGTAAGACAAAATCTATGTTTTTTGCTATATTTACTTATAAAAATAATTTTAGATTGTGTCAGGGTACTCGATAATGGTCCACATTACGTTCGTATTCGTTTCAAAATACGATATTACAGTTTAAGTGCTATATTAGATAAAAAGTACATTTATCGTTTTTTGTTTTAATTTCTAGTTTATGATATTCGAATAAACATGCTTTTGGGCAAAACGGGTAGGGGTATAACGGCTACCCAATTTGCCCTGATTACTAGAAATGAGGGTTGCAAGCTTAATTATTACATACAATAAAATTCAGAGTTGTTATTTACTTAAAGCTCAGTACCTAGGTATCTTAAATCAATTTGATCAATAGCTTTGTTCATTTTATTTTGTTAGTTTATAAGATCAATATTTGTACACCAGTAATGGTAGAATGCAAGATGCTAATATTTACGTAACACCTTAATGTACTGTATTTTGACAAATAAATTATCTTTATCTTTTATCTTTTAAAGTTTGTAGGCAGAGGCATATTATACGCCCATACTTCGCCATTTATACATATAGTTGGTCCCACGTAATAGGTGGCGAGCCTATTGACGTTTACCGGGCACTGTTATGTTCGCCAGAGCCTCGTCCATTGATCGGTACGTGTGCCACTTGCAGGTGAGGTTGATTTGGGTGCCTAAGTTCTTGGTACCATTAGTAGCATAGCCGAATTTGATTTAGATATTTGTTTAACATAATAAGACTTGATCTAGTATCTTGATCTAGGATCTAGGATCTTGTGAAATGTTGTTGCCGCCTGAATATTAAATACTTATATATTAAGACACAAGGTGTGATACCGGCCAAGAATAGTGCCACCCCCTCTCATCTCAAGGGGAGTCGTAAGAGTAGACGAATGAAAATTCAAACATATGATGGGCAGCAGCGCCTTTCTGCGATTAGAACTGCTATCACCGACTCGTTTGCTCAGCGTGGAGATTATGGCCAGATACTTACAATATAATAAATTATTAGGGAGGCAAACTTTCAGCAGTGGACTTTATAAGGCTGATATTATGACAAGTGATGGATTAAAAATATCTTTGTAACGATTCTCGCGCTATTATTTTTTCTCGAAAAATCGAGAAACTATTCAACACGACACGTGTTTCGCCCTTACACTGGGCATCTTCAGGTAAAATAGGAGCCTCAGAACAACGATGTCTTCACGACAAACGCTGAAATTAATGATGAATTATAATTGTTATAGCGCGGGAATTGTAATAAAGATATTTTTAATCCATCACTTGCTTACAATGGATTTCAACAAGGTGACGCCTGAATCAATAAATTATTTAAGATATTTGACAGTTCATTGGACTATCAAATAGTTTTGTATGGACTGTCTGTCAAGTAAATGCCAATGGGAACTATCTTTGACATTGTAAAACAGGCTCTAATACAGATAACTGGATTCTCACTATCAGCTGCTTCTTTCTCCACGGGAATGAACTCGTAGATGACGTTATGCCTGAGCGATTTCAACGATTGTAACTTCGGAAAAAGCACGCACTTCTCGTCGAAAAGATACATCAACATGTGGAAGCAGAATGTGCAGAAGGATCCGAAGACGAACGCCATGAAGAAGAGAAGCAGGTGGGCTCCTGAGTAGAAGAAAAATCATTATTAAAATATCACGACCAAATAATACAAGATCTCAAAACGAGACGTTATAAGTAAATTTTGTGTGAATACAAACACGTGTAATAATTGATGTTTTAGTGACGGTAGTTTGTAAATTTGTAACATTTTAACAACCACAAAAGACTGTAAAGTGTTTGGAAACGTCCGTATGAAATTGTTTAATAAACTGTATATTTTTATTATTTACAATGTATAATCGTGAAAACAGACGAGAAATAAACAATATGGGGCTTATTACAAAATAAGATCAAAAATTAAACCAGGTTTGAAACTAGTGCTGTCACCGTCTTCATTTTAACTAGAAAGGTATGTATTTCTTATAGAATCGCTCGTAGCTCCAATCCAAAAGTAAATAAATCAGAGTGCACAGATGTGAATACGGGACATTTATCACCTTATAATCAAATAACATTTTGTGCCTGAACTGTCGTATGTACAACTTACAATTTCCGTAGCAAATTGCCATAATAAAACTTTTTTGTTTTTTGAATCTAGCAACTGCAGAACACAGTTTTATACCCGTAACAAATTTCCATGACAATTTTTTTTTCTTTTCTTTTAAAGCTGCCAACTGCAGAACATAGTTTAATGTAGATTTATCAAATTGTTTAAATATTATGTACATTTTGTTGTAAATTGTAACTAAGTTACTTGCCCTTTCTTCTACGATCAAGCTCCCGCCCGCAATGAATAGTCTCGTTAGTTTTTATTGAGCTAAACTTAAATAAATGACTTTGACATAAACTGCAAGTAAGCAATGTCCTTTACTTCAAACATAAACGTACTACATATTTACATTGGGTGTATAGGGATCCTTCTAAGATCTAAGAAGCCCAAGCCAACCTTATCTGCAAGTGGTGCACCTGCGGATCAACGGACGAGGCTCTGGCGAACATAACGGAGCCCGGTAAGCGGCAATAGGCTCGCCACCTATTACGTGGGACCAATTATATAATCGGCGAAGTGTGGGCGTATGATGTGAATGAATGTGAATGTATGTATGTATGTATTTACATTCCTCTAATTCTGTTTAATTCTCGTTTGACCTCGTCATTGCAGATACTCTATTGACTGTAACACTTTGACCTTAATTTCGCACTTTACCATGAATGTATGCGGTAACATCGAGTTATTACATCAATGATTACTATTAGAGGTCAGAATTTAGCGAAGCTATTGTTGCGTTGACATTGAAATGTCTCTTGTGTAAACGTAAAAGAGTATTTTTGAAGATGTGTCTGTAAATTCTATTGTAAAAAGATTCAATACTAATTACTAATAAGTGTACCTACTTATAATAAACAATTGGCATGTCCTCGCTTCCGTAGTTTTAATAAAAATCATATGCCCTGGGTTAGGTAGGTACATTACTACAGTTATCATAGAGATCTTCAATTTCGATCTCTCAATATTTGAAACGAGCTAAACACCCTCGCTTGGCTACAGTAGCTATTTATAATATTTTATACTTTGGGTTAGGTACATTATTGGAGTATTCGTGGAAATCTTTAATTTAAACCGCTTAATCACTCACGAATAATGTATTCGTCTTACAAACCGTTAGATGTTATTTTAATAAAAAAATTATGAACATCGCAAAAAACAGCCTGGTGCGATACTCGAGTAGTTTTAAGATTTTTCTCGATTGCCCGTAAATGCTAGTAGGGGTTGCCACCATTTTATTTTTGGCAGAGGCATATTATACGCCCACACTTCGCGAATTGTGTTGTTGGTCCCACATGGTCCCCGGGAACAGTAATTTTTGCCAGAGCCTCGTCCGTTGATCGGCAGTTGCACCACTTGCAGGTTGGTTTAACTTGGGTTCCTAAGATATTAATAGGATCCCTGTACATCCTTTTCCAATCAACTACTAACCTTTCCATACTCCATTTATTTCAGCTTCACTCCGTTCCACCAATCTATACTCTTGGAATAACGAAACTCGATCCATTTGGGAGTAATGAAGAGAACATGGATATATTTGAACTAGCTTTCAAATCTATTACATACGACCATTTGATGGAAAGCTTGCTATGAAGATATGTACTTTCTTAACTTACAAACAAGATAATATGCAAAATTAATTGAACACTTAGAATAACATCAAATCTTACATAATTCTATGACAATGAGGTGAAACTACTTTGACAGATAAGTGAATGAAAATTTTCTAGAAGGAGGACAGAAACCGACATAAAAGTACGCTATGGTTTTGTGATAGAATACTAGAAAGGGTAGATTTTCTTTTTGGATCTCAAGCTTGAGTAATATTTCGTAAGAAGAGAACGAAAGCCGACAAGTTTGATCTCCCACTAGTAAACATATTAAAAACGTTAAGAGTACTGTAGCAACACAATAAACAGAATAATTCAGATCTGGCATTGACGATGATTGATTATTCAGCGTAGACACGTAGGATCAAGAATATCCAAGTGATTGTTGTAATTATATTTGGTTTTTCCTCTAAGTTTCTAAATACCTACATAAAAATACTGCATTCAAGAAATATTTTTGATACATACAATCATTCCTGTTACCCCACGCCTGTATACGCCCACATTTCGGCAATCATATTTTTGGTTTCACGTAATTGGTGGCGAGTCTATTGCCGATTACCGAGAACTTTTCTATTCGCCAGAGCCTCGATCGCCAGGTATCACTAGCAGGTTAGGTTGGCTTGGGCTCATAAGGTTTTGGTAAGACCCCTATGCACTCATGCATATTTAATCTTACTGTTAAACTGTGTACCTTAGCCGTTTTGTGGGACTGTCACATAAAATAAAATCTGTTTATTTCGGACAAACTCCATATTTAGTGTTAGTAACAAAATCTTAAAAACTATGGTAAGTAGTATAGGTAAACTATAAATATATCATTAATATTACCTAAATATATAACAATTAAACGGTTGATAAATATTTCCAGAGAAAGATAAAATTAAATAGCAATGCCGCGTTGTAAACAAAAGAATAAAAGTCGATGATACCGAAATGATTTTCCTTATAAGATAGATAAAAATATAGGCAGATAAAAATGCTTGGGATTAAACTGCCGTTTCATACAGGCTATTCTAATATGAATGACTTGAAAACATAAATATTGTTAAGGTTATGTTATATTGCATTGTATAGCTTCACAGACAAATGAAGATTGTAATTCTAGTACCAAACTAATGGACATATTTAAAAGAGCATAGCCTGTGAGTTTCTTGCCAGTTCTTCTTACAGAGCGGTGGCTCGGAACTGGCACTTAGATTCACTTACACTTAATTATTTTTTATTTTTAAATTGTTTTGTTGCATGTAAGTGAATCTAAGCTTCGTGATTTAGTGTAATATTATTTCGATTGTTTTTTTTTTTCATTTGTGATCATGACGTTTTCAAGTACTATGTATAATAGTTTATGAAATAAATAATTTTTTTACTTTACTTTTACTTTTACTTTATCGATACAAGGCGTCGTCGTTGGCCAGTTAAACGTTTAGTGATCATATGTCAGGCACAATCGCCTGTTTGCTAGTGAAAAGGAATGTTCTGAACGCAGTCGTACCTATGTTATCTGTTAAACACGAACTAAAATCAGCCAAGTAATATATCTCAAATTCATTATGTGTTAGTTGTTTAGACAATGATGGGTTTATTTGGAAATAAGCTAGCGTTTATCCTCTGTACATTTTTTAGTGCCAGTTATGTTAATTGTGTGTTAATTAAAGTTGATTTGGGATCTTCCGCTAATACTCATTGGTTTTTGGAGAATGGAAATGGATGTAAGTAATTTTATATTGTTTGTTTGTTACTGCGAACCGTCTTGAAAACAAATAGAAGCTGCATGAAGGAAACTGTCACAATTCACAGAGGTTAGTCATCGGGGGCTATATTAACAAATCAAATCGCTTTTGATATTTTGATAGTCGTTCATCATCATAACTTAGCATTATCCCGGTTGCCTTTGACTTAAGCTAAGGGCCCAGTGTCTGCTTACTGGTCTAACCAGAGGTTCAGGGTGTGAAGCCAAGACCCTCTAAATTTTTTTAATTGATACGACATTGTGTTCTGGGAGCGAGCGTCAATTAATTTATATATTACAATATATCGGACCTCATAGTTCAAATTGTGAATTACTATAATGGCATGGCAGTGTCCAGTTTTTGAGACACTGGGATTAGTATAAGTACTGTTGTAATATAATAATAAAAAAATAAAATAAAAATAAATTTTAATCATCCATCGGTTTTGCCACTGGGCTATCGCCGCCCGCAATATTGTGATAATCGTTAAGAGTGTATTAAGCAGACTACCAAAAGCTCGTGCTCTGTAAAGGGTTAATGAGACCTGCAGGTTCTGCAAATCGCTATACATAACTCTTTAAGAACATTTGATGGCCTGTCTGAAAATCCAAATTATATCCGTACATGCCTTCAAATGAAATGTAGTTTTAATGTGAGCGAAGAGCTAACCACGTCTCACAGTTTGATACTATCATTTAGAGTTCTGTGTAGACTTTCCTACAACTAAATATATAAATAATAATAATAAATCTTTATTACGCATTCCAGTATTAACAGTAATAATTTACAATGATAACCGCACTAGGCATAGCCTGTATCGCGGCCATCAACAATAATTTCTTAGGACTAAAAAGATCAAAATTCAAACACAAGTTTAAGTAACTTATATAACAAAAAGATAACTAATGTGTGAGTGTGAGCGTGTGTTTAAATCCCTTTTAAAATTTAATAATTATTAACAATATGACTACTTAAACACATATTCATAAATTTTAACAATACAGGCTATATCTAAACACATATTCTAAAAGGCATAAAACTCTTATCCCAGCTGTCAAAGTGCCAGGTTCCGTCCCTGGTGGAGTGTACTCAGACCTGATGAAGGCATCCGTCATTGGCGACATTTTGGAGGGGTTCAACGACGTATTGACGAGATGGGTCGCCTACGATACTTGGGTCTACACTGGACAGTTCAATGGTAAAGTATCTTTAGAAAATGAGGTTAACCCTTTACCAGGCAGTGGTCAATATGTGACCACCATAAATTGAACCTTATGCGGTAAACTTAAGGTGGAAATCAATGAATATTTTCAACGTGCTCTGCCTGTTAAAGGATTAAAATAAGGCACGGATAGTCAAATTAGAATTGATGAACTATGGACAAAAATTAAGATAAGTAAATGCTTCGAGAGAATAAGTCATTTAACGTAAACATTAAAGTTAGGTAAGTAATAGAGATTGTTAATGATTTAAATATGCGCACTGATCAAATTCCAATACAAGGAAGGTTTACTAAAAGCAGGAGGAGAGTAAGTGAAGGAGATCATCATTTACTTTATATATTTGTTGACTCATGTTGTTCTGGATTCTGTTTCTATGTTTAGGACGAACAGTCAGGATAAGGTTGATACTCCCCCGCATTCTATTTAAATTCGACGACGTCAGCTGTCTTATATATTTTATTATTGAGGATTTAGATAGATGAGGAGAACTCGGACAGAATTTAAACCGATTTTTTTTAAATTTCTTTTTCTTTTATTTCAGTTTTCGAGGAACAATTAGCATCATCTGTAGCCCGATTAACGTTTCACGGAGTTGACACGATAGCATTTGTGGAATTGAACGGAAATCCAGTGGGGACTACTAACAACATGTTTGTTAGATATGAATTCAATGTCAAGGAACAATTGAAGGTAATTTACATAATCGATTAGAAGTAGGTATAGAAGATGTCTTGTGGCAATAACTATTATGCATTACGTTACGTAAGGTTTCGTTTGATAGATATAGGTGTCTTAGGGCTCTTACACATAAACATGATACGATGTCCCAATGTGGAATTCTACGACAAAGTAACGATTATTTGTATGAAGCTCGTCGTAGATTGTTATGACACGTTACGGAACGTAAGAAGGCACCTCACCGTGACATAGACCACGTCGTGACGTAAATTTCCATGTGGATTAACGCAATAATTTATCATTATTATGTTAACAACAAATTCAGCCGCTACGAAGAATCTCGATTTGCTCAGTCTAAATAAAAATTAAGATTATACTAAGTTAATTCAACGTACGAATATGAAGCGCCGTGCACCCTGTTACGTTGCGTCTTCTTGTCGTCAATTTTTACTTTCCTCAACGTGGAAATCCACGTCACGATGTCATCCATGACCCCGTCCGGTGCCGTGACAAGTTGAGTCTTCGTGTTATAACTGCCGCCGATGCCGTATTCGTTGAATGAACAATAAGAAAATAAGCCTTCTGACATACTGGCCGCTGGTTTACACTTCCTAGGTGTTGCGGAGATCAGACGACAGTAGCTCCATATAAAAATGGTCGATATAAAACTACCAAAACCAGACACTGAGCCCTAAGCTTTAGTCTAGGGCAACCGGGAAGATGCTAGGCTATGATATGAACAATAAGAAAATAGCAGTATGATCTTAATTGCAAATTAGATTGTGAAATAACGTCGTGCCGTCGTCGTAACGTGGTATGTCATATGTGTACGAGCCCTTATACCCACATGCATTTAAAATGTCATTTAGAAGTACTTACTTACATCACAATCGAAGATTAGTTTTTAACTAGATATATCCTTTTAAATGATGTAATGAGTTGCAGACTCCTGGGAGTATTAATTCAGATTATGAGATATTATTATTAGCATTACGTAATGCTTTAGATTACCTACTTGTTTTGTTAGTGGGTACATTTAGGCACGGCATATATCGAATGTGGCATGGGTTTTGGGTAATCCTATGTTTCAACATTATGAGAATCCCACCTATCCTATAATATAATTAACAAAAAACTTAAGCGGACTTCAAAGTATAAATAGAATTTGTAAACTTACAAACTGTTTCTAAGTCTATTTAAGAATTGCATTCTAGAATTATTATAATGAATGAAATAAAAAAAACTTGACTCTTTGTATCTTTTCCAATCAAGCAGGAGGTCAGAATGGGCGCATTCGTTTTTAATTCCATGTACCTACATTTCATCTTCAGTAAGCCATAACTGAGTAAACAAAGTCTTTGATTTTAAACTATACAACTGTCTTCTGTCTTAGATTCCCACAACGGTTCGGAGAAGCACTTTACCACACCAGATTGCTGGTACCCCCAGAAAACTAATCAGCTCGAAACATTTTTGATTTCAAAATTTTTCTTCCACAGTTGGGTCAAAATGAGTTGAAGCTCAGCTTCGTGTCCCCAGTAACGGCGGCCCATAACCGTTCCGAGAAGCACTTTACCGCACCAGATTGCGTCCCACCGATCTATAATGGAGAATGTCATGTTAATCAGTTGAGGAAGATGCAAGCGTCCTTTGCTTGGGATTGGGGACCGGCGTTTCCTTCCGTAGGGCTATGGTAATGCCCCTCTCAGGGCCAATTGTATTACAATGTTTGATTAGGAGATACTCGGCAGTCGAAATAACAGTTTTGTATAGATTATCTGTCAAGTAAATGGTCATGGGAACTTGCTTGGACATTGTGAGACAGGCTTGCATGCTTACTATGCTGAAACTCGTGTCTGTATCAGAAGCGAATGAGATCAGTTCTTGGCTGGCCAAGCTATTGTGTAGCTTTCATGTCTCATGTTTCCGCTCATCCGTCGGGACATTATGCTTTATTGCAAGAATAAATAAAATATATGTTTCAGGAAAACAGCAGATTTAACATTTTACAACAGCATTATATTAAAAACAGTAACAACAAATACTAAAAAGAAGGACCAAATATGGTTGTTACATATGAAATTATATTTAGAATCTAGTCAAAAGTCCAAATCCACATCTGTTCACATAGAAGCCAAGTTAAACGTTGAAGGTGGACAATTGGTTGAAATAGCCAGGGATTTCGATGTTACTACTAGCAGTGATGGGACTGCAGAAATTGAACTTATGATGGAACTTAGTGAAGTGAGTATGTAACTTGCACCGCTACTATAACAAAACCTGATAATTTGAAGAATTGACGTCTGAAGGTGAGTTATACGACCCTGTCGGGCACAGCATAGTGTAGGAGAGAGGAGGAAGGGCTTCGTATAATTCAATGAAAAAGAAAGTTTATGTAATTTATTTAGGAGTATTCTCTTGATAAAGTGTCAAGCGTGGTGGTGTCAAGGCTCGCGAGATGCCGGTTGCAGGCGGTTTGAGATCTATCGACGTGAAAAACAATTCGGGAGGTCTATGTAGACATAGTGACGTGGCAGTGGAGAGATCTAATAGCTGAGATGCTGATAATTACTTCTACATCCCCCTCGAAGCTCGAAAACGGTTCTCGAACTAATGCGTCAGTCCGTCACGTCTTTTGTCTGACCTTGAATATCGACTATCGTTCTTCGGAAAGCACTTGGTCTACAGTTGTTCTAGGTAACACTATTCGTTTTGTAGTAGTCGTTACGTCAAGTTAGACATCCTACTGGGCGCCTTGAAACATTTGATTGATGCCACACACCTATCTTAGCCAATTTGATTGAATTATGACCCAAGTCCCTCCTAGTCCTACTTAGGTTTGTGCTTTAAAGTGGAACGTTAATGAGCTGAGATGATGAACCCAAAGTTTTCAAATAACAATAAGTATTTATTCCGTAGAATCTTGTGAGGTTGTGGTGGCCAAATGGATTTGGTCGACAACCGCTGTATGATCTGGAGGTAGTTCTCTACTCTACTGGCAGTGAGCAAGAAATCAGCAGAAAGAAGATGAAAGTTGGGTTCCGCACTGCCGAGCTGGTCCAAGTTGATGCGTCTTTGAAGTTGGGTATGTTTATAAAATGTTGTTTAACAATTAAGTAAAAAAAAACAATTGTTAATAGTTAATTGAGCAACGGCATTGTGATTCTTAAGATAAGGTGATGAAAGATCAAAGAGTTGCAATATGAAACAGTAATTATAATTATTTTTGCAACCCGTACTACCTATAGAGTATTTTTTTTAACAACTTAAGTTTAGGCTCTCATTTTATCATCATATCAGCCGTACTTGTCCACTGCTGAACATTGGCCTCCCCAATAGATTATATTCTATTGGGAGCATTTGCTCATAATCACCACGCTGGGCTGGCGGGTTGGTGATCGCAGTTCAAGCCAGTACGCAGGATGACGCTGCTGCCCCACATCCGGTGGGATTTCTCATCTTCGACTCTTACGACTCCCGTATGATGAAAGGGGGTGGCACTATTGTAGGCCGATACCTCACGGCACACAATCTGGTTGTCCCTTTATTATTTTAATATTTTCACCAATATCTTATTTTGTCCACTATTGGACATTGGTAGGCCTCCCTCAGTGGCACGCCATTGAATTCGATCTTCAGCTCTTCGCCTTCACTTTTTTTTATTTGATTATTTAGAACTTGCTCAATTATTAACTCGTTTAAACGTTCGGTGTCCTTACCGCCACCTGAACTACTTAATTGCGTCGACACATAGAGATTGTATAACGAATATTATTCAGTTGTTTGAAAATGAGATATAAACATTAATTACAGGTAACACAACTGGAGGACAAGGTCTTACGTTCCATTTTGAAATAAACGGTTACCCTCTATTTATGAAAGGCTCTAATTGGATACCGTCACACGTTTTGCCTGAATACAGTTACAACAGAAGTAGGAGTAAGTAAATTTTTGGAAATAATCGTTTATAGACCACGAATTTCATTTATTCGTGTGCATCTAGAACTATTTCATGCTTGTGGTCGTACAGAGTATTTGCTCTAATTTCAATAGGTACTTACAAACTATGACGACCGTTATGGCGTGGGGGCGAGTATCCACTCCTGATATCGTGGGTTCGATTCCCACACAGGTAAAAACTTTGTGTCCATAAATATGAATATTTGTTTTGGTCTGGATGTTTTCCTATGTATATTAAGTATGAAAGTATTTATAAATGTTCAACCGTTATTAAGTATCCATAACACAAGTTCTTAATGATACTTATCTTGGAACTAAATAATTGGTGTGTCAACAAAAAAAAAAGTTTGAGCTACTAATTGTGAATTAGAAGA
Source organism: Musotima nitidalis (assembly GCA_949126915.1). Classification (NCBI taxonomy): domain Eukaryota; kingdom Metazoa; phylum Arthropoda; class Insecta; order Lepidoptera; family Crambidae; genus Musotima; species Musotima nitidalis. The sequence continues at coordinate 10,305,474 of OX421431.1, forward strand.
TCTGATAGCCCAGCCAAACATAGTTTCGTATTGTTGAGCGAGCTTTTGTCGTCGACCGTCGTCACAAAATTTTCCCTTCAAGAGCTTCACGTAGAAAATTCGCAGGAGTTTGCGTCAGATAGGCCGAGGTACAGACTCTAGTGGTCAGAGACTTAGTTTGAATAGTGATAACTAGAAGGGTGTACCCTCCTAGTTCGTTATATGTATTTACATTTTTTTTAGTCGATCTTCTCTCGTCTGCAAAGGAAGCTCACATGACAATGCTTCGTGTATGGGGCGGCGGTCTGTACGAGGATGAGTACTTCTACCAACGCTGCGATGAGCTCGGCATACTTATCTGGCAAGACTTACTTTTTGCCTGCAGTATGTATCCAGCTGATCCTGATTTCTTAAAGTAAGTTCCTAGACATTAGCAATGGAAGGTTATAATAAAATTGATGTGATAAATTTTGGGCGAAGAGGTTTATTTATAACTTTTCTCAATGGATTTGAAGGCATTCAAATAATATTATACACCTGTGCTTATTATACTAGATAGCAATGCCAGCATAGCATGATAGAATGTACAGCAACGCATATTCTGCAGCAAAATAGTAGCACATCGATTCTATAGAAAATTTCTTGGCACAACTCTTTAAACAAATTTGCTCCGTTCGTATTGAAATTTTCAATTAGTCACAGTTTCTAAGAGAACACTCCAAGCAATTTTTAAAACATTTCCACATAACCTTTCCGATTCTCCAATGATGTTAATTTTGCAGTAACGTAAGACTTGAAACAGAACAAACTGTCATAAATCTGAAAAGTCACCCATCTATAGTATTATGGGCTGGAAATAACGAGAACGAAGCAGCCTTAATTGGAAACTGGTATGGCACAAGAAAGGACTTCAATAAATACAAGGACGAATACATCAAACTATACGTTGATACTATACGTCCTATAGTGGAAAACTTAGACGACAATACTTATGTCGTTTCCAGCCCTTCAAACGGCCTTAAGTCTGAAATGGATGGGTACGTTGCGCAAAACCCTTATGATCCACATTATGGCGACACACATTACTACAACTACATAGCAGACAATTGGGACATCAACATTTTTCCTCAAACTCGTTTTGCATCTGAGTATGGGTTACAATCTTTGCCTTCTCTGACGACGATGCGTCAAGCAACTCAGAAACCAGAAGACTTTCAAGTGGACAGTCTGTACTCGCAACATAGGCAGCATAGTCCAGGTGGTTACATGAACATAGAGACACAATTATTAAAAAGGTTGAGCCTATCTAAAAGTGATCCGAAGTACTTCGAAAAGTTTGTCTTCTACAGTCAGGTAATGCTCTCGATATTTGCAAACAACTTAGGTATAATTAATGCTGTGCCGATACCAATCGGTAACTCAACAGAATTCTATCATCCTGTCTTGCACGACGGTGTCGCGGCTATAGTCCGGCAATCTCGTGCACGACCGTCCCGCGGGGTGACAGACGGTGGCGGGGACGAGGTAGCATGTCATTCTAGCACACAGTTTTTCGTCTTCGTTATCGTCTTGTGTTTAATGTAGGCGAACGGCTAGCCACCTCTCACTATTTGACAAATTGCATCTAGAGATCTCTGTCCTAAAAGTCTACTTTGCTAGATATATTTCATTTAAATTGTTGTAGTGCAGCTAGCTTTCTGCCCACCCGAAATAGGATATTAGGGCGTCAGCTAATGTATGTTGTTATAATAATTAAGTTTGTTGCTGGAGAGTTCGAAAGGGTTACTGCGGCCACGGGATATAGCAGGCTTACGAAAGAAGTTCTTAGTCAGTACAACTCTGACACATCTGTCCGCTCCACACACGGGAGACGGCCAACTGATTATTTTCTATTCGAAAAAAGGTAATATAATTGAGTTTGCGGTTACAAAAGCATCTTCTTTTTCTCAGATATCGCAAGCTATGGCGATGAAAGCCGAGACTGAGTATTATAGACAAAGCCAAGCTTACTGGTACACAATGGGTGCATTGTATTGGCAATTGAACGATATATGGCAAGCGCCGTCCTGGGCAGGAATTGGTAAGTGAGACGCATACGTTTGCAATAAGATGATTCTTATAACAGAATAGATTTTGATAAAGAGTACGACTATGAAGTGAGTAAATTTTCATTTCATAGTCGTAATAATATTCCATTTTTATAACTAAGCAATTGCGTTTGCCAAAAAGGCGATTTAATATTTTTTCAATTTTCACCTAATAAAGCGGATATTGACGTCCGATAATTTATTTTGAGTTTAATAATAGATTCATCACTTCATTACTAGACAATAAACTCACATTTTCGTTTACATACCCATTTCTCAACAATTTATTACATACGGCAATCTGAATAATATATTTTCGTTATTGTTATTGTTTACAGAATACGGAGGAAAATGGAAAATGCTCCATTACTTCGCCAAATCTTTCTTCGCTCCCGTTCTGGTATCACCCAGACTATTGGAATCAGGCGACATTGATGTGTATCTCCTTAATGACAAATTTGTACCACTTATCGATGCAAAGATAATAGTAGACACCTTCAACTTTACCTCTTTGACACCGATTAACACTCAAACATATCTTGGCTACACACCTCCGCTGAGCTCAAAGAAACAGGACTTCCAAATAAAATTGTGGGATATGAAAAAAGAAGAGATCTTTATAAGGTTTTCATTGCAAGCAGCTGGTGTCAAATCTTCGCCAAATAACTTCATATTTCCAGTGCCGTTGAAACTGGTGAAAGGACTGACGCATCCCAGCATTGAGGTATGTTTTCAGACATTCGGTGATTCCTTGACGTAAGTATTATACACACATAAAGTCACGCCTGTTTACCCGAAGAGGTAGGCAGAGGGATATTATACCCCCACATTTCGCCAATTATACATAAAAGGTGGCGAGCCTATTGCCTCTTACCGAACACTTTTATGATTGCCAGAGCCTCGTCCTTTGATCGGTAGGTGCACCTGCAGGCGAGATTAGCTTGGAGTCGAAAGATTTTGGTTGGATCCATAAATCATAGGAACATACTGTAAAATAAACTTACAATCGTTGTAAGAAGAGTTGGTGCCAAATAAATAATAACAAATATCCTCTGGACATCTTACACTGCGCAGTCTAGCCTAAAAATATTCAGATTGTGTGCTATGGGTATTAGAACAGATAGTATAAACATATTTACTAAATCAACACCTAAGCTAGAACAAATATTTAAATGAATAGTCGTCCTGTGTGACAATTTTGTGGATGGAGTGCAGTGTATTTATATCATACCCGTCACATCAATCGTCTAGTAATAATCAGGTACCTACCAAATTCCAAGGATTTTTCTATTTCTGTAGGTAATTAGTTTATATGACTTATGTAAAGACGAGACTAGTGGATTCGGGACCCGCAAGGCCGCAACGGGTTTATAGTTCGGATCATGAGGGAGTAAAGACGACTATAATGTAAAATTTTGATAAAGCATTTTCCTCTTGCTCAATCTTGAGGGCCAATACGCAAAATTTAAACGTTCTTGGATTATGTAAGATGTAGTTTTGCCATGAGTTAAATATCATAAGTAATTGCTGATAATTTCACCATAGCGATGAATGTTTTTCCTTTTTACTCTATATGGCTCGATGTGATGAGAACTTTGGATGAGACGGTGTCACAAATGATGAAATGAATCAATTAAATTGTTTTCGTACATCTCAACAGAAAGCGCCATCTAGTGTAGTACATATTAAGCAGACTTTGTATTGAGATAGAGCTAGATTATACAACATTAATAGTTTTAATTTTAAAAAATACTCGTACATACTACCTATTTATAAATCAGTAAGAGTGCACTTTTTTATTTTAAAATAAAAACAAGTATTTTATGACAGAGTTGTAATATTTTTGTTGGATTGTAAAGTAGACATGTTCCGATTAAGTATGGAATAAAATATACGTCAAACGCCCCCCACGGCTCCGATGACAGGCCATTACTCTTTTCATGACTTTTGCACAGAGATGATTGTGGCTGTATCTCACCGATGACGCGTTGGATTTCCGATTTAAGCTCAGGAATTGTTTCGGGTTTATTCGCATAAGCCCGTGATTCTACAAAACCCCAAGGAAAAAAAATCGCACTGCGTTAAATCGCACGATCTTGGTGGAAAAAGTGCACTCTTTCCAATTCATTTTTTTACTGACTAAAAACCATCTATGTTTCTTCTTAAGCCTGCTGTACCCATATTACTGGGCAAACAACGACGACTATTTGCATTATAGCAGCGCGACGTCTAATTTGAAACGAAGGAAGGTGTATACGGGTTTTGGGTTCGATTCCATCATGGATATAGAATTGAATTTATGTCAATGCGATTCAAATTTGTTCTAGCAACAATTATATGTAGCAGTCGTTATGATAAGCTGGATGCCCTATTGCGTTGCTTGAAATATTATAACAGCAGAACACCTCCTCCAATCCGCATTGGGTCCGCGTATGTTCGAGGAGGCCTGAGTCCAATATTGGGACATTAGTAGCCAATGATGACTTATAAATAAATAAAATAAATATTTCTGACACTTACACCAATTATTTAGTTCCAAGTTAAGTATAATTAAAAACTTGTGTTATGGATACTAAATAACGGATAAACATATATAAATACTACTTCTTTTTTTTTGTAAATACATACTTAATATACATAGAAAAACACCCAGACCAGAACAAATATTAATATTTATACACACAAAGATTTGTTCTGTGTGAGAGTCGAACCCAGGACATATGGAGTGAAGTGCGGGTATACTCGCCACCACGCCATATCGGTCGTCAAAACTTATAGTTGAAACCTTTGTAATTTGTTTTTAAATTATTTCAGATAACAGTATCAAAACACATCAAAAGGGTCAACTCCGATGAATTTCACTATACAGTAAACATATCGACGGACCAAGTCATAATTTTCTTATGGCTGGAGACTGATGATATCATTGGAAGATTTCTAGAAAATGGCTTAATCGTTACAACTCCCATTACCAAAGTAATTTATTTTTCTGCGACGGAAATTGATCCTAAAATGTTAAAAAGTAAAATAACGTACCAATATTATGTCAATGAGTGATTTACGTAAAACGTAATATTGGTATTCATTCCAACCAACACAAACCAGCTGTAAGAGAGTCCAGAGAAGATATTTGATATAACTATGTATTTATGGCGGTGTCCGAAAGTAGCGACTAAGTATTAAAAGCTATTTTTATGTTAATATCATTGTATCTACACTTAGTCTTGGTCTGCAATAAAAGATTTGATTTGATTTATTTTTATCATTTTTTTTTCTGCCTATTTTAAGCTTTATTTTTATGGACTAGAACTACAAGTGTACACAGAGAATAGTTGAAAATGAGAAAAGCTTTATTTAATTAAGGACCCGATGGAACAGTTAATATTATTTAAAAAAATGCGTTATTTAACTCCTATAAAGTTGCTTAAGGTTTATTACGATCCCCCCCGACTGGTCTCCACCTTGTCGTGGTGGGGGGGGGGGGGGCTGAGTACCTCCCGGTAGGGCGCAGGAGGCGCCAGGGAAAAAGGAACACCCAGAGATTGGCGACTCTGGGTGCCCTTAGTACTGACTACCGGGGGGGAAACTAAGAGGGACCTGTGGAGGGCGCAGCGGGCGGGCCAGGAGGGCCCGTCAAGCAGCGCCAGGAGGGTCTTAGGCAGCGGGGGCAGGGGGCCCTTGCTGTCTAACCATGGACCCTCCGAGAAGTTGGCCACACACGCAATGGTCGCAAAAGGAGGTAGGAGGGGCGCGTCCACTGCGTCTCTCTGAGGAGGTCCTCCCGGTTTTGGTCTGGGAGAAAATTGGCCGCGGGCGGGGGGTCAGAGCTGCAACCCAGGTACTGGCCCCCCGCCTCTTTCTCAAAAAGCGGCGGGCGTAGTCGGAAGATTTTTAGTGGGTATTACTGCTGGCGGTCGTGTCTACCGGTGGTGAGTCCCACACACCTCTCTCGGTCCCCCTTTGGCCGGGAGACAGTGCGTAAATACATTTTGTTACCGACGTAAAAAAAAAAAAAAGGATTATTACGATCACTGACTCATTTGTGGAAGCGCAAGCTGTCATGTGACATATCTATAGTATGACTGGACCTGCCTTGAGATTTACTCACCGATAGTATCAATGTATGACACAAAACTATCTGTTAGTAAAAAAAATTACAATACACCATGTGACTACATAAGAGCACAACAACTGTCAAGGGCAATATAAAAATAAAGTTTGAATAGCTTTTAATAAAGAAAAAAATAAATGAAATAAACTCTTCACATAACAAATACTGCTGTTTGATTTTTATGCTCTGTTGTCAATATTATTCATTTGACTAAACGATTACAGTTAACAAGCGTAACAAAGAAATGAAAGGGTTGATCATTTGCAAACGGATATTTTTCTGCATTTGGTTCCAGTTCACTGACGCCTAAGTGGCTAACGGCTACCACGCAAAAAAAAAGCAGGGCATTACGTAGAAGGCTCAGAAGTGGAATATCATAGGATGAGCGTTAATAATGATCATATGTCACTGTCAAATAATTTGACATATAAAATTGTTGCCAGATGCAAAATAATTTTGTATTATTGTACATTGAAACGTTCATACCACCGACCCCAAATTGAAATAAAACCACAAATTATAGCACATTAACTATATTTCGATTCATATTACTTGTTATTGCGAATAAGCGTGTCTTAAATTATACATACAATAATTTTAATAAATAGTAGCAGTACTTAGAGCATATAAAATAATCTTTGGACGATAACTCTTGAACTGCTAAGGGCTTTTTGAATTATTTTATATCTTTTTCATTTTCTTATAAAATTGAGATTACAATATAATTATGCAAATAAATATTAGTATAAAAATTTTGTTGTTATTTAAAGATAGTATACTTTTTAAATTGCGTTAGGAAAACACAATTAATTTGCTACTGATACAAAAGCTACAAAATAATAATGATACAGTAACGTTTACACAATTTTTCGATATATAAGTAAATCCTCCTATGCGTTTAATAATAAGGGCACAACAATTAAAAGTCACTAAAAACAAACAAAATCAAAATGTTGTAAAATGACCCACAGACCTTAAGCCACATTTGGTAGTACTTCTGTACGTAGCAAACTTGCCACGCATCACTATTAGGCCACTGTCTAAGAAGAAAGAATCAGTTTTTAAGTGACGTGACACGTCGATAATCGTAAACGATTATAAATATCAAAAACAAAAAAAGTAATTTTACTCTAAGGATTTTTCTTAAATGGACCAAGAGCTTGCTACGTATAATAAATTAAACATCTAAGTACTCAAAACCAATAATAGGCCTCCGCTGATAGAATTGATTACATATTAATTAAACTTGCAGTTATACATTTTAAGAGCTCTAATATTTTGTACTATGTACAAAACATATACTATTTAACAAGACCACATTTAATTTGACACAATAACACTAAAGATCGGAAGATTTTTTCATAAACAATAACACATATAATTATAACTCGGGCTTTAAGCAGTACATATATTTAAATATAGTTACTTGATCTCTGAAACTGACAAAATAGTCGACCATTTCATAAAATGGTGATCTTTTATGATATAGTCGATTATGATTTTACATTTAATAAATTATAATGCGACCTATTTAGAAATGTTCTGATGCATTTAGCAAATAGTGTTAATGAAAGAAATTTTATAATCGTTCGTCTTATATTTTATATATATTTTTTTTACAATCTTTGACTACTGTATGATATAGATACGCGTTCAAGTAATTATTTAAAATGCATACTTTATAATTATATTGATTTGGCTAAGCCACAACATACAATACAACTAATTTATGTAAACTATTTAAAAAATGTTTCTATCTGGGATACGTATGGTAAAGAATATTATTTATATCTGTTGTATTCTACGTGACATACAAAATTTAACACAATAATCACTTGATTTACAACGTTCATCACTTAACAATATAATTCGTGAAGTTTTAAATCATGAATATAAAAAAAAACATTTTAGAGTTGCTCTATATTGAGGCTACAAATTCAATACTTAAATAAACGTTCATTATAAAAAGCTAAAAATATATTTAAAAAATATCTACAAATTTAGTACCTATTCGAAAACTCGTAATAAAAAGCACCATTTTATTTTCTAAAATATTTCATGAAAGTTTTGGGAGAATGCAGACTTTACAGTCAAGCTATTCATGCCACGGAATCAGCGCCATAGTGGATCTCCACTGCAGAATTGATAAGTGGAGTCCTTTTTAGACATATAATGTCATAAAAAAATGCTGATTGATTCCATGTTTTTGTGTACATTATTATTTTAGTTCAAAAAGTATTTTATTTGAGACTTACAATAGTCGTAAATCTAAAAAGTTACTGGCAGGTATATGTTCTGGGGCTTGCTTGAACTTTGCTTTGCATAGCACCTGTTTTTTGTCGGACACTAATAAGGTCTTAGCCCTCTTTTACTCTTTTGTCGGACACAAAACGTTTACTCATTAATGCCTCCGCTCTAACCCGTCAATAAAATAAAAAAAAATATGGACTTTATGATTTGCTCTTTAGATATACTTTACAATAGCAAAAACGGCGATAAGCTCGCTGACATCGCGCTGTCTGCTAATGTATATCGCCTAAGACCTTAAGACTTATGCATACACAGAGACGGTTCTCCTTACTTCTACCCTCCATAGTTATATTCTATATAAAGGCAGTTGTCAAATAAAACTTAGAAGGGTTGAATTAACTGTTTCTGTTGGTACAAATATGGTCATTGCATAGTAACATCATAAATAAATAAGTACACATAGTTAATTGAGCAAACCCATAAAGGCTTAGCATAACCTCGTTGGCATCTTTAATTCTAAACATGCAATGTTAAATGAGAAATTAAACTATATAATACTGTAAAAAACTATTTAAAAAATATAAAGCACATATTATTTCCTGCTATAATGTTATGTGAGTACATGATTAATAAATATAATTAAAATAAAAAAGGATGAGATTACGCGATTTCAAATATAATAATTTATTATCTATTTACAAATACAATTAAAATTGATTTTATAGTTCATAACATTAATAATTACATTATCACTTCTGAATTCCAGTCTAAAAATGTAAATAAAGGAATATAAACTCATAGCCAAAGAGACTTGTTTCAATTTACCAGCTCGCAGTTCAACCCATGATCTGCTATCATCACATCCTTAGTAATTTAAATAGGTTACAAGATTAATTAATAATATGAGTACAGAAAACTGGTACTAGAAGTGTTGAAGATCACGATAACAGCCTTAAAAGTCTAGTTACTGTTGCAATCGTCTGGTAAATATATATAATACTCGTCGCAACTTCTCGCTGCGCGCTATTGATAAAACTATAAAAATAGTAAGTATGCGCTTAAAAACAAATTAGAAGACGATCAAGGGATCATGGTCACTTACTTATTATTTATTTGTGAATGTGTTTCGAGACCCTAGTCATATTGAAACAGTGAACATGTGTGAATCGTACAAAAAATAAAACTTATTGTTTTCTTTTATTCTATTTTTTAAGCATTCACCGATAAGACATCAATACGCGCGTGTTGCTTCACTGCGCGTTGCTATGTGATTCAGAAGGGGGAGTGGGCACGTAATATATTGCTTGCACATTATACGGCCACACGTGCAGTGAGATATTGCCACGAGTATAGACATTCGCCGAGTACTCTAAGCGGATAGCGCTTTCCGGAGACACAATTTTTCCAGTTTTGATGTGCCTCGAAGCGAAAAAAGAAGATATGGTCTAACTAAATGTACGGTCTGAATTCTGTTTTTGTCCCGTAAGCATATTTCCCGTCCCGTCTGCGTTTGTGTTAGTATTTGCTATTATGCTATATTATTCTGTTTTAATTATCATGCAATAATTAATGCTGGTTGCAGGCCACCTGCCGTCTGTCATGTTGGAAAGACGGTGGCATTGATGATGAAACGGATATACAAATCATATTTTCAAGATAGCGTATTTTCGCGGGTTTTTCTCTAGTAAAGCTAATGAGTAACTAAGGAACTGAAGGATTGGAATCTCTTATATCTTAGTGGGCGGAGGGCTAGCCACTTATCACCGTTTTACCTATGGGATTGGGACGTGAGATTAGGCTATTTACTATATACTCATATCATTAATTATTCTCAGTATGTCGTATTATTGATTAAACATCCACATAAGTAGTTAGTTGTTAATGCAAGGCCATCAGAGATAAGCACCGAGCCTGGAAAAAAATTATAATTTTGTTATATTTTTATTGAGTAAATTTAAAATTTAGCAAACCAGGGTATTTGATCAATCTGTTTACTTTAAAATATTTAGTGTATAAAGATAACTTGAAAAAATTGACAATAAAAAATGTTTATTAGAAAAAAAAGCATCAATTGTTGAAATAATATCAAATACCCTATTTTACTTATTTAAAGTATTAATATATTTTTTTAAGTTTAAATATGTAAATAAGATAAATATTAAGAAAAAAATAAGTAACCTAACAAAAAGAAATCCTTTATGTTATTTTTTTTTTATATAGCTACTATTATACATTTCGTAAACTGAAATAAAAACACTGTAATTATTCAACATTCCATCTAGCAAGACTATATTAAATAAATAAAATACAAAAATAAGTGCATACCATTCAATATACCATACAATACCGCCCATTAAGAAATTAACCAAAACCTACTGCCAAAAGTTTTAGAGTGCGAATCATTTAGGTAGTAAGCGTTAAAAAAGATGTTTAGTTGGTTAGCATTGAGAAATTGCTTATTAATTGATATCAAAAAATGTATAGTAAGGTGTTAAGCAAAGCTAAACTACCAAAAATAAGGTGGTTACAACTGAAGTAGATCGCCGTTGAGGATTGCTCACGCAGCTTTTAACACATTAACAGACTAACTCTTCTAATTTCAACAGTTGTTAAGCTTGGAGTTTGGAATTTAAGCCATAAGTCAATTGTTGTTGAACCGAAAGCAGTTTGATGGCGAGGAGGCGATGTCAATCCTGCTTACTGCTTACTTACTGAGAGCCGGCTACGGAATTCAAATTTTATATGGAACTGCATTTTGATTACGGATTATTACAAAGGATTGATTCTCTTTGCATTCCAAAATTAAATGTTTGATCAAGTACAATTGAAGTGCAGTAATATTTATAATCTGCGGCGCATACGTTGTGATGATCGTGGATGCGGAGTATAAAAAAACACGTTATCGGGTCATAGAAAACTGCATTTTTTGTTAAACTTGCCGGGCACTATACCTAAGGATTACAAGTCGAATGACGGATAACGAGCGACTTACGACGCCACACGAGCATTACCGATTTTATCCGAACTACACGATAATCATTCTAACATTATCCTGGCTGTGCCCAATACATATGCTTAGAGCCCAGGGTCTACTCATAGGTCTAACCAGCTTCAGTTTCCCACGGGGCGACTTAACTTCGCAACCCAGAGGGAAATTGTTAAATCATATTTGTGCATGAAATATAGGAAATGGTGCTTATCTACGTCGAGTAATAAATTAAGTACTAAGCATAGTTAAAAGCATATTTTACATAAAAAAGCATGTATTACACACCTTATCACTTAAATAATCCCAACAACGACCTTTATTAAAAAAATATTTTTATTAAGTACCTATCTACTTGAGTATTATAAAATTTATATAAAAAAATACAATTACAAACAAAAACATATTATTTACAATTGAAAAGTATACACGGATGAGGTATTTTAAGGACAAAAGTTTAATTTATGAAAATTTGTATGTTTGTGCTTCTTGACTAGTATTGTAAGTTTAAAAAAATATAAAATACAAACAAAAGTATACTTTGACATGGTTGCTAATGCTTTGACTTATTTAAATACCTCATTCGTATTTAACTGCAGATCAAAACTCAAAAACTGTGATTGTGTCAACTCTTTTTATCGGGAAATCGGTATATATGTCGAAGGCAGATTTAAGAAATGCGGCATATTACAAAACGACAATGCATATTGATAATAAATAAATATTTCTGACACTTACACCAATTATTTAGTTCCAAGATAAGTACACAGTATCATTAAGAACTTGTGTTATGGATAATAAATAACAGATAAACATACATAAAAGTGTAAATACATACTTAACATACATAGAAAAACACCCAGACCAGAACAAATATTCAAATTTATACACACAAATATTTGTCCTGTGTGGGAATCGAACCCACGACCTCAGGACTGGAGTACGGGTAATCTCGCCACCACGCCATATCGGTCGTCAAAATTGATAATGTTTTTGTTTAAATAGCATACAATGCAACTTATTATAACACCTAACTTGGGGGAAGGTTTGTATAAATGCGCAAAGTAACCTAACAAATCCACAGTCACTTGCTACCCGTAACTTAAAAAAAATGCACCATACTTCACAATTTGCCTTGTAGCTTTGTAAAACGACGCATTCTAAAATTTAATTGCGACATGTACATAAGTCGTTGCCCAATCGTAAAATTGGCTTGATAGGCCTGGGCGTTTAATAAAACGCCGCTATTTATAGATCATTCCCAAAAGATTGGGTCCATAAAACAGGAACAGATATTATTCAAGTAACTTTTTATCGGTTTAGGAAAAAAATACTTCAGCCTAAAATGCTAGTTGGTTTGCCGAGACTTAATTGCACATATTATATCATCGAGCCAATTTAACGATCAGGCACATATTTTTATGTATACAGGGTGTAAAAGACCCTGATCAAAGCCGAAAGCTACGTAATCTGCCCAGCATCAGGATACCTTTTTTTTTGAGACCATACTTGGAAAATCATATTATTGAAAGTCAAAAGTGTGTAGGGATACTACCAAGACCTATGAAGCCCAAGTCAACCTGACCTGCAAGCGGTGCACCTGCCGATCAACGGACGAGGCTCTGGCGAATATAACAGTGCCCGGTAATCGGCAATAGGTTCGCCACCTTATTATGTGGGACCTACTTTATAGTTGGCGAAGTGTGGGCGTATAATATGCCTCTGCCTACAAAAAGGCGTAAATGTATGTAAGGTCAAAGTCATAAATTATTCTCATGATTGTTGAATAAAACAAACTTTAAGCGTTATTTCTTAAGTTTTTATCTTAAAATAGCGACAGCACGCTGGGGCCACACAGCAACACAGAAAAGTTTGTTTGGCGCGCATTTCATTATATGCTCCTATTTGCAGTTTTTTTAAAACCAAAAATGGAAATCGTTTCCCAACGATTTTTAGTAAATGTATTTGCTATGGTATGTAGATTTCGTAGTATTTGGCTTTGATAAAGGTTTTTTACACCCTGTATATTTGAGTTCCACGCTTAAAAAACAACACAAAGTCGAAAATTTAAGCTCATATCCTTTACCTGACGCGAGAATGCAGCGCTGCCCTCTCTTCTGAAGGAGTATCCCGGAGGAAGGTAGATGAAAGGTTCAGTACCACCATGAGGCAACATAGTAGCAGGGGACCTAGTATAGCACCTTCTGGGCCGAGGTAGAAGATACCACCAGCTATGGCCAAACCCGTAACGTAGGGGTGACCGCCACTGAAATAAAAAAAGGTTAGTTTAAAGCTTTGTTCCTAACTCGTTTAGAGAGGGCAATGAGCTGATTGTTAACCCTCCTCCCTCCAGGCTGTTGTCTAAAATGCTATTGGTTTACTCGTTAAGCCCAGAAATTCAGCATTTCAGACAAAAACCTAGGAGAGGGGGGGGGGAGAGGAGGATAGTGACATAATGGTAATAGAACAGAAAAGGTTAGGATCCACTGGTATAAAGATTAAGTTATCAGCCATCATCAGGCTATACCAGTCCACTGCTGGACATATCCTACTAGGTCTACTACGGCCCTAATCTATTTTTTGTCAGCTGTACGAGAAAAGTCGTCGCCATCGCTTCACGTGCCCATATTTAATTCTATTTTCCAAAAGCATTTAAATTTCTATTAAACAAACCTTAAAAAGTAACTTTTAGTTAGCTTAAGAGCGGTATCTTTACTTATAAACCAACGTGAGAGGGACTTAGATCCTACCCAATGTAAGCAAGTGACGGATTAAAAATATCTTTGTAACGATTCCTGCGCTACTATAATTTCCCGAAAATAAAATAAAAAATCATTTATTGCTATTAAGGAATACATAAACATGACAAAATATAAAATTAAAAATAGTAATAATCTTAAAAGCAACTGGAGTGAGCTCAGCTTATCATTATAAGTTTTTAGCCACCCCATTTCATTGGGTTCGCAACATAGTAGCGACCACGTAAAAAAAAACAGAAATTACAAAAGTTAGAAAGAAAATTAACACTTCAGTAAAAACGAAACAGTAAACAAGCAACACGACACGTGTTTCGCCCTTACACAGGGTACCTTCAGGTAAGATAGGAGCCTCAGAACAACGATGGCTTCACGACCAACGCTGAAACGAGAGAAACTCTCGCTTACAATGGATTTCCGCAAAGTAACGCCTGAATCAATAAATTACCTACCCAAATGTACCCAACTACTCAGAAAACTTACTCTTTTATTTCGGCGTACACAGCGGCGTCTAGGAAGGCAATAGGCGCTGCTTGTGCGATAGGTAGCAATATAGCAGCCATAGGACGTCCTTGGAGCCACACGTCAAGGGCCGCTGGTATACCTGCCAGATATGGTCCTAAAAAGGGCGCGGCGCCTAGCACTGCTGCAAGAACTGAAACAATTGAAGTATCACAATTGTAATCACTGAATTTATCTTCCAAGAGTACGAACCTATTTATACGAAAGTTTTTTACAGTTCCGTACCCAAAGGGTCAAAAACGGGACGCTATTATCAAGACTCCGCTGTACATCAAGGCTGTATCTCAAGAACCGTAATAGTTAGATAGATGAAATTTTTACAGATGATGTATTTCTGTTGCCGGTTTAACAACAAATAACAGAATAAAAACAATTTAGTTATACGCTCTATTTAGTTATCATTGATGAGCATTAGATTTAACAATAAATAAAATTCAGTACCATATTAATATTATAATGATGATACGGAACCCTCCGTGCGCGAGTCCGACTCGCGCTTGGCCGTTCTTTTTTTTTACCTCTTTAAACCTTTTTCTCGCACTTTATTAAGATTTCAAGATTTTGACGATAGCGAATAGGTTACTGTCTTCTTTATAGTATAAAAAAATCGCCATGAGCTTATACCCAAAAATTGTCGAAATATAACCTCTTAATAAAATATGCTATATGCAATCACTAGAACGTTTTTAACTAAAAACTGCTATGCGGCAATATGTATAGTTGACTACGATACATTTTTAGGAAACTCTTTTTCCCAATATCTTGAAAGTATACTTTTTGCACACAGCACATTTTTGTTTGAAAACGACGATATGTAGTATATTGTGTTACGACTGGGTTCACATCTATTGTACATCGGTAAGGTTTGAACTCCGAGACCACTGGTGGTATACACTAAAAAACCGCCATAGAACAAGCTCTAGGATAATCTAGCACTTGCTAGACCTACTACAAGAAGGTTATAGGATCGCTTCTACTTTATTGTACCTAAAAAAAAAGGATATTATAATAATATGTTCTTACATATAACGAGGATATCCATTTGGCTATCTACCACAAATTCAAAAATATGTCACAATAACCATTTTCTCTGTTCTGGACATAAATAAATTATCGCTCATATCCTTTCACCCAGACTGAAACATCAGCGGAGCAGTTCATAGTATGCCAGCATATTAAGATTAAGTATATTTCATATAAAAAATTACCGCTCACTATATGTCATATCTGGCATTTGAATAGATTTATTTATCGAGAAAAGTACAGAGATTTTCTTATAAAATATAATAATACACATGAAAACCTAATAATACATTATTACCAAACAAAAAACGTCTCGTTCGCAAAATATGACGAAGAAATTATAATTTATAAAACCCATATAAAATAAAACAAAAACAAACAATAAAAAGCATATATTATCAACACATTATTAGGTTTTCTTCTTTGTACTTTCATTCGGTATAGGTCGCAATTGAGCGTAGACATATTTATAAAACTCTAAAGCCTTCTGTCTATCATAGGCCGCATTATTGTTTCTGCAATGCTCTCCAACACAACGATTCACGTAGACTTCATTAGACGGCATTTTTGGTTCCTGGGGTTTCCTGCGAGCACCTGTACTCCTTAAAGTTTCCACAAAGTCTCTGGACGAGTCGAAATATACTTTAACAGTAGTTCTGTTTGATATATTTAAAGCACTGTTTCTTAGTAAGTCAGCTTTGTCTATAGCGGTCATTGCAGCACTAGCGGCACCGTTAGGATTTGCTTGTCTTATTAAGTAAAAAGTAGGCGCCGGTTCAGTGACATCCTCGTCTGTATTTTCGTTGTTTTTAGATTTCTTATCGCTGTACAGCAAACATATGACCTGAAGGTCAAGGTTTAATTGGCACATGTTATTTTCTAATAATAGCTTCACGACCTCGACTGGCAGTGTGCATGGCGCCGATATACACGTGTTATTGTTAGAGATATCCAGTATCAAGTTATTCAAATCTGTTTTGGAGGTGGATAGATATGAAATGTTCGGACATGAGCAATCCATTTTGTTTTTATTTACTGTGACAGAAGTCGCAGCAGACTTGCAGCTGGCGTAATCGAAGGTCAGCGAATTTGGTTCCAATCTCTGTATTTTGTTGTTTGAAAAATTTAAATACTTTCTATTTGACCTTTTTTTCAAACATTTTACAGACGCAAGCGCATTACTCATCAGCCAACTGATATTGTTGTTTACAATGTCCGTATTAACAGATTTCAAGATCAGGCCATTAGAGTAAACAACTTTAAATACATTTCGCGCGATTTGTAAGTAGTTGGTGGTGATATTTAGCACGTTTACATTGATGTCGCCGAAAGAATTAGCCTCGATTAACACAGTACCACTTTTTACAGTCACACTTTTGGTGTCTAAGTTTTCTACTCTTGAATTGATCAACGAAAACAGGGTATTTTCATTGTTCATTATTGCTTCTACGCCTTGAGTTTGAATGTTCGCTATAGTTACATTTTCAAATTCGATGCTTTTCATACCAGTGACGTTATATATAGCTTTTGAATGAATGACGTTTATCTTACTGTTAACAATCCGAATCTTTTTCATAGGAATTGTTCCTAAGCATTTTAGCTCAGATTGCGAAGTGGGTGATTTGAATATGTTTCTTGGTAAAGATACGATTTCTCTAATATTTTCTATTGTGAATTCAGGCGGTGTTTGTACCAACGAAGCGGTAGATAGCGTTACAAATTCCAATCTGTCACAGTCTTTAATTTTGAACCGTTCAAGTTGAGACGGTCGTGGCATTGTAGGGCAGTCAAGTACAACACGGACATCTCTGCAATTTTGCACAGTTACACTGGTTACGTGATTCGAGTAGAAATCCTTGAGGTATATTATGAAATCCTAGAACAAGCAATATTCATCGTTATCGACATATATTCTTTTAAATATTATAAGCAATTTTGTTTGTGGTACTTACGTTACTTAATACAGATGTGCACGTGTAAGCAATATCCGTGGGCGAATTGTTATTGCATGTCCATTCAGGGCTTTGACAGTTAGTGAAATTGATTCTTACACCAATAACTGCTTGGATGATTATGGCAATAAAAAGGATTAATCTGACAGCCATACTAATATGGACGCTAGCAAATCGCGACGGGTGTAGCAGGAGGCGACACAGGTCGCAGTAAAAATGTCAATCCGTCCGCGCATGATGTCACCGAAAGATAATTAACGATGACAATTTGCCGCGAAAAAACCACACATTATCTGTTTTTACCGAAAACATTAGTTCTATGAACTGCGATTTGTAACTGTAAATTACGTACAATAAGTAGTATCAAATTCAAGTGAACCTATATCCGAGTAAATTCGATAAGGTTTAGTTCATTGTCTGTGACAATTCGCGCCAAAATTTTAGGGTTAAAATAGAAAAGTCTAAATATTATTAATCACTAAAGGTCAGTGCACACTTAAAGAAATACAGCGGAGAGGACATGTTATAACTGTTAATAACAAGCGTTCATTTTATGGAATTTCTTGTTTGTAAATACTGCGATATTCCAAGTCACAAGAAGTTTAATTCTAAATAACTATAAAACAATTTTTTTTCTCGTTGATTGATCTTGATACACTTTTATTCACCGGGTTCCCGCCACCCTGAGGTCATCGGTATGTCGGATAATTTTGATTTGTATACTCTTATCTTTGTTTCTCAGTCTGTCATTTTAGTAGCTTCAATATTTCTTATACATGAATAATATTACCCAAATTTAATATTTGCATTTCATCATCAGGAAACAGCCATCGCCACTAGCTCAGTCAATTAGAAAATAAACTTTAATGACATTGAGATAAGGTGTACTAACTCGCGCGAGCATGCTTGAATTCGTGGTATTTGGAACACTTTACATTGCGTAAGTTACCAACAAAATTGATAAAATAACGCCAGTTTTATTAACTTTACAAATAGTTTCACTGTTCGGATTTTAAAACAAAATTTAAACATGTAAGGAAATGATTTATTGACCTTGTAAGAGCAGGTTGACTTTCTTCCTTAAGTTAGCTGCTTAAGGTTCATTTTATGGTGGAAATGCCTACTGCGGCATTAAGGGTTACATAATTAATTTGTTGGCTTACCTGAAGGAAGATACACCACTTTGGCACCAAAGAAGTTATGCACCAACCACGTCCATAGCCCGTAAAACAGAGCCATTTTAAATGAAGCTCTAAATACCTGAAACAATTTGGTTGTAACATTTGTGTGTTAAAATTTTAATAGAAATAACAGTACACAAGTCTTCTGGTGCGATTACGCAATAGTTTGTTGAAAAAAAGAAAATAATTTTCCATATGATCGAGATCAACATTTGACGCCGGAGTAACGCAGATTCTCGAAACGCCTCAGCTTGTGCTTAGCTAGTCTAGCTATAATAATCATCATCATCATCATCACAGCCCACTAACGTCCCACTACTGAGCACGAGCCTCCTCTCACATATCAAGGTGTGAGGGTATTGGGTCATACTCCACCACGCTGACCCAGTGCGGATTGGCGGAGGCAGGTTTATGGCGTCCTGCTGTTAGATTTTTTCAAGCCGCCCATTAGGCCTCTAACATGGCTTAACGACTACCACATTTAGTGATAACCGGGACCAACGGCTTCGAAAAGCACAAAGCACGGAAGCGCTCGATATCAAATGCCACACAAACGGTCACCCATCCAAGAACTGACCTCTGTAAACTCTGCTGTACTTCGGTGATCGTTTCCGACCACCGAGCACCTCAGAGCTACGAGCGCTATAATAATGATCACCTTGAAATAAAGATCACGAAGTATTCTTTGAACAGCTTTTCAGATACTGTTTAGGAGACGTTGACTTACCTGATTGATAGCAACGGAGAGTGCAATGCCAAGTCTCGGGCCAAAGTTAGGCTGCACTTGGGTAATCACCTCCACTGGTTTGTACAGAGCGTTGCTTGATGCTAGCAGATAGAACAATGTCGTGAAGAATACCACCTGTAAAAATATTACAAAATACAGTTCAAATTTGGTTGTATTCGGAATGTCATGCGAATCTAGTAAAGGGCGAATTCATACTATAAAACATTACAGATCTCAATAGACAGATAATCCAGAAAAAGATCCGGAATTCAGGCTACAAAACTTTGTAGTAGTTATAACTTTAAAGAATTTAAACATAAAAATACACGGTGTTATTATCGGGTTCTTAATCCTCAAGAAGGATGAATTCAGGCATGGCAACATTTATTATTTTATTCATTTATTAGTTACAAGGGTTCGTCTCAATTACAATAACTAACTCAGTAAGAAATATTTCAGAAATACAAATTAAAGTTAAAATGCAATTACAGAGGACATCCACAAAAAGACGACAACTGGGTCTGCATTGATTCCCAGTTATCTGTCACAGTCAGGGTGCTGACTAGGGTTGTAACGGAGGCCTCCTTAGCGGAGTCGGAGGCGGAGGCGGAGGCGGATGCGGAGGCGATGAGCTTTGCCTCCGCGGATGCGGAGGTTAACGGAGGCGGAGGCGGAGGTGAAAGTGGATATAGAAAAATATTCACTTATAGTATTTTAAAATAAAGTCTGTATTTCAATGAAATAGGTACATACATTGATAGTACGCTTTAATTACTTATTTAATCAACTAGTGTTTAAAATTAAGAAGAGGCAAATTTAAGAAGAGACAAACAAGAGTTTGGCGGCGGACGGTTGGGTCGTCGTCGAGCGTCGCTGCTCGCGCGTTTTTGTACCGATTAACGTAAATACACCTCCGTTATAACTCCGCATATATTTTACGGAGGCGGAGGCGGATGCGGAGGTACGATTTCTTGCGGAGCTTCCGCAGTAACGGAGGCGGAGGCGAAGTTCCGTTACAACCCTAGTGCTGACATAGGAAAGCTTTATATATTTCATGGTAAAGGAGCACACCGAGGACTTTTGATTTTGATCGGACTTGAAAATAAACTTTAACACCATTAATATAAAGACGAATTTTATGAAAACACCTTGGACTTTATTTTGAAGTTTACCTAAAATGGCCATCATAATAATATCTGACCATTAGGAATCCGATGTTTGCAAAGTTTTTTTAAATTGACTACGAAAGCCCTGAACCTCCAAAGTTAATAGAATGTAAAGCAGTACGTTTATTCTAACGGAAGCACTTCTCATCCAAGACCATAAATTTAGACTAATTACAAAAGACTTACCAAATTAATGAACATATTGATGATGGCCCCGCCTCCACACAGCAAGAGAGATGTGAACGCTCCCACAGAACCAGCGAGTAAGGACACGTTGCTGGCTAGGGGCGCCCATATACTGGTCGCTATGGCACTTAGGGTACCCAAATTCGCTTGCACCCATGCAACCATTCCTGAGTAGTCAAATAGCCCTGGAAAATTTTATATCTACTAGAGCTGATTTTTAAATGGGAATGGTGGATGTTTCTTAAATTTATTAGTGTTCAGACTGTGATGTTAAAAAGCGATTGTTATTATAGATTAGTATTGTTCTAACTGTGAGAAGGGATCAGACTTGTTAGCACGGGAAAACGAATTGTATCGACATAATAATATGTATTTTATTGAAAAGTAAAAATAAAATAAGGACATCTCAAAATACATGAAACACACGTTTCATGATTTCGAGGACACTCTTGAGCTGGACAATCTATATATCAAAAGACTTGTCAACTGTTCCTAAATAGTGAAATAGCGTGCAATAGCATGGATCTGCTACAGCTGACTTTCAAATGAAGACAGGATTCAGGTTTTACGGGAGTAGTATTTAGAATATTACCGAATCTATTAATATATTAAATTTATTAAAATATATATAAGATATTATTTTAGTAAAAAGTGCAAGTAACATTATAACATTTAAAAAGATAGGAGTGATGTGTTTTTTTTTTTTATCTGAGAAGTTTGACTATCCCAAAATCTACTGTATTCCATTTTGTTAACGCAATTGATAGTATGGGTAGCTAGTGATCTAAATAATGCGTCTTAAGTCCTAAATGGGTGCCGTCATTGCTCATGAATGAATAATTCTAAATTGCTGAGAATCTCATCTAATTTGTGCTTAATCAGTCTCATTTCAGCGTTGGTCGTGAAGACATCGTTGTTCTGAGACTCCTATCTTACCTAAAGATGCCCTGTATAAGAGCAAAACACATGTCGTGTTAAATTGTTTTTCGATTTTTCGGGAAATAATTGTTACAATTATATTTTTAATCCATCACTTGCTTACAATGGATTTCCGCCAAGTAACGCCTGAATCAATAAATCATTTATTTCTTTTCAAGTTTTTAGTGTAGGGTGAATGACAAAAAAATAAATGTAAAAGTTATAATCTGTTACGTGGTTCAAAACTGGTCCCGTCAATAACAGTAACAAGAAAACTAACAGTACTCGCATGGCAAAAACGGGACGCCTCGCGGAGGTGCGGTGGGGCTTTGTATTCCAGTAAATTGCACAAACAAGTCGAACAAGTTTAACATTCCCAAAATCAAAAGTTTTATAAAATTGTATTTTTTGTTTTTAAGTATATTATAATTATACAAAAAATTGAGTATCTATTGTAATACTTTTTAAATTTGTTGCAATATAGTGTAAGTGTTAATGCATGCCTTTTTTAATCTACTATTAGTAATGCGAGGAATATGATCTGGATTTGCGTCTTTTAAAATTATTTAAACACATTTACTGAAACTTTAATGTACAATTGTTTTATTCGCAAATAATCAGTATGATAACAAAATAAATTCCCATGCTTAAGTCTGCCCCATATACAGATTTAATAACCAGTACTAAACTAGAAGTATTTATGGTCTGTGCAGAAAACCAAATGTACTTACATAAATTAAGAAGATAGCCTATAACAAATATATATAATACATAAATAAATAAACAGACAAACTACTCACTATTACAATATATCTAGGAAAACAGTTAATATATCAAACAGGTTAAAACTGGTTCATACGTCAAAAAGTTTTTTGCCATTGACACCGAAAGGTACATAGGGATCATACCAAGACCTTAGAAGCCCAAGCCAACCTCACCTGCCGATCAACGGACGAGGCTCTGGCCAACATAAAAAAACCGCGGTAGGCTCACCACCTATTACGTGGGACCAAATACATAATGATATTAATATATATAATAACATATGACGCCAACTATTTGACGCTTTTTTGTTTTAATGTGACACATCATTATTACTACATCCTGCCTGATAGTAAGCAGTCGACTCAGTCAAAAAAATCACTGTCAAAAATGATTTTGATTAAATGTTTTTTCTGTTATTATAAAAAGAAAACACTTACCAGGTGTATTTGAAACATCATTCACAAAACTCTCCCAAGAGTCTTGTACGGCAGTACCGTCGACTTGAGGACCCACTTGAGACGCGAAATGGCCAGACACCCAGCTCTGGTAAACACGGTCCCATATCTCTAATATTTGCTGTTCCACTCTAGATACTTTTTCAGGGTCACCTTCTTTTAAAATGCTTTTTACCTATAAAACAAAATTATAATAGACACTGTGTAAGGTAGGAAACTCGTGATTAGTGAGTGATAGGTACGGCATAAAGAAAACAGATGAACAGCAAAATGTCTTCTGAAGCACGGAAGTTCTTAGTTCAAGTTGTCACTGTATGTGATAATCGTTGAGCTATGTTACTATATTAGATGCCTAATTCGGCTTACATTATCCGCACTGGGTCAGCGTGGTAGAGTATGGCACGGAAGTTCTTAGTTCAAGTTGTCACTGTATGTGATAATCGTTGAGCTATGTTACTATATTATATGCCTAATTCGGCTTACATTATCCGCACTGGGTCAGACCTTAATGACCTTAGGGTGCGTTTTCACCACAGATAAGCGAGGATGCGATGGATGAATTAAACTAGCTTTGCACAGAGCAGCGGTTCTACTGGTTCTAAACAAATACATCCCTCGCAACGCATCCTTGCTCATCGCTGGTGAAAACGCAGCCTAAACCACACTCTCACTCTGTTTCGTGAGATGAGACCTGAGACTAGTAGTGATGAGATGATGGTGTTGCATGTTAAGGTACTTTTAAAAGTTTGGCATATCTTCGTCCAAGCTCTATGTAAAGAAGGTTGGTAGATTCTGTTTGCATCACAACTGTTTGATTAAGTAAAATTAAAGTGCAGTAATATTTATAATCTGCGGCGCATAAGTTGAACCTTGGTTGTGCAGTAACACATTATCAATTAAAGTGCTACGCGACGACTACTCTCGCGCGCATGCATTAAGTCTTCCTTTTTATATATTCCTTTCTATCCCTTTCCTTTTTTATATTGTCTACGCATTAATCTATACTGCGCAGAAAACCTTCTCAGGATTTCTCTTCGTCGACTCTTACGACTCCCCGTGAGATGAGAGGGGATGGCACTATTCTAGGCCGGCACCACTCGGTACATACTATGTGATTAAAGCATATTTAATACAGATTTCTTACTTACAATGGTTTCTATCTGATTTTGTTGAATCCATTTGAAAGCATGACAAGTATAAAAAACGAGATTAAAATTATTTCTCCCACTGCGATTTCAAGAAGTATTATATGTTATTAAATGATGACATACATACATATATTCACGCCTGTTTCCCCGAAAGGGTAGGCAGAGGCATATTATACGTCCACACTTCGCCAATTATATAGTTAAGTGATGACACATGTGTATTCTTGAAGTTTAATTAATATTTTCGTAATGCAAAGGTCTTTGATAGTTTATAAGAAGAGATAGATTATTAGGTGTTATGTGATAGATACGGCAGTTATCACATTTTACCGAACATAGCTTTGTGAGCGGGGTGGCGGTTTTATATTCCTGTAGCATTTTCAAAGAGATGTGTCACAAATGCTACATGTGACCCATATTAAAAATGCTATATTTATCGCAAATTCTTGGTTTAACCTACAGATATATACCATAGATAACGCAAATGCATGTGATTCGCGTGTCCGAACCCCTATCAACCGTCCGGGTTGGCCGTCGCTACTTACAGTCGGCACGCTCGATTGCAATACAAATCGTGATATTTGCTTTATCTATTGTGTATCTTTGTGGTTTAACCCTTTAGCGGACAGAGCACATTGAAACTTCATTGGTCTTCTACTTTAAGGTAATTACATAAAGCTTATTTTATGGTGTCAATATATTTGGCTTACTAGGGTAGTGTATCAAATAAATACTTTTTTCACTTGTGTACTTGGATATAAAAAATATTTCAAGAAAAACTTATCTCAGTATTTTGAACACGCTTAAAATTTCATTTATTTCTTTAGATGAACAGAATACTCACTCCAGTAGAAATGCCCTCCCGTCCATAAGTGTAAGCGTTGTCAATGAGAGAGTCGAGTTTCTCCTCCCAGCCTTCAGGTAAATAAGCGTGAAGCTCGCTGTTCTGCACGAAAGTGCTGTTCAGAAGGCTGCCACTCAGTTGAACCACTACTATCGCTTCTGAGTATATCTTGAACGAAATACAAAAGGAATTAAAGAAATAGTTCATTATCATCTTCTCAGTTCCACTACTGGGCTTGGGCTACTGACTAATGGACATAGGCTCGACTTAGGTGAGGCTTCATACACCTCAAACCTAAGCACTGGCCCCCCGCCCCTTTTTCAACAGCGGTGGGCGTCGTCAGAAGATTTTTAGTGGGTAGGACTGCTGTCGCGTTAGCCGCAGTGAACCCCACATTCATCTCTCGGTCCGCCTTTGGCTGGGAGGCAATGCGTAAAGACATTTTGTGACGACGTAAACAAAATCATACTCCTTCATTTTTCAAGCTACCCATTATGCCTCAAGATGCATAAAGGCTGCAAAGCACGTTTCTCCTCTCAAGATCTAGGGTGAGGCTTGGGTCATACTGCAGATTCAGAGCGGTATGGCAGAGGCAAGTGAGTGGCGCTACTATTATTTTTCAAGCTCACTAATAGGCCCCTTTATCTGTTTAATGATTACCACATAGTGTAAACCGGCAGGGGCATGCAGATTTTAGATAAGGTAAGCTATATGAAACCTTCATAGTTCCATGGCACCAGGTGGTCAAACTACAGTAATAGGAATTGTTTCTTAATTTTTGACGACCGACATGGCGTGGTGGCGAGTATACCTGCATTCCACTCCTGAGGTCGTGGGTTCGATTCCCACACAGGACAAATATTTGTGTATATAAATATGAATATTTGTTCTGGTCTGGGTGTTTTTCTATGTATATTAAGTATGTATTTACAAAAAAAAAAAAGTATATATGTATGTTTATCCGTTATTTAGTATCCATAACACAAGTTCTTAATGATACTTATCTTGGAACTAAATAATTTTATTGATATAATAATTTTATTATATAAGATTGTTACTAACCAATCGATAATTTAAAAGAGCATAGCCTGTGAGTTTCTTGCCAGTTCTTCTTACAGAGCGGTGGCTCGGAACTGGCACTTAGATTCGCTTGCACTTAAATGTTTTTTGTTTTTTTAAATTATTTGGTTGCAAGTGAATCTAAGCTTCGTGATTTTAGTATAGTTATATTTTATTTGTTTTTGTTATTTTTTTATAATTTTGACGTTTTCAAGTACTATGTAATAGTTTATGAAATAAAGTATTTTTGACTTTTGGTGTAAGTGTCAGAAATATTTATTTATTTATTTATTTTTGGTAAATAATAGTTGCGGGGAATTACTACAAAGTAATTATGTAAAATGAAACTGTCACTTGCTTGCAATGGATTTCCGCAAACTAACGCTTGAATCAATAAATTGTTTTGTATAAGCCGCCTAGATTAGACAGGTAACTCAGAAACTAAGGACAGACATTTTTTTGTTAAAATTGTGTTACGATGAATGAGCATACAGCAAAATAATTAAATTATAAAATGACCTAACCAAAAAAAGTGAGCAAAATAATTGTACAAAATGACCTAACCGAATAAACTGAGCAAAATCATTGTATAAAGTGACCTAACCGAATAAAGTGAGCAAAGCAATTGTATAAAGTGACTTAACCAAATAAAGTGAGCAAAATAATTGTATAAAGTGACCTAACCGAATAAAGTGAGCAAATAGTTTCTGTGATGCCTGGGTTGACTCGTCAATTTTACAGTCAAATAAGAACATAACAGTACCTGAATACAGATGAATATTGTAGCAACGGTGACGAAGAAGATAAGACCCAGTATGACGATGCATGACGACACCGTATCGACCGAGTCGTAAGCTATTTCTCTCAGCCTGGTATTACACAAGGACATCATTTTCCCAACACCACGTATTTGACCCGTAATTAGTGCGGATTGTCTGAAAATAACATAGTGAAACATTAACCAAATGACAAAATACTACAGGTTTTAACTACAGAATGATGTTTCCCACTAGGTTACGGAGGTCAGATGGCAGGCAGTTCGTGAAATAACTAAAAGTAAGTTAAACCTGTTCAGACCCACTGGTCTTTTCAATAGCAGACCCTGGGACCTAACCGTAAGTCTAGGCCACAACCTAGTTATACCTTATTGGTAGAATTATGATGTTTAGATTCAGGTTTTAACTTAGTTCTCATTGCCCATTTTAGGGTCAATGCACAAGGTCTAAAATGGGGACTGTGAAGATCGGCAATAATTAATTGTTAAAAATATCATTAATAAAATACTATATAATATACTTGTTAAATTCTCATAGTAAACTTCTGTTGATAGTATACTAAAGAATACACCAATCAAGATTTCAACTCTTTGCCTATCATTTAGCTTTCAAAATTGCTTTTATATTTTATGATAATTAACATTTGTACTTACTGATTATTGCTAAAAAAAATATTGTACTTACCTATCTTTCCACCATGTTTTTATCTTGCCCATAACATTGTTGTAGTGGTTTTCAAAAAACAGCCACACTCCAAAATAATCAAGCAATATCTTTAACACATGTATCGCTAGGAAGAAAAGCATAACGGGTAACAACCAGATATGTTTCCAAACCAGCATGCAAAAGCAACCAAAGAACAACAGCTTGAAATATAGAGCTGTCTCTTCGTCATTATCATAGCTGTTTTTCATGTAATTCTCATCAAGAGATCTTTGCTTGAAAGATGCTATGAGTCGGTTCTCGAAAGCAGTCTTCGATTTTGTATTAGACAGCGGAAGAGCTGACAGCGTTCTTGTTTTGTATAACATTTTAGCATGTCTAGGGGAGCTCTGTATCGGTTCGTTGCCCGTCCAACTGCCTCTTTTAGTTAAAGTATCTGGTGTGGTTGGAGAGGAAGTTTCAGTATCTGGACTAATATCTTCCTCAACAGATGGTGGCTTTGAGTCAGGGACAGTTTCCACTACTGGAGATGGTTTTTGAGTATGGCCGTTCGTTAGTACGTCGTGTATAGCGGATATCATAGTGGCATCGGGGTCTGAAATTTGTTAAATAATTTCATAAATTTTTAGCTTCATCACTTTTGTACATTTTTGTGTATTTTCAAGTTATCAATACTAATTTCTATTATCTAATACCCATAGTACATATAGCTTATGTCTGCTTAGGGATAGGAGTATTGTGCGAGATGTCTAAGAATATTTAACAGATAGAATGTTACATGACATTAAATGATATACACTTCGATCAAATAAAATGTTGACAGCAATTAATTCAAATGTTCATGAATATTCTTTTTGTTGACATTCCATTATGGCTGCCCTTTATTAAGATTTATAAATCCATTAAGCTCAGTAAATAAGTTACATATAAATGTTTATTAAACAAAATGATAAATCATTTACTAATTTTGTTTAAGTTTTTTCAAGTAACAGGCATAAATTCTTTAAGATAGGCAAGTCCGTACTTTTTAAAAAGACTGTATTTTTTGCACGTCTCAAAGAGCATTACAATCCAAGGAACTTTCATGAAAGAATTATTTGTTTAGCCTTAGATATGATAATTTTAATATTACATTACTAGACTTTCCCGATAACACTTCATTTAAATGGCTTCCACATTGTGACATATGGTGCTATTTTGTATGGGTTGCCTGGGAACTTTGTTCTAAGGCTATATTACATATTGCGTTTAATAAAATGGTTACTTACCAAAAGTTGCTATAAATTCTGTGAGTTTTCGGACTGTAATATTTTTTTAAATTTAGTCCATACTTTTAGAATGGACTTGCCCATCCTATTCATAAAATCATGTTAAATTACAATTAAAAATTGTGATTTAACAAGATTTTAATAATTCTTTCTGATGAACATAATTAACATGCTAAAGAAAATACAGGAGAATACCCTATTGAATAAGAGAAAACATTAAATCGTCTACATACCACTAGACAACAGATTTTTATGAACATCTAAGACTTCCATTGCAAATCCAATAATGCAAATAGTTTGAAGGAACACAAAAGTGTACACCTCAAGCGATCCAGTGAGACTCGCGAGGAAGGAGGTGATTACAAGCCAGAGTAGCTGAGATGTACCTCGGAACAAGCCAGCTCTCTCAGGTGTCCAAAGTATATAAACACTTATAAAGTAAGCGAGGGCGATTGTTAAAGTCTGTAAGAAAATTAGCTTTACTCAGTTTTGAATTTAATTTTGTAGTTTGCATGATCAGGTACTTTAAATACAGTCTCTCAATAGAAAAACAAAGTAGGTAAACAAACAATTCCAGGGCATTTCAAAATATAGTTCTAATAAAGAGGTTTTAACAGTTTAAAATTTTATTGATGTGCATAAAATGTTGCTACTGTCTTTATGTACTTATTGAAAAAGTGGCACAGTTACATATAACTTATTTCTAACATCATAATCTATACATACAATGTATGAAGTGCACAAATCTATGAGCATTGTGGTGGAGAGTCCGATGAAATTGCTTATCTGCCAGAAAATGCAAACGAGACTTCTTGGCACTGCATTGTACAGCCATGGCAGCACATATATTGATGACAGCAGAAATATCACAGTCTGAAAATGAAACATTATTATTACAAAAAAAGGCTTCAGAACTACCCACAATTCCTTTCTTCAGTAGTACAGTTACTAAGGGGTTAGAAATCAGGGGTACACAATTCCTTAATGAACCACTACATCACAAGTTGAGGTCTGCTGAAAGGGACAATACGAGTGTCGAGATACTTAACTAGTTAACAAATATAAGGATCAAAAAGTGTATTATTTTATCAAGACGCAGAAGATAGAATTTTGTGGAAGGATTGTACTAATTGACGGGTGATTCTCTGGCGTAGTGGTTCTCATATAAAGTACCTATCACTTTATTATAAACCACCACCTTACCAAAGTTACATTAAATATTGTTGAATATACAATAAAGAAGTTCATGTTAGTACCAAAAATTTGGCAAAGTTTAATTATTCAACAGCACGCATATTAATTGTGTCGGATTGAAGAAAAAATTAATACATATTGAAGTTATATTTTGAACTGTTCTTACCTTATAATGTTCTCTAAATTGGAGTCCCACTGTATCAGATGCTAGGTTTACAACGTTTATAGGCATCACCATAAACCCAAAAACAACAGAAGTATTACTTTTGTTTAGACTATCAAACCATGATTTAATTTTCTTTGAAAGTCTGTACTTGAAAGGGTGAAGAATTGAACCAACTAATAAAGCCCAAAATAGAGGCTTGAAGAATGGTTCTAGAATGAGAGACAGGACATACACCGCAGCACAACATATTGTTAAAATAAAAAGAGCAAAAGCATTATAAAATCCATGTTTCATGGGTTTTTCATTGCCCTCTGTTATGCCCCCTATAATGTTGAATATATTTTCAAACGGAGATTGCTGCATTTTCGTTAAGTGCGTTCAATTAAGATCTAATATACCTATTTTATAAAAAAAACATAATAAAAACACGAATAACTTCATGAGATCATAGCTAAAATTAAACTAAAGAAAGTTTTTATTTTTGCCTTCGGTCGGTACAATATTTTGACAATTCAATGAAGTTTTGGGTACAGAAGATGACATTATTAGTTTGTTTGCGAAAGTTTCATGGCATACAGCCATCTTCATATTGTTTTAACTCTGCAAAGACAAATAAAACAATTTTAAATATAAAAAATATACACTATCAAAGAAACTGTCATCAAACTAAAAAAGTATACAGATTTACAGCTGCCAAACAGCTCTTGGTTTGTCAGATATTTGTATAGTCTGCTATAAATAAATCTTTGAAATAGTTCGTCTTAGGGTTTTAAAAATTAGAGTATACTATACAAATTTCTATTAGCCTTAATGATGACTACGGAACACACATTAAAAATTTTATAGTATGAGTTGACTTGTACATATCGCTCATTAATCGTTCTCATGTCAATGAGATCTGTAATTATATCTATTAGGGAACTTTCTGGTGGCTCAGTCAATTTCAGTTAAATTGGTTTTTAACAACCCGCTACAGGATATTAGGCAAGTGCTTATAGGTACTAATTGAAGGAAACTATTGCAGAAGCGTCTTTCCTAATAACCAAAAATAAATAAATTCAGTAACACTCGCAGTGTCAAAGGACACCTAGGAGTGCCTATACTAAACATGCCGGAGGGCACCTTGGCAACAAAGGACACCTAGGCATGCCTATATTACACATGCCTGAGGTGAGGGCACCTTAGCAATCGTTATCGTTAGTGTGTACCAGTACGTAGGTATACTGAATAATCACTGGGCATGCCGTGCTGATAGTTGGCACCTACATGAGCACTTTCGCACCGAAACAACTGGGCTGGTTGGTAGAAATTGAGCAGCGTAATTAAGATGAGTCCTTGGAATGGTAACATTTGGATTGGAATTTGATATGTAACGCTTCGAAAGCGACGTTAAGCTTTCTGTCCAGGTCATCATTCTTTGAGGTGGTCGTTACGCGAAGTTAAGGACAATATTCAATAAGACGTCAACCTTTTATCATGTCAGGCACTATTGGGCAGCTTAAAACATTGTGCAATCCAATACGTAGTGAAAAATCTTTATGGAAAGAGGCTGCTACCCAGTAGTGTTAATAATATGATGACAATCATCTCAAAGTGCGGGGTTGAACATAACAAGCGAAGTTACATGCAGAAGCTGGTGTAGTGTAAACAACTAAAAATCAAATGATAGATTAAAATATCTTTGTGACAATTCCCGCACAAATATAATTTGGTCGTAAAGACATCATTGTTCTGAGGATGTTTGATATCTTACCTGTGCCCTGTGTAAGGCGTAAGGAAACACGTGTCTTGTGGAATTGTTTGTCGAAAAATAACGCCTAAATCAATAAATTTGCTGAAACAAGTCACATCCCAAGGCCAGTAGTAGGTACCTAACCCTGGACGTCCAGCCAGGGCCTACATTGGCCCCACCAGCTAACCTGCCAACAGCTCCCGCCCGCAGTGAATGGGCGCGCTAGTTTTTATTTTTGACCTTCTTAAGAGCTCTTCTAAGCCAAACTTGAATACTTAAATTATATTAAAAAATAATTTTAATTTTGATCCAGGCTTGTGCTGTATAATATATATACAGCACTAGCCAAGCCACACCGATTGTCGACCTTCTGGCGTTACATTCAGTCCACAATCCCTAAGGAACCTATATTGGAACCCAGGACTTCCGGAACCTCGCCCAGTCGCGAATCACTGGCCCGCCATCTGAGAAAGCAGTTCAAGCCTCACGCGCCATTAAACGACACCACAGCTCAAGAATACCACGCCAACGTTGAGGAAGAGGTGGGATTCCTCCTTAGAATTGAGCACGCACTTCTGGGATGTGAAGTTCATCTCTTTTGCAGAGGTCGCCAGAGCGGTAAGAAGACTGCCTGCTAAGAAGGCGCCCGGACCTGATAGAATACCTTACATGGCCTTAACCCAGCCGCCACTGTGGCACAGCTGTGCAATGGGATTCTCAGGTCCGGTCACTTCCTTTTGACCTGGAAGAGGGGCAGGGT
Organism: Musotima nitidalis; assembly: GCA_949126915.1. Taxonomy (NCBI): domain Eukaryota; kingdom Metazoa; phylum Arthropoda; class Insecta; order Lepidoptera; family Crambidae; genus Musotima; species Musotima nitidalis. Next base: position 10,338,148 of record OX421431.1, read on the forward strand.
AATCCTGCTACTAAAACCAGGCAAAGACAGGCGTTTGGCCTCGAGTTATCGGCCAATTACCCTGCTTCCAACTTTGGCTGAGCTCTTCGAACGCTTCCTACCATCGTATCAAGAGCAGAACAGTTCAGGTTCAGAAGCGGCCACTCCATCACCTCGCAGCTCACCAGAGTCCTGCACCACCTGGTAGATGCCAGAAATAAACACCTTATCACAGTTGGAGTTTTTTTGGATATTGAAAAGGCCTCCGACCGCGTTTGGCACTCAGGACTTGACGACCGCTCTTTTACGGTGGCAGTAGAGAGCGCAGAGTAATCCTCATCCTCAGCCCAACGCAGCAGGGGTCCCTCAGGGCAGCTGCCTGTCGCTGGCGCTATACGCCCTCTATACAGACGACATCCCCCCACCTATACCAGAGGATCACGAAGCAGCCATCTCCTTGGTGCTGTACGTACCTTAACTGGTCCCCTCATTTATAAGTGTCCATGATACAACAAATAAAGAGAGTCTTACTCTTTTCTACTAAACTATGTTGTGCCCGACAGGGCCCTTACTAAATACCTATTGCAATAAAAAATTGAGTATTGGAAAAAGGTGTGCCGATAAATGTTGCGTGGTACCGGCCTACACTCCTTCTCATCTCACGGGGAGACGTCAGAGACGACGAAGACAAATCCTACCGGCTGACGGGCAGCAGCGTCATCCTGCTTACTGGCTTAAGCTGCGATCACTAACTAGCCTGCCCAGCGTGGTGATTATGGGCAAACACTCCCAATAGTATATATTCTATTGGGGAGGCCAATGTTCAGCAGCGGACATCATAAGGCTGATATGATGATAATTGAAAGAAGGGATTGAATTATTTCCATTACCTACCACATCATGTAACATGTAATTACAATAAAAAACAAAGTAAATGCACTTAGCTTTTATGTACTTCTATTATTTTTTTAGAGCATTACGCCGTCACAGTGAACACGTGGTAGTATTTGGTTCGGTAAAGTGGCTGAAAAGCAATACCAATATAACCTTGATAATAAAACAGCTAAATCTAACAAACGATAGAGGGCATAATAATACTATGGAATTATCTTTCCAAGCCTTACTCCTACTTAATTTGGTCTTTAGAGCATTTAAGGAGTTAATGCTACTTTGTGTATTAGTGATTATTTTTAAGACGCAATTTTTCGGAATTGGATTTGATTTCTATAAATAAAGCCCTATAATTAAACGAGAACTGTGTAAAGTAAAATAGTTCATAGTAGTAAAAAGTTTTGACCTTCTACTGACTGTGTATCTGAGTCTATATAAAAAAGAAACGGTTGTAGAATTTGAATAGTCAATAGAGAAAATAGAAACTTGCGACGTAGCCGATGTGAAGGCGTAAAGCTTTTATGTTATATTTGCTAAGTCAATAAAGTGCGACAATTATCGTTTTTGGTGTTTCCTGTGGAGCAGTTCACTGTTTGATTAGCTTTCTTTACGACGGGTACATCTGCAATGGGTATGTACAATTTTACTCAAAGAATTGGATTATTATTTTATTCACTTACATTTTTTAAAGAATGTCAAACGATTTCTACTAAAGAAAGGTTTCTGGCAGCTACTAATGTTATTAAAGAAGAATCAAACACTCTCACGATTTGTCTACAAAGCATTTTTAAAGGACTTAGAACCAATGAGGTAATAGATATAACATCTGTAAACTTTAACGAACCTTTAGCACTTAACACTTTGAAAAGTCTTAAAAGAGTACGGTATAGTTTTCGTACTTATTTTTGGATTGAAAATAGCATCAAAAATGAATTTTATATTATTAACAGCTCAAGCTACGAAGAATTGGAAAATGGATTTGATTTAATGATGAAAGACGTTTATTGGAATCCAAGAGCAAAATTTGTTATTTTAACTACAAATGTACAGTCACATATAAGTAGCCTATCAGATTTTTTACTGACAAATTATATTTTTAATGTGACTGTACTGAATAGAGTGAATGATGATTATGAAATCTATACGTTTAATTCAAGAATAGATGCATGTGGAAATCCAGTCTTTAAAACACTAGATATTTTGGGCCATTGTTCGACAGTGAAAAGTGCTATAGGAGTTTTTAATGTACAAGAACCGACAAGTATACGAAACTGTCACATAAAGATGGTTAGCCACCATTTTATGCCTTTTGTCAATTCAAATAAAACTTTAAATTCTCAGATGGGCACTGATCAAATATTTTTTAAAACGTGGAAGGAAATAAGTGGAGTTACAGTTGATTTGGTGTTTTTTACAAAGAATGAAGAATTTGGCAGAGTTTCAAGCAACTATACGGCGACTGGTATGCTGTCATGGATAAAAGAGAAAAATTTAGTAGCTGCTACTGGAGGATATAGCTTAACATATAACAGAGCCAAAGCTTTTGATTACTCCTATCCTTACACAATGGATCATGGCGTTTACATAATAAAAAGAGCTAGTTATTTGACCAACTGGAGAGCCGTTTGTAAAAAGCTAACCTGGAAAACTATCTTCAATAGCATCGTGTTTGTGATGCTTTTTTGTTGGACAGCTGCTTATTTTTCGACATTTCATATGGACCATGAAAAGCAAGATATAATTCGAGATATCCTGATTGTGTTTGGATTTGTTTGCAGCAACATGCGAGTCCGTTACTTAAAGCCTACTTACTCATCTCGTATTTTGATTACTTGTATTTCTCTATTTGTATTTTTTATTTCGTTTTTGATTCAAGCATTTTTACTTAGTGTTACAACTACACCTTTGCGAGGATATCAGATCAAGGAACCGGAGGAATTATTGTCGGTATGCAAACCATTGAAAAGTTGGGCTTGGATAGCTATGCACAAATCATCAGACCCAATAGAATGTCCTAAGGTGTTAGATTGTTTAAAAACGATAATGAATGAAAAAGGAGTAAATCTTTATACGATGACATCTAAATCTACTTATTTGTCACACTCTTGGACCTTCAATGATGAGTCAGGCGAACCAGGTTTGTTTATGTTATCAGAACCTGCAAGTTTTATATTTAGAGCAACAATATTTAAACGTGGGTCGCCTATTATAAAATTTCATAGCACAATATATGAGAGATATACTGAAAGTGGTTTCTTTCGAAAATCTCATTCCGATATATTGTTTATGGAGCAGTTAAAAAATAGACATGCTGTTGAAGAATTAGTGCCAGAAAATTTAGAAGAAATTTTTGAAGAGTTTGTTGTGCTGGTCGGAGGGTACTTTTTGTCTATATGCGCTTTTATTTATGAATGTCGGTTCTTAATTAAGTATATTTTAAAAAATATCTTTAACTCCATATTTAAAAAGGTTTTATATCTCTTCAATATTGTTACAAATACAACTAAATAATTGGTATAATAATTTACACACTATTTTATAATATAGTAGACATAAATAAGGGATGCATTGTCTCTTTGATTGTCAGCAGTATACTTAAGAAATTACATTAATTTGTCAACATTTTAATATCAAGACAAACAGTTAGTTGTACTGTGCATTATAACATTTAGTTTGACCTAATTAAATTTGTGTTAATAATATTAATCTTCATTAATCCTTATACTTCTATCCTTATATTTATCCTTATACTCTTTACCCTATAAAAATACCTCATAGAGGCAGGTAGTGTTATAATTAAAACGCGATTGCTTGATGAAGATAAAGCATTTTACCGTGATATTTTATTTTACTACAACCACAGCGCTTGCGTCGCAATTGCAACTTATAATCAAACCATTCACCAGCCTCTTATAGCATAGTTTAATTTGGGATCAAGTATGATCTGTATACCATTTTAGGCACTGAAATTCACGCGTAACCAACCAACGCGCAACCGGGAAAACGCTCGAATAATGACGTATTAAGTCCCTCCGTGTCAATCAGTGCCCGTAAATGCAGACTCAGATTGTCACCGCAGCCTCGGTGGGCCTGTTAAACTGATGGGTGTTGATCTTGGGTGTCAAGTCGATAGTTACCGTATCAAATTCGGGGGCAGACTATGTGTAAATCTAATAGAAGTGTTTTGGGTACTGTGGGCTTAAATCAATCGGTGTTAGCAAATTGCTCGCAGTGATTCCGATCTGGAAAACTGTAATTAACTTCATTTACTCTAATTTTATTCCCAACGTCCCACTGGTGGATATTGCATCAAAACTAAAAAGTTGTCTCAATGTCCACTCAGTGGGGTGTTAGGGTGCGAGACGCTGGGAACAATCATTTTTTCCGATATATGTAAGTATTTTACGCTGACTATAGACTGTCTAGGGTAGAACTCAAGTATGTAAGTGACACGATGCAACGTCACGGATAATCTATTATAAGCTGTAATTATTTGCATGAAAATTTGCGGTATACTGTTGTATTTTAAGCAATCATTAACCTTAATTTTATGTTCATAATTAATCAGAACCGACAGTTTGAATATTATAGTTATTTATTATAATCCTTCCACTTCATAATCTAGTAAATTTAAAATTTACTATAGCATGTCTCTTCAGATGTAGCGTCAAGCAGTAGCTTACTCGAATGCTAATTAGGACTAAAGTTCTTGAAACAGGGAGCTTAGACCACCCCCCCGACTGGTCACCACCTTGTCGCGGTGGGGGGGGCTGAGTACCTCCCGGTAGAGGTAGCGGACCCCGGTCATATGCTTAGGGTGTATTTCCACCAGACATGTGCGAGGATGCGTTGCGAGGAATGCGTTTGTTTAGAACCAATGGTCTATATACATTTTGTATCATAACCATGCTAATGGCAGTATAAAATGCATGGAAATGACATACATAGTACGTAGTATTTTAGCGATGAGTTGGGTCAAGTTCATATATATACTACCCCGGTGGTGGGGGGGTGGTTAAAAACTCCCAGAGGCCGGGAAAAGGTGCCCTTAATACTGACTACCGGCGGGGAAACTACGAGGGATCTGTGGAGGGCGCAGAGCGGCGGGCCAGGAGAGCCCGTTCAGCAGCACCAGGAGGGTCTTAGGCAGTGGGGGCAGGGGGCCCCTGCTGTCTAACCATGGACCCTCCAGGTTGTCGGCCTCACACGCTATGGTCGCACGGTGAGGAAGGAGGGGCGCGTCCACTGCGCTTCTCTGAGGAGGTCCGCAGTCTGTGGTTTTGGTCCGGAGGACGTTGGCTGCAGGCGGGTTGTCAGAAGCTGGAACCCAGGTACTGGCCTCTTTCTCAACAAGCGGCGGGCGTCGTCGGAAGATTTTTAGTGGTTATTACTGCTGGCAGTCGTGTCTGCCGGTGGTAAGTCCCACACACCTCTCTCGGTCCCCCTTTGGCCGGGAGACAGTGCGTAAATGCATTTTGTTACCGACGTAAATAAAAAAAAAAAAGTTCACATTAACCATAGCGAAATTCGTTCTCGTTTGTCAAATGTTACTTTGTCTTAGCGCCTGGGCTTCATTATCGTCTATTTCATTTCAAAAAACATATTGTATTCATGGTAATTATATGATTTTTTTAATTTGGGAAGGAACATTAGGTACTTAAGGCAGATAAGCAAATTAATTGGAAAATAATGGTTTTATAACTTTCTTTGTACTTTAATAAATTACTTACAAAATAACAACACAACAATAAATATACAATTACAATTAAATGAGTGTATTGAAACTATCTCAATAAGAACCATAACAAATAATAACCTCCTTTATCATATTGAACAAATAACCTTTCACTAACAATCCTTTAAGATGCAAGCTTCAGAATGCAGACAAGACATTTGTGTAGTCATAAAACATGTCGTCACAAATTAATTTCACTCAGGCGAAACTGTTAAAATGTCTGTCAATATGGTCAAAGCTTTTTCAAATGTACCGGCTAGATATAGCTCATGACTATACTGATTCTTATGTGTATATCTAATTATTTTAATTAGATTTTTAATCATAATCCGGAAAACAAAACCCTCCTCTAGGTACGTATCCCGTAGGACATTTCCCTACGACAATTCCAAGTCGACTTTCGATCTTTGAAACCATTTCTGTCGTTGTCCTTATTTTTTGATCGTCATTTGTCTTCATAGTATTATCTTCATGTGTAAATTTTTGCGGTTCGTTTAATTTTCCTGGTTTATCTTTATTTACTTCTTGCACTTTCAGTTGCATTACACCATTTTTGTTCGGTTTTATAACAATTTTCAAAGTTAAACCTTCAGGTGGTATGTTAACGCGATTCGTTTTTATCACTCTACTTTCAATGTTCACTAAGATGACGCAGCAAATTGCAATACTTAGAATTGACGCCATTGTTTTATTGAATTTGTATGCTACTTTCAAACTTTTGACAAAGTGTTTTAAAAATATTATTAATAAATTATTGTAAGATCGAATCGAGCTATACACTGCAGCAGACAACAAACGCTTGTGGTTTTAGTAATCGCATGTGAACGTTTATATATGAAATTGTAAATGAGTATGCCAATACGTAAAGTCCCTCTTGACGTAATAGAATCCCTTTGGGTGAGTCAGTTACGAGGCGCCACGCACGCGACGAAATAAGTTCAATGATCGCGTATTATAGTCATCGAAGGTTTGGGTTTTTGCAAGGTTATAATTCAGTTAATAATGCCTTAGGGTAATTTTGAATGAAGCGCTCGTTGCTCCGTGGTACCAGGTGGTTGGAAGTTATCACCGATAGTGGAGTTCATAGGGATAAATCGTTTTTTTCCGTATGGTAAATCGTTAAATAAACATCTCCAGTTGTGGGTGAAGCAGAAGGGTGTGTCAGACTTTTACTGACATATATGAAAAAACCATACATGTTCATTCTTGAGCCTGCTATTTTCTGGGGACATGGTAACCCTTCCGAACAGTCTCACAAACCCGGCAGGGTTGGCCCCTCCTCGTGGGTCCCACAGTGTGCTCGCATCTTCTTGAGGCAAACGAACACGCCGTAAATGCGGCACAAAGGTCAGTTTTTGGATGGATGGCCGTGTGTGTGTAGCATTTAACAAAAGCGCTTCCGTGATTCAGAAGGAACGTTTAGCGGTTGGTCCCGGTTGGCATGTGTGGTAGTAGTTAACAGTCGTTTCAGAGAGTCATGAATACAAAACACAAGTTTTTTTTGTTTTTGTAAAAAAATTTTTTTTAGTTTAAGTACATTTGTAAATGGCGGGAGAAAATGAGTCATATAATTTATGATTTAATTACGATTTTTCTCATTTTGTTTTTTAATAAGTATGTTGTTGGCCTTTTTATTTTTCTGATATATATCATTTTTATGATATTCTGTTGGTGATGTCACTCGCTGAATGTCAATCTCTGAACTTTAAAGTAAATTTATATCAATTGTAATTTACGTCATTTACTAAAATTAGTCAACGTCGCATAAAATAATTATGTGCCTGATAATCATTAATAGCGACATTGTTCATGTGTTTAGTGTCCAACGGCAATTTGTAATTCAGCATCGTCATAATTATCTTAGCATTGTCCCGGTTGCCTTGGACTTTAGCTCAGGGCCCAGGGTTTGCTAACTGGTCTCATTAAACGTGCCTCGGAAAGCACGTTAAGCCGTTGGTCCCGGCTGTCGTCAATATCTATGGCAGTCAGTGCCTTCTAATATTTTGACAACTGGTTTAACCATATTATTATTAAAATGATGTTTCCCTCTTGTAAAAGTCAAATGGGAGTCGTTCCGTGCAATAACTGAAATTCAGCCAAGTCTGGTTAAAGTAGTGAGCAGACCCTGGGCTTAGCGTTAGTCTAAGACACAACTGGTATAATAGGATGGTGGTAGATCACCATTAACGGCACACCATGTGCCAATATAATCTGAACCCTTCACACAAGTGCGGATGGGCAGAGGAAAGCGCGTGAGGTCCTGTTAAAATATTTCAAGTATGCCATGAGGGCTTCTTACTCAGATAAAAGGCAGAAAAATATAATCACGCCTGTTTCCATGTAGCACGTGGGCACCCTATCCCTTGCAGATGAGGTTGGCTTGGGCTTCTAAGGTCTTGATATGATCCCCATATACCTATACCAACCAATTCTGATACTTATCTTATATAGAAGCGGTAAATTACATATTATTATTTATTATGAAAAAATACTGTTTTCAAATACGATATCAATACGTTTATTACGTAAATGGGTAAAGCTTATCCAGTTTAGTTTATTTTAGTAAAACAAGGAGGAAACTAAATACGTAATAATTGTACATAATTCATAATTTGTTAATGAATGACATATATCTTTTCCTCATTGTTTCCCTAATGTAAGTGATTGGTTTCCCCATGAGATTGGTTATGCCATAAACAAACAACAAACTAACAATCGTAATCTTCTTCAATTACTTCCTTATAAAGATTTATTTTCCTACTCTTTGGTTCATGCACTTTCTGGAAAAATATGCCTTTGCACGTCCAAGAAAGCCCAATTATAGCCATCATCGTTATCAGCCTTATAAAGTCCACTGCTGAACATAAGGGTCCCCAATAGTCTATATTATATTAAGGGTTTCTGCCTATATTCACCACGCTGGGCAGGCGGGTTGCTGATCGCAGTTCAAACCAGTACGCAGGATGACGTTGCTGCTCATCATCCGGTAGGATTTCTCTTCGTCGGCTCTTACGACCCGTGAGATGACAGGAGGTGGCACTATTACTAGTGCGGTACCACGGCACGAATTATTGTACTCGGCCGCAATAAATGCAAGTCAGCAATCAGCAAATTTCTAAATTAAAACTAATGTTAATTTCCATGTTCATTAATAATTAGATGGATTGTAAAGGGATGGTACATAGGCATCCTACAATGATCTTAGGGCTTCTAAGATCATTATAGGATAAGCCAGCCTCACCTTTTTTATGGTCGGTAGAATTATGCTGTTTACGCACTGTCTCCCGGCCAATGGGGGGACCGGAAGTGTGGGGCTCACTGCGGCAGACGCGACCACCGCAGTCCTACCCACTAAAAACCTCCGACGACGCCCACCGCTGTTGAAAAAGGGACGAGGGGTCAGTGCCTGAGTTTGTAGCTTCTGGCACCCCGCCTGCGTCCAACGTCCCCCGGATTAGAACCGGGAGGACCTCCTCAGAGAGGCGCGATGTGAAGCGGCCCCCCTACCTCCCTGTGCAGCCATAGCTTAACCGGCCGACTTCTGGGAGGAAGGGGCCTCCTGCCCCCGCCGCCTAAGACCCCCTAGGCGCTGCCTGACGGGCCCTACAGGCCCGCCCGCTACGCCAACAGCGTAGCCGGAAAGAGAGCGGATCTCGCTCTATCTGCCGCTTCGCGGCCTCTTTCTGCAAAATCACCACTTCGCAGAAAGAGGCCATCGCCTCCCTATATTGTAACTAACCAATTGATAATTTAAAAGAGCACATAGCCTGTGAGTTTCTTATAGAGCGGTGGCTCGGAACTGCCACTTAGATTTACTTACCTACACTTAAACATTTTTTGTTATTTATTTGATTTGTTGCATATAAGTGAATCTAAGCTTCGTGATTTCAGTGTAATCATATTTCGATTGTTCTTTATATTTATATAAAACTTTGACGTTTTCAAGTACAGTAGAATCCCGATTATCCGAAAATGGATAACATAACATCCGATTATCGGGACTCATTCGTCTAGGCTCGAAAATGTCAATTTACAAATATTTTTATGGCGCAACGAGACATCATGTTACGACAAGTTTTTTCCCGCCTCCCGCTTTCATTTGTTAAAACCAAAATCTTAAATTACATCTATAAGTATTATCTAATTCATTCAGCGTTATCGCTCGTTTTTTATATATCGTATTATTTAAACGACTAATGTAAAACCAATTACATACTTATGTTTTTTTTATTTTTTATTATTTTTTTAATGTGACACGTCATAATGACTACATCCTGCCTGATGATAAGCAGTCGATGCAGTCCAATAAGGAAATGAAAGCGCTTTATAACGTGAAATAAGCACGGTATAAAGCGCATCCACTCATGACGACCTGCTAAAATGCCGTTTCACGCCCCGCTTAAAAGACCCGAGATCATAGGAAATAGGAAACACATGAGCCGGCAACGAATTCCAGAGCTTAGTGGTCCTGCTCAGAAACGACTTCCCAGATTTCTTGGTTCGAGTGCTGATATTCTGCACAGTATGAGGATGGTTTCGAAGACCAGCACGTGTTGTTCGGGAGAGGAAAGGAGAGGGCGGGATGAGATCGAAAAGCTCCTCAGAACACTCGCCGTAGTAGTTCCGGTAAAAGACACACTAATAGAAATTTACTAAAATTTAAATATTCTTTGATTTGCTTTGAAATCGATTATGCGGATTTTCGATTATACGGAATACCCCTGATTTTTATTTGATCCGGACAATCGGGATTTGTACTAAGTGATAGTTTATGAAAAATATAATTTGAACTATGAACTTTGAATGCCTTTTATGCCTATTATGTGTTTAATTGTGCCAGAGTAACAGAGGCCATAGTTATTAATAGAAAAGAAAGAGACCTAAGTAAACTCCAATAATGTTAACCAAGGTTTAAAATCATATTCAATAAATAGTTACTGAAGCGAACCGTTCCACTAGTTCTACAAACATCCAAACACAAACACACACACGCTACTCTCTGTCATACACATACAGACACACACGAAAATGTGCACGTAACTTATATTTTTGTTATTAGTTAGTGTATTTTGTTGGTATTTGTTGGCAATAGGCTCGCCACCTATTACGTGGGACTAACTTGATAGTTGGCGAAGTGTGGGCGTATAAAACAGGCGTGAATGTATTACCTAGGTAAGGTAATGCATGTATTACCTTACCTAGTTTACCTAGTACCTAGTACGATTACCTAGTAGGTATCTATATATTTTATTGGTTCAGATGTATGTATGTTGTGACTTAGTTCGTTTAACATTCATATTTTGATTAATTATTAATGTTTTTCTATGCGACCGGTGACGCTATCTCAACCTATGGTTTACACTGATGTAAACCAGTGTCACGTATTGGTTTTCTAATGCTTGGCACATGCTGAGTGGACAACACATTTTACATTTTTTTAATATTCTTGTTATTTATTTATTTGCATTTACACCAAAAATGAACATAACAAATACAGTTAATACTTAAAAGCTAAGTGCTGTTTTACTTACAAGTCACCACGGCATGCATTGACACAAAAATAAGAAGATTCATAAAAAATGTATATTGTAATTTTTATTTTTTGTGTGTTATGGATCAATATTCCATACTAAAAGATTGTTTTTTCATATACAGCAAAGACAAGCCGTAGTAAATAAGAAAAATGACACAAAATTTAGTAGTAGGTATTTATTTACGACTGAACCACTTAAGGCGTGAACTATTTTGTGATTTGCTTTTACAAAAAAAACTTATGTCCCACAAGATATGGCTTATAGATGCCAATAATACGTTAAACAATAATATGCTTAGAGTTGCCTATGTCTCCTCAGTTACTAAAATTTTACCTATTTCTAAACTCTGACGTGTCAAGGCAAAACACTGTATACTCCAACACAAAATGTAATAGTTTCACTTAAAGTAGACCTTAAAATACGGCGAATAAGCGTTGTTAAGGAGAAACACTGTATTCTAGTATACAGTGTTTTGCCTTGCCACGTCAGCTATCAATCGAAAGATTTTTTATTGTGATCGGATATTGATGAAATCTTGTTCTTGTATTATCGAATATTTTATTGACATTTTAATTATAATGGTTTTTGCATAATCGAGTCGTCTGGAACCCCTTCATTGAAGATTACCCACGCATTCAGCAGTTACATTGACCTCAATATTTTGACTTATTCATTAAAAAATACTGCATATTCCAACTAGTTTAAAATAAAATTAGTATAAAACTGAAAAGAAATCACTTATTCATCCAACATCTATTAAATAGTTTTTATTTCATTTTAAATATGGCTTTACCAATACAAGGAAATTATTAAATCCATGCAAATTTTATTAAATAAATTTAAATATTTGTTTAATTATGTCCTTCTATTTCTGAGATGCGCGTGGATTCAAATTCCCCACTTTAAAACCAGTTAGAACTTAGCACTCATTATGCAGTAAACGTTACATAGTTGGTAGCTCCATATACATATATCGGAACTCGCCCTAACGCCTTTGACAATAAAGAAGTAAATCGATCTTCACGGCGCTTTGCTGGGGTCATCCATAAATTACGTCACACGAATTCCGTTACTTTTTGACCCCCCCTCCGTCCTTGTCACAGCTGGTCACACTTGTGAGACTTCCTTCTCCTTAGTGTGATGTCACATATTTTTCAATTGTACAGCAAGAAATAATTACATCAAAACAAAATGTCATATATATATCTATATTTTATACCAAATTTTCATAGGAACTTGTTTTTTTATTTGTGACGTCACGAAATTTTGGATCCCTCCCATCCCCTTGTCACACCATGTCACACTTCGTCAACCCCCTCCCTCCCCCTTAACGTGTGACGTAATTTATGGATAGCCCCAATGTTACCAAATATATGTCGCTGGCTGTACTTTTGGTGTCGCTGTTTTGTGACAATATCTATACAGTGTCGCGATTCCAATAAAAACAAACAAAATTTATTTAAAACTTTTACATACAAACATACGATCACGCCTGTTTCCACATGGGGGTAGGCAGAGGCTACTTACGCCCACACTTCGCAAATGTTGTTGTTGGTCCCACGTAATAGGTGAAGAGCCTATTGCCGCTTGCCGATTAACTTCCGAGTTTGCCAGAGCCTCGTCCGTTAATCGGCAGGTGTACCACTTGCAGGTAAGGTTGGCTTGGACTCCAAAGATGATGATAGAATCCCTGGTAGAACTTTTAGAGAGTGCAAAATATAATAAATGATCAAAAACAGCCACATTCGTTTTACAACTGTGTCGCAGTTATTAACGCCTACCTCTGAATCAAGGTTAATTATTAAAAAAAAAGACGTGTGGCACTCAGGTACTGCCGCGGTAAAGCTATTGCATAGCATTTTTTATTATTATGCAGTATTTTTTCTAAGCAATACATAAAACTAAAAGCAGGCATGAGTCACTAGATTGCGGGGCGAAGAAAGGCATGCGCAGTAACGCCGATACAACCAATGCCACATAAAGGCGGGTTGCTGAACTAAAGAGACAAGCGTGATATTTCAAAAAGTCATTAAAAATTCTGCTATTTATCGATAGATGGAAAAACTAAAAAGTATCACCGCTGTGCCGGTCGGAGTGGGGGTTGTTAGGTTTTTTTTCGTTACGGAATTTCTGGATTCGGTCTCCACAATCAAGGCCTGCAATAAAAGCTATGCAATAGATTAATAATAAGCGTCCCAAACAGTTAACCTACACAAAAATATTTGCTAATTCGTTTATATGTGCATCTATGTATGCATAGTGTGTGTATGTATGGATGTTGAGTGTGTACGTATGGATGTTGTGTGTTTATGTATGGATAGTGTGTGCATGTATGTGGATGTGTGGGTAGGCGTGCGTAGCCCTGCAAAGCCTAGCATTTACTCAAGCAGTGGACATCATATAGCTGAGATGACGATAATGATATCTGTCTGATTTAACCGATAGTGGAAATAAAAAAATGTTACACAGTCAATAACAGACACAAGGAAACCATAATATTTTACACAAGTTAAGAGTCACCGGCTTCTGTATGAATCATATTGAAATAGTTTGCTCCAAAAAATTACTAGTTTCTAAGCGCAAAGGATTTCCCTGTCGTCTTCATTAATTATGCATTTGATCGTTTTATTTCTCATTTTAGTCATTTTCTTAGTCAGACCATGCAAGCCAGCGGTATTTTATATCAACACAAATTTACCTTATTTAATCCCACGTATAAAAGAACCTGTTATTGCCTTGAACTCGCAGTACGCTTTTAAGTTTCCTTACGGACGACATTCAAGATGGATCTTAAGTTGACGATAGCAGTTGTGTGTTTAATATTTGCGGCGGTGCAATCGCGTGTTTTGGATATAGAACATGAAGAATTGATTCAAAAGGAGCTTTTGAAAGTGTCCGATGTTGGGAAATCTGATTCGAGCTTGGACAGAAGTGCGCCGATTGTAAGGGTGGCACGGCGAACGCACGATGTCCCAGTTCCTACCAAAGGCGATGACTCAAAGAAAGAAAAGGACCTGGTTGTAGAAAATCGTTTCGCCATCAGGGGTTCGGGGTGTCCTACCGGCTACGTGCAAGCTGGAGGATTCTGTTTCCCGGACTACGATTAATAGTCATTTAACGCAGTTGTGTACAAAATAGATAAGTTATTTATTATTAGCAAATAAAATTATATTTTATAAGTGTATTTGTTTTGTTTTATTTTTTTGGTATTGATCTATCTAACTTCGTGTCTAACGTCGTGTTTTCCTGTATATATTAAGTATGTATTACAATAGAACAACATTTAAGTATAGGTAACCGTTATTTAGTATCATCCATAACACAAGTTCTTAATGATACTTATCTTGGAACTAAATAATTTGTGTGATTGCAAGAGAACATTTTTTTATTTATCTATCTAACTAGAAAAATTTAGAACCCAGTTCAATTAAAATAGAAAATTTACAAACGCTATTTGCTTTTTCCTTTTAAATGATTAGTAAGTAAGATATGTTTACTCTCAAATTTTTTTTAAATGCTAAGATATGTTTACTCTCAAAATGGTGGTGTTCCTAGTTAAAAAGTTATAATTTTAAGCGTATATTTTATATTTTTCTATAACTCCTGTTTCGGTGCCGGGTGGGTTTAATTAGTTTTGAATTTTATTGTTCCCTTTTTTATATAAAAACCTAATTCAATAGGCTCCTATATTATTTCCATAATATCAGGCATTCTAACGAATAGAAATGATTAATGTAATATACATGAGCAAACTCCATTTCACTTGTCGTATCCGTTCACGTATATGACGCGTTAATTAATTGAACATTGTTATCGGAAAGACCATAATTATTATAAAAATGATCATTTACAAAAATAAATAACAAAGTTTTAAGTTAAAAGTAACATTTTTTTTAGCAGCTAGAATGGTTTAAACATAATATTATAAATGCTCATATACCAATCAAACCGGTAAAGTAATTTATATAAACACAAATTATTTATTTCATGCCAGGTGATTAAAACTGTATTGTGTATATTGTTACCTAGTACAAATATTAGTTCGTAAGTCTCACAAAAGATGGCAGTGAACGTTGTTAGATCGCCCAAGCGGTTTTTGGTTTCGGACCGATATAGGTCCGGCAGTTGTAAATTCTCAATACAAATTATAAAACCTTCATGGCCATTTTGTTTAATACCAAGGTTGTTCACCAAGTGTAGGTACCAATTTAAAGTAAATACACAGACAAACAATCGATCGTCTTTACAATATTAGTAAGATAAAGGCAATTAAATTAATATTCATGAAATTTTAATGACAGTGTATTTATATATTCTTATTGCATTATGTTAGTACATAATATGTTGATCTTAAACGATACGGTTAACGATATTATTTGAACATGATATCACTGGAAATACACTACCTAATTATATAAATGCGAAAGTCTGTCTGTGAACCTTTCAACTACACCTTACATACATACATTCACGTATACGTCATACGCCCACTCTGCGCCAATTACAATGTTGGTCCCACGTAATAGGTGGCGAGCCTATTGCCGCTTACCGGGCACTGTTATGTTCGCCAGAACCTCGTCCGTTGATCGGCAGGTGCACCACTTGCAGGTGAGGTGGGCTTGGGCTCCTTAGGTCTTGGTAGGATCCCTAAACACCCTTAACTATACCTTTACCTGAAAAAACATAGCTAGATAGTGTGAGACTTAGAAAATATATACGATAGGTTATATTGCGTCCATCTTGTCATGTTGAGGTAAAAGATGGGGTAAAAGTTTGTATTAGGCGTAATTTCTCCTCTTTGCGACATAATAATATAACATTAACACACGGTGACATATATGATGATACTATAATTATTTCTTCTTAGAATTCGAAATGTAGGCCATGCGGCCAAAGCCGCGGGAAAAGCTAATCATCTATAACTAATCTATACTAATATTATAAAGAGGAAAGATTTGTTTGTTTGTTTGTTTGTTTGTAATGAATAGGCTCCGAAACTACTGGACCGATTTCAAAAATTCTTTCACCTTTGGAAAGCTACATTATCCCCGAGTAACATAGGCTATATTATATTTTTAAAAAAATTAGGGATCCTTACTAATAATCCAATAATGTAACCCAAGGTGTAAAAAAATTACCTGAAAAATTCCTTACATAGCGTGCGCAGCGAAAACTATTGATGATAGAACTAAATTATGTACTACGACTTTGCAGTACTCATCATTATCTACAAAAAGTGTCGCGACAGCATATGTCTAAATATTATAGTTACGTCACAGTAAGCGGTTTTTTATTCTAAAAATTTAATTTATATGCCGCCGCTTGAAAAGGCTCTATATTTGTACCTTGGTATTAATCCTTATCAAAAAAAAATACTTTGTATTCAAGACGGCTTCAATACCTTTTTATAACTTTTTGAATTATTCAATTCGGACATTTCATTAGGAAGATATCACGAGTTTAAAAATGCAAGTATTAAAAAAAAGTCGCGTGGTGCCGCTCAGCTAGCCAGCATGCGATGTAGGCTCCATGTAAGCGTCACTGGGGTGGTACGGGGGGGGGGGGAGTCAATGTAATCTATACTAATATAATGAAGAGGAAAGATTTGTATTTTTGTATGTAACGAATAAACTCAAAAATTACTGGACCGATATTAATAATTCTTTTTTCAATAGAAAGCTACATTATCAATGAGTAACATAGGCTATATTATAATTTCGAAAAAAATAGGGTTCCGTAAAATATTTGGGTTTTTCGGACACAAAGTGTAAAAATCAACCAGAACAGTTGCGTACGCTGCCTAAACTATAAAAGATAGAACCACAAAATGTATGAATGAATTAAAGATCTTATACCACCTACTAAAAAGTCTGCGACACACTATACCTATATATGGCGAGTGAGGCACAACAACCCTTTTTTTATTTAAAAATCTTGATTTTTTTTTTGTACTATATTTATACGAATTTATTTTACTTATGCTATTAATCCCTATCAAAATTAATTATTTCATCACTAAGTGCAGTTTATGTAGATAATATTTGGTCTTGGAATGATCAAAATTGGACGTTTGTTTTTGAAGTTATGGCGAACTTAAATTCTTACGATTTCTGCTGCACAGCGCCCTATCACGGGTCGGGGCTCCCGACCATCAGTTTATTTTGTCACCTAAAAATAATTTAATGTCAAATGTTGTTTATGGGGAAGATTTACAATAATCGCTTTAGTTATCTATCCCAAAACAACAGGTTGCTCTCCGGGACTGCCGGTAAGAGTAAAAACTAAGTATTAATTAGATTTAAATATTTTCATCATTAACAACTTCAACATCCACATAAAGACAATCTATGCAGCCTGCGGATAATGACTGCGTCGTCGATGTTAGTGTCCGTGTCTGTGAATTGATCTGGAAATCATTTTGCTGACCGTGTCTTTTCTGGGTAGGCATTTTACAGCGGTAGTCGACATCCACGCGGGCGGAGCCGCGGGCGACTGCTAGTCATCTATAAAGTGGGTTATTTATTCCCACCTTGCCATCATTGAAATGAATCAGACACTCGATAATTCGACAATTTATTTCTTGCATCCAAAATTTCTTCTTCTTCTTCTTTTAAATAATGGCTTCGTGCGTCTAGCACATTTAGCCAGTGTCAAGTAAGTGATATATTAATTATATATAATTTATAGTCAATGAGACTGAGTGGTGATAAAAATGATAAATCGAAGATAAAATACCCTCCTCTAAACCCCTTGAGTCCTCAGTAAAGCTGTGGGACTATACTAAGATCTCACATGGACTCCTTCAGAGAAAATTTTAAAAGTGATGTTGCACTCTTTTGTTTGATTTACCAACACAGTTAATGTAGTAAAAAGTTTCTAATTTATTTTTTGTCTTGTGTTTATTCATTTTGTTTTTAATTATTATTGTACATCACGATGTACCCTTCTGTGTCCTTAACTTTTCTGTACATTTAAGGTTGCATATTACATATAAAAACAAAGAAAATTAACCAGGTAGGTATATACAATGGGCGGGCTTACCGCTTAAAGCAATTTCTTCCAGGCAACCTTATTAAAGTAAATTATTATTATTATTATTACATATAAAAAACCAGTGGACTGCTCAATTTAGTCATACTTTTTAAACCTTTTTTTCGAATATCACCTTATTTTTATTTATAAAATGACGATTTTCGTCGTCGAGTATTTGCAGTCTTTTGTTTTAAATATATATTACTGTTGAAGCATTAAACGTTAAGATGTCTGATAAAGGTTTTAATTCGAATTTGGACAAATTCAATTTGCCCAAACAGGTGAAGATCAAAGACTGCGCCAGTTCATCCATTAAAGTTGAAGATTTGCCAAGACATGGTACTCGTGCTGGGATAGTGGTCGGAAAATGTCCTGTGAACTACATAAGAGTAGGTATTCATTGCATGCCTAAAAATGATGTAAAAATTAAGGTCCCAGAAACAGAACTATAGGTATTATTTTTTGTTTCAAATTTTTATGAAATATGTAATGTATAAATGTAAATCAGTTAATTATATGATACGTCAAATTATAACAATATATTCTCTTTACTGTGTTTACTATTTATTTATAAGGTTTTAAAAGTATCTTTCTACGTATTATTTGCTCATAAAGTATTTATGTTCAAATCATTCGTTCGAGTTAAGATAAGTACTCTTAATTTAATACTTTCTAGCTTTTCGCTAAGTACTTCGTGATTATTAATAACAATCGATATATATCACTAAAATGAAAAGCTAAAAATTACAAGGATTCATTTATAAAAACTCTAAAATCTGTTGGATGTATTTTTTACGAAAAAAAAATGCAACCTTTTTTTTTCAATTTTTAATTTAATTGGGTACTGAATATGTCAGTAGCTGGGATAACCGGAATAATGCTAGGATATAATTATAAATTAAAATCAGATAAATGTAATTGTAAAGTATAGTTTATTTGCTAAAAATAAATTACTTATCTAATTAGCACACAACTAAGTGTTATTCCTATTCGTCGTATTCCGGAAAACAGAATCCTCCGCTTTGAACGTAGCCGTCAGGACACCCTGAACCCCTGATGGCGACACGATCTTCAATAACCAGGTCCTCATCTTTTTTCGAGTCAGCACCCTTACTAGGAACTTGGACATCGTGCGTTCGTCGTGTCACTCTTACAATCGGCGCACTTCTGTCCAAGCTCGAATCAGATTTCCCAACATCGGACACTTTCAAAAGCTCCTGTTGAATCGATTCTTCATGTTCTATATCCAAAACACGCGATTGCACCGCCGCAAATATTAAACACACAACTGCTATCGTCAACTTAAGATCCATCTTGTCATTTGTAAGGAAACTAAAAGGTGTAATGAGAGTCCAAGGCAATTACAGGTTCTTATATACGCAGAGTAATAAGGTAAATTAATGTTAATAATACCGCTGCCGATCTGTCCCCACTGGCTAGATAAAACGTTCTTATGCATATGCAATAGAGACAATGGGAAAATCCTATGAGCTTATTAACTAAATTAATTCAATTTGTTGATAATAATAGTACTAAACTAACTAGTAACTCGCAGAGCTTTCATTACAAATTTTCTATTTTATTACAAAAGATTAAATTATATTTTATTTTTTACAGTTTTCGGTATGATATTGTTTGTCTTTTTTATTTTTTACAGTTTTCAGTGTGATGTTAGTCTTTTTGTTTATTATTGTGTTGTATTGGATATTTAGATTTTATTTTTTGATCCTTATTTGTTTAGTTTTAGCAATATTTTGTAAATAATTATAATGTATAAGATGTACGTTCCGCATTGCACCCAAAATGGCCCAGCTGAAAACCAGCGCTAGAACACTGGACTAGCATATGCTGAGTTGGGTCATTTTGGTGCATCATATAAACATTTGTAAATTGTTTTTAGTTTTAATTTTTCATTGTATGGTGAACCAATAAACATTTTTTTTTATTAATTATGTTTTGCTGTGCCCTATCCGGGTCTATTGTTGATAATACCTTTCATAAAACATCTGGATATACAACATAGTATTGGCAATAAATACTTTGACTTGACTTGACTAGTTAAAAAAATTTTGTTTCTTAAGATTTTTAACAAAAATGTGAAGTTTAGCAACATGCTGCGATTTTCCAGGGAGAGCGTATTTATTAAAGAAGGTACTATAACATATAATGTAAATAGTGTTTAATTTTTTATTTTTTATTTACGTCGATAACAAAATGCATTTACGCACTGTCTCCCGGCCAAAGGGGGACCGAAAGAGGTGTGTGGGGCTCACCACCGGCAGACACGACCGCCAGCAGTAATACCCACTATCTTTCGACGACGCACTCCGCTTGTTGACAAAGAGGCGGGGGCCAGTACCTGGGTTGCAGCTCTGACACCCCGCCCGCGGCCAACGTCCCCCGGACCAAAACCGGGAGGATCTCCTCAGAGAGACGCAGTGGACGCGCCCCTCTTCCTCCTTCTGCGACCATAGCGTGTGTGGCCGACTTCTCGGAGGGTCCATGGTCGGTCATTGACGGGCCCTCCTGGCCCGCCCGCTGCGCCCTCCACAGGGCCCTCTTAGTTTCCCCCCCGGTAGTCAGTACTAAGGGCACCCAGAGTCGCTAATCTCTAGGTATTCCTTTTCCCTAGCGCCTCCTGCGCCCTACCGGGAGGTACTCAGCCCCCCCACCACGACAAGGTGGAGACCAGTCGGGAGGGGGGGGGGGAAGTAGTGTTTTAATATGTTTAACCCCTGTTTAGTACCCATAGTACTAAGTCTCTCCTTAGTTTTGGGCTAGACTACGTAGTGTGAGATATTTCTTTATTTATTCATGTATTAGTTACACGGGTCTTTCCCAATTATAATAACTTAATCAGTGAATAATTTGACAAGCGCATAAAGTTATAAATATAATTAAAGAGGACATTTATCTGATATGTAAGCAATTATTATGTAAGTACGAATTAGTGCGGATTATTTGGGAATATATAGTTCGGTTCAAATCAGCGGCGGGATGTTTCGGTGTCCGATCGAATTTGTCGCTCGGCCGAATCAATTGCCCGTACCGATTATTCAGTCCGTTGGGCACGTCACGTCACCGATAGTTGTTTTAACATGGCAAATTTCCCAATGGAACTTCGGCTCTGGTTATTTTGACTGAACTTTTTTGTATATTTATGTTAACATAAATGTAGGGAGCGCTCGTAGCTTCGCAATAATTGGTTGACGAAAACGATCACCAAAGTAACGCACAGTGTATTTAAAAATATGCTTGCATCCAACGTGATCCTGCAACTCTTATCAGGTCCGTTCATCTTTTCTTTTTATTTCCTTTTAAATAATGGCTTCGTGCGTCTAGCACATTTAGCCAGTGTCAAGTAAGTGATATATTAATAATATATAATTCATAGTAAATGAGAATGAGTAGTGATAAAAATGATAAATCGAAGACGACATGACGCTTTACTTTCCCGCCAAGAAGTCCAACGAAATTTTGAACGTGTAGTTCTTCTTCTTCTTATAAATAATGGCTTCGTGCGGTTTGCACATTTAGCCAGTGTCAAGTTAGAGATATATTAATATTATATGAATTATAGTAAATGAGAATGAGTGGTGATAAAGATGATAAATGGTAAATGAGATACCCTCCCCTAAGCCCCTTGAGTCCTCAGTAAAGATGTGGGTTTATACTGAGATCTCACATGCACTCCTTGAGAGAAAAGGTCTTGAAAGGTGATGTTGCACTGTTTTGTTTGATTTACCAACACTCACTTATGTTCACAAACACTTAACGGTTAATAATCCACCGTTATTATACATTAATGTAAGAAATATCACAAATTTTAGAAAATAAAACAAAACTGCACACATGACGCTTCACTTTCCCGCCAAGAAGTCTCCGTTCATCTTAAATGTGGACGGCTGACGCTTTGTTTTCTATTAAAGGGCCTGCATACAAGAAATTTCTGCCCCAACGGCCGTCAGTTTTTCTTGCTATATGCCCTGCCCACTGCCACTTCAGCTTGCTAATTCTTTGAGCTATGTATATTTATCATACACTAGCTGTTACCCGCGACTTCGTCCGCGTGGAATAGTATCTTTGGGTAGCATTTTTATTATTTAATAAGAATCATTAGTAGGTATAGTAGATATCAGCGGCGGCGATGCAGAGAATTCGTTAAAAGGAACTTTAACTTCAAAAGCCAAAATATTTTTTAAACTTGATACACCCAAAAATTTTAAATATCATGTTATTAGAATAGTTTGGCCTCGTAGTTCCCGTGGCGAATCCGTTCCGTTCCGTTCGAATTTCAAGAATTCCGTTTGTAGAAAAACTCTGCACATCCTAAGAGACCTACGTACCAAGTTTCATGGTTTTATCTTCAAAAATGAAGAACACCCATAAAAACATTCAACCCCTATTTCACCCCCATACTGGTAAAAATTTCAAAATGCTAGAACAAACGATTTTTGTTTATTATTTAGTGCCTAAATACAGAATGTTATATTTTTATTTTCAAAAATGCCGAACTTCATACAAACTTTCAACCCCTATTTCATCTCTCACAGGACGAAATTTCAAAAACGCTAGAACAAATGTTTAATTATTTCTTATCAAGTACTTAAATATTATGTTTCATGGTTTTATCTTTTAAAATTAAGAAATCCCATACAACTTTTCACTCCCTCCCCTTTTTAACCCTTTACAACCCCCTTTTCGAAATAAAAAGTAGCCTATGTTCTTTCTCAGGGTCTAGACCATCTGTATACCAAATTTCATTCAAATCCGTTCAGTAGTTTTCGCGTGAAAGAGTAACAGACAGACAGACAGACAGACATAGTTACTTTCGCATTTATAATATTATATATATATATATATATATATATATATATATATATATATATAGTAAGGAAGTAAGGATTACTGTTGACGACCGATATGGCGTGGTGGTGGTGTGTGAGTATACACGTACTCCACTCCTGAGGTCGTGGGTTCGATTTCTACACAGGACAAATATTTGTGTGTATAAATATAGATATTTGTTCTGGTCTGAGTGTTTTCCTATGTATATTCATTTCAATTCAATTCATTTATTCATTTATTCACAAGTACATGTCAACTTACAGATAGTGTCCAAACGTTAACATGCCTTAAAATATAAAAAAAAAAAAAAAATTACACAAATATGTCAAAAAATTACAAAGGAAATACTTAATAATAATCTTAATGTCCAAAATCAAATATTAATTATAGTTCATAAAAAAAAAAACAATAAAAATAAAAACACAATGTGACCTCAAGTGTCAGAATTAGAAATAAAAGAATCATATTAATTATATCATAAAAAATAAAATAAAATAACTTAAAAATCTAAGTCGACAACAGAATAATATGTCAAAATTAAATTGAACTACTATTGTCAAGGAATATATGCATAAAAGATATTAATTTAGCTAAGCCATCTACAAACAAGTCTACTTTGTCATATTCAGCGAGCATGTCCCCGATCAGGCGCAGAGCTCGCACGGTCGGGGCCTGGGCGGCGTGCACGGTGCGCGTGCAGGGCCTCTGCAACAAGCGCGGCCGCCGCCGAGGCGCTACCAGGCCCGAAGGGCACTGAGGGATGCGTGTAGGTACACACAGGCACAATTTCTCCAGTACTTGTGGACAATCTACCTTACCATAAATTATAGCGAGGTAGTGCTCAACTAGAGTCATTTTTCTTCTTAGAGCGAGTGTATCGAAGTCCACCATACCAATGACGAATAAAGAGGGATATAAAAAGGGATAATACCCATACTTTTTCTTGTACAAGAACCGTGCAAACTTTCGTTGTATCCTTTCCAGCATAAGGCAATACTTTTTTTCATGAGGATCCCACACGATCGCCGCATATTCAAGTTTGCTGCGTACGTAAGCATTATACAACACTCTAGCCACTGACGTGTTGTTGAACTCATTAGATGTTCTAATAATAAATCCCAATAATCTACTTGCTGATTTGCAAATATTAATTATGTGCTTATGAAAGTCAATCTTTATATCTAATATTAGGCCTAAATCTCTTATGTCGTCAACTGTATCCATAGAAACGTCAAATAATTTATAATCAGTCTTTATTATTTTTTTTTTACGTGCGAATGTCATGATTTTGCATTTGTTTTGATTAAAAGGCATACGATTACATGTGCTCCAATGGGAAACGGCATCTATGTCACTTTGCAGACGCAGGGCGTCAGCTTTCGCATCTTCTCCTATTGCAAGGTAAAGTTTAAAATCGTCCGCAAAAAGTTGGCACTCGGAAAATCTAACAGTTTGAGGGAGGTCATTAATCATAATAAGAAAAAGAGTTGGTCCTAGCGTACTACCCTGACTTACCCCTGACCTTGTATAATAGTTTCCAGACTCGTATCTACCCAACCTAACAAACTGCTGTCTATCCTTGAGGTAACTTGCCATAAAACTAAGAAATTTCGAAGTAAATCCTATCTTTGAAAGTTTTTGTAGCAATATGTCATTATCTACAAGATCAAAAGCCTTCCTGAAATCAAAATAGGCAGCATCCACCTGCCAACCAGTGTCCATTTCAGCGGAAATGTAATCTATTGCTGTTGTCAGGTTTGTAACAGTGGATCTGGCCTTACGGAATCCATGCTGACTTCTATGTATTTGACTACTTATCTGTTGGCTAATATGGCTATTTAGCATAATTTCAAATAGTTTAGCAAAAACTGACAGCACCGCAATCGGTCTGTAAGCTGTAACATCGGACACTGACTCGCCTTTGGGGATTGGTGTAACACAAGACAGCATCCAGCTATCCGGGTATTTAACCTGAGCTAATGAAAGATTGCATATATATAAAAACGGTTCCATAAACACTGATATGCAATCCTTTGCCAGGAATACTGGAACTCTATCAGGCCCACCAGACGACCGAGGTTTAAGGCGCTTTACGGCTCTCTTAAGATCAACTTCACCCAAAGTCGATATCGAAACGGACCCTACGTCTAAACTAGGATTCGCAAGCCGTGCGGCCGTCTCAGGATCCAAGCGAGGCTCCTCATCCAAAAACACGGAGCCAAAATAACGTGCGAATGCAACAGCAGCATCCTGCCCGGCTATTCTGCTAGTATTCGGCTAGTCTGTGCCATAAGTAAAAGTTTCAATATGTCTCCTATCTTTCCTTTTATCTTTTATATAATCCCAAAAGTTTGCTGGTTCGTCTAAAATATTATTTTGAATAGTATTAATGTGCTGCTTATATGCATTGTCGATAAGTTTTTTCGTATGCCATCTATAGTACTTAAATAATTCTTTATTAAACTCTTTACCGTTCGATCTGTACTGTTTTAAATAAAAACGTTTACTTTTTAAATTTGTAATTATGTCTGCTGTGAACCATTTAGGATATGTATATTTTAAATGGTTTGGTGAAATATTTTTTGGAGGTACATGTATACTTATGCAGTCATATATTTTTTTATAAAACGTTTCTAATGCTATGTCGACATTATCGTAATCATATATTTCGGACCAATTAGCAGAGGCCAGAGCAGCATACAAAGCTTGGTAATCAGCCTTATGCCAGTTCCAGTCCAGTCGCATATTCGGGCATGGGGCGGGCAGATGGAGTGTGTTGGAATTAAAAATCTCCACACGATTTTTAAGTTTTACCAATATGTCAAGGGAAGGGTGATACTCATCAATAGATACCATTGGTTCAATATTCTTCGATACACTCACCTGATCTAAGACTAAGTTACTCAATACCAAAACCAACATACCACCATGGCTATTCAGTATATGGTTATGTTCAATCAGTCCACAAAACAGACAAAAATTTTCAAATTCTGATTTAACATTCGCGCTACATGAATTTAAATTAAAATCACCGAGCAGCAGCATATTTAAGTTTGGATATAAACAAATTAAATTCTCTATACATGTCAGAACACTAAGATATTGATCATCCCTATAGCTGGGGGGTAAATACACCACACAACACAATAGTTTAACACTTTTAGATTTTATGATTACACAAATTAATTCTTTATCAGGCGTAAGGCCATCAATATCGTCAATTACTTGTACTGAATAGCATATTAAGTATGTATTTACAAAAAAAAGTATTCATATATGTTTGTCCGTTATTTAGTATCCATAACACAAGTTCTTAATGATACTTATCTTGGAACTAAATAATTGGTGTGTCAGAAATATTTATTCATTTATTACGTATCTATTACTGGAATTGTATTGACGCATGCCAATATTTGATAGTAAAAAAATAAATACAGGAATCACTTAAAAACTTATGTTAGTAGGTAAGGAAGCCTTATGAATTGGAAATATGTAGCAATAATATCATCGAAATAATCAAATAATCTTGCAGGGCACTGTGCCATCAGAAATTCTTAAATAGTATTAGCCAACATCATCATGAAAAATTAAAAAAAACTAAACATGAAATCACGAAGCTCAAATAGCAAAAAAAAAAGTGTAAGTGTATATGAGTGTCATTTACAAGCCACCGCTCTATGAGAAGAACTAACAAGAAACTCATAGGCTTTAAATTATCAATTGGTTAGGTTCTTAATTTAAAATCTTTACATCACTTTTCTCACCATTGCTTCCCACAATGGCCATACTTCTACGGTTTTTCAAATACTGCTGTCAATGTATGCATTGGCAGATTGAATCATCATCACATGGCACAAACAGAATCGAATGGTGTTTCTTGATCTTGATACGTAACGATACCAAAGTAAGTTAAGTAGTAAGTACCTAGGTATTTTTAAAGACTTAAAAAAGGGAAAGTATTGTGTAGGGTGTATAGGGTTCCTACCAAGATCAAAGGAGCCCAAGCCAACCTCACCTGCAAGTGGTGCACCTGCCGATCAACGGAAGAGGCTCTGGCGAACATAAAAGTCCCCGGTAAGCGGCAATAGGCTCGCCACCTATTACTTGGAACCAATAATAAAACAGGCGAAATGTGGGCGTATAAAATTCCTCTGCCTACCTCTTCGGGGAAACAGGCGTGATATTATGTATGTATGTATTGTGTAGCCCGTACAGGGCCCTGTTTCTAGATATTTTGAGTGTACAAATTATTTGATATCTCTTACACGATGCAATAATACGTAAAAATACGTTTAAATATTTTATATGAGAATCCTACAAAAAGCATGTCCATTTAATAAAACATCTTACCTACAAGAAAATAAAGGTTATGACCTAAATAAAAATAGTAGAAGATAAAGATAATACAAATCTGTAATATTTCTCTGATCACGATAACGTTTCTCGGAACGTAACCTCGCTCGACTTAGTTCTGCCTAAGTAGAGATGAAAGGAGCGTCTAAAAACAACGGGATATTTATTTCTCGGTGACATTGACAGCCGTGCATCCGGGCAAAATGAAAGAGTTTTGGACAAAAAGATTCTCTTTGTACATCGGATGTTGCCCTATCTCATCAAGGAGGTTTGATTGGCGTTACGTTGGACCATTTGACCCAATAATTTCTACATTTTACTTTGTATCTCTGTATTTGGTTGGGTATCTTTGTTTGTTTTTCTGATTTTGTCGGTCAACGGTTAGATGACACCGAATTTTTAGATACGGTGAGAAAATAGGCTGATCTAATAAAAAAATTGCAGATCGAGATGACCGATATGGCGTGGAGGTTACTTGCATTCCGCTCCTTAGGTCGTGGTTTCGTTTCCCACACAGGACAAATCATTGTATGCATACATAAATATTTGTACTGGTTGAGGTGTATCCTATGTATATTAAGTAATGTATTTAAAAAAAAACCTTTTAAGTATGTATGTACGTTATTTAGTATCCGGAACCCGCCGTAATCCGTTAGTTCCCAATAATACTTATCTTGGAACTAAAAAATTGGTGTAATTGTAAAAAGATTATTATTATTACATAAAATCAATTTTGTTTTGTTGCTAGTCACATTTTTTTATCGTTGTCGTGTGACAACGATAAAAAAATTGGCATAAACTTCAAAATGCAAAAACTTTAATTTCATAAACTATTACAAGGACTTTTTGGCGGAAAAGTAAAGCGTCATGTCTGTAGTTTCGTTTTCCAAAATTTGTGATACCTATTTCGAACATAAATGTGTGATATAACGGTGGATTATTAACCCTTAAGTGTATGTGAACGTACATGAGTGTTAGTAAATGAAACAAAACAGTGCAACATCACTTTTCAAATTTTCTCTCAATGAGCCCATGTGAGATCTCAGTATAGTACCACATCTTTACTGAGGACTCAAGGGGTTTAGGGGAGGGTATTTCATCTTCGAATTATCATCTTGATCACCACTCATTCTCATTTACTATGAATTATATATAATCAATACATCACTTACTTGACACTGGCTAAATGTGCTAGACGCACGAAGCCATTATTTAAATGGAAGAAGAAGAAAAATACAACGTACCCGAAAACGTCAAACTTACATATAAATATTAAAAACATAAAGAGATCGTGGGCGTTGCAGCAAGGACGGTTGCAAGCTTTACAAGACGTCATCATTCGTCACTCCCAAATGCTCGCTCGCTTCACAATACTATACGTTATTATTCTAGAACATTCGTGGATAGAAAAATTAAGTTTGGCTTTGACATTTATGGACAACACATTAAGTGACTTGCCTCGCTTATTTTAGTATAGCATATATAATATAACCCTGAATAGGCCGGTTTCCGAAAAAGCTTATTAACCATAGAACACATAAATACGCTGCGACAGGTTATATAGAAGACGGAAAGTTACCAGCCACTATGATTAGCATTTGTGGACTATAAGAAGGCTTTCGATTCGATCCAGACTTGGGCAGTGTTTCAGTCCCTGCAGCGATGCCGGCGACATCGGTATATCGAAGTGTTGAAAAGCTTATACAAAAAATGCCACAATATCCATACGAAAACTAGAAGAACTCCTGTGAAGGGGCGTGCGACAGGGAGATATCATATCTTTAAAACTCTTCACTGCTGCCTTGGAAAATGTTTTCAAGTTACCGAACTGGGAAAATTACGGCATCAGCATAACAGTGGTCATAGAGTTGCTCCTGGATCTGGCCAATATGCTCACATACCTCGACAGAGCTTCCCAAAGGGTACGTCTTAAAATAAACATGGGCAAGACGAAAATGGTGGGATGTCTACCAACGCTTTTTCATCCAGTTTTAGGTCCTCCATTCATATTGTCTTACTTCCCACATACATTCATGCCTGTTTCCACGAAGGGGTAGGCAAACACTTCACCAATTACGGTGTTGATTCCAGGTAATAGGTGGCGAGCCTATTGCTGCTTGCCGGGCTCTGGCGAACTTAACAGAAGTTCGCCAGAGCTTCAGCAATGCACCACTTGCAGATAAGGTTGGCTTGGACTCCTTTGAAGTTAGTAGGATCTCTATATACCCTTCTTATGTTTAGACAATATAAATTTCCTGTACCTACTGAAAATAACTTACATTCGCAACTGAATCTCATGATAGCTTTTTTTAAGTACGTCGGTAACAAAATGCCTTTACGCACTATCTCTCGCCCAAAGGGGGACCGAGAGGGGAGTGTGGGGCTCACTGCGGCAGACTCGACCGCCAGCAGTCCTACCCACTAAAAATCTTCCGACGACGCCCACCGCTGTTGCAAAAGATGCGGAAGGCCAGTGCCAAAGTATAAAGCTTCTGACACCCCGCCCGCAGCCAACGTCCCGGATCAGAACCGGGAGGACCTCCTCAGAGAGGCGCAGTGTGTTGCGCCCCCCTACCTCCTTATGCAAATGTCATAATAGCTCATTCAAGTTTGGCTCAATAAAGCTCCAATGAATGGCAACTGAAAAACGAACGCTTAGTAGCAGAATAATTCGGAAAATATATCTTAACCAATTAACTCCCCAGGCTTCCTCTGACAAACCAAGGTGAGAAGGATTTGGGTCATACTTTTACCACGAGGACCCAGTGCGGATTGCCGGAGGCAGGTGTGTGGTGTCTGCTGTTAAATTTTTTCAAGCCTCGCAAGGCTTAACGGCTATCACGTATAGTAATAACCTTATATATATATATAATACGAAAATTGGAAAATAGTAATGAATCACTACCTTAGAAAATATTTCCAATACACTAAAGAACACAAATCAAAGTACACGTTTGCGAGTAAAACATATTTCCCAGTGTGGGTATACATTATTCCACGTGTGGGTATCGCCCCCACAAATCACGATTTATTTGTATCTCAGTTAAAGCTGGCTTTTCACTACAGGATTTAAAATATATTATCACATCTTGAGACATATCTTATGTCCCGAAAATGGCCTTTGCACTCAGAGGATATTTTCATGCAGTTTAGTTAAGAATACAGACGTGTCTGTCAAGAGGTAAAATATACAATATACAGGTGTATTAGTCGAAACATCTCTTGATATTATTATTATTTAACTCTTTATTGCACATAAAAACTAAAAATAACAAAACATTACAAACAAAAAGGACATGTACAAAGGCGAACTTATCTCTATAAGAGATCTCTTCCAGCCAACCTCATGAGGAGTCAGAAAGATAAAACAAGGATAGGTAAAATACATATGCAAAAAAAGTAAACCAAAATAAATTAAAACAACAAATTTCGTAAGAGTATACAATAGCAAATAATATATACATACACAAACCTCATAAGAAAACATATACATACTATTAAATAGCAACAACGTATAATAATAAAACTAACAGACAATAGGATAAGAAAAAAAAAAGAGTTTTATATATATTTCCCCATATATATAAATACATACAAAATCACAGTTTATGATTCAGGTAGTGTTCTTTGACTCCACGTCTGAACGTCTCTACTGAAGAACTGTCTCTGATAGAAGCCGGCAGATTATTCCAGAGTTTCGCTGCGTGCACGGTAAAGGAAAGCAAAGCAAAGCAAAGAATTTGGTATTGGAGACAGGATAAACAAGTTTATTGCTGTGACAGGAACGCTGGGATCGTGACATTGAGGGAGCTAGTTGGAAACGGTTTCGTAGGTATTCTGGAGGGTTGGGATTCGTTAGGATTTTATAAAGAAAGACAAGGATGTGCATCTTTCTCCGTTGGCGAATAGGAAGCCAATTCAACCGACCTCTATATTCAGAGACGTGATCGTATTTCCGAAGGCCGAAAACAAAACGTATGGCCAAATTCTGAAGACGCTCCAGCCTGTTCAGCAAGTCTTCCGTCAAATCCAGGAAGCAAATGTCAGCATAATCAAGGATGGGAAGTAATAGTGCTTGGGCCAACTGAACCTTGGTCTTGTACGGCAGGAAATATTGAAGCCGCTTCAAGGAGTGAAATCTGTAGTGAATGGATTTGCTTAGTTCGTTAACGTGAGGAACCCAGGAGAGGGTACGGTCAATTATGAGGCCCAGGTTTTTTGCCTTCTCTGTGTAAGGTATTTGTGTACCACCATAGAATACCTGAGGCAAAGAAACAAGATTTATAGCATTTCGCAAATATGGACTACTAACTATAAGGGCCTGCGACTTCAATGGATTTACAAGTAAACCAAATTGCTTAGCCCATACTTCTATCCTTCTGAGATCTTGGTTTACTGCGACTACAGCGTCGGCGGCCTCAGACAAACTGAAATGCTTGTAAATCTGTAGATCGTCAGCGTACAAATGATAATTAGATGCGATGACTTTCGTAACTTCATTTATAAATATTGAAAAAAGCAATGGGGATAAGACTCCTCCCTGAGGAACACCAGCAGATAGATCAGACCAATCCGAAACAGAATCGTTAGATCTGACACGCTGCCGACGACCACGAAGATAAGTGTCAAACCATGTGATGACAGAAGAAGATAGATTGATAGAGCGAAGAGTACCCAATAGGATTTCAAAATCCACTGAGTTAAACGCATTACTGAAATCAAGTAATACAATCAGAGTGAGTTGAGTGTTGTCCATGGCATGACGGACATCATCTGTGACGTTCAGTAATGCACTCACCGTACTGTGATTAGAGCGGAAGCCAGACTGGTATGGACTTAGCAATAGATTGCGGGACACATATATAAATAGTTGCTTTTGGACTGCATTCTCTAGAACTTTGGACAAAATAGGAAGAATCGAAATTGGACGGAAATCTGAAAAAGAGACTGGGTTAGAGATTTTAGGGAGAGGAATAACTTCAGCAGACTTCCACGCCATGGAAAAAATATTGTTAGCTAAGGAAAAGTTTAAAATGTGAGTAATTACAGGTGTGACAATATCCAAAATGGGTAAAAACATGTCCAGGCTTAATTCGTCGCTGCCCACTGCCCTAGTAGATATCGAAGAAATGCTCTTCCTCACCTCGCTTTCAGTAAGGCTACAAAAGGAAAAGGGTTTAGACAATGGCAAAGGTCGGATAGTGAGTGAAGACAGAGTCAAATCCTTCTGAGTAGAGTCCAACAAAACAGGAGGGGTAGAAAAATGTTTATTAAGCAAATTGGCATCCAGTGATTTACTATCCCTGTCATAAGATTTGCCTATACCTAGCTTCCCAATAAATCTCCAAATTCCAGCAGGAGGTAAACTTTCAATTGACGAATGAATGTAACGACGCTTAGCGTCCCTACATAACTTGTTGAAAAGGTTGCGCAGCTTTTTATATTTCTTTAGATTTTCTTCTAAAGGCAATCGTTTCAGTGTTGCCTTGGCTTTATCTCGCCTAGCCTTAACCAGCCTAATCTCGTGTGTCAACCAAGGAGCAGGCATGTGTCTCACCCTAACTGGTTTTAATGGGGCGTGAATGTTATAAAGTGAGATAATAGCCAAGTTAAACGAAGCTACCTTATCATCTACACTAATTGCGTCAAACACATTTGCCCAATCCAACTCCGAGGCATCGTTCCTCAATCGGTCTGCAACAACAGAGCGAAAGTCACGCTGAATAATAACCCTACTCTTGCGCTTAGGAAGCCGCACTTTGTATGAAAGATATATTAAATCATGAAAGGAGAATGGTGCAGTAAGTTGGCCATGGGCAATGATACTGTCCTTTTTGGCGACAATCATGACATCTAAAAGAGATGGCCTACAACCTGGTACATGATGAGTGGCAGCGAGTGCCGGTATGTGACAATCGAGTGAAGAAGCCAAATCTCGCAGCTTCCGCGCTCTATGATCCTCTTTATTATATTATATTTTAAATCTAAGTGTAAGCAATAACGTCAATAGTATGGTGCACGATATAAATTTATGTCCTAAAACCTAAAATATAATATATTACATCGTGATGTGGATAGCATGCTTAAATCTGTTGCGAAATTGATATTTGTTTTCCATTAGACGATAGTATCATAGTAGTTCTATTTCGCTACGGCTGGCCTTATGTATTGTCTATACGTTATAGTAATTATTTTAACTAAAACATCGCCAGCCGTAGACAGCTTTAAATATAATGCGAACATGAATGTGATATCAAGTGTCATTTCCGTCAAAAAGTGTCATGAACAATATCAATATATATCCTGAGACGTAATATATATTATATTACATCTTGTAGTGGAAAGTCAGCTTAAATCTATTGCGGAATTCATATTTGTCTCTCCATTCCGCTAGGGCGGCTAACTCCGGCTGGCCTTGTGTATTGTCTATATGTTACAGTAATTATTTTAACAAAGACATCGCCCGCCGTTGGCAGCTTGACAAGTCTTACTTCCACATTAATTGGGACAGCTGTTCGAAATTTTATGTATGCATAGAATTTGGTATTGGTATTGTTGACCTTTTTATATTTAAATGTATGTGAATAATGTTATTCTATTTTAACTAGTATACGGCACGCCAATCCGCACGGGTTCCGTGGTTAAGTGTGACCTGAGTCCCTCTCACTTTGGGTCGTGTGAGTAGGGTCATAAGTGGTCTAAAAATAAATCTAGATATATAAAAGCAATAATAATAAAAAACCTTTATTGAGTTCATTAAACAATATAAAAATTAAATGATTCCATAGGCTTTCGAACTAGTAATGATACTGTATTTCAGGAGCCAGTAGCATCTTCCAAACGATATAATAAAAAAAAAAGACGTGTGGCACTCGAAGACTGCTGCTGTAAAGCTATTGTATAGCATTTTTTTATCAACATAAGCAGTTATAATTATTTATTTATTATATTTATGCAGTATTTTTTTTTCTTTGTTTTTCATTGAGATAAAAATAAATAAATAAAAACTTATGAAACAATAAATAAATAATAATAAACCAATGCCAAAACTAAAGAGACCAGCGTGATATTTGAAAAGTCATTAGTTCAGCTATTTATCGATAAATGGAAAAACTCAACTAGTTAGGTACGTTACTAGGTGTTAGGTTTTTTTTTCGTTACGGAATTTCTGGATTCGGTCTCCACGCTCAAGGCCCGCGATAGAAGAATGCAATAGATTAAAATTGACGATTGTGTGTGTATGTGTATATGTATGTGTGTGTATTTTCTTTGCTATATAATCGGTCATTCACTTATATCTAACTAGCTTGTTAAGACACCTGTTATGGTAGCATAAGATTATAAATAAATAAATAAACTCAGATGTTTATGTAAACTTTTATAGTTTTAGTAGTATGGTTTACAAATTATTAAAAAATACTTATTATTTAAAGTAAGAGTTTGCACGCGGGAATGCGTTTACAAAAGTATCAGTTGCGGGTATATAACAAATATGTGTTGACGTATACGTATATACCAAGTCGAAATCGTCCAAACCTTGGTTGTTGTGTGGAATGCTGAACTAGCTTATTCATTCAGCCGAGAAATTCACCGTATCAGACCACAACCTTGGGGATGGCTAGTGTAAACAACCAGCTCATTATCCCCCTGAAATACCAGTCTTAACCAAAGAAGTAATAACCCCGAGGTTTGAAACCCAGGCTCTTCGTCTTCGTCCACTGCTTGACATAGGCCTTTGCAATAGCACGCCACTAAGCACGATTTTCAGCGTCTCCTACCTAAGCCGTAGCCGCTCTAGACCATAACTTATCGTAACAGCCTTACAAAGTCCACTGCTAAACATGACCATGGCTTCCCCAATAGATTATATTCTATAAAGGGTATTTGCCTATAGTCACCACTCTGAGCAGGCGGGTCGGTTATCGCAGTTCAAAGCCATTACGGAGAATGACAATTTTTTATTTTTGCGTAGCAGAAATATAAATGAAAAGCACAGATTTGTTATAGGAGATGTCATGGGAGTATGCATCATTTTTTTTTATTATAAGAGATAATATTATAGATAGATTTGGGATTATATTGTTTCGAAATTCAAAAATATGTCAAAATTATATAATGACATTTTTATACGCACATATTTTTTCTTTAAGTATGGACTCACTCAATTATTTACAAATGCAAACATATTTATTTCATAAACTATTACACAGCACTTAATAACGTCTAAATTAAATATAAAAAACAATCAAAATATAACTACACTACAATCACGAAGCATAGTTTCACTTATATGCAACATATCTGCGGCACAATCCCACAGAAGAATATCATATGACACTGAAGAATTGAATTGAAGAATACAATATGACAGAGCGTTTTCCAGTGTCAATTTGATAATTTTGTTAAAATTATGAAGTTATTTGCAAAAATATGCAGCGTTTTCATCATTTAGTCACAGTCAAACCCGTCACTAAAGTGACTTCTAACCCAGTAAAGTGCTGCTAAAGGCTTTACTAATGGTTTCTGTGAAGTTTTGAACTCAACACGGAAAATCAAGATTCACTGCACTATACTACCTGCTTACACTTGTGTACGTTGTTGGTGATGTTATGTCTTCACGTCCACTATATTTACACATAGAAAGTCTAAAAACGAAACGTTGTTATACCTATCTCTTTCAATCTCTAGTTTTATCATTATCGAGTGAAAGGGATGAAATAAGCGAAGTTTGGAAAATAGAACACTGACGCGATGTGTCTTTACCGCATTCGCGTCAAAACTCATTTTGTTAGATAGTATCCGTGACCAGGTATGTAGCGAATGACGAATAGTGAATCAAGAATTATGAACATTTAGGTTTTTACCGTCTTTCAAGTCTTAGTGTCTTCGTTCGCTTTGTATAGAAATGTATATAAGTTTTTTTACGCTTCTACCTCCAAGTTGTACGTTGTTGGTGAAGTAACAGAAGTAAACTGTTTAAGAAACGAGAAAGAAGGAACCCTTTTTACTTTCGTTCGCAGCCAACTAACTAACTAATAAAGGATTTGTTGAATTCGGAATTGTAAGGAAAAAACGATCGTAGTTATGTTCGTAATATTTTTTGTAAAGAAATAATTTATTTTATATTCTATTTTTTATTATAAAGTTTGTGACTATGTATAGATGTATGTATATTGGATTTCGTGCATCGAATGCATATCAAAATTCATCAAAAATAATAGATAAATAAATTGGCGTAAACAAGCAGACGGTCTCTTTGGTATTTAATTTACTAATAACTTGGAGCCATTAAAAATATTCGCGATTAATAGCTTAGAAGTAAAATGGTTAAAAAAATACCTATGTAATATTGAGAAACTGAACGGGTTATTCCCATTATTCCTTTGGTCCTTTATAAATAAACATGCAACTCGTTCAGTCCTCCAGGGCCTAGTTAGAAGTTAACGAGTACACATGTCTAATTATTCTGCAAGATAACAAAGAAGGGATGCAATAAGAAAGTTTCAAGGCCTTTCTTAGATTATAAATGCTTGTTTGTTTGTTACATAGAATTACTAAAAAGCTTGATTAAGTTAGGATATTTTTTACTGAGAAAAAGTTAGTTACATCTAATAAAAAATATTAACCCATGTCCTTTTCCAAGGGCACTTCCTATCTGTGTTATTAATTCCATCAAAATCTGCTTAGTGATTTAGATGTAGAAAGAAACTTTTTTAGAATGAAATTATATTATTATCATATTTGTCCTACAAATGTTCACTTCATTGGCCTTTTCAATGGCACGCCACTGCCTTCAGCTCTTCATCTATTTCCTTGTATTATATTATTTATTAACTGTAGCATATGATTGTTAAATGTAGTTAGTCCTAAACCTCAGTCCTAGAACGCGGATAGCCGCCTTAAGACTATCGATTTCATCCCTACCCTTGTTTTTTAACAAGAGATTGCCTTATCGTGTTTTCTTAATTGTTTGTGATTGGCTCAGCCAAATTCCGAAGAAATTAAACATAATGCTCGTCTCTATCCAAATATTATAGAAATAAGAGACAAACTTCAGTCTTTTATCAGTGTTAATTGTTATTCACAACTGAATTCAACTTACAACTAGACTATAAAATTAGATACTTAGTATTTAATACTATTCTATTCACTAGATACTATCGTCTAATCTTAGCCTAGATTAGTGCCAGCCCCTCTCATCTTACGGAGAGTCGTAAGAGTCGACAAAGTGAAATCCTACCAGATGATGGGCAGTAGCGTCATCCTGCGTACGGGCTGATTATGCGATCACCAACCCGGCTGCCCAGCGTGGTGATTATGGGCAATATAAGAAAATATTGGAAACGTCAACGATTAGCAGTGGACATTCTAAATGATGATGGTGATGGCTTCACGCGCTTGACTTTCATGCACGGTTCACATTATTTTTGGCACTCTATTTTTTTGTCACTCAACTATGGAGATCGCTTGAGGTCACCTAGACAATTGACAGCACAGATACCCATACAATGTCCAAATACAACTAATCGCTAAAATGGTCCTCAAGCCGAACATAAAAAGGGGCCAATAATTCGATACTTTCTTTCAGACGAGTGGGTGAGGTCGTGAGGACGTCCCTTTTGTTTGAAGTGCACCCTTTTTGAGTTTCTGAAACAATATTATTGTAAGGGTCTTATAATATTATATCATTGTGTTTGTAGCGAATTTATTATCCTCAAAATGTACTCAGACCGACCTTGTATTTGTTTTTATAAGGTTTTATATTAACTTCGCTTAACATGACATGTTAACGACCTATAAAATTACCTCTATATTATACAAGCTTCTGACTACGGCTTCGGCCGCATACCTAAATTTATTATTACCGCTGTTTTCGAATGGGAATTTATTTTACATTGATTATTTAATAATAAAAATATTTAAAAATAAATATGGAATAAGTTACTCATGAATAATGTAGCATTCTGTTACTGGGCTTATATGATAATGCACGTTACCATTTAATATAGAAATAAAGTGTGTTGTATGGCTTATATCTACATTATTACACACGCACACGCACTAACACTTAAGTGCATGCACATCTCCATATAATGTAAATCTTATTAAAGTAAAGATTTCAAAAATCTATATTTAGTAAAAAGTTGGCAATGCCAATAAAAAAATATATATGCAAGAACCTCATTATGCTTTCAAATTTCACATACCTTAATATTAAATTATATCCAAAAAAATATTCTTTCACTATTATGTAAAACAACTTATATCACTAAATATTTATCTTTATTTATTTTTAAAAAATCGTCTAAAAATAATGTATATAGGTAATTAAAAAATTGTAGTCATCAACATACACGAAAAGCGGAGCTCATACAATGGGATCGTGAACAGTGAATTCACTCCCTGCTTATTTCATATTAAGTTAAATCCCTCTTACCTTCGTTCGTGGAGGGAAGCAAATGCTCTGTAGTAGAGACGGCTGACGATGAACATCCACGCTATATCAGTCATCATCTTTATCCTCAGTCATCCATGTAAAGTTTGAAATAAATATTTTCTAACTAACAGTAAATATTTTTTTCTGGCAGTTGACGACCATTTCGGTGTTACATAACATACATACATTCAAGCCTGGTTCCCCGAAGGGGTAAGCAGAGGCATATTATTCTACATATGTGTATTATTGTACAGCTCATATCTCTTTTACTGTTGTTAAAAAAATATATCGAATTTCAGTTTTGTGTCTGAATGTCTGACGAATCTAAGTGATCATGTTGATCTGAAAGACAATAAAGTATGTTTTATTTTATTTTATTTCATATTATAAGCCCACACTTTGCTAATAATGTAGTTGGTCCCACGTGGCGGCGAGCCTATTGCCGCTTACCGGGCACTGTCATGTTCACCAGAGGCTCGTCCGTTGATCGGCACCTTAGGTCTTGGTAGGATCCCTATACACCCGTATATTTGGTATTATACCCCACAATCACTTTTTATAATTATTAACTGAATCTTTCTATTGCATATCATTGCACTGTAAATAAGCATTATCCAATTGATTACAGACACATTTATAGGTTTTCCAAAGACATGGGGTTCTTTAAAAAAAGCGTGATTAGGGTAGGGTTACGCGATAGAAATGCATGAGCACATATGCATAGGCCAAAATACACCACTGTTCCACCATGTGGTATAAAAAAGCTGACCACTTACGCTTTAACTCTTTGCGTGGAAACACTTTAATGTTTAACCAAGGGAAATAAAAGCGCAAAAAGAACTTACAGCTGAGCCTTCATAATAGCCTTTTGCACCCTTTGGAAACGGAACCTTGAAAACGGTAGTAAAAGAAACAATACCATTTGAATAAGTCCTTTGATGGCCGCTCTTACAGCAATTAGAGATAATAATAAAAAACGGTCAAGTGTAAGTCGAACCCGCGCATAAGGTTTTTTTTAAAAATATTCTCTCCGATCATACATCGAGTGCAGTTGTACATGTCTTTCATAACTTCTGTCTTTGTAAATGTTCTTTATGTGCATAAGTTGCTTAATAAATCGACATAGGTTGCAATTATTTTACCAACTGCACAGAGGTTAGTAAATTTAAAAAAACTAATTTCTATAAATTTCCTTTACGTGTGCTATATGATTTACTTCCTCGTTAATTGCATGATTCTATACCTGGCGTCCTGCTGTTATAATTTTTCAAGCCGCCCAATAAGGCATCTAACATGGCTTAACGACTACCACATTTAGTGATAACCGGGACCACCGTCTTAACGTGCCTTCCAAAGCACGGAAGCGCTCGATATCAAATGCCACACAAACGGTCACCCATTCGAGGACTGACCGCTGCAAACTCTGTTTTACCTCGGTGATCGTTTCCGACCACCGAGCACCGCGGAGCTACGAGCGTTTCTACGAAACGAATACCATCAACGAAATATGTGTCACAGCAGAGACAGTCTTTGGTTCAAGGCTAGAGGTTGGTGTGATGACCACAATAATTGGAGATATCGAATGAAAGGCAAGGGGATGCCCAAAAGATTCGACCTAAGAGTCAAAGTGCGCCACGAACAATCTGTAGCCCCGTGATAAGATAAGATATGGCTAGAGGTTCGAGCTGCAGTTGA
The DNA here is from genome assembly GCA_949126915.1 of Musotima nitidalis. Taxonomy (NCBI): domain Eukaryota; kingdom Metazoa; phylum Arthropoda; class Insecta; order Lepidoptera; family Crambidae; genus Musotima; species Musotima nitidalis. The sequence continues at coordinate 10,378,652 of OX421431.1, forward strand.
ATCGCCACCTATTTGTCAATTGATTCTCGATATAATAAAGGGTACATTGGTACTGACTGTCAGGCGTATAGATTTCTGGCAAGAGTGGTCTCTGCGAGCTTTAAGTTTGAGTAATTGATGTTTATTTGTACTTATTATCTTCACACGATTTCGAGGACAAGTGTCTCAACGGACAAAAAGACGGATAAATAAGGGTTCCGTTTTCCCATTATGCTACGGAACCCTATTAGTGGTCTAAATGAATTGTAAAAGTTTTCACTAGAATACTAATAATATTAGATAAAGTCCACATTTGTTATTTAGGTTTTGCTCAATAAAGCTCTCATGAACGTGTACTTGTGTCACAGCAGAGATAAACAAAGCTCGTCCTTGGTCGGGGCTAGGGCTGCAGTTGAATCGGCACCTATTTGTCAATTGATTCCCGATATAATGAAGGGTACATTGGTACTGACTGTCAGGGGGTATAGATTTCTGGCGAGTGTGAGTGAGAGGGGGGACGGGTGGTATTGAATGTTGCGTGCGCAAGGCCTGTTGTCATCTCTCTTTAACCTCCACTCTCTCCCGCGCTTTCAGCAATTAGTGAACAGTACCTTGGGTTTCAATTCAAACTTTATTGTTTTTGTATTTGGTATGAGTTCGGGATATTGTCTGTAAACATATGAATATCAGTAACGTGTGCGATGATTTTTTTAGTAGGATTTACTCTCTAAATATCTTACTTTCCTATTCTTAAAGCGTATGTGTCTCATAATGAGTGCCTTTAATTGTGATTTTATATCAATAAAATCACAATACACATATTATAACATTATATGTAAAATGCATAGAAAATATAATATAAAATGTCTGGGATGCTAATTTTTACTAAACTGTTTTCTAGGCCTATTTATTAAAATGTTTGTGTTATATATTTTTATAGGTACTACTTATATTGTCGGAACAGAAAGTCCGAAATGATGACAGGTGCAGGTGTACATTGTACACATTCAGTGACGATCAAAAAGTTTTAGAGATTTAATTCCTATTTCGTTTATCTAAAGTGATTATCAGAATGGAGAACTCCTTTACTTCTTATTTTACAGACTTATTTAACTAAATAATACGAATAATAAAGTCGTAAGAATTGACGAAGAGAAATCCCACGAAATGACGGGTAGCAGCGTCATTTATCGTACTGGCTTCAATTGCGATTACCAACCCGTCTGCCCAGCGTGGTGGTAATGGGCACATACCCTCAATAGAACGTAATCTATTGGGTATGTCAATGTTCAGCAGTGGACTATATAAGGCTGACATGATGATGAAAATGCATAGAAACTTGATGATAATCATAAGACAGATGATTGCGTAAAGATTGATTACGATTAATTTATTTTCAGTTGGCTGTTAAACTTATTTCATATTTTCCGAAAGAATAGAAAAGTTTTCCTTCTTCCTGCAAAGGTGCGGTACTGGTTTAACCTACATTGACAGCGGCATTGCGTGCTGTTTGATCAACGCGTTAGTGTGCTCTTGTTTATATTGGGCTTGATGCTACTTTAAATTGATTAACACAACGACACCTAAGTATTTCTTATGATATTGTAGGACGTCTGACGACCACTTGCGCCGAATATTAACAAGAGATCATTTCAGCCAAAAGCTTTAGAATTATTTGAAAGAAAGAAAGAAAGAAAGAAAATAAATTTATTCAGTACAAATAAACATGGAAACATAAACATAGAAATTAGTACACAAAAAAGCAACGATTAAATTTACACAAGCAAAATACAACATAAAACCATGTACTGAAACGGTGTCCACTCAGCACACTGTCGGACACCATAGGATGCCACGACGCTGATCTTCCGTGAACACCTAGGCATGAAGTGTTACTACGCGCAGTATTTGTGACGAATGACCTAAATTATCAAATTGCTGTTTAAACGATATTGTTTGGCTGTCAAGATGAATTTTATTAATGCCTCATTAAGCAAAATAATCTGTCTTAAAATGTTCTGAAATAGGCTGGTTATTTAAAATATTCAAAATTTTTGTGTCGAAAAATGAGAACATGGTTTTAATGACAAATAAGCCCAACCTGCCGATACCAATAACATTAGCGAGCAAATGTTTTTTATAAAACATAACTGAAACGTGAAACTCCCAATCAGGCAGAAATATTGGGCATGGCGTATTCAATAGAATCAATTACGGGTTCGGCGAATATAAATAAAGAAAAATCGCGCGCTTGTGAAGGCGCCCTAAAGAGAGTTTTCCACAACTCACAAACACCTACCCGCCGCTCGTAGCACGCAACTTTTCACGCACACATACGAAACAATCCGCTGAAACTAGAAGCAGCGCGGAGAAACATCTCCTGATCTCGCTCGTTCGCAGCATCCCGTCCTATTTCAACAGGTTTCGCCTTTCAGCAGTTGCAGTTTGGAAAGCGTGCCTCTAGTAACGGAGCACAAACAGTACGAAGTACACACGTCGCATCGGAAAACCGAAAACACAGTTTCACTGACAGCTCAGTTCCGAAACCACCTGACGTCGCCGCGTCCTCCAGTGATTGCGGGACCAGTGAAATGGGCCGTCTCATACCAAACTATTTTTAAATAACTCATCTGTGGCAGCGATCGTATCGCTCTCAGTCCCGTGTGTTTCTCGCGCGTTCGCCAACGTTACTATGCACGTGCGAATCGCGATTACCGCTGAAAACTTAACATCGAAACAAATAATTACTTAAACCTTAGTCAAAACATGAAAACGTAATAGTAGGCGGGCGCGTAGTGATGTAACTGTGGATTTCCATTTGTTCGAAGACGAACACGAGTTGACACGATGTGAATTGGATGTAATCAATGTTTACCTCTTCAGTGTTGTGAATGATTAGTGTAATTTAGATTTAAAGTGTGAGCTATGTAGTTTAAGACGTGGTGATGTGTCCGCAATAAACAATGCCTACAATAATGGGTACACTTTAAATGGTTGTGATTAAACAAGTGAAATGTGGACCGTCCCACAACAAAAAGACTATTCATAAAAAGGTTGTAATCTATCGTGTGTTGTGATTACACGTTATAGTGAAAAATATATTTACGCACGGTTCTGTGACTAGTTGAATATAAGTATTTATGTAAATATTGTCTATCTGTATGTTCAGATGTTCACATTTTTCCCTTTGGAGCCGTTGATGGAGAGCTTCGAGCGGAACTAAGTTTGCGTCTGTAATTTCCCTTGAGGTTGTGAATGGCACAGAGGACTGAACTAAAAACTAGATAGCTATTGTCATTGTGGAGGTGCCACATATTGTGAATAATGGTGTTGTATTTTCGTAAAGTGATAAAATGTATTGACATGAACTTAATAGTTGTATAGTTTGTGCTCTTTCCCGAGGAATTGACATGGTTCCCGATGCATAAGGTAATTTCTTTATATTTTACTTTTCCTATTGTAAAGTCTTTCATATTAACAATCATTTTGATTGTTTTTGAAGTAGATATTATTACATTATATGTTTGTACTACACACAGATAACGGTTACACAATTAATAAGTAGGTATTTATATGACCTAATTAACTTTTTCTATTCTAAAGTTTTTCATAATACCCACAATAGTTGTGATTGCTTTCGAAGTATGATATATTTCTAATAGTGTCTTATCTTTATTACGATCATCATCAACCAAAGTAAGTTGACCTAATTTGTCAAAGCTTTATCACGATTTTTTTATAATAAAATTATAAGGACTTTTTTGAACTATATCTCAAAAATATATTTCATCTTTATCAGTGAGTAGAAAATTTGCATCCTGAAACGTTTTTATTTCATTGTTGAAATCTCGATAAATATTATTATTATTATTTTATTGAAAATATGAAAGGTTTCCTTTCCTATATTATATATTCACCTTCCAGTGTACTTTTGTTGGAAGCCCGTTTTTCTGAACATATTTTTTCCCAATTATTTTAGGTGTTTGTTTTCTACATAATACTTAAAAAACCTTTAAAAGTTCTTTTTTCCTTTTTGACATTGATGTCGGTATCCTATTCAGTTAGGTAATTTCGATTTTCATATTCACTTTAAATTAATTACTAAAACTTTTAAAATATTAAATAATTTTATTGGTACCTCTTTTAATTAACTTTAGCTTAATATGTTGACTCCATTCATATAAGACACTATAGAAAATCAATTGTTTGTTGGTCTTTTGGTGTTAAAAGAAAAATTAATGGTAATCTTAGTCAGTTGAAAAGAAATTAATATTATTTTATTCTACTTAAAAATAGTCGAAGATTTTGTAAAAGAATGTCCAGCTAAGCCTTAAAGGGCGAACCTACTGATATTTCTGACAAATTATTACACCTAAAAAAACCATCTATTAAATAATTAATTTTTTCACGACAAAGTACTAATTGTTAATAAAAACTTATTTAGCAAAAGCTTCACTTTTAAGTGTCGATTAGCTTTTATCCTGTTCAAGCGTACACGTAATTTAATATGTGAGTTGGCGGAGGAAACAGGAAACAATAGAATTTTAATTAAGTCTGGTTACCCGTGGTTTGAACGCTTCAAGGTTATAAAAATACATTTAAAAGTGAGAGAGTTGTATTCTACTTATTAATAAGATTATAATAAGCTTCGGACTAAGTCTTCTCTCGCGTGACCTACATTTCTACATACGAGTACATGGATTACATTTCTGAAGTTTTTGCAAGGATCCCTAATTTAAATCCATTAACAGTTTACGTAATTGATGAAGAAATAAGTTAAAGAATCTCGAAAATAGATTTAATAACTACGGAGTTTTTTTAAATTAAAATCAAAAATACTAATCTGTTCTCTGTTTAATAAAGTAAAGATTGATAACTGAAGGAATTGCTATTTTAGGTAATGTAAGGTTGTTCAAGTAGTGTTATAATAAATCATTTTCTTACAATCACATAATTTAATTAGGTTCTATGATAAGTATTAAGATCAACGTATGCAAGGTATGGATTCTAAAAAACGGATAAACATATAACATTTAATTTAATCCTATATTTTTCTGGACGTTGGCCTCCCCAACAGTTTATTATATTCGGAGTATTTGCCCATAACCAACTGGGCAGCGGGTTTGTGATCACAGTTCATGCCACTAAGCAGGAAGACGCTGCTGCCCATCACTCGAACTTTCACAACACACCATGATATGAGAGAGGGCGGCACTGTTCTAGGCCGGTAATTGATAAATATGTATACTTAATATACATAACGCTGAACAAATATTATTTTTCATGCACACAGAGATTTTTTATTAGTGACGATTGAACCTGATACCTTAGGTGCGGTTAAGTGCAGGTATACTGACTTCCACGCCATTTCAATTGTATATATATATTAGAATAGATTTCATTATTAAATCGAAAAACTTATTTTCAGCAATAACATTTTAGAAATAGACCCATTCTGCTAAACGCGTTACATTGAATAGCTATTTGAGCGCCGGTAACTGCTTTTTAGTGCCTACCTTGATATGATCGTAGTCGTTTCTTGAGAATTTATTACCGAATACCATTACTTAGTCGCTGCATTGTATTTATCTCAGACACTGTTTTGTAACGCTGTCATTTTGATGTAAATAGATTGCAGATATACACATCGTTCTATAGTTACAGGAATACTGAGTAAGAAACAGTATATCACGTATCACGATTTGTATCGAAACCAAGCTCGCCTACTTTGGCGTCACTGCCGATATTTAGTGACGGGAAATCCAAACTGATGCCTCTGATGGTCAATATTTTATATGTAAAGTCATTCATGTTCCATTGTTTAAAAACAACAATAGACGCGCGGGGAGTGTAAGTAGCGGCGGTCAACGTATCTGGGGCTTTAAGGTTCTTGAATGGCGACCACGAATAAGCAATAGGCCTCCCCAATATATTTTCACCTTGAGCGATCTCCCCCGGCTTCCCGCCGCCTTGATTAGGTCATCATCCAACGCGTGTGCGGCTGTCCGCTACTACGTTTGCCGGCTCGCTACTATGTTTGCCGATTCGCTACTATTTTTTTCCGGTTCGCGGTTGGTTCAATATATTAAAATAGTATGTAGAATACTAATAATTTTTAGTAATTACTTATTTGCTAAAAGAGAAAGCATTAGCCATGTATTTTTTTACATAGAAGGCAAGGAATATCTCCAAAGATTTTTTAAAATCCAAAATATGAAAAATTTTGAGAACTAAAGTATATTTTTTATTATAAGGAATTCTTTAAATTCCAAAAAATGTGATGATATATCTAAGTTACTAAAGAGTAGTGAAACTCACATAACTTAGGTCACTGGGTACAAGAGGGGAGTGTTCAACCAGAGCCTTGAATGATTGGACACCAAGACAAGGTGGGGGTCAGCGTGTAGCCATCGTTTGTCAGTAGACAACTTTCTTAGGGAAGTTGTGTTGTTTGGGAAAACTTTCACGATAGTATGAACAAAATATTCTACTGTTAACATAATAATATATTTGAAGGCAAAACCTAACCTACTTTCAGCAAGATTGGTTTGTAAAACTTTTTTCAATTAAGATAATTGATCGAGTACACAAAAGGTATTGAGTGTATTTTTATGATCGATTTCGAAAGTTGCTTACTTTTAAATTATGTCTATTAGATTATTAGAGCCTTGCCTTTTTTTAAGAAAGGTTAAAAGTAAGTAATTAAAATAAATTACGTATTTGGGTTTATTTTTAGCGTGCTCAAAATACACGCCTAAGGAGGGAAGTGTTTAACCAGAGACTTAAAAGATTGGAGACAAAGGCAAGGGCAAGCAGTGTTTGTCAGTGAACAACATTGTTAAGGAGGTTCTGTTCTTTGGGAAAGCTTTCACGATACTGTGAAAAACATATGGACACACCTTTTTATAAGTTGCTCTAAAAATCTTCAAAAAGGTAGGTATAGCTAACCTATTTAAAATTGCATTTTAAATGCAAGCGAGCTTATTATAAAATTAATGTCAAGCCAAATCTTCCATGTATGTTTTTTGAAACTTTCTTATGTAAATATTGGAATTTCAATTGGGTTGTTAATTTTATTTGATATTGCCCGTTGAAATAAAACGCATACTTTCAAAGTATATAAAAAGGTAAAATCTAACCTTTTTTCTACAAGTTCTTAAAATTCATTGGAATATTTGAGGATATATTTTTATTTTCATGTTTACATAACATGCCGAAAGTAGGGTACTATTGAATTCTAATGAAAAACCATACAATAAAGGTATTACATTTTTTATATACTTATTCTGTACTTTTAATTAAATTACGTATAATTGTGTTTATATTTTTAAATAACATGCTAAAAGAGCGGAGGCTTGAACCAAAACTGTGCCAGACCAAGATAACGTGGGGGTCAGCTCGTAGCCATTGTTTATGAGTAGACAACAATGTGGGAGGTTGTGTTATTCGGGAAAACTTTCAAGATCCTAATCTTAAAGAATATTGACCTCCTTTAATTAAGTACTAAGGAACAGATAATATATTTCTACATTATCATATCATTATCATAAATCCTAATCATAAACCTGTGGTTTATCGACCATACTAAACCATTTTTTTAATATGCACTTACAACTTCAACTAGATATTTAAGTATGTTTGTTTTTGCATGCTTGTATAACATGCCTAAAGTAGGATACTGTTAAAATACAACGAAAATCCAAAGATCTACAATATATTTCAGTCCCTAGATATATCAGTATGGAGTGAAAAGGATGGGTATTGCAAAGTTTAGTTTTTCGTTGAATTAGAGTAAGCCCAAGTTAAATTAGAGATTACCAATCAGCTGCAAAAAAAATAATTTTATTATTAATTTATTAACTGCTCTATCTAAGTTAAGTCACAATTATGACATACAAAACATACTTAAAATGAGATTAATTTTGGTTACAGGAAATTGGGCCTCTATCCTTTAAGCCTCGTGAATATAGACATAGTTACTAGTTTATATTGTCCTGCCTCCGCCACGCCTTAAAAAATATTTTTTTTTTTTTTAATAGTATTACTATAAAATTTACTATTTATACTAATTTAAACTCAAAATGAATAATCCTGTTTTCCTAAAGATACATTATTTATTTACATAATTGTTATGAATAAAATATACTACATTCACAGAGCTTCCTAAACTAACCGTACGTATAATGTGGATTATTATAAAACTTTTGACGCATAAAACAATTTTAGTTTTATGTATTTTTGGCTGATTCATTACGTTATATCTGCGTCAAAGACAACTGTCAGTCGGAAATGGGTGTTTCCGTTATGTATATTATTGTTTGTATGCTTTACATGAATAATAATAAGAATAAATGACATAATTGAGTTAAATCAACATAACAAAAACTAACCTTGATGTTTTCTTTCCCCGCTCTTTTACGATCAATTACCCGCCCGCAGGGAATTGGCGCGCTAGTTATTAAGTTTATTTTATTTTGATTATGTGCCCTCGCTTCGTTTTGATAGATATATCGCTGGCTTAATGGAACATAACCATTAGTAGGTTAGATTTTTAAGTTACGTACAGACAGTATTTTATTTTTTTACTGAGATCTCATCAATGTTGATCAAACTTAAGAAAGACAAGAAGCATGTTTTAATAATATATCGCTTTTGCATATTATGAGTCAAAAAATGTTAATAAGTCCTTATAACAATATCTTCTTTTTTGATATCCCAAAAATCATTTCTTGCACCACAGTACTTACTTGATTTCTGGTTGGACACTGTTGTTTACACTATACATTGTTGGTGTACCTATTTTAAATAAATAAATAAATAAATAAATAAATAAATATACATATCTGTGGAGTTGTAGCTCATCTCTCTTATATTTATTATGTTAACACTGAAACGTGTGAGCTTTAAATCTGTACTTTGTAATCAATACAAATAAAATACAAACTTTTTTGCTTTATAAATATTTAATTATCATATCAGGAGTTCTAAATGCTTGAATATGGCATTAACTATAAATGATGAAACATAGGGCAATTGACATCTTAATTTTACCTTTGCATACACAAAATAAGAAACTATATGACTCGTAATTAAATTCTACAGAAATAATTCGTCAATTTCATCAAAACTGAAATCTGGAACTAAATGATGTATAGTCTATGTCACAACCCTTTACGACTGCTACAATGTTCTTTTAAAAGCGGCAATGATTGAAGTCGAACGATGGGTTATTTGCATTTAGATCTAACGTACTATCACAGCCTGAGACAGAATAGATATGTCATCGATGTATCATCGGAAACTAGTTTAATAGCCGCGTAGTTTTGGCACGAGAGGCGATGACTGACGCCCCGGGTATTTATACGGAATGGGCCATGATGCGTATAAACAATCACTTGATAGCCCACTTGCAACCCAAATAGATTCATGTTGATATAATTCGGGGTACACTTAAAAAGCTACAGGTGGTTTTACATTAATCATCATTATCATAATACAAGGACAAATCACCACCAAAATAAAATAAGTTTTATAATTCGTAGTATGCTTACTTGAAAAGTTAAGAGTTTTCTTTTATTTGTCATCGTCGTTGTTTTTCGCTGGGATCATTTAGAATCGAAATTGATTGTGTGTTTTAATCTACCGTGGACTCAAAAAAATTAATTGTTTCTTACATTATTTATCATTATAAACAAATCTCTTGATAGCCCGATTGCAACCAAAATAGATTGCGTATGTAATCTGCGGTATATTTAAATAGTCAGGTAATATGTATTGTTTTCTTTGATTAATTAACAATCTAATAATACAATCTTAAGCGTTTAAAAATTTACATACATGAATCCTTCATCAGAGCCTACATTATATAAAGCTCTTTAATTTACCGTTCAACATTAATAACGTTTCAAGATAAATTTACTGTCGCTTATCATCTTGCGGTATACATATAACCTTCTTACCTTGTGGTATATATATAACCTTATAAATATAACCTTCATGATTGTCATCTTCGTTATTGTCATATTCATCACTGTCACCTTCGACATTATCACCTTCATCACTATCAGCCCAAAGACGTCAACTGCTAAACAAAGCAATATGCAATAATTGATAAATTTAATGACGATAATATTTAAACAACTTCCTTTAAAGACGCTTCTGAAACGCCACTGACCACGAATCGATGTAGTATTTTTTTATACTCATAGTATTTTTCTATAGTATATTTTAAACCTGTGGCGTAATAAATTAATTATACAATACACCGCGATTTTAATTTATAAGTTACATTATTAATGGCTTCTTGGTTGGATGTTTTTGTTGGAGCGCTGTTTATCTTGAACTCTTCCTTACTGAAGTACCTGTCCACAGTAAATTGGTGCGTTAGTTTGTAAATTTATGTTCAGAAGAGTTTTGTTGAGCCAAACGATTTTAGTTTTATTCTATAAAAACTAGCTCAATATCTACTATCTGATAATCTTATCTTTAAAGAGCACTCTCAGTTATAAAAAATCCTTGAATGAATAATCTTGCCAGAGTTGTTTTCTCAAAAAACGGCTTTCTAGGAAACACCTAGACCTGCTAAAACCTGAACTTGTCTATCAGTGTAGAAGTACGAGTTAGTTACTAGTACTTTTAAAAGAGTAACTTTCCTCGGGAAGTTGTCTGGTTCGCTTGGAATTCTAGTAAGATGAACAGTTTTTCCGCTCACTTGGACAGGATGAACTTTGGAGAGCGAAGTGGGTAGGTAGGCGGTAAACAAGGTATTGAGAAGTCTGAAGACTGTAAGGTTCTTAATGATACAAGTCTCCAAGTATTTACTCAGAAATTTCTCGCTGAAAATATTTTCCTTTTTTTTTAAATTACTTTAATTAATGTATTCACTGAAGTTTATTATGTTATAACCAAATCGAAATATATCCGCAGAAAAAAATTGTTGATTAGTTTTGATAAATAAATAATAAATTGTTTTAAATAAAAAGTTCTTTATTATATTGAGCTTATCGTTTCTTCTCTAAAACAGACTCCCAAAAGAAAATTTTGTTTATTTTCTTCATAACCATCATTATCTCAGCCATAGTTCTTAATGTTACATGTCTTCAAGTATTTACTCAGAAATTTCACGCTGAAATTGTTTGCTTCGAATAATTTTGTTCTTGTATTCAATTTTAATGAAATATTCAACCATAACTGCTCTATATCGTGTCGTTTCCAGATTTTTCCCGATGAAAAGTTTTGCTTTGTTTGGTTGTATTTGTCAATCTATTTACATATAATTTTATATAGCAAATAAAGTTAAAGTTATTAAGTCCACTGCTGAACATTGGGTCTCCAAAAGATTTATATTGCGGGTATTTGCCCATAATCTCCACGCTGGGCAGTAGGCACAATGATGCTCTAATACCTATAGTTAAAAGTGACCTAGGAACTTTTCTACTTTGCTGCATAAGTGAGATAGGATTAAATTTTTTATCAAAATCGGTGAAGCCGTGTAGTCAAGGCTTGACACACAAATGATCGGACAGACAGAACTAATTATGTAGGCAATTACAGTCATAAGTAGATATGATTAGGACATATACAATTTTAATTAGCATCGCAAAATACCCACGGGACATTACAGAGTGCTGGGGCGGCGTGTTTAATTTATAAATGAGTCGTATATTTATTTTATATATGTTGGGGGAATATTGTAGAAGAGTCGTTTTATGAAACGACAAAGCTAATTGTAAAGTATGGTAAACAATTTTTTAAGTAAGCTTTAAGAAAAGGTTAAATAATTTAGGTGTCATAATACGTTGCATTGTATTATACAAACAAAAACTCCATACATACACAATTTGCTTTCAAAAGTCGTTATATAAAATGCTGCATTCCTTCAATCTGTCTTTGACATATACACTCTTTATTTAGTAAGAGCAAAATTTCTTATATAATTTTTTGGAGTTATGTGCGTAATTATTGCTTGCTCCATATTTCCCTACACTAGTTTTGTTTATGTGTGTGTTTGTTGTTGTGTTTGCGTTTGCACGAGCCGGTGGTCCCGGCCGACCTGAACATCTATGGCAGTAGTTATAAGAAAGTCATTGGCTTTTATATCCTGACAGCTGGTTTAACAATATAATGATTGTTAAACCAGCTGTGATGTTCTCTGGGTTGCGGAGGTCAGACGGCAGTCGCTCCGTGTAGTAACTGAAATCCAGCCACACTGGCTTGATTAGTGAGCAGTCCCTGGGACGTTAGCGTTAGACAGAACCGGGTTAAGTGCTAAGATGATAATGGCAGTATAACTTTTTTATAAATTTTCTACAAGCGTATTTATATAAACTTTGTTAATGTAATTTCACGAGAATATTTACGAAAGTCAAGATAAACTTTTCATTAACATTAGTTTTCTACTCAAATAAGCCTATATCAAAGAAAAATAAAAACCTTCTTTAAACATATGTTAAAGCAAGCCGCCCCTATCTTTTTTACACTCCAAAAAGTTTTGCTTCCTAAGCGTACCACAGACCTATAGCAACGGCTTTTATTTACAATGGGCGGGTGGCAATCGACCGTCGGTTTTACGCCTGTCGGTCGCCAAAAATCGGCGACCCGGCAAGTAATGCACGACGCCTGCCAAAGAGAATCTATCTCTACGGATCTCTGTGACACAACCATCTTATCTATAGCCATGAGACTCGTTTGAGTTTATTAAACGAAGAATAAATACTCTTTGGAATTTTCTATCATGATCTATACACGAGCCTCCTCTCACTAACCAATGATAGAGGGTGTGTAGGTCATGCTTTAACATGTGCGGATTGGCGAAGGCAGGCTGGAGTCTTGATGTTATAATTTTTCAAGGCGGCTCAGTAAGCTTCTAACATGGCTTATCGACTACCGTATACAGTGATATTGAACAACGGCTTAACATGCATTCCGAAGCACGGAAGCTCCATACAGTCCACGTAGGTACTCTTTAAAGTCTGCTTTACTCTTGTGATCATGCTGAGAGCGCTCCATTTAGTAGATTTATATACATACTCCCAGGAATATTAGCAAAAAATTCACTATCGCTTTTTTTAATCTGTCTTCATTAGTAAGATGGAACAAAGTGCTTATTCATCGCTTGTAGGAATCAAGGCCCCCACTGTGAAACAGACAGAAAAATGTGACATAAATAGACTTGGTATTTGTAGCAATCGCGTTTCAGTGATGTCACGGGCGGATGACATTTCTGACCACTGCACTGACAGACACGTAACACTTAGAGTGAATCACATGTTACAAAATAGTTCTTGTTCTTTTCCATGTATATATAAACTTTTTGCTTTTTAGAAATTGATTATCATTCGTTTTTATTTTGTGGGCTTCAAACAAATTCTAGTTTATTTATTAAAAAAGCACTTGTGAAAGTTTGTCCAGGAGCGCTGTTGGATATTTTACTTACTGATACAGTTTGCTTAATAGTACCTTTAATTTATGTATGGTTTATCGATATATAGTAAGTTACTCCCAAAAAATGTATTAAAATTAAATTTACATAAAAGCAAAGCGGCATTTGCTATTAATGCTCATAAAAATATTAATAACACTTTCAAAGGCCCCTTTAATATATATATTTTTTAAATTTATTGTACAAATTATATTAACATTTTAATTTATGTTATAAGCCACTCACTTAAAACACCATGGTTTTTTTGTGAGTGGGATTTCACAACTTATATAAAAAAGTAAGATTAATTTACAATTTTGGATACAAATATACAAATAAATGGATAGCTTCACAATATACAGATACAAAATTACGTATATACGTATACGTAATACGTATTACGTATAATACGTTTTTCCTTTTTGCCGTACTATATTATTGTTGTACTATAGTAGAACTTTTTCTGCAAATTCAACTCACAGTGTCAAGTGGTCGAGCTTTTGCAAAATCTCAAAAATAATACTAAATACATATAGGTGAAATTATTTCTATGCGAGAAAAGTCGTGTCAAAACGCTAGTATAGTGTATATTAACTTTCAAATAATTACAATATTCGAAGACAAGAGACAACGGAGGCATCTATTTTCAATTTAAGCAAACTCGTGATAACTATTCAATATTACATAGTTGTATGAAAGTTTACAGGTAGAATTAAATTCCTAATAGTCTGCTTTGTCTTCACGTGAATGTATAAAATCTTTCGAACAAAAGCGGCAAGCTGTTGTGAAATAACCAATATTGATAATTAGTCACAATAATAGTTCACATTATTTAATATTACGTAGTTGTATGAGAGTTCGAAAGGTACAATAAATTTTCATATAGTCTGCTTTGTCTTCACGTGAATGTATAAAATCTTAAAACAAAAGCGACTATCTGTTGTGCAACAAACAGTATTGTTATGCAGTCACAATCACATTTTATAATATAATATATATATATTTCTGACAATTATACCAATTATTTAGTTCCAATTTAAGTATCATTAAGAACACTTGTGTTATCGAAACTAAACAATGGATAAACATACTTAAATACTTTTTTTGACGTGACAACGTCTTAAATTAGGTTGCGGCTGGGAGTCACTTATGAAAAAGTGTAACGCTCGGTAACGTTACGATGAGTCACCGAACGAGAGAGAGGCCCGGCGAATGCCTTGCGTCTCTCTCCCACTCAACTATGATCGGTCTGCCGCGCGCGCAGCACTAGAGAATTAGGCGCATTGAATCGGCACATGCTTGTGTCTCTGTCTTTGTCTTTCTCGAACGTTCTTGGCGTTGGAAAAACAAGAAAGCGTCATAATACAAGTTCACACGTGTGGTTAAAGTATCGTCAGCTGTGTCTGTAGTGAAAATGTGGAGTGCTTAGATTCGTCATTTACAACAACTACAACAATAAAGGTAAATAATTGTACACTGATATTATGTACAATGTTTTAGTAAACAAAATATATTTCTATAGTTAAAATTTGTGCAATTCTTATTTTCATTCAATTCCTTGTTCCTATTGTGCAATTTAATTATATTCATATCAATAAATATTCTACCGAGAAAAAGACGTTGTCACGTAAAATCTTCGCCCGTAAAAACGACTTTACAGGCAACCATTTTTTTTGTTGTAAATACAAACTTAATATACATAGGAAAACACCCAGACCAGAACAAATATTGATGTTCATGCACACAAAGATTTGTCTTGTGTGGGGATCGAACCCACGACCTCTGGACTAAAGTGCAGGTATACTGACCTCCACGCCATATCGGTCGTCATATCTTTTATATTATGTAATATTACCTAGTGACATGAAAGTTCGTAACGTGAAATTAAATTCCACATATTCTGCTTCGTCTTCACGTGAATATATAAATAAAATCTTTAGAACGAAAGCGGCAATCTGTTCTGCAATATTGTTACCCAGTCACAATAACAATTTATCTCCACATACAAGTAGCCTACTTCTTCTTCACATAAATGTGTAAAATCTTCAAAACAAAAGCGGCAATCTTTTGTGCAATAAACGATATTGTTATTCAGTCACAATCACAATTTGTCCGCATGAATGGTTTCCTTTTACAAATCATAACAATGAGCAATAAAGATGTAATAAAATCCCCCGTACCACGTTACGGAGAGTGGGCGCCTCGTTAAACGCTCTAACACATCTTTATATGCCACACGTGAGTTTTCAGTTTCGACGTTTTCTTGAGGAAACGGGAATGGAGTAATTTCTTTACAATAGCTTTCACAAGACTCGATCTTGTAACATTTGATTGTTTTCAAAAGACGTGAAAGCTCCTTGTTGCTAACGTTTATCATTTTTTAAAAAAAATATATACCTACAGTCGAACCTCTTTTGTTGAACTGAACTTGTTTAAAGTCGGTGAAGAAATAATTTAAATCTTGCTTTTGATTGACGTACTTTATTATAAGCTTTTAAGCACTTGCAGCTTTTTTATATATAAATAGTTCGTTATTCAGGTCAGGTACAAAAAGCAATTATTTATGTACTTAATCTAAGCTTAAACACTTGCATTTGTTTAAAGTATTTCATTATAGGTTGAAAATAAATCTCTTATCGACTTTTCCATCCGATATAGTAAAATACGACATAATAATGTGTACAAATGGCATTTTATATTCAGTTGTCTTATACTTTGTTTTAAACCATAAGAATTATTACAGTACTAAAAATAAATAACGTAATTAACCCTATAAATTATTTCTGTTTATAATCACGAAGTCCTGTCATACAATCACATAACATCACCCCTTGAAGCTCGACGTCGAGTCTCTTACAACATCCTATTTGATTGTTTCACGTAAATTGGGCATAATATGTCACATGACTCACGCTGTGCTAATTATTCAAATGTAACCGAGCACGTTTTAAAACAGTACAGTGTAAATTCGTACTGCGCGCATCAAGACTTAGGCTGTTATTACACTAGACAGACAACGATGCGTAACGTAAGCTATAAAAACAAAAAAGTGATACTTTATAATTAATGATTATAACTCACTGATCCGACAGATTATGTTCTGTTCAAAAAATACATATGGGGCGTCCACGCCCCGCCTGGAACCATGATGAGAGGCACTCTGCCTCTCTCGTTCCGCCGCTACCTTTGCTATCATGACTGCTTTGTAAAAGGAGGCGACAGCCCCCATTCTCTCGCGTTTCGGATAGCCTCCACCAGGGCCTAACGCAAGAGATCGCCGCCGATCGCCGCTACAAGGGCACGTCGGTGCTACACCCAAGCGGGGCAGACCGCGGTGTTGTGCTCCTTTGTTTCCTCCGGCCGATCCTTACAGTGGTGACACCCAGACGTTTCCGTCCGCCTGATTATAAGCAGGGACATAACTGACCCCTTAAATCTTGCTTAACTTCGCTGTTCATAACCAAAAACTTTATTTAACAAATTCTGTCTACAGCATTCTTAAAGTTTGTCAAAACAAAATGAAAGATAATACACGACTCATTCTAAAATAAATTCATTTTAAGATACTAAATATTCATGTAAATGTTAACAGGTTACGCTATAGACTTTGGTTTGTTAAAGCCATAGAAACAACAGTATTGTAATCAAGGCATCGGCTACGTAAACCTATCAGCGAAGTTTCGGTGAATTCATTACATGAGTTCCCACATGCGCCGCATCTCGTTCACTTCAAACAAAGTAAATGAAAACATTACATCCATACGTTCGTAGCATTTGTGAATGTGAATACCTTCCGAACACACTCGACTACAAATTTAAAATTCATTTATAAAGGCAAAGCTTCTTTCCATTTCAAAGATTATTGTATTTGCAATTTTCGTTTTGGCGGGAGATTAAAACTTGTCAAAAACTGCTCACTGTGAAAGGGCTAGTATTAATTTGGCGTTCACAATAGCTTTATCGAATCTTGAATAAACTTTTTGACATTAAATTACTCACTTACGTCGCTTCAATCTAAAAGCGCTATTTGACTAAGAAATTATGCCAAAAGAAGAAGCGTTATGAAAGAAAAATATAGCCAAATAAAAATATTTGGGAGAACTTTAGATCTTGTTTTTTACTAAGCCCCTAGGTATTCAGCGCCTTCTGGTATAGTAAAGCTATGGGCCGGCAAAATATGTTATTACATTTTCAGCCAGGGTACAAATATATATTTCACATATATATATATATTTCGCAACGGTATACCGTTTCCTATATTTTGGATGTATTGTTCTGTAGTTTGGTTCTTTAGTTTGGTTATCTATGATCTGTTACATGCTCAAAGGCACAGGCCTTTGAGCATGAACATGACATTTTTGAACATGACAGTAAAGGATAACATCTCACTTACCTTGATTTGAGAGTGGAGGCCCGTGCTCATTAGTGACGGCGTTTATGGACTGAGATAGTAAAACATAAACATTACAAAATCTATACTGGGTCCGATTGCTAGACAACTGAGCTCTGCAGTAAAATGTACAAATGCTATATTTATCGCTTCGCCCAATCTGTCGCTTCGCAACAGTCTTGTGTAGTCTCGACCTGAGACGCTGCGACGACTGTTGCGTAAGACACATTTATCACGACACGGCTGAGGCGAGCGTTTCTAGGCAAACATAAATCATTACCATTCACCCCCACCTCTCCACTAAAATGACACGAAGCAGATTTGGGAATCAAAACACGAACTGATTCAATGAATTTCAATGTTTCAGTGACAGACCATGGACCTTAATAGAACTCATTCGTTTTGCAATTTTAAAATATTACACGTCTATTGAGGAGGTGTTCCATGGATTTAGCAAACCCGTGTAGAGCTGATTTGAATTGAAGAGTTGATGCGAAAATGAATATTAATTTACTGAAGGATTTTCAGGTTTATTTTTAACAGTAAATGTTCAAATAAAATTTACAAAAAACATCTTCTTGGTGGGGTGAAAATTTTATTTGTTATATTCATGATTTTCTATATGAATTAAAGCTTTCCACACAAGGTTTTGTACGCGAGCGCCAAAATTAAGCCAATCAGTAGTGGTTGCCTTATTAAGCGACAAACATTATATCATTAGTATCTAGGGTTATGAAGACGTGATAATGTATTACGATTTTTAATTATCTTGTGTATAAAATTAGACGTTACATTAAATGGCAGTTTTTTTTTACTTATGGTTTCGTGCGGTTTGCACATTTAGACAAGTGTCAAGTAAGAGATATATTTATAACATTTAAATTATAGTAAGTGAGAATGAGTGGTGATAAAGATGATAAATGATAAATAAGATGGCCTCCCTCTCAACCCATTGAGTCCTCAGTAAAGATTTGGGACTATACTGAGACATGGACTTTTTGAGCGAATTTGAAAAGTGATGTTGCACTGATTTGTTTTATTTACCATTACACTCATGTACGTTCAGAAACACTTAACGGTTAATAATCCACCGTTATTATTACACATTAATGTTCGTATCACAAATTTTAGAAAGTAAAACAAAACTACAGACATGACGTTTCACTTTCCCGCCAAGAAGTCTAAGTTACAGTTCAACATTGAATAAACATATTTTTTTTTTAAATAGAGGTTTAATTAGATCTTGTTTTGTAATAAGCCCCGGAATCGTTAAAGAAAATACGTATTTGTTTTAAAAATTTGTCAAAAACATTTAACAGTTTGATAAAGTTTAAGATGATCAGTGTAAAATTAAATTCATAACTTGTAGCACACGTATAAAAAGCCAGCTCTAACACACAGTTATAAGTTGTACTTGACTAAATTGACAACAAAATAAAATTGTAAATGAACTAATTGAATATCTACACACCGACACCGTTCACATCTGTCTACATCACATAGTGCAAAATTAGACTACAATTTATGTGTAACTGAGTATTTATGCCAAACTGAATCTGTCATGGCAAGATGTTAGGAAAATGAACTGGCACTAAGAATAAACTTACTAAGTGCTTGAATTACTATTGAGCTATTTTTGGTGCCAAATGATGTTCTCAAATATAGTGGAAGAAGTCGGTTACGCTCACTAGCTAACCGCAGTAATTAGGTTACGGAGTTTATTCAATATCGTCGAACTTTTTGGTAATTACATTTAAAGCTAAATTGTTACTGTTTAATGATTGGGTCTTCGAAAAAACTTTCTCTAAAATGTTTAAAGTTACTAAATTGCTACGTATTTATGACAATTTAAAAATATTTACTGAATACATAATAAGCTCATAATAAATGTAATTTTTATTGAAGAAACCTTGTTTCCATTTATTTAAAAAAATCTATAACTTAACATTTAAAGTAACTAACTTAACTTTTTATTATAATTTCCATACCAGTGGGTATGGAAGAAAGAGAAAAGAAAATTAAGAGATTAATAGTCATAATGTCTTACTTCTATAGTTACGCCTACAGTCTTATAAGTTAAATGTAATTAACTTCGATTAAACAATTAAAATATTCGAACCTACCTACATGAGTTACTAAAGACAAATGGTTCATATTACGAATGTCGAGCACTCCTATACCTACCAACCTCGTCGTACCAGGCAATTACGCAAACGAGAGACAAAATGGCGGACATCAAAACCGTCATAACTGACGTGATATGAAAAAGCTTTCGGATGAAACTTTGCACATCGAACGATTTTATTTGTGTATTTAACTGAACTGCTAATAACATTCTGGCATTTCAAGGAAATAACTCCGGAAAAACAATTGTTTGTGAGAAATAATATATCTTGGAAATAAATCGTCGCCAGGTGAGATGTGTCGTTATAGATTATACTTTTATGACTTGTAAACGTCATTGCGTTTGTGAAAATGATTTTTTTCAAATAGTGACTCTAAGATCTCGAAAATTTGATTAAAGTTCTTTCCAAACAATCGTATAGTAAACATTTTTTATTTGTTTTACGTCGGTAACAAAATTTATTTACGCTCTGCCTTCCGGCCAAAGGGAGTGTGGGATTCATCACCGGCAGACGCGACTGCCAGCAGTAATACACACTAAATTCTTCCAACGACGCCAGCCGCTTGTTGAGAAAAGGCGGGGGCTAGTACCTGGGTTGCAGCGTCTGACACCCCACTTGCGGCCAACGTCCCCCGAACCAAAACCGGGAGTACCTCCTCAGAGAGGCGCAGTGGACGCGCCCCTCCTACCTCCTTGTGCGACCATAACGTGTGTGGCCGACTTCTCGGAGGGTCTATGGTTAGACAGCAGGGGCAGGGACACTGCCCCCGCTGCCCAAGACCCTCCTGGCGCTGCTTGACGGGCCCTCCTGGCACGCCCGCTGCGCCCTCCACAGGTCCCTCTTAGTTTCCCCCCCGGTAGTCTGTACTAAGGGCACCCAAAGTCGCCAACCTCTGGGTGTTACCTTTCCCTTGCGCCCTCTGCGGGAGGGATTAAGCCCCCCTACCACGACAAGGTGGAGACCACTTGGGGGAGTCCTATAGTACACTTATATCAACCAGTGCAATATATCAAGAGTTAGCAAGCTAGTTTTCAATAATTAATCTTTTAGTGCAGGTAGTTTTACATTTTTATCTATTTAGACATTTACATGTCCGAAGACGTGACTATGAATTACTGTAAATTTTTCGAAATGTCTTCGGGGTGAATAATAATAAAGCCGCGACTTAAATCAATAAACTATCTAAGAAAAAACTGTTAAACAATTCGCAATTGGGGTAGCAAAGAAAGAATATTCCGGAAAGTGTACAGAAAGTATATAAATATATTTCTATACTATATAAAGTATTATATACTTTTTGTACATTTCGTAATGTGGTTCCTGTAAAGTGCGTTCTTATACGATGTTCAAGTTATTTTATCTTTCTGATGGGTTTATCAGTGGGCCCGCATAAACTTATGACAATGGGCCTCTGCAACATTTAGCAGATGTACTCATGGTGCTAAGGTAGCACGTTTTGTTTTTATGTCAAAAAAGTATTTACTCGGATCATTAAAAAGTTTATAGTGAGTTTTAGCGTCATCGCAAGAATAGACACGTCAAGGCTTTGTTTCTTTGTCTAAATCTGCTGTAAAATCTAGTTTTAATATGAAAAATCGGGGTTAAGTGTAGAAAAGTGGCGTATAACAGTAGTCACCCACGTCTCTATGGTCAGGAATATAAGTGCGTGTTCCGATATATTATTTGAAGCCGACTGTACAATGAATACTGTTTTCTTATATTAATTCCAAAACTACTTTAGGGTAAATAGGAATCCTACCAAGACCTAAGGAGCCCAAGCCAGCCTCACCTGCCGATCAACGGACGAGGCTCTGGCAAACATAACAGTTCTTAATTTTTTCAAATTTATCAAAACATTGTGTTTTAATTGGCTTGACATTTTATGTATATGTTGTTTATGTTTTGTTATTAATTATTATTTATCTGTATGACTTGCCGCCGCTTTGGATTATATCTGTATAATTGGATTATATAAATATAAGCTGCAATAGGCTCGCCACCAGATTACGTGGGCCCAACAATACAATTGAAGAAGTGTGGGCTTATAATATGCCTCTACCTATCCCATTGGGGAAAAAGGCGGGATTTTGTGTATGTATGAATTGTAAAAGTAGGTTCTACATCATAATAAAATACAAAACTACAAACTGCTTTGAAAAATGGTAGTCATATTTTTCCGGTTTGGTTTAATGAATGCGGTCGTAGCTTGTCGATAGAGTGTAACGGTTTAAAGCCAGAAGGCATGGAGTTCAAACCTCTCTGATTAACCTTGATAAACAAGAGTTCACACCAAAATCATTTAATAAAAATGGGCTATGATATAAATGTGGCTGACTTTTTCTGTAGAAAAAACGAGATATCGAAATAATTCTTTTTTATAATTTTGGTACCTACAATTTGTTTTGATACAATGTGTGAAGGTAGACTAACTATGAATTGGTTGACGATATGGCGTGGAGTTCGGTATACCTGCACTTTGCTCCTAAAGGTCGTGGGTTTGATTCCTACACAGGACAAATCGACAAAATGTGTGCATGAATATAAATATTTGTTCTAGTCTGGGTATTTCCTATGTATATGAAATGTGTTTTTACAACAAAAAAAGTATGTAAGTATGTTTATCCGTTATCTAGTATCCGTAACACAAGTTCTTAATGATACTTATCTTGGAACTTAATAATTGATGTTATTGTAATAAATGTATAGTATACATACAAATATGAATGAATACCTTTCAAGTTTCATTTTAATCCCAAAGAATTTAAGTTATTGAAAGCAGTTCGTCTAGTAACCTAACCCCTCTTGTTTAAATTAACCTTTGTAAATTTACTAGATGACAACATAGGGCGCGTCTTAATTAACCTCTGCGACAGGTCTCTCTGTATATTATTTATGAAGATTTTAAGCCTTATTTCTATTAATAGCTTCTTATTAAGAGCTTTTAGCCATAAGACCGTCTTGGTTGGCATTGTTTTTTTGAAGATTATTTTTGTTAAAAGTGTTCGTTTATTAAAAGTATGTCTATCTATCTGAAAAGCATATTTGTAAAGATTCTCACGAATTATGAGACAATTTTTCTCTAGTTGGCGGTCCTTGGTAGCTCAGTTGTTAGAGCGGTGGACCGGCTATCTAAAGGTCAGAGGTTCAATTCCTCTCCGGTTTACCACGGACTAGTTGATTTTTTCTACTCAAAAAATAGTCTCTTAATATACATCGTTAATGCAAAAAAATATATTAAGAATCTAAAAGAAAATTATGTTAAGGATATTGGGCAAAACTATGCAATTTTTTTGTAAGTCGAGAGATTTATACAGACTCAACAAAGTAAGATTAGACAGTACGTGAATGCAAAGTTAGTGTTCCAATATTTGAAATCTCGTTTGGTTCTGCATTCTGATTTGCATGAGCGATTTGTTACCGAGCATTGATTCAGGAGCTGGACTTTGTGAAATAATTTCTCAAGAAGAAATCGTTGAGTGATGGTCTAGGACAACTGATAGTAGATAATTGTTTTTGTAATTAAGAACGGGATCAGATTTTGCAGAAAGTGAAGTACTCAACGAGATTGGTTCAAAATTCGAACAATAAATTACGAGATCTTACAAAAATATTCCAGTATAAATTTATGATATAAAGTTTTTGTTGTTCATGAAGATGAAACCGTTGGGTTCTGATAATCCTTCCATACTGATAGTATAAATGCTTAAGTTACTATGATTGCCTTTTAAAATTAATACTAAAATAAAATTAACTATGGACATAGTTACTTATATCTTACAGAGAAACTTCTAAAAGGGAAGTGGAAGTAGAAATAAAAATAAATCATTTTCCAAAAAGAGTTTCCGAACCTCATTATAATTGTATTTGCTATAAGGAACAAGGAATCTTTCGACACTAAAAAGTCACAGCTGCTAACGGGCTATAGTTTATTGTGATGGCTTGAACTCGACAGTAATAAATTCAACTGTTTTAATATTCGAATTCACAGGGACATAATAAACTAAACAAAATTATGACTTAACCTAATATTAATGCATTTTTTTTAATATCACAGATAAACCGAAATAATCGGTATTTAACTTACATTACTTAATGCAAGTTTATGTAGTTTTAAAACAAGATATAAGTATAATTTAAAATGAATCTATTAACAAATAATATATTGTACAGTTATAATGTCTTACGTCTGTAAGTAGGAAAAATCTCAGAACTATAATCGTATATGGCTGAATGCACACCTAGTTCAAGTAGGGAGGACCTATAAATCATTCCTGTCAAAGAGCCCCATCCAGGCCGCCATTTAAATCGCGATAGAACTGTTTGAAAAATGTAGATACTTTCCAAACGGGTTTTATAAAAGTGGAAGAAATAGATTAGTAAGGGTGGGTGTAGAATGCAAATATCGATGAAAATTTTGCCGAATATCCTTTTTAAGTTTGGAGAAAAACAACAAGAAAGTAGGTACTATCTTATACTATCTTTGCACAATTAGTTAAACGGTTTAGGCAATCCTAATAACTTATAATTTTTGTTTTTTACACTCAATCCTTCGGCCTACCTGGTGGAAAGTGTTCACTGCAGCCTATGAACACACACAACATCAGGGCAACACTAGCGTGTTTTCACTAGGTACACTTATAATTAAATAATTTATTGATTCAGGCGTTACTTTGCGGAAATCCATTGTAAGCAAGTGATGGATTAAAAATATCTTTGTAACAATTCCCGCGCTACTATAATTTCCCGAAAAATCGAGAAACTATTCAACACGACACGTGTTTCGCCCTTACACAGGGCATCTTCAGGTAAGATAGGAGCCTCAGAACAACGATGTCTTCACGACCAACGCTGAAACGAGAGATTGACTCTCACACTTATAATTTCCACAGCCTCATTCAACATTTACAATATTATTGACCTAATGGGTCAAGTTCACCGATGTTGATTATTTTTTTATTGTTTGCCTTTTTATTTTACTGGTAAATTCGACTGATGAGTGAAATTTGTGGCAGATTAACCAATGCCTCGTCATGATTTGAAAATGGAGCTTTGGGCAGTTGTAAACTTTTTGTGGATTTGGTGGTGTAGTGCAATAATAAAAAAACTAAATGATTTAATAAAGTCATAAGTGTGAAGTTTCCTGTGTAAAATCATCAATAAATATAAGTATTGGTAATGGTAAAAAGGTTGCAAGAACATTCTCTTAAAAACCGTTTTCACAAGTCAAAGGTGTAGCTGAACTGTCAATAAAAAATGAATATTATCTAATTTAAAAAAAAAGTTGCAAAATTTTCTCTCATTCAACAACCGCATTACCAAGTCAGAGGTTCTATCTTGATCTTTACAGATTAACATCTGCAATTCAACAAGACAAGTGAAATCACGGCGCATTGTATGTGAAAATCAATAAATTACGTTTTCATTCCGAATGCCTTAGGCGAGTCGCTTTTCACATTTAAATATGGAATCCTTTAAACACGAAACGCAGGCGTGAGACTTGAGCAATAGCCGTTTTGCCCGTTTGCTCGTTTTGCCCATTTTTGCCCATTTGCCCGTTTTGCCAGTTTTACGGACGAAACAAGTGCTCGCTCATTTTAATATTTCCAACTTTCCCCCGTCCATGACGCCATTAGGCGACGGAAAGAAAGCGCAGCGGGGAAAAGTGGGCCAACAGGGATCTCCCTCGAAACTCCGCCACTCCATTGTTACATTTTTTTTGTACCTCGCTCAAGCTAGGGCACAAAGAAATTCACTTGTTATAAGATTTTCGGTGATTTATTTTTGTGTAAACTCAACCATAGATTACGTGACATGGCATAATTGTTAAGGTAATACATTCAAGAACAATAAATAGTTCATAATACAATTTTTGTTTGTAAGATATAATATTTAAATAAAACAATATTGTTTAAGCAATTAATCAGGTAGGTTCCTAAGGACAATAACAAATATTAATTAAATTGTTTCACACAACTAAAAATTAAGAAACGTGAAAGGTAGCACACGGACATATCCCAAGAGACTTATAAAGCACCTAGATGTCTTAATATAGGTATTACTATCAGTTTACTGGAGTTTTAAACTCTTTTCAGAAAAAATATATATCAATATGTTCTTACTAAAAATAATATGAAATGGTTTTGAAAGGTCAATAATGCGCTGGTGATCCCCTTGTGTATTCATCGCCATTACTTCAGCACATTTGTAGTCCACTGCTGAACACTATGTCTTATATATAATGTTACTCGTTGATCGATTTTTTTTAATGAGAGGGGTGGCACTGTTATACCGGTACCATACGGCCTAGGGCCATATGTTTAGGTAAACTAATAATTAGACTTACTATACAAATCCACGAAAACTATATCTCAATTATTTATAATAGCTAAGCTAATCAGTACAAAAGAAACTATAGTGTAACTACGTTTAATAGATGCAAATCTAATGTTTTTGCTTGGTACAAATTTGATGTCGTAAATTACTGGTTTATGGCTTGACCGTACACATTGGGCTGACGAGTTTATTGACGACATATAGATAAAGTTATATGTAGCCAGACTAGGTGAATTATCGTGTTTTCGTCTAACCAGTCCGAATTCCTTCATAAATCAACGTGCTGTCAAAGTCTGCCCAGCCTCCCCGATATAAATTACCAACAGCCTCTGTCATTCGGATATTCTGTTTCGTTTTACAATAAGACAGACTTATGCGTAATCTACCAATCTATAAAATATATCTTTGGTGAAAATCTAACTTCTTGAAAAAACTTGGAAAATGCTTTCAAGTTTGTCTTCTTTGTAATGATTTATTTTTCAGTTTTATGTGACATTTTATAGTTTCCACATCGTTGATTCACATTTTGGAATCATAATTAGATATTAATATAAAAAAGCTTAAAGGAATTGCTTAGAAAGACAGCAAGACAGATAAAGCCAAAATTATTTTTTGTGGGTTGGATCCATTTTGCATAACTACGTCCGATTGCAAAAAAGCAGAATAAGAAGTAGAATCAGATACAACATTTGCATGCTTAAAAATAGGTCGTGAGCGGAAAAAAATGTCGTAGCGTAGCTTTGTTTGTGGCTTTTTGAATTAATTTAGTTTAAAATTTGTTTTTTCTTTTCTTGTGTTTTTTTAGCTTTTTGATTTTATGTAATGCTTTGTTCCAGCTGGATTATTTTAATGATCTGCGTTAGTCGCAGTGGGTAATTATACGTAACTGAGTAATAATACACAATATCGTACACAATTTTTTAATTAGTTTAGAGTCATTAAAGCATTTTGAATTCATTTAGTGCAATCTAAGTGTATTCATAATGGCTCAAGAATTAAATGTGTTACAATTTATTTATCTTTATCGGTGCTGCAATATCTTGTAGTCTAATCTATAGGTTATTTATAACAAAAAAATATACATCGTAGCAAATATTGTGTTCGAATATTTAAAATTATAATTTATGACATGCATTTACAGTTTAACCTCTAAAAGTAGAATAACATAAATACAATCGCGCCTGTTTCCTCGAAGAGATAGGCAGAGCCATATTACGAGTATACGCCCACACCTCGCCAATAGTTGGTCCCACGTCAAAAGGTGGCGAGCTTATTGCCACTTACCGGGCACAGCCTTGTTCGCCAGAGCCTCGTCCGTTGATCGGCAGGTGCATCACTTGCAGGTGAGGTTGGTGGTTGTTGGTTGGTTACGCTATATTTACCCTATATTTATGGATGATGTAAGCTGCGACTGCTATTACGTGTCTAATGTGCCAATAAGCCAAATCACTTTTTTTCACAAATTGAAAGAAAATGCATAGGTAGGTACTATAATAGATACTATCGCACTATCGAAATATCTTTCTTTATAACATTTTCCAAGTACAATTTATGTGTAGATGTGACTTTATGCTGAACTTAATTACGAAACTGGCACTACAAACAGTTAATATTAAAAATACAAACATAGATGTAAAAGGTGCCATTTAACCAGTAGCGAAATAAATCAGCAGTAAATAACAGTCTTTGATACATTTAGGCAACTAGTGCTAGAAATTGTTGAATAATATTATATTGTGAAAATTACGTGACACAATATGACGAACGATATGGCGTGGTGGCGAGTTCACCCGCACTTCACTCCTGAGGTCGTGGGTTCGATTCCCATACAGGACAAATCTCTGTGTGTATATACATGTATATTTGTTCTGGTCTGGGTGTTTTCTTTCAATATTAAGTATATATTTAGGAAAAAAAGTATTTACGTATGTTTATCCGTATTCAGTGATACTTATCTTGGAACTAAATAATTGATGTAAGAGTCTAAAATATTTATTTATTTATTAAGCTACTATTATTATTTTACAATTACAAATTCAGATAATTATGATAAGCTTGAAGTAGGTTAAAATAAGTGACATTATTACACTTAGTAACAGAATAATTGTGACTCTTCTGCCGTATTCACGATTGTCATAATTCTATGACGTATTGATAACATTGTTTCGAATATGCGTGATATAATGAATTAATAATTTATTTGAAGAATGTATAATTCATTTAATTGTGTCAGACACGCAGGGTTTGAAATATTTTATAGGGACATACTTAGTATATTAGCAAGTTTTTGATATGTAAATAAGTTTTTAACAATTTTCAGTCAGCTCTCTCGTAATTTATAACGAATTACATATTTTTCTTTCATTAACGCTATTTCTCACATGATAAATAAAAAATAATATACGGACTTAAATCGCTACTCATTACACTATTTTCATCCCGACATTTCGTATATATTAAATTATCTACTTTAATCAGCAGAATACTTTTTGCTTTTTAAATTGCTGAATAATTAAATACACGAAATGGTTCTGACGGAATAATAGAGTATGTGAATATTCTGCGATTTTAAGCTATTCTGTATCTCAACATTTACTAAAGTGTATCTGAATAAACGGAATGTTGGACTGTCTGTTCGTATAGGTATAAAAAAAAGATAAAAAATATACCGAATTGAGATTACTGTTAAATATTTTTTTTTAATATGAAAC
Organism: Musotima nitidalis; assembly: GCA_949126915.1. Lineage (NCBI taxonomy): Eukaryota > Metazoa > Arthropoda > Insecta > Lepidoptera > Crambidae > Musotima > Musotima nitidalis. The sequence continues at coordinate 10,407,611 of OX421431.1, forward strand.
GTAGTTTTTTTGTATAAAAGAACGCGTTTTAAACTGCTAATAAAAGAACAACAATCAGTTTAGTTTTTTAATAATATCATAATTAAAATTTGACTAGCACCTGTTTCAGCTTTCTGACATTTAATCTTATTAACAAAAATTACCAGTTTTTATTCAAAGCCAAAGTCAAAATGTTTTATTTAAGTTTAGTTCAAAGAAGTTTTTATAAATGTCGACTTAAGCAATAAAGTTTTTAAAATTTACTGATATTTGAGAAATAGACACTTTTTCATACAGGGGACATTTTTCGAAAATGACAATATGCGACTGGATGACTTTTTATATGACTCGTCGTCTTAATTACTACATTCCATGAATCACAGTTTTTTTTTCAATTTTATAAATTTTTTATCGAAGTTAAAATTGTCTTTGTCTATAAACTTTTCATTACTTACAATGACTTATCGTAAAGTTTTTTTTGAAAGTTATAAGATTTATTAGACACTGACATCAAACTTTTATTCGTAACTTAGCTTGACATTAACTTTGTTTGAACATTTAGAAATGCTTCTCTTTTGTTTCTTTCCTTTTATTCTCATGTGAAGTCATCAAACGAGTCTGGCTGAATTGTCCTCACTACACTTTTGATCAGCTTATGCAGTGCAAAAAAAGTACTAAATATTTATTAACTTTAAATGTAAATAGATGCTTACGTAACAATCATATCAAAATGGTTGTTATATTATGATTAAGTTATCATCATCATCTCAGCTGATTAACGTGGCACCGAGTTCAAGCCTTCTCTCGCAAACCAGGGTAAGAGGGGATTATTTAGTTATATGATTTATATTATATTCTAAAAAGTTAAACTAGTACTAAACAGGCCATATTACTGAAACCGATTTCTCGTTTCATGAGCCGCATGGGAAAGTGGAAACGAATAATTTACAAAATGTGAATAGGAGAATTAGGCCCACAGCACGTTCAGACTGTACACAAATTCATTGTGTCTACTTGAATTCGTTCGGACTGATATATAAATCCATTGTCTGCACTAAAATTCGGCAATGATAAGGTAGAGTATTGTGTTTGAAATGTAGTTAAATCCACTATGTTTTGTAATCTTTTCAGGTTTTGAAGCTTGCTTGTACTTACTACATTCTTTACACGTACATACATTCACGCTTGTTTCCCCGAAGGGGTAGACAGAGGCAAATTAGACGCCCACACTTCGCCAATTATATAGTTGGTCCCACGTAATAGATGGCAAACCTATTGCTTTATAATATTCAAAATAAACGCGTACATAAATAAATGCGTGCATGCATGCGTAAATAAATGCGTACATAATAAGGATTGGCAATATAGTAAAAACGGCCTAGAATTGTCCCTTGCGTCATTTCAAAAAGGATTTATGTAGACTGAGAAGATGAAGGTGCTTGAAACGGATGAACGGCCGTCATATTCAATTTCCGCAGTGGAACCTCTGTTAGTACCTTATAGTAATGGCGTGATTAATTCTTGATACCTTAAGTAATTTATCACGTAGATTACAAAAGCGTTCATTATGCCCCATGGGGCATAATCCTTCATAACGACGCGTCGAAAACTAGGGCAGATGATGTTTATATCGCTATAGATGGCGTATTTATGATACCGAATCCAGTTTTAATTTATGCTTTCGTCAATACGAGCCGAAAGTTTAGAAGAATATAGTTTTAATAATTATGTAGCTATTCTCAAATATAAATAATAAAATAAACGATAATAAATAATTAAAATTTCTACTAAAAACTACTTATTTATAATACTGCATTATACTAATGCATACTGCTTACAATTTTAAAGACATAAGAAGTTTTACAAATGAAGTTATATTTTTTCATCGTAGTTAATGTAACATTTAAAGTAGTAAGCTTGTCTAGTATAATATTATCATTAGGTACTAACAAAGAATACTAAATGCTTAAATTACCTATACTGACATCTAAGATGTTTTCTCGACGTTTGTTTAATCGATGATTTGAAAGTTGTTTTGTAAAAGATACTAGTGTAAAGTGATATTTAAATTCACCGTAAGGTGTTCTTATATCCTGGCATTGTGTAACTCTAGAAAAAAATCTGCCAGCAAAAAGCATGTTTTATGTTGTTGCATATAAATGTATGTCTTAAGTTATGACAGTAATTTATCTGTATTATTTCAAATTTGATGTCCTATGTTGTGCGGAGGTTAGTATACCTGTTCTAGCTCCAGAGTAATGGGTTCGATTCCCCAGACATTACACAATTTTATGCAATATAATCCCTATATACTACATAAATATTTGTTTAGTACAATGAACAACCTAGCAACATTGCTATAATAACATCTGTCACTGCTCAAATAATTTTATAAGAAAAAATATTGCCGGCTACAAATGTTGCCTTCAACTTGTTAATATGCTATTAGCATTCGTGAAACTGGCCTCCAGACTGTACCTAGTGTTTTCACAGTAATTTTTTTTAATCGATCTTCTTTATTATAGTTATGAAAAGCCTATGCCATAACTCAAGGGATTTGAACACTGTAACTACGAAAGAACTATCGAAAGCCTATTCATAATATGCAGTTATCTTAATTAACATTCCGAAAATCCTTCAAAAAGATTTACGCCTACCGCGATATTTGACGGCAGGCGCAATCCCTCATCCCTAGGTGTCAATGTAACTGGTTCAGTGCTTGTCAAACTGGCTTTGTTTGGGTAAAGCTTTGGCACATAGACCGCGTGAGACGCGAGTGCGGAAAAATTCGCGCGCAAGTCTGCATTGATTTTTATGCTATGGTAGTAAACAAAGTAGTTATAAGCGTAGAGTTTTTTTTTGCATAATTATATAGTTAGCGTTGAAATTATTACATACATAACTTACTCTAACGAATATAAAATTATATAATTATTTTATTCTTTCGAGTATTTTAACAACGACGCAAGACTGATGCGGGGCGAACAATTCGGTGATTTTGGCAGCATTTGTCACGTTAAGGAAATGGTGTATAGGTATTGGTTACGAATTAGCAGCTCATTCACTAGGTACTCATCTCTGGTACAGTGTGTCATGCTGAGTTGAATGAAAAAGTGTTTGCATTTTATACCTGCTGCTATTGACCCTGCTATACTCTCATTATTGTTCGTGAGAATAGGCCTAAGTCTAGTAACGGGATATAATAATATATGGGCGTATAATTATGACATATAAATAACATATTTTCAAGTAAAGAGTTCTCAGATAGTCTAAGATTTGATTTTGATTTAAACCGCTCTGCTTCCGACCAGTGTCTGGTGTTAAAAGGCCTTTACCACTCTGTGGTACGGGTCACGTGCTGCGGCTTAGGGTGAGGGAAGTTGAGCCTTCGTAAGTCAATAGAGGCGCTTAAGACAGGATATTTGTGAAAAGACATTGATTCAACTAACTAGCACTGTTGATTTAAAGTGACTTGATTAAAACGAAATGCAGCTGTCACAGGCTTAATTGAACCTTGGTTTTGTCTTCGCTTGGCTCAGTAAAGGCGGAAAACCTAAAACCGCTCTTCGCCCGCGCAGCGTCTGGTGTTGCAGAATCTTTACCACAGTTTGATACGGGTCACGTGCTGCGGCTTAGGGTGAGGGAGGCTGAGCCTTCAGTCAGAGCCTTAAGTCAATAGACTCGCTTAAGACAGGATATTATTTGTACAAAGAAAATGATTAACTAACTCACACTGTTGATTTAAAGTGAATTGGCATAAATGAAATGGTGCGGTCACGGGCTCAACCGGACTATAGTTTTGTCTTGCTCTGAATGATAGAAGACCTACGTAGACCAGAATGATGTATTAATATCATTTTACGACTGATATGGGGGCAAAGTATCCATTTTCTCTTTCCTCTCTTAAAAACTCACTCAGGACAAGCCATTCTATGCATGAACAAAGTATATTGTGATGTATTTCATAATTATAACTTTACCCTTCGTAAAGAGTGTAATGTTCTACGTGTTTGTGTTCATTTTTGTTCCAAATTTTCTTAAATAAATAAATAAAATAAAAATTGTTTTTATTGCTCAATAAATCGTAAATACACATGTTAAGTTTCCCCGGTAAGTAACGCAGTACTTGTGTTGGGGATAACTTGCTCTTTCCCATGGCTTAACAAGGATTTTATTGAGTTAACAGACAAAAAGAAAACTGTCTACTATTATAATAAGTTGATACTATTTATCTATTTATAGAAAACACTTAGGTTACTATAAATGTTACTATAGTATATTTGAGATTCGAAGTCATAACCTTAAAACAGAGTGTAGGAATACCAACCACCACACCATATAAACATATACAACAAAGAAGCAGTTCTGAATTTGCTACGAACCTTCGAAACGGCCTAATATTGCCAATAACGGTTACACAGCAGGACAAAATTAAGAGCATAACTCGCCATGCGGCCCTAAGAATGTGCAAGCCCCAAATCTACGGCCCGCAGCCCTTCGTGAAATTATTGCACACCCTGTGAAAATGGGTCAATTGCGTGCGAGCGAGACACGCAGGGTCACCTAGAGAGGGAGAGAGACGGATGTCTTAATTCGTTCAGGTAACGTCACAAGGGCTTTATGGGGACTGTTAGTTTTCTTTTTGCTATTGTTTTGGTAGGTCTGAAGAGGCTCTTTAAGCCTTATTTTATTATCTATGTCCAAATTGTTGGAGTTTGTCGGAGTGAGATCGTTGTTCGGTCGTGTGGGGAATGATAGATTAGAACTGTTTATGGCTTAGTTCCAAAGCGCTCGTAGAATTCACTTGTATAATTCTTATAGTACCAAGAAACATGTTACGAAAAGAAAAGTGTATTTTTTGATTTCTAAATTAACTTTCGGCCGCGTTGTTAATAATAATTATTATTTATGTAATAAATGGGTTATAGGGATATCATCATTTCTTTTTTGTTACGCACTGCCTTCCGGCCAAAGGGGGACCGAAAAGGGGTGTGGGACTCACCACCGGCAGACGCGACTGCCAGCAGTAATACCCACTAAAAATCTTGCGATGACGCCCGCCGCTTATCCGCCGATTAGGGGCCCCCTTCCCCTGCTGCCTAAGACCCTCCTGGTGCTGCTTGGCGGGCCCTTCTGGCCCGCCCGATGCGCCCTCCATAGGTCCCTCTTAGTTTCCCCCCCGGTAGTCCGTATTAAGGGCACCTTGTGTGTTACCTTTTCCCGGCCTCCGGGAGGTCGGGTGGGGATAGGGATCCTACCAAGATCTAAGGAGCCCAAGCTAGTCTTACCGGCAAGTGATGCACCTGCCGATCAACAGGCGATGCTCTGGCGAACACCTATTACGTAGAACCAACAATATAATTGTCGAAATTTAGGGGTATAATATGCCTCTACCTACCCCTACGGGGAAACAGGCGTGGTAGAATGTAACAATTTTTACTTGGAAACACATCCTTATGAAATATACTATTCATGCGCAAATATTTGTTCTGTACGGGAATCAAACCTATATAACGAACTGAATAAGTAATAAGCTTGCAATAAAAGCATGACCGCTCAAGTAATGTCGGCTCTCAATTCCTCATTTCTGTATTTCTTTCGTAGAAATCGAGACCGACTTTGTAAAGAAAATGAGCGAGATGAAACAAGCGATGTGCTTTGATGTCGCCTCTGTTTATTATGTTATAATCAGCGGAAGGCGCTCTATGTGGCTCCCTGATGAGGTCTTTGTACTCCAATTTGTTGGTAATTCTACCCACTAAGTCGATCGTCAGCCTTCGTTATCTTATATCTGAGGGAGAGAAAACTTGACAAGTTTCTAGCCCTATTCTTCTTCACTCAAGCTGACGTAGTTAAGTAAACTCTTGATTTGTGAACTATTTTTTTGCCTTCATAACATTACTTATAACATCTAGGGCACAACCAAGATAATTCTAGAATGATAATGATACCATACGGTGTTACTTTATAGTATATAGTGGCTGCCCGGGTGGCCTCCATATAAAAACCTACCTCTTGAATTAAGTAATAATAAATATTTTGTAACAATTACACCAATCATTTAGTTCCAAGATAAGTATCAATATGAACTTGTGTTATGGATACTACATAACGGATATACATACATAAATACTTTTTTTTTTGTAAATAAATACTTATTATACATAGGGAAACGCCCAGACCAGAACAAATATTCATGTTCGCGCACACAAATATTTGTCCTGTGTGGGAATCGAACCCGTCATATCGGTCGTCGGTGAATCACTATTATCTATTTAGCAAACCGCAAAAAAATCCGTTGCGTAATTATAAAGTTCCAAGCATACATAAGGACAGATAGAGTATAGCGAACTTGTTTTATATTATGCAGTGATTGAAAATATCGTGCCGTGGATGCCGGTACCGGCCTAGAATGCTACCCCCTCTAATCTTAATTATTTTATATTATGTAAACTAATAATTTCAATATAATCATATTAATATCAGCCTTAAAAACTCTACTGCTGAAAATTACCCTCCCCAATAGATTACACTCTATTGGGGGTATGTGCCCATAATCAACATGCGGGCGGGTTGATGATCGCAGTTCAAGCCAGCACGCAGGATGACGCTGCTGCCCATTATACGGTAGGATTTCTCTTCATCGAGTCTTAAGACTCCCCGTGGGATGAGAAGGAGTGGCACTACTCTAAGTCGAAACCTTAGCGAACTAAGTCTGTACTCAGCGTTACAATCTGCCGCAGTTTAACAAACGGGGTTTATATACTAACATTTAGTATGTGTATGGGGTTTTTTTTACAAACAGGGGGCCACTTAAGCATACGGCCCGTATAATGGAGAGAGGTTACTGCAGCCTACGATCGTTTGTAATTTGAGCGTTGCCGACCCTCTAAAAACATTTTACAACCTTTTTGAAAGACCCTTTGCAATGTAGGTACTTACCTACTCTTTCGGGAAAAATTTGACAGTGTCCTGTCGTTCATAATGTAAATTTATAATACAAATACCTATTCATAATTATCTCAGTACGTTAAAGCCCTACTATTGGGCAAGGCCGTGCCGTTTGGTACCGGCCTAGAATAGTGTCACCCTCTCTCATCTCACGGTGAACCGTAAGAGTCGACGTAGTAAAATCCTACTGGATGATGGGCTGCATCGTCATTCTGATTACTGGCTTGAACTGCGATCACCAACCCACCCGCCAAGAAAGTGATTTTGAAAGAAAGAAAGAAAAATATTTATTCAATACAAGTTGCAAAAAAAAAAAACATAAAATAAGTACAAAATAATAAAAACACAAATCAATAACAATAAGAACTCAAGTGAAAGAAGTACTCAACTTGTATTGAAATGGTGCTCACTCAGCAAATTGTCGAACATTACAGAGATGTCGCGACGCTGATCTTCCGTGGGCACCTTGATCTTGATCTTGAAATTTTAGGCCGATACTCCCAATAGAATGTTACCTATTGTTCAGCAATGGACTCATAAGACTGATATAACGTCGATCGGGCAATGGCCTAATCTAAAAAACATGAAGCAAGGGGTTCAAGCCATATTTCACCACGCCAACCCAGTGCGAATTAGCGAAGACTCGCCTTTACGATAACATTACAATAAACCACGCCGCGCAAAAGACCCTCTAAATTTAACAACAACAAAAACATTTGGAAATTTCACAAATAAACATATAACTGAGGTCCAAGAGTACTTTTTACTAGCAATAATTACATACTTAAGCAAGTGGTGGATGAAAAATATCTTTGTGATAAAAATCGCGCAAGTATAATTTTCCGAAAAATCGAGAAAGAATTCAACACGTCACAAGATTCTCCCAGACACAGGGCATCTTTAGGTAAGATATCAAACAGCCTCAGAACAACGATGTCTTCACGACCAACGCTGAAACGAGAGTCAAACTAAAAAAAAAAACGGGATATTTTAGTTGCGCGGGAATGGTCACAAATATATTTTGAATCCATCACTTGCTTGCAATGGAATTCCACAAAGTAACGCCTGAATCAATAAATCATTAAATACATACTTTACAAAAGCATCATAGGAAAAAGGTACGTAACACAATATCTGAAGTTTTCATTTAAATTTTATAATATTTTTACAATGACCCCTTTTAAACCCCTTGCAAAGCCTTGGACGTATATCACGCCAGACCCGAATTCAAGTAATTTAATATTGTTCCCAATTCCATTGGAGGAGCTCGTAACTCATTTAGCAAGTGTAATCTCCACGGATCGGATTAATTAGAGCTATTTTTTATTTTTACGACATTAAGCATTAATATGGAAACTCTCCGAATGTTTTATTCCCAAAATGTTGCTCAGAAAAATTTTCTAAAGCCCAGTTAAATAAACTACATTGAGTAAGGGTCCTATCACCTTCTAGGAGCCCAAGCAAACCACACCTGCAAGTGGTGCACCTGCCGATCAACAGAGGAGACTCTGGCAAACATAAATTTCCCAGTAAGCGGCAATAGGCTCGCCACTTATTATATGGGACCAATCATATAATTGGCTGTATTTGGTTACAATGTAATTATAAATTTGTAAGTCTAAGGCAAGGAAAATAATAAAAAAAGGAAAAAAAGTATGTAGTTTACAACATAAATTTTTGAGATAATTATAAAATAATCGTCCATATTATATCGTTAAAGCAATTGAGGTTACGTTTGTTTTAATATTTTATAATAATGTATCGCAGCAAGTACCGTATTTACAGTTAGAATCATGGGGAAAGTTCATATTAAAATTTATATTAAGTTAAGTTTATGTTCGCCAGAGCCTCGTTCGTTGTTCAGCAGGTGCAACACTTACAGGTGAGTTTGGCATAGGCTTTTCAGTTCTTAGTGGGCTATACACGATATATAAGATTTAAAATTAAACAATATTATGTAATCGTTTATTATTATATTTAAATAGAAAGAAAATAAATAAACTACTCTGATCCTTAGTAATCTCCTTTAAATCCGTAAAGCAACGAGCGTTAAAAATTGATGGCATACTGCGACGGTCTCACTCAAAGCTCAACCACAAACAATTATTTACAGTAATTAAACATTTGTAAACAGAACTGAGGCATGGACTATTTATCGAAAGCTTTTAAACTCTTTGGTAAATGTCTTCCTCTTCTGCCTTGTAATTAGTTGTCTATGCTTTATTCTAGTGATTTATTTTAAGTTTCATTTGTTAAACTAAATCTGAAATTTGTTACAGATAAATTAGTTCTTACGTCATTAAGGTACTATCGAAATATAAGAAAGCCATTTTTAATATTACATCAGTTATTTATTAAGAGTTTATTCAAAGTGTACAAGAAAGGTTGGATAAACTATTCATAAATGAGTGAGTGCGTTATAGTTCAGTGTTTCTTTTGACGTGACAACGTCTTATAATTCGATAAAGCCGGCTGCACGCACTAAAAAACATGACTCATGCGGCGTTACCTCGCTCTGAGGCGTTCCATGTAAGGCTTAAAGTGCAAGCGAGAGCGCGGAACAAGCGACAAAGAAGCGCAATCGGCCTTTGCGTCCGGCAGCGTTCGACATCCGTCTCTCTCCTACTTTAGTGAGCGATGCGTCTGCGTGGATAGCTGCTGCTTTATTAAATAAATAAAATTAAAATTTTCTTTAGAAAAATGCTACCATTCCATCAGTATTTTCTTAAGACGTTGTCACGTTCAACTATCAGTAAACCGACTTTACAGACTACCAATTTTTTTTCATTGACTCGTTCTTTGCCTGTCTGATAGTAAGCAGTCCTTATCATACATGTACATAATATCGCGACTGTTACCCCGAAGGAATAGGCAGAGGCATATTATACGCCCACATTTCGCCAGTTATATAATTGGTCCCAAGTAATTGGTGGCGATCCTATTGCCGCTTACCGGGAACTTTTATGTTTGCCGGAGCCTCGTTTGTTGATCAGCAGGTGCACCACTTGCAGGTGAGGTTGGCTTAGGATCCATAAATCTTAGTAGGATCCCTATACACTTAATGTTTTCTATCGGAATAAAAAGACTTCTAGATTATGGTAGCAGAGAAACGCGTGTGCCAGACGAGATTTCCAAAGGCGAATGCAGGAATGCCTTACAATTTGTTTGGTTCGAGCGCTCATAGCTAGGACGGTATGAAGGAGATGTTACAATGTACCATGTAGTCAGAATTATTTAGATCACCAGCTATTTTAAAAGCCTTTATTTTTATATTACAATGCACATAAATTCTTTACGTGTAAATTTTATTTACCTACCAACATGTCTGTTTACAATAGCTAGTTTAATATAGTGAGCGTTAAAAATATTCAACAGCAATAAAACATATGTCTTTGATAATCCTAATATATTATTTGAGGAATTTGTAAAATTTTATTATACAGAGAGAAGAATAAAAAAGTTTTATGTAATGGCGTAGCTATATTTGTTTTGAGTTTATTGTTTAAAATGTTTCAACAAATACCGTCTTTCAGTTCGTTTTCTTATTTTAATAAGTTACGAAACAAACGGCGTTAACACGGAATTACCCAGTACAACATAGATTTTTATTTGTGAATAGTTCCACCCCCTATCATCTCACGGGAAGTCGTAAGAGTTGACGTAGAGAAATAACACCGGATGATAGGCAGCAGCGCCATCCTTTTTTTTTCTTTTTTTCGGATGGAAAATCATCAAATGACTGTCTTCCGCTGTGGGTGAAGCCGAAGGGAGAGTCAGACTTTTACTGAGTAAAAACCATCCATGTTCCTTCTTGAGCCTGTAACACCAAGGCCGCGGTAACCCTTTCGAACAGTCCCGCCACCCTGGCGTCATCCAGCGTACTGGTTTGAACGCGATCGACAACCCGCCTGCCCAGAGTGGTAATTATGATACCCCTTATATAATGCTTTCTATTGGTGAGGCTAATTTTCAGCAGTGGACGTAACATAGAAACTTCATTACCAAAAAAAACGAATGGAAATTTTAATGACAAATAATGATATGACGACCGATATGGCGTGGTGGCGAGTATACCTGCACTCCACTCCTGAGGTTGTGGGTCCGATTCCCACACAGGATCTTTGTGTCTATAAACATGAATATTTGTTCTGGTCTGGGTGTTTTTCTATGTATATTAAGTATATACTTACAAAAAAACAGTATTTATGTATGTTTCATCATCGCAGCCCATATACGTCCCACTACTGAGCACGAGCCTCCTCTCACATACCAAGGTGCGAGGGTATTGGGTCATACTCCACCACGCGGACCCAGTGCGGATTGGCGGAGGCAGGTGTATGGCGTCCTGCTGTTAGAATTTATCAAGCCGCCCATAAGGCCTCTAACATGGCTAAACGACTACCATATTTAGTGATAACCGGGACCAACGGCTTAACGTGCCTTCCGAAGCACGAAAGCGCTCGATATCAAATGTCACACACGGTCACCCATTCAAGGACTGACCTCTGTAAGCTCTGCTGTACTTCGGTGATTGTTTCTGACCACCTAGCACCGCAGAGCTACGAGCGCTTCATGTTCATGTATGTATATTTATCCGTTATTTATTATTCATAACACAAGGGCTTAATGATACATATCTTGGAACTAAATAATTGGTGTAAGTGTCAGAAATATTTATTTATTAATGTATCTAAACTTTAAAAGCAAATTTCGTTTTGACTCTATTAATGTCCCTATAATGGTCTTTGGCCTCCACACGTAAACAAAAATGAGAGGGACTGTACTACGAAGACCCAGTTTAGTTAGGCAGTAGCACATCTCATCTAGAAATATCTACAAAAGTTAACTTTTGATATTAGCTAAAAATTAAATTTATTAAATATATCTATTAAATTATTTTGATCACCAATATGAGCATAAGGTAATGTATGTATTGTAAACATCGCTTCAGACCAAATTAAACTGACCTATGAAAATAATAAAACGGTACCCCTATGAACTAATAATCGTACATAGTGGGTTTATTATTAACTGGTCTGGGGTCCAGCTCGAGAGTCAGTCGACTATGTGATTGTCCAATGAAGGGGTCTATTAGCTGCCCGCCACTCTACCAGAAACTGCACCCATTAAACACGTCAAAGGTCGACTAAATTGGAGAGAGCTTTTGTAAAAGGCTACAAGATTGATGACCGTAGAACTGGAGATAACTTCTTTAGTAATTAATGTGCCAAATTGTTGGTTACTTTCTAAATGAATAGTAGTCGGCGCGAGACTAGTTCCGAAACCATAACTGAATATAAGCACCGTTCATAGTGGGCCTTCAATGAATGGGTATATTGTAAGAGGTTACATGAGGATTAATTGCTATGTTTTTATTTATTTATTTAATTTTAAAGTTATTGTAGACGACACAAAAGAAATTCATATAAAAGAACACTAGAGAAAGTTCTCCCAGCAGCCCTGCGAGACGCCTTTTTAAGAGAAATGTTTTTCTGGGCTCATACAACTAGTTTATATCATTAGTACTTTTTAAATGTACAATGATTTTTTTTTACTGTTAGTATCAACTGCAATATGAATGAGTAAACACGAAAGATAGATTTATATATGTTACATACATAATTCCAAGCCTGTTTCCGCGAAAGGGTAGGCAGAGTTGTATTATACGCCCACAGTTTGCCACTTATATTGTGACCACCGAAATAGGTGGCAAGCCTATTGCCGCTTATCGGTCTGTTGATCAGCAGGTGCACCACTTGCAGTTGAGGTTGGTTCGAAATCTTCAGACCTTGTTAGGTACCCTATATTATAAATATATGATAGCATTTCTGTTTTTTATTAGATCAGCACGTGTAATTCCAAGACATATAGCAGCATCTTCATATCTTTCAATTTTTTAAATATTGATATTGTATCGATCTGTACCTCTGATATCTCCGACGATTCCAAACCGGTTTCAGAAAACGGTTCATTTGGTTGTATGACAGACAAGTTCCGTTTGTCACGGCCAGGTTGCCGGAGGATCCCGCAGCGAAAAGGAAATAGAACTTAGAGCTTTGATAAAGTTTTAATATATTCTTCGGCGGAGTTGGTGACTGCCTCGCGCAGTTTTGTTCGTATCTGTACTTTGGATACGTCGAATATAACATCTAAAAGGTGTATCAGAGTTTTTAAGGCAATCTTTTTTTTGCCCTCCTTATCTAATATTATCCAACCTATTCTGGAAGTCCACATACGACAATATTATGTCACTTGCGAAAAATATTCTTATTGTTTGAATCAAATCATTTATTGCATGTCACATTACGTGATACTTAGTTAGTACAAATGTACTACATGTACCCTGCAAGGTCATAGCAACTAGGGAATGGTAACTAAGAGAATTATATTCATGTTATGTCGCTTATAGAAGGTATATGAGATTATGTTTCTCCGACAACCATTTTCGTGCCTTTTTATTCAATATTATCCAACCTGTTTTAGAAGACCACTTCCAAACATAAAGATCCCATATGCCTGCTTGCTCGATTACTCAACATTTCTAAATACTAAATAAAGCAGTTAAAAGCTAAGCTATAGGTTCAAATTATCGAATATAAATTTCATCTACTATCTTCGAATAATAATTCTCAAGCCAACCTTACCTGCACCGATCATCGGACGAGGCTCTGGCTAAAATAACAGTTTTCGGTAAGCGGCAATAGGCTCGCCACCTTTTACGTGGGACCAACTATATAACTGTCGACATTCCCCTTCGGGGAAACAGATGTGATTGTATGGACGACCGATATGGCGTGGAGGTCAGTATACCTGCACTTCACTCGAGAGGTCGTGGGTTCGATTCCCACACAGGACAAATCTTTGTGTGCATGAACATGAATATTTGTTCTGGTCTGGGTGTTCTCCTATGTATCTTAAGTATGTATTTACAAAAAAAAAAGTATTTATGTATGTTTATCCGTTATTTAGTATCCATAACACAAGTTCTTAATGATACTTATATTGGAACTAAATAATTGGTGTGATGTAAGAGAATATTTATTTATTTATTTATTATTTATGTATGTCTATCAGTGATCTCGAATTTTCAAGGACAGCTGTAATTCAAATTTTATAGTGCCCATTTTTCACTTTAATATTAACTTCTAAAGGATTTAATGATGGAAATCGTCTGCTGAATTTTTAAGTTTATTCGTTTTTATTTAACATTTTAATTATAGAAAGTTTTGGTGCACTGACTAATAAATAGATGAACTTAAAGGAAAGTATACAATTTTTGGCATCTTTAATTTGACTCAGTTATGGGAAATGAACCTAATACACAAATTAGTTCTGGCTGTGTTTCTTATATTGTTGTTAACACTGAAACTGTAACCAATTCAACAACCAAACCGTAAAACTAGTTTTAAATAAAAATAAAATTTTAAAACAAAGAAAAGTGATAACATAACTATAATAGATTTGTCCGGAAGGCTTAGCTCAGCATGCTATGCCATCAAAAAGATAAGACTCATAACAGACGAAGAAACAGCTAGATTAGTTTATTTTAGCTATTTTCATAGCATTATGTCATATGGTATGTTATTGTGGGGATCTGCTGCGGACATACATAATATATTTGTACTACAAAAGCGCGCCATAAGAGCTATCTATAATCTTAAGTCCAGAGATTCTCTTAGAGAGATGTTTAAAAGAATTAACATATTAACGGTTGCATCTCAGTATATATTTGATAATATAATGTATGTTCGCAAAAACATTAATACATTTGATAAAAATTCAAAAGTACATAATTTTAATACTAGGAATAGAAATAAGCTCTCTCTGCCAAATTGTCGACTTCACAAAACTAAAAATTCATTTTTGGGTCATAGTATCAGATTTTTTAATAAAATTCCGCAGGAAATAATTGATCTACCATTGGCAACTTTTAAAACTGTAGTTAAAAAGCAGTTTCTTCAAAAGGGGTATTATGCTGTTAATGATTACTTATCGGATAAACAAGCTTGGGCTTAACATTTTCAACTTGTATGTGTATATTAGAATAAAAAGTCAACCAGATCATTGTCGTGACCATCCCTTATTGTACAGGCTCAGCTCAGTTTCACAATACATACTTACTTGACTGTGATGGAAGGTTCCCTTAGTGCTACTTTATTGGTTACAGCTTCGGGGGACCCTTTCAGTATCATCAAATTTACACTGTGTGTGTCATGTAACAAAAATAATTTAAAAGAGCATAGCCTGTGAGTTTCTTGTCAGTTCTTCTCACAGAGCGGAGGCTCGGAACTGGCACTTAGATTCACTTACACCTAATTTTTATTTATTTGCATGTAAGTGAATCTAAGCTTCGTGATTTCAGGGTTGATATAAATTTTTTTTTCATGTATATTTTGTTTTGACGTTTTCAAGTGCTATGTAATAGTTTATGAAATAAAGAACTTTTTACTTTACTTTACTTTACTCTAAACTTAGGAATTTTTAAATACTAATTGCATATTTTCTCAAGAATATATAATATTATTAAAATATATTTGGCACTTCATTTACACTTTGCACTAGCATTATATTTTGCACGATTTCCTTCAATTTATTCACCCTGGCAGCCTTAACTTCAATCGTACTTCACTTTTTCACTCTAGCAACGATTTTCGAGGGATTTAATTATGGTATACGCCTGCCGTCGCAACGTGTGCGCGGAGTAGACATTTTCATTATACAAAGTGCTTAATGTCCCTGAGTCTTCAACAAGATGACATCAACATACATTTATAATTGATAATTATAAAAGACCTGTACTAGTTAACCGGTTTCTAGTTAAGCATATTATGGTAGAAGAAAAAGACAACCATTGGGAAGATCTTGAATATTCCATAGCATATTAAGAGTACCATCGATGGAATATTATTGAATCCGTTTCAGATAGGTAGCAAGACCAATGGACAGCAATTCAGAAGGTTTTGAGCTCAAACTCTGATCTGATCCGATAATAATATTGTTGACATTATTAAGTACTGAAATCTATCTACATTTGTAACTACAGTTTAGGAACGCAATAATTTAAAACAGACAATGATTGATTCAGCTACTAAAGAGGTCGACCGTAGATCTGACGGCTGCTGAGAAACCTATCTCAATGTTTGAATTTGTAGAATTTATGAACACGGCCCTATTTGCAATTCATCAATCAAAACAAATGACAGCCGAAATAAGAATACCCATTCGTAATTCATAAACCGAATTCACGAAAACGTTTCATGGTATTCCAATCCGACAAGCAAACGCGCCAGAAATTCATTCAAGAAAATAATTAACCTTTATAGCGAAGCCGTCAAAAGCAATGAGTCGTGGAGGCAGCCACATTTTTTTAACCTTTTATCGTTCAAATGAAAATGGAGTTTCATTATTGCAGTCCGATTTTGAATTAGAATTTTGCCGAGCAATTTTGTTCAATTAGAGAAAAAACGCTGTTTCAATTTTTCGGACACAAAAATAGAAATGCTTTAATTTGCTTTTATGACAAATGGAAATGAATGGTGTAGATAATCCATACTCGTAAACACGTTATGTGATTATGAAAGAAAAGTGTTTTTGGACCTTTAAATTCTTGAGTTTTGTTGTTTGATTTTCACAGTTGCGACATTGGAAAACTTACTTTATCAAGAAGTTTACGATGAAAAGGTTGCTATATTCAACAATAAGTATTTGTTTCTACCCTCTTTTTCCATGAGCAATGTGTAACTCTTTTTCGTAATTTATTCAGTTCGAATTAACACGAATAAGAATTAATTTCCAATGTGATACTTGCATAATGTTTTAATTAAATACATTTTGTGGTGTAACTAAGAAAGTGTTCCAACCAAAGTAATAAAGTTTTGAGAGTGGGAGGGATACGTCTATCAAATTTATTGATTGTCCCGAACTCCAATCAAACGGCTCTACAGGATATTATTGAAGTTATTTTATAATCTTTATAGGCGGGTTTCGAGAAGGTTAGTTATACGATTGAATATTTAACTATTACTATTTTATCTAAACTATCTAAATTACACATTGCACACATGCATAAAACTACAGAGTACACACACTTAGGTAGTATTTTCTCAAATACAGCAAATATTGAAATGGTAAGGGATATTTCATCCTTCTCTATGCTTTGCTTGCTTCTCTTACTAAAGTGGCCAATGTCTGAATAAATTTTCCATCTGTTCCAAACATTTTAGTCAATTTATATAAAATACCTACACTACATAATATAAACACAATACACTACACACGTAAGCCTACTAAATTCCTTAGTAAATCTGGAATTGTAATCAACTAAAAGGGGTGTAATTCGCTAGTTCCAGAAGCAAAGCTTCGCTGAGTCATCTAGGTCTCCAGACTGTCTAACAACCTGATACGTATCATAGATAGATTGATATTACCGCTGTGCGTGCTCCACACGAGAAACAAAGCTCTGATTGCTACAAAACGGGGACAATCCCTATATCCGTCCTTGTCACTCATCCCTACAAATCAACACTTCTCTTTCACACATTCGACCTGCAATCATTCGTCTCACTGTTGCCCCAATGATATTTGTGTTTGATTATAATTAAACATGGCCTCCTTCTTTGAAATGTCAAGCTGTCTTTAATTAAAGATTGCCGATAATAATAGATTGTTCCTTTTTGTGTTTAAAATCGACTGACATAATTATAAATTAAACATTACAATATTATAGATCATTACCTCATCCTTACCTATAAATCATAACACAAAAGAATTGGACTTTTAAATTTAATGTTTTCTTAGCTTATCATTTTGATTCTCATTACCATATTAACCACTTATTTCAAATTAAAGTAAATATATAATAGAATACGATATGAAAAACAGATGTTCGTAAAATTAAAGGAGACAGAAAATAAAACATGGCGCCTAAATGTTTTCGCGCCAAACGTCTCGCATCTCTAATAGCTTGTGTTCGAAAACCTTTCCATGACGCCTGGAACAAACAAGCCACTGCTTGGCGAAAACAACACTATTTATCAAGAGGGTACCTAGAGATATCGACAAGTTCTTACGTTTGGGAAAACTCGAGCAATAAAAGCTACCATGTTATGTGGGATTCTATAATACAATATGGCGGCTAGACATGTCAAATGTGGCGGCCATTTTAGCAAGACCTGTTCAATGTTTTGGTTTCAAAATAACGAATAGAGTTAATAAACTTGTAATAGATATTGTAAATAGAAGAAAAACATTAACCATTAATACAAAAAAATACAAGAACATCAGAAGCAGTTAGTTTAAACACGATTAAAATCTTACAAATAATAAATAATTTTAAAAGAAAATGTGGGCAATTATGGTAGGAATGGGAATTTTCTTTGTACATAAAGTATGTAATAAAAATGGAAGTATTTATGTATGTTTATTCTTTAGTTATTTCGTTTCCACAACACAAGTTTCTAATGATTATTATCTTGAACCTAAATTGTTGTAATTGTAAGAGAATAATTTTATTTATGTATTTATTACAAAACATTTCAATTAATTTGTTTTAAAGGGTTTCTAACGCGCTAGAAGATTTCGCCAGGATAGTTTATAAAATGATTTAATTACATACGCTATAACAACTTACTACGAATTCTTGGCGAGAAAGTGAAGCGTCATGTCTGCAGCTAAATTTATTTCTATAATTTGTGATATTTCTAACATTAATGTGTAATAACGGTGGTTAATAACCGTAAGTGTTGATAATCAAACAAAACAGTGCAACATCACTTTTCAAATTCTCTCAAGAAGTCCATGTGGGATCTCAGTATAGTTCCACATCTTTTCTCAGGGAATCTCATTTACCATTCATCATCTTTATCACAACTGATGCTCATTTACTATGATTTATATATATCTTGACACTGGCTAAAAGCACTAAGGAATTATTTAAAAAAAAAACAACTTACTGTATCGTTTATTAAATTATCTGATTTGAATATATCCGAAAAACACATGTAATTCCCAAACGTTTAATTAGCTAGCAATAACCACGAACGTTAATATTTTGTAAGAATTTGTTTAATCGCAATGTGTGGGGTTAACCGCGTATTGCTAACATAATCATAAATGTATATTCGTAAATCATTTTATAAATCTTCACTAGGAATTGAACGCATCAAGCTGGTGCACGGGATACAGTTTCAAATAAAATACTTTTTGCCAGGTTCGCGGCAAAAAGTATTTTATTTGAAATTTCTGTAAAATATTTATAGTTAATGAGTAGTGAAAAGGATTGTAAATGAGATGCCCTCCCCCTTAACCCCTTAAACCCTCAGTAAAGATGTGGGACTATACTGAGATCTCACATGGACTTCTTGAAAGAATTTGAATAGTGATGTTGCACTGTTTTGTTTCATTTACCAACACTCGTGTATGTTCACAAACACTTAACGGTTAATAATCCACCGTATTACACGTTAAGGTTCGAAATATCACAAATTTTCGAAAATAAAACAAAACTACAGACATGACGCTTCACTTTCCCGCCAAGAAGTCTAACTATTTAATTTATAGACTTGACTTATAGTCGTCGTGTTATGACCACGTCATCTAACGTCGGCTTATGTCAAGTTCATACAATTTATACTTGTCGAACTTCCTCTTCATATGTAAGCTTGAGAAACTATAAGGCTTTATTGGAATCGATGATTGACTGTGGCTGCTTTAGATCTGTAAATTTTGTATTACATTCTCGTTAGAGAGTTTTGTTACTTTCTCTCTACTAAAATATTTATTTTAATCATAACAGTCGTATTAAGTCCTTTGTTGTACAATAACCTTCCCAATTTTATTGTATTGGGTGAATCTGCCCATGCTGAGCAAGTGGATTGGAGATCGCAGTTTAACCAAGTACGCAAAATGACGCCCATCATCCCGTAGAATTTCTCTTCGTCGAATCTTACGATTTTCCGTGAGAAGTGAGGGGGGTGGCACTATTCTAGGCCGTTACCACAATCCACACGGCACACGCGCGCTTTACCATGGTAAAAATATACATAAAACTAAGAGTAACTCCTTATTTTAAGTGATAAGACACCGTGCCAGAAGAAGCTACTCTTCCATTAGATGCAAGTATTAACAAACACAAAACAAGTATGTATATACATAAGATTAAATTAAATTTAAGACTCAAGCAAAGTCATATCTTGTTAGTTCCGCTCTAATAAAATATAGAGCAAACACTAAAATGTAAGCCGATTAAAACACTACAAGGCTGAAGGTGCCCTGCGGAGCGTAGCCCTTTTCATCTCGTCAAAGAAAAGGCCCCCGCTGCTTATAATAAAAACAATGAGTGTGGGTCTCGCTTGAATGTTTTAGTGCTCCACCCTTAAGGCTTCCCTTGAACGTCAATTCAGACATTTATAATTTTACTGACGCTAACCGAGGATTGTAATAACAATTTATCTATTCAGTCGTTACTTAGGAGTCATCTCTCGTTTCAGCGTTGGTCGTGAAGACATCGTTGTTCTGAGGCTCCTATCTTACCTGAAGATGCCCTGTGTAAGGGCAAAACACGTGTCGTGTTAAAAAGTTTCTCGATTTTTCGGGAAATTATAGTAGCGCGGGAATTGTTACAAAGATATTTTAAATACATGACTTGATTGTAATAATTTAATTTGCATTATTGAAACTTTGTGATGACTGTCAGAATGGCTTGTATAATTATTTTCTGGTGTTGCGAGTCCATAAGCTGCGGTGAGTCATATCATATCGTAGCATTATCCCAGCTGCCCTAGACTTAAGCATAGGACCCAGGTTCTGCCTGGTTTCACCAGATTTGATTGAATTCCGGTGAGGCTGCGGTGAGCACTTTCCATTAGATAGGCCGTATGCTTGCTGCTGCTAGCAGCGCGCAGCGGTTGGTCTCAAATAGCTGAGGATCTAGCTTAATTTCTTGACACTAAGCTCTAACTCACGCCCAACCTATCTGACGATTAATTTTTACTCTTACCTGACCACTTATCAAAAAGTGTCGACTTTACATTGACTGACTCTGCCTCAATGCAACAATGCAAGAGTTCACAAAACAAATTGGAAAACGGTATCATTGAAAACAATACTCTTCGTAAGCAGGTAGATTTATTGACTAAAGAAAATAAAACATTGAAAACATTGTGTTAAGCATCGCCATTACAAAATCAAAACTGTAGTTCGAGGAAAAATAAAGCAACTCCACAATAAAACTCCATAATTTGTCATTGTCATTGGAGAGGCATATTTCTAGCCGTAGACATAGATAGATGATGCCTGATGACCCAACGTGGACCGTTAAAGTATAAAAAATGGCTTTGATTGCGAATCATACCTAGACCTAAGGACTTCTCTAAGGATGACCTACGTCAATACTATCGGGTAGTAAATGTTATGTCATAGTCATGTTAA
Organism: Musotima nitidalis; assembly: GCA_949126915.1. Lineage (NCBI taxonomy): Eukaryota > Metazoa > Arthropoda > Insecta > Lepidoptera > Crambidae > Musotima > Musotima nitidalis. Next base: position 10,428,968 of record OX421431.1, read on the forward strand.
GCTTCTAAATTTCTGCAATTTCCCTTACATAGCGCTAAAGTTTATACGACTGATTGAGACTTGCTTAAACGTTTAAAAGGAGCCTTAAGCTTCTCAGCTTTTCTCATCGTTGTAGATACCTACCTCGCGCGCAGTATGTAATAGAATATTCGTTTAACACCTGACAAAAGCACAAAAGTAATGGGATAATGTATGTATGGAATAACACTAGATAACTTTCAAACTGCGTAACTCCAAATAATAAATAAAATACATTAATGCTATTTTATAATGTATGGAATAACACTGCGTAACTCACTAAGTTAGTGTAAAATTTCGAGATCTACCGAATATCTCCCAAGTCTCATGTATTAATATTTAATTAGTTATGCATGAAATGAAGAAACACCTACATTAAAATAGTGTCCTAACTTTGAAAAATAAACAGTTTTACTTCTTCCAATAAAGTTTGCTCAAAAGGACGTAGGCAGTTTAAAAATTAGACCTACGATATTTGTTTTACAGAATTTACGATAACATAAGATTATTTTTAGTACAAAAAGGAAATCGTGAGTGCGACCGCGTACAATTTGATATTGTCTATTAAAAATTGCGTCTTTTAAAATATGTCTACATACTATACAAGAAGATTTAACCCCTGTAATTGTATTAATTAGCAGGGCAGTCTTAATAGAAACACTCAATCCATGATTGAGATTGATTTCATGTATTTGGCATCGGGCTAAATTTCTCGGCGCCCAATGCGATGAAGGTAAATTCAGAAGCATTTTAGTACTTTGTCACTCATACTAAAACGCAATTTCAATAACTTGAAACCTTTCTATTCGAATGAAAAAATTGGCGCGACATAGTCTTAATGTGTTTGGCTACATCTAGGGCCGACCGTACATTATTTTGATGACGTCATTCGACACGATTTTTGAGAAATTTGAGGAATAATCCTCCTTTGAAATGCTATTTTTCATTAAAATACGCCCGATTTGAATGTATGGTCGATGGCATTTTAGCACTTTGTCACTTCAACTAAAACGAATTCGTACTATTTGAATAATTTCCGCAAAATGGCATTCAATTGTGCAGCTACTCAGGCCGACGGTACATTAATTTGGTGACGTCATCGGACACGAAACTTGAATTTGATGTGAACATTCTTCTTTGAATCATCTTTTTCATTGAAACACGCCCCATTTGAATATACAGTCAGAGGCATTTTAGTACTTTGTCACTTTAACTAAAAGTTTGATGTTTATATGCAATGATTGGCGCGACATAGGATTACAGTGTTTGTGGTTCAGCTTCTTCTAATGGCGACCGTATATTAATGTGGTGACGTCATACGACACGAACCTTAAACAATTTGAAGGAGGGTGCTTTGAAACATCTTTTTCCTTAAAACACCCCTCCCTTACTTGTTAGGAATTAATGAGGTCTTTTATTTCCTTTTGCTTTGTGAAATTAAATTTTTAAGTGTTTAACAATATCTTATGGTATTTAACTTCTTAATAAATAAATAATGTCTAACATTATTATAGCAATTATTTAGTTCCAACTTAAGTATAATTATGAACTTTTTGTATAGATTCAAAATAACGGATAAACATCTTTAAATCCTTTTTTTTGTAATACTAAACAGGAAACACCCAGACCAGAAAAAAATATTCATATTCATGCACACAGCGGAGTGCAGGTATTTATTTACACCAACAAGTTCACATGCATCCTTTAACAATTAGTAACGGTATAGGTTCCGGACTAACATGAGAACCGATAACAGGCGTACACAACATTTTCGATACAGAGCACACACTAATTTGTGCAAAATAAAAATAACAGAATCAATTATAAATTATATGAGATGTGAGGAAATTATATATAATTAAAATTCAACGGAAATTATTACAATTTATACAATAAAATATATATATAAAAACAAAAACTATACATAAATAATTGTTAATTACTTATATTTCCTTAAGGTATACCAACCTACACCCCCAATCGGTCGTCAAATAAAAAAAAAGATTGTCCTTCGATGAAAACATAGTATTGGAAGTCTCGTAATGTTGCTATTTTTGACGGTAACAATATTGTATCATTCTACTTGTTTTATATAACGACTAGGCAATTGATCAAAGTATGAGAGGTATGTCTGGTTTAACTATAGAATAATGTTTCCCTCTGGGTTGACGAGGTCCGACGACAGTCGGTCCATATATAAACTGAAATTCAGCCAAATCTGGTGCAACCAGTAAGCTAATATTGGGTATACTTAAGTCTAGGGCAACCGGGATAATGAACAAACTACTTTATTACACAGAACTTAAGGGATCTTTTACATAAAACATACACATTGCTTCTAAATAGACAGCATAAGCCTTGGTTTCTATGAACTTTAAAAAAAATTGCCATATTTTGACAGTGTAGCAACACAATTTAATTTTGTCACATTACCAGAAAAGCAGTGAATTTCCACTAAACTGAAGGGCTAACATATAAAATATCTCTCCAAATACTAAACAGTGGACATGTACATTAAAATAAGACACATTTGACAGACTCGCTTTGCACTGCCAAAGCTTAGTATCAAATATCCTGGTACAGTCGTTTAGTAACATCCATTGCCCTTAGACCTACGACAGCTTTTGAGTTTCAAGGTTATAGAGACATGTCGGAGTTCAAGCTTATCTGGTCGTGCGATCTTTGAATTTGTATGGAGATCACGTGCCGTGTTACGCGTACGTGACGTCACAGATACAGCCTAAATTCCTGCAGAAGATCTGTATGGAAAGCAGACAATGGTTGACTTTTCGCAGGCGCCGTGAAGCTAGTCTGACGTGTCGAAACTCCTTGGACCAATTAGCTAAGTGAATAATAAAAGGTTTTAACCTCAAGGCTCAATTGAATTTATATTGCTTCCTGTCTCATCCATCTTACAGATAGTCATACGAATGCAAATTTATTTTGTACCTAATTCGCTGGTTTTGAAGAAAGGGTTGGTTATTGTTCCATAAGATGTGGTACGAACGGGCCAGTTAACCATAATATGTGGAAAATGAGACATAATTTTTAAATGGTGAAAGTGGCTATTCTAGTCCCATTCCCAGTCCTGCATCTATAAGATATTTGATCCAGTGTGATGTCCTCGGTTTCACTAAGACTTTCGTAGTGTTTTCCAGATGCAGCAAATTTTTATAAGGTGTAGAGGTATTGCATCCTTTTCTTTGTAGATTCTGGCGTTGCTAAATTAACTGTCATGATTAAAGTTCGATCTAATCCTAAAACAAATTTCATTAAAATCAGCAACTTAACAAGTTTTTATATAGATAAAGTTACTTTTGTAGTCATAAGGTTAGTAATAATACAGTCCATAAATTCAGTCATCAAAGCTTAATCCCCCATAGTCAGCAGACTGTATAATGTGACTCGCAGTTATTGCAAAATGATTGAAAATTACGTGTCGACGCGTCGTACGTATGCATCAGAGGAAATATCAATGAACAAAATCCATGAATATTAAAAATGCTGACAGCTGAAAAAAAATTTTCAATGGGATGATTCCAATGCATGCAGCAAGCGACGACATAAGCTTATGGCATAGTTCCATTGTTTCGAATATATCTTTCTTTCGTTATCATCATCACAACCTATAATATTCTTTTAGCGGCCTAATTATTCTATTTACCTTCTTGCCCAAAGTGCAACTGCGGTTTTCTCGCCAAATTCTGCTACAGTAGCCGCCTGCGAAAAATTGTAATGGCTGAGTAATGCCATCATGGCGGCAGTCCAGTATAAGAATCTCCGTAACCAAAATCAGCTAGGAGTATTATCATTACTGACCAATAGACGAGCATCTCGATGATATATATATCAGACTGAATACAAGCTTCAAATCATATTGCAAATACACCAGATAAACAAAATCAGGAAAGAACATCATCACTATCTAGTTATTGGAAAATATACGAGTATTTCAATGATTTGGACTGTACCTCTCGCTAGGACTAATTTAGGTTTTAACTCACCTTTGAACAGAATATGTCTTTCTTATAATAGACAGTGTGCTCTATCGAATGACCTCGAAATTTTTAATGATTCAATCAGTAAATTTATCTTAACTGTATCAGAACCTCCAAAGATCAGTTAGTTTATTGAAGCTCTTTTTAGATTACAACAATTTAAAACATCTCTTCTCTTTTTAAATTTTGTTATATTGATTATATACAAACGTTCTTGCACATAGTTTTAAGCTTATAATAATTGTCTGTTTTGTTTTGAATGCTGTAGATACCTATAATTGGTGTACATACCAGAACCTGTTCCATTGTTATTTCCTAATTTTAATCTTCAGTATGTCCACTGTTGGTATCTCTTTTATATAAATAAACTTTTCTATAAAATAGACAGAGTAAAATCTTCAAAAACAAATTGCAAAACACGGTGATACACCAGATAGTAATTCGGCAATGCAACGCGTCGTCTGCGACAGATATACTAGACCTAATAGCCCAACCTTCGCATCGGGTTGATTAACCGATCTATGTTATTAGGCGGATTGCTCACGACTCCACATTCGCCCTGGCATCTAGCCACGGCGACACTAGCTTGTCACTCGCAAAACAATAGAACGCGAGAAGAATTCAAAATTAATGAAATCGGAAGTCATTCTGCTGATTTTAATTGAGTGCAGTTCTATCTATCTCGAGACAATGCCAATTGATAGCTGAGCAAAATGAGGAGAGCTATAATATATATGGCGATGTGTATGTTTGCGTTTCTGTTACCTTTATCTGTAATGTTAAAACATTATCGGGACTTCTTTGTATTTGTAGAAATAAAGGTTTTGTGTTCCATTTTGGTATACACGAGTAGTGGATTGTTGGGTGACATGCACGGTCTGTTTGAAAAAGTTTTTTTATCGTCAACTATTGCCGATAATTGTCTTTTCAATCTTTTATTCATATTCACATTGTTCTTCAAGGAATCGATAAAATTAATCGACTGAAAGCAAAGTTGGCATAATGATACACTCAAATTATCTCATATAGAGCATCTCCCAAATATTCACTGGTTATATCATTATTGTATTTAATCCATCAAGTAACCGGTTGCGAAATACAGTTATTCATTCTATGCATAATCTAAATTAAAAATCCCTAGACTGGATCAGCGAAACTCATATTCCATACTTTACGAGAAAAGGCTACCAGATCAAAAAGTATAATTAAGCAATTCCTAATACCTACACGTCCGGTACAACTATTCTATACTCGGCACCGCGTGAGGTCTGGAAATAATTACTCCGCCCTCATTGGCAGGGTCTACCACTTTCAGTTATCACAACCCACACTTAGGTCGATCGAGGACCGGTCTTGAATAGAAACGAGCAGAAACGACCAGAAATGTTCGGCCTACGCGTACATTCGCGTCACGAACGCACCCTCCTGAATAAACGGGATTGGCCTGCATTTGTGTAAGTAATCGTCTGTTTTATTATTCTTTTTTCCGAATATTTGTCGGTGTCGTTCTATTGTTTATTTGGAAAATAGAATTACGGTTCGATTTTGTTTTTTTTGAGCTTATTTGCAATGTCTGATTAGGAGGTACTCGGCAGTTACAAATACAGTTTTGTATGGGCTATCTGTCTAGTAAATACTAATGCTGTTGTTTTTTTTGATGGCAGAAGAAGCCTAAAGAGATACTACCGTCATGTTTTATCGCCATTATAGGTAATCGGGAAGCAATAATCTATCAAACGAAGTTGATCAGGTATAATATTTGAAGGTTTCATATAAAGTAACTGTTTTCATTTTTATGACTACTTTAGTTTGATTTGTAATTGATATGTTAGTACAGTAAAAGCTCTTTATTCGCGGGGTATATGTTCCATAAATATGCCGCGAATACAGAAACCGTGAATACGGAATGGTAATTTATATGGGATTATAGGGGATACGTTCCTAGGTGACAAAAAAAAACAACAAATATATAAAAAAATATTTTATTGAAGTTTTTTAAAAGTTTTAATTAATTATCTTACGGCTTAGGCAATGGTTTGAAGAATTTTGTAATTTTTTCTTGCTTGGCAGTTTTCAAAAGCTCCTTCAATTCAGACTGATACACAGCAGCCGCATTAGCAACTTGCCTCTTAAAAATAAGACTTCGTTCCATAGATGGATCAATGTTCATAAAGAAATCGCAATGTTCATAAAGAAGTCCTCGGCGATATCATTTAACAACATACTTTTGGTTAAGTTGTAATAAGATCTATTTTACTTTTTTATTAGTCCATTTGACAAGGATATTGTGTTGGATACTTATTGGAATAATTTTATTATTATTATGTATGTACTTAATAGATCCGCGAATAAAGAAATTTTTAGTCGCGAATATAGGAATTGGGTAGCATTTTTTTAATCCGCGAATAGTGAAAACGCGAATAAAGGAAGCGCGAATACTGTATACTCGTATTGAAAATTTATTTTAAGAAATAATTATTAGTCACACTGAGTTAAAACAATTAATTAATAGTATACTTTAACAATAACAGTTTTGACTTTATTATATTTTAGCATTATTGTCATTATTATTTTTGTAAAATCAAACTTTCTTTTAAACAAAACCCCGAAAATATTACTATTACCTTTTAAAGAAAGAGAAAGAAAGAAAGAAAATAATTTATTCTGTGACACATGATAAATTGGTTTACAAAAATACAAAAATAAAAATTAATAAACACATGTGGCACCGAAAAGGCTTATACTCAGCATATGCCGAGGGGTCACTATGGCCCCGCGGCGCTGGTCTTCCGTACAAGCCTAAGCCTTAAAAAGAGTCTCCACAGTTTCTTATATGTGGTAACATATTCGCATGAAAACATATAAAATGGTGATTTATTTCGTAAAGTAGCAACACGCAGGGCAGGTCTTAATCCCCACTTTAGTTAATTCTCTTTGCTGCCCACTTATACGAAGGCTCTTAAACCGTTCGTTCCCGGAAAACAGTATCCAGTTCTACTTAGCTGCCACTTCTGTAATCTATGCACGAAAAAAGCCGTTTGAAGTAAATCTTTAAAAGAAACCTTTATATAAAACAAAAATTTGTAATATTTTAGGGTGCCGTACGTCCGAATTGGAAATATGAGACCCTTAAAGGTCCTGTGAGTCTGTTTGTTCGTCTGTCACAGCCAATTTTAACATAATCGGATGAAACTGGAGCGAGTAAGATTATTTTTTGGGATTCTAAAGCTAACGCAAATATGGAGCTTCTAATGTGGGTTAAACATTTTTTTTTGGAATACACATTGTGTGACATTTCTTTCAAATAAAGGGGCCTGTTATTCATCATATCAGCCTTAGCAGCCTATATAGCTTACATCCTGTAGGGAGTACTTGCCCCCGCATTTGATTGCAGTTCAAGCCAACGCCAGTACGCAAAATGAGTTTGCTGCCCGCCATCCGGTAGAATTTCCTTTCATCGACTCTTACCACTCCCGTGAGATGAGAGGAGTCGCACTATTCTAGACCGGCACAACTCGGCACTGTTCTTTACTACGGAATATATTATACGTTCCAACGTGCAAATTAAATAATCGTAACTATAAGCTTTTTTGCTTATTACACGAACGAAACGTTAACTTACAGACACAAATGCCAGAAAACTTTGATAGACACGAACCTGCTAGTGTATCTATAGTCCCAGATCTATCGATCAAGCAATAGATTACGCATGTCGGTACCACATCTTCAGAAAAAGTCAAAATACCTTCCATACTCTTCTTCTTTCACTTTTATAAAGTGGTGACTATAAACCACGTCAAGTAAATATTTATGTGAACGGCGGCGCGGTGCTTTATTAAATTTAATCCTTTAATGGTTTACCTCTTAGCGCTAATTAGTATTCTCTAGGTTTTAAAATTAGTCGTCGCTTTCCAAGTAAGCTGTAAGCAGATTGTCCTATTAAGCGGCGTTGAATTCGAGCGACCAGAGAAACAAATGAAGATCATTTATTTAAACAAATGCCGTCTTCTCAGCTCATTACTGGACTACATGCTCCATTACTAAAGACGGACCTCTTCACAAACCAACAGTTAGCTATACTCCAGCACGCTTTTTATTCATTACTTTTCAACCTTTATTTAACTGCATGCGGTTTGAATTTATGATACTCATATCGACCGCAGCAATTAACAATGTCGTAAGTGAAAAGCCGTTCCTTTTTACAATGTCGTAAGTGGAAAGGAACGACTTATCACTTATGATATTGTTAAAAGCAACGACTTTTTACTTACGACATTGTTAATTGCTACCATCGATATATTTCCACACAAATGGTCACTGGTTCCACATACATACAAGAAATGTTTTCTTCAAACTCAGTATTGGTGAAAAAATCCCAAACGCCAAGAGTGGCGGCGTCAAGAGTAATTTCAACTTAAGAGCGTTGTTTCATTTTTATAAAATCAAATGGTTATTTAACGACTTCAAGATACTATCTAGATCTATATCAAAATTCAATTAGTTGTCCTAATTGTTTGCCATTTATATCTTTCTGAGCTCAATTCCCTGCTTAATCTAGTCATACTACAATAGATGTACTCTCCCAGCTGAGCTATTGTAATACGACCTGATGAAGCGTCTGGTAACACACATGCTATTTCAGAACATACGTTTTAAATGTGAGCGCATAAGTAGTATATTTAATTTTCATACTAATGTTCGATCGAGATCGAGAATATCGAGTGACCATATTGTAAAGCTGCCTCTCCATTGAAGCGAAGCGTGGGCACAGAGCGGAGAAATGGAGTAATATTCACCTATGAGATTGCAACAAATCTTCGCACCCGTCTGTACTTCTGCCCGCATGTCTGTCTATCTTCTGTCTGTCTCCAATCTGGTCCGCTTATGTGTGCAGGCAGCCCAAATTTCACAGCCAGGTTCTCAATGTAATATTGATACGGGCAGCGTGTTTTCATACAAAGTTGTCTCATCATCTCAGTCCAATTTTGTACCACATTTGAGCACTGACCTCATTTCACGACGCATGGTGATAGGGTTTCAGGTTATACTCGACCATGGGTTCGAATAAGTGGAGCCAGGGTATGTGCCGTCCCCCCCGACTGGTCTCCACCTTGTCGTGGTGGGGGGGCTGAGTACCTCCCGGTAGGGCGCAGGAGGCGCTAGGGAAAAGGTAACACCCAGAGACCGACGACTCTGGGTGCCCTTAGTACTGACTACCGGGGGGGAAACTAAGAGGGACCTATGGAGGGCGCTGCGGGTAGGCCAGGAGGGCCCGCTCAGCAGCGCCAGGAGGGTCTAGGCAGCGGGGGCAGGGGGCCCTTGCTGTCTAACCATGGACCCTCCGGGAAGTCGGCCACACACGCTATGGTCGCAGGGGGAGGTAGGAGGGGCGAGTCCACTGCGCCTCTCTGAGGAGGTCCTCCCGGTTTTGGTCCGGGGGACGTTGGCCGCAGGCGGGGTGTCAGAAGCTGCAACCCAGGTACTGGCCCCCGCCTCTTTCTCAACAAGCGGCGGGCGTCGTCGGAAGATTTTTAGTGGGTATTGCTGCTGGCGGTCGTGTCTGCCGGTGGTGAGTCCCACACCCCCGTATGTGCCGTCCAGCTGTTCCAATTATTTTAGGACGATTGAGTACATTTGTACATGGCGTTAGTGTGGGCGCTTTTACCGTGATTGCTTCACAGTATGAAGCGCTTTATTTTTTTTGACTGAATCGACTGCCCATTAAAAATTATGTCATATCTTGGTTGACTTTTATCTATGATACTTTTTTATTTTCGCAATCGCAAGTTTAATTAGCTCTGTACACGTATTATATGTTTAATAATTTATTTATTACAATATATATATATTCTGCGTCAAACAAGATATTAGGATTAAAGGCGTTCATAAAAATGCAGAGTATTTCCAATTTCAGTTTTCTTTTTATTCTTGGCTAAGATGCCTTTCGTGAGAACTTGTGAGTTATTGCAAAATTAGATAACCCATTTTCGGTTTAATGGAATCGCAGAATTTTAGAATTAAATATAAAATTATTTATTTATTTTATTTATGCAGTATTTTTTTTTTATATTAATTCAAGTTACACTTTGAGCGTGGTGATCGATAAGAAAACAAATTTTAGCCACCCGATATAACCAATGCCACCTAAAGGCGGGTTGCTGAACTAAAGAGACAAGCGTGAGATTTTAAGTCATTAAAAGTTCTACTATTTATCGATAGATGGAATAACTAAAAAGTATCACTACTGTGCCGGTCGAAGTGGGGGGGTGTTAGGTTTTTCGTTACGGAATTTCTGGATTCGATCTCCACCCACGCTCAAGGCCCGCGATAGAAGCTATGCAATAGCTTAATAAATGTAAAAATATCAATTTTTTAAATTATCATCTCAGCTTCATAACGTTTCACTGCTGAAATGGGCCTCGTTCTACCAACCAAGATAAGAGGTATTTTGGTCATCTCCACCACGCGGACACAGTGCTTGGTAGTGGCAGGTGTGGTGCCTTACTGCTAATAAACATTTTTCAGTCGCTCATAAGGTAGAAGGTCTCTAAAATGGCTTTACGACTACTACAATTTTGGTCTCGGTTAACTAATTAATAACAATGCACAAACACAATATGTGCATTGGAGCTCTCGATATTAAAATCACACGAACTGTTTTTGACGTGACAACGTCTTAAATTAGGTTGCGGCTGGGAGTCACTTATGAAAAAGTGTAACGCTCGGTAACGTTACGATGAGTCACCGAACGAGAGAGAGGCCCGGCGAATGCCTTGCGTCTCTCTCCCACTCAACTATGATCGGTCTGCCGCGCGCGCAGCACTAGAGAATTAGGCGCATTGATTTCATATTTCTCCTATCATCGTCCTATCCTCAACAAAATCACTCAAATAGGAATTAGTTAAGTTTAAGTTTACATGTACAATGTTTTAGTAAACAAAATATATTTCTATAGTTAAAATTTGTGCAATTCTTATTTTCATTCAATTCCTTGTTCCTATTGTGCAATTTAATTATATTCATATCAATAAATATTCTACCGAGAAAAAGACGTTGTCACGTAAAATCTTCGCCCGTAAAAACGACTTTACAGGCAACCATTTTTTATTTAAGAAGAGGCTTCTGTGAAATCTCCTTAAATTCGGTGATCATTTTCGAACAATATGTACCACGTAGGTACTACCGCTTACCTTATCTACATTGGCAATTCTTTTAAATTCAACACTACTACATACACACAAACACGCACGCACATACACACATGCACACACACACACAAACAGCTCTATTTTTGGCTTGTTTTAATAATGTTCTTATTTCACTGCACATTTTTAATTTGTAATTTGTATTGTATTGTTATACAAATCCGCGGGTTGGAGGTTTGGTGATCTAAGACACAGGCAGACTTTTGTCTAAAAAAAAAATTTAAAAAATTAAAAATTCATTTATTCAAGATTGGCTCAATAGAGCTCTTATGAATGTCATACAGTCTAGTTTAGGCTCCTGCCTCCCACATTCACTAGGTAATTAATTAATTTAACCTAAATTGTGTCAATTGTGTATAATTGTATACTGAGGAAATCAAATGATTTATTATTAAATAATTATTGTTATAATTATTTTAAATATCGGCCATCGCGGAGCATGGTATCTCCAGCTATGTTTAGCAACACATTTACTTTGTACTAATGAAACCGTACGTCTGTGTGTCGTGTTCAATTACTGTCACGTCACTCGTGCGGCCTCGGGATCCGGATTAGATTGACAAGCATGACGCCAAACACAAAACGACATGACGTTTGCTATTTCATTTTTAGGGTCCACCAGTGTGGAGACTGAACGAAATATGTTTTATGTAACCTGTAAACTTTAGCTTAGTGCCCAGGTTCTGTTAACTGGTCTAACCAGATTTGTCTGAATTCAGTTATTATATGGAGCAACTGCCGTCTAACCTCCGCAACCCAAAGGGAAAATGTCATTATATGACACTATTTTTTATTTCTTTTAAATATTCTTTTTCTTAAAGTCTCATTTCAAATACATTTCTATTGTAATTTTACTTTTTTTTTTCACAATTTGCCATGAATTTTACTTTATTATGATAATTAAAATGACTATTAATTCCATTTATTTTATTCCTGCCCTGCGTTTGGCAAAATAGATGTTCTAAGCAAGGACGAGAGGAGACAAATAATACTACGTTATTTTTATTAATTATACGTAGTCTCGTCTCCGTTTATGAGTAACACGGCACTTAGCCTATGATTCTAGTCCGCTGTCGAATTGAAGAATTAGTACCTGTAGTTTAGGTTTACGAAAATAACTTAAATCAAAAGTTTTATACAGAAACCTATCTAATAATTGAATAAAAAGCAATGGAAATACCAATCAAAAAATACGCACTGAAAACCGACATCAGATAAAAACCCGACATCACATGCAAAACCTACATCCGTTTGTCTTCGAAACCATAACAAAAGTGAATTGAAATGAAAAAATATTTGCAAAAGTACGTAACGTGTCTAATTTTGTTTTCAGGTAAATCATGGAGATCGATTACTTCCTTCCCAACAACGAGCGAGGGGGTGAGAAAGAAACTTGTAAAACGTCGCACGCGGCCAACTGCAAACGAAATAAAAGTGGGAATTGTAAAGTTCGCTACTCGGGTTTGTAATTTCAAAAGTGTTAACGCCGTCACTGTCACGACGTTTTTCGTACAAGTACAAAATATTCAAACCATTTAAATAAAATTGTACAGGAGGTATATGTCTAGTGATAATTTGTGGGCGTAAAGAGACCCTACTAAGATCTTAAGAGCCCAAGCCTCATTTGCAAGTGTTGCACTTGCCAATCAATAAACAAGGCTCTAGGAAACATAAAAGTACCCGAGCAGCAATTAGGCTCGCCATCTATTACGTGGGACCAGAATTATAACTGGCGAACTGTGAGCGTATAATTTGCCTTCGCTTACCACTTCAGGGAAACGGGCTGATTGTATTTTTGTATATAAAAATGAATCGCTGATATACAGGGTTATTTGTAAAATATCACCTGTATTACAACAGTTGTTCTATGAGTTTTCTTAAACCTTAATAAATTCGTAATAATTTTCCTAGCTTTTGTTGTGCTGTCGTGACATTTGTAAGTCTATGTTCCAAGTCCTAAGGCGAAGCGTGAGCTTGTGCTGGTTGTGATAATTATAGTACATAATAAGTAGGTATATACCTAACGCCTTCTTCGACACAATAACTACACTGAGACCACAGTTCCTTCATACTTTACCATACTTCATACTTTGCTTGGGTTTGCCTGCAAGAGCTTTTCCTTTAGCGTACTGTGCGTGTAACTGGACGATTAATATTCCACATCCTGTGCTGGAACTGCCGTAATCTCGTAGTCGCTGTAAACGGGTAAGATCATTTGACACGACGTAGTAGGACACATTATCATTACACATAGCAAACATCCTCACCATTTCCGTGTATTCGATATTTGAATATCTATACGCCCTGGTAATAATAAATAATACGCACAATAATCGATCGAACAGGTGAACAGAGATTGTTACATACATCGACGGGTGACGCGCGCGCACAGCGAACGACTGTCGGGTAGATAATTAGATCAATTGCATCCGATCCGCCCCCCGCCCCTTATCCCTTGGATCCCCAACGATTTGCTTACGAAATTTATGCGATGTGATGCGCACAGATTTCACAACATTGAAACGTTAAAAATTTAAACGCGACAAGTTCTCAAAATTCGTAAAACAAACATTGCACTAAAAAGGATGTTAGTTAAATTACCCTGTGAGGTTGTTGATGTTAAAAATTAACCCTGTATATGTATGCGCATAACTTTCGAACTACTGAACCAAATCGGTTAATTGTTATTGTAATATGTATGTTATTGACAGGACAACGTTTGTATAATGCTTATTGCATAGAGTAAATAACCTTGTATTTGTAATTACTCGCAATGATATTTCAATCCTTTCTGGTTTAATGCATGGCTAGATTTTGTAATTGCAATTTGCAATCGGACGTCGCATTTGTTATATTATTAGGTTTAAAGACATTTATTATCTGATATACTGTCATAAAAACAATAAGGAAAAATAATAATATCTCTGGGCGTATTCACAGCCCCTTACTAATTTATAGTTTGGCATTAATATGCTGCTTTGCGTTTAGTTTCCAAAATACTTATATTTGTATTCCTTTCAATCATTTCGTAGATTATTGTAAAGATGCACTCCCTCAAATAACAGTGATTTATTCCTTTGTCCTATGACACTTTTTTCGTATCTTTAATACTTGTTATCTGCGACCTAAGTTTCATAGTCAGTGATAGTTCTGAACAGAACAATATATAAAAAAAATACAGCTTTGGCCACTAGTTTACAGTTTACAAAGTGAAAGATGCGAGTGAAAACGCCGTCGGTCCCAGGTCCAATAGAAAATCTATTAGTTTGTCGGTAATTTGGCGGTTTAAAACTGCAAGAATTTTTTTGATACAACCCTATTGCCACCGTTACGACATTAACACAAGTCGGCAAACGAATCGCAGCTATCGAAGTGTAGGAATTGCAAATCAACTCACGCTCAGCCGAGCGGGAAGACAAGGATGTATTTAAATTAATTTCAACTAAACACCACCCCCCGGTGTAAACAGTTGTCGCGTTTGGGTGTTGCCCTCGATTCTAACTCTCGGTCAAGTTTATATAGTCGTTTGTCTTTCATCGTAGAAGCTATATTTTTACCGCGCTCGTATTATCTATGGTAAATGGAGATTTAATTGCAAAAAAAACCTACTTATTTCTTCATATCCTTGTATATTGTATAAGGTACGATCATCATGATAGTTCTATTATAAGACAAAAAAAAAATGTGTAATAGTTTGCCAGAAGATATACGCCAGGAACAAGATATAAATGTTTGTAAAAGAACACTTAGCACACTTTACTTAATATTTAAGTATTTATTTATTAGTTAGAGACTCGTGATCCCACAGACAAACTATTTAAATAGTTTTGTGGAACTACTGTATTTTCAATGCTAATCGCAGTTTGTTTCATAAATAAATAAATAATAGAGTGTGTAGTAGATAATAAAGTGAATAATAGAGAATAATAGAGGGTGTATAGGGATCCTACCTGCCGCCTGTTTTTCCAATGGGATAGGCAGACGCATATTACACATAGTTGGTCCCACGTAAAAGATGGCGAGCCTATTGCCGCTTATCAGGAACTGTTATGTTCATCAGAGCCTCGTCTGTTGATCGGCAGGTGCAGCACTTGCAAGTGAGGTTGGCTTGGGCTCCTTAAGACTTGGTAGTAATTTTTTTGTCTTTTTAAAACCTTATTTTATTCTTTTTTTAAAAAAATTACTTAAGTCTTAATATAATTTTCTTATCTAACATACAGTTGAGTTTTAAAACAGAATTTCCTGCCAAATATATCTATCATATTTGTGTTTATCTGATCAACTATTCGCAAGCATGCCTTGTTAGCAACAGTCAATATAGATTTATATGTCCGCCAAACCATATAGCACGGTTGAAAGGGTTCGAAGAGCGCTTAAGTAACTTCGTGTACATATTGATGTTTGTGTAGATAACCTATTAAGTACACGGCAAGACTTTGAAAGTGTTAGCAAGTACAATCTTACATACGTCTAGGAGTTAATGTAGTTCTAAACAGTAATATTGACTTAAAAACTACATATTCCCCTTCAATAATAATGTTTGCTTTAAATAATAACGTGTGCAGTCCATAGATTATGTTACTGAATTAAAATTTAATAAATTGTACTAGGATCCTTGTACTTTTTTATATTGTACTAGAAACCTGACACCAATTGGCCATATCTTTAATATATAAATATATTTTCCATAAGTACATCCCAGGGAACAGAGGGAGTGAACGTCTGGAGTGTAGGTATACACTGGACAGCACAAGCTGAGCCTGGTTATAATTTTAATATTTAGAAATCTTTTAACATTATAATGTAAATTAACATAATTATGTAAAGGAAAGCAATAAATATTTTTTTTATTTCATTATTTTATAATCGATTGCCGAATTGTATGCAAGCGCATCATGTAACTTTCAAACGACTGCATCTAACTGGATAATTATTTGTTTATTTTATTCGTTATTGTCGGAACAATGTTTGTATAGTATTTAAAATTAAGAAAATTAAATTTCTTCATGACACATCCTTTCTTTCTTCTTCTTTCTTTTAAATAATGGCTTCGTGCGTCTAGCACATTTAGCCAGTGTCAAGTAAATGATAAATGGTAAATGAGATGCCCTCCCCCAAAATCCCTTGAGTAGTTACTCTGTAGGGATCTGGGCATATACTGAGATCTCACATGGACTTCCTGAGAGAAATTGAAAAGTCATGTTGCACTGATTTGTTTGATTACCATTACACTCATGTACGTTCACAAACACTTAACGGTTCATAATCCACCGTTATTACACATTAATGTTCGAAATATTTCAAATTTTGGTAAATAAAACAAAACAGCAGACATGACGCTTCACTTTCCCACCAAAAAGTCGACATAGCTGTTAGTCGTTTGAATTTAAGCAAGGCAGGACAACGGTCTGTCGTGTCACCATTTATAATTCATGAAAAAGTACCATGGCTAATAAAAAGGCGTTAAACTGTTTTAAACGCGCTTGTGATAACCCTGGTCATACAACCAACTCTCCATTAGGTCCGCGGCATGCTGGAGTGTCTTGTGGAATAAAAAAACAAATTTTAATTTGACCTGCACAGAATTTGAATCCTCGACTTCTTCAAACTAGCGTTATCCCGGTGGCTGCCTTACGGGCCCGGGGTCCGCTTAATTTTAGACCCTCCACTTATAGTAAGTGGCTGTGTGTGTGGCCTTTACGGGAGCGACTGTCGTCTGACCTGCCAACCCCGAAAGGAAAGCCTGCGCCATAGCCTCGTCCGTCATCCAGCAGGGGCACCTAGCAGGTATGGTTTGGTTAGGTCTAAAGATCTTGGTGGACCCCAGGCATCCCCCAATCCTCGACTATTTGTGCTGAAGACGGTTGTACCTATCTCCGTGCCATATTGGCCGTCTAAGTTTATTGATTTTTGTTGTAGGTAGTTATGTAAACTCAAATATTATAGAACTTTTCTGAATGAACTAATACCTTCTAGTGATTCTGATACGTCTATTTCTCAAATTTTACTTGATGAAGCTGTAATTAAATTGCTTTTTCTAGGTTATAAAATCAAACCTTTCTAGAATCTCTTAATGTTTAAACATTTTTAGAAACAGCTATTTCTAGATAACACAATCTACCTACTTAGCGTACATAAAAAATTTTGATCAAATAATAAAAATTCTTTGACATAAGAATATAACGTTTTATAATCAATCTATATTTATTACAAAACTTATTGCTTGTTTAATATATATTTTTGGTGAATCTCATAAGCTCTTAGTCACCTAACGTTGTATATTTTCAGTGTTTTGTTATTTTCTCACTTAACTCAACCCATTTACATTAAAATTCAAAACCAGATGAGAAGCTCATTGTATCTCGTCCTACCCTCATGTTAGTCTCGTAAAAAGCAACAAATGAAAAGCAACAAACCCCACGTTTATCAAACCGACGAGAAAACAAAACAAAGAGAAATATGGGCCGTCTGTCAAAATTAACAATAGATAGATACAACAAAAACAATTTCCAATGCTTTGAAGTGTTGTTCGCTTCAATGGACACTTTGTTGTGATTGACCGAATTCGGTTGACGTATTAGTGGTTGCCAGGGTTGTTCTATGTGAAGTATTCGTAAATATATACCCTCACGCTAATATAGGAGCGGTCCTAAACAAGAGCGGAAGTTTCGACAAAGAGTTTATAAGGAACTGGACAATGTTCGGCCAGCTACCGTAAGGCCTTATAAAGATAACAATTTCCAATATTCTGAAGTGTTGTCCAGTTCAAGATATTTGTTGTGATCGACCGAACTCGGTTGAAGTATTAGTGATTGCCATAGTTACCGTATATCAAGCATTCATAATTATATACCCACTGTGAAGCCTAGGCAGAGGTGACAATTTCCAATGTTTTTTAATGTAGTACCTACACTTTGTTGTTTTAGGCCTGTACGATTTTACTGATCGCATTGTCGTGTGTGTATTCCATATAACTTGCTTATACACTTTGTTTTTGTTTGTGATTGACCGATGTCAGTTTGATATATTTGTGGTAGCATTCGTAAATAATTGTATATATATTTTTTTTATTTTATTGTATAATATAAAAAATTACAAAAACAAAAGGGTACATTCATATAACCTCAACGGAAACCGCACAGCGGTTTATTTGCTAAGGTTAAATATAATGTTCGAGTCAAGAAGAAATCAATAATTTATCGACGAAATTAGTTTCCTCAATTTTTTTCTTGTCGCAAAGTGGTACTCAAGCACACGGTTAATTTATTGGATAGCGATCACCCCAGCTTACAGACGTTTGTCGACAAATTCAAAACCATTTCACGCCTTTTTATAGAGCCCCATGTTGTATCCTCTTGCAGTGTTTCTCGGTAGTTCTCAATAACAAAGAAACTACCAACTATTAACCAAAACCGACCAAGACTCTTGAAAGAAACAACCACACTTCGCTGTTTATTTGGCCGTGACGTATAAATATAGAGGATTTATGGCGCTTTATACGTAAGTCTTATGAATAGAGTCGGTGGAATTTCATGTGCGCTGCGAAATAATAGAAGCCAATTGTAGGTTTTGTCTATAATAACTCTCTTACTAAATTATTGTGTTGAGTGTACGAACATACAAGCGGATGAGTGCCCGCTTTTACGCATGAAAAGGTCAACAAAATTTTCCTTATGCTAAAAGCTCGCTGTTGTTTTCTAAGACATTAGTAGGTAGATTATCAAACTATGTGATGGTTACTGGTATCATTGTCTCAGCTCACTAACGTCCCACTACTGAACACCGACCATTTCTAATGAACTATAAGTGGGATTCAGCTTATACTCAACCACGCAGAACTAATGTTTTGGTGGAGGTACGTGTGTGGTTGTCTGCTTTCAGAATATTTCCACAGAACTACGTGTCACATAATGGTAAAAAACCGGAATTAAATGTTACCACACCTTACGTGTAAAACGCTCAAAATATATTAGAAGTATAAATTTGTTAACAGACATTAATCTAAGGTTGAAGTAAACGTTTTTGTTGAAAGTCCATTGTTGTTTCCTATGCCATTCAAGTAGGTACCAAAATAAAATTTAAAAAAAAAATTAAAATCATTTATTCATGTTTGGCTCAAAAGAGCTCTTATGAAGGTCAAAACTTAAAAACTAGCGCGCGCATTTGATGCGGGCGGGAGCTTGATCGTAAATGAACGGGCAAGAAAAGGCAAGGTTGACTGGTAGAGAATGCCTAATGGCATTAAGTTCGCCTTTTGTACATTGTATGTTTATGTGTGTGCAATAAAGATTAAAAAAAAACGTGAAGGTTAGTTTTTTCTCCCCCCAGTTACAAGAAAATGTACTTAGTAGTAAAACAATAAGATAGACAATTTACCTATATAATGTTTAGCGGTAACCACTCTCTGTATTATTGAAGGTAGTTTCATACAAAGTCCGCTCAGTGTGTTTCAATAACACTTGGGTGATGGCGCTTACCCAGTCTCGCGAAGCTACGAGCGCATCCTTAAGACTAACGGATATACACTTACTTAGACATAAAACTAATAGATTAGATATACAGTGGACAATATGCTGAAAAACTAAAGAGACACAAGGTCCAGCATAATCTACACATCTAGTGATTCATAGTCACTAATACATGGTTCAATAATAGCATGCTCCATTACGGCTGGCGGTGTTTAGATTTTTCCTCCCAATTGTTTTCTGTGCGGTGGACGTGAGTTACTACGCGACAGATGTGAACGCGCATTCCGGTTAGATCGAGTTCAAGAATAGATTGGTTAGGGTTGCCAGTTGTCACTAGTTTTAAGTTGCTTCCGCGTGTCGTTGTAATTTTCTGAGGTGAAAAAAATTTTAAGTAGGTTTTACCCTCATTTTTGTCTTGAAGAATTTATGTAAATCGGTTTAAGAATTAAGCGTGACAGAATTAGATCTAAAAATTGTCGGGGTATTTTCTTTAACCATTTTATAATTAGTAACACTTATTACAGCACTATGTAAAGAATAAATCATACCATTATCGTATATAATATATGCATAAGTATCTTACCAACATCTTAAGAGTCCAAGCCAACCTCACCTGAAAGTGGTGCACCTGCCGTTTAACGGACGATGCTCTGGCGAATTGTCTAATATGGATTATAATATGCCTTTGCCTACCCCTTCAAGGAAACAGGCGTGATTGTACGTAAGTATAAAATATTTAAAAAAAAATATTGCTTAATATAGAGCTATATTGGTTTTGATAACGACCGACATGGCGTGGTGGCGAGTATAAAATATATAAAAAGGTATTTATGTATGTTTATCCGTTATTTAGTATCCATAACACAAGTTCTTAATGATACTTATCGTGGAACTAAATAATTAGTGTAAGTGTCAGAAATATTTATTTATTTATTTTGATTGAAGTAGCATGCTGTATTTAGGTGCACAACGCCTCATACCTTCGTCCTTGTCAAACTGCACTAGGTCTGCGTAATGACGTATGACCAGAATTCTTCTCACCTTGGTTTAAAAGAGGCACCTTGTGCCCAGATGTGGGGCGTTAACAGTCAAAGATGATTTGATGGAATTTAATGTTAATGCTTGTATGAAAGGAGGACATTTAGAAATGACTTTTGGAGTAATTTTAATATTTCGTGAAAGATTTTAATTATTGAGTTTATTAAAAAACATTTCCAATTACGATCGAAAAAGCAATCTTTAAATTCCGCACGACGTAAAAATTACTTATGTTTATAATAAATTACAATTTCGTAGCACTAATACATTTCTGTTTAAACTAGTAAAAGCAGAACAATTAAGCTTCCGTTTTATCATAAAAAATTGCTAACAAAACCCTGAAAACTAAGAATAGCCATTAAAAATTATGACTGCGATTTAAGAGATTTCAATTTTATAGCCCGTTGTTAGGCACGGCGTCGCGTAGTGGCGTTTAAACATAAATTAGTCACAGCGTAACAACATAAGTATATTCAATGTACTTCCTTAAAAAAGTGATAAGACCATTTTTCTCGGTATCGCTTGTAATGAGGTTGAATATACGCACGATAGAAGAATGGCAATGAAATGAAATAAAATTTTATTCAGACATAAATACACATAAAATATACATACAAAAAACATGAGAATAAACAATGTTCGCTACATTTCTCTAAAAAAGAATTATATTCCTCCACTCAGCAACTTCTTATGTGGGTAATAATACAGGTCTCCTACCAACATCTTTTTTTTTTTGTTTTACGTCGGTAACAAATTGCGTTTACGCACTACCTTCCGGCCAAAGGGGGACCGAAAGGGGGTGTGGGACTCACCACCGGCAGACACGACTGCCAGCAGTAATATCCACTAAAAATCTTCCGACGACGCCCGCCGCTTGTTGAGAAAAAGGCGGGGGCCAGTACCTGGGTTGCAGCGTCTGACACCCCGCCCGCGGCCAACGTCCCCCGGACCAACACCGGGAGGACCTCCGCAGAGAGACGCAGAGAGACGCAGTGGACGCGCCCCTCCTACCTCCTTGTGCGACCATAACGTGTGTGGCCGACTTATCGGAGGGTCCATGGTTAGACAGCAGGGGCCCCCTGCCCCCACTGCCTAAGACCCTCCTGGCGCTGCTTGACAGGCCCCTCCTAGCCCGCCCACTGCGCCCTCCACAGGTCCCTCTTAGTTTCTCCCCCGGTTGTCAGTACTAAGGGCACCCAGAGTCGTCGGTCTCTGGGTGTTACCTTTTCCCTAGCGCCTCTTGCGCCCTACCGGAAAGTACTTAGCCCCCCCACCACGACAAGGTGGAGACCAGTCGGGGGATCATACCAACATCTAAGAATTCCAAGCCAACCTCACCTGCAAGTGGTGCACCTGCCGATCAACGGACGAGGCTCTGGCGAACATAAAAGTTTCCCTTAAGCGGCAATAGGCTCGCCACCACCAATGTGGGCGTATAATATGCCTCTGCCTACCCCTTCGGGGAAACATGCGTAAATGTATGTATGTAATATTATTGAAGTTGTAAACTAGTATAGTGTTTTATAATCTGTGTTAGGAACTATCTAGATACTTATCCCTAGCACGTAATGGTGTGGTAATGAATATGAATGTTACATTTACGGTTTATAATTTTAAACGTCATCAGTTGCGGTGTTTTTTGTGACTAAAACTTTTTACCATTTTTTGTAGCCTGATGGAAAATGATCACTGCAGTATCACTACATACTAATAATGTCTGTCCCTTTAAAAAAAAATATTCAGATAAATTATACCCATGTATAGAAAAGAAAACAACAAATGAACGCTCAGATCTTAACTACGCGACAAATTTTTATGTTGTTTTTTTAGGTATTTTGATTGATTTGAGAGGAAGGTTTTTATTGTTATATAAATCACGCGGACGAAGTCACGGCCGGCTGCTAGTAGAGCATAGAATGGAAATTTCATACATATTTGTGGTCCATTTGAAGCCGTAACAGGTCTACAGAAAATTATGGTAGTGGTGGCATTTTGTTGCCTTAGCAGCGAAGTATTCGAGAAAATAATAATAAATCTATTTGTTATAGAACTGTAGACATCCCTAATCAAAAAACCAATCAGAACCAGTTTCTCATATTTTCCATATCAACAAATTTTCTCATTCGTGACTTGTTAGTATATTTTTAACACATGAAAGATAAACTTTATAATAAAATATTGTAAAGAGGCGCTGACACATTTATTTTCGTCACCTAATGTTATTTATGATTGTCGAAATGGGATACACCGGAGACGACAATTTTTTGTTCTTTTAAATATTGACTTCATGCGGTTTGCACATTTAGCCAGTGTCAAGTAAGAGATATATTAATAATACATAAATCATAGTTAATAAGAATGAGCAATGGTAAATGAGATCCCCTCCCCTATACCCCTTGATTCCTAAGTAAAGATATGGGACTATACTGAGATCTCACTTGGACTTCTTGAAATTGCACAAAGGCGAAATGGCAGCATATTAATAATGAATAAATAATGGCAGTAAATATACCTGCACTCTTTCAATTTGGGTTAGATACACACTCACCAAATGTTTGTATATATGAAAACGAAAATTTGCCTTGGGCTGGGTGTATTTTTTAGCGTATAAAAATTACACGTAGTCTTCATCAATGTATGTAAATAGATTTAAAAAAAAACTTAAACATAGATCCTGCTATAACACGGCAACATAATAGTACTATACTATAACTTAATCATATTTAGTTTTAAGCAGAGAAAACGATTTTTTTTAATCGTTCTGCCTAAAAACGGTACAGTACAGTATCATTATGCATATATCTCTTTTACTATTGACGTGTAGACAAAATTAATGACATAAGTAATTGTTCAACATTATATTGACCTAAAATTTCGGGCTACATACATTACACTTTTATATAAAACAAAACCATTACTTTACGAGCCTAGGATTGATAAAATACAACACAGAATTAATTCTGCATCAAAAACGTTCGGATTGACGTTGCTGCCTACAGAACCCTTTGTTCAATCAAAGCTGTCCCGGATCACTGGGCATCTGTACTTTGTAATTTAAAAGAGCTGTATGTCAGAAATAGTATTTTCTAGATTCATTCCGGAATTGAATGTAATTAATTGCTCTTGGGTAACCTTAAAACCGACGAGTTTTGAGGGTTACATACACGTAAAAGGTTTCTTCTACATTGTTCAGAAAATTGATCTTGAGTTATCACATAATGAAATACCTATACACATAATAAAATACATATACACATAAAAATACTTACACACATAATGAAATACATCTACACATAATAAATAAATATACACATAATGAAACACATATACACATACAAAACATATACAAAATTACACTAAATTTGTAAAATAATTATGACATGCCAGATAAACTGGAAACAGGACAGGATGATGATGATAAGGTGAAGCCAGTACTTATAATACACTCTATTATTATCATATTTACGATCAATCCTACATTCAAAACCGTAAACAATGAGAGTATTGAGATATAATATTGTGCAAGGTGAGTGTCTGGGCACGCCGCCATGCAGACGAAACGCATTTGTCATCTATCCTTTCTTGAAATTAGGTGAGCTATAATAATTATTTTCTATGACAATGTTCCTCAGCCAAGAACTACAAAGTTAGAAATAAACAATTCGTATGCTAAAACAATTAATAATTATGAAGACAAAACAAAAAAAACTAAAACAAGTACCTAATACAGTGCAACCTTCATATAACAAATCGGAGGGGAACAAGTAAATATTCGTTATATCAAGTAATTCGTTGAACGGAGGTTGGTTATGTTGAGGTTAGGATGGTCTAAAATTCATTATAAAGAGGGAAAAAAATAGTTTCATTTACCTCAACATTATGTACTAGAACTTCCCAAGGAACTATGTTAAGGAACACCATTTACGCTTCTGAGCCACTGTAACTTAAATCTTTGACAATAGTGACGAGAAGAAGTGTTAACATTACTTCCCATCAAACAACAATGATTGATTTACGAACAAAAGCGTGAAAAAAACATGTCGCGATATGAATCACATACTATGAGATTAAAAAGTCATACATATTATAAAGCTAATACTAAAATATAAATAAATAATTTAACAGATATAATTAAATCTTCGCAAAACTAATTTGTAGAAAATAATTACAGAAGCAGTGATAACAGATGTCAATCCTACGATAGATAGCAGTTTGTATCGCATTTAAATTGACATTTGACCTGAAACCTTCTTACCTTAGATTGTTATACAAGGCCTCATCCAGTAGTGGAACAATAAATTACGTAAATCCTCTTGAGGTTGGCTGGAACAGATCTCTTATGGAAATAAGTTCGTGTACATGTCTTTTTAATAACTTAATATTTAGATACATTTTTACATTCATACATTCACGCCTGGTTTCCCAAAGGGGTAGGCAGAGGCATATTATACGCCCACACTTCACCAATTATATATTGGTCCCACGTAATAGGTGGCGAACCTATTGTAGTTTATCGGGAACTTTTATGTTCGCCAGATCGTCGTCCGATGATCGGCAGGTGCGCCACTTGCAAGTGAGGTTGGCTTGGGCTCCTTAGATCTTGGTATTATAAACCATATACACCCATTAATATAAAGATATTTATACTTTTTTTTTGTGCAATTAAAATTTATTGCATACCATGCTCTGCAATGAGACATGGCGACTAAATACACGTTGAATTAAAATAAGGTCACGTACAAGTATGGTTTTCATGTCCATGTTAAAATTACTGTGCCTTCATAGTTTTCCTATGTTTTAACGACCGATATGGCGTGGAGGTCAGTATGCACATCACTCCAGAGGTCGTGGGTTTGATTCCCATACAGGACAAATCTTTGTGTGCATGAACATGAATATTTGTTCTGGTCTGGGTGTTTTTCTATGTATATTAAGTATGTATTTACATAAAAAAGTATTTAAGTATGTTTATGCGTTTTTTAGTATCCGTTATTTAGTATAATACAAGTTCTTAGTGATACTTATCTTGGAACTAATTATTTTGTGTGATTTTATTTATTTATATTTATTCTATTGTTTTTCGTGACTCGTCTAAAAATAAAGTACACAATAAAACGACAAATAGCAAATCAATCTATCAATTCTCTGAATATATCGAGAAACAGACATTGTTTGTCTTGCAAAGTGCAGTATACTCGTCCACATTAATTGTTCTATGCATAAAATTTCCGCAAACTCGGTTGGGAGTTCTCGCAGGGAAAACGCTTGGCCCCCTGCCAACGGCTTAATAAGCTGTGTGACGTTGTTATGCCCGAATTATTGTAATAACTTTACTAGTTTATAGACTATGCAGCAGAATGAGAGCTTGTATCGGTTTCTGTACTCAAATTTATTGACTTTGCCTATAATAAATATTAATAAACAAATTTGGATATTACTTGGCTTGTCTTTTATTCGGAATAAATATTTAGTAGGTACTGTGAGTCGAAACAATGGTCTACAATTAATCTTGCGGTTACAGTATTACTATGAATAAAAACTTCGACTTCATTATCTTATATTAAGTACTTTCCTATAACTAGTTTCTCGCAACTTGGTTTGTGAAAGGAGGCGCCTGTGCACAGTAGTGAGACGTTATTAAGCAGAGATGATGATGATGAAAGAAATATTTCTCATAATCAGGAATCAAACCCATAACCTCAAAATCTAACTGAAGATTTATTGACCTTGAACCTATACCTGTTGCCAAATTGTTTGTAGTGTAGTGGTAAATTAACAACCAAGGTAAATAAAAATAACATTACACTAAACCTGCAACGCCAGGTGAATCACTAGCGCCGTGCTGATCCTTTAACCTCACTGTAACTCTAATTGTAACTTCTAAATCATTTATTTCATAAACTATTACATAGTACTTGAAAACGTCGTACGTCGATTCACTTATATGCAACAAAACAATTAAAAAACAAAAAATATTTAATTTTATTTAATTTTTAATGTAAGTGAATCTAAGTGCCAGTTCCGAGCGTGATTCCTTGTGTTTCGGTTACGTATATAGCTTTTCTTACTAAAATGATTAGTATTCTTATGTATCTACATATACCAGGTTTTCATAAACAATTTGACCCGACTCTGTCAAAATACCAATTCTTTCTGTAATATATAATTCGGACTTGGCGGGAAAGTAAAGCGTCATGTCTGCATTTTTGTTTCATTTTCTAAAATTTGTGATATTTTGAACGTTAATGTGGAATAACGGTAGATTATTGACCATTAAGTGTTTGTGAATGTACATGAGTGTTGGGAATGAAACAAAATAGTGCAACATAACTTTTGAAATTATCTCAAAAAGTCCATGTGAGATCTCATTGTTTACTGAGGATTCAAGGGGTTTAGGGGACGGGCATCTCATTGGCCATTTATCATCTTTATCGCCACTTATTCTCATGTACTATGATTTATACATTATTAATATATCACTTACTTGACACTGGCTAATTGTGCTAAACGCACGTAGCCATTATTGAAAAGAAGAAAAAAAAATAAGTCAAACATATAAAAATCTAAAAGGACTTCTTGGCGGGAAAGTGAAGCGTCATGTCTGCAGTTTTGTTTTATTTTCTAAAATTTGTGATATTTCTAACATTAATGTGTAATAACGGTGGATTATTAACCGTTTAGTGTTTGTGAACATACATGAGTATTGGTAAATCAAACAAAACAGTGCAACATCACTTTTCAAATTTTCTCTCAAGGAGTCTATGTGAGATCTCAGTATAGTCCCACATCTTTACTGAGGACTCAAGGGGCTTAGGGGAGGGTATCTCATTTACCATTGATCATCTTTATCACTACTCATTCTCATTTACTATGAATTATATATTATTAATATATCACTTACTTGACACTGGCTAAATGTGCTAGACGCACGAAGCCATTATTTAAAATAAAGAAAGAAAAATCTAAAAGACTTCTTGGCGGGAGAGTGAAGCGTCTGGTCTGTAGTTTTGTTTTATTTTCTAAAATTTGTGATATTTCTAACATTAATGTGTAATAACGGTGAATTACCGTTAAGTGTTTGTGAACATACATGAGTGTTAGTAAATCAAAATAAACCAGTACAACATCACTTTTCCAATTCTCTCAAGAAGTCTATGTGAGATCTCAGTATAGTCCAACATAGACTTCTTGAGAGTTTCTTTCTTCTTTCCTCATTTAGCGTTTATCATCTTTAACAACACTCATTCTCATTAACTATAATTTATATATTACTAGCTGACCCGGCGAACGTTGTTCCACCTTAATGGCAATAAATAAGCAGATTGTTTTTTTTTTTATTGGAAAAAAATACAAAAAATTAAATACCTACATTAATCATTCATTATTATTTCCGTATTTTAGTACATAGGTTGCTCTTCACTTAAGTACCTTGTGATATAGAACATTTTTGTTTTATTATTATTTATTGAGAAGCACGAAGTGGAGCCATACTATCGCGGCGCTGTTCACGTGCAATTTCTTGTTCTTCTTCAGTCCTTTCATTTGCAGTATTTCGTATTCTTCTTGCATTACGGCTTTGTCGGGAAAGATTTGATCGTCTTGCTCGCGGCATTGTTAATTAAACTTTACTTCACTTCAATTCACCTAAAAGAATATTTCGAAACTCAAATTTTCAACCATACCGAGTTTGATAGTTCACTTCACTGTTTATACGAATGGGCAATGGCACTATCATCATCCATCATCTCAGTCATCTGTCCACTGCTGAACATAGGCCTCCCCAATAGATTTCCACATAGAGCGATCCTGAGTCGCCTGCATCCATCGGCTTCCCGCCGCCTTGACCAGATCATCGGTCCATCGCGTGGGAGGCCGTCCTCTACTATGTTTGCCGGTTCGCGGTCGCCATTGCAGAACCTTGACGCCCCATCGGTCGTCGGTTCTTCGAGCTATGTCCCCATATGGCACTATCATTACATTATAATTGTTCTTCTTCTTTCTTTTAAATAATGGCTTCGTGCGTCTAGCACATTTAGCCAGTGTCAAGTAAGTGATATATTAATAATATTTAATTCATAGTAAATGAGAATGAGTGGTGATAAAAATGATAAATGGTAAATGAGATACCTTCTCCTAAGCCCCTTGAGTCCTCAGTAAAGATGTGGGACTTTACTGAGATCTCACATGGACTCCTTGAGAGAAAATTTGAAAAGTCATATTGCACCGTTTTGTTTGATTTACCAACACTCATATATATTCACAAACACTTGACGGTTAATAATCCACCGTTATTACACATTAATGTAAGAAATATCACAATTTTTAGAAAATTAAACAAAACTGCAGACTTGTCACTTCACTTTCCCGCCAAGAAGTCCAGTCATTATAATTGTTAATTTTAAAAATTTAATAGAAATTGTTTCTTTCTTTCTTTTAAATAATGGCGTCGTGCGTTCAGCACATTTAGCCGGTGTCAAATAAGTGATATATCAATAATAAAAGAGATAATTCGTAATATATGAGAATGTTTGATGATAAAGATGATAAATGGTAAATGAGATACCTCCCCTAAGCCCCTTGAGTCCTCAAAGATGTGGGACTATACTGAGATCTCACATGGACTCCTTGAGAGAAAATTTGAAAAGTCATGTTGCACTGTTTTGTTTGATTTACCAACACTCATGTATGTTCTCAAACACTTAACGGTTAATAATCCACCGTTATTACACATTAATGTTCAAAATATCACAAATTTTAGAAAATAAAACAAAACTGCAGACATGACGCTTCACTTTCCCGCCAAGAAGTCTGAAATAGTTTGAATATTGATTTCTTACAATTATCAAATTGTCATCCATACGTCATTACATAGCTGTCATTATACGTCAATTACATAGCTGTCATTTGCGTTTTGTTATTCCAAGTCTGATTCTTTTTTGTTATATCACGTTTTATAGTGACTGACGTTTCATGTCAGGTCACACGGGAACGCTGTCAAACGGGATAAAAAGTATCCTATGTCCGTCTCCTGGCTCTAAGCTACCTCCCTACCAATTTTCGCCTAAATCTGTTTTGCCGTTCTTGAGTTATAAGTGCAGTAACTAACACGACTTTCTTTTATATATATAGATTAATATATCACTTATTTGACACAGGCTAAATGTGCTAAACGCACGTGGCCATTATTGAAAAGAAGAAAAAAAATAAGTCAAACATATAAAAAACTAAAGTAATTTTTCCTGAAATGTTAAAGAGAATAATGTACCTAGTTCTAAAGTAACAAGGACAGTATAATAATATGTAACTTGTTCCCCCACCGCAACTCATATATTCAAGAACTTAGAAACCCTTTCGTGTACCAAACCGAACTCATGTATTACCCTTAGCTGTAATGAAAATACAACTTTTCGTACGGATTATTTGACCAAAGCTCGACTATGGTGTCCCTGATTTGTGTATTTCTGCAACTTTCAATTATTTCTTGTATTATTTTCCATACTAATGTTACTTATTATTATTAAATGCTTATTATTGACATATATGACCTGCACTCCGGTAATACGGTTATGAGTTCGATTCCCATGCAAGAGCAATATTTATATGCATGAACATAAGGACTTATTCTGTTCAGGGTGTTGGCTACGTATATTAATGAATATTTCCAAAAAAAACACGAAATATCGTGAACATACATACAGTCACGTCTGTTTCCCCGAAGGGGTAGACATAGTCATATTATACGCCTACACTTCGCTATTTATATAGTTGGTCCTACGTAATAGGCGGCGAGCCTATTGCCGTTAACGGAGAACTGTTATATTTGCCAGAACCTCGTCCGTTGATCGGCAGATGCACCACTTGCAGGTGAAGTTGACTTAGGCTTCTTAGGTATTGGTAAGATCCCTATACAAATATCACAAAACCCTACCTAAACACCTTAAAAAATAGCATGGTTGACCTAAGTCATGAAAGCTCTGATTTAGTTAATTATTTTCTTAGTATTATGTTTACATAACACGCGACTTTGTCCACGTGACCTATAAATCTTCCTTTTGAATTGTTCTGTCTATTCAAAAAAACCGCATCAAAGTCCGTTGCGCTGTTTGTATGATCTAAGCATACAAAAGGGCAGACAGACAAAGCCGAGCCAAGCCGAAAGCGACTTTGTTTTATACTACATATGTAATGATTTACACTAAATACCTACTTACCACCGAGTGAATATCTCAACAAAAAAACAAAAAACTAGGAATAAACAAAAGATGGTCGTCCTACTCCCGTCCCAGGTTATCCCGGTCAAGTCGAATCTAACCCGGGTAGTTAGCAACTCCACCCACACAAGGCTAAACCATATAGATTAAACTAGTTGCTAACTATGAAAACCTTTCGACTTCCGTCTTAATTAGATGCGGATAGGTTTATGTGATATTGAAATTGGATGTTTTAACGAGATCGGTTGAATTGTGGTTTTGTTACATGTAAGCTTATAAACTATTAGTGTGCCGTTTTTTAAAATTAAATAATTAGTTTCTATGAAACTTTTTCGTTTAACCATATATACCTATATTATTCTCTATGCCTTAATATTATGCAAGCATGTGACCCACCTAAATTACTTTGAACAATTTATCATGAGAACGCTTGCAGTAGTACTAGGGGCATTAAATTAACATGAATATTTGTTCTGATCTGAGTGTTTTTCTATGTATTTTAAGTATGTATTTACGAATAAAAATATTATATTTTATGTTTATCCGTTATTTAGTATCTTAAACACAAGTTCTTAATGATACTCATCTTGGAACTAAATTATTGGTGTAATTGTCAGCAAATATGTATTTGAGACTACGAATAATAATTGATACCAGCACGTGGCTGACTTTTCATGCCGTTTCGTTATGCTTTACGAATAACTTCTTGCCTTCTTTGAGGCGTCCCATTCCACAACCCGAAGCAAAGCGATAGAAAGCGTTCCATGCGAGAGGATATTATGTATAAGGTGTGAGAAAGAATAAAAGAACTCTTTGCCGACCCCCTTTATTGTTAAGGTTGGCCTTAGAAGTAGCTTAACGCTTTAGAAAATTGTAGAAACGGTTCAGACAATGTTTGCCTTCAAGTAGTAACATTGCGACTTACTGCTAGCGTTCTAGTTAGAGCGACATAGTACTATAATTGTTTTTTTTTTAAATATCCTCTTAAAATCACACCAATTATTTAGCTCCAAGATAAGTATCATTAAGAACTTTTGTAATGGATACTAATGTATACTTAATATACATAGAAAACACCCAGACCAGAACAAATATACGTGTTCAAGCACACAAACAATTGTCCTGTGTGGGAATCGAACCCACGACCTCAGGAGTGAAGTGCAGGTATACTGACCTTCACGCCATATCGGTCGTCAATTGATTGACTCCACCCAATATTCTATTGCACAGAGAGCAATTATTTAACACAGTTGACGTCTATTAACACAGTTCCAGGTGTTCTTTCGCTAAACAGACAAACGCTATACCGACGTTACTGAGATATGTACCTTGCCTATTCTATCGCGAAGCATATTGCAGTGACATTGATTGGGATTTTTTAAACCTTTTGGATCCTATGATCAATTAATAAAAATGAGAAGAAAACAGAATGCAACAGATTGCAATGAATTAGTTAATAATATTAAACTTGCTGTTCCCACCAGAATACCGCGTTACCCTATCACCAAACCATTCCACATTCCATTTTGCAGAACCAATGTAGGTAAGCGCTCACCCCTGGCACGAATCTGCAGTGAATACAACTCTTTGTGCGGGAGCTCGGACAATTTTGGCATTTTTGTTCTCGATTTTTTGATTATGATTTTATGTTTTTTTATCTGTATCTTTATTTTTTAAGTAATTGATAATATTTTGATTTTTTTTATTTGTATCTATTTAATTCCGTCCATGTTATAAAATAATTTTCCTAACGAATTAACACCCTAGTTTGTAGTAATTTTTGTTTATGTTTACATGCAGTGAATGTTGTGTACATCTGTTAGAGATATCATACAAGTTCTCTGTCTCGGCCATAAAGTTAAAAAATGTATTTTTATGTATATTGTTGATGTACCTTATTAAATAAATAAATAAACATATTTAGCAACAGTTACCTGTTCTGTCTATTCTGTGCCATGGAAGGATTTATACCATATGTTGATATTCATGTCATGATTTGAATCTACAAAACCAAACAAAAATCTGTTGAAAAACCCCTTTAGTTTCCATTTTCTGCAGTCGCCAAATAAATTCCACAACCTGCCGGCACAACTTTTATTTGAAAGTTCCACTGATATATAAGCCTGCCACCAAACGAAGCCCACAGGGATATTTCAAAAACGCCTAGCATCAATCAAATCTGATGTTCCGGAAAAATGGGACGCCAGAAATAAACCGACATTGGAGACCCGGTGTAACACAATCCCCGACAGATGGCGCTCAAATGCATTTTCTGATGAATTCAGGCAATGACGAGACGCTTTAAAATACATATTTGTGTACAGATTCACCTTAATTATGTAACCTTTTGGTTACTGAAGTTTTTTCATTGACTGACAAGTGTTTAAAGACAATGAAGAAGTTCTTCAAACAAAAACAGGATAAACGCTGCGATTATGGAAGACTAATTTATTTTATATTCTAATTTTTCGAAAACATAATACTAAATCGTACAATTACAATTAAAATGATAACTGTGCGCAGAAAAGTTACAAATTAAAAACTACTATTTTAGGTACAAACAAAAAACCACTAAGGGGCAACAAAAAAGATCTAAAGTTAAACCAGGTTTTAAACTAGTCCTGTCACTGTCTTCGTTTCATCAAGCAAATGCTATACATTGTTTTGTCTAACAAAATCTATATAATTATATACTTTGTCTACGATCTTATGCAATTAAGTAATAGAAACTTATATCTACTATTAGGGTGAAAAGCAAAGAAATTTTTTGTTAACAAATACGCCTTAGTAGGCTGGCGCAACAAAATTGACAATACAATCTCTAAAATTTGCAGAATTTCACATCTAAATAATTTTTCCCAGAAAAAATCCTTGATGCGTTTGTATAAAACAGATTCTAAATTGTGTTTGTCCGAAAAATACGGCGTTTATACAAAACAGGCTGAAAGTTTAAAACAAGTTGTAACAACCCAACCTTTAAGCTGGTAACTACGAGATATATAATATTTTTGTTTAAACCCTCCACATTAAGATGATTATAATTTACATTATCTACATCTGACGCAAAAGTATGTTGATCATTTTAAATTAAAAAATAAAATAGTGAAAGTAGTGAAAGCACTTTGTTGAAATATCGCTCGATCGGTCTGAAAAATATTTAAAGCTAGAGATGAAATAAAAAATAAAATAAAATATACTTTATTGTCTTTAAGATCAGAAGGAACATTTAGATTAGTCAAATATATTTTTTAACAACTATTAATATTTATTATTAATATATATTTTTTTGACAATTACACCAATTATTTAGTTCCAAGATAAGTATCATTAAGAACTTGTGTTATGGATACCAAACAACGGATAAACATACTTAAATACTTTTTTTTTTTTTGTATATACATACTTGATATACATAACTATAAAAGGGATATGAGCTGTACTATGTACAAAACTATGTCCTATCCTAAAATGTAAAATAAATCACAATTCATTTCGTAGTGTAAAGCCAGCTTCAGACGATTGGAAAAATATGTATAGCTTAAGATGTAGTATGTATATTGTTATATGAAATCTATGTATAAACAATTCCATTTCCTAATTTGGTAAACAATAAACATTAATACGCTGAGATGTAATATATTTTATATTACATCCCGCAGTGGGTAGCTAGCTTTAAGCGTGTCGTCTGAAGGAGAAGTGGGGGAGGTTTCTCGAAGCAACTAGGTTAAAGGTACATTAAACTGAACCCTTAACGTAAGAACTTTGTATTACTACTTATACAGAGATCGATTGGCACTTAACAATTACATCATCATATCAGTCTTATTAAATCCACTGCTGAACATTAGCCTCCCCAAAAGAATACATTCTATTGGGGCTATGTGCCAATCACCATGCATGCGGGTTGGTGATCGCAGTTCAAATCAGTACGTAGTATGTTGCTGCTGCCCATCATCCGATAGGATTTCTCGTCGTCGACTCTCACGACTCCCCGTGAGATGAGAGGGGTGGGTATTCAAGGCCGGTACCACACAGCACGGAAATTACATAATGGAAAGTATTTCCATATCGACCTAGAATCTTGAGAATCCTCAAGCCAGCATCTTCTCCGTTTGCGTCTTACTGCTGAAGACGGGCTTCATCTCACGAACCATGACCATGAAAGGGGTATTAGGCCATACTCCATCACGCCGACCCACTGTGGATTGGCGTAGTTTTTTAATCAATCTCTACACCTCTTATACGTATGGCAAACGGAGAAATATATATCTGGTTCCAAAGGTGAGAGGGTGTTCGATCCATACTCCATCACGGACCCAGTGGAGGCAAATTCTTTAATCGTTCCCAAGACCTTTAACACGAATGGCAAACGTAGGTTTCATTGTTAGTGCCTAACTACCCGACATACAGATGGGGATGGCTTCATACTCGGAGCATACTTACCTCTTGAAAATTTTAAATAAATATTTTTTTGTATTGTTACTTAAATTTTTTCTTATCTACTATTATTTTACGCAGGTAAACCCAGCAAGGTTTACGTGATAGGAGTAAAGTGTCAGTATATATTTTTTGTTTTTCGACAGTAAAATCAATTTATTTTTTTGAGGGATAAAACAGCTGGTAATCGTGTGATAGTGAATATTTAATAAACGTTTTTAATTGCTCTACCTAAATGTCTTATAACTTCATCATATTGTCTGCATAAAATTAATTTTACTAATGACCAATTATTACATTACGATTTATGCAATTTTCTATGATGAGAATAAAAAGTGCTTTTGTTCCAACCTTTGGACAGATAGAATTTTCGCAGACCTATTAGCAACTCCTCAACCGATTATACGATTACAAAACTAGACGACTTTGATTGCCAGCTCTTGTCTGCCAATATTCTGCCCGCAGTGAAAAAGAAACTCTAAGTATTGCTTTGGACAAGAGATGGAGAACGGACAAACAAAGCGAAATTTAAAAAAAAAACAATGTAGCAAAATAATATTGTTTGTCTATATTATATTTTTATTATTTAAATATTTAGTCGTAAAATTTTATTGCCTATTAATTAGTTAAATAGGAAGTTACTTTTTTCATAATTTTATTGAGTACCATATTTGTAAGGCGACGTAAGAAGTATTGCAACTTTCTCTGAAAGTAAGTACTCATTATATAAATGAGCATTAAATCACTAAACTTTAATACACAATTTTCAGTTTAAATCCACTTAACCCCCATACAATAAATCTGATTGTACAATTAACCTACTAAGCCTGATAGGATCATTAGTAAAAGTATACGCAGCGTGGTGGGGTCCAAAATATATGGGTGACACTTTAGACGTGACGTCATCAAAATGCAGAGCAATCAACGGTATTGACTAACACGCGATTCACACGCGAAACGTGGTAGTATTGGCAAAATTAAACACATTTAACGCTGCTGTATTTTTTTATGAATTACCCAGTAATCCTGATACCGCATCATTGTTAGATAATGCAAAACTTAGGAAAAGCACAAAAAATATAGGTGACAAATTCGACGTGTCGCCTAATGACGACACGTCTAAAGTGACCCAGAGCAATCAATTCAATTGACTATTAACACTGAAAGAAAGAAAGATAAAACATTTATTCGGTACCATGTACAAAATTAAAAAATAATAATATGAAACTGAAGATACTTTTATCTTACACGATTATGAAAAGGTATCTACTCAGCATATGCCGTAGCATCTAAGTGACGCCTCGACGCTGGTCTTCCGTAGATACTTGAACTAAAATAATATATAGTAACTAAACAAAAATATTACAATATGAAAAGAGGGCACTGATACAAAGAGTGTTTATTAAGAGATATAAATTACAGATTAAAATTGAATCCAAGTTAATATTATATATTATCATATATCATATATATTATAATATATAAAACAAAATATTTATAGTCATTTCAAAAAAGAATACATAAAAATTTACACTACTACTTAGTTATTTGTAATTTTCTTTGAAAGCACGTAATGAACTGAAGAACTGAAGCACGTAATGAAAACTGCCTGTTTATTTTTTATAACTGATTGAATCATTGCAAGAGAGCTAAGAGCCGGTTGGAAAATTATCAAATGACCGTCTTTCGCTGTGGGTTAAGCGGAGGGTGTGTCAGACTTTAACTGACTAAAACCCATCCATGTTCCTTCTTAAGCCTATAAACACCAAGGCCGCGGTAACCCTTTCGAACATTCCCGCATAGACCTTAGAGCCTGAAAGCGCATAATTAGGACATAAGAATCACCTAATTAAATGCAGAGCAATTAACTAAATGAACTGACGGCCAGTTCACACGCGAAACATGCTAATATATATTTATGCACATTAAACACTGCTGAACAATTTTTCTTACAGATTGACAGGTTGCAATTGAGCTATTAAGCCTGATATCGTTTTATTAGTAAGTACACGTGCAGCATAGTGCAAGCCCTAATGTTTAGGTGAAACTTTAGACATGGCGTGATGAAAATGCAGAACAATCAATAGTATATATGACCAGATAGTCGCTCATAATTTAAAGTCTTATTTACTCAGTCATTTCGTCACCTTATAAGCCCAATCGACTCATACTTGTGTATCATTTTCAGTTCCAAAAAACAATATTACGACTTCAGTTTCAAATTAACCAATGGTATAAGTGACTGTGTGCTAATACACCTTAATATATTTTACTACGCTCGAATAGTTTGTTAATTTTCCTACTTTAAACAACATCAGAGCACGCAAGCCCCAAACAACAACAAAAAAATATCATAGACAAACAAACACGCCGAAGCAAAAACAAACTACTTGAATAAATAAAATAAAAAATATATATGATCATGACTTGATGACACGCCTCCCAAATAACGAGTGTACATAACGCAAACAAACAGAAATGAGAGAGAAAATAAAATACATCGCTTACGAATCCATTAAACAGATTACATTCTTGGCTCGGGTTTGTGATACGACATCGGGCAAAAACAACGTAACTACAGGAATGAGGATAGTAGTGACGTGTAGCCGAGGTCTTTGCCAAAGCCTTTTTGTCATAACAACCTTACCAAATTACGAAGCTCGTTATTTTATATAGAACTGGCTGCTGGTAGCTTTAATTCTTATATCGACACTGATACATTACAATTTTCATATGATACGACATATGATCAGTGTCGATATAAAAATTAAAGCTACCAGCAGCCAGATCTATAATCTTAATCTTAATTTTTAATAAACCTTAATCTTTCTCATGGTGTACAATAAAGAATAAATTATTATTATTATTAATCCTCATTGCTTTGTCGTTAGTAACTATAACTGATGTATTTTGATTTATGAAATTACGGAAAGTGTTTTTATAAATGTCAACATTCAAATTTTAGAAACGTTGGATTCTTATTTGTTTTTTGAGTTTAAGGAAGTTTTGAAGATCCTTATCAAGAACATCTTGCTTTGCTCAAGTCTCAGCAACATGGCTAAATTTAAGCGGTCTCGTGTTTGGCTTCTTTTAGATGCTTTGCCAAAAAATGACATTCTATCTAAGGAATGTGCGACGACGTTGAAGTGACGTCACAGATGCGAAAATAAAATTTGTCACGCAGACGAAAGCTGGTCAACTCATCACTGTAAGCTTGTGTTTTCATTGAGAAGTTCTAAAGATCGAATAACGTTCATGAATGACGCACAACCGACTGTAGAATTTTCTTTCAATAACCACTCAGTCTCAGACACGCAGTTGCGTAAGTGTCTGACACTTAATTTGCTGCTGTTATTATTTTTAAGTGTCTCGTCATCAGCTTAATCTAGTTTCATTTGAAAAAAGAGAAGTTGAAGAAAAAATATTTAATTTTCTCATCGACAGCCAAAGTAGTTCTTACACAATATTACATTATATGTACGTTTCACTAGTTTTATTTTCAGGGATTGTCTAAAGCTACCAAAATAAGAAACAGTAATAATGAAGCGCTCATAGCTCCTTGGATGGGTGTCCGTTTGTGTGGCATTTGAGATCGAGCGCTTCCGTGCTGCGGAAGAACGTAAAGCCGTTGGTCCTGGCCGGGTATCACTTAATGTGGTAGTCGTAAAGCCACATTAGAGGCCTAATTGGGCGGCTTGAAAAATTCTCACAGCAGGACGCCATACAGGTGTAGCCTCCGCCATTCCGCACTGGGTCAGCGTGGTGGAGTATGACCCAATACCCTTGCACCTTGATATGTGAGAGGAGGCTCGTACTCAGTAGTGGGATGTGGATGGGCTATGATGATTAAGAAAAAATTAACTTTTAACAGAAACTTAATACGTTGCTTATAAGTAACATTTTATGTTATCTTATTAAGATTTTATAGTGTAATGTTTCCCCTCTTTTCTCGGGGAGTTGTAAGAGTCGACGAAGAGAAATGTTACCGTATGATTGTCAACAGCGTCAACAACTCGCCTGCCTAGAGTAGTTATTATGGGCAAACACCCCCCGTAGAATGTAATTTATTAAAGAGGCCAATGTGTGCACTTTATAAGACTGATATAATGAGTAAAATATTTAGAAAAGGTCTTCACCGTCTCAAAAACTGAAGTCTTCTGCCGAGCATAGATCTCTCAAATGCCTTTCCACAACGATTGGCCTTGAGCCGCCTGTTTCCCCCGGCTTCCCGCCTCAGATAAATAATCTGTCCATCTGATGGGAGCCTCTACTATATTAGCTGGTTCGCGGACGTCACTGAAGAACGTCATCGGTTTTCCAAGCTATGTGCCCAGCCTACTGCCAGCTTCAGCTTGCAAATCCGTCTTGCTGTGTCACGCTTTAGTTTTCCTACGTATTTCCTCATTCAAAGTCAACATCATTTATTTAAGTTTAGCTCAAGGAAGCGCTCGTAAAAGACACATTCCTAATTGTAAACATTCCTGAATTACAGAAATAAGAACCTTCAATGAAAACGTTAGTAATGAATATTCAATCTTATTAAGATATTAATTTATCGACATAACGCGACAGGCTCACAGGAAATATATGTAAAAATACGTGATCAATTTTTTGCGACAAAATTAATTGACACATCTTTAAGAGACATCCAATAATTAGTTAAATTATGGATAAAATTAATTACACATTCTGGTGATTATTTAGCCCATACCTATTAAGTAATTATGACACATGAACGCATTTTGACGGTTTGGTTAATTACCATTCCTTTTACACAATAAACACATGTTAATAATAACAACAATGATTACATTTTTCTTTGTTTTGGGCTAAGTATGAAAAAGCTGGTCATGTACGAGTCGGTTTCATACACCAAGGATTTCGAACCAACTTGTTTTTGCCGTTGAAATACTATTGTTTCCGTATATGACATAGGTCGCGATTAATATACCAACTGTTAATAAGTTTGTCATCGCCTTTTTTTTTGTTTGAACAACAAAATAACATTTTTTAAACTTGTGCTATACTGTGAGACCATGCTTCTTCTGTGTAATAGGGATCCTACCAAGACCTAAGGATCCCAAGCCATCCTCACCTGCAAGTGGTGCACCTGCCGATCAACGGACGAGGCTCTGGCGAACAAAACAGTGCCCGGTAAGCGGCAATAGGCTCGCCACCTATTACGTGCAACGAACTATATAATTGGCGAAGCGTGGGCGTATAATATGCCTCTGCCTACCCTTTCGGGGAAACAGGCGTGAATGTATGTATGTATTTTTGTTCTCAAATTTCATGAACATAGCAGCATAAACTTACGGTCTACTACGTAGGTTTTGATTCTGCTGTAAAATAGTACAAAATAATAATTCAATGGCCGTATTGTTGGATTACATCGATTAGATATATAAATATTAGATGTTAATTTTAACTGAATATCTTCACGTGTTCTCGAGAAAATAGAACAAAATTACCGAGTAACCCGTTTACATACGTCTACAAACCGTTTTTGTATAAATCTATCTCAATCAAAACATTCATTAATAATGATTAAAGGCCGTTTTTACCCTAAAACTTCGTTATATGGGTGATGTGCATGTTTGTTGTAGATTAATTGTTTTCTAGGCCTAAGGATGAATATTAAATACTAGTGTATATTATCATACAACTTATGCGTAGTAAATACTTTTAGATATAATTTGTTTTTATTGTGTTGGTAACATGAAATAAAGTGATTTTCATCAATGGTGTCTGAAAGTTATATAGTAATTATTACAAAATATGTTTTTATGTCTGTTTCTTATGGACTTATCTCTGGAATAGTTGTACCTTTCCGTAGTATTATTATACTTTATGGTTGTACCGACTTTAAAGAATTTGAACTAATTCAGGATTTTTTTTTACCCAAGAAATAACTAACTAAGTAATTGTAGGCGTGAGCTCATGTCACTTTGGCTTTTTGTTTTAGTTAATGTTTTACCTACATTAATTAGCTTAAAATGAAAAGCTCTAGTATCGAGAATACAAAACAGGCATTTCAATTTAATTTATGCGTTTCTTTTTCTATTACATATCGTTGGGCATAGTGCAAATCCTCGTAACTACTATTGGATAATACCGCGTATCTGAAAAATTTTGCTCATTTAAGTTAATGCGCGTAATTGTCTCAGAGCCTAAATTATGTACTTTCAGAAAAATCTTTATACAACAAGAGTTAGAATATATTACTAACTATATTACGTGTAAAAATGAGTCCAAAGTTAGTTGAAATAAGAAAC
Source organism: Musotima nitidalis (assembly GCA_949126915.1). Lineage (NCBI taxonomy): Eukaryota > Metazoa > Arthropoda > Insecta > Lepidoptera > Crambidae > Musotima > Musotima nitidalis. The sequence goes on from OX421431.1 coordinate 10,470,618, forward strand.
TTATTAACTTTTTTTACCTTCCCCTGTAAAACTAGATCTATTGCAGATACGCGGTCTTTACGTATGGTAGTTTCGCGGATTTGCACTATCCCCGACGATATAGAAAATTATGCGTTTTAACAACTTAATAAAATAAACTCGGATATAATTCAAAACGTGTTTCAGCCGTGTTACTCTGATATTAAATTTAAAGCTTTTATTTTAAAATTACAAAATGTCACGCCATGAATTTCGTGAACTTGCAAAAAATAACCTCGGATAACCTTGTCAAAGTTGCGGTAAGGTCACAAATAACCGAAAATGGTTACGGGAAGTTAACCAATATCTGAAGATTCTGCCGAAGTTCTTCAATTCATTTTGAGTGATTGAGCGGGCTTCAGCAGGGCGGGAAGTCGGTTATTGTTTGAGGATCTATTTTAATATCCGTTCAACGGAAATATTGGCCTAGAATTGGCAATAACTTTTTAACATAATATTATATATTACTAGTCTCCCGCAACTTCGTCCACATAAAATTCGATTATATCACAACTTTACATATCATATTTATACTAGCTTCTACGTTTAGCTTCAAAAATTAAGAATTTCCATACAAATTTTGATCCCTTATTTCTACCGGTTACAACAGTTTATTTGCATTAAAAAGTAGCCTTTGTCCTTTCGCAGGCTTTAGACTATCTGTGTACCAAATTGCAGTTGTGTACCAAAGTTCAGTAGTTTAAGTGTGAAGGCGAAACAGACAGACAAGAGTTACTTTCGCATTATTTTATAATATTAGTTTGGATTAAAGTAGGATTAATATCCTATTGCTGCATCTTTACACACAATGTCTGTATTAATGTCTCTTAAAATTGTGTAATGATAAGCTTATTCTATGATTTGCGAGATTCAGAAACGGGTTAATTTATTACATCTAGTTGTTAAAGGCATGAATGTAAAAAAACTATAATTGTGTTAACTATGCCACAAGTTTTATTGAATTTTTAAAGATCTTTTTATATTTCGACAACTGTCCCTTAGAAAGCGCCCAACTTCAATTCGAGTACATTAAGTTTATATGACAAAAAAAATCTTGAAATCGTTTTACTGTAATATTGACATTTACGTCTTTTTGGAACTAGTTGGGTATATGAACTAAAACCCTCTTACCTTAGTTCGTAAAAGGACAGTGCTCAGTAGTGGCACGATAATGGGCTGAGAGTTAATGATATGTCAAGTATGAAACACTAAATGTACTTACCATATCCATTTGTCACAGAATTTGAAATCGGGTATGACTATTAATGCGCACTTTAGACACATCTGTTATTTGCTCCAACTGCTCTGAGTAGCTAATGGTTATGTTGTTCATGTCCTTATTAACATATCTTCAGCCTAATTTTGAAATTGCGAAACTCCAAAATATACAAAAAAAAAATTTTATGCCATCTACTGTCAAATTTGAATCATCATCATCATCTCAGCCATCTGACGCCCACTGCTGAACATAGGCCTCCCCAATAGATTTCCACATAGAGCGATTCTGAGTCGCCTGCATCCATCGGCTTCCGGCCGCCTTGACCAGATCATCGGTCCATCGCGTGGGAGGCCGTCATCTACTACGTTTGCGAATTCGCGGTCGCCATAGTAGAACCTTGACGCCCCATCGGTCAACGGTTCTTCGAGCTATGTGCCCCGCCCACTGCCGCTTCAGCCTGCAAACTCGCCTCGCTATGTCGGTCACTCCAGTCCTCCTACGGATTTCCTTATTTCTGGTTCGATCACGTAGGGACACTCCGAGCATAGCTCTCTCCATTGCACGCTGAGCGACTTTGTGCTTTCTAATAAGGCCCATAGTCAGGCACCAAGTCTCAGTACCGTACGTCATCACATAAATTTGAATGAAATGAAATAAAACTTTATTTAGACATAAATACATTTCAACAAAGAACAGAATTCAAAACAGTAAACAATTTTTACACATAAGTTTACATAATATAGTATGCCTAAGTAATTACGAGATCTATCGTTAGGACTTTTCCTAACTTCTCAAGTCCTAAGTAAATATTTTATTAGTCATGAACGAGTTGGAATAACATCTATATTCAATTAGTGCCTTAACTATGAAAAATAAACAGTGTTTACTTCCTCTCAAATAAATTTGTTTAAACATAAGCAGTTTCAAAATAATGCTGACTATATGTTTCAGGTTCTGCAGTAAGGTTATTCTCTGGAATATCTGTTTGAGTCTAGTGTTATGCAGCACGTCAGGAGTGAGAGCGCTTGTGAGAACTTGTTACTGGGCTTATCCTACAGTAACAATCGGATGCAATTTTTTATTAACCGCAGCAACTGCTTATTTTTCAGGAATTATGTGACAATTACGATATGAAATATCTTTAGTAAATTATAGAATGTAAAATAACTGTCATCATCTTAGACCATTAACATCTCACTTCTAAGCACGAGCCTCCTCTCACATACCAAGGTGCAAGGGTATTGGGTCATACTCCACCACGCTGACCTAGTGCGGATTGGCGGAGGCAGGCGTATGGCATCCTGCTGTTAGAATTTTTCAAGCCTAATTGGGCTTCTCACATGGCTAAACGACTACCACATTTAGTGATAACCGGGACCAACTGCTTAGCGTGCCTTCCGCAGCACAGAAGAGCTCAATATCAAATGCCGCACAAACGGTCAACCATTCAACGACTGACCTTTATAAACTCTGCTTTACTTCGGTGATCGTCTCCGACCACTGAGCACCGCGGAGCTACGAGCGCCGAAACAACTATTCTCTAACTCATTCATAAAATGACAATACAACTTTTCAAAGAAAAGGCTTTTAAGGCTACTCTTAATATTTTTTCGTTTTATTGTAACAATTTCGTGTCTGCCTTTAAAATATCTTATTATAATTGTCCTTAAAACTACATACTGAATATATTAAAAACAAAAGACATAAAAACAAAAATATTTTACAATGTTTGGCTTATAAGTGCAGCAAAACATGTATTGGAACAGGGCCCCTATTTTCTGCACATCATTAAGGCTACAGTTAGAATAGTGAATGCTTGGTAAATATTTTTTTTAATAAATCTCATGTCTTGAAAAAAAACCAATGTGTCAATACTTTGTTTACAAAAGATTTACCAAAACTAAGATTAACAAAAACATGAAATACATTATAAATTGGCAAATTTTTCATAGGTATTTAAATTAACAAAATAAACTGTAATCCAAATGTTAGAAAGATAATTTCATCTAACAACATTCAAAGCACAATTTGACTGTAGTTCTATGTTTAACAACACACAAAGCTGAAGTCAAATACTACCATGGATAATAGTTAAATAAACCGCATCGCATATACTTGTATAGTAAGCCGAACTTCGGTACAAGCACACCGAACATTTCGGTACAGTATTTACCTCCGCGAATCCGAGTGGAAACTCTCTGATCTGTGCTGACGCGAGATTTCTGCTTAACAGACAGGTAAATTATTAGATATAGAGACTTACGTCATGTGCCTAGTGGTTATATTCCCTTAGTTTATTAATTCGTTGTGTTTTATAATAGTTTGCCCAGATCAAATTATTTACCAGTAACCAAAATATCTACTTGTATGTACAAATGTATAGGGATCCTACCAAGACCATCGGGGCCAATGCCAACCTCACTTGCTAGTGGTGCACCTGCCGATCAACGGACGAGGCTTCGGCGAACATAACAGTGCCCGGTAAGCCGCGATGGGCTCGCCACCTATCGCGTGGGGCTTACTATATAATTGGCGAAGTGGGGCGAATAACATGCCTCTGCCTTCGGGGAAACAGGCGTGAATATGTTTATGTGCTTTTCCAATATTTCGGATATAGCCGCATAATTTTAAACCTTTTTTTTTTTTTACGTCGGTAACAAAATGCATTTACGCACTGCCTTCCGGCCAAAGGGGGACCGAAAGGGGGTGTGGGACTCACCACCGGCAGACACGACCGCCAAGTAATACCCACTAAAAATCTTCCGACGACGCCCGCCGCTTGTTGAGAAAGAGGCGAGGGCCAGTACCTGGGTTGCAGCTTCTGACACCCCGCCTGCGCCAACGTCCCCCGGACCAAAACCGGGAGGACCTCTTCAGAGAGGCGCAGTGGACGCGCCCCTCCTACCTCCCCTTGCGACCATAGCGTGTGTGGCCGACTTCCCGGAGGGTCCATGGTTAGACAGCAGGGGCCCCCTGCCCCCACTGCCTAGACCCTCCTGGCGCTGCTGAGCGGGCCCTCCTGGCCCGCCCACTGCGCCCTCCACAGGTCCCTCTTAGTTTCCCCCCGGTAGTCAGTACTAAGGGCACCCAGAGTCGTCGGTCTCTGGGTGTTGCCTTTCCCTAGCGCCTCCTGCGCCCTACCGGGAGGTACTCAGCCCCCCCACCACGACAAGGTGGAGACCAGTCGGGGGGGGCATAATTTTAAACCTAGGATAAAATATCTCAACTATTTGTTAGATATAAACTGTATTCTCATTGTATGTAAACTGTAATTTTTCATAAGAAATGTAATTAAATCTTTGAATCTTAATCGCCAGCTTTGGGAGTTGATAGTCTGCTCAGTTCGTAGGTATGTGCTAAACGAGGAAGTGAGCCTATAAAAGCAACTTAATTATTTAATTAAGGAGAAATGTAGTCTGCTTTGTGACGGTTGGCATGTGCCATTCCATCGTCCTTGCTATTTGACGCTTCGCTACAGGACCAAAAGGCGGCATAAAACTTCTCATTACGAGTTGTAAGGCCGGGAACATGAGCCGCTGTCCAATGTTAAAACCCGGTAAGGGGTTTTTAAGAGAATTGGCATAGTCGTGATTACGCTTATTTGAAAGGTATGTGGAGTAGTCAAGATATAAGTAAGGGGATTTTTAAGGCAAAAGTCGCAAAGGATCACAACCAAGTTATGTGAATAAACGCGAACAAGCATAACAAAAATAAAGAATTTATCACGTATCAAGAAAGAGGATCAATATTTTTTTTATTGTTTATGTATTTGCAGCACCTAGACATAAAATCAGCATCATTTGGAGGTACTAGGTATGTAGAAAAAGAGTCCACGAATAAATAAACATAAGTAATTATTTATTATAAGTAATCCCTTAAAATACTAACGCAATATAGTCGATCTTACGACACAAAAACGGTGAATAAGGCCTACATTTTTGCCATTTCATATTGCCTTTTAGTAATTACATAAGACTGTGATGACTGTGCGTTAGATAGATAAAATAAACTCTGACCTTTAATTTGCTATTTTGTCTGTACTATCAGCAACACATCAGCTGCTTTCTTGCATTGCATTTCTTGTATTAAGGTTTAGGTAGATACTAGGCTGTTTACTGGTTATAAAATTTATCTATGTACTGCTTAGACATAATCAGTTTATTTTACTTTTTGACACTCTATCTGTAAGGCAATGCAATGAAACTGACTTAGTTTGGAATTAGAACGTTGTATAAGATGTTCAAGAATATTTAATTTTTTGCTACTAATCGTGGAATGAAATATTATTATTGCATTCCACGTCCGTGTTTTACAAATAAACTTATGTTTATTTGTAAAACAATTAAAATGACGAATAAAAATATCCATCCCATATTTAATATATAAATATAAAAAATAGTCCCTTACTACGTTCTGACACATAGAAGCCATGCGGAACCCTGTTTATATCACAATAAAACGGCATTTTACGACGGAACCATCCAGCAGGCCGCTCTTTCAGCCACTTTTTTGGGAACAGCTGCACAAAGGGAGAATGGAACGCCTTTTTACAGTCAGTTGTACCGACGTGAGAGCACGCTGAATTTTTTATATCGCTTTCATCAAAACCATGTTGTTATTAGCCTTACATCGTTAAAGCTTTACAAAATGTCTTTCAAAAAACTAAGAAGTATTAAGAATTGATAAAATTTAATACATCCAATAAACGCGAAGTGAATTTTTTGTAATTTATCATTTAGGCAAGTGATGGATTAAAAATATCTTTGGTCGTGAAGACATCGTTGTTCTGAGGCTCCTATCTTACCTCAAGATGCCCTGTGTAAGGGTGAAACACGTGTCGTGTTAAATAGTTTCTCGTTTCCGGGACCCAACGGCTTAACGTGCTTTCCGAGCAAGCGATAGTTACGCACATAATTTTGAAAAGTCATAGGCGAACCAGTCTATGGGTCTTGCTACTGGGTTCGCTCTCGCAACGATAATGTCTTAATGTCGGTCCTAATTGCGAATAGTGCATATGTACCGTAATGTCACTATGTAATTAAACTGTCCCGTAATGATCAATATGTTTGAATGCCAAAAGTTAAGACCAAGTAAAGTTATTGAAATCATTTATGAATCATACAATGTAATTTATAAATAAACTATACATATTAGAGACCAATGTTATTTTGTATCGTCAAAATGACTACATAACATCATGAATGTAAATAAAATTAAAGATTATTCCTGCACTAATATTAACTTACGTATAAAAGAGAATCTTTTAATGAAACGACTCTTCGTAATATAACTACACACGAGCAATACTGTCCATTCGTAGCCAACGATAATGTTCTAATGGCGGTCTTAATTGCGAATACTGCATGTGTATAGTAATGTCGTAGCCGAGTCGGCCCGACTCGCTATACGGACTGTGTAATTAAACCGTGTCCTGTATTGATCAATACGTTTTAATGGCTAAAGTTAAGGTATCAACTAGTAAAAAGGCAGTTTAGTATTATTTAATTGAAACTTGGTTATTTGATAATAGGATTTTGTAGCATAAGTATGTTACTCATAACAGTACTAGTATAACTTTGGTTTCGGAATCAATTTTATTGTGGAAGTTAGGCAGAGCTCACAGAGATCAATCCTTCGATGGGTGACCCTTAGTGTGGCATTCGACATTGAATTCTTTTGTGCATCAGAAGGCACACATATCCAGTGGTACCAGTTATTTCAGTAATTATTTGATAGTCATAATATCAAGTTAAAGAACCTAAATTATAAAAGCAGGACGACACACAGCTGCCTCCGCCAATCCTTATTGGCACGCCTGGTGGAGGTGGAGAGTGGGAATATGATCTGAGTAGGCAGAGGCATATAATACGCACACTCTTCGCCAATTATATAGTTGGTCCCACGTCATAGGTGGCGAGTCTATTGCCGCTTGCCGGGCACTGTTATGTTCGCCAGAGCCTCGTCCGTTGATCGGCAGGTGCACCACTTGCAGGTGAGGCTGGCTTGGTCTCCTTAGGTCTTGGTAGGATCCCAATATACACCCCGTTCCGCAATTTCGAGTACCAAATCGTGATTTAAAAAAATAGAATTTATATAAACAAGTCCCTGGTATTGCAAATGTCCGTCGTCTGCGGTTAGCAGTTTCCATCAAAATGTCAGCATTATTTATTGTCACATTGAGGTATTCAAAAAAAGTATGAATGTGAGTAAAGCTAACAAACTCCTTGTTATAATATAAACTCCGTGCTCCTGTTTCTAAACACAGCGAGCAATTTTCTTTACTGAAATTGTATCCAGCCTTCAAGCCCCGTCTTCAGCTTCACACAATACAGCCTAATTATCCTCTACACGTCGCAAGGCACCCTCACAAGCCTACACAAGGCCTAATTCGTCAGTACAATGTTTGCGGGGCTTCCCAGCGGCAAATTGGCAAACAATCCTCGCTTAACGTATGCGGAACTTGGCGTAATTTGTTGCGTTCTGAGAAACATCTTGAGAAGGAGCATAATGTCTTACGTATTTACATCACGAATCTATAGAAATAACCAGCATTTAGATTACTAAATGCTGGTTATTTCTATAGATATATATATTTGGCTTCATTAGAAGCCAAATATGTAGCGGCGTTATTTGTATGTGTTTCCCAAAGGCTATTTTATTTATGTGTACACGTGTGGTTACGAAAAAGTAAGCGAAGGTGTAGTTAGAGCCATATACTACGCCCCCATTTGGCCAATTATATTGTTGGCCTCACACCGAGCCTATTGCCGCTTACCGGGAACTTATATGTTCACCTACCAGAGTACGTTGCTCGTACGTTGATCGGCAAGTGCACCACTTGTAGGTGAGGTTGGCTTGGGCTCCTAATATGTTGGTAGGATCCCTATACACCCCTTTCCTGTTCCCATGACAGTCCCATAAAGCAGCTTTGAGACATCATTTACAAATGCAACTATAAGAAGCCAAGGTTTAGACGGGTGCCTCAAGTACGCGTTGGTGTTACTTCACGCAATACTGCTATATATAACATATAAATAATATAAACTATATAATAAGTTTTTTTCCATAGCCACTATGTATGTTTTTATAGTTTAAAAAAATGACACTACTCGTTTTTCAAATTTCTTTTTTTTTGAGCTTGCGTTGGGTAGCCGTAGTTATAGAGTCGATTCCCTGTGGGACGCCCTGCCTGTTGATAAGCTAAAACTTGAACGCGATACTCTTGATTTATGCCGATGCAGCAAAATGAGACCTCACCTATGTCCTTCAAACGTGGATATTTGTAACAGAAGCGCCTTAAGTTTTGCACTCGACGTGTATAGGGTGATATAAAAGCAAATTTAACATTTTTATTTACTTCAATAACGACAAAAATAACATTAGACAATTTGTCATATCAAATACATTGATATGACAAATTGTCTGTGTGTTGAGTGTTTTCCTTTGTTTATTAAGTATGTATTTACAAAAAAAGTAAAGTGTTTATGTATGTTTTTCCATTATTTAGTATCCATAACGCAAATTCTTAGTAATACTTATCAAGGAACTTAATTATAATTTATTAATTTATATTTACTAATACTCAAGTACAGTAAAAACAATTATAGCACAAGGATCGCTTCATACATCTCTGTAACGTGGCTTACCCCAAATAGATATCGGTAGTCAGAATGCTCAAGGACACAGCATTGTGTGACAAAGTGGTATTGTCCTACAAAACCGGCCACTAATACAATTTTATTAATGTGTCCACCTACTCCCCTGGCATTCGTTCCCTTCTCGAAAGTTCTTGTACATTTTGGAATGTCGATTCAATAGTGCGGATCCTTTGTATAGTGGTAAAATTGTCCATTTGGTTGATGAAACTTAAGTGTACCTACGTCCCATTATTCAACTGAGCACGTTTTGTCGAATATGTCGAGTGTTATTTTAGTTTTACTGGTTTTGTAAAAGTAGTTTGGATTCGGCTTCAAAAACTGTTTTGTCTATTTTGGTTTGTTTACATTGTTATTTAAATATATAGACGCGAATCTAAGACACAAAGGCCTTTTCCAGCTTTTTCCACACTTCACCTATTGAGGTAAGCCATTAAATGATATGCTTATCATAATAGTGGTATTTCATAGAAGTGTATAGAGTCCTACAAATACCTAAGGAGCCCAAGCCAACCTCACATGCAAGTAGTGCACCTGCCGATCGACGGACAAGGCTCTATCGAACGTAACAGTTACCGAAAATCGGCAATAGGCTCGCCACCATGTACACATATTACGTACAATATGCCTTTGCCTTGTATATATGTTATCTTAGAACATACTAGAAACTTCAAGAAAAAGACGTTAATATTTGCAAAAATCAATTTAAAGTCTACTACAATTTATCTGACATCAGCGCTCATAAATAAAGCAAGTCACACAATTTGTTACATTTTAGAAATAAATTAATGTAACAAGAAGATATTTACGTTATTACTTATTACCATGAAACTAAACGCGAATTGATGCCGAGAACGAATCGCTTATATATCGTGAGGTTTAATTAATTAATTCTTTCAATTACTTGCTTTTAATATACAGTTATAAATATATCTACTTAATTAATTAAACAACCACACTCACACTCTCCCACGTGCTATATACAAATACTTATAAATAAGCACTCACTGTATATCTGTATTTTTTATTTATCGTAAAATATGCGCTTTATGTATTTATGTACGTAATGTCCTCTATGCCCATGGAGGGTATAGAGGACATATTTAGGTATATTAAGGGTATATTTAGGTTCTCAAACCAATTGAGTTCGATTCTCACTCAAGACAGATGATTTATTCATTTTTAGTTACTCCAGATATGATTTCAAACAACATTAGCCTTCACCTGTTTTAAGTCATTGTATGAATCAGTGACTGGAAATGCGAAGAATAGAATTATAATACAAATTTATTTATTTCAATAACTTAAGACATGTTTGACATTTTTGTTTGCAAAACTTCCTCTAAGCATAAAGATGCTTATGTTGAAAAAATTGGCTCTCTTATACTCTCATTATCTCACTCTCAGTTACTGAACACAAAAAAGAGATAAATAAAATAAGTTAACAAATTATATATAGTCCTATTTTCTTTATCTATAATCATAGCATTAAGTTTAATTGTGTACCCGATGACTTAAAAGTTTTAAAACGTGTTTCGTAAATACAATCAAAAAAGGAATTACCTGTTCTTATTCTTATAAAAATGTTCACTTTCAAATTTACGTTTGCATATTAAAATTAACATACATAATGTACTTAAAATTATGCATAATAAATTTTTATAAAACAGAACGAGCTTTAAAAAGGCATGTGTAAAAAAATATCATTCTTCGGCTTAGGGTTGTATTTGAGAACCACTCGAAAAATTTCGAGTTCTTCTGCTTGTCGCTTGCTTCTAAACTAGTATGTATATTATAAAGGTAAAAATGTTTCTGTATTTGTATCCATCACTAAAAACAAATAAAACTCAAAGCAATACACATTAAGGCTGTTTTAGAATGATTAATAAAAGCTTGTTCAAACTCAAGAAGGTTTGAAGTCAAATTCTATACCTGTATAGGCAGACATGTGCAGTGTGGTACCGGCCTAGAATAGTGCCACCCCCTCACGGTGAGTCGTAAGAGTCAACGAAGAGAAATCTTACCGGATGATAGGCAGCAGCGTCTTGGCTTAAACTGCGATCCACGAACAGCCTGGCCAGCGTGGTGATTATGGGCACATACCCCCAATAGAATGTAATATATTGGGGAGACCAATGTTCAGCAGTGGACTTTGTAAGGCTGATGTGACGATCAATCGCTAGAAGCGATCGTAGCTCCGCGGTACTAGGTAGTCGGTAACGGTCATCGAAAGTAGTCGTATCGAGCGCATGTTTCAGAAGGCATATTGAACCGTTGGTTCCTGTTGTTACAATATGTAGTCCCTAGGTCAGTGCGGCCTGAATCTTTCTTACCTCCTTTTGGCGAGCCCAGAAGTGAGACGTTAATGTACATCAGTATCTCACTGCTTGGTTTATACTTATATTGTTTTCCATCAATCCATTTCTATGACGCAAGTAAACTCGATTGGTTCCACAATAAGTCCCAAGCCTGTAATGTTTTAATAAAGCCTCTTAGGCGAAGTAATATAAGTGATAGGCGGTCGCCTCCCTCCTTTGTCTCTCTCTGATATTTCTTCAGCATTTTTAATGTCAGTAGACGGTGCTTCCTGGCTTAAACTTGCGACAGGGATATTGTGATAATGTTTCAAAACAATTTGATTCATGAAACTTTCTGTTCTTTGCGTTTTCTTTTAGATTTTTTTGATTCTGATGTTTTGTGTTATATCCCACTTTTAACACAAGGTTGTAGTTTTATGTTGTTAGACATAGAGGGGCTTCTAGGGGATCTAAAGTTAAACCAAGCTTAAAACTAGTGCTGTCACTTTCATTGACAACCGATATTATATAATCTTTGTATGCATGAACATGAATATTTGTGTTTTCCTATGTATATTAAGTATGTATTCACAAAAAAAAGGTATATATGTATATTTATCCGTTATTTAGTATCTATAACACAAATTCCTAATGGTACTTATCTTGGAACTAAATAATTGGTGTAAGTGTCAGAAATATTTATTATTATTATGATTATTTGATAAGACGAAGACAGTGACAGCACTAGTTTTAAACCTGGTTTAAATCTCTTTGGTTTAGATCTCGTTTTGTATTAAGCCCCATAATCATTGATTGGGCGACTGTTTATGCACCTGCTTTTAAAGTTTTGTAAGCTTCGGTAGGTACTTCAAGCTACAGGTGTTGTGTACCATCACCTCCTGCCATGCTGGTCGGTTTCAATGTTATAACAGTTCACCCTACACATCAGCAATAAATAATATTGTAATCAGTGTTGATTTGTGTACGGAAGACAGAGCAACGAGATAACGAATTTATAAAATTTCGCTCTGGTACAAAAAATAGCGCCTTTGAAATTTATTTTAGTTTAAAGGGACTGAACAAACCTTGCTATTAAATAAAAAGGCCAGGAAGGATTTAGCCTGTATTGAACTGAAAGCTCAATCAAATGAAAAACATCAGCCGGACTATATGAGTCCGGTAACCAGTAAACGCTTGCGCGATTTAATAACGTTCCGTGCCATCTATTGGCGAACTTACGAACTAAGATTTATATAGAAAATTTAAATATATTTTTAAACAGGGGCTTATTACAAAATAAGATCAATACTAAAGCTAGGTAGTACTAATACTACATATATGTATAGCTTAACTATAGATCTTATTTTAAAGCTACATACAGCTTAAACTACATAGTGCTGTCACTGTCTTCATTTTGTCAAATAAAAGTGACAGCACTAGTTTTAAACCTGGTTTAACTTTAGATTTTGTTTTATAATAAGCCCCTAAATACCTATGCTCTCGTTTAAAATATATAAAATACCAGTCCTGACAATGTAGTAGCTATTGAAGAAAACAACTACATAGTTTTAATTCGCCTGCTTATTAAACTGTGCAACATAAATATAACAACAAACGAAAAATTGCAGAGAGGCTGAACTTTCCTGTCAAGATATTTTTTTTAGTTTAAAATGAAAACAAAGTAAGTAATAAATATCTCAAACTCAATGACGGTATTAAGATCCACCATTTTGAAAGATACAGCTGTAACATCTATACGTAGTTCAACATAGAATCGGTAGGTGGTCTAAGCTCAGAGCCCATCAATCTTCCCGCGTCCACCGCGGCACGACCCTCTGTAACAAATGGTATTATAACTCCTCGAACCGGAGCGTTCTCATAAAAAACGCATTTCACTCTTAAGCCTTATTTAAACGGGGCATTAAATTATTAATAAAATTTATATTTTTTTATTAAGCGGCGATTAAGGTGTTTTAATTGGTGTTAAATATATTCGTATTTAGTATTTCAAGTAGTTTAGGTACGGGTTACAATATTTTGTTTAAACCCTACTTTAAACAGACACATATATAAACATTTGTACATATACATAGTATAATAATATGATATCGTATTTAATAGAGCTAACGTATTATAATAGTATCTCTGTTGGGTTCTTCTTAGAGAGTTTAGTTTTTTTTGGCCTACGAGCAATTTTTTTATTTGGCGACGATACAAACATACATACATATAATCACGCTTGTTTCCCTAAAGGGGTAGGCAGAGGCATATTATACGCCCACGCTTCGCCAATTAATAGTGGGTCCCACGTAATTGGTGGAGAGCCTATTGCCGCTTACCGGGCATTGTTATGTTCGCCAGATGCTCTTCCGCTAAACGGCAGGTGTACCACTTGCCCCCCCGACTGGTCTCCACCTTGTCGTGGTGGGGGGGCTGAGTACCTCCCGGTAGGGCGCAGGAGGCGCTAGGGAAAAGGTAACACCCAGAGACCGACGACTCTGGGTGTCCTTAGTACTGACTACCGGGGGGGAAACTAAGAGGGACCTATGGAGGGCGCCGCGGGTAGGCCTGGAGGGCCCGCTCAGCAGCGCCAGGAGGGTCTAGGCAGCGGGGGCAGGGGGCCCCTGCTGTCTAACCATGGACCCTCCGGGGAGTCGGCCACACACGCTATGGTCGCAGGGGGAGGTAGGAGGGTCGCGTCCACTGCGCCTCTCTGAGGAGGTCCTCCCGGTTTTGGTCCGGGGGACGTTGGCCGCAGGCGGGGTGTCAGAAGCTGCAACCCAGGTACTGGCCCCCGCCTCTTTCTCAACAAGCGGCGGGCGTCGTCGGAAGATTTTTAGTGGGTATTGCTGCCGGCGGTCGTGTCTGCCGGTGGTGAGTCTCACACCCCCTTTCGGTCCCCCTTTGGCCGGAAGGCAGTGCGTAAATGCATTTTGTTACCGACGTAAAACAAAAAAAAAAAAGGTGTACCACTTGCAGATGAGGTTCCTTAGGTCTTGGTAGGATCTCTATACAACATCTTCGGCAAATCGGCACCTAAGACCGAGGTTGTCTGTCTCGCCTGCACCCGTATCTCGTGGGAAGTGGTGGCAGTTGCCGTCGCCTTTACATAACAGTGGTGCGGTCCAAAGCCATGTACGGGGCCCCTATTTGGGCAAGCTTCATCACGGGTCGCCATCGACAGATCCTGCAGCAGTTGCAGATGGTCATGGTGACTCGTGTCGTTAAGGGGTATCGCACTATGTATCATGAGGTGGCATGAGCGCTCGTCGGGTCTTCCGTGGGACCTCGACGCCTTAGTTCTCTCGGCGGTGTTCTGGCGTGGCGCGCAATCCCGGAGCCAGGGTCGCATATAATTCTACAGCCTTATTTAAGCGGGGTATTTGAACATGGTTATATTTTAATAAGTGGCGATATACGTGTTTTAGATTGTTTTAATTATATTCGTATTTAGTTTTACATTTAGGCATTTTGTTCTGTAGCCTAATTATAGCGCGCAATTATAATTTTGTTATATAAGGACAATTATTATATAATACTTTAGATGGTGTTAATTTTACTTGAATATATTTAGATTTCTCAAGTTGTTCACTCATTATATGTTACGTTTTAAATTATTTTTGCAACAGACAATAAAAAGATAATAATTGTTTTAAATAGTCTAAAATTTTTTTTTAAATTTATTGTGGTCGATAATGAAGACTAATCAATTAAAAGAGGGCTTGAATTTATATTATAGTTTTAATCAATCAATCAGCCAATCGCCGCCGACTGCTGAACGTAGGCATTCTTTTTTGTTTTATTTTTTTTCATTTACGCACTGCCTTCCAGCCAAAGAGGGACCGAAAGGGGGTGTGGGACTCACCACTGGCATTCGTGTCTGCCAGCAGTAATACCAACTAAAAATCTACCGATGACGCCCGCCGCTTGTTGAGAAAAAGGCGGGGGCCAGTACCTGGGTTGCAGCGTCCCTCGAACCAAAACCGGGGACAGTGGATGCGCCCCTCCCACCTTCTTGTTCGACCATAGCTTGTGTGGCCGACTTTTTGGAGGGCCTATGGTTAGACAGCAATGGCTTCCTGCCCCCGCTTTCTGAGATCCTCCTGACGCTGCTTGACGGGCCTTCCTGGCCCGCCCGCTGCGCCCTCCACAGGTCCCTCTTGGGGAACTAATGTCGGTAGTCAGTACTAAGGGCACCCAGAGTCACCAACCTCTGGGTGTTACCCTAAGCCGGCCTCCGGGAGATACTCAGCCCCCCCACGTCAAGGTGGAGACCTGTCCTGGGGGGTGCAAGTGGTGCACCTGCCGATCAACAGACGAGGCTCTGTTTAACATAACATCCTGATGAACAGTAATAGGCACATAATAATAATTACGTGGGAACTAGAATATAATTGGCGAAGTGTGGGCGTGTAGTATGCTTCTGTCTACTCCTTCGGTCAACAGGCGTGATTGTTTGTTTGTATGTAGTAGGTACTATAGGTACGCTTATAAAAGAAAGTATGAGCCCAGTAGAGGGCGAATAGCAGCTGAAATTACGATAAATTGGACAATGTTTCATGTTTAAATTCTGACGGTTATTCTTAGCAACTTCCAGAGACTACTTCAGAATAACTAATACATCCACCAACCATACTATTCAGTGGGTTTATAAAGATTATTTGCATCTATATTTGTTGCCTTTACTACCGAATCGTTTCTGAACTTCATTAATATTACTCGAGTTCGTAGCGTATACACTCCTATTGCACATGTGACCTTCCTAAATTTATAGTTCAAGGGCTTTTAAGTCGGGCTCCGATATTCAAAGCGGCCATTGCAATTTACGTTTACCAATAACTTCTCATTGATTAAACTGCATAAAACTCCACGTTTTTTTTAAAGATTAACTCGAGGTTACTCAACAACGACTCGTTCGCAACCTAGCAACATTTCGGTTAGCATTAGCATTGTGTTTAGGGCCCAAAATCTGCTTACTGTTATATCCAGATTTGGCTAAATTTCAGTTATTACGAACGAAAGAGGCTTTGGCACTCATAAAAGTTTCCAGTTTACATTTGACCAACAATCAAATTGGCAAGATGTTGGCTTATAATATGCCTCTGCCTACCGCTCCGGGGGAGGAGACGTAATTGTATGTATGTATTTGCGTATGTTATTACAAGGAGCGACTGACGTATGACCGCTGCAACCCGACGGGAAACATTATTTAATGTTAAATAGCATTAATTGATAACGACTGCGTGTAGAAAAACCAATCAGTTACAGAATTTTAGAGGATAGTATATTGCAGTAAATAGGCGTCATGACTAAGTGTAAAATTGTACCCTACAAATAAAGTCAAAGTCAAATCGTTTATTCAAGTTTGGCTCAATAGAGATCTTATGAAAAAAATTAAAAACTAACGCGTTCATTTACTGCGGGCGGGAGCGTGATCGTAATCTTCAATGTTAGTTTTTCCCCTGCTAATTACAAGGAAATATAATTATGTTCTCTTACAATTAAACAAATATGAATTAAATAAATTGAATTTTAAACGTTTACTGAGAAAGTACTTAATAAATATGCTACCATAGATGCTCTCCGTAATTATAATTATAATATTTATTAGTATAATCATAGTTTATAGTAATTGATCCTTCAGTCAAACTGTTTGAAAAGTTTTGTTCTTTCTTCTTCTTTCTTTTTTAATCTTTTTAACTTATATGTATTATAATATACTTAGTAAATAAATAAATATTCACACCAATTATTTAGCACCTAGATAAGTTACATTAAGAACTTGTGTTATGGATACTAAAGATGTTATGGTGCTTCAAACATTTATTTGTTGTAACTACATACCTAAAATATTAATAGGAATCACTCAAACTCCGACAATATTGATGATCACAAAAAAACGGGGAATATTTTGCAATAACTAATCAATCTTTGACACCAGAATGTTTCGAATGGACAAGCTAATAATAAATACGAACTTTATATGTGAAGCAATAAACAAAAAATCTCTAACAGAATTATGTATTACGAATTATACATGTCAATGTATAATTCACATATGTCAATAAAAGCCACAAGCGTCAGCGTTGACACACGGACACGATAAAACTTTTATAGGCTTCTGTATAATTCATTTGGATATGGCACCCTAAAATGTAAAGTCCGTTTGCACGTGACTCCCTTTCCGTTAGACATTATGTAAGGTATTTACCTATGAAAATGAAGATTTTTATACACATTTAGAATAGAGAAATGTTATTTTTATTTTGGTTCGATTTCTTGTGTAAACTTTCTTTATTATAATTTTGCGATTTTGATGGCAGATCGATTGGTTGGTTTATTCACTGACTCTCTTTCCTCCCAAAAACCTATATCTGTCTTGATTTAGACAATATTACACATAGTGCGTATTGGTAGGATTCCATCTCATTATATCAACCTTTTAAAATCCACTACTAAACATTAGCCTCCGTAATAGATTACATTCTATTCCCCCATAATCACCACGCTGGGTTGGTGATCGCAGTTCAAGCCAGTATGCAGCATGATATGATGCCCATATGCCCATCATCGGTAAGATTTCTCTGTGTCGACCATTACGACTCCCCGTGAGCTGAGAGGGGGTGGCACTACTCTTGGCTGGTAACACACGGCACCAGAGTGACCATCCATTGATTTTAAACTTGTATCAGCGACTATCATAAAATAATTTAAAAGAGCATAGCCTGTGAGTTTCTTGTCAGTTCTTCTCACAGAGCGGAGGCTCGGAACTGGCACTTAGATTCACTTACACCTAATTTTTATTAATTTGCATGTAAGTGAATCTAAGCTTCGTGATTTCAGGGTTGATATAAATTTTTTTTCATGTATACTTTGTTTTGACGTTTTCAAGTGCTATGTAATAGTTTATGAAATAAAGAACTTTTTACTTTACTTTACTTTATCACTTAAAATGATATCAGGGATCAAAACCTTTAGGTCCCGCCTGAAGCATGAATGCGCCCATTATCATATTCAACGCAAACGGTCCCTCATTCAAGGATTGGCCCTGTGAACCAGTGTATAACTCAGGTAAGATATAAAAAATACGCCAGTTCACTCAGATCCATTTGTTGAGGCGATAAGCAATACTTGTATGTTATGTATATGTGCGAAAATAAACACAAAATTATTGCGCGATTCAAAAGCGTACAGCGACATCTATACTCTTGAAGCTTAATATGAAACGTCACTAACGTACCTAACGTATGGCATCTATGGTTTGATGAATGGTGAAAATTGTACAACTAGGCTTTTCTTCGGTGAGAGTTTCCAAGTACCTAGTGCCTTAGAGCTACAAAAAATTGAATCTTATTATACAATATACAAATGTGATGTCAAATTCCAAACAAACGCAACCTATCCAAGGAAAGACTTATGTAAATTCTGCTTATCTTCGGTGATAGTTTACTATCTGTCGTTTATCTGGTAGCCTCAGAGCTGCGATAAAATAATATTAAATCTTTATTTCAATAATAGGGAGTTTTCAAATACAGTGCGAGCCCTGAGGGCCTACTCTTATTCAACCAAAACAAAACTTCGTTATGTTTATCTCTTTCACTCTCTAGGTATATCGTTATCGTAGGTCCTCTGATCCTCAAACTAGCATAAGCTGTACATTGAGAGCCACTTCCTTCCAAATTTAAATAGAAAAATATGCTACAATCTAGTTGGTAGTCAACATAAATTAACGATAGGTAGTTACATTGCCTAATATTATACTATACAGTACATAATAGCTCGATGTCCAATTCCATTCAAACAGTCACGCATACAAATAAACTCTGTGAATTCTGCAAAACTTCCCATCGGTTAAGACTCAGCGTAATAAATGTTGGGAAACTTCAGTCATCGTTTACCTAGAAGCCTCAGAGCTACTTACATACATCATAAAATACAACACACAATTAGAAAAAAGACCAAAGTAACATTAGTAAATTCCCCTAAAGTTTTGTTTTATTTATTTCCACACGTGCACGTATTGTAGTTAGGAATGTTCGTCTGATTCAATTTTATTAATGGATTTGGAAGCTTGCCCCACTGACTGCGAACTAGACTATTCTATTTGTCGCGTAACGTATCTCGTTGCCGCCGCAGATGAATGATTTTACATCTTACGACATTCGTATTTGGGTACTGTTTCGTCTGGTACCCATAATAAATTGTATCAGGTTATACAAATAGGGCTGACGACACTATGGTTTATTTAATTGTTATTGTTTTAAGACAATTTTGAAATCTATTTAGTGTGTGTTAGTTTTATTTATTACATTTTAGAGATACTTTGTTTCTTTAAGTTCTTAAAATACTATTGAGCTTTTTATTATGCGATTCCATTTTGTAAACGCAATTTGTTTTACAATTCGAGGGACGTTTGACGACCGATTTTCGTACATATTTTTATTTCAATTCGTGTGTTAGATTCAAAAAGTACAAACGCACACAACGAAAAACGATACGATTAGTTTTTGTCGACAATATATTCATCATCATCATCTGAACATTGACCTCCTCAATAGATAACATTATATTGAGATATTCGCCCATAATTACAACGCTGAGCAGGCGGGTTCGTGATCGCAGTTCAAGCCAGTACGCAGATTGATGCTGCTGCTCATTATCTAGTAGGATTTGTTTTCGTTGACTCTTACGACTCCTCATAAAGTAAAGTAAAGTAAAGTAAATGTTTATTCGGAGCAATTTTACACCATGAATATTACAAAAAAAAGAAACTAAAACTAAAAGAGCACATTGCTACCGAAATGGATGCCACTCAGCTCATGCCCTGACAAAGAAATGTCAAGACGCTGATTTTCAGTGGCTCCAATCAGACCACAAAAACAAAATTATTAGGCAAACAACAGGTAAATTAAATTCGACAGTCATGACATTAGAAGGGGTGGCACTATTCTAGGCCGGAACCACACGGCACATAAACATAACACAATCTTTTGAAATACAAAAAGACTGATTGTTTGATTGACTGTTGCACTGATTGACTGACTGATTCAATTTTTTGCTGCTAAGTAAGTAACTTCCTATTGGTATTATAAGGTTAGTCCCTATAGTATAAGGTTGAGATTAGAACTATTTATATAACATAAATACTATGGTAAGACCAAAAACAAAACTAAACTAGCCTTA
Source organism: Musotima nitidalis (assembly GCA_949126915.1). Lineage (NCBI taxonomy): Eukaryota > Metazoa > Arthropoda > Insecta > Lepidoptera > Crambidae > Musotima > Musotima nitidalis. Next base: position 10,490,990 of record OX421431.1, read on the forward strand.
AAATTTATACCTGTCCACAAAAACTCCAAGACATTTATCACTTGTTTCCCGAAACTAGTTTAATTAGCAAATGCAAATAACGCGGGCGTACAGCCATAGAATATGTGATTCAAACTAGATTCCGAGTTCCACGTTCAGATTCTAGCAATAAATCTCGACGGGACCGCCGCCGTGTGATCTCTCATGCGGGTAGTTAGAACTTGTGGTTGGCAACCCTAAGCAACTGAGACTGCATTGAGTCAGCGCACATACAAGATGTCAACAAGGCCGGCTCTCAAACCCATCTACGATATTGCTTTGGACTAATTTACTTTACGATTGACGTTAACGATTTCATATGCCCCGACTTCTTTCCTTTGACCGCCCCCTTTAAGCCAATCACAGAACCTTACTTACATTATAAAATTGTGGGTTGGGAAATTAGTAGCGCAAAATGTTGAAAGGGCTTGAAAATATCGACGAGAGGCGAACTCTTTAGAGAAATTAATCAAACGAAATTAAGTGTACAATTATTAAGGTTCCGTTTTCGTACATTCTGTGCTGTTAAGGTAAAATTATTAATGGGTATTCAAATGTTATTCGGTCTATTTTTCTGAAAAAAAGTTATATCCTGTAGCAAATTAAAGTAGGTACATTGTGTCTACATAAATTAGTGTAAAACGTAAAGGCCGTTGGTGTTAGTAAAAAATACTTATTGTTAAGAATTACAATTGTTGGATCCGCGGAAGAATATAAGAGCCTGTAAGACACTGACTTACTTAAATTGAAACAAAAGAAGTATGAATGTAATGATCGTTGCGGAACACATGTCTCTGCCTATTCCTGTGGGAACATGCCTTGAGTGTACGTTGAACAATATTTGAACGTTGAACGAAGTTGTTTTATTTAATTCATAAGATGAATTATCCTCAGATATTTTTACAGCGCCATCTTCCCTTTAGCAATAAATAAGTAGAGCATTATATTATGGGTACTATATTAATAAACACAATTATTTTTGAATTTACACAGAAAACATTAAAACGCATGGCGTGTGGTGCTGATTTGAAGTTAATAGTTCTAATATATTACAAAAGAACTAAAATAAAAGCTGTAATATCTGCCATCTTTGGCTTAAACAGATTGCTAAAGATAACACAAACAATAGTTTGAAATTATTATACATAACTTTTTACTGTCAAACTATAAAAGGAATACAAACTTATGTAAAACCTACTTACTGAATAGATTATGTCTAATTAAAACTATTTAACATAATCCATTTGTCAAGCTTTTTATTTCCTAACACAATTACGACTGGTTTGCCATCACAATGACATGTGTCGTGCAAAAAAGCGAGTGGAATGTTCATAATACAAAAGAAAATATGTCTTTCCTACATAAAAATAAAATTTTTAAAAGGGGAAAATTGGATTTCGGCGTCTAAATGTTAATTGTTCGTTGGAAAGCTCCTACTTTTAGGCAGAACCAACTATTTTTATTGGCAAGTGATGGATTAAAAATATCTTTGTAACAATTCCCGCGCTACTATAATTTCCCAAAAAATCGAGAAACTATTCAACACGACACGTCTCAGAGTCTCTACTCGTCTCTCGTTTCAGCGTTGGTCGTGAAGACATCGTTGTTCTGAGGCTCCTATCTTACCTGAAGATGCCCTGTGTAAGGGCGAAACACGTGTCGTGTTGAATAGTTTCTCGATTTTTCGGGAAATTATAGTAGAGCGGGAATTGTTACAATGATATTTTTAATCCATCACTTGCTTACAATGGATTTCCGCAAAGTAACGCCTGAATCAATAAATTATTTTTATTGGTGTTGTTATACAGTGTTACAGTTATTTGTCTTATAACGTACTCGGACTAAAACACAAGCGGAATGTCCTTGACAGTAAAAAAATATTTCTATCCTACCTGAAAAAATTTAAATTGGTAAAGGAGAAAATTGGATTTCAACGTCTAAAAGTTAATTGTTCGTTTGAAAACTCTCTTACATTTAAGCGGAATTATCAAAGTTTACGAGTCTCTCCCTTGTTGCAGAATGGACTGGTGTCGAGGCCGGCTTAGTGCCACCTGAAATCTAATGGCTGCAGTTAACTCGGTGAGTTTTTAATTATTATTAAGTAAAAAAATGAAGCGTCCGTAGCTCTGCGGTGCTCGGTAGTCGTAAACGATCACCGAAGTACAGCATAGTTTACAGAGGTCAGTCCTTGGATGGGTAACCGTTTGTATGGCATTTGATATCGAGCGCTTCCGTGCTTCAGAAGGCACGTTAGGCCGTTGGTCTACTAAATGTGATAGTCTTTAAGCCATGTTAGAGACCTAATGGGCGGCTTGAAATATTCTAACTGCAGGACCCCATACACCTCTTGGAGCGATGGGTCGGCCGTCGGTGGGGGTCGATGTCCACGGCTCACGCAGGTGCTTTCCGGGCACGGTTGTTTCGGAAAGTATCTGTGTGACATCGCCGGGGGGGAATCGACCCGGTGCTGCCACCACTGTGACTGCGCGGAAGACACCGCGCAGCACACTTTGGTGGCGTGCCCTGCGTGGGCGGGGCCGCGGTCGACGTTAGCCGCGGCCCTGGGTGGAGTGGCTCTCTCGCTGCCGACCATCATGCAAAAGATGGTCGACAGCGAGACGGCGTGGGAGGCGATGGCCTCCTTCTGCGAAGTGGTGATGTCGCAGAAGGAGGCCGCGGAGCGGGAGAGGGAGCGGGATCCGCTCTCTCTCCGGCTACGCCGTTGGCGCAGCGGGCGGGCCAGGAGGGCCCGTCAGGCAGCGCCCGGGGGGTCTTAGGCGGCGGGGGCAGGGGGCCTCTTCCGTCTCGCCATAGACCCCCCCCGAAGTCGGCCAGTTACGCCATGGCCGCACATAGAGGTAGGGGGGGCGCTGCACATTGCGCCTCCCTGAGGAGGTCTCCCGGTTCTGATCCGGGGGACGTTGGCCGCGGGCGGGGTACCAGAAGCTACAAATCCAGGCACTGGTACCTCGCCCCTTTTCAACAGCGGTGGGCGTCGTCTGAAGTTTTTTAGTGGGTAGGACTGCGGTGGTCGCGTCTGCCGCAGTGAGCCCCACACCCCCTCCCGGTCTCCCCCTTTTGGCCGGGAGATAGTGCGTAAGCAGCATTTTTTTACAGACGATAATAAAAAAAAAAAAAAAAAAAGGACCCCATACACCTGCCTCCGCCGATCCTCACTGGGTCATTGCGTGGTGGAGTATGACCCAATACCCTCACACTTTGGTATGTGAGAGGAGGCTCGTGCTCAGTCCCACTGAACGTTAATGGGCTGACATGATGAAAAAAATTGTCACAATATTCATTTTGATTCTAACCTCGTTGTAGTTTTAAGGCGACGAGACATTCACGTTTTTCTATTGTTATGTTAAAAATTCGTCAAACCTTTCATTTTGATGCTACACTAGCAGGTATAGTTAAGTTAAGGCAAATCAGAATTCCGCATTTTGAAATTGGCATAGTAGTTTTTTCTAACATAATAAGTTGTGATAATAATCATAAATGTGTAATCATATTCACAATCATAATAATAATCATCATAATCATAATCATTATAATCATAATCATAAATTTAAATGGAACGAAATGGTTGGTGTTACATGATACGTCTGCCTTCATTTAACAATATCTTACGCCCATAGAAAATTTAATTTGTTAAAATAATACAAGCGCACCCATATCTACCTAATAATAATTATCCAAAACATGTAGGTAGATATCAAACCGACTTTATCTCGCACAAAATGATACAAACAGTCCATAAATCCGGCCGTTACATTAATTGCGTATTATTCAATGTTATTCCGGATGCTACAGTCTCATTAGCAGCACTCAATCTACCGTAGAACTCTGGCTCATTACTTACTTTATAATTGGGACGATTGCTATTAAGTCCTCTTTTGTGCTTACCTCTTAATGTCACACAGCCTCTTTTTGGACGTGAATTTCGGAAATAAATTGCTAATTCGGAAACTCGTGTTACGTTAAAGAAAAAGGAGCAATAAAAATATTACCTTAATAGTCTAACGCGATGTGCGCTAATGCTAAATATATATTTAACTATAATAGAGAATAAAAACTAGTTTAGTAATATACAAAAAAAGAAATGTTTATATGGCATGTCATAATGACTACATCCTGCCTGATGGTACGCAGTCGATGAAGTCTAAAAATATTAAGGCGCTTCATACCGTGAAGTAGCGCGGTAAAAAGTGCATCCACTCGTGACGGCCACGATTTGTAAATTTCTATACAGGCACTTAAACAGCCGCTTGCGACGTTAGGTAAGTAATATAAGAACAATTTGCGGAAACAAACAGTATAATATTTTATTATTGTATTTATTCAAAAGAATTACATAAGTTTTATTTAAAAACTTCCAATACTCTAAAAATAACAAAAATAAACACATAGTAGACATAGGATTTTTTCGTAATGTTCTGGGAACTGGGTTCATATAGCTTGCGCCAAAGACTTATTCAAATTATGGCTTTGCTATAGGAAATCCCATAAAGGACTAAAAACACCGGAGACAACCTACCGTATAAAGGGTATGTCACCTGATCGATAGATTTGTAATTTGAACAAACAATATCTCTCTGGTGCTGATAAATATTGCGTTTAATAGTTTAGTTTTTGTACATTGTTTTGTAATAAGTCTATTCATAGTAGAAAATAAAATTGTAACAAATTTGTTCCTGTATTTAATAGATATTATGGAAAATCAACTGATGTCGGTTTTTTTACATAATAGCTATTTTTATTAATAGCTCGCTCTAGTAAAGTGTTTATAATCTTAGTATCATAATGATCTAAACTATATCTCAATGGGATTAAAGTAAAAGCCGACATCTTTAACATTTATTTCTTTAAACTTTATCGCACAAATTAAAATTAAAATGTACAAAAGGCGAATTAAATGCTGAGAGGCATTTTCTACAAGTTAACTTTTGGGTTAGCAGAAAATTATGAAGCAGTAGAAATAAGAATACATATAAACCTAATAGAATTAAATATTTGTTATTAATAAAGTACATATACTAAATAAACCCTTTAAAAGTTAAATCTTTCTTCAAACTTTTCAGGATTCTAGATAAATTATTTTCTTGTGGTACTTTTTATCCCCCCATCCCCTCATCCCCCATATAGGCCCCATTAAGGCACCGTAACTGCTCGTTGGCTCATCACTCGTTCCCACAGGTATAACGCGACCAGCCAAAGCTGATCCCAACACTTTTACGTAAGCAACGACAGTTTTATGTGTTTAAACAAACGAGTGGTGTCAGGTTAAGCTGGTAGGCTTGCTGTAATGGCAGCACTGTTGGCTGTACTTCCATGGACGGCTTCCAAATCACATAGCATTTGAATAGCTGCAGTTCGGCAATAGTCGACTAATGACTTTTATAAATCTATTTGCGATGGTTAGATTACTTTTTGCGTTTATCACTAAGCGGTGGGTGTAACGTTGGCAAATAAATTGCGCATTGGAAACTATTACGATAACGTTTTTGATATTTAATTGTTTGGGGTTGTTGAACTTGAAAGTTTCTTTTGTACATAAATATATTATAATGCTTGCTGTTTATTTAGATGACGTTCAAGTAGAGAATTGTTTAAGACCAAATGACGCCATGTGAGATGTCTACACATACATACATACGTACATTCACGCCTGTTTCCCCATAGGGGTAGGCAGAGGCGAGTATGCCCACACTTTGCTAGTTATATAGTTGGTCCCACGTAATAGGTGGCGAGCCTATTGCCGCTTACCGGGCACCGTTATGTTATCCAGATCCTCGTCCGTTGGTCGGCAGGTGCACCACTTGTAGGTGAGATTGGCTTGGGCTCCTTAGTTCTTAGTATCCCTATGCACCTATCTATATGTGAGATGTCTGTTTATTATATATATGTTATAATGCTCGGTGATTCTTCGAACAACGTCTAGATAGAAATGATACTTGTTTAAGGCTAAATGACGCCATGTGAGATGTCTGTTTATCATTGTCACCATTTCAGGTAAAAAATGTATTTTAATCAGGCTTAGAATGCGAAGAATCCTATACCGAGAAACATAGCGTAGTGTTTTTTGTTGAATGTTTATATATTAGAATTTAAGATTTGCTTTATTTTGACAATATCAAAGTTGCAAATTTATGAATATTTCGTATTGTAATTAGGCTTAAAATGCAAAGAACACTGTACCAAGAAACACAGCGTAGTGTTGGTTGTTAAATGTTTATGTATTACGTTAATATGAAGTAACATACTAAATAACTCTGTAATTGAACCAAACGCTACTAATAGTCCTAGACATCGAAATTGCTCTAATTTTACGGAAAACGCAAATTGCAATGCGATACGTATAAAAGCTAATGGTTCGTAAATCCTAGCGCGTCATCGATTACGTGGCATGCGCCGTTTGGAATTAGTGGGCTGGCCGTCTTTGTCTTTGTAACACTATTTGAGTTTTGTGTACGTGCGTTAAAGTGTTTTAAAATAAATCAAAATCATATCTTCATTTGCATAGTGAATGTGCACAATTGAAGGTGTTTTTATAATTATACTACGTACCTATAAACTTAGCTACCCTTACAGCATATAAACAAAATATGTTTTATTCATCATATCAGCCTTATGAGTCCACTGCAGAACAGTTGTCTTCCCAATAGATTATATTTTTTTTAGAGTATTTGCCCATAATAATCACGCTGGGCAGGCGGATTGGTGATCGCAGTTCCAGCCAGTACGCTGGATGACGCTGTTACCCATCATACAGTAGGAATTCTTTTAGTCGACTTATACGACTCCCCGTGAGATGAGAGGGGGTACGACTATTCTAGGCCGATACCACAAGGCATAGACTATTTTCTATAGACTAAGAAACACAACATGTAAGCAAAACTAGACAATACCAGACAAAGAAAACAAAGAATTGAAAACGAAAATACTAAGGATCATTATCAGTAGAGAGATGAAAGAAGTGGGTGAAGAATTATATGATCGAGGAGGGGTGAATGAGTCCAAGCCGCATAATCGAAATGAGTTGAATAAAAATACATTTTGCTGGACGTCCACATAAACTGAGAGCAGAGCAAGAGAATTGTAAATAAAATTAAAAAAATTGTCTTCATTGCTGTTTATTTTCTTTACGACCTATATGGAGTGGAGGTCAGTATACCGGCACTTTACTCCAGTGGTCGTGGGTTCAATTCCCACACAAATCTTTGTGTGCGTTCATATAAATATTTGTTCTAGTCTGGGTGTTTTCCTATGTATATTTTGTATGTAAAAAAACTGTATTTAAATATGTTTATCCGTTCTTTAGTATCCATTAAACAAGTTGTTAATGATAATTATCTTGGAACTAAATAATTGGTGTGATTGTAAGAGAATATTTATTTATTATATTTGTTAACTACAATGATTACATACCTACTTACTAACTAACTATACCTAAATTTGTTTAATTAATTCTAACTTGCATTTATTGCATTTGAATTATCGGCAACTGGTTGTTTTGTTTGAACAGCTATAAACAATCGTGTTTATGCACACTAAGATTTGTCCTGTGTAGGAATCGAACCCACGACCTTAGAAGTGGAGTGCAGGTATACTCGCTTCCACGCCATATCTGTGGTCAAATAAAAAAAAAAACTAAATAAAGACCTAATTATCTAATTCAAAAGTAACAAAAGCTAATAAAAATTCTAAATATCAAGTTTTCTTAATAATAGTAAATTACACAGTCTAAATTGTTCTTATTTCATTGAAAACGCGAATAAAACCAAATGGTAATTCAAAAGTTAATGGTTTGTAAATACAAGCGTCGTCGGTTTGTGGAATTTATTTCGTATCTAATTATTGATCTAGAAAGCTTCTTTAGTGGCACAAATAAATATTTACTCAGAATATCTTACATAGTACCATCTTTATTATAAAACATCGAGGGGTAAGAGCCCCACAGCCATCAAACTAGAGGTCTCGGGTTCAAACCCCATTAGCGCACCTATGACTTTTCGAAGTTATGTGCGTAATTATTGCTTACTCCGTGCCTCGAAAAGCACGTTAAGCCGTTGGTCCCGGCTGTCATGAACATCTATGGCAGTTGTTATTAGGAAGTCAGTGGCTTTCAACATTGTGACAGCTGGTCAAAAAAAATATACATTTTAAAATATCCTACTCAGTATCATCTTTTTTAATAAAACTGCTGACCGCTGACAAATATTTGTCAACATAAATACGAATATTTGTCTTTTGGTCGGGGTTTTTCTATGTAGCGTATTGTAAGTATGTACATACATACATACATACATTCACGCCTATTTCCCTGAAGGGGTAGGCAGAGGCAATTATATAGTTGGTTCCACGTAATAGGTGGCGAGCCTATTGCCGCTTACCGGGCACTGTTATGGTTGCTAGAGCCTCGTCCGTTGATCGGCAGATAAGGTTAGCTTGGGCTCTTCAGGTCTTTGTAGGATCCCCATACATCCTATATATTCTAAGTATGTGTGTACAAAGAAAAGTATATGTGATTATCTGTTATCTTGTATTCATACTACAAGCTCGATTTAATTAGTGGCTTTAAGTGCTGTGTAAGATTTATAAGAAAATTCCTTTTTTTTATTTAGATTTTTTTCCAAACAGTACAATAGCGGCGCGTTATATATATATATTCTTTATTGAACAAAAAAAAAAGCCTTATGGGAAAAAGACGATGTACAAAGGTGGACGTATTTCTAAAAGAAATCTCTTCCAGTCAACCTTAACTGAAGTGGGAGAGATAGTTAGCGGGCATTAATAACACACTACAATATGATAATATTACACATATACATATACAAAAATATGATATAAGATACATATCAGATATATAAACCTACTTATATAATAGGTTGGGGAAAAAGTCTTTTCGTATTTTTGTATGAAAAGTCAAGACATTTTTTTCAAAGTTTATTTACATTTACTTACAATATATATGTACCGTTTTGTTGAATAACTTTCTGCCATTTTGTGGGCAGAGACATTATCCCGTTACTGTAGAAACTTTGGGACTTCTGATCAAAAAAACGGGATAAATAGTTTTGGCAGTCCTCTCTTGAGGTCAACCTTACAGAACCTAAAGAATTCTGCAGAGACCGAAACAGGTGAAAATCTGAAGGCGCAAGGTCAGGGCTATATGGTGGATGCACTAGGACCTCCCAGTCGAACTCTCTTAATTTTTGCTGAGTGGCTAAAGATGTGTGTGGTCTAGCGTTATCGTGATGAAAGACCACACCCTTCCTGTTTATCAATTCCGGCCGTTTTCTCTCGACTGCTTCCTTTAATCTCATCAGTTGCTGGCAGTAAAGATCAGAATCGATGGTTTTGCCGGGCGGTAAAAGCTCATAATAAACAATGCCCTTCCAATCCCACCATACACACAGCATCACCTTATTTCGTGTTAGGCCAGGTTTGGCCACAGTCTGTGAAGCCTGGCCAACTTTCGACCACGAGCTTTTTCGCACGTTCTTGTCGTACGTGATCCACTTTTCATCGCCAGATATCAATCTCTTCAAAAACGGCTCGGTTTCATTACGTCTCAATAATGAATCGCAAATGAGTACACGGTTCATTAAGTTTCTTTGAGTGAGCTCGTGTGGCACCCAAATATCGAGCTTTTTTGTATAACCAGCTTTCTTCAAATGGGTCAAAACTGTTTTGTGGTCAATTCCCAGTTCTTCAGCTACATCGTAACTACTAATATGCCGATCTTGCTCCACTCTTTCAAAAATGGCGTCCATTTTATTCGTAACAGGGCGACCAGAGCGAGGTGCATCTTTAACATCAAAATTTCCGGACTGAAAACGTTTGAACCAAATTTGTGCTACTCTTACTGACACTGCATCAGGTCCATAAACATCACAAATTTTTTTCACTGCTTGAGTTGCATTTTTGCCTTTTTTATAATAAAATTTTAAAATGTATCGAATTTCTTCATTAGATTCACTCATTTTTACAGAGAGAAAAACAAATGAAAAATAGCGGGAAACAACTTTTTTTTATTTTTTTCTTTTCTTTATAATGGAACCTTTTTAATGTTACCAAAACCAGCCAGACACAAATAGTACAGTCAAAAAAATTTTGTAATAAGTTTATACCTACGTTATGCGAAAAGACTTTTTCCCCGACCTAATACATAAATAAATACAAAGAAAAATAAAAAATAAACAAAAATCATAATGACTAGCTCGATACCAAATGCTTCTTTAAGTTTGTCTTAAAAGACTCAATTGACGGACTGTCCCGGACATCACTTGGCAACTTATTCCACAACTGTGCACCACGGGCAGTAAATGAATTTTAGTAACACAGGAGCGCTTGGGACGGGATGTGGGAGACAGGTATGTAAACCGAGATCGTAAATAAAGGTGGAGTTGAGGAAAATTCAGAATTTTATAAACGAGACAAAGGATATGTCATTTTAGCTTAGCGCGGTATTCCGAGACATGATCAAATTTTCTAAGCCCAAAAATAGATCGAATTGCCAGGTTCTGAAGTCGTTCCAATTTGTTAAGTAGCACCTCTGTAGCGTCCAGGTAACAAACGTCAGCATAGTCCAGAACAGGCAGCAGCAGAGTTTGAGCCAACATAATTTTCATTTTGAATGGCAGGAAATATTGCAGTCGCCTGAGAGAATGATAGGAGAAGTTCATACGGCGACTAACTTTATTTATATGTGCACCCCAGGAAAGGTCACAGTCAAGTGTAAGACCAAGATTCTTAGCCTGAGCAGCGAACTCAATATGCGATGTACCGTAAACCACCTTAGGCAAAGAGTAACATGAAAGTTTGCTACGGATTCTAGTACTGCCTATCACCATCGCCTGCGACTTGGAAGGGTTAACAACAAGCCCAAAAGAGTCTGCCCATTTCTTTAAGCTCGAAGATCAGCATTGATTGCTTTAATGGCAGAGTGAGTATTTGTTACATTAAAGTGGCTGTAAATTTGTAAATCATCAGCATACATACAGCATCAGTGGTAATTCCCTAAAATAACTTTGGTCACCGCGTTAATAAATACTGAAAACAGAATAGGGGATAAAACTCCTTCTTGAGGGACGCCATCAGATAAGGAAACCCATTCAGAAAAGGCGTCGTCCCACCTAACGCGTTGATAGCGGTCATATAAGTACCCAGAAATCCATGCTACCACCGAAGAGGAGATGTTAAGAGAGGCGAGGATTGCTAGGAGAATGTCGAAATTGATGGAGTTAAAAGCGCTGCTAAAGTCCAATAATACTAAAACGGTAAGCATCTTTCTGTCTTTAGCCTGGCGAATACCATCAGTGACATTTAGAAGTGATGTTACAGTGCTATGGCCATGACGGAATCCGGACTGGTAAGGACTAATAAGTTGGATTCGTGACAAATATGAAAAAAATTGGTTATGAACAGCACTTTCTACATGCATAGCTGGCGGCAATACGCTTGCTTCCTATCAAGTGAGACCAACAATCAAATTGGCGAAATGTGGACTAATAATATAACCTCTAACAATCCCTTTAGGGTGTGATTGTATGTATATATTTATTTTTTGTTCAAAATTGTTCTAAGAGAAACCTGCAACAAGTCATCTGAAGAACGTTTCGTCCGCCTCAGAATTAGATAAAATAAGAAAACACTTAATGCAAAATAAGCAGACACCCAGAATTATAATAAAGGGAAGCAAATTGATCCACACGAGTTGTGTCACGTCGTGTTATTGCACGAGTTCAGCAATATTCCGCCAGAATGGAGACATTTTGGCGAAACTGTTGCTTTAGAAGCCGCTAACGCACTGCGAACTGCCGCTAAACTGTTTATTACCTCAAATAAAGCCACCATAGCAATACTTGTTGGATTTTTTCTTATACGAAGTAGAAAATTATATCTTAGGTGCTACTTGCTAGAAACGAATTTTCATTGAATGGTCTTTCAGTTTAAATTTTTGACGACCGATATGGCGTGGGGTTCAGTATACCTACACTTCACTCCAGAGGTCGTGGGTTCGATTCCCACACAGGACAAATCTTTGTGTGCATGAACATGAATATTTGGTCTGGGTGTTTTCCTATGTATATTAAGTATGTATTTACAAAAAAAAAAAGTATGTAAGTATGTTTATCCGTTGTTTAGTATCCATAACACAAGTTCTTTATGATACTTATCTTGGAACTACATAATTGGTGTAGGTTATTGTTAGAAAAATACTTATATTTATTTATTTTTTGTGCCCGGATATTTATAAGTGGTAATAGGTTCGCCATCTATTACGTGGGACCAACAATATAAATGGTAAAGTGTGGGCGATCGTATGCCTCTACCTACACCTTGGGGGAAACAGGCATGATATCATGTATGTATGTATGCATGGATATTTATTGATTGAAATATTAACCACTTTTGTGTGATCGGGAACTATCATTCTAACACACCAATATTCATATTAATAATAACACTTCTTGTGCCATTGCGCGGATCTTTTTTAAGTACTAATAAAACTATGAAAGTTACATTTTCTATCTCCGAATATCTATCACCAGGCAGAAAGTCGTCGTTATGACGAGAGACAAAAAACAAGCTTTTTATGTCAAATTAACACATATATTTTTTTGTATACTTTGAAATCAGTGTATCATTAAGAACTTGTGTTATGGATACTAAAGAACGGATAAACATACTTTATACTTTTTTTTCTTAATATACATAGGAAACACCCAGCCTAGAACAAATATTCATATTCATACATAAAGATTGGTCCTGTGTGGGAATCGAACCCACGACCTCTGTTCGGAGTAAAGTGCAAGTATACTGACCTCCACGCCATATCGGTCGTCGTCGTATACTGTCGTTGTGGTACTGGTCTAGAATAGTGTCAATCCCTTCCATCTCAAGAAGAGTCGTAAGAGTCGACGAAGAGAAATTCTACCAGATGATGGGCAGCAGCGTCATCCTAAAAACTATTAGGGAGGTGGTATTCAGCAGTGGATTTAATCTGGCTGAAATTATGCTGTTGATGATTAAAAATTTAAAAATAATGACAGATTTTGAAAAACAATCGTTTATATATAAAAACTTTTTAAGAATATTAATATTTGTAAAATCCTGTGACCCCGAAGACCTTCGCCGTAGTAGTAGCCTGTCGAAATTACGCAGCACTGAGTTCTAACAGCTTACATTAAGGTAGCTTTTTCTTTTCCCACGAAACTAAAAACATAATAACAAAAAATAATCACGATAAAAAATCTGAGAAACTAGAGATAGAAACGTCAATCTAAAACTTGAGTGAAAGCCTTAGTGTCGCCTCTCAATAAAAATAACTCCGAAACGGTCGAGAAGTCTCCTAATTTCCAAGCTCTCTGGCTTTTATAACAGGTAATAAAGGACATTTCTAGCAACTAGAATATGTAAGGAATTTAATCCAAAAGTCCTTTGTCCAAAATCCAGTTCTAAAATAAATGTCAGCATATATTAAGGCTAATACTTCAAAAACATAGAATAAGTCTTGGTATTAATTTGTTTGTCCTTCAGCTTTTTAACGAATTAATACGATTTGTCTTTGAAACTTATTCAAAAGGAGAGTTTGTTTTGAGAGAGCTGTGAAGGAATTATAACTATAATTTTATGTGACATATTTTATTTTATTGTGGGTATTTGCCCATAATCACCACGCGCTGGGCAGGCGGGTTGATGATCGCAGTTCAAGCCAGCAGCAGAGTGACGCTGCTGCCCGTCATTCCGTAGGATTGAATCAATTAAATTATGCAAATCATAAGCTAAAAACAATATTATATTATTAATCACTTATTTTATGATCCCATTAAACGACCGATTAGCAATCTGCTTTTAGGCGCTTTAGGCCGTGGATTAGATTTCTATATATATAACAAATTTTTGTGTGCACTAATACGAAGTATTAGTCTGGATGTTTGCTATGTATTATAAGTAGCATAATATATGGAAATACAATAAAAATATGCATGTAAATTAAATTGGGACTAGATGTCCTGATTGAGATGTCCAATCTAAACATTAATTTATGTAAAGAGTTGAAATTACAAACCTTTATGAGCAGTAGAAAATTTAATAGACATTGAAAAGTTCGCCAATGTCAGTATTTTTATACTACCGTCAACCCACCACACATACGGGAACAATATAATATTTATGAGCTTGTGGACACATAATCTGCGTGTAGAAAGTAGTATGATAAATCTTTTATCTGATTGTAAGTATTACAATAAGTTTATTTTTAATTACGGTTTAAATGAAATATGTAATTTACTTTACAGATGCAATAATACATGTTAATAAACATATGACTATAGAATAAGTGTAATTTTGTAAGTAGATTAAATAAATAAACATAATTATGTACCCAACCCAACCAATAAAATAAGTTCCTTCCTCTCTCCTACTGCACTATGTAGTACTGTAATTGATACCATATTATTTATGTCACCGTCTATTGAAACATTATGGAATGCAATAAAGTATTTAGTAAATGTTAAGGTTTGTATCTGTTAGTTGCTTAATTACGCAAAATAGTGATACGAAAAATTCTGTTTAGAAACAGGTTTAAATACAAATTTTCATCACCTGATGGAAAAGGGTCACTGCAGCCTTTTTAATTAACCCCATGAGGTTTCATATGAACACATAAAACCACATTCCGAATAGCCGGAGCTGCGAGCGAAAGCGGTGATACTAGTAAAATGTTAACCAAAGACAAAGAAAATCGAACATATTTGACGTAACAGCTCTCGAAACTAAAATACGTAACAACAAGTGAACTATTCCCGAGCTTAAACCTTCGTATGCGAACGAGGGTCCCCTTCACCCTTTTAGTGAAAGTGGATGATAACAAACGCGGGCTGTCGGACCAGAAAGGCTTTAAGCCAAAGGATACATTCCCATAACTTTAATTGGAGTTAATTTCGAGCAAAACTTTGCGAATGTTCCACGTTTCTCGTTTCTAATAGTTTATTTTACATAATATGTAATCACTTGACCAAATTTCGAACCTACAAACCGTCGTTTTAGAATGTGTGTAATTATTTCATTGGTACTCTTAGAACATTTTAGATGTTGAATTTGATTACAATTAGGTTGACGTATGTAAATATGCCGGTAAATACATAAACGGTCCTGTAGTGAGGTTTGTATTCTTAAATAAAATACTTTAAATGAAAAGTCGGACTTTAAATTTAATATTGAATGAAGTGATTAAACAATAATGAATAGTGAATTGTGTTTCAAAAGGAATAATAAAATTAAATTTATAAAATATTTTTTGCTTCAGTGAAGGTTTCCCGAAAGATTTAATGGAATAGAATATAAAATCATTTATTGTGAACATAAATTTAGATACATTTGGAGCAGGAAACATTATTATTTATAACTACAAAATTTTACCTTTTTAGGTGTTCTCATATTTAAATCTTAATCTATAGTTAGTATTTATATTATCTTAAAACGAATTACACCCTACTACTACTCTTTGAAACTATAAAAGCAGTTATCTAAAAGCTAAATTTTCAGTAATTTTTATAAATTGTTATATTTAAAGTCGTCTTCCTTAAAGAAAATAAAAAATCAACATGATCATTTGGATTCGTCAAATTTTAACAAACTAAATGGAAATTGGATAATATTTTTATCAACAATGAAAGAGATATGAGCTATACCAAGAAATTAAAGCTAATGGATTCTTTGTCAAGGTTTGTCAGTTTATCTGTCTGTTGTGGATTTACTTAAGATTTGTAAGTCTGTCGGTGACTCTTATCGGGGGGATCTGTCAGTCAGCCTGTCGTGATTCTAAAGGGGGAGGGGACTGTCCGTCAGTCATTTACTTGCAATGAAAAGTTCATGAATTGTATGCACATTTTATTCGCCCTCTTCATTTTAGTGGATATCTACTAAAAAGCGGATATTTTAGGATTCAATTATATATTTTTTTTTCATGTGAGCAAGAATTCATTAAAATACTAATTTGCTTCTGTTACTGCTTCAACGCTGTGTGGCTTCGGTGGTTTGATGAACTCGCAGGTCGATCGTACAACATACAGGTGTCATCTCCCACTAAGTTGCACTTAATGGTTAGGGCCTACAAGAATGCGTGGAATCAAAATAAGAGCTCCTTTCTGCGTCTAAAGTATACATCTGGATTTTTAAAAAAATGTGTAGTATATAATAGGTTGGGGAAAAAGTCTTTTCGTATTTTTGTATGAAAAGTCAAGACATTTTTTTCAAAGTTTATTTACATTGATTTACAATATATATGTACCGTTTTGTTGAATAACTTTCTGCCATTTTGTGGGCAGAGACATTATCCCGTTACTGTAGAAACTTTGGGACTTCTGATCAAAAAACGGGACAAATAGTTTTGGCAGTCCTCTCTTGAGGTCAACCTTACAGAACCTAAAGAATTCTGCAGAGACCGAAACAGGTGAAAATCTGAAGGCGCAAGGTCAGGGCTATATGGTGGATGCACTAGGACCTCCCAGTCGAACTCTCTTAATTTTTGCTGAGTGGCTAAAGATGCGTGTGGTCTAGCGTTATCGTGATGAAAGACCACACCCTTCCTGTTGATCAATTCCGGCCGTTTTCTCTCGACTGCTTCCTTTAATCTCATCAGTTGCTGGCAGTAAAGATCAGAATCGATGGTTTTGCCGGGCGGTAAAAGCTCATAATAAACAATGCCCTTCCAATCCCACCATACACACAGCATCACCTTATTTCGTGTTAGGCCAGGTTTGGCCACAGTTTGTGAAGCCTGGCCAACTTTCGACCACGACCTTTTTCGCACGTTCTTGTCGTACGTGATCCACTTTTCATCGCCAGTTATCAATCTCTTCAAAAACGGCTCGGTTTCATTACGTCTCAATAATGAATCGCAAATGAGTACACGGTTCATTAAGTTTCTTTGAGTGAGCTCGTGTGGCACCCAAATATCGAGTTTTTTTGTATAATCAGCTTTCTTCAAATGGGTCAAAACTGTTTTGTGGTCAATTCCCAGTTCTTCAGCTGCATCGTAACTACTAATATGCCGATCTTGCTCCACTCTTTCAAAAATGGCGTCCATTTTATTCGTAACAGGGCGACCAGAGCGAGGTGCATCTTTAACATCAAAATTTCCGGACTGAAAACGTTTGAACCAAATTTGTGCTACTCTTACTGACACTGCATCAGGTCCATAAACATCACAAATTTTTTTCACTGCTTGAGTTGCATTTTTGCCTTTTTTATAATAAAATTTTAAAATGTATCGAATTTCTTAATTAGATTCACTCATTTTTACGGAGAGAAAAACAAATGAAAAATAGCGGGAAACAACTTTTTTTTATTTTTTTCTTTTCTTTATAATGGAACCTTTTTAATGTTACCAAACCCAGCCAGACACAAATAGTACAGTCAAAAAAATTTTGTAATAAGTTTATACCTACGTTATGCGAAAAGACTTTTTCCCCTACCTAATATTAAAGTTACATTATGCGAGATAGTCTTACTGTGAATATTGGCGTTGGTTCTACATTTAAATGTAGTGAATTTTTTGTTAAAATGCACATAATTTTATAAAAATTGTGTAACTGTTTGTGTTCCAATAAATTTAAATAAAATAGAAATGAAACGGATGCGACAATAATTAGGCAGTAAACATGAATAACGTATTTAAGTTGTATAGTGACTACGACACATTTAATATTTCATACTGCATTGCGTCCCGAATATACGACGTGTGACATGCTTCAATATTGACCCCGTAGCAGGTTATTAGTTTTATAGCTAAGGCATAACTGCAGTTTATGGGTGCTGAGAACGTTTTAGATGCCTCAGAAAATAGCGGCTATAAGCTCAGTTTATAGCAAATTGAAGTAATACCGGGTTGACTCCGGTGGCTAGGACTCTGGAGACGTTTGTGAAAGCGGGTCAAATTTGACCGCCCGTGGCGACTGCTTGCCGCGAAGATAGTACGAAGTGACGGGTTGGAACGGAGCCAGCGATGTGTACCATTCCTTATGAATTGACAAGATATTCGGTCTATGTGAGCCTTTATTCTTACGTCTGAAACTCAAGAGTATTTATAGGTATCATTGTTCTACTTTTGTTGAATTCTTAACTAAATAGCTATAACGAAAACTTATTTAGTGTTGTTATGTATACTCGGGTCGTGATCTTCCTCTACTCCCCATTAATCTTCTATATTATAATATTATCATAGCTGATATCTTATATTCTTTTTCAAATGTAATTGTACCCTACTGACACAAAAATAAAGTGTTAATTGCTACTAACCATTCAACGTCATCCGAGCGTCCTAACGAACCCGTGGTCCGCATTCTTGCTGTTTGCTGGCCTCCACTTCGCATTGTCTATGCAGATAAAATATTAATAACTTTAAACAAGATTTGCAGAGTATCCAGAAAAATACGTTAAATGTCCTCAAAGACTTTCAAAACACTGTGTCCACATTTCGTTTGAGAAAATCGGAAATATTCCACCTTTAAACTGTGTTAGGCATAAAAAAACAACTGTAAGAGAATCGAAAAATCAATGTCTCGGGATAAACTAAAAACTGGGGCGAGGAGACCACGCCTCTTCAAACAAAACTTCTAACATCACTTAACAAGTTCCGTTAAATTTGCCTTTTTTTCGCAGTCGCGCAGATTTCCGTGAGAACGTTAACGATTAAAGAATCCGACGTTGGGCCGTTTCGGTAATGGATGGACAGAGCTTGAATTCTGTCATTAGGACGTCCTGAAAGGTGAAAATCCACCCGGATTTCTACCTTTTATCGGGCAAATGAGGCTTTTAAGTATCCACAAAAAATAAAACACAGTTGATAGGGTGGGACATCTTTGACCTTAAACGTTTATCTAAAGGGCAAGGGAAAAGAAGATTTGCTTAATGCGGGGAAGATGAGTATGATGCTGATGATACATAGCCCAAAAGGCGCAATATTAGGTCCAAAAGAAATAAGTGTCCACGAGGTATACCATACGCCCATATAAATTTCACGTAGCGTCGATTATCTCTAGCCGCTTGCATCCAACGACTTCAGGCCTTAATCAGACCATTGGTCAACTAATTCTCTTGATATAAAAACCTGAATTCATTATGTAAAAATTTCACAACTTACAATATTGTACTATGCTGTAAAACCTCCCCAGCAAGCTTAATCTATCACTCTCAAGTAGGCGGTATTTTAACTAAATTTATAATCCCTAATATTTAATAATATCTGGAAGCTTTACTTCACTAGGACAGGAGTTTGCTTTATAAAGAAGATAATAAGAAACTCAACAAGATTCTGCCTCCTGCAATGGATATTACACACTACCAATGTATGTTATGTATTGAATATTAAATGTATTTACGCCACCTGGCCCCAATTTAATCGTAGCATATATCAATCTATCTATCAAACGTTTTGTTTGCGTACTTAGACAAAAAAACTCCAAGAACTAAAACACTTTCTAACAATCTGTAAAAAAGTATATTAAAAGAATAAAAATTCAATGAAAAACACCACTACCTAGACAAATAAAGCTAAGCTAAGCTAATTACCACGAACTAGCTCCCAGCTAATATTTAATATACAAAAAAACACTCAAGCAGAAATCAACTAATGGCACTTTTACCTAGTCTAAAATATCAAATACATCGCCCCTATTCACAGACTAAGCATATAAAATACCTGCTAGGTATAAGTATCTAGCTAGTTTCTAGCACAGATTATATAACACTATACTAGTTTATAACTTTAATAATAATACATATATACATCCCGGACAACACGTGCTGGTCTTAGAAACCATCCTCTTACTGTGCAGACTATCAGAACTCGAACCAAGAAATTTGGGAAGTCGTTTCTGAGCAAGACCACTAAGCTCTGGAATTCGCTGCCGGCTCATGTGTTTCCTTTTTCGTCATGAAGCGCTTTAATTTTTTTTGGTCTGCTTAGACTGCTCACCATCAAGCAGGATGTAGTCATTATGACGTGTCATATTTAAAAAAAACATTTATGCCTGTTCCCCCAAAAGGGTAGACAGATGCATATTATACGCCCACACTTCTATTGCCGCTTACGGGGATCTGTTAAGTTCGCCAAAGCCTCCTCTGTTGTTCAGCAGGTGCACCACTTGCAGGTGGGGTTCGGCACCTATATAATTGGCGAAATGTGAGCGTATAACACGCCTCTGTCTACGCTTTGGGAGAAACAGGCGTGCTTTAATTTATGTATGCATATCCATTGAATAAAAACACCCATAAACATTATATAATAGTATACTAGTAGTGTTATATAATAGTAACTCTCAAGCTACAGTAAACAAGTATCCATTTTAAAAGAATCGAAAATTAAATTAAAAACAGTTTTGAAAAGGAGTTCTGTCGCACGTGCTTAGAGTTGTATTTGTTCCAATAACAGTGTCACATACTGCACACGCTTTCGCGACACATTTCATACAATTACGAGGAAAGTTTTATTTTCCGAAAGGTTTATTTGTTAAAATAAGAAAATATCGTGACAAATAATATACTAGATCTATAAGTGATTGGCGTAAATGACATTACGGGAGTCTTACATAACGGTCACTAATCATGCTTAGAGCTAAATCATCTATGTATAATAAAAATGTCCCTCTTAACATTAAAGCAAATGACTGCAATGCAATGTCATTTGAAATTAAATTCAGCTTAAATCTCATATTAAAAAATGTTATGCAAGCCAACCTTTGTTTATTTATTTATTTATTTAATCTTTATTGCACACTTAAAGTATTACAAAAAACGAACTTAATGCCTTAAGAAGCGCATCGCTGCTGAACCGCTTTTGGACCAGTTCTAACGGCATCCTGAGCGCATTGGCTGAACGGTGGGACTCCCCTATATTGCAGAGGTGGATGAGCCTACATTCTAGCTCATCACCTTTTATTAAGTAGCATTAAATTTTAAACAAATTTTGAATTTTAAATTTATTTATCCGATTATTCTCTTTCACTTTTATTAATAATTTGTATTATTTTGTGTAATTTGTAATTTAATTTAATGTAATGTAATTTCTTTTTAATGTGTTTATTAATGTGTTATTATGAACTAAGTCTGAAATAAATGATTTTATTATTATTATTATAAGTCATTCTCTGCCAGTTAACCTTAGGGTTAGCAAAAAACATTAAATAACAGATTGGCGTAAATGGTATAAAATTTATAAACGTAAAAATATTGCTAAGAAAAATCTAGTATATCTTTATTGGGCTTAAATAAAATAAAACTTTGGAGTAACTACAGAGTTTTGACGTAAAGGGACCTGTCTCTTAGAGGACGACAGTTGCAAAAGTTTTCAATAGTAAATAAAAGCTCCAAAATAGCTTTGGTAACAAATGGCAAGTTCAAATCATTTATTTGTGAGAAAACATCGAACGAAGAATTTATTTGTGATTGGCGTGAATTAAATAAAACTTGTAAAAAGAACTGTCTTATATGGGAGAACTGTTGCAATAGTATTTGTATTTTTCTCCAGTTCATTAGAAAAGACGTTATATAGATAGTTGACATTATTTCGAACTTGCGATGAGATTTTTCAAAATTCGGTCGTGAAAATTGAAATTATAAATAAATAAATAAATATTTCTGACACTTACACCAATTATTTAGTTCCAAGATAAGTATCATTAAGAACTTGTGTTATGGATACTAAATAACGGATAAACATACATAAATACTTTTTTTTTTGTAAATACATACTTAATATACATAGGAAAACACCCAGACCAGAACAAATACTCATATTTATAGACACAAATATTGGTCCTGTGTGGGAATCGAACCCACGACCTCAGGAGTGGAATGCGGGTATACTCGCCACCACGCCATATCGGTCGTCAAATTAATTAATTAGTATGATATTAGTCTAAGTTAGTCACCATTAATGGTAGAAGAGACTTCCTAACTTTCTACTTAATTGTTTCAAACTTCAAATATATTCATTTTATTAACTATTAGATAGCACTTGAAAACGTCAAAATTAAAAACAGTCAAAATATGATAACACTAAAATCACGAAGCTTAGATTCACTTACATGCAACGAAACAAATAGTAAACAAAAAAAATTAAGTGTAAGTGAAACTCTCAGTTCCGAGCCACCGCTCTGTAAGAAGAACTGGCAGAAACTCACAGGCTCTTTTAAATTATGAATTAGGTAAATACTTTAATTACAATCTTCATTTGTCTATGAAGCTATACAATCCAATTTAATATAACATTAAGAATATTCACGTTTTAAGTGAATACTGTTAGAATATCATGTATGAAACGGCAGATTCATCCCAAGGATTTTTATCTGCCATATAAGTAATCTTTGATGGAATAGTATCCGTTTAAATAGAGCTTCCGTTTTATTGCTAATTTAAATTTATTTAGGCTTAATTGCTGTATATTGTTGTTGAATTGCACACATTGACCTAAATGATTTGTTTATCTTTTGGAGCCTAGTAGCTGGTAGGTATACCAAGTTTAAAAATTGACTTTCCTAAAATCTAGAATTTTCACGAACAATAGCATTGTGAATACCTGATGCTGAAAATGTCATTTTATAGCCAAATGGTTTTTTTTTATTTGAATTGGCGCCACATAAAAACTACTATATACCTTTACTCACTCTCGAACTCGTTTAAAATCCTTATATAAGTTCCTCGTACAACTAAAAGTCGCATGAAAGTACATCTAACTATATAACACTTGTCTTTAAGTATATAAGCCTTTGTCTCAACTCGTCTAAGTTCTGACTGATTCTGACGCCCAGAGCCATTTGTAAGGGGAAACAGCAAGTAAACATATTTATCATTGTAACTGCCACCGGCTCGGTACCGTCGCTTTTGAACCGAACTGCATTTCAGAATAATACTTGCCAAGTCGGTAAACACAACTCTTTCAATATTTATACCGAAATTCCAAGTCGTTTTCTGTTTGCGTTTCTGTAACTTGGGCACGGGCACCGGGTAATCATATTGTCTTTTTGTGTAAAATAAACTCGCAAGTATCTAACTTCGCAACTGTGTGTTTTAATATCAACTTTTCTAATAAGGGAAATCTTGAGACGAGTTTGATTGTTGATGTCTAGACCTTTATGGGATATTGTCTCTCGTTTTCCTTATTATGAAACTTCAAACAAATATACGAGTATGCCTATATTCAGTAAGTCAGCTGCCTTAATCGTCTAATTTTAATTGGATCGGTAATGTTTAGCTGCTTTCAATCTTCTATTTTTAACGCCTTAGGGATATAATTTTAAAACGAACTTACTTAGCAGACAATAGCGGACGTGTATCTTTAAGCCTTGCTTATAATTTAAACTTTAAGTACAAATTACTGTGTCAAACTATTTTTTTCGATTAATCGTTTGGTTACTGCTAAAGTAAGGCGAGCAAGGCTTTTAAGGATTTAAAAAAGTACATAGACATTTTCATAACTTTCACACATCTTTTCTGATACTTGTAGGAAACATCCAGACAAATATAAATAAGTGAAATGAAAATTGAGGACACTTTTTATAAGCTAAAACGGATTGTAAGAGTAAAAACTCAAACTGCTCACTTAGTAGTCAGCTTTCAGTGCATGATTTGGCCTTAAAAGTCCTCTTTTATCTTTGTGTAAGTAGTAGGCTAGTTTTAGGCGTATAACGTAACGTAACGTAACGTAACGTTTAGCCTGCAATCAGAACTTTCAACTTTCATTAACAAAACTTAACGAACTTTACAAGCATTTATAATAAATAGATAGCGAAAAATAATCGTAATTTACGCAATGAAATTGGCAGAGGCTGAAACTCAAACTGCTGACTAGGTAAAGTCAGTTTTTAGAGCGTGATTTGGCCCTAAAAGTCCTCTTTTATCTTTGTGAAACGTTTTCGGGCACTCGGCTGTACCCGTTAAAGCCTATGGGCAAGTTCCGGTCATACTGCGTGATTTGCCCGGAATCCTAACCATTTAACTCGTATATCTATAAAATTTTATCGCTTTAGACGAATGTTCAAATAGTTTAAACTTTGTTCTTGCAGTTACTAAGCTCTGGAATTTTAATGTTGTAACTACAACGCATGCTATTATGTCGATCGTTAAGCTCACATACATACTTACTTACATCAGAGATGAATTATTATTATTATTACCAAGTAGATGAGTTCCTAGATGATAAGACTTTACTGTAATTTTAATTATAATACATTATTAGTCTAATATTCTTTGTTAATGTTTGTATGTATCAACGACAAAACATAGCGCACATATTTAGTATGCAACACCTTGATGTAAAATACCTATGCTTAACAAATTAATAAATTCTATTCTATTCTATTAAACAAAATATAATTTAAACATTTACTGAGAAAACTAGATACTAAACTAGATTAAAATAGATAGACGGTCTCTGTAATTCATATATTATAACTATAAAAATATTTATTAATTTTGTAATGTATAATCATAGTTTGTAGTAATTGATCCTTCAGTGAAACTGTTTGAACAGTTTTGTTGGATATCTTTTTTAACTTAGATGCAATACAAATACTTTGTAAATAAATAAATAACAATAATAAAGCGTATAAAAATGAGAACAAAAGTTACAAATATAAATTTTTACACCACTAGCCGAATGACAAGCATTGTCCTTAGATTCTACAGGGAACTGTAAGACCTGACAACGTTTTTTTGTTAAATTAATTCCTTTTCTGTTACATTTTCTACCACTGATTATCATTAGGTAGAATGTCGTCATTATAACGAGTAACATAAAACAAGCTTTTTATGTCAAATTACATATAACATATTTAATATTGTACCGCTCATATCTCTTTCATTGTTGTTAAAAAATATATCGAATTTCAATTTTGTTTGTGAATGTTTGACGAATCTAAATGATCATGTTGATCTTAAAGACAATAAAGTATATTTTATTTTATAAACATAATATATGTTTATACTTAAGCAAGTGATGGATTAAAAATATCTTTGTAATAATTCCTGTGCTACTATATATTCCCGAAAAATCGAGAAACTCAACACGACACGTGTTTCGCCTTTACACAAGGCATCTTCAGGTAAGATAGGAGCCTTAGAACAACGATGTCTTTACGACCAACGCTGATACAAGAATGAGCAGCTGATCGTATTTGAGCATATTTATACCCTTACCAACTTTCGTCATCAAGGTCCGCCACGTGGCCACGTCATCGCGGTCTGAGTGTTTATACTTTAAAATTTTATGTTTCTCTCAACTGTGAGAATAATCTGTGATTGGCCGTGTGGTATCGGTCTAGAATAGTCCCAATTCCTCTCATCACACGGAGTTTTGTAAGAGTCCACGAAGTGAAATCCTGCCGGGTGGTTAGCAGCAGCGCCATCCTGTGTATTGACCTATGTCATGCTCACTTAAACGTTTTTGCGGTGGTGGCGTCATGTATGGTCCTCGCCAGTGGGGACTGGTCTGCTCATTTCTACTATTTTTATCCTTAATTATGTTTATCTTGCTAAGGAGTGAGAGTTTAATATATATATTTTTTCTTTTTTTTAAATTTTGTGTCTGCAAAACACAAGTTTTATTTTTTTTGTAAACTATGTTTTTAGTTTAAATACATTTATAACTGGCGGTAGAAAAAACCAAACTTGATGATTTTTATGCCCGTTCTTTTACGATGAAGCTCCCGCCCGCAATGAATGGGCGCGTTAAAGTTTGACCTTCATAAGAGCTCAATTGAGCTAAACTTCAATAAATTAATTGCGATCACCAACCTGTTTGCCCAGTGTGGTGATTATGAGCAAATCCCCACATAATGATGTACACTATCGGGGAGACTAGTGTTCAGCAATGATCAGCCTTCATTGCTGATCACTAGACTATCATGACCAGGGTTATTTTAACTTCACACGTCAGTGTCCTGGTAACTCAGCGGTTAAAACAGTGGACCGGTTATCCAAAAGTCATGGAGTGGAATATATAGATATCGTCTTGTAACATATTAAATAACAAGAAAGCCCGTCTCACCTTGAAAAGACCTGCATATTCGTGGTATGCTAATGGGCTGGGATAATAAAGAAGCGAATGTTTACTATGAAAATTAAATCATAGCTTCAGATGCGAATCTTTGAAAAATACCCATCAATTTGGGAATAACTCTCGTTAAGCTAATCGACAGGAGGCCATTTATATTCAGCGGAACGATGATGGAACACGGCCCGTGTATTATTAATGGTGCAGCTGATGGTCTGACTTAAGAGCGTTAAGGCTGCAACTGTGGCGACGATATTAGCAGTTTCTAATTTTGTAACTTTTCGTTAAATAATAATAATTTACACTACTTATTTTTAAAGTAAAAAGATCATAAAAAAAACTTACGTATTTCGTTTTTTTCTATGCATGTATGCAATAAACATAAAAAAATATAGAAAATGAGAAATAATAAAGGAACTATTTGATTGTTTATTTGCTTGCTTTAAATAGAGCCTTTTTTTAACAAATACAATGATTTACAAAGACGGAAATTATTGTAAAATTAATATACTAGCGACACAGGTCTACGAGCCTAGTGTAATAACCACTGTAATTCATTCCTTTTTTTATATGCTATATAAAAAAGAAATTGAAATGAATTGGTATATAAACGATAATTATTATTAAAAAAAAAACCTAAATATAGAAATCATCTTCAGGTAAGAAACCTCAGAACAACGATGTCTGCACGACCAACGCTGAAACGAAAGTTACACGATAGTTGTATAAACCAGCACTTGCTTACAACAGATTTATCTACGCAACTGTATCACAAATAGCCTTCATTTAAACAGCTTGTTAGTTGCCGCTGTGATGACGTTACGCTTCTAAGAGTCGGTGCGTTACGTAAAACCCTCGTCACGGCGACGTCACGCAATTTATGTGTGTGACGCGTCGGAGGGAGTTGGGAACGGCAGATACGCACACGATTTATGCCTATTTGACTGTGGATCGGTTTATGCATTTGATACATACTAACTTTCGCTCACAACTTCTGTCTGCCTTAAAGATTTATATACGTTTATGAATTTTCTTGGACATAAGCGTTTCGCGTTTCGTATGCCATTACTAATAAGAGCAGAGCAGAGCATGCACTGGTGCCCGTACATGCCACACAAACGGTTACCTATACAACGAATTACATTTGTAAACTCTGCTTTGTTTCAGTGGTCCTTTACTACCACCAAATATCTTACTAAGAGCTAAACTTACAAGCTTATACTTAACTTAGTTACAATACAAATAAATAAGTACTTTTTATCAATCACACCAATTATTTATTTCCTTTTATATTTATATTTATTTTTAGAACTTTTATATTTATACATAAATATTGTTTTAGTAAATATATGGGTAAAAACCCAGACCAGAACAAATATTCATGTTTATGCACACAAAGATTTGTCCTGTGTGGGAATCGAACCCACGACCTCAGGAGCGGAGTGCGGGTATACTCGCCTCCACGCCATATCGGTCGTCACATAAAGGAACAAAGAGATTCATCGTTTTATATGTCTTCAACAATACATTATTAGCACATAAATGTAAATATTCCGGTATATTACATTCCAACGTTTATTTACACTGAATCCAACCGTTCCATCAGTACCGCTGTCAGTATTTCATTTCCCAAAATATGGATACAGAAAATTTTACAGTGGTTTGTTGTCTTTCAATAAATAACGTAGATATTGATTCCGGCACTCCAAATATTGTGTAATCGTTTAAAGTGGTTTCGTATAGAGGCTGCGAAGTATCCCTTTTTACTCTTGTTTCGAAACAAAAATGTTTATTTTTGGCACATTGCTGTGCTCCAATAGAAACTAATTGTGGAAGTGATTTTGTTTTTTTGTTACGCTTTCGCGTAAACTATTGTAATATTGATAAAATAGTATGGTATAGAGATAGATATGACAAAGGTTAGTTTTTGTCACGAAAAATTGCATGAATCTCTCGGGTAAGAAAATTTAACTAAAAGAGGCGCGGGCAAATCTGCGGGTAGCCGCTATATCAAAATGGAAATTGTATCAGATATGAACGAGAGAATTACATAGTTATGGTTTTATTAAATAGTTATTTATATATTTTATTTCATGTAGGGCGTGGATTATACTACTTTGAGTTCACGGGAATACATAAAACAGTGAATGCTTATAATTTTTTTATTTTGATATTATTTATAGTTAAAGGA
The DNA here is from genome assembly GCA_949126915.1 of Musotima nitidalis. Taxonomy (NCBI): domain Eukaryota; kingdom Metazoa; phylum Arthropoda; class Insecta; order Lepidoptera; family Crambidae; genus Musotima; species Musotima nitidalis. The sequence continues at coordinate 10,519,261 of OX421431.1, forward strand.
AAACGAATTACAATTATATAGTTCCACGTTAAGAATCATTAAGAACTTGTGTTATGAATACTAAATAACGGATAAACATACATAAGATAAAAACACATAAATACTTTTTATTTTGTAAGTACACACGTAATATACACAGGAAACACCAGAACAAACATTCAGCTTAATGCATACAAACATTTGTCCTGTGTGGGAATCGAACCCACGACCTTAGGAGCAGATTGCAGATATACTGACCTCCACACGATATAATATACGAGTTTAAATTATTACATACTAGCGGTCGCCCGCGGCTCCGCCCGCGTGGATGTCGGCTACCGCTACAAAATGCCTGCCCAGAAAAGACACGGTCAGCAAAATGATTCCCAGGTCAATTCACAGACACCGACACTACGACGACGCAGTCATTATCCGCAGGCTGCATAGATTGTCTTTATGTGGATGTTAAAGTTGTTAATGATGAAAATATTTAAATGTAATTAATACTAAGTTTTCACTCCTACCGGCCCGGAGTGCAACCCGTTGTTTTGGGATAGATAACTAAAGCGATTATTGTAAAGCTTCTCTATAAACAACATTTGACGTAAAATTATTTTCAGGTAACAAAATAAACTGATGGCCGGGAGCCTCGACCCGTGATAGGGCGCCGTGCAGCAGAAATCGTAATAATTTAATTTCGTCATAACTTCAAAACCAAACGTCAAATTTTGATCATTCAAAGACTAAATATTATCTACATAAACTGCACTTAGTGATGATAAGGATTAATATCATAAGATTCATAAGTAAATTAAATGCGTTTAAATGTAGTACAATAAAAAAATGGTTGTTATGCCTCACTCGCCATAGATAGGTATAGTGTGTCGCGGACTTTTTAGTAGATATTTATAAGATCTACAATTAATTAGCACATTTTGTGGTTCTATCTAATGTAAAAGAATATTTCTTTATTTATTTTATCTTTTATAGTTTAGGCTGCGTACGCAAAATGAGTAACTGTCCTGGTTGATTTTTTACACTTTGTGTCCGAAAAACCCATATATCTTACGAAAACCTATTATTTTACAAATTAAAATTTTGCCTATGTTACTCACTAATAATGTAGCTTTCTAATGAAAAAAAAATTAAAATCGGTCCAGTACTTTTTGAGTTTATTCGTTACATACAAAAATACATATCTTTCCTCTTCATAATATTATTACATTGACTCCCCCCCCCGTACCACCCCAGTGACGCTTACATGGAGCCTACATCGCATGCTGGCTAGCTGAGCGCGGTGAGCGGCACCACGCGACTTTTTTCTAATACTTGCATTTTTAAACTCGTGATATCTTTCTAATGAAATGTCCGAATTGAATAATTCAAAAAGTTATAAAAAAGTATTGAAGCCGTCTTGAATACAAAGTAATTTTTTTTGATAAGGATTACTACCAAGGTACAAATATAGAGCCTTTACAAGCGGCGGCATATAAATTAAATTTTTAGAATAAAAAACCGCTTACTGTGACGTAACTATAATATTTAGACATATGCTGTCGCGACACTTTTTGTAGATAATGATGAGTACTGCAAAGTCGTAGTACATAATTTTGTTCTATCATCAATAGTTTTCGCTGCGCACGCTATGTAAGGAATTTTTCAGGTCATTTTTTTACACCTTGGGTTACATTATTGGATTTTTAGTAAGGATCCCAAATTTTTTTAAAAATATAATAAAGCCTATTTTATTTGGGGATAATGTAGCTTTCCAAAGGTGAAAGAATTTTTGAAATCGGTCCAGTAGTTTCGGAGCCTATTCATTACAAACAAACAAACAAACAAACAAATCTTTCCTCTTTATAATATTAGTATAGATTATTAAATAAGGCAAAACAAACAGGATCTATAAAGAAAAGTAATAATTTATTATAAGAAGTTAGACTATTTAAGTTAAATTAAACAGTGTACAATATTTAAAATAATTTTTTTTTAAATCAACTGGATTATTTGTATTCGTCATTTTTTTACAAACAAACAAACACAATTAATTGACTAACTAACTACTAATTACAGCAATTCTAAAACTTTTTAAGTAGTGATTTATGGTCACGGCGAGATCATGATATATAAAACAGTAATCTGTGTTGTTTAGTTCAAAAATATGTGTTTAAGAATTCCCCCTACAGCTTACCACGGCCTACTTAACAACCACTATAGGAAGCCGTGATTAACTCCATCTAAGGTTTCCTCCCATTCAAATGCCTTTAAACACGATAGCTCAAAATTATAATGGAAACTCGTGAAGAATTTAATTAGCATCAGACTCTTGGAATCATGTGAAATTAGATAGGTACTTATCAAGAAACTGACGTAATTAAATTGTGAACAGGTGGAAAGTACTGGCAGAGGTATATACGATATTAATCAAAATTAATCCGGTCCAAATTGAGGAGTCCTTGTCGTCACAGTTTAATTAAATAATGTTTTGGCGGGCTCTTGAGCGGAGAAGAAACGCCAGAGGCAAAAACCGTTGTTGGCAATATCGAATATCAAATTACTCTTTGGCAAATTTTTGAGTTTGAATACTAGGCGTTAGGTAACAATGAGACAGTTTGATGAATTTAGATAAAGGCTAGGCTAAACTAGGTAAATTTCATTTGTAACACAATATTGTTGAAAGCGCTTGTTGTGTTGGAAAAGTTTATTTCTGAATGTACTATTTCTGAAAGATTTGGGTGTTTGTTTCTTTTATATAGCTTAATATATATATACAAGCGGCTGTCAGATATATCGTCTGGGAAACTTTGTAATTATCTTGATTTCATCCTTAATTACCGTGGTGCCGTGTGGTACAGGCCTAGATGCCTAATGCCAACCCCTATCATCTCATGGGGAGATGTAAGAGTCGAGATGCAGAAATCCTACGGGATGATGGGCAGCAGCGTCATCTTTCATACTGACTTGACTTGTAACTCGCCTGCCCAGCGTGGTGATAATGGGCAAATATCCCCAATATAATGTAATCTATAGGGGAGGCTAATGATCAGCAGTGGAACTTTAAAAAGCTGATAATATGAGCGAGGGTGTATGGGGAACCCAAGCCAACCTTACCTGCAAGTGGTGCACCTGCTGATCAACGGACGAGGCTCTGGCGAACATAACAGTGCCCGATAAGCGGCGATTGGCTCGCCACCTATTACATGGGACCAACTATATAATTGACGAAGTGTGGGCGTGTAATATGCCTCTGCCTACCCCTTCGGGGAAAGAGGCGTGAATGTATGTATGTTATATGATGACTCATATTCAGACTTTTTTGGTTTGATGTTATAATTCTTCTGCATATTGTCCTTGATTAAAAAGGGGGCAGGTCGTGGACTAGATGTATATATTATTAAAAACTTATGAACAATGTTGGTTTCACGTCGTCCTCAACTCTTATGTAATGAGGCGTGCGTTCAGGTTATACTATATCTAAGAGGTTTGAACTCAATACCAACTGCCTACAACTAAGATATCCGGAGTATTAGACAACTAAAATCTCTCAAATTGCTCAAAAATGTTGCTAGACAAGCAAGTGGCACTATAGACTAGACTAACTCGATGCCAGCTGTCTACAACTAAGATCCTTCTAATAGTATTTAAAATCTCCCAGACTGCTTAAAAATCTTGCTAGACCAGCACTGTAAACTAAACGCCTTATATCCACGAGGTTTGAACTCGGTGTCTACTGGCTACAACTACAATCCTCCGAGTAGTATTTAAAATCTCGCAGATTTCTCAAAAATCTTACAAGACAGGCAAGAGGCGCCATAGATTATACAAATCCTTGCATGGAATTGAAGCAGCATTTTTCAACTTCGCCGGAACATTGCCAACTCTGAAAGTTAATATTTATGTAGCTCTACTGCCGCCCGCCAAAGAGATGCCATCTGTGCGAAATTTTCCTGATTTTTTAATAACTCTTTTAATACTTCCTCTTTTTTTATCGTTAACTTTGTCTTGGTGATAAAGATATAAGTTAAAGAGTTAAATCGCTTAATTGGATAATAAGTCAAATAGCTACTTTTAACTTTTGCATAACTAAAATAGGATAATATGGGGCTTGAGACACTAGCGATGACAAACGGTACTGAGACGTCCTGACTGCACTAGTAGTTTGGGTTTTGTGTTGGTTACTGTTCCCAAATGTCTGTTAGTGGTAAAGTAAATGAAAGTCTGGAATAACTGAACGATATTGTCTGTACAAAATATCTATCTATCTATATCAGCCCGTTTTGCGCCCGTCTTCGGACATGGGCCTCCTCTCCAGCTCTCCACGCGTGTCGATCTACCGCCTTCTGCATCCAGTTTACACCCGCCTGCTGACGGATGTCATCCACCCATCTCCGTGGTGGTCTGCCTCTGCCTCGGGTATTGGCACGGGGTCTCCCCGCTAGAATTTTCCTGGCCCAACGACTGTGGTCCATCCTAGCAACGTATCCTGCCCATCTCCACTTCAGGCGTTCTATCTCTTCCATTACGTCTTTGACCTTCGTTTTCTGTCTGACTAAAAGTACCAATTAACGTTAAATAAAAATGACCGGACCCGGGCTGAGATCGCACAATTGTGCTGATGTGACACAAGGCCTTACAAAACATCTCAAGGTTATCCAACAAGCAATGGAGAAGCTATGCTTATACTGTCCCTTCGTGATAGAAACAGAAATGAAGAAATCTGTAGGAGAACTGCAGTACCGACAGCGAGACGGCTTTGCCGAAGTATATTGAAATGAATAGTCTGTGAATTTCTTGCCAGTTCTTCTCACTTACGGTGGCTCGAAACTCGCACTTAGTTTCACTTACGCTTAAATATTCTTTTGTTTTTTTATTATTTTGTTGCATGTAAGTGAATCTACGCTTCGTGATTCTAGTGTAATCATATTTTGATTGTTTTTTATATTCAATTTTGACTTTTGCAAGTGCTATATAGTTTATGAAATAAATATATTTGAGCTTGAGTTTGGGTGGTTAGGTGTGTTAATTTAATACCTTTTAATATCTTCAAAATTTCACTATGTGTGTTCCGTATTGTTATATTTGATTGATAATTTAAAAGAGCGTAGCCTGTGAGTTTCAAGTCAGTTTTTCTCACAGAGCGGGGGCTCGGAACTGGTACTTAGATTCACTTACACCTAACTTGTATTTATTTGCATGCAAGTGAATCTAACCTTCTAGATTCCAGTGTAGTAATATTTAGTTTTTAAAATTTATCTTTTGTTTTGACGTTTTCAAGTGCTATGTAATAGTTTATGAAATAAAGAACTTTTTACTTTTACTTTCATTTACTTAATGGCGACAGCGAACTAGCAAACGTAGTAGAGAACGATCTCCCAATCCATAGACTAATGATTTAGTCAAAGAGGCAGGATGACTTCCTGTTCCTTCCTTCATGTAAATGCAGGTGACAGAAGATTGATAGATGTGGAATAAGCCATTTTACGTACTACTAAACTAGAAACAATTAACCCTTGCCAAGTTTAAATTATTATCTCGTCAATTATTACTGGATTCTCTTAACCTAAAATTAAATTCAAAATGGCGGAGAACATAGCGCTAGTTGATTTATCTGACAGACATATTGTGTTCTTTTGTCGTTGTATTTCGTTTAATTTTATGAAATGAAAACATTCATTTAAATCAGCATATTAACGTTTACATATCAAGACACGGTTCTCACTAAAATGATGAGAAAAGACATATCGATACGTAGGAACGTATAATATGTCAACTAAAAAAATGGCATTTTTGCGTTTTTCCATTCAAATACATATAACTAATCCGATAATATTATTTGAAAGAGGTATTTTTATGAAAAAAAGGAAAAATGCCATTTTATTAGTTAACATATTTTTAGAAACCAGAAATAAAACGAATTTTTTTTAAAATTACAAAATATAATTTAACTCAAAAAAATAAGTTCACGCAATGAATAACGTAATGTCCGCACAGCACAATGGTACTCAACAGAAAGATGGCCGCGCCGCTTGCGACGCATCGGTCGTCCTCCCTTCCAACGTCACTTGTCACTTCCAACAATATTATACGTAGGAGGTATCGATATATCGATAGATAACGTAAATGCATGTATATCGCTTGTCCGAACCCCGACCAATCGTCGAGGTTGGCCGCCGCTACTTACAGTCCGCTCGCGTCTGTTGTTGTTTTTACATATTATAACATGAACAATTTCACGCATAAAACATTTATCATTAGCGGCATAAGTGTCCATTAGTCAGTATGGATTTCCTGTCACTAAATATCGGCACTGACGTCACATTAGGTGTTAAAAAGTCGACGCGCTTGAATTCAATTTTAATTGTGATACCGTTATCTATTGTATATCTACGAGTGTATCTGTGGATGAAAAGAATTTGTTTCATACTCCCAAAGCGGTCTAAGTGCCGATTGGCATAGATGCAAGAAAAGTGATGGATTAAAAATATCTTTGTAATAATTCCCACGCTACTATAATTTCACGAGAGTGAATCTCTCGTTTCAGCGTTGGTCGTGAAGACATCGTTGTTCTGAGGGTCCTATCTTACTTGACGATGCCCTGTGCAAGGGCGAACCCCGTGTCGTGTTGAATAGTTTCTCGATTTTTCGGGAAATTATAGTAGCGCGGGAATTATTACAAAGATATTTTAATCCATCACTTGCTTACAATGGATTTCCGCAAAGTAACGCCTGAATCAATAAATGATTTTAGATGCTAGAATTTAGGTCGTTCTTTACCCGCGGGATGAACTCAGTGCGATTGGAAAAAGTGTTTGGTGACCTGCTGTTTGATTTTTTAAGTCTGGCCTTCAACTTATCTTACAGATTACAGATATAACCGGGACCAACGGCTTAAAATCCCTTCTAAAGTACGAAAGCGCTCGGTATCAACAGCCAGTAATGCTACTCATTCAAGAAATTACCTCTGTAAACTCTGCTTAACAACTGTTATCACCATTCAACCAGTCTACCACCCAAGGACTCAACTCTGTGAACTCTGCTTCACTTCGATAATTGTTTACGAACACATTTGCACACATAGTAAGCACCTAAGTGCTTTTGAATTTGAAGCCTAGATGATTGCAAGTTTGGTCAAGTTATCAGTTTTATAAATTGCTCTATTTATTCCAAAGTAAATTGTTACAATAATATTATTAGTAGTAACTTGTTCGTATAATTTCAGCTAGGCCAATTGGCGCTTAATATACTTACAAGAAGATAGTACCTAACTTGACAAGTATCTTATTAAACGAAATTCGTACAGTAAACGTCAAATTGTTGGTAACACGAAACGCCATATATATCGGAAAACGCCCTTAAGCTCTTGGCAATAGGGACGTGTATCGATCCTTATAGCGCTCTAAAAGTAACCAACTATATTATGAATGAAATGAAATAAAATATATTTAGACACAAATACATATAAACAAAGAACAGAATTCAAAAAAGTAAACAGAAATGAAATGAAATAATATGAAATGAAATAAAATTTATTTAGACATAAACAAAAAACAGAATTCAAATCAGTAAACAATTTTTACACATAAGTTTACATATAGTATGCCAAAAAAGGACTCCACTCAGCATGTGCTACAGTGGAGGACCACAACAGTGCTGGTCTTCTGTTTATTACGCTAACTATTAAATAGCGAAGTGGCACGAAGTTGAAATTCATAAGAGCTTATTTTCCAGTAGTCTAGCTTGGACTGCATAAAGTATTTTCAAATTTGAATTGAATATATTCCGATATAAGCCTGACACTTTAGAAAATTTGCAAGTCGTATGCCCCACATTACAATATCATTCACATAACAGGCAGTTCTTGGCCGCGTCCCAAAATTGGCACAAACAAGCGGCACTCTTTATGGCCAACGAAGGGCGAAACTTCGCTTGTTATCGAGAAATATCACAACATATCTCTGGGCCTTTATAGGAAAACTTTGAAGTGCACGTTCAAGTGTTAAATCATCGACTCCTGGCAAGATTCTATTGGAGGTTTTGCGCAGATTAGTAAGGGGTCCGAGTTAAGTATGAACTTGAATGTTGTCGAATATCTCGAGGCACCAATAACTAAGGCTTTTAGACGATTGGTACTTGGCAGCAGATATTTTTATTACATTTGGGAATTGATTCTATAGATCTAAGACCGAAGAATAGAAATACTACGCGTCATATTAGTAAGTAAATGATTTACTACTAGAAATAGAATTTAGCTTAATAACAAGAATAAGAATATGAATATTTTTTATTGACAAAATAACATTACAAACAATTAGATCTAACAATATCACATACATAAAAAGGCCTTACATGACTTCCGAAGAACGGAACCGCTTGATATCAAATGCCACACAAACGGTCACCCATCCAAGGACTAACCTCTGTAAACTATGCTGTTCTTCAGAGCACCGCAGAGCTACGAGCGCTTCAGAGAAGAGAATCGAAGACATAATCGAACGATGGCGATAAATATTGATCAAGTATGCAAAGCAATGTGTATGATTAAGCGTGTATATCTGTGAATGTTGCTCGGTACCCTTACATACTAAATATCCTATAAAAATACACAGTGCTGATGTGAACACGCCGTAACAGATCCACAATAATAAAAACTGTGAGTGCAGTTCGGTAGCCTTACATACTAAATGTCCTATAAAAATACTTGTACCTGGCCTAGAAATACAGTAAAAGCACACAGTGCTGATGTGCACACGCCTTAACAGATCCGCAGTTATAAAAACTGTGAGTGTAGTTCGATAACCTTACATACTAAATGTCCTATAAAAATACTTGTACCTGGCCTAGAAAGACAGTAAAAGCAAACAGTGCTGATGTGAACACGCCTTAACAGATCCGCAGTAATGAAAACCTTGTTGCAATCACAGCGCGAATGGTCTTATAGAACAAAAAGTTTTTATTAAAATGGTTCTTGGAAAACAAGACATTGTCACTTAGTGAACCACCACTTGCAAGCAACGATAGGCTCTTAGGAGAATGAACCTTCTTGCTATGCTTACAACGATAGCTTTTTCAGAGAATTTAGCATTTAACAGAGTTTTATTAATATAACTAGATCGCCTACCACAGTATGATAGGTTATATACAATACGAAACTCTAACAAACCGATCTATTTGATTTTCATAATGTCACGCCTCTTTCCCGTAGGGGTAGGCAGAGATCACATCTTTCCACTTGCTACGATCTTGGCACACACTTTTAGCTTCATTTACACTCATTAACCTTTATATACACGCCCGTCGGCTTAGGATACTTTTGACCTGCCCTTTCTCCAAAACCTTTCTGAATTTGGTCATGGAAGGTCTTCCCCTCCCAACACTTCCATTTGCTTGTCCATCATAAATCACTTAAATGAGTCAATGAAATGAGTCATATCATATTCTAGCATTATCCTGGTTGCCCCAGACTAAAGCCCAGAGCCCAGGGTCAGCTTACTGGTCTCACCAGATTTGGCTGAACTTCAGTTATTACATAGAGCGACTGCCATCTGACCTCAACAACTCAAGGGAAACATCATTATATGATTGTCAGAATATTAAAAGGAACTGACTTCCTTATAAAGACTGCCATAGATGTTTATGACTGCCGGGACCAACGGCTTAACGTGCTTTCCGAGGCACAGAGCAAGTGATAATTACGCACATAACTTCAAAAAGTTATAGGTTGTGGACCTTACACAATGAGGTAGGGGGGGCGCAACACACTACGCTTCTCTGAGGAGGTCCACCTGGTTCTGATCCGGGGGACGTTGGCCGCGGGCGGGGTGCCTGAAGCTACAAACCCAGGCACTGGCCCCCCGCCCCGTTTTCAACAGCGGTGGTCGTCGTCGGAAGTTTCTTTGTGGGTATGACTGCGGTGGTCGCGTCTGTCGCAGTGAGCCCCACACTTTCCGTTTTGGTTTTGAACAGTCGCTCTGTGCTAAGCATAAACTGTGCTTAACTTAAGCGTTTAAGTTTCAAGCTTTCAAATGACATATTGTTTTTATTTAAATGTTGTATACATTTCATCATCATCAACAACATCATTTTAGCCATTTGAAGTCCACTACTGAACATAGACCACCCCAATTGCGTTCCAAGTTGATCGATCCTGTGCCGCCTGCATCCATCTCCCCGCAGCCCTGACATCAGTCCATCGCGTGGGAGGCCGCCCTCTACTACTCACTTCAGCTTGCAAACGCGCTTCGCTATTTCGGTTACTCTTGTTCTCCTACAGATTTCCTCATTTCTGATTTTATCACGTAGGGAAACTCCGAGCATAGCTCTCTCCATCGCACGCTGAGCGACTCTGAGCTTTCTTATGAGGCCCTTTGCTTAAAATAATATTTAAAAAAAACATTTATTCAAGTTTGGCTCAGTAGAGCTCTTATGACAGTCATACTTATAAACGAACGCGTCCATTCACTGCGGGCGGGAGCTTGATCGTAAAAGAACGGGACGGGTTTGAATGTAGCGTGAGCGGTTCAGCCGTTTTGGTTGCTCAAGAGCGTAGATCCTCTTTATATAGTTGAAGCATGGTTTATTTGCTTTGCTTCTACTAAACTATTTGTATACCTAAAGTTATTTACGACCGATATGGCGTGGTGGCGAGAATATCCGCTCTCCGCTTCTAAGGCAGTGGGTTCGATTCCCACGAAGGATAAATTTTTGTGTGCATGAACTTGAATATTTGTTATAGTTTGTGTGTTTTCCTATGTAATTTAAGTATGTATTTACAAAAAAAAAGTATTTATGTATGTTGATCCGTTATTTAGTATCCATAACACAAGTTCTTAATGATACTTATCTTGAGCTAATAATTGGTGTAATTGTCAGAAAATATTTATGATTGATTATTTGAATAGAAGAAACTGGATATTTGAATAAACGAAACAAGCATTACGTAAACCATATAATTTGTAAAGGTAAAATTACCCACAAGTCTACAACCGAACACCCCTGTAACGCCACAGCCGTATACAATTTCCTTATTAATGAGTATCTCTTTGAATACGACGTACCTAAGTTGATCTCGTATGTCTCGGCTCAATGGCGTGTCGACGCTCCTTTATCCTTTAGTGGAAGGTACAATACTATGTGACACACTACTATGTGTACAACAATACCTGATACTGTATCCTCATAGTAGTATTATACCCTCAACGTAATATTGTACCCTCAACGTATTATTGTACTTTAACACACTACGAACTACGTTGATAGCCAATTACTACGTTGAGGGTCACAAGAGGTTAAAAGTCACAGGAGGTTAAGGGTACAATAATACGTTTGGGATATCACGTTGACGGTATAATATTATACTAAGGGAACAACACTACGTTGATAGTACGTTGAAGGTACAATACTACGTTAAGGGTATTATATTATATTATGATGACCATACTACGTTGATGGTACAATATATGGAGAAAAGAGTCTGGTAACTTTAAATATAATTATGAGAAATTTCCCTTTTTTTTAAGGTTATCGAAGTTAACGCTCATAGCGTTACTAGGTGCCCTAAAACGATTACAGATGTTAAGCAGAGTTCACAGAGGTTAATCCTTGGATGGGTAATTAATATCGGTTGCTTCGTGCTAAAGAAGGCAAGTTCAGATTTTAAACCTGTTTGTCACTTGAATATGGTAGTCGAAAAGCTGTTGTAGCATTATTCAAGACTTGAAAAATGAAAAAGGTCTCAGCCCAGTATTAACGTGCCCCGAAGCAGGAAAGCGCTTGATGTCTAACTCCACACAACAGGTCACCCATCCAATTAACTTCTGTGAACTCTGCTAAACTTGCGATATAATTGCCGACCACTAACACTCGCTACGAGATTACCATTACCAAGTGTACTACTAAGAATTATAAATAAAATAACACAGTGATTACAAGGTATCGGCTGTCATGAACATCTAAGGCAGTTGTTATTAAAAGAAAGAAAGAAAGAAAGATTTGTTTGTTTGTATTAGGAAGTCAGTGGCTACTACTACTCATCCTGAAAGCTGTATTAACCATAGAATGATGTTTGCCTCTGGGTTGCGAAAGTATTAACTGAAATTCAGCAAAATCTGGTTAAACCAGTAAGCAGACTCTGGGCCCTAAGCTTAAGTCTAGGGCAACCGGAATAATGATAAGATATGAGTGGTGAATACAACGTAACATTATGAAGAAATATATATGAAATGCAACATCAAATACAGTGAGTGATACAGACGATAGAAGTGTCTTAAATTTTTGCTCGATAAAACTGTTGGGGACACGAAAACACCGTAATTTAGAGATGTCTCGCTATTTACGAACGAAACAAAGACACTTGGTAAATATTAGGAGAAAAATAAGACATTGTTTGCTTTTCCTGAAGTGCTGTAGAAGAAGATTCGAGACTAGCGCGTCCTATTATTGTATCATATGGATGATTAAGGATAAAGAAATGTATATTCTCATAAGAATATAAATTCACTTATAATGAGAACTTAGGTAATTACGACAAATATTAACGTTAATATTACGAGCGTAGGTTCTAATTAAACTGTGGTTCTATAGTATCCTTAAATGAAGCAATGTATATTCTCATAAGAATATAAATTCACTTACAATGAGAACTTAGTAAATTACGACAAATATATTCATATTACGAGCGTAGGTACTAGTTTAATTAGTATGGTTCTATAAAAATAAAATTTAAACTTATGTATAAGTCCCACAAAACAGAGATACAGTAAGGACATAATTAATTATGCTTAATTCTGTAAATAGGCTGTATCTTCACTGAAATGTGTGAACAGCATGACTGGTCAATGTCGAACATCATAAATCGCAAGATGAAGAAAAACAATTTAAAAACTAAAAATAAGTGCTTAAGTAAAATGGTTTTATTGTTTGTACTTAATGTTGGTTTTTACCCTCCCCTTATTTTATTGAATACCTTTGTGGTCCGCTAATGTACGCTTACAATTGAGGCATTACAAACATATTGCTATCCATTTCACGACTTTTAATCTCTTACTTTTTTCTAACATTCCTGCCTTATGCCATGACGGATTCGGAAGCATTCCGAATGAAGTGAAACCAACATACTAAATTGGCGTCGACATACGCGGCGTTAAGTGAAATTTTATGTAGACTCGTAAAAATCCACGTGCTAACGACCATACCCCGTTTCGGTGGAACAAAGAACATCCGCGAAATAAGAACATAGCGTGGCTGGGAACAAGCCTGTTCTGAGCCATTAACCCTAGCGAGCATTACCTACAAAACATTGTTTCTATTGTAGCACTATGTAATGTAAATGAGATTCTTAAGTTTGCCGTTTTACTAAATATCTAGCTTCAAGTTTATATACGTTTATAAAACATTTTATAACAATCCGCCTTTTAGTCGCACATTTTAGTTGTTCAATAATAAATCACTAATTATTCAACATTGCAGATCTTATACTAACAAAAGAAGTATTTGCATATGTGCATAGGTCATCCAAAAGTGGTGTGCACATTATATATGAAAGTAAGCACTGTATACCCTCAGCTCAGCCATAGCTTGAATATAAGATTTTGATAACTACCACAGATATACTGCACTGGAGAGACGCGGGGGCGACAAATGACGGATGTTATACATACATAATGTCACGCCTCTTTCCCGTAGGGGTAGGAAGAGATCACATCCACTTGCTACGATCTTGGCACACACTTTTAGCTTCATTAACTTCCTCATACACGCCCGTCGGTTTAGGGTACTTTTGACCTGCCCTATCTCCAAAATTTTCTGAATTTGGTAATGAAAGGTCTTACGTGGTTTTCCTCTCACAACACTTCCAATCACTTGTCCATCATAAATCACGTTCGTTAGTATACTTTCATTCATCCTCTCAATATGACCAAACCATCTAAGCATACCGTGCGTGAGGTGTCACACACTATATTACCATTTGGACTCACGAACCTCTGAAATGCTCCTCTTTTCCAAATATATTCCACGTCGATCAACGTTGAGCCAACTACATTCACCGGACTCTTATCGCTTTTATCAGATCATGGGAACATTAGGTGTGAGGCATTCCTCTTTTACATTTTCAGATTCGTAGTCGCCCTTGAAGTACCTTTACGCTCCGTGTCATGTTGGTTCTTCGAGTAATTCGCTCTGCCATATCAGCTTGCAAATTCGTCTTGCTAACAAATTAATATTGTCTGTTTATAATGGTCCACACATAATTTTAATTTGGTTAATAATTAAAATTAATTTGGTTTAAAATATTAAATTAGCAAGAACCCTATTATTCTAATTAGAAGGGGGCTACCTAAGTCTATCTAATAAACGGAAGTTTTCGTTTGATAAGAAATTATATTATACCTACCTTATTTAACTATCAATACCTACTATCTTTAAATCACTATTTTCAAAATGAATATTGAGAGAAATATCTCTCTAATAAGAGAATTAGTTTTGATCTTTATTTGTGCTTAATGAGAATTCAGCAATGTGTCTCGGAAAGCACGTTTGGCCGTTGGTCCCGACTGTCATGAACATCTATGGCAGTCGTTATTAGGAATTCAGTGCCTTGTATCCTGACATATGGTATAACCATAGAATTATTTTTCCCTTTGGGTTGCGGAGTTCAGACGGCAGTTGGTCTATTTAATAACTAAAATTCAGCCATACCAGGTTGAACCAGTGAGCAGACCCTGGGCCCTGGGCTTGAGTACGGGGCAACCCGGATAATACTAGGATATGATAAAGGAGAATTTAACAATGATGGCTTACAGAAAAGTTGCAAGTTTAAAAATATATTTCGAACCAAATGTCAGAAACACCGTCTCTAGAAAGAGATGTATCAAATTCATACAAGCACGAAGGTTCGATATATCATTGACAAAAAAAACAGACGACTGCCGCTTTGAACGGAAGCAGCAAATTTTGTAAGCCTTTTGCAATTTAGCTGCTAGGAAATATGACTGAATTTCCTTTAACACCGTGTCCAATGCAAGACGTAATGATGGATTAATAGCTACCAGAGGGTATGAGTAAAATTCAAAGTGTTCTAAAGATGAAAAGTTTTTAATGTACTGCTATCTACCAGGGCTAAGCACCGGGTGAATGCTCAGCCGAAGTTTATGTAAGTGCCATTCGTAATGGGTTTTTTGTTTTATGAGAGCTGAGATTTAGTTCGCCCGGTAAATTTTAGGTTTCTTTTTTAAATCTCGTTAAAAGTATGTGCGTTTGAGAAGGTAATAACATGACGGGCCTAATTTCTAAATTTGTGTTGCTGCCGCTATTTGGACATAAAGCACCTTTGCGTTCTTTAAAAGTTAAAACGTAGACATGCGGTTGGCACTGAAAGCAGATGCCGTCCATTAGTATGATAGATTATATAGCCATTGCTTCATATATGGTCCTGGTAGCGACGCGAGGCTATTTAGAAACGATCACGCATATCCAGCAGCGTTCGCCAGGGTCAATCCTTGGATGGGTGGGTGAGTGAATATAAATGTACGTTGCTCCATACCATTGTATAAGATAGTCGTCAAGACAAGTTAGATTTTTAACACGCCCAATATAGCGCACGTATGTAACTAAATTCTACTCGTATCTAACTAACTGTCTCTGCTAAACAGGATGGAGTCTGCTGGTGATCATCATTTTATAAACTTAAAATAGTTCATCACATTGGCCTCCTAAACACAACACACAACATTGGCCTACCAAAAGATTACATTATATTGGGGATATTTGCCTTTAGTTACCACGATGGGCAGGCGTGGTTGGTGATCGTAGTTCAATCCAGTACGCAGTATGAATCTGGTGGCCATCACCCGTCTGGATTTCCCTTCGTCGACTCTTAGGCTGCCTGTCCACTGAAGCGGAGAGAGGCAGCAGAGTGGAGAAACGGAGAAATATTATCCAATAGGGATCGCGGTCAGGAGAGAAGCGAAGATTTTATGAAATCTCATTGGTTAATATTTGTGCGTTTCTCCGCTCCGCATCCTCGCTCCGCTTTAGTGGTACGCCAGCCTTACGGCACCAAGTGAGATAAGAGGGTGTGGCATTATTATAGGCGGTACCACACTACACGACACTGCTGAGGACAGGGAACAACATATTAACGTTTTGAGTCACTGGAAAGACTTCAGACAAAATAAACCGTTTCCCTGCGGTTTTCATTGTTTATATGAAGTAAAGGTTTATGCTGTTTTAACTTTTAGTAATTCTATCATAACCTTATTATAAACATTTAGGACAGTGAAAACTTTTTACAGATCTTCTCAAAATAACAAAAAAAAATGAGATGCGTCCGCATTCTCGTTACGGGGGAAGAAGAGAATTAATATATGAAAAATGAGGGCGATAAACGTGCTTCCCGTGCCTAACGTGACTGATGCTCAGCGGATTAATATCGTGACGTTGCTATTATAAGATCAAATAGACATTTAATGGTATTAAACGGTCAAATATATAACTTTTATAATTTTGCTGTGTGTGCTGCACCGTCATATAAATGTATTACCTCATTTTTTGCCCCTGTCATAGACAGCAACTTGGGTAATGAGGATATTGTCTAGTGTTCATGTAAAGGCGAAGAGCCAAGGGCCTATATATTTAGCCTATATTTCATCTGGAGATATCTGTGCGAAGAGTGATATTTGCTACATATTTATATAGTAATAAATAAATAAATATTTTCTGACAATAACACCAATTATTTAGTTCCAAATGTTCCAATGTACATATTTGGTCGTGATATTTCTTTAATTATATTTTTTTAATTACGGGCCTATCTATTGACCACGACCTTTGTACAGAATTCAAAATAAAAACCTTAGAAATTCGAGCACCAGTGCTTTCCTCATCAATGAATGAATTCAATATTTTTTTCTTTTGGTTATATGAGATATTGGAGAATGGGGTATTTGAGTTTAATGCTATTTTAAGGGTTTTACCATCATGTATGTCAGTTACGCTAGCATATGTAATACTAACGCTTTTTCTTCTTTCAGGTAAGCTATCATAACTAAGAAGAGTTCAAAGACGAGGTAAAGTAAATTGCACTTATACACAGACGTTTACTTAAAAAATAAGAAAACAAAATTTAACAAATCGCATGCTTAATGGAATAGTGACTTAACTCAGACGATTTTTGGGACATCACAAAAGTAGATCTTCTAAAGAATACTTGCTCTACTTGTAAGCACATTAAATTGATACTGATTTATTAATTAGTAATTCTGCTTGTGTTTTTAACGTTTGATTAACATTGATTCGATCTCAGTATGAAATAGAAAGACTGTATAAGTACATAACTCAAACCTGACCTATCTATTCATTAATACCCATTGGTCGATGTTCTTTTTAGCATGCGAAATGGAAACTATCAACTAGATGTGGCCTTATGACATATCCGAGGATAAACGATCTCAGTCGGCCTAGACAATTATTCTGCAAGGTTGCAGACAACTGCCAAATCACTAGTCATCACAAAAATGTACCCACTCTGTTGCTTAGATTCGTACTTTTTTGGGTAACAATGACATGTTATTGACCAAATCTTTGAAGTCAGTATTCGGTGTTTACTCATCTTGCTGACGTCACAGATTTGTTCAAATAACGTGGAACTAAAAAAAATAACGAAGTTCTCAACACGAACCTAAACAACAGAGTGGGTCGATTTTTGTGGTGACCAGTGATTTGGCAGTTGTCTGCAACCATATAGAATAATTGTCTAGGCCGACTGAGATCGCTTATCCTCGGATATGTCATAAAGCGACATCTAGTTGATAGTTTGCATTTCGCATGCTTAAAAGAACATCGGCCAATGGGTATTAATGAATAGATAGGTCAGGTTTGACTTACGTATTTATTACATTCTTTCTATTTCTTACTGACATCGAATCAATGTTATTAAAACGTTCAAAACACAAGCAGAATTACTAATTAATAAATCAGTATCAATTTAATGCGCTTACAAGTAGGGCAAGTATTCTGATGAACAGTTTATCTTGCAATTGTTTCTTTAAAAGTTACACTTGACAGTAAATTATACGATTTACTGCAAATTGAAATTATATTAACACTTACAAATGTAGATATAATACATACATAAATACATACATTTACGCCTGTTTTCCTGAAGGGGTAGGCAGAGGCATATTATTAGCCCATACTTCGCCAATTGTACATTTGGTCCCACGTAATATGTGGCGAGCCTATTGCCATTTGCCGGGCACTGTTATGTTTGCCAGAGCCTCGTCCGTTGATCGGCAGGTGCACCACTTGCAGGTGACGTTGGCTTGGGCTCCTTAGGTCTTAGTAGGATCCCTATACACATAATACATATTACCTACATAGCATATGTCACATGCTTAGAAAAGATGACAACAACAAAGGAAAATAGTAATTCCGAAATGCATTGTAAAAAATGGTTCCGTAAGGAAGTGCCCTAGATCGGTTTGAGTCAGAGATTGACTTTCGACAATAATTCTCAATAGGGGCTTCTACCTGCCTCCCCCTTACCACCCCAATTGTGGGGAAGGGGGTCCCCCTTTTGCAGAGACAACCTACAAGACGTCTTTCGGCATCTCTCTGAACTGTCTTGCAGTCTTGTTTTTTGGATAACTTTGTCGAATCTTTCTTTGTGTTTCGCGAAGTCGTTAAGTTATTTTATTCATTTGTTTTTAACGTACTTATTCTTAATGTAGGTATTATTTTCTTAATGACAGCCAAGCAGTGAATGTTTTCTTCTTGTAGGTATATGAAAAAGTTCTTATTAATGGGATGGATTATGATAATAATGTTATAGAACCCCTACTGTACCATTCTAATATTTTAATTCAGACGTACAATATTATTCAAATCTATACACACAAATATATCTAATAACAAAAGCGTAGACAAAGATTACCAATATTCTTAATATATTTTTCGCCAAAATGAACACCAGTCCCTACCATATAACATACTACATGAAAACTTTAGAGAGACTGTATGAATTATGTAGGTAAGAGAGCCATTATCTCGTCCCAATCAAGAGAGAACATTTAATATCCAATTCAATTAATTATATTAATTAAATTAATATATCAGTGATTCCTACATGTCGCACAGAAACTTTGAAGACCAGGGTGAATATATACCCTTCTATTATAGTGTCTAAATTATTATCTAATCAGATAAAAGTATTTTTACTTATGCTATAAATTACAAACCAATCTTCCTTTAAAAAATAACTATATTCAAATTCAGACACAAAAATATTTATATTCATAGATACATAATTTATATTCAAATTCATACACACAAATATGTCATATGCGGAAACAAATTAAACCAATATCCTCACTATATCTACCGTCAACACACAAAATACCACACGAAAACTAGTATAGGGAGACTGTATAAATTATGTAGGTAAGAGAGCTGTTATCTCGTTCCAGCCGAGTAAGTACATTCAATGTCCTATTCAATTACAGACTCGACTGTGAGTAAATGGTTTTAAGGTTTTAAGGTCCTTAGGGACTGGAGCGACCCTTCACTGAGCTAAGGGTTTATTCAAACCGCACTATGGAATAATGTGCCTTCTTTCATTTGTGTTAGCTTATTGTCTTTGTTTAGTGATTCTGACATTTTATCAAATTATGAATTTTTAAAGTGTGTTTCCGCCCTAACTTATTAAATAAGCATTAATCAAAAAAATATAAGGACTAAAGCATGTTACTTTGACTATGGATAAAAATAGGTACCGTATGGATAAAAATAGGTTTTTACGTTTTGGAAATAAGTACATACATTCACGCCTGTTTTCCCGAACCTCTGCTTACCAAAGGAATATTTATGTGCCCACATTTCGCTAATTGCTTTATTGGTCCCACGTAATAGGTGGCGAGCCTACTACCGCTTACCGGGAACTTGCGGTGAAGTTGACTTGGTCTTCTAAGACTTTGGTAGGATCCCTATACACCAATACTTATGTTTTGTAGATACGTACTTACATTATACTTTATATCACACTGTAACTCACGGCACACACTCGCACTCGTGACACACACACTCGCACTCGTGACACACACAAGCACACACACTCACAAACACTCTCACGCTTACAAACACACACAAATTTTTCTAAATACTTTTCGTTGATTTCTTTAAATTCCTTTTTATATTTTTGTGTAAACGATACGATACGATTTGATTTTTAATGATTTATTTTATATTTTTTTAGATTATACTAACTGCTTTAATTTATGACTGTTAAGGTGGTTAGTCTATTTTGTAACCATGCTATAGAAGAGCGGTGCTGCCTGTCACAAGCAATTTAGCTTAAAAGGGAGCATCAACCACTTATGCCTGTAGTAGACTAAGTTACTGAAATTAACTTTTTGTATTTGTATTTTTTGTATTAAAAAAAACACCATCTCCATCAGCATCAGCCCGAAGACGTCTGCTGAACATAGGCCTCCCCCTTTAGCTTCCTATGTGACCGACTGCATCCAACGTGATTTTGCGCCCTTCATCAGGTCGTCTCTCCATCTAGCAAGTTGACGTCACACGCTACGTTTCCTGTCAAAGAAGACTCTAATTCTGTCCCAACGGAGGAAGGCGGCACTATATTGTACTCATAGCATGTATCCTGTCTGAGAATCGAACCACAGGCATACTTTGCGTCATATAATAATAATAATAAATCTTTATGACGTCCATAAAAGAATGTACATATTAAATGATTCCATAGGCTTGCGAACTAGTAAACACATATTTTAGGAGCATAAAAGTATATTTTATTTAAAAATTATTACAACTTTGATATGGAATTCTAATAAGAGTTATATGTGATAAAGCTACATTGATTTAGCGGATATTAATAAAATATTAGAAATATTTATATCAGATTTATTCACATAACAATTTTTAAAGAAAACCTTGTAATAACAAGGGCCGGAAATAAGCATAACAAAAATATACATTTCTTTGACGAGCGGAAATAATTTTATATTTCACGTCCCTTGATCTCTGCGTTTTGCTTGATATATTATTTAATGTTCCCAATATTGAGTCTTGGAGAAGGGGAAGAGGGAAACAAATATTGTATATTATAATATAATATTGCTAGAATGTATTTAGTACATACAAGTTTCTTATCGAAATAAATTATAACTAACAAGGTCAACAAGACTTATTTTTTATTATTTCTTCTTTTACAATAGAAAAATTAAAATACATACATAATATCAGCCTTATTTCCCCGATGGGGTAGGGAGAGGCATTTTACGCCCACACTTCGCCAATTATATAGTTAGTCTCACGTAATAGGTGGCGACCTATTGCCGCGTACCGGGTGTTATGTTATCTATGTATAATAACTATCTATATACAAAAAAGTGTATATTCGTTATGTAGTGTTCATAAAGCTCTTAATGATATTTATTATATTGGAACTAAATAATTGGTGTAATTGTTCGAAAAAAAATTATTAAGAAAAAATATTATACAAACTATATTTACTAGCAGTTACAAAACACATATAATTTCAAGTGTAGATAATGGCCAGAATAGCTAAAAGCAAAATTCAAAGTATCGATCTCCAATTCCTAAGGGTAACTTCGAATCGCTCGCGTGTTTAATGTACTGGAACACTATCGAAGTACAAGCATTGCAGACATTCAAGTAAGCCTGTTTAGTAGACTACCTATAAATGTTCATGCACCTACGCGACCTATAAACTATTAACGACTTATTACAAAACAAGTTCTAAAGTTAAACCAGTCTTAAAACTGTGCTGTCTCTTTTATTTGATAAAATGAAGACTGTGAAAGCTCTAGTTTTAAACCTTTTTTATTTATTTTTCAGATGGAAAATTATCTAATGACCTTCTCCCGCTGTAGGTGGAGCGGAAGGGTGTGTCAGACTTTTACTGACTAAAAATCATACATGTTCCTTTTTGTGCTTGCTACGTCCGGAGGCCGCGGCAACCCTTTCGGACAGTCCCGCAGAAAAAAAAACCTAGGTGTCATAAGTCATCAACAGGGTTTGAACCCGAGACCATCTGAATATGAAGGCAATTGGTCTCACCCCTAGGCTATCGCCGCCTGCTCTAGTTTTAAACCTGGCTTCAATTTAGATCTTGTTTTGTAGCCCCTTATTGTTTCCTTCATTGTAAGCGATTGTTATACGTATATATTAAGTTATATTCGACAGTATAAATGTAATTTATAATGGATGAGTGAGTGGAAGTGTTGAGAGATAAAGAACGCGTAAGACCTTTCATGAACGGTAAGTTGTTGGTTATGGTTGATAAGTGCTAAATTTATTGAACTCTTGATGTCAAAACTTTTTACTCAAGTTTAGAATGAAAAGTTTTTGATCTTTAGAGCTTTTTAAGCAATGCATAGGACTTCTTGGCGGGTAACTGAAGCGTCATGTCTGCAGTTTTATTTTTATTTGCTAAATTTTGTGATATTTCGAACGTTAATGTGTAATAACGGTGGATTATTAACCGTTAAGTGTTTGTGAACGTACATGAGTGTTGGTAAATAAAACAAAACAGTGCAACATAACTTTTCAATTTCTCTCAAGAAGTCTATGTGAGATCTCAGTATAGTCCTACATTTTTACTGAGGATTCAAGAAGTATAGGGGGAGGGCATCTCGTTTACCATTTAACATCTTTATCACCACTCTTTCTCATTAATTATTAATATATCTACAACTTGACACTGGCTAAAAATGCAAAACGCACAAAGCCATTATTTAAAAAAAAAGAAAGTATGGCATAATAAAAAAATATAGAATTTTTATTTTTACTTCACTATCAAACTTTTTCAACTGTATCTAATTATACAATACAGTCGTACAATACAGAATTAGTAAGAACTGTCAAAAATCGACGGACGCTATGCTGGGACAGAAAACAACTTGCGAGGGAGCATGTACGATTGTAAACACGTTTCCGTGTTCCCCTCCCACCAAGTGCGCGAGAAGGCCTCTGGTCTGTTTTTTAAGTGGGTATTTAGCCCCCGGGACAGAGAACAACTCCTAAAACAAACCAGACTAGACACAGGTTGAACCCGAATCCTCGTGGTTTTAGATCAAGCAAACTTGGTTTTCAAACTTACGGTTTCGTTAGAAAACAATGAAAAAACATTTTACAGACATCGTTTTTTTTTTTGTAACATTATTTTATCTCATAATCTTTCATACACACACGTGGTACCAGAAACATCAAAGTATGAAGGTATATATTTTTACTATATGTAGTCGAAATCGACCGGTCTCGTAATCTTATTAGTAACAAAACTAAGTTGAGGCAAACCGTTCAAAGAGTTCGTAAGGAGCTTACATTTTGTTCAGGCTGCTTCAACCGTAACGAGTGGGTTTATCTTTGAAGCCGGAGCAAACAGTATGTGGAGTACCTTTGAGAACCTTTAAAACGTTATCCGTCCAGAAATACTTTGCAAAACGTTAATTTGTCCCCAATTTAAACTTCATAGTACTCTAAAAAGCGCAAAAAAATATTATTCTCTCCTAGCTCATAAAATTAGAGAACGCGATTTTGTTTTTACTTTATTTAAACGGCTTTTCATTGTGTTTTGTATAATTTGGTGAGGTATTAAACAAATTATGGTACCATAATCACGTAGTGATTAGCGTAAAACATTTGTGGTACGAGCACGTCTGTAGTAGTATGACATCTGAGCCAATTAGGTCTTGAACCATAACTAGAACTATTTCACAAAATTAAGCATTGGAGTAAGATTTCTGAGTCACATAAATTAATGTTTTATGGCAAAAAGCTATACAGGTGCCAAACAAAGCAGATCATAATTATGTCATAAGGTACTATGCATATTTTATACTTAATATTATAAAGAGAACAGATTTTTATTTTAGAATATGTAAAGAAGAAAAAGAAGAAGAAAATTATTATTCAATACAAGTTGCAAGAAAAAAAAATAACATAAGTTAGTTATGAATGTTGCATTATCCCTGAGTAAAATAGGTTTTATTTATAAATACATACATAACCATAACATATCAGTTGTTTTGTTTGTCCAACGTAATAGGTAGCGATCCCATTGCCGCTTACTTAAAAAACTATTCAAAGGGTTCAAATATAGCTTAGGAAAAGTTCACTTCTAGCACAGATAAACGTATCAAATAGTGAGAAGTTGTATCCCGTCGCTCACATTGTCACTGGACTAGACACCCTCGAGCAGCACATGAGGTGGTATAAGTCTTTAAACATGCAGTTACCACAGAGCGCATAGTGAAAGTTCCAAAAAGTATATACAACCTACTTTTATAAAAGAAACTCGAATGTATTTTTTATTTTCTTTTAAATAATGGCTTCGTGCGTTAAGCATATTCAGCCAGTGTCAAGTAAGAGATATATTAATAATATATAAATCATAGTAAATGACAATGAGTGGTGATAGAGATCTCACATGGACTTCTTGAGAGAATTTGAAAAGTGATGTTGCACTGTTTTGTTCTATTTACCAACACTCATGTACGTTCACAAACACTTAACGGTTAATAATCCACCGTTATTACACATTAAAGGTAGAAATATCACAAAGTTTAAAAAATAAAACAAAACTGCAAACATGACGCTTCACTTTCCCGCCAAGAAGTCCAACTCGAATGTATTTTTATTAAAATGGAAATCTAATCTAAAAAAGCAAAGCAAAACTTGCACAAACACCTAAATATTTGCCCGTAGATACAAAAGCTATTTCACGTCCTAAAAGTACATTATAAACAGCTCTTGAACAATATGTTAAAAGTATCGGGTAAATGTATACTCTGTTCTTTGTTCGCCTTTCATTCGGCTTCCAGAGTCCCGACATTATATCAGATATCGACACTCGACATCTTCTCGAGGCTTCCACAACTATGAACTGTTTTTGTTTTCTTTACAAGAGGTGGTTTTTATTGTTTTGCTTGAGGAAAAGCGATTGTGTGGGTTCATTTTTCGTGAATACTTCATAAAATCTGGTCGAACTTGTAAAGAGTTCTCTTTAATAAACTATGTGAAAGTTGGTATGGGTAATTTTTTCGTACTTTAAATTTAATATTAGGCAGATATTACACGCCCAAACTTCGCCATGTATGTATTTGATCCCACGTAATAGGTGGCGAGCCTATTACCGTGTACCGGGCACTGTTATGTTCGCCAGAGCCTCGTCCGTTAATCGGCAGGTGCACCAATTGCAGGTAAGGTTGGCTTGTGCCCCTTAGGTCTTGGCAGGATCCCTATACACCCAAAACTTAATATTGAACATCAAAGACATCTGCTTAAGTCAGTTAACTGACGCAGAGTTCCAGTTAAGTTATATTAAGACTTTTTAGTTCTGAGCACACAAATTGAGGAAATATTTAACTTTTCTTAATTTCCAACAGGGCTTAAAAAATATTCAACAGACCGTGCGGTTTCTCGCTTCGCTCTCATTTGTACACAAACCTTTACGTTACATTGCCTTTATAATAGTAAATTCAGCACACAGCCACCATGTCGATGCAAACATGATACCGCTTTGACATACGGAATGTTTGCCGAAACTGTGTGCTCTTTACTATTTGCAAAAAAATATTCTACCCTAAAATGCGATATGGATTATTTTTTACTGTGTAAGTAGGGCCGTACTGTAAAATTGTTATTTTCTGTGTAATAAAGTAGACTCATATTTATTTTTGAAATATTTAAAAGCTTGTGTATATTGCTTGTGAAGCGCTCGTAGCTCTGCGGTGCTCAGTGGTCGGAAACGATCACCAAAGTACAGCAGAGTTTACAGAGGTCAGTCCTTGGATGGGTGACCGTTTGTGTGGCATTTGATATCGAGCGTTTCCGTGCTTCGGAAGGCACGTTAAGCCATTGGTCCCGGTTATCACTAAATGTGGTAGTCGTTAAGCCATGTTAGAAGCCTAATGGGCGGCTTGATAAATTCTAACAGCAGGACGCCATACACCTGCCTCCGCCAATCCGCACTGGGTCAGCGTGGTGGAGTATGACCCAATACCCTTGCACCTTGGTATGTGAGAGGAGGCTCATGCTCAGTAGTGGGACGTTTATGGGCTGAGATGATGAGATGATGATGATTGTGTATATTTGATATTAAATAAATACTCATATTTTCTTTGAAATGCTTATAATCCTGTGTTTGTTTGATCTTTGTTACATTCTCATATTTATTTTGAAATATTTAAAAGCTTGTGTATGTTTCCGCGACTTCCTTGCATCGTTGCAACGCGTCACTTACTGGTATTATGTCACATTTTGGATTAAAAAGTAGCCTAAATTACGTCTTCTACATCAGCTATTTGCTTGTGAACATCCTGTGAAAATGGTCGAATGTTTCGGAGATTAGCACATCAACCAATCAATCAGTTAATCGCCCACTGCTGAACATAGGCCTACCCCAGAGAGGGCCAAGAGTCCTTTGCAGAACGCTTCCATACGCTACCAGCCACCTGTCTCAAGTCTTCGGCCCACCTTGCCTCAGGTAGACCTACACTCCCCCCCCCGGACAGGTCTCCACCTTGGCGTGGTGTGGGGGCTAAGTGCCTTCCGGAGGCCGGGAAAAGGTAACACCCAGAGATTGGGTGCCTTTAGTACTGCCTACCGGGGAGGCAGTTACCTGTGAAGTGTGCAGTGCTACCTGTGAAGGACTCAGCGGGCGGGCCAGGAGGGCCCGTTCGGCAGCGCCAGGAGGGTCTTAGGCAATGGGGGCAGGGATCCCCTGCTGTCTAACCATGGACCCTCCGAGAAGCCGGCCACTCACGATATCGCACGGTGAGATAGGAGGGGGGCGTCCACTGCGCCTCTCTGAAAGGTCCTCCGGGCTTTGGTCCGGGGGACGTTGGATGAGGCGGGGTGTCAGAGCTGCAACCCAGGTACTGGCCCCCGCCTCTTTCTCAACAAGCAGCGGGCGTCGTGGGAAGATTTTAGTGGGTATTACTGCTGGCAGTCGTGTCTACCGGTGGTGAGTCTCGCACCCCCTTTCAGTCCCCCTTTTGGCCGTAAGGCAGTGTAATTTCCAAGACCAAGTCATCCAATAACAATTTCATAAAAGCACTCGATATTTAATAATATAAATTGTACAGCATGGATATTTCGTTAGGAAATTAATTTCAACTCCCGTCTATTTCCGAATGAAAGCAGCTGGCATATCTCGCTTGGTCAAAGGATATTGAAGGCAGTTTTATTATTCGTACAATAAGCTGTAAAACATCCATAGGAAATGCACAAAATATTGTAGAGACGATGCAAATGAAGAATATTATTTCGTTTAGTTTAGTAGTTTCTAAAAATGTTTAAGACTTTAATGATAAATGTATTTGTCACCTTCTACAAATATATTTTTATTAAAAATCTAATCAACACCTCAGACTTGATTCTAAATCAATAAACGCTGACACTGTTTACACTCATGTACACACACGATTACATCCAAATAGGCCTTAAATTTAAATTATGACTTTATCTATAATAAACCTCGCACAAATCATACTAAAGTGAAAACTTATCAAAACCTCCTGTTTTCACATCAAAAAACGCCGACACGGCTTTCAGTGATTCTCTAACAAACACACACACACACACACGACACACGACACACACACACACACACACACACACACACACACACACACACACACACACACACACACACACACACACACACACACACACACACACACACACACACACACATTCAGCATGGCTAAGGAATACCTACATCCCAATATGGCTGAATTGTAAATGATCAATGATACATTTATTAATAACGACTAGCACCTCTGACTGCACTCAAAATCAAAAAAATTCGACATTACCTCCAGCGCCTCTTTTACACTCAAATACTCACAATTACATCTCAAAAGGTCTAAATTGGAAATTATGAATATTTTTATAACCATGCACTTTTATAACATAAAAATGCAATGAAAACCTTTTCACTCATGTTTTTTCATCAAAAAACGCCGACACGGCCTCCAGCGTTTCGCTTACACACACAAATACACACACGAATCTGCGCGGCGTTACCAACAACATTGCACCTCTAACCT
This sequence comes from Musotima nitidalis, assembly GCA_949126915.1. Lineage (NCBI taxonomy): Eukaryota > Metazoa > Arthropoda > Insecta > Lepidoptera > Crambidae > Musotima > Musotima nitidalis. The sequence continues at coordinate 10,547,328 of OX421431.1, forward strand.
AGTGAATACCTACATCCGAATAGGCCTGATTGAATGATTGGATCTGATTCCTCCCTGAATGCGGCCTAATGAACCGGATCGATGTTTTGTCAGCCCCAACTGGGGTCGATAAGCTTCTAAGCCACTCTATTGTCGTATACCCTATTTACATACATATTGGTGGTATATTGCTTACTCAGCGTGGGAGCTGATGTGTCATTTTAGCCGGGATTCGGTTTATCGTCGACGTCAAATTGATTTGTGGGAATAAAAACTTTTTTGATGTTTGAATCTTTTTGGAAAGTGACACTGTAATATCTACAGCTGATACCCCGTATTTTCTCGACAGCACAAAAAACACTAAGCCATGATCATATAATATGAATAAATGAACACTTTTATTTTTTTCGTCCAACTTATGGAAATTACAGCAGTAAGTCAAGTGGTCAAGATGGCGGGAAGCCAGTGGATGAAGGCGACTCAGGATCACTCACTGTAAAAATCTATTGGGGACCCCTACGTTTAACAGTATATGTTATATTATATATGGTATATGGCTGAGATGATGATGATGAAGGAATGAAGAATGTTTCGATCAGATTAACTGTAGGTCACTCGGGCAATGCTACTTATTATGGGTAGACACATCGCACACGCAATCATCCTTAACAAAGCTCCCTGATGAAAACGTTCCGCGTCTAGTTTCTTCATTGTTAACAAAAACCTTGACAGAATCGATCTCGACTCGTGATGTGTAGGTTCACTTGAAAGTTGTGCCGCGGAAACGCTACAATCCTCTTTAGAAATGCCGTTGAATGGGCACCCAGGCAATTATAACTGAACCATAGTCCGGCTTGGCACAGTGAATGTTAGCATAGTATGTTATTGTTTCTAGATAATGCGAATAAAGAACTAGACCATTAGTTCGAATAACAGTTTGATCACATGCAAAACAGACTGTTATCGAGAAAGTTGGAGTGTGTCACTCACACACTAACGTAGTAATCGTAGATAATATTGTATCATACACCAAAGAAATTGTGTACATACATACATACATATATACATTCACGCCTGTTTCTCCGAAGGGGTAGGCAGAGAAATATTATACGCCCACACTTCTCCAATTATATAGTTGGTCCCCCGTAATAGGTGGCCAGCCTATTGAAGCTTACTGTTATGTTCGCCAGAGCCTCGTCCGTTGATCGGCAGGTGCACCACTTGCCGGTGAGGTTGGCTTGGGCTCTTTAGGTCTTAGTAGGATCCCTATACACCCTATGATTTGTGTAAATGTGTATGCGATATTTGTAACTAATCACGATTTCTGATAAACTACATCTTTTTTTCCAACGACAAGGTGGCACTTATGCAGCCCCCCGAATGGAAAGTGGCCACGGCAGCCAATAGACGCTTAGAACACTAGCGCGTTGCCCTTCAAAAGCCGTTTTACTCCCCTTTTGAAAAGCCCCATCTATTGGGTAACCTAATAAACTATCTCGTCAAGTTCATAATATTGAAATAGAGTTAGTTTTCTCTCTTTGTGTTTACTATGTAGCTTTTGTTAGAGAACCAATCGTTGATTGACTTGGTCATTTAGCATAATAGCTTCTACGAAGTATGTTTCAATTTTAAAATTTTAATGAAGCAGTTTATAAATTTTAACCTGACTTTATCAACGTAGAGAATGTGAGGCAGTCAAAGGCATGACTGTAACCTCTATAGACTTCTATAGTTTATTTTGTAATAATTTAAGCTTAGCAAATTGAAATAACTACCCCAGCCTATTAGCGTAGCATTATTGGGCTCTAACCACTTCATACACGATCCAGTGGTGAAGGATATTTTATGTCGAGGACTCACGTGGATTCGAAGGCACTATAAGTTGACTGTTCCGTTTACCAATGCCATTAAGGTGGTCGTTAAGCTAAGATA